>CAJQUN010000004.1:2938855-4408283 GCA_907163345.1 Haberlea rhodopensis | reverse complement strand
TTATGCAGTTACCTGATATTCTCCATTTATTCTTTTTTGTCTTAGCTTGTTCTTGCCGATCAATAACATTTCGTAGATATTAGCATGTATATGGATGTTGAGATCTTGTTAACTTAACAAAACAGTGACGAGCATTTGCATATTAATCAAGGAACAAAGAACTGCATTCTTAAGTCACATAACATATACTGAATTCAAGTGTTTTTTTCCATATAACTTAGGTTCCAAAAAACAAAAGCGTAGGATGAATCGCAAAAAAGAATTGAAAAGTTAAATCCATGGGGATACTTCACAAGCCCAAAGGTAAAGCTTGAAGACTCAAGCAACATAAACGGGAAGTTGGAAAACACAAACAGCAATGTTGGAAGTTTGCCTGAGGAGAGCACCGTGGAAACGAAGGAGCAAATCATGTGTGCGATCCTTCGGGAAAATACATTACAGATAAATGCGATACTTGAAGGTAAACATTGCTGATGATGCAGATTACAAATTGGCTGATCTGAAAAATACTGAGGCTGTGCAGATGGATTTAACGAGACAACGGGGCGATAAGCTTATCGTTATCTTGAAAAGATTTCGAATACACTGAAGGATTTTTATGAGCTGGTTGAACAATGCAAATGATGTAATGTTGGATTGTTTCTTGATTTCTTGTATTTTGTAAAGGCAAATGATCATTGTAGTCCTCTAATTATAGTATGCTGCAATTGTAGTCACCGGTGTATCGGATTATGTATTGTAGTGCAGTAACTAATTTTCCATCAAGTTACCCCATTTTGGCTATTTCAAGAATAATAACTAAAGTTGGTACCGCATATAAATGATTCGTTGAAGATTTAAGTATTGCAACCAATTAAGTAGGTTTTAATTTTAGTCTTGTAATAATTATTCAGTTTTAATTTTGAATACTCTTGTCCAAGTATCTTAAATTGACAAAATTTGGTGGAAAACTTAAAACATTTACGTAGGGATGGCAATGGGGCTGATTCGGGGGATTTGTCAAACTCGGGACCTGCCACTCTACAAAAATGGCCGCAACCGCCATGCCCTGCCATGCGAACCAACTTCTTCTTAAAAAAAAAAAAAAAATTTGTTAGCTAGAAATCAATTTTAAATCACAAAAATTGAATTTCGTCGTCATGTTTTTGTCTAATAAATATTTATAATAAGTTTTGTAAATTATCTATAAGCTAAGATTTGCTATTATTCTTATCGAAATTTCCAAATTCTTTAGTATGTACACATGAGTTTTAATATAAATTAAATAATGCTACATCATGATTCAACTAAATATGTGAAATATATATTCGATATTAAATTCTTTAAACAATAAATTTAATATGTATAGTGGGTTCAAAATCCGGTTGAAGCGGGTCCAGACCCGACCCAACGGATCGGGTCCAATACGGGTCCGGTTCTTACCCGGCGCCATCGCCATCCCACATTTACATGATAATGAATATTTACCCGGAGCCATTGCCATCCCCATATTTACATGATAATGGATAATTTAATTGCTTGAAAACTATTTAATTCCATTCATCACATTATAGTTCTAAATATGACATTTTGCCATTTCAAATATAAGGGGTAGTTGAAGATGTACTCTATAATAATATTCGAGTTTTTATGTCAAATATCTTAAAACATTATTGGGAAAATTTCGGGTCGGTACCAAGAGGAGAAAGTTTTTTCGTTCCAGTCCACCAAATATTTTGCTTTCAACTAGGTCCATTTTAGGTCAAAATAACGAAAATATCCATAAACTATCATCTTCCTCGCTGTGTCTCCAACACGAACGTCTTCTCCATTTTATCTCTGTAATTTCTCCATGTTACACAGAAAAATACTCAAAATTTCCTGTAATTTCTCACCCATTCCATCGAATCGTTTCTTGATGGATTAATGTGAGAAGATGAGGTATTCGCATTTCCAAAAAGATGAAGCCGTACAAAAATTACGTAAAAGAATAAAATTGGTTGGGCTTTCTGAAATGAAATAAAACATTACGTAAAGATGAGGTATTCACAAAGAATTTCCCATTATCATCAAATGAGATATTTACTGAAATGAAATAAAACATTTCATTGGTTGGGCTTTCTGAAAATGTCAATGGTTTCAGAAAATATAAACTATTGGTGTATCTATCAATGTTTTTTGATTAAAAGACAAACCTGAGTCTATTGGTGCATGTAATTTACATGCACCGCATGAGATATGCATCTCATGAGTCTAGCGGTGCATGTAAATTACATGCACCGCTAGACACAAGAAAGTGAAAATGATGATATTAATGAATAATGTGAAGATTTTTCTATTTTTGACAGAGATTAGTTTTTGAAAATTCATAATGATGGTGAAATCCATTTACAAAGGGAATTAGGAATTGATTGTTGCAGTCTTGCAGATAAAAAGTGTTGGTGAAATCAAGTTATTTACATGCACCGCATGAGGTATACATCGCATGAGTCTAGCGGTGCATGTAAATTACATGTATCGCTAGACACAAGAAAGTGGAAAATGATGATAATAATGAATAATGTGCAGATTTTTCTATTTTTAACTGATATTAGTTTCTGAAAATTCATAATGATGATGAAATCCTTTTCAAAGGGAATTAGGAATTGATTGTTGCAGTTTTGTAGATAACAATTGTTGGCAGAATCAAGTTATTTACATGAATCTTGAGATATTCATCGCATGAGTCTAGCGGTGCATGTAAAATACATGCATCGCTAGACACAAGAAAGTGAAAATGATGATAATAATGAATAATGTGAAGATTTTTCTATTTTTAACTGAGATTAGTTTCTGGAAATTCATAATGATGATGAAATCCATTTACAAATGGAATTAAGAATTGATTGTTGCAGTCTGTAGATAAAAATTGTTGGTATAATCAAGTTATTTACATGCACCTCATGAGATATGCATCGCATGAGTCTAGCGGTGCATGTAAGTTACATACACCGCTAGACACAAGAAATTGAAAATGATGGTAATAATGAATAATGTGAAGATTTTTCTATTTTTAACTAAGATTAGTTTCTGAAAATTCATAATGATGATGAAATCCATTTACAAATGGAATGATGAATTGATTGTTGCCAGTATTGTAGATAAAATTGTTGGTAGAATCAAGTTATTTACATGCACCTTATGAGATATACATCGCATGAGTCTAGCGGTGCATGTAAATTACATGCACCGCTAGACACAAGAAATGAAAATGATGATAATAATGAATAATGTGAAGATTTTTCTATTTTAACTGAGATTAGTTTCTGAAAATTCATAATGATGATGAAATAAGTTTACAAATGGAATTAGAAATTGATTGTTGCAGTCTTTGTAGATAAAAAGTCTTGGTGAATCAAGTTATTTACATGCATCGCATGAGATATACATCGCATGAGTCTAGCGGTGCATGTAAATTACATGCACCGCTAGACACAAAAAGTGAAAATGATGATAATAATAAATAATGTGAAGATTTTTTCTATTTTTGACTGAGATTAGTTTCTGAATATTCATAATGATGATGAAATCTATTTACAAAGGGAATTGGGAATTGCTTTTTACATTCTTGTAGATATAAACTATTTGTGAAATCAAGTTATTTACATGCGCCACATGAGATTTGCATAGCATGAGTCTAGCGGTGCATGTAAATTACATGCACCGCTAGATACAATAAAGTGAAAATGATGATAAAATGAATAATGTGAAGATTTTTCTATTTTCGAGTGAGATTAGTTTCTGAAAATTCATGATAATGATGAAAGAAATTCATATTAAAGAAAAATGAAGTGGAAGAACCCAGATTCCAAATGAACAAATTCAAACTTTTCATTTACAAATGGAACTAAGAATTGATTGTTGCAGTTTTGTAGATAAAATTGTTGGTGGAATCAAGTTATTTACATGCGCCTCATGAGATATGCATCACATGAGTCTAGCGGTGCATGTAAATTACATGCACCGCTAGACACAAGAAATTGAAATTGATGGTAATAATGAATAATGTGAAGATTTTCTATTTCTAACTGAGATTAGTTTCTGAAAATTCATAATGATGATGAAATCCATTTACAAATGGAATTAGGAATTGATTGTTGCAGTATTGTAGATAAAAATTGTTGGTAGAATCAAGTTATTTACATGCACCTCATGAGATATGCATCGCATGAGTCTTGCGCTGCATGTAAATTACATGCACCGCTAGACACAAGAAATTGAAAATGATGGTAATAATGAATATTGTGAAGATTTTTCTATTTCTAACTGAGATTAGTTTTCTGAAATTCATAATGATGATGAAATCCATTTACAAATGGAATTAGGAATTGATTGTTGCAGTATTGTAGATAAAAATTGTTGGTAGAATCAAGTTATTTACATGCACCTCATGAGATATGTATCGCATGAGTCTTGCGGTGCATGTAAATTACATGCACCGCTAGACACAAGAAATTGAAAATGATGGTAATAATGAATATTGTGAAGATTTTTTCTATTTTTAACTGAGATTATTTTCTGAAAATTCATATTGATGGTGAAATCCATTTACAAATGGAATTAGGAATTGATTGTTGCAGTCTTGTAGATAAAAATTGTTTGTAGAATCAAGTTATTTACATGCACCTCATGAGATATGCATCGCATGAGTCTAGCGGTGCATGTGATTGGTGCATGTAAATCACATGCACCGCTAGACACAAGAAATTGAAAATGATGGTAATAATGAATAGTGTGAAGATTTTTCTATTTCTAACTGAGATTAGTTTCTTAAAATTCATAATGATGATGAAATCCATTTACAAATGGAATTAGGAATTGATTGTCGCAGTATTGTAGATAAAAAATGTTGGTAAAATCAAGTTATTACATGCACCTCATGAGATATACATCGCATGAGTCTAGCGGTGCATGTAAATTACATGCACCGCTAGACACAAGAAAATGAAAATGATGATAATGAATAATGTGAAGATTTTTCTATTTTAACTGAGATTTGTTTCTGAAAATTCATAATGATGATGAAATCCGTTTACAAATGGAATTAGGAATTGATATTGTAGTCTTGTAGATAAAATTGTTGGTAGAATCAAGTTTTTTACATGCACCTCATTAGATATACATCGCATGAGTCTAGCGGTGCATGTAAATTACATGCACCGCTAGACACAAGAAAATGAAAATGATGATAATAATGATAATGTGAAGATTTTTCTATTTAACTGAGATTAGTTTCTGAAAATTCATAATGATGATGAAATACATTTACAAATGGAATTAGGAATTGATTGTTGCAGTCTTGTAGATAAAAAGTGTTTGTGAATCAAGTTATTTACATGCACCGCATGAGATTTTACATCGCATGAGTTTAGCGGTGCATGTAAATTACATGCACCGCTAGACACAAGATAGTGCAAATGATGATAATAATGAATAATGTGCAGATTTTTCTGTTTTTAGCTGAGATTAGTTTCTGAAATTAATAATGATTATTAAATCCCTTTACTTGTAATTTTTCGAGAAATCTAAGCTCCCACCCCACTCATGAGGGTGTGGAATTGAATGAGTCTTTATCTACGAAAAAAGGTAGATTCGCTTCCCAGAATCAACGGTAACTATATTGTGAGGAATGTTGTTCTCTTGTAAGCAAATTCAAGCATCTGATATCGCATTTCATAAATCTTCCAAACTATTACCACCTTAAAAAACAAGACATCGTACCAAATAAAAACTAATTTTTCCTACAAAAAATTAAACATATATTGTGAAGAATTTATCATTAACACATAAATTCAGAATTTTTATGCGATCTTGTATTGTCCTTGCTACGTGAATTTTTAGTGTGGCTTGCTCGAACTTTTAATTCAATTGTATGGATTTTCTATCTACAAATCTCCTGTAATAAAGAAGAAGCAGATCAAATTTTTTTTTTGGAACTAGTTATCATAATTTGAACTTTTTTCCCGATTCTTCCAATTGTGTATTACGTGTGGTGTTTGCAATTTCATGGCAGAAGCTTTGAGCGATGATCGCTGGAGGAAATTTTCAACAAGAACAACAAAAATTTTCACTGATATAGAAAAAAACGTGAATGATGGAAAGTGGGCAATGGTTTGGTGATGAAGGTGTAGAGCAAGGGTATTTTAGTCATGATTAATGAACTAATTAGATTATGGTTTGATAAACTCGACTTATTTGAAATAAGTTTTCTAAATATGAATTTAGTTGAAAGAAGATTTTTTTTGAAGATTTAGTTGAAAGATGTTTGGAAAGTGGTACATTCTTGTAATTTCCTCGACATTATTTTGTGCAATTTAGGATCTCAATCTTCCAATGGCTTTCCAAAGGGTGTTCAAGAATAGTTGGTTTATTTTTTTTATTATTATTTAACAATTTGTTTGATAAAATATTTTGAAAGCGTCACTCATTTTATATTTTCCAAAATATTATAAAGATGGTATTTACATATTTTTATGTATTAATAAATCATCGTTTTTTTTAATTCTGCATAACATATATTTGGAAGAATTTGAAGAATCATAAAAGTAACTTGATTTAAGGCCTTCATGATGATATTTCTTTTTAAGTTTCTTCGTTCGAAAAAACAACAAAATACCAGAAACTACCTTTTCATAAAATAAAAAATATATAAAAAGATTATATTTTATTGCATTTAATGACCCCTTGAAATAAACGAAGAAGAAAAAGGACACATTACAGCTAATGTACAGTCTCAGGATCCACGCAAAATTGGAATATATTGGCGATTAAATTGGCAATATAATATGTTCCTAAAGAGTTCTACATTACACTAAAACAAACTTTTTTGAATTTTTAATGGGTTAAAATTTATATATTTTAAATAATTACACATAAATAGAATGTTTCTTGATATGTAATCAATGAAAGATACTAGAAAATAGCTCTTGGAGAAAGGTTACATAGTGAAACCATGTAGTATCAGATACGAGATAGATCTTCCAAAGAAAAATGTCTCCAGCTTACATAACTTTGACTTGTTCAAATAACAATTAAGGTGAAGCAGGGTCAGGAACGACGAGTCTCTTTATAATAAATAGATCCATTTTTCAAGTTCGTTATTACGAATAGTTCCTAAATCGAACGTAAATAACTATCAAAAAAGAAATTAAAAGATTTCTTGAAAGAACGAGTATTACTCACTTTTTGGGTGATAAGTTTACATTTTTATAAAACAAATGAAATTAATTTTTTTTTCTTTTGAATGAGTGATCATATTTTTTTTCGCTATTCAGATTTTTATTGCAGAATAAAAAAAAATTGACAACTGAGACAAAATAAATCAACACACTTTACAAGAAAAAGGTCAAAATCCCAAATATTCTGCTAGTAATGACCACCCAACCAAGAAATATAATGTACTTAATCCCATAAAATACAAAAAAATAGAGCAAAACTAAAACCGGCCAAAAACACAGCTAATCCCTTTATATATGGCATACTTCGTCAATACCACAATCCCAATCATCTCCCTCTGTCATCTTCAAATCATACATCATGGCTTCCTCAAACAATTCATCACCACTTCAAGAAATTATATAAAAATATTTTTAAAGAGGCATGCAAGCAAAAACCTTCTTCTTCTATACAATTCCTCACATATTGCAGCAAAGAAATTCCCTCAAGATCATACAGAATAAGTGTCAACTGTCCAACAATGATCATAGATAGTGATACTCGTTCTTGTTTCGTTGTTTTCTGTGTCGTTTTACTTTGTGCTATACCATCATCAGGTGATGATACGGCCTCATCAACACTCCTCAAGTTCAAAGAATCGCTAACTAATGCCACCATGTTAGATGATTGGAAAGAACCAGTTGCTAACCTGTGTTCTCCTGTTTGGAGTGGCTGTATCTGTACAGAAGGTGTCTTAACAGGATTAAGACTCGAAGGGATGGGGCTCGGTGGAAAAATCGACATAGAAACCCTATCAAACTTGCCATTATTTTACAGCCTAAGTGTTTATGAACAACAGTTTTTCAGGGCCGTTTCCAAGTGATTTAAACAAGCTTCGAAACCTGAGAAGTTTATATTTGGCAAATAACCAATTCAGTGGTAAAATACCAGATAAAGTTTTTGCGGGGATGAAGGGAATGAGGAGAGTGGTGTTAGGAAATAATGGATTTACCGGATATATTCCTATGTCTTTGCTTCAACTGCCGAAGCTTGTGGATTTGCAGCTTCAGAATAATCAGTTCGAAGGGCGAATACCGGATCTTTGGCAGGAGAATCTGACCGTAAATTTCTCTTACAATAAGCTAGAGGGATCTATACCCGATACACTTAGCAGCCAGAATGCAAGCTCATTTTATGGTAAACTGTCAGTGCTCTTATTTTCTTAGTTTTCATTATCATTGATCGTCTAAGAATCTATCCATTTTCGATTATGTTGCTTTGTTTCTTGCTTATTTTCAAACTTGCTGACATAATTTCTGTACTGGGGCCAGAAATGTCTGAAAATACTTGCTGACAATTTCTATACTGAGGCCTGTTTTATCTATCAGGAAATAACCTATGTGGCACGCCTTTAGACCGATGCAAACCTAAGAAGTTGACCTGGAAAATCGGCTTACTCATGGCAGTTGCATTGGGAGTTGCATTAGCTGCTATTATCATACTCTTCCTCATATTACGCAGTCGTGCAAAGCCGCTGAAATACCAAAAATCAATAGACAAATCCCACAAAGAAGAGCTAACTTCTAGCCAGAGTGGAACATTCAAGAACGGCGAACATGGAAAACTACAATTTGTCAGAAATGACAGAGAAAGATTCGAGTTGGAAGAGTTGCTTAGGGCATCTGCTGAAGTGTTGGGGAGTGGAAGCTTTGGCTCTTCTTACAAAGCCGTGCTTTTTAGTGGCCAACCTTATGTTGTAAGGAGATTCAGACAAATGAGCAATGTCGGAAAAGAAGGCTTTCAAGAACATATGAGAAGGCTAGGAAGGCTGTCACACCCTAATCTGTTGTCTTTGGTTGCTTTCTATCACAGGAAAGAAGAAAAGCTTTTGCTCACTGATTTTGCAGAAAATGGGAGTTTGGCTAGTCATCTTCACGGTAAGTAAACTTTTATTTCCTGGTTTTGTTCGGATATATCTCTCTATCTATCTACGACCTGAGAGAGAGAAAATATACAGAACAGAAAAAAAACCACATTTATTTTTTTAAAGGTGGGATTTCTTAACATGATCTTAACATGCTTGAATTCTCTTGAGAAGGCAAAAGGAACCCGAACCAACCAGGTCTTGACTGGCCAACACGCTTACGAATCATCAAAGGCGTTTCAAGAGGATTGGCATACCTTTACGAGGAGCTTCCCACATTAAATCTTCCTCATGGCCATCTCAAATCGTCAAATGTCCTTCTAGACAACACATTTGAACCCCTTCTAGCTGACTATGCACTAGAACCAGTAATGAACAAGGATCATGCTCAGAAATTTATGGTAGCTTACAAGTCACCGGAATCCACTCGAAATGGCCGTGTAACAAGGAAGACTGACGTTTGGAGCCTCGGAATTCTCATACTCGAGTTGCTGACAGGCAAGTTTCCTGCAAACTACCTTAAACAAGGCAGAGGACCTAGTGCAGATTTGGCTACGTGGGTTAATTCTGTCATAAGAGAAGAGTGGACGGGTGAGGTGTTTGATAAGGACATGAATTTAGCAAGGCGTGGTGAAGGGCAGATGCTTAGGCTACTCAAAATCGGAATGTGTTGCTGCGAGTGGGATGTGGAGAAACGGTGGGATTTGAAGGAGGCTGTTGAGAAAATCAAAGAGCTAAGGGAAAAGGATAGAGATGATGATTATTCATCTTATACAAGCGAAGCTGATATGTATTCTTCTAGAGCAATGACTGATGACGACTTCTCGTTTTCAAAGGCATGAAATTTTGAGAAGCTAGTAGATGGCGACTGCCTTTTAGTCTATACAATTTTTCTGCACAATAGATAGGTAAATATGCAGTTCAACCTTTGTTTTTGGATAAATTTATGCGATTCTTTTGCAAGTTTGCTCATGTATTTTGAATAATATGGATACTACGTTTGCTGATTTAATGAACTAAGATACCAGCCCCTTCTCCATTTCTACTCCATTCACTAACAGCAGATGTAAAGATCAATGAACATATTCTCAAAGAATTTAAAAACGCAATCTGTACTAAAAGGTAACAATGAACAATCAAGATTTGTGTATCCTTCTATCTACACTTAAAAAGTATCTTCAGTCCAACTGTATAACTCACCAACACATCAGCTTTCCATGCCTGATTTGAAGCTGGGTGAAAAATTTTAAGTCGTCATGCAAAAGTTTATCGTGATAGTATATCAAGAATAAAACAGAGATTATAATAATGTTAACATAGCCTACAAAATCTTGTAAATCTAACTCTGTTCACCACATAAAAGAAACAGAACAGATTCTCCATATTACCTACAAAAAACGAGTTTACCTCTTTCGTTTATGTATATTTGAAGGATATAATCATTTTATTTCAAATTCAATCTTGCCTGGATTTGAAACTAAAAGGAATGCATTACAACTAGATTGAACTATTTAGGTGGAAATCAAGCTAATTACCGTTGTAGAGGACATAAAGTTGAATATTCTAGCTAAAATACTTCAACTTTTCTTTGAGGGCAAGTAATCCAAACCCACACACACACACATGCACACACAACAAACTGAGAATGCAAAAATACCAAATAAATAGAGAAGACACGTATATGAAGCAGAGAGGAATACAAGACAGGTACACAAAAATGGTGATGTAGACAATCATGAAGGATTGTTTCAGCTTAACATGAATCAATATCAATGTCTCCTTTGAAAGAAGATATCCTCTCTCCATGATAAACTAGTGGATGCCAGATATTCTGCTGTCACTCTCCTTGAATCTTAACCCTCATTTCCCATTGACCCCTAGTGTGGCACAAAAGAGCAACCATTTAAAAATGATGGACAAACTACATCTTCCTCAGTATTTTCATGTAAAATGCTATCTAGTGAATTCAAAAAAATTCTTACTTCTTGAAGATCCAGATTTTCTTTAGAGTTTTAACCACCTGCTTTAGACACATACCGCTATCACAACAATTAAGAAACACCCCTCTCCCCCTGTTTCCTATTAGATGTGCAAATGGAGACGCATCTTTAGAGGGTAGTACCTTTGCATTACAGCTACTTTGTGAAAGATATTTTCCTTCGCTATTGTTTCCTACTGGCTACTGTCGTGAAAGACGCGAACTTAATCTTCAGGTAAAACAAAAACTGAGAAAAAAGTTTAAAAATTATAATTACCCTTTATTTATTTACAAGATAATTTATTATTTGGGTGAAAAGATTTTATGTTTCTTGACTGTTTTTAAATCTTAACCGATGACGGAAATCTTGTCCCAAAAATTATTAGCAGCATCCATTCATTTCTTAATAAAACAACCTATTCAAGATCCAGAACCCCGAAAACTGAAATCTGAAGAGACCTCCAAACTCAAAATAAAGAAAATCTGCCAAACATTGTAATCACATAAGAAAAAATTGAAAACCAATAAAAAGAAAATGGATGAAAGCATGAATCTTTCACCTGAAATCTTGTTGTTAATCGCAGAGAGCCATCTTCCTCGCCTTCAGACACAACCCCCGTTCTCCAACATCATCCACCACCTTACCAGAGCTGTACTTCAATGGCATCCTTCCCAGTTCCATGCTCCCCTCTTCTGCTACGTAACCCACTTCTGCCACTCCATGATACGTCGTCGTTTCTTGAGTCCCCTTCTTTTAGCCCCCACCATCAATGGGCCCCTTTCGATTTCATCAGCCACCACAAATTCATCAAGATATCCTCGCAAGTGTTGGCTTTGTCCACAATTTGTCCGGAAGTGGCGTATTCTTCACTGCACGAATATTTTTCGAGGTATGTTGAGGATCATTAATATGGTGAGGATTATTGAGTATTTTTGCCTCTCCATGGTGTAGATCTACGACCTTGAGGCTATGTCGTAAGCGTGCGATCTGGCGAAAAATCCGACTACTCGATCAGGATCCGATTTCCAGATGGCGAACGCGAAGGACACGAGGTCGGGTCGGGTATGTTGTCGTCACAGATGAGGACGGCGCGGGTATTGATGATTTCCCCAAGGGTAGAATCGGGAATTGAGGATGGACGACGGCGAACGGTGGACAGCAGCGGAGACGTTTAGTGATAGGCGGGAGAGGGTTTTGGAGGAGGTGGAAGGGTTGCACCAGAGGATGTATACACCGGCGACCGTGAGGCGAGGCAGAGATTGATAGCAGTAATGGAATACGATGCTCCGAGTAGCCGTTGATTACCACTGTCAGTTGGTCAGGTCGGAGTGTTTCCGGGTCGGGTGTCTTGCAGGGCGGATCCTGGGAATTCGGGTATGCTCTAAGTGAAATGACCAAAAGGGGCAGAGGAATGGAGATAATTGCGGTTAATAAGAAGGGTGAACTAACAATTCCCACTTGAATCTTGGTTCTGTCTGCATGTGATTTTTACAGGTTTGCTAAATTAACCATTTCTTGAATGAACCATTTAAAGGAATGGACGAATCTAGAAAATTTATCGAGGATCAAAAGTTAATTATATAAAAATTAAATTAAAAATTCATGATGAACATCTGAATTTATATATTGTAGGTAAAAATAAATAGGTAAATAATTATAATGTGATTATTTCAAAAAAGAGAATTGTTTTTTTCAAGAAATAATACATTAATAAAACAATTATTAGAATGTTCGGTTAATAAATATTTAAGGAATGAACTTGCTTGATTTAAGAATGAGTTCAAAGAAACTTTATTATGGGAGAGAGTTATAAGATTGTAGATGTGGTAATAAAATACTTTGTGGTGAAATGTTTTTGGATTATTGATATTTTATATTTGTTAATTGGTGAATTATAAATTATTACATCGCCAATTGTTATTTCAAATTAGAAGGAAATGAATATTAAATCTGCATCATTTCATACTGAGAATATTTTGTTTTACTGACAATAAAAGTTAAGCCAAGGGTAATGTTTGGCTGAATTGTAATAAAAATATGTAATATAACATTTTTTTCTGAGGGGCTCACGTATTTCCCCCCTGTTTAAAGGTCATATCTGCGATAATGGAAAGTTTAGATTCTAAAATCCGATCACGAGTTTTGTTAATATTTTATAAAAGAAACTGTGGTGAAAGATTAGGTTTTCAAGAATATCATTACATATTCCGCCCTCTACCCGCATTGAGTCGGCCGTGTTTGTTATTATATTCAAAGGACTTGTCTGCAAGATTCGAGGTTGCAGTTAATCAATCAAGAAATGGGCTAAAATTAAAGATATTTTTGGTGAATCCTACACCATTTGATCTTGAATTTAGAGCCACAAATTGGGTTGTGGTGTGACAATTTTGAGATAAAAGATATAATTTTGTGGCATATTTGGACCCCACAAAGGTGATGAACGTATGGATATAGAAGCCGTGGTGGAATTCTAGACGAAAAATAAGCAATGGCACTTGCAATGAAAATGGCTGTCGCTGCAGGCAATTCCAGTACCAATTTGAAATTCAATTTCCTCTGCAGCAAAAAGCCATCAACATTCGACTCAAAAGCCCGTCTTGACCTCAGACCGGCTGAATGCATCCCTGTTCAGCAACAGGTAAACGTTCACAAAATCTTGAAGTAAAGATTTACTTGTTTAGATTGTTGGGTTTTTTTTTTTGGTTCTGAATTTGCACTTCTATTCATTTTCTTGGCTCCGCCATACTATCAATTGTGAAATTGAGTTGGTTCTTGTTTTGCTTGAAAAAGGTGGAATCTGCGATTACGTGTGAATCTTGCAGTGGAAGAGGATGGCTGCTTTGTGAGTTTTGTAAAGGGCAAAAGACTAATGTGAAAACTGCGGAAAGTAACCGGATTTACCGCCGTTGCCCAGCTTGTAAATCTGTAAGTCATCGCCATTGTTTTCTCTCTGGTGCTGGAGTTGATCACCAGGCAATTTGTTCTTATACATTATCTTACATGTATAGATTGAAGGTGATTTAAGGTAAATTTTCTTAGTCATTAATCAAGGAAATCCGAGTTTCTAGACGTAGAGTTCAGGCCATTTATAATATGTTGTAGCCGTATGACGGAGACAATTGCCTATAAATGGAAACTTTTTTTTTTATATAAAAAAACCGCATTTCTATCTCTTGGTTAGGTTGATGATGCCCGACAAGAAGAGCTCATCCAAGGGTATTGCAACACTATCCCGATAGCAACAACGCAAGCCTATTTCTATTATTTCCCGACATGATTTCTTTAAAAGTACAAATCTATGTCGTTAAAATACCCAAATACGCAGTCCCATATTAAATATTTCATGATGTTTATATGTATTTAGCAACTAACCGCGAGCTGGATATAGAGTGGAGAATCGATGGGGTTGATTAATTTTGTGAAAATTGTGCAGATTGGAAGCGTGTTGTGTTCAAGATGTAAAGTTTTCAGATGCGTTATGTTCCCGGATCAGAATGATGGTGAAAGCCTCACCTTTTGAGCTTAAATGAAAAACAATTTAATACTTTTCTTCCATCCCGTTGATTGAGTTTTTTTTCTTGTATTTAAGATCAAGTATTTTTATTATTTTTCTCCATAAATATGAGAAAATGTAGCTTGGAATCCAATCGAAACCGAAACCGAACCATCCAAGCTTATGTAATGATATTGGGATGGTGAACCAACCAAATCTAGATAAATATTACTTCTTTATTCTATTTTTTCGTTTGAGGTATAAATTTTTAAGGGAAATTACGGTTTTCTTTTTTTAGAAAAGATTTATTATAACT
Source organism: Haberlea rhodopensis (assembly GCA_907163345.1). Classification (NCBI taxonomy): domain Eukaryota; kingdom Viridiplantae; phylum Streptophyta; class Magnoliopsida; order Lamiales; family Gesneriaceae; genus Haberlea; species Haberlea rhodopensis. Next base: position 4,393,398 of record CAJQUN010000004.1, on the reverse strand, counting down.
TTTGACCTCTAATTTGAATAATAACGAATGAACATCATATAATAGCTGTATTACAATATCACAATATCACACCCTCTAGTTTGTAATAGATATAGAAAATTGGGAAAATTTCGGGCCGGTATCATTAGGTAAAAGGTTTTTCGGCCCAGTCACCCAATAAAAAGTTCTTTCAACTAAGTCCATTTTTGAATACAATGACCAAACTAACCCCACTTATGAAAACACGCTACTGTAAGCAATCCATGAGCATACAACGCAGCGGAATAAATTTTTTTTATGGATTACTAACACCGGATCTATACATAGGTTATCATATCGGATTAAGGTATACGAAGGTCTCACCCTTGTAGCGTGTTTGAAGCAGATTCCACGGAGCAGCACGTCCAACGAACTCCGAGTCACAAACGAAAGTTTTCACCTTCGTCTCTACGGTATCCACACGATCAAATCGAAAGGGATGTTCAAGAACAAGTTGCTAGACTTATTCGTGAACCAATACACGAAGCAAACTCGATTCACAATCGAATGATGGCTCGAAAACCACCAAGAACTACACGACTTGAAGGAGGCCGAGAGTTCAAGTGATTCGGCCGAGAGCTTTTGCTTGTGTGGAGGCTAGGGTTTGATATCAAAACAATGATATGAAAGTATGATTAACAATTAATCAAAACCTCTTATTTATATTATAAGGCTTTTAATTAAGGTTCAAGACTTTCTTAAAGTCTTATGGGCCCAAACCCATGATTTAATTAAAACCCTTTAATCACTTAATTAAGACTCTTCTTAATTAATTAATTCATCCAATGAATTTAATTTCTCTTATCGATTTAATCTTTTGTGCGACCCGATAGGATCTCGTAATGTTGGCAGTGATATAAAATCTCATTTTATGTCGCAAGCATTGAGCGGTATCTAGCAACACATCGATGCTACCCAAATTACGAGAATGTCAATGACTCGACATAACCTTTAGAACTTGTGATAATATTAATCATGTAACTTAATCCCTTTGTCCTTAGTGTTTAGATTGAACACGAGTCATGGAATTGTCATACTCGTATATCCAATCTTTATTTCTTGATCCCCAAGTAGAACTAGAATAAACGAATAAGCTCGATATCTCATATCGACTCATTCGAGCATGGCCATGCATTTTAGTTCTCACTTGATCAAGGGCCAAACACATCTCCTGTTATATAGGAGGGACAACTCCTATCTTGATCAGTCAACATCCCTCTAAATAATTCGTAGTGTATCCAATAGTCGCCTTTATAGTATACCCTGTTACGAGTAACGTTTGACGATATCAAGATACATAACTCCTTATGTTGGGATCTCTGATGATCACAAGTCGTAAGGATTACATACATTATTATCACTATGAGAATTGCATATGACGATCATATAACTATCCATGTTGCATTCTCATGGTGGGTCTGTCCAGTACATCGTTCTCTAACATGTACCCATATGTTGATTTGATATCTCATATCAATGAACAATTCATCGATCAACATATACTAGTCTCTACGTATTATCATTATCCCTATTCATGATAATACTTGACTAGGGACATCTTTAAGAATAATACAACATTATTCTAAGGACATTAACATATATATTAATTCACAATGCACTGTTAAAAGAATAATATATAATAATGAATTGCCATTCATAAAACCATAAACATTGTAAGTCTTAAACAATCATCTAATGACTTGTCTTAGGGCATATCCCAACAGCTACACCGCATAATTAATTTTTACATGCACCGCAAGAATAATTTACATGCACCGCATGACTCATTTTCACATGCACCGAGTGAGTAATTTTACATGCACCGCATGACTCATTTTCACATGCACCGAGTGAGTAATTTTACATGCACCACATAAGTCAATTTTTACATGCACCGCTCAATTTTACATGAACGATACTAGTAATTTTACATGCACCGTCGATTTTAACATGCACCGCATTAGTTGATTTTAACATGCACCGCTCAATTTTACATGCAACGCATGACTAATTTTAGATGCACCACATGAGTAATTTTACATGCACCGCATTAGTAATTTTACATGCATCTCATTACTCAATTTTACATGCATCGCATGAGTAATATGCACCAATAGATTATGCATATTAAACTGTCTCATATGTTTCTATCGGTGCATGTAAATCACATGCACCGATAGACACAGATGATACAAGTCCATCGCAGGAAAAAAAAAACAACCTCAACGCATGCATTTGAGTCTATCGGTGCATGTGATTTAGATGCATCGATAGACTCTACCGGTGTTATCTCTACCGGTGCATGTAAATCACATGCACCGATAGATTATGCATATTAAACTATCTCATATGTTTCTATCGGTGCATGTAAATCACATGCACCGATAGACACAGATGGTAACAAGTCCACCGCAGGAAAAAAAACTACCTCAATACATGCATATGAGACTATAGGTGCATGTAATTTACATGCACCGATAGACTCGATTGGTGCATGAAATTACATGCACCGACAGATTCAGTCTGTAAGGACCCCAAATACTTAACCCTTGATTAGTGTATTAATCATTTTGTGTGGCACATACTTTCCATAAAATCATTCGGGAACTCCGATGGTAATATACCATTGAATGGCAATTACAAAGTTTTCTTTAACATACCATGTGAAAAGTTTACCATCCTAACAACAAGAGACTCATAGAGTTCGCCCAGATTTTGTAAGGACCCCAAATACTTAACCCTTGATTAGTGTATTAATCATTTTGTGTGGCACATACTTTCCATAAAATCATTCGGGAACTCCGATGGTAATATACCATTGAATGGCAATTACAAAGTTTTCTTTAACATACCATGTGAAAAGTTTACCATCCTAACAACAAGAGACTCATAGAGTTCGCCCATTACACCACTTTTTACATTGTGGACTTTTATAAAAATTTGGGCAGAGTCTCCCCATAAATAGAGCTATCCCGAAATAAAAGTACAGCACACAACATAATTCCCGGCCAGGGAAAACATAATACTCATCAGAATACAGCAATATCAAGTAAATTCCCAGCCAGGGAAGACACCACACATATGGCAACAAAAGTGGGTTTCAACACCCACATACACTAATGACTCTCATAATCCTTTAGCAATTCTACATCTAATTGCATGCAACATAGAATGAGAGGGAGAAAGGCTCATGCCTTTATATACAACCCATATACAAGTACCATCGTGCTCACATGCGAGCATCATAATCATGTGTATAACCATCATGGGTGTATATATATATATAGGTACTCTATACGATACCGTGCTCCTTCAAGCCCTGGTACCACGATCCTGGGAGTACATCCAATCAACAGCTCGAGCTCATCTCCAAAGCCATCGATGTACCTGTCCACCTGTCCCAACAGAGACAGCCCCCAACGGGGTGAGCATACCAATTCCACAATTTCATAATCATAATGACATAATACATAATTTACAAAATGTAAATATTGTGGAACATATGTGACACTTCCTGGATGGTATCATCCTCATCCTAGCGTACCCCTGTAATGACCCTGTTCTCAAAACAGGTAAATCATCAAATCTTGAATATGCAGTTAATCATCATATTGGTTAACCCTAACCAGTTTCGAATTAACAACATTTCATAACATCTTTCTTTATCTAGCAATTATCATAATTCTAGATATCATATTGAGACTTCCTTAACTTCCGATACTAGTTAATCACTTCTCTGATTAACTACGTCTCTGTTCCTATTCATTACCAATAGGGAATAAAATACAGATATCCTAGATATCTAATCAACACCACATTTTCATTTCTTACTTCAAAGTAGCGTCATACTACTGGTGTTCGCTCCGTAGCGACCACACCCATCATTTGCTCGCTTCATAGCGGCACCAAGCATTTCACCATGTGATTCAACATAACGTAACCAAGTCACGGTGCCATCTTAGTAAAGCATTTCATGTAGTATAAATCATGCATCATACTTGTAAAACATCATTTAAGCTATGCTCGTACGCTAAACGTACCTTAAATCCTCGAAGTCCGAGCCAAACCTTGCTCGAGTTCCATGCCCCGAGGAATGATGTGCTAACACGATAAATAATTCACGATTATTTACGAACATGCAACCCATGCTCAAGCACACCCATAACCCTCAACATATCGTCAACACACGACAATAAATCATTTAAAAGACCCGGGGCAGAGTACATGCAGGGAGGGGAACGAATGAGACAACAACGAAAATTGTTCAAGGATACCCTACAAATTTTCGAACCCTTATCTCACAAATCGAACCCAAATTAAACACCATAATTCATCTAAAAAGTGAATTAAACCATTAATAGCAAGAATCATCACCCTTGCCAAAAATCCCCAAAATTCGAATTCAAAGCCATAAATTCGAACACAATTAAACATCCTTATACATCTAAAACATGTAATAAACGACCCATAACAAGAATCGCCACACCCCTGCCAAAAATCACAATTTTCGAACCTTAACCCACGAAAAATGCATAAATTCGAACCAAACAAGCCTTTAAAATTCGAACCCTTAAAGTTCTTTAAATTCGAACATAAATCCACCAAATAAAGCAGGGAATTACATGAGAGGGACGAAAAAGAGGTAAAGAACGTTACCCCAATCGAAAATCGGAAGGAAAATCGACCAAAATCGACAAACCCTAGAATTTGGGGATCGCCGCTCTTCTGTAAAATCCGAACTCAAACCACGATGAAACTTCGAATTGACGGAGGGGAAAGGTGCGTCTCGTCGAGACGAAGCCGGTGATAGGTCGCACGCGCCGAACGGCGGCGGGCGCGGCGTTTTCGTGCGCGGGGGAACTGTAGCAGGCGGGTTTCGGCGGGGAGAGAGAGAAGGAGGGAAGGTGGGGCTGAAATGCAATTTTTAATAAAAATCTCGGGTTCAACTTGTATTTATAGCAAAATACCCCGAAATACTAATAGCCCCACAAATACATCATGATTCATTAAAAATCATCTGTTTTCAAAAATTCTCTCTCTAACTCAAAAACCCCCTACCGGTGCCCACACCAAGCACCCGAGATCCCGAGACGCATTAAAAACCCAACTTACAGGTTTTCACCGAAATGAGAATACAATCTCAACCTCGAGATCCAACGATCCCAATTACTCAAATAGACGAGCCCAGAAGGCCCAACACCGCGATTAAACTCCAAATCGCTACGTAAAACATCTTTAGGGGTTATTAACACTCTGGGATTAACATCTCCAATCCCAGGTCATCACAATATCCCCCACTAAAAGAATTTCGTCCTCGAAATTAGTACCGGTGTATCACATATCACCCAGGCTACACAACAACATGAAGCCATAACCTCGATTCTTGACCATATCAGAATCGTCTTAATAAACGCGAGGATACTTACCTCACATCAACTCTGAAACAGGGCGACTTACCCAAAACCAATATATCACCCAAGAGGCAAACGTACCTCGATGCGGGTCATCCCAAAAGTCAGTCCCTCATGACTGCAAAACAACCGATACTTACGACTGTAGATCGGACAATCATCCTTCGTTCTAATACAACCAGTAAGGACGCATCCTGAATGACACCTCAACCGTGGGGACGTTGACCTCGTGTCAACCCTGAAGTGGAATAGACTTCCAAATCCATCATAACGTCAAAAAGCGTCAGCGCAACCCACGCTAACAATCCAAAAGCAGTTAGTCAACTGAAACTGCGAGGATCCGAATCGCTCCCGATTCCATCGTAGATATCATTCAATGACATCTCTTATCATGACTCACGATGTCTAACATACATCGTTACGAGGGAAACACTAGTATCCCACGGTGTACACACACCAAACCTGGTTTCCACTTTCAAACCTCCTCTGTCGAAGGAGCAGTCGCATCATTGCAACTCAAATTGGCCACAGATTCACACAAAAGATATCTCATAAGATGTCCACCTCTGGATATCCCAAGAACCACATCCTGGTCATAAACAAACAATCGAGACTCCTCAGAGTTTCAAACTTGAAAGGACATGCAATAAACCCATTGCATCCCAAATACATGGATTCCCAGATCGAATCAACGACGACTTGATGACTCTCTTGTTGGTACTCCAACATCATGAGCTGTCACAGACAAGTCTCACCAAGATTAAACATAACGTATACACGTTTCAGTGAGGCATGCACAACCTCAACCTCGATGACATGGTGACTACTAGAGTCCACCACAATCCACATCGTATCACCTTACGATTTGCCACACTTGGTTCCTACGAGCAGTATAACGGCTCTAACAAGCCCCTCTTGGTGCTGCACACACACGGCAGACAAACTAGTCGCTGCCTCTCTAGGTTCACCTCAAACCTACCAATAAGATGGACGTTTCCGCACGGCATACCATACTGTGGGAAGAAAATCAATAGAGTAGTGGGTCTTTACCCAACATTCCTCTAATGCCTATACACCCTGGACACTCCAATGTCCCTGTTTCATAGCCATGCATATAGTCATTAATTCTTGACATGAATGATTAAAATCATCATCTTATAATTATCACCATCTTATAACATCTTCATCATATGAGTATCATCATTTCATAAATATCATCATCTTATAACATCATCATCACATAAGCATCGTCATCTTATAGCATCATCATCTTATACATCATCATCTTATAAGCATCGTCATCTTATAGCATCATCATCTTATAGCATCATCATCTTATACATCATCATCATATAAGCATCATCATCTTATACATCATCTTATACATCATCATCTTATACATCATCATCATATAAGCATCATCATCTTATACATCATCATCTTGTACATCATCATCATATAACATCATCATCTTATAAGCATCGTCATCTTATACATCATCATCTTATACATCATCATCATATAAGCATCATCATCTTATAGCTATAACAGTAAATGTACGAAATCATAGCTGAGTAAGCTTGCTGGTTATTCATTAACTTCTTTTCATTTTCCCTGGTTCATATTCATGCACATGGGCATCTTACCATGTGGCATCTTACCACATAATAACATCGTATGGCCTCTTACCATATGGGCATCTTACCCCGTGGCGTCTTACCACATAATAACATCGTATGGCCTCTTACCATATGGGCATCTTACCCCGTGGCGTCTTACCACATAATAACATCGTATGGCCTCTTACCATATGGGCATCTTACCCCGTGGTGTCTTACCACATAATAACATTGTATGACCTCTTACCATATGGGCATCTTACCCTGTGGCGTCTTACCACATAATAACATTGTATGGCCTCTTACCATATGGGCATCTTACCCTGTGGCGTCTTACCACATAATAACATCGTATGGTCTCTTACCATATGGGCATCTTACCCCGTGGCGTCTTACCACATAATAACATTGTATGGCCTCTTACCATATGGGCATCTTACCCTGTGGCGTCTTACCACATAATAACATTGTATGGCCTCTTACCATATGGGCATCTTACCCTGTGGCGTCTTACCACATAATAACATTGTATGTCCTCTTACCATATGGGCATCTTACCCTGTTATATGGCATTTTACCATAATATAATCATCGTGTGGCATCTTACCACATGTGCATCTTACCCAATCATATGGCGTCTTACCATATCATAAACACTGTGTGGCATCTTACCACAGGGGCATCTTACCCAATCATATGGCGTCTTGCCATATCATAAACATTGTGTGGCATCTTACCACAGGGGCATCTTACCCACTCTCATATACGTCATCATAAACATCATCATGATCATCATCATCGTAAACATCATCGTAAACATCATCATAAACAACATTATAATCATCATCATAAATACTCATGCAATTAATGCAAGGTCATAGTTTAGGAATATGTTACCGTTTGATGCTCGTACGTTTCTTACGTACCTTCCTTGCTTGAGCATTACATGAACAAACGCATTAGTATATTCAATAATAATTGAGACCATACCGAAGTATTCCACTGTCGGTTGTCTACCCAGTCTGTCCTCAGACAATACATCATATCCTTCTTTTCCCTGATTTTCTTCCAAAATCAGGTTCCTTGGCACGTAGCATATAGAGTGTTAGACATCGCTATTAATGCCGTCCTATCGTGTTCCACACGATTCCTGCAACCACAATGGTTAGCAATACTACTTTTCATATCATTTAAGCACATAAACAATTAGTCATGTCATATAACATTAATGCCATCATGCATAAATATGTGCTATCAATAACTTCCTAGGCCCTCAACAGCCCCAATGAGCAACCACTGCTCTGATACCACTAATGTAAGGACCCCAAATACTTAACCCTTGATTAGTGTATTAATCATTTTGTGTGGCACATACTTTCCATAAAATCATTCGGGAACTCCGATGGTAATATACCATTGAATGGCAATTACAAAGTTTTCTTTAACATACCATGTGAAAAGTTTACCATCCTAACAACAAGAGACTCATAGAGTTCGCCCATTACACCACTTTTTACATTGTGGACTTTTATAAAAATTTGGGCAGAGTCTCCCCATAAATAGAGCTATCCCGAAATAAAAGTACAGCACACAACATAATTCCCGGCCAGGGAAAACATAATACTCATCAGAATACAGCAATATCAAGTAAATTCCCAGCCAGGGAAGACACCACACATATGGCAACAAAAGTGGGTTTCAACACCCACATACACTAATGACTCTCATAATCCTTTAGCAATTCTACATCTAATTGCATGCAACATAGAATGAGAGGGAGAAAGGCTCATGCCTTTATATACAACCCATATACAAGTACCATCGTGCTCACATGCGAGCATCATAATCATGTGTATAACCATCATGGGTGTATATATATATATAGGTACTCTATACGATACCGTGCTCCTTCAAGCCCTGGTACCACGATCCTGGGAGTACATCCAATCAACAGCTCGAGCTCATCTCCAAAGCCATCGATGTACCTGTCCACCTGTCCCAACAGAGACAGCCCCCAACGGGGTGAGCATACCAATTCCACAATTTCATAATCATAATGACATAATACATAATTTACAAAATGTAAATATTGTGGAACATATGTGACACTTCCTGGATGGTATCATCCTCATCCTAGCGTACCCCTGTAATGACCCTGTTCTCAAAACAGGTAAATCATCAAATCTTGAATATGCAGTTAATCATCATATTGGTTAACCCTAACCAGTTTCGAATTAACAACATTTCATAACATCTTTCTTTATCTAGCAATTATCATAATTCTAGATATCATATTGAGACTTCCTTAACTTCCGATACTAGTTAATCACTTCTCTGATTAACTACGTCTCTGTTCCTATTCATTACCAATAGGGAATAAAATACAGATATCCTAGATATCTAATCAACACCACATTTTCATTTCTTACTTCAAAGTAGCGTCATACTACTGGTGTTCGCTCCGTAGCGACCACACCCATCATTTGCTCGCTTCATAGCGGCACCAAGCATTTCACCATGTGATTCAACATAACGTAACCAAGTCACGGTGCCATCTTAGTAAAGCATTTCATGTAGTATAAATCATGCATCATACTTGTAAAACATCATTTAAGCTATGCTCGTACGCTAAACGTACCTTAAATCCTCGAAGTCCGAGCCAAACCTTGCTCGAGTTCCATGCCCCGAGGAATGATGTGCTAACACGATAAATAATTCACGATTATTTACGAACATGCAACCCATGCTCAAGCACACCCATAACCCTCAACATATCGTCAACACACGACAATAAATCATTTAAAAGACCCGGGGCAGAGTACATGCAGGGAGGGGAACGAATGAGACAACAACAAAAATTGTTCAAGGATACCCTACAAATTTTCGAACCCTTATCTCACAAATCGAACCCAAATTAAACACCATAATTCATCTAAAAAGTGAATTAAACCATTAATAGCAAGAATCATCACCCTTGCCAAAAATCCCCAAAATTCGAATTCAAAGCCATAAATTCGAACACAATTAAACATCCTTATACATCTAAAACATGTAATAAACGACCCATAACAAGAATCGCCACACCCCTGCCAAAAATCACAATTTTCGAACCTTAACCCACGAAAAATGCATAAATTCGAACCAAACAAGCCTTTAAAATTCGAACCCTTAAAGTTCTTTAAATTCGAACATAAATCCACCAAATAAAGCAGGGAATTACATGAGAGGGACGAAAAAGAGGTAAAGAACGTTACCCAATCGAAAATCGGAAGGAAAATCGACCAAAATCGACAAACCCTAGAATTTGGGGATCGCCGCTCTTCTGTAAAATCCGAACTCAAACCGCGATGAAACTTCGAATTGACGGAGGGGAAAGGTGCGTCTCGTCGAGACGAAGCCGGTGATAGGTTGCACGCGCCGAACGGCGGCCGGACGGCGGCGGGCGCGGCGTTTTCGTGCGCGGGGGAACTGTAGCAGGCGGGTTTCGGCGGGGAGAGAGAGAAGGAGGGAAGGTGGGGCTGAAATGCAATTTTTAATAAAAATCTCGGGTTCAACTTGTATTTATAGCAAAATACCCCGAAATACTAATAGCCCCACAAATACATCATGATTCATTAAAAATCATCTGTTTTCAAAAATTCTCTCTCTAACTCAAAAACCCCCTACCGGTGCCCACACCAAGCACCCGAGATCCCGAGACGCATTAAAAACCCAACTTACAGGTTTTCACCGAAATGAGAATACAATCTCAACCTCGAGATCCAACGATCCCAATTACTCAAATAGACGAGCCCAGAAGGCCCAACACCGCGATTAAACTCCAAATCGCTACGTAAAACATCTTTAGGGGTTATTAACACTCTGGGATTAACATCTCCAATCCCAGGTCATCACACAGTCGGTGCATGTAAAAATTAAATAATCAAAATCAAATAAAGCGATTGTACCACCAAATCGTTCTTGTATCAAATGATCGATTCAACAATATAAGCGAGGAATGCAAACCGAATGCACGAATTGGAAAGAAATTCAAAACAACGAGAATGATGATAAATTAATAATTTCCTCAATTTTTTTAGATTCACGTTTTCTGCCCCAAAATTGAGCGTTCAACTTAAGAAAATTAATCCAAAATTCAACGAAAAATAATTCAATGATTTTAGAAAATCACGATCGAAGAACGCGAGGCTAGAACAACTGAAATTCGATCAGAAGTTAGTCGCTAAAACAAAATTCAAGCAAACACCCAGAGCATTAGAAACAATTCACTGAGAGGGAACAAAGAATCAACAACAGTCACAACACAATTTGTAAATACGATCACACAACACAACCTAATAAAGTGATTCCAAATGAAATTATCTCAATTTGTTCGGAGAATCCTTTGCAGAATTGCGGAACAAAAATCAGAAACAAATCAGAAGCTTCAGAGGGCAACGCGATGGTGGAAAGTAGGCAAAGGCTTGGGGATGAAGGTGTAGAGCAAGGGTATTTTAATCATCTTAATGGACTAATTATATTAGGGTTTGATAAATTGGACTTATTTGAAATAAATTTTTTAAAAGATGTATTTAGTTGAAAGAAGATTTTTTTGGGTAATTTAGTTGAAAGATGTTTTAAAAAGTGGTACCTTCTTGTAATTTCCTCTAGAAAATTTAATATTATCCCCATATTGTTTGATATTAATTTGATATTAAGAAAGGGAGACGTTATTGTTTAAACTAGAATGACATAATTCATTATTGTTCAAACAAGATAGGTCTATAGCTAATTCACAATTTTTTTACACCCAATCAACCAAAGTTGACATGGTATCGACTATGTTATATTTAGAAATCAACATCCTATTTATATTTGTAAACTATAAAATTTGGATTTTCAAGTTTTATATTAGAAAATAAGAATAATTTTCTTAATTATCACGTTCATGTTGTTTTTACTTCGTATTATAATTAGACAATAATAAAAGGGGACCGGAATCAACAATTTCTTTTATTTGCACTACTTGCATTTTCTTTTTTATTTATTCTCTTGTAAAAATTATCTCGAGAGAAAGAAAATAAATTTCAATCGAATTAAATATTTTTAAATATAACCACAAGAACAATAAAATCATAAAAATAATATTTAGATATATAAATGGATTTAAAGCAGAAAAAGCATTTTATAAAACTTAATTATTTGATAGCATACCAAATGTTTTAAAATATGAAAATGTTTATATTGGTTTTTTAAATATTTTTTCTTTAATTATATTAAAATAGAGACCCGAATGATAAACGATTGTCCTAATTGTTAATTGGATTTAGTTGGACCCACGTATGGTACACTTCAAGTCATGAAATGCATGTGTTGGGACATCAAACTGTCTAGATGGGACAAATTGGGTCACTCCCCAAAACAATTTACGATTTATTATATACTAACCAATAGGGTACATTCAACAATTTATTAAGAATATTCTCACTTAATATTATTGAGAATATTCTCAATGAATGATTGGATGTCCCATGAGGTAGCATATAATATTTCACAATTTACATACGGATATTCATTTTATTAACAAATAATAATAATAATAATAATAACATGTGATTTTACAAGAAAATTTTTATTGCTCATACAATATATACTACCTTTTTAGTAAGATATTCTGCAGGGTTTACCATCGGGGTATGTGTTTAATATGGTTTGATTCTCTCTAGTAGTTTATATAATATATCACGATCCATTGAGATCAAATATATTTAATTGTTATTGAAAATTTTATCAATATCTTAGACTATATGGATGGACATAATAGATTTTATTGTATTATTTAATCTCAAATTCAACATGAAAATTGAAATTATAATATTATTAAACACAGAAACAGTGGCTTCACGACATGTTGGCGGTAGGTTTGATATTGATGTGGGCACGTCAAATTATTGGATAAGAATATTCACATCCAATTTCAAAGTTTCTCATTCGATTGTTGCTACAGGCCAATTTCTTGGGATATCAACCACTACTGACGTTGGCATGCTAAAGTTGTTGGGTCGTGAGTCATAAGGAATGCATGTTGGCCACCAATTCATATTGAATTTTTTTTTGCTACATTATTTATATTATAAATTTGATTATTAGTATAATAAAATATAATATCTCGAAGAAAATATTAGTTACACCACATATATCATATATATATATATAAAGATTTTAAAATGATTATAAATCGCCCAGCTTGTGCATAATAAAATACATGAATAAATCTCAAGTATAATGGCATTAACTACAAAAAACTATTTAAATGAAAAAATAAATTCAAACAAGGAGAATTAAAGATGCCGAAAAAATGGTTAGTATGTTAGTTTATGTATTTTTATTTAAAAAATATTATGTTTTAATATTGAGTTGATATATAAGTGAGATCTACAAAAAAATGTGGAGCAGTGGTATTATAGGTATCTCAGATTTGTATCAGGATGACATTTTTTTAGTAGGGGGAGCGGAGAAATAGTTTTGCACACAACAAGACTCGAACCCTCAATATATAGGAGGGGGGCCGGATGACAAACCAACTTGCTAAGTCCGAGTTGTCTGTAGTGGTGTACTTGATAATATAGTAAATGATACACGAAATTTGTATGGAATTCATACATCATGATATGATACATTATGGGTAAAGCAAATATTTTGGTAGAACATGAGTGAACCAAAAAAGATTTGCATCACTAAACTCTGTTAGAGAATTTTCCCCCAAACAAATGTACACTCAGATTCTCACTAGTGCTATTTTTACCAGACATATATTATCAATATTAGGAGAACATTTCCTTTTTTTCCACCCCCACCAACCAAATTAATGTTTGGTTCATTTAGGGCACAAATATTTTTATATATCTATACATTGCCAAAACTTTATAAATTGTTAAGATCAAATCTTATATTTAAATATAACTTTTTTAGTTTTTATTTTGTTTTAAGATGGTGATCGTATTTGTTAAGGCTGACGCATGTGCGCGCTCCGACTTGATTCATTCTATGGTTCAATCAAGTGTGATTAAATGCCTAGTAGTAGTTGTTGTTGTTTAAAACGGTGATCGTAATTTTCAAATAAATACTAATGTTTGAGTATCTATGTATGCCGCGATACAACAATTGCCTTTGTTGTATGATTAATCGAAACATGGTGATTGTGCTGCTGTACGATTTAAAATATTTGAGTTGCACCGTTACCATCAGCTATAGCTTTTGGTAAAGCGGCAAGCGTTTATCTAACAATTGGTATCAGAGCCAAGATCATGTGTTCGATTCTCATGAGTTGCAATGAGTGCAATTATTGGGAGATAGATTGTTGGGGTTGTGTGATAGATCGAAACGTATTGCTTGTGCTGTCGTACGATTTAAAAGACTTGAGTTGCACAGTTACTATCAGCTATAGCTTTTGGTAAATCGACAAGCGATTGATCCAACAATGTATCATATTATATTCGTGTGAAGACATTTTATCATTGTTAACAATTATTATACAGGCCATTTCTTATAGTGCCACTTTTTTGTTATTTATTTTCCTTCTTAATCTATACATTGATCCAATTAATTAATAGGCACAAATAAATGATGTGGTTTCCATTATTGACCATTTGCTTGTCTGTGTTGCATGCGTGTGAAACTATTTAATTTGTCCAAAGTAGGCAATATAAATTTTTTAATATATTTTTTTAATAAATTACATATATTCAATTCAATAAGCTACCATATATTGAGTATTAGAAAGTCATAATGGGAAGTGATTCTAAAGCACCACTACTACTAAATGTGGACGTGGAGACATGTCCAGTAGATTCAGCAATGAACATAAAATACATTTGCCACAAATTTAATGCAAATTATCCAAACTTCTCATTTATATCATCCTAAAATATTTTCATAGTTTGGTTGATACTGTAGAAATTAATAAGTGAAAAAGCCCAACATTTTTGTTAATGAGAACAAAATTTAGTAAGTGAATTATAAATAGTCAATTGGCTAAAGAAATCCCACATTGGAATTTTGATACACTTATGATTTGTTTATATTGATAAACAAATCAATAGAATGTAGTTAAGTAGAAAAGATGGGTGCCCCGCGCCCCGTCCGCCCGTCCTCGCGGCTCGCCTCGCCTCGCTGCGCCGCGAAGCCAGCCCTATCTTTTTACTACTCGGATTTCTGAAAATGACTTTTCACCACCTGACTTTTCACATGCTGTTGAGTATTAAGTTTGAGACTTTTCACCTCCTACAGAATTGATATCAGATTTAAGTGTGAGACAGTGTGAGACTTAATATCTGATGTTAAGTGTTGAGACTTTTCATCTATCTCACTAAGCATCACACTTAATTTTTGAGACCTTTGGGAGGTCTGCTGCTCAACTATATAAGCTTCTACAACTCTATTGTTTCATCAATCCGAAAATCTGCATTCATACATATTTCATTCTGTTTTGAGAGTATTGCACACTACTAGTATTCGAAGTGGTCTGCTCGGAGTCCTGTTTCAATCCGAACAGAGGTGATTGTGCGTTGTACCTTGGAACTCACTTGTCCAGGAGGCCAGAAGCTTAGGCGTGCAAATTTGAGTTTACGGGCACACGGCTTGCATTGGCATCGTCCAGAATCTTTTCCAGTTTCCTGTTGTGTCGATATTTAACAGTTTATACATTGTTGCTCTAAGTTTGTTATATCTTTATTTTCAGTATATTTTATCTATCATTACAATTGTTTAAACTGATTCGATCCGTCAATATAAATAAACAGTTCCAACCAATGTTGCACCGATACTCCAAAAATTTCACGGTCAAGTATCGGATACTTCTGGGATACGGATACGCGCGGATACGGCATCGATATGTATCGGATACGCCACGTGGCGTATCTGGGGACAAAAATTAAGTTTTTATTTCGGATACGGTCAAGATACGCCGCTGACCGTATCCGACACAGCTTAGATACGGGAACTTTTGAAATTTGTTTAAAAAAATTTCGTTGAAACTGTAATTAAAATTAAATTATTTAACTTAATCCCTATTTCCTAACCACCTTAACGTGTTTAGTGTCGATTATATGCTTGAAATTTTCAGATGTCCTGGATTAATATTTTACCATTTGTCGTGAAGTTGGTGAGTTTGCAACTTTATTCTGATTTCTAATGTGTTTAATGTTGATTATATGATTGAAACTTGATTTCTTACAAATATTATTAATTATATATTTATATATATATATAAATAAATTAATAAAATTTGCCGTATCCATACGTATCGTATCCTACAAATTTCAAAAATCCCTTGCAATCGTACCCGTATCTGCGTATCCACGTATCCGCGTATCCGTATCCGTGCAACATAGATTCCAACAGATAATACCCTTAATGATAATGATTGCGACATAAATTATCATCAAGGAAAAAGAGGGGCCTCATTACCAATTTCGAGGGACCCCAAAACAAGAACCCCTATAATTCTGGTATTAATCACATAAATCTAGTAACAGTAATCCAAAATTGGATCCGTACAGTGTGGCGAATCTTGCCGATTCTAATTTACGCATCGACAAGTATGCCACCAAGAATGAGCTGACGTGGCAGCTCCGCTTATGATCAAATTTTGGATTACGGTTAGTAGATTTATGTGATTAATATCGAAACTATAGGACCTCTTGTTTTGGCCCCTTGGAATTGATAATGGGGCCTCTCTTTTTCTTTGATGATACTTTATGATAAGTGTACTATTACGTGAAAAACACTCACACATATGTATAAGTTTATTTTTCGTGTCACATTTACCCAACTAACCATATTTTCAGTATGCAACATTCAAATAGAGTTTTGGTTTTCGTTGATCTATATGCATTTTTTAAAAGTAAAATTGCTAATAGTTCTAATATATAAGTTCACACCAGCCATAACATGAAATAAAGGAAACAAATTAACAAACAAACTGCACAGAATTCCCACATGAACAGACACACACACACACACACACATATATATTAATCTCTAGTTTACTCATAAAGTGGGGAACCCGCTTTTTTCGCACCTTTAATTCGTTGAGAAGTCGCATTTTGCATGCAAACAAGTCTACATTCATTTTCCCTTGGCCATCCACACTCTTCTATATATATATAAGCGATATTCAGTACTACCCATTGAGCTAGCTAGCAAGATTTAAGAAAAAAAAATAGCATCAAACACACTAATACACCCAATAAAAAAAAACATATAAAAATGGAGTGGAAGAAGTGCTATTTGGATGTGATTCTTGTTCCACTAGGGTTGTTAATATCCTTAGCTTATCATGTATGGCTATGGCGTATGATTCGGGCACAACCCCTTTCGACGATCATCGGAAC
Source organism: Haberlea rhodopensis (assembly GCA_907163345.1). NCBI lineage: Eukaryota > Viridiplantae > Streptophyta > Magnoliopsida > Lamiales > Gesneriaceae > Haberlea > Haberlea rhodopensis. The sequence goes on along the minus strand of CAJQUN010000004.1, from coordinate 4,375,977 downwards.
TAATGCCCGTGGCAGGAGATTCTGGGTAGCTTCCATCATGAAGGTAAGCACGTTTTATCACACGAGAGTCTCGAAGCTTGAACCATGAGCCGAAATTAGCGAAAAAATCGATTTCTCATGCATAATTTTTATAAAATCACATATATTCGATCTTTGAAATGCATCCCTCATCACATTTTATTGTTTTAGGGGGTGGTTGCCTCCTTAATTGAATACTTGAAATGCAATTAATTCCTGGCACTTCTCATGACCAAATTCTATAGTCAGATTTTAAAATTTTAAAAAAAAATTGTAATTAATTTATGGTTTAAAAAATGGTCCCATAAAATAAGGATTTTTTCGAATACTAGTCCCAAACTTTTAAGACTAATAAAATATAGTCACACAAATTGTTTTTAATCAAAACTAGTCACATTAATATTTTTTAACAAATTTAATCACCACATAAATTAGTTTTTAACAAAAATGGTCTCATAATTGAATAGAGTGCTTTGGGATCACTTTTGATTAAAAACAATTCGAGACTAGAATTGATTAAAAACAAAAGTTTGAGACTATTTTTGATTAAATACAATTTCCATGAAACTATATTTGATTAATCCTAAAAATATAGACTGGTTTTGCAAAGACTCCTGTGTATTGTTTCCGGTTGCAAATGTATACTTTTTTTTAAAGTTATAAAAACAACAAGATTAGAATCTTTTCAAGAGTAATTAATTTTTCATATTTAATAATTTTTATCAATATTCTAATTTAATAATCTTGAAAATAATAAGTTAACAATATTAGAACTTGGACAAGACGGGGAAAGTTCGATTATACTTTAAATAGTTAGTTTGATTGGTTAAGGAAATTAATTTACGTAACTAACCACACCAATACTTATTAATCGACACTTTTTTTTTTATTCCATTAAAGTAAATAATATAATAATTAATAATAATATGTATAAATGGTGAATACCTAATAACCCACCAAAATGGGAAAGTCTCTTTTATGTGCTCTATGAATTTGACACGCAAAGGAAATAAGAAAATAAAAAAAAAAGTCTCTTAATGCGTTTCATGTGTGCAAACAACTAAATGTCACTTCCTATTTCCTTAAATAGTATGTGCTAAAAATATAGCTACAATCATATTCTCAGTGTGGCTAACAATTTTCAGTAATGAGCTCCCGGGCATTATTGGGATGTATAAGAGTTCATGTTCAGTTCATACAGACTCGAGTTCGAGTCGTGCTTGATATAAAAACAAAACCCTGTTTCCTCCACAAATTTTGCATGATATCAACATGATAATTTGTTCCATAATCATTGCCCAATAACTGTCTTTTGCTAAAGATTAGTGTACATCCGACACCCACTAAACATCTTAATCATCATTTCACATAGTTAATTTGGAAAATTTCAAATTTTATGCATGCTCCACTTTAGGTTTTTAGGTTATTGTCTGAACTCGAACCGAAAAGAGATATGCATGCTTCAGTTTGACCCTCAAATAATTTTTTTTTTCGAATGAATAAATAATGGATAGATTTGTACCATGGAGTTGTTATAATTGGATAAATTATATCATATAATTAAAATCATATATACAAATACTAAATATAATTAGAGCATCATGGAATTAATCTACTATAGGTTGCACTTGGATTGAAGGATTACAATTGAGAAAAAAACGAGAAAAGATTACATCAAATTAGTTTAATAAACATATTAAAAATATAAAGGGAGAGATTTCAAAACCATGAATTTTAAAAGTATCAAATTGGCTAAATACGATTTATTAGTTACAAACAATTGGCTAAAACGATTTATTTTCAATGAATCCAGGACAATGAGAAGAAAAACATCCTGGCCGTGCAAACCTTCCGGAACACTATAATGGGAGCCACCCTAATGGCCACCACCTCCATCCTCCTCTGTTGCGGCCTCGCTGCCGTGATCAGCAGCACTTACAGCATCAAGAAGCCCTTAAACGACGTCGTCTATGGCGCCCATGGGGAGTTCATGACGGCCGTAAAATACGTCACCCTACTCCTCATCTTCCTCTTCTCCTTCCTATGCTACTCACTCTCCATACGCTTCATCAACCAAGTCAACTTCCTCATCAACTGCCCTCCGGGGAATCAGAGTGGTGGCGTAGTGACGGTGGAGTACGTGTCCGAGTTACTAGAGAGGGGGTTCCAGCTGAACACTGTGGGGAACAGGCTGTTCTACGCAGGGTTGCCGCTTCTGCTGTGGATTTTTGGGCCGGTGTTGGTTTTCTTATGCTCCGTGACTATGGTTCCGATGCTGTATAATCTGGATATCGTATTTTCCGGCGAGAGGAAAAAATGTGGGGGTGATCAGAATGGGAATAGCCATGACTGTGTAGCAGATCTTGCATGATTACACGTGAGATTTTTGTGAATGTGTTTGATGTTATTTACACGTAATTTGTGATTTATCATAGGATTAAAATTAAATGAATAAAATATATTTTACACCGGATCAAAGTTTTATAACCCATAAATAGTTAAAAGTATGAAAGTGTAATAATAATAGCATAAAATCAAGATCTTCACGTAATTTTTTGGAGGGAACTAATGTGTCCATTAAGTTTGGGCCAAAAACTTTTGACTGTAATTTAAATTATATAACAAAATTCATGTCAATATAACGACATATAAAACGTATTGCATTATTATAGTTTTAAAGAAAGATTGAAGGATTAGGCCGGATGAAAATAAAGGGTTTAGCAGCACTTTCGTCTTATTCACTTTCTGTCTTATTGGCTTTGCAAATTAGTTCTGCCGCATAAAGTCAATCGCATCCTACGGTTTTGCCTTGAAAGTTGCAAGCGGACTCGGACTGCAGGCAAAGATTTTCTTTGGCATGTCCTTGCCAGCATCGGTTTGAGACAGCTTGTTTCCTCTTCAAACCTGAAGGAGCGCAAAGTTGTGTTTCCAATTCATTATATGTATGTATGGTTCGCGCGGTACTTCGATACTCACCACCATAGTCGGCTTCGTTCTGGTGACCTAATGATCAAACTTGCTGGTGAGAGAATAGCTAAGTATCTTAATGCTTTATAAGCCCATAACATTTTTCAAAACGTCAGCCAATAGAAGATGCTACTATTGAAAAAGAACTCTATTCATACAAGTATACAAGTCAAATTCAACTACCTGAATTCATTATCATTAAATGCTTGATTGTTATTATATACAAATCGAGTTCAAGTCAAATTAATATGCCAAATCCAGCGAACATGAGAGATGAAAGATTTTGTTTGTCATTGTAATTGAGTGAAGAGAATATGAAATAAGTCCAAAAAATTTAAAACATAGAAAACTCGTTTTGAAAACTAAGTCGTCCTCAAACATTGATTTTATTTTACGGAGAGCCATAACCTTAAATATTAAGTTATTAAAAGTCTCGGGTCGTCATCCAATGATTAGTCAGACGCAAAGCCTGGATACCTTATTAAACTAAAAAAAAATGAAAGTTATTAAAAGTTAAGAACTTTGTATTAGTGCTTTATCTACTCCAAGTGCACTACCAGAACACACGAGTGCATATAGAGACAACCAAATGGACACTAATGATAACAATGCTTATAAATAATCAATCACTTTTTTCAACATGGGGTGAGTCGAGATATGACAAACCTTAAAAAGTCGGCGAGTGTAAGAATTTTTATCCCAACTACCCCAAATTGAATGGCACCACACCACAATATCCGTCCTGTTAGGTGCCAAATAATTTTATAATATACTGGTATTAGAAAAAAAAATATCTGATAAATTTATTATAGAGTTATAATATATAAGCGTGGCATATGTGTGCATGTTCTGTTAAATGTGTGGTAAAACTAGAATAGATAAAGTATGGAACGAAGATTTTCGAGTTGGAGTAAGTGTGAATTGTCTAGAAGAAAAATGCAAGAGAGCCATTTTCACCAGTGTTTTTAAAATCGGACCGGAGATGAAACGATGCATTTACTGGTTACAAGTTCAATCGCTTACCATTGGTTCAATTGTTGATGTCGTCAGCATTATGTAATATTTACTTTACTTTTTTAAAGATATATATCATGTATTTGCTATAGTTTCAAGTTGTTCACAACAAAAAATATTATTACATCAAAGTAACATGTCAAACTTAAAAAAATGGATCAAATCAAATGTCCAACATAAAAGAAAAATAATAAAACATCTCAAAAAACAAGATGTAATGCCAAAAAGAACAATGTCCCAAAATCATAAGAAAATATTTAAAAAATTATGAAATGACACTAAACATATATAATATACAAGACATATTTATGGAATTATAGGATTTTTTGATAAGACATACATGATATTATTTATAATTATTTCAATAATAATTAATTATATATATAATTTTTTTGCTCTAAAACGTTGATTTATAATTTTAACAAAAAATTTTTTTTTAGAAAAATGAGAAAAATAAAGGAACAGGCATGTTCACTAGTCGACCGGTTCAATTCGATTTTCCATCGAATTTTTACCAATGCGCTTTTTTAGGGTCAATCGGACCGGATTAAGGTCCGATCATCGGTTGAATCGTCCGATTCGATTTTCAAAACAATGGTTTACGCTGGTTTGGTCACGATTGATTTTGGCCCTTTCAAAAGAGGAAAGAGATGATCGAAGAAGACATAGTTCGAAGTTATATAGAAAGATATGTAGTTTAAATGGATTAACAATGATATTCTGACCAAAAGAAATTATTGGAGAACATTGACACATATGCTGGAAAAATGGAACAACCGCACAACTAGTGTGAATAGAAATTAGCGATACATATTGTTGTATGTATAAATTTACTTTTGATAAAAAAAAAATCAATTTATTCAATGATGAATAGAAATTAGCTTACAATTTTTTTTTGGGCTACTATTGACCATATTATATCTAGATTCTCATTATATACAAATAATATATGTTTTGAGCTCGACAAATTTTATAAACATAAACTTGTGTAAGAACAGTTAATTTTTTGACACATGATTATATAGAAATAGCTTTTTAGAGTTTTTAGAGTTTCATTATTAGCATACTATAAATACTCCTACGTAATATATATTTAGTATGGGATATGCACGTTGTATGTGTAACATATTACATATATGAATTGTATTATTAATATTAATATTAATATTAAACATTCTAGATCATGTAATACTCGTCTCATTTGGGTAAAAATTGAAAGTTTAAAATGGTTTATAATGGGTTAGAATAGACTTCTATAGCAACTTGGGTTAACCATTTTCGTAAAGCGATGATGTATATGAAGTAATTACTATATGAGCCCATTATGACATATTATACATATTAAATAGGAGAAAATATATTTGAGGAAATTAAAAATAAATAAAATATAAATGATAGTTATTATGGAAGTGTATTTTAGAAAATAAAGAAAGGATGCATAATTACCGTGCATAACACTCCCTTAATAACATATAAAATAATAATCAAGATTATGGATTATAGATAAATACCACTAAGTTAATCAAGTTTCTTGATTAAGGGGTTGATATAAAAAAAAATAAAAATAAAAATGAGTCAATTCACCTCCATATCTGAACCCGCCCATTGAAATCGGCTAGTGGTTGGGTTGTGGTCAGTGGTAGGGATGGCAATGGGACGGGTCTAAACCCGGACCGTATTGAACCCGTCCTGTTTGGGACGGGTCTAAACCCGGTCAAAAGGGTCCTGGGGCGGGTCTGGACCCGGTCAACGGGTTTATGACGCGGGGCGAGTCCTGGGATTGGCTGGACCCAACCCGGTGTTAGAGAATAAATATTCTCTAACACCCGGACCCGCCCCGTATACATATGAATTATTAAAAAAAATAAATTTAGTTCTACATTTTCGACTTGTAGGTGATTGTTCAACTATAGGTGGTTTATCAGCTTGTCCTTCATTGTTTGATAATGAAGAATATGAAAATCTACCGTAATTAGTTTGTAAATGCTAACTCTTTAATTTGATGTAGTTTTCACTTTTGAGTTTTGATTGATGTACTTTTTTGTTGTTTAATTTAGTTACAATTCCTATTCAAGGTGTTCGATAATTAAATATTGACTGCTCAATCGTATTTACAATGATCACATGACCATCAACATTATAAGCACCCTGCAAAAAAAGCACACAAAAAAAAAAACGAAACGGGTCCGCGGGTTGAACCCGCCGGGTCGCGGGTCCTGGCGGGGCGGGTTGGCGGGGCGGGTCATGGATGTTTTTTTTAGGCGAGGAGGGTCCTGAGATTGGTCAAACCCATCACAAACCCGACCCGTTGACATCCCTAGTCAGTGGGTCTGTTGGTACTCCACTGCGATTAGAGTAGCATGGACTAATTACGTCTATCGAGTTTCTTAATTAATATTGTTGTTATTTTATCATTATATAAATCTTGATATATTATATTAAGCGTGAGAGTGCCAAACTGACTAAATTGGTTAGTGGTATGGCCTTTATGTCGGCGAATATTTACATTTTGCCGTCGTGCGGCCTGATATTTTTGAGTCGGTATGTGCTGGAGTGGAGGGCATTCCGTGCATTATTTTGGGTCTGACTAGCTAATTGGGTGGGATCTCATTTTTTGGTGCTTTTCCTTAACTCTATTCTTATTATGAATTTTATGGTTGTGGTGTCTTGCACTTTTGATATGTATGTAGTCATCAGTATGTGCGTGCTTTTTACGCTCGTATGTTCGTTTCTCGGTTTCGCGTCACTGTTGACTCTGTCGTCTTTGGCACCTGGGTTCTTCGGTTTCAAGCGATATGCAAGTTTATCGGGTTGAGGGGTATCAGTGGGGATTTTGGAAATGAGGGCTTGTGCGTTTGGTGTTCTACTTCAGTTTATGCTCCTCATGTTCCTTTCTCAGTTCCTTAAGTTATAGAAGGTAGTTTACATTACTTGCTCTTAATCTCTGGAATGCAAGGTTTGAGGGGACTTTGATGGATTCAGCATGTCCTGACACTGGATTACTCAATACTATGGGCTTCGCGTTACTCACAAGCATTATCCTCGCATATTTACTAGGTGTCTTTCCGTTGGTGTTATCTATTGGTCGTTGTATTTCTTGTTGTCTTTTGTTTGTTTGTTTGGTCGGTGGATTGTGGTTCCTTTGTATATTGTCTTCTCTTTTAATATAATATAAGTTTTACTGTTCAAATAATAATAATAATATAAAATGAAGGTCAAAATTTTTTTTATTGGCGTCAAAATATAATTGGATAAAATTATATTTTTTTGGGGCAATCTATAAATTATTTTTAAGGTAACAAAAAAAAATAGAGGGCAGCTTTCCACCCCCGACTATATAAGTTCGTCTTGGACTTTAGCTTATTTACCGGATTGCCCCAATTTTACCATGCGTTTTCTATATTATTGTATCATGTTACACAACACACTTACAAAACTCCTCTTATTCCACAAACTAAATATAAAATTGATGAAACTAAAAAACGATTATATAAGCATGTAACGTGTGTATCAAAACCCTAATTATAATGAAAGTTGTGGAGGGTGCTGTTAGAGTTGAATTTAATAATTGTGAGTCAAGGATTAGACAATAGCGTACAACTTTAAAGTCCACAAAATCGTCAAAGTTCGAACATGCCAATTGTTCTCATTTCATATCATGATTTTTTTATTGGTTTCACACCAAAGTTTTTGGCTATAAATAGGCAATGAGTTTGCATCATTTGTATCACAACACAAATCAAAGCATAATGAGCTTTGAGAGAGAACAAAAAATGTAGAAAGAAGTTCGAGTTAATTTGATCAAGTTTGCTACTTCTCCGTGAGTTGAGAGTTTGTGCTCTTCTTGTAGTCCCTTCATATTTGATATAGTGAAGTGCGCATGCTCCATGGATGTATGCGAGTTTTGTCGAACCACGTAAATCTTTGTGTTTTTATTTTTGCGTGTCCATTGTTTTTTCTCTCTTATAGCTCTTACAATTTTCGTAAGAACATGACAATAATTATTTTTCCCTAAACAGGTGCAAGCCAAGTGTCTTTCAACTTTTCAAATATCCAAACAAAAGTTTTTTTTTTTTTTTGTGAAACAGAAAGTAGATATTGTATTAACTGGTAGAAAGCTAGCATCATCATTTTCATGGGGATTATTTTTAAAAATATAATTTGACAAATATTTTGACATATAACATTTTAAATTTCAGCATAGAAAAAGTTTTCATTCGTATATCTAAACAAGTATTCATTTCATGGACTTCTGAACTGGTAGTACATTTGGTTGAGCTTTGGATTGGACGACAAAACGATGGTTGAGTTCTTGCAAGCATTTGGGCACTCTCCCTACGGTAGATCCAATTGAGAGCGTTAAACTAAATTTTCATTAAATTAGCATATAAAGCATCAAGAATTCATCATGAGACACAGTAATCTTAGTACAAAGAGGAATCACATCCACTGAACAGGCCATAGAAAGAAAAGGGACTAAAACAACATTAACAATCAGATCAAATCCATTAAAAATACACCTGTTTCATCACTTGGGCACTGGAACAATATGAGATGGCCAAGACCATATATCCGGCACATGACTTGCAGCATCCCCGATGACTCCGTTGGTGGCGTTTCTGCTAAGTGTCTCGGCGTTTTCGAGCCCAACGTGTGAATCTGCAATAGCACTGTAATGAGAAGTGTCGTCTCTCATTATTGGAGAGAGGTTATCCATCCGATTCATGTGGTTGTGGACGTATTCCTGGGGCGTAGTGTTCAGATAATTTTGAAGAAGATGGCTTAAACTTGAGGTCAATGAGCCTCGAGCAACAAGATCTTCGGCTAGTTTCACCTAATAAACTCCAAGTAACATGAAAAACGAGGAAATTGTAATCGTACCCCATGGGGATCCAGCAAGGAATGGAGGTGGGACGAAACGATTTTTTTTTTTAAATCATGTATATATGTCTAAAACTATAGGATGAACCCTTGGAACGCGTACCTTGGCTCTTAGAGCTTCTACATCGGATTTAAGCACTCGATTGTTTGTTGTGGAATCTTTAAACTGTTGAGTAGCATCGGTCAGTTGTTTGAACAATGACGAATTCTCACCTCGTAGTTGTTCAACCTTCATATACATAAAGAAAAATCAGTACTAAGAGAAACTCGAGGTGATTCTTAACTTAAGAGAAACTTATATTTCTACCTGTTGTTCGATCTCAGATAAATGAGCTTGCTTTCTACTTCTTGAACGTCGAGCAGATTCCCTATTAGAAACCATCCTGAAATCACATTTTCAACTCAGATTAGACAAGCTCAAAGCTTCGATACCCTCCTTTTCTTTCACAGTTCCTGAACTGAAGTATTACCTTTTGAAGCGCTTAACGTCTACATGATCCGTGCTTTGTACACAAGGGCCATATTCTGTCTCTAGATCATCTTCATCAGAATGTGAGGAACCACTGCTTGGTCCAACTGCTTGATTATCCTGACCCGTCGGATTACTGGCCGATATTGGACCATCAACTGGAATTTAGGAGCCAATTTGGTCATCAAGTTTTACTGATTTAGACATATGTAAAGATAACAAATTTGCAGAGATACCATGAAAAGTTATGTATATCCCAATATAAAGGACCAAGCTATGAACAGGTTGGAATTTCATGGCATTCACTCACCGCCTGATGATTTGGAGTCGATCGTCGCAGAAACATTAGATGGGTTATGATAAAGATTCTGAGACCAGAAAGAGGTGTCTACCAAAGAGTTGGAACCTGAGAAGTCTCTCAAAATTTCCTGAAATTAAAAAGTAAAGGTACATAGAAAGGATTCATAAGTGAAATGCATTAACTTGACGAAAAGAATAATATTATATCGTTGTAGCAAATTAAATATCCACAATCCGAATTCGTCATACCAAATTCCCATATTCATAACTGGTTCTTATGATAATTCAATATATCTAACATGCCACCGCAATTTTTTTTGTTTTTTTTGGGTCAAACCATTTTATTACACTGATTGCCAGAGTCCAATAACTATACTTAAATCCAGATCTCCAGAAGATCAAAGCCAGTGGTGGAGCCAAAAATAGTGGATAGTGGGGAGAATAGAAGGCCTTTTTTATATCCTCTCGGGAGTAAAATTTACACCCAGAGTCACAAACATCATCAGCACTATGAAACAAGAAACAACGAATTCTAAAAAGTGCGATCCATAGGAGAATAAAGCGGCACAATACTGCAAGAGAATGCCTAAAGCAATGGGTTTTACCAAAGCAACTTTACATCTGCATTTCTTTAGTAGAATAATCAACGCAAGATCAAATTCATGAAAATTTAGTGCAAAGACCACCAAACTTTGTATAAGAAACCATGAAGTTCACCAAAAGGAAAAACTGTAAACAGTTCATATTTCCAATATGATCGTGGTTCACCGTTCACATCTCAAAGAACGCAAATATAACAATTCAAATTGACATAATTTTGGCATATATCAGAAAGGAAAGTTTATCTTAGTTAACAGGGACAAGAACATATGGCCACCTAACTACAAGTTTGGTCCAAAAATATTCATCCCTCCTCACCACCTGTCACATTATTGTGCGGTAATAAGAAAAAAAATTATTGCTTCCAAGAATCAAAATAGAAGACAAAAAATAATAAGCAGACCCTCTGATAAAGCTAAGTTCAATCATTCTGACCAAAAAGATGAAGAAATATTTACTTTCACATTACTTCTACAATAATTCAATCCCAAGTACAGACAAGAATCACCAAATAAATTCATCAATTTTACGAAAGCAAAACTAAAAAAACTGACGGAAATAAAAGCAAATTACAATAGAATAGATGAAAAAACATCAAGACGAAAAACACAAGACTTGAAAAATAAATGAAAGGAAACAAAACAAGAATATAACACTTATTTCTTTAATTTAAGTGTGACTGATTACCGAATTCCTGAAAGGAAGTGGGATATTATGGTCAGTATTTTCCATATCAAAGAAACCATGATCAGACCCTCCAAAGATCTCAACTTTGTGGTGTATTTTCTTCTCATCTTCAGAAGGAAAAAGCTCACGAAGGGCTAACAGTGATTCGCTTTTCTTCATGTCACTGCGACCTGCAAAGACAGAACTGCCATTAAGGACTGGTTTTTTATTATCCATTCGCAGATTTCTTGATTTTTTAAACGAAAATTCTTAGCTACCAAGAATCTGTGGGTGTTTGGGTGGAGAAGAGAGAGGAAAGGGGAGGAATTTGTGTGGTTTCTGAGTAATATATATAGTTGGAGTTTAGGTTGTGAACTGAAGTGAGAGAAAGAAGAAGCCAAATTGGCTTTTTGATTAATGAAAAAGCAAAGGAATCATTTGCATGAAGCTGGTCGCACTTGCGTGATCGTGTACGCACGGGCCCTATCATATACTAATTTATATGTATTAGTGTATGATATGATCCGATTCCTACAAGAATTTGCGAAGGAATCATTTGCATGAAGCTGGTCGCACTTGCATGATCGTGTACACACATGTCCTACCATATACTAATTTGTATGTATTGTTATATGATATGATCTGATTCATACAAGAATTTTCTCGCTCGGTTGAGTCTATGACTTGTGAATTTACTTCCAAGCCCTTCAAAAAAATGAAAAGTACACCTTGGAACACGGTTGTTATCATGGGCATAGTCGGACTTTCTAAACTTGGGTTGGGGTTGGACAATATAAAATTTAACGCTATTTAATATGTATAAATTATATTAAAAGATATATAATTTTACAATGTTCTTATATAAAAATAATATATTATTTTTCATAATTATTTATTATAAGCATTTCATTCACATACTCGTTAGTTATTGTAATAATATATTTTTTAATATCCATAAATTTTATTTTTCACTTTATTCTCAATCTTTTGTGTAAATACTTCATAATCCATTGAATCTAAATTTCAAATTAATATACAATGAGTTTAAGTTAATATATAAAAATTATTACAATAAAAAATTATTTTTAAAAAAGAACATACAAAATTTGTTTTCCCCCAATGGTTTCTCCATTATCTCGAGAAGCGCCAAGAAATTTCTTCTGTTCCCAAAGGTTGCTCAACGACCTGATGGTATTTGGATACAACATATGCTTAATATCGTTTGGCACCCTTAATGAACGTGAAATGAACTATAATATTTAATTATACATATATTACTATTGTATCACATCCATAATATTAAACGGTGTCTAATAGTACCGAACATCAAACATAATGTATGTTCTCTTTTGCTTTAAATGGGACTTTTTTTTTTCTTTTACCCGACCAATCATAGCATATATAAATTTGTTATTAAAGATGCATTTCAAATTAAGAAACCTAAACAAAGATGGCCGTATATTGAATAACTTTTGATACTTTGAAAATGAAATAATTTTTTTTTTAAAATTTAACCTTTTCCATTTATAAAGAAAGAAATTATGTCTACTTACCCTTCTAATTGGCCAAGGGAAAGAAGGAATAAAAAAATTCCACTAATTTTTTCCTTTTAAAAAAATAAACTTTTTTACTTTATTTCTCTATTGCCCATTTGGCCTACCTAATGGATGACCACGTTTGCTTTAACAAATTAGGAAATCTTTATTTCAAGAAGATTCATAAAAATGCCATAAAAAAAGGTTCATAAAAGTGAATTTTCTCTCTTTTAAAAAGCCGTAAAAGTGATTCTTTTTACACGCACTCTACATGTGGGTTTGATGTTATTCATGTCCGTATAACACATCAAACCATTGAATGTTTGAATATTCCCATCAATGATTTACCCCTTAGGATACTGTCATTGGTATAGCAACCACTCCACGCAGTCTACATTGGAGATGCCTTTCATCTAAACTAAAAGTTCAGAAAAGTATATTGCACAATGAAGTAAATTAAGTGACCACAACATTTTCTTAATGAAGTTTGTCATTAAGTAATCATATGAGGTATGTGATTATTGCACAATGAAAATATGTTATCGAAAAAGATCTAAATGTTTTTTTATTATTGTAAATTAAGCACCCTTCGATGTTGGGGCCTCCTATATTACAAGAATTTTTTAATAATTCTACAGAGGTCAGAAATGAAATCTTAGCCCGACTTTAAGAATGCAGAGCAACAGGTCCTAGATCAAACAACCTCTGCAGATTACGAAAATAATCGGTTTACATATGAAAATAAATTTAAAAAAAAAAATTTCATTGCTTCCATTCCTAGAATGAGGCAAGGAATTGAGAACGTAACAATTATTCAAGAAATGCCATCATCATTGAAGATTTGAGCAGATAATCATCATATTAAATGTTTCTTTTGTGCTAAACATGTGTGTCGCGTTATAGGAAATGAATTCCTTTTTTTGACTTAAATAAAAGAAGAAGAGTCACCTCAAAATCCCACTCGTCGTAGAAATTTGGATCTGTCTTGTTCTCCCGAACACATGTCTCCGCTTGCAACTTCTCAGAGCTGTCCTGCAGAGTCAAGAAATCAGTAAAATTTAGAATAGTTATCACATACACATGAACACATTGTAAGTTGAGCTGCCAAAATGTGCCTTTTCGCCAAAGAACACTTGTGACCAAGTCCCAAACTTTTTGCAACCATAAATTCCACAGCCGTCCAATATTTGAGTTCCATAAAATGCAGTCCACAGTTGCAGATTGCTGTGTAGATATGCGCAATAACTATAGCGTAAGACATCTTTTCCTTATTACAAAGCAAGCTGAAGCTCCCCCCCGAAGCACCAGCCTATTCCCTTCCTCCCACAATTGATCTTGCCAGAATATGTAGGTGCCAAGTCAGGGAGAGAAGCAAGTTATCGGCTTTCAACCTCAACATTACGAAAGCTTAAGCCGACGAATGAACCATTAAGATATTACAACTATACAAGATGATAAAGATCCCAGTCATGGTGAATTACATTCAAGAAAACATCGAAGTCTTCCTATCATACTCAACTGTCCTCAAACGTATCCAAAATATAAAGTTCAGGAGGGGTGATGCCAATTAGTACCTGTAACCAATTTGTAATCATTAGAAATGCACGTGTACCTGCAGGGCAGGCATTACAAACTATGCTGCAATAAGAAAGTTCAAAAGAATTGAATATGTAAAAAACCTTCCAAATACCGTTCGAGGAATGATAGCGGGGTAAACACGCATACACAATACAGACAAATAAACAAAAAAGTCAGAACTATGCAAAAGAAGATCAAGAAACAATTCAACAATCAAGAACAGAGACATAGATCCCCACTTATCGTAAGTTGGTTACAGAAACTCATATCTACAAATTTAATATTATTTTCCATTTGATTAATATTCAACATGCATAGAATTGGACAGCGCTAGTATAAACAAAATGGAGGTAACTTTGGTTCAATTCACAATCACAGATATGTAATAATGATATTTTTTAGATCACAACTACAGGGACTTCAACATCATGCATATAGCAGTTTCAATCTCAAACACAAAAGATTTGCTTATTACAAAAAAATTGCACTTCTATTGTATAAATCGATGCATTAATCTACAACTAAGATCAGAGTCAACATTTTCTGAATTATTCTTCACTTTATTATCCTTCATAATACATATTCAAAATCTCTAATTTGAAAAGGGCAAAAAAGACCATCTCTAATAGATATACTATAAATCATACATCAGAAGCTGTACAATCCCCAGTTATCAACCCTTCAATAAATCTAAACAAAAATTACGAACAATTACATGGATGTATATAAACTAGTGAGATCAAAAAAGAAAGAAAGAAAGGGAGAGAGACTGACTAGTTGGTTACGATGGCATGGGAAGTAGGAGGGACGCACTCAGGAGCGCGCGTACGACGTCTTCTGAGAGGAGGCTAGCGTAGACAATCAAGACAAAGACATTGGAATTGGTGGTCCCTGGTTTGGGAAAAATTAAACACAACTTTTCAGACCAAAGGAACAGATTTCGAGTGTTTATTTCATTGTTTTTGTTATTATTTCTCTAAGTAAAATCATAATTAGGTGATATAATGATTTACTTATATTGTGGTAATTTTATAATAATTTCAAGTTAATCATGTTGTTTTTTTTATTATTTTAATAGCAAAGATGTTTTTTCTTAAAATCAACTTTTTTAGCTTTAAGTAAAATCAATATAAAAATATTTTAAAAAAATAATTGCAAACACACGTTAAATGCTACTTTTATTTTGTATCAAGTCATCATAGTCTTAATTTTTTGAACATCATTTGGTGATGATATATTATTAAGAAAAGAAGGTATAAAATATATAATTACAATTACTCCGATAAAGAGAAAATTATTAAAAAATATAAGGTTACATTATACAGGATACATTTCATTATAATTCTGTAATTCACGATAAGTAATTAGTTTAATTTTGAATATAATTAAAATTAAGTAAATAAAATAATTATTAATAAACATACAAAATACATTCTTTGTCCCAATTCTTCAAATTCTTTTATTATTATTATCACGTAGAAAAGTTTAAGTATCTTTAAATTCACTGCAATATACTGCAATATAATATAGTATAGTAAATTAATATAATATTTTGGATATTTACATGAAACAAACATAATATGAAAATTTAAATGAATTCATTTGAACAATGGAATTAAAAAATTTCAATAATTAGTAATATGAAATATTTTGGTATTATTAAAAATACCATAAAACTGAAGATTATGTATTGAAATCCATCGATTTCAAAATTAGCCAAATAATTTGAATGAATTTGTACTAAATAATTGGAATCCAAATCTATCAAATATTTTCATCCAAATAGAGCCTGGAACTGGAATGACATAATGAATCCTAGTATGCCATAAACTATCAGTTCACCAGATAATTTCAAAAGCAATTTCGGAAACAACAAAAAATGAAACAGAGAATCAGGGTGCGATTCTTTGTGGATCACGAGGGAAGAGTGATGTTTTACGGATGTTGTTTAGCGCACAGAACAGCATCACCACTCGCTCCAAACCGACTCCGAACCCACCATGAGGTGGTGCTCCATACCTTCAGCAGCACAAGTACCATAAGATTACATTGACAAAGAAAACGAGTGACAATTGTTTCAGATGAGCAAAAGGGAGTCACAACTATATACCTGAAGGAATCAATGTATGTTGATATCGTCTTCACATCAATTCCACATTCTTGAGCACGCTCAGTCAGGTACTCGGGCACATGGACGCGCTGTGCTCCTGATATTATTTCCTCACCTAAAAGAATTCAAAAAGAGAATGATGGAACAGATTCGAATCTCACATCAATGTTTATAGCAACTGAAGAAGTTCACTCATCGTGGGGCAGTGGAAGTTGAAAGGCTTGGCTCGAAAAGGTTCCCCCTCAAAATCTTAATCCCGTTTCAAGTTTTTAGAACTACATGTTCTCTACAGTTAGGACTTACCACGAATGAAAACGTCGAACGAATTGCTATAATCTGGATTATCATGACTTGGCATGGTATAGAATGGTCTAACAGCCAGAGGATATCTGTGAAGTATGTAGAACTCGGTGCCATACCTACAATTACAAAAGCAAATGAGGGTAAACAATATAGGTAGGTGATATACACCATGAGATGAACCTTCATCCATCTGTTTTGGGGGAATATAGTGAAAAATATGGAATCCACTTCAACTAAAAAATTGGATATAACTGAACAAGGCTTCCACAGAAACATAAAACATATAGCTAAACAGATACATACTGAAAAGAAATAATCGACATACTTCTCAAGAACAAGCTGGCCAAGCTTTTTCTCTGATTCCGTGTTAAGATCTCCAAGGGGATCAATTTCAAAACCTGCTTCCTGTGTACGTAGAAATCATGAAGATATTATGCACCTGTCTTACATTAATATCAAATATCAAGAGGAAAAAAGGGAAGATTTCAAAAGAATTGCTGGTAGAGACCCATAGATAGCAACTAAATGCAGTTGCATACATGCATGCTTGAATATTGATTTTATCAAAATAAAAGTTGTTATGATTAAATAAATCATTTTTATGCTCATTTTTATCGTCATACCTTTAGCATCTGAATCCCCTCTTCGAAGGTAAGCCTTAGGGTCTTTCGCAAGTACTGCATGTTCAAACAATGCTAGAATTAGCATTCAACCAGAAAAATTAGAAATTATGTTTTAGGGACGTTAATATGCAGTACACTTTCACTAGGAACATTATGTGTGATTACTAAAACAAAAAAACATGACAATGATGCACAGACAGTGATAATGATACCTTCAGCTTCTCAAAAGGGTATTGCCTATTAATAGCCTCGAGCTCCTTTTCACATTTTTTATTCAAACTGTCGAACATCTCCACAAATAGGCGATCGACAATGTCCATTACCTGCGGAATTTAGCTCATATCATCACCAACTAAACCATAGCTACAAATAGTTTGGACTTCTATAAGCGATCCAAACCTCTGAATAGTGTTCTTTGATCTCCATTTCTACATCAAGACCGGTGAATTCACACAAATGTCTATGTGTAAAAGAGTCCTCAGCTCTGAAGACAGGACCAATCTCAAACACACGCCCAAAATCACCACAAATGGACATCTGTTTATGAAGCTGAGGCGACTGTGCCAGACATGCAGGTATTCCTTTGTAATCCAATCTAAAAACAGCAGCACCGCCTTCACTAGAACCTGCTATAATTTTTGGTGTGTGTATTCCAACAAAACCTTCTGACAACAAAAACTGCCTAAATATCTGCATGGCAGGAAAAACTTGTATCCATATATTTACCAAAACAGAAAAAATTGAGGCAAAATTCAAATTAACAGATTCCCATGAAATCAATGGGCATTTTAGATGCCAGCAAATTGCGTCAATCAGAAAAAAACTATCAAGCATTTGTCTAACATAACATAGCACTGAAATGGGAACTAAAGTGACATTGAACAACTATTAAGTGGAATTCACCCACAGAAAGATATCTTGATTCCAAAATTGCACGAGCATCTCCCTTCCATGAAAAATAATGATTTGGAACTATATAGATCCAACGACCCAAGTCAATGAAAGGATCAAGTGGGAAATACAATTATAAACCGCAGTCAACCTCCCTTGTCAATACATGAGAATTCTTTACATTTAACCGACTCCTTTACGTCATACATATCTGTATATTGGATCAATTATCGTCATCAAACAAGATTAATCTCTCGTGAAAGAGGTATAGGCAAAGTACCAATCTGTTTGAAAAATTGCCGTATTGAATTTCATTTGCCCATATTACTGAAATTATGTTCAATCTATTTTTCAATTTAAGTAGACATAAAAGGTCAAACATATACTTACAATTTATATAGAAAAGGAGGAAATAATTCGTGTTTGAACAATTGGGGGGAAAATGAATTCTTTTATGAAAACTTTTGAGGCGAAATAGAATGGTGCTGCGATAAAATTGACAAACCACATATATAATTACTCAAAATAATTATGCATACATACATTTTCAACTTGGCACTGGATCTGAAAAATTCCTTGATTAGCAGGTGTGCGGATGTCAAGAACTCTAAAATTTAAACGAGTATCCTGATTTACACGAACCAGCTGCTCACCCGCCTGCATTCAGAAAAGATAGGATCATTTACATAAAGAGAGAGATAAATGCATCTATTCACAAAACGTTTTTAGTTCAGATAATAATACATAACATTGATACCTGCAGAGCCGTTTCTATTTCAACCTCACTCCTGGCTGCATCCTCGATATTAATAGGTAGTGTGGGTACAGCTTTGTTGACGCAATATAGTTTCCTCACTTGAACTTCCACCTATATGAATCAAAACAATTGAGCCATGTATGTATTAGACATGTATAAAAGCATAAATTTCTTCATAGATCACATTCCTTATGCTAAAATATGAACCCTACAGAATTGAGTGGGGAATAGTCGAGCTAGGGGAATGGCCCTGTAATGCCAAGATTTAAGGCATTACCCAACCATTCATATTCATATAAAAATTACACTTAAATAAGGGAAAAACTGTCAAGAACCCCACACCATACAAAAAAGACAAACCCGATGATAAAGAGGTAAATCCAAATCCTGTTATCAGTTTCACCCAGCCAAGCATTGGTAATACATAGCCGCAAACACAAGTTAAACGTAAATGCAAGCACGAAAAATGGAACTAGTTTCTAAAATCAATCTACTGCTAAAAGAATATCAAACAGGAACATTCCTCAATTCCCACCCATTACCTCAACTTTTTGCAACCGAGAATATGCAAAAACATAAAAGACGTGCACAAACACAACCTGCTGAGTGGTACCAGTGATAGATTGAGCTGGCACTGATACAACCCCTTCAACATCAATTATACTTTCCCGACTCAAACTAGTAGCAAACTTCACCATATGCGGGCTGACCAAATCTTGCACGACACTCAGCACGCACTGTACCGTAAAACCCCGTTCCCTCACCACCACAAAAGCCATCTTCTTTCCCACGGCACGGACCGCCTGAGCCCGCCCTCGTATCAATACGACCTGATCCTTCAACTCATTGCTCAGATATCTAACTTCAGTCCATTTTTTCCCCGATATTTCCTTCGATTTCAGGTCATTTAAGGGGATTTCCCCATAGTTCGCTGCCAATGGATCGGAAGCTTCAATTGTAACGGCGGATAAAGAGGCTGATGCCGACGCCGCTGCCTCTTGGCGTTTGCGCAGGCGGTCTAACTTGGCGAGTTCCTTCTTGGATAGTTTCTTCTCGGAATTTTCTTCAGAAGTGGGCTCTTCGGACGACATTTTCACAAAGAGATGCAGGAAATGGAATTTACCCAAAGTGTAGATATATATATAGTGAGGGTTTCGTTTGAAAAATCGATTCGAGTTATATATTATTGTATGTGTATATAAGCGTAGACATACTGGTGGTTTGCTTTGTTCTATGTATTGCACATTTGCGAATACGGGAACCAAAACGGCTGGCGGCCCAAGGGAAAATATTGCCACTCTATAAATAATTAAATACATATATCTACAAACGTAAAAATGGATATCTTATATAAATCTACTAAAAATTACTCGATTCGTTCATTTGCCCTATTAATTTGATTTAAATACCTTTAGGAGAAGTCGTAATAAATATTCTCTCTTTGGATCGTTCAATGAGAGCTCTGTACTTCACGAAGAAGCTTTTCAGTTTCCTTCTTGTAAACTTTTGGGTTTTGCTAGTGCCTTCTTCTCTCCACTCTTGCTGATATTGTCTGATTTTGGCGTTGTTCATGCATACATGGTCCTCTTTCATCTCCACTTCGGCGGCCAACGAGGTTATCGTTCTCCTTCAAGATCTGGTCGTTTCACTATGCTCCGCTCCGCTCAACTTGCTCCACTATGCTATGCTCCGGCATCTGCCCATTTTCAATACATGAGCCATATATTTCAGCATTCTCCACCTTGCCGAATATCCACCACTATGAAGAAAAAAAACCTCTGGTATAATAGGTTGGGATGCCTCCCATCTAGCGTTTGAAGACATTAATTAAGTCAAAGCAATGCTTGAAATTATCGGTGGTTACAGGATTTGTCAACATATCCGCTGTATTTTCAGAAGTGTGAATAAAATTTATTAGAAGATACCAATTCTCTGATATTGAGAAAACTCACATCTATGTGCTTGGTTCTCACATGACACTTCTGGTTCTTTGCTCAAAAAATGGCACTCTGACTGTCACAATGTGACTGAACTCTACCTTGTTGATTACCCAGTTATTTGACCAAACCTGTAAGCCACAGAGCTTCCTTTGCAGCTTCAGCCACTGCCATATACTATAACTCAGTGGTAGATAATGCAACAAGCGGCTGAATCATAGACCTCCAGCATATAGGTCCACCCACAAGCGTGAACACATGGCATATGGTAGATCTCATGTCATCCAAAACTCCTGCATAGTCCACATCCGCATATCCAACGATAGAAAGATCACTACGCTCCAGCTCCCTCCACTCTACTACGCTCCGTCATTTGCCCACTTTCAGTACCTGAGCCATACGCTTCAACAGAAGCTTTACCCATTAGATGCCTAGTAGTTTTTTGTGGTCTTATGAATGTTATATTTTTTTATGCGTTGTTGCTTTCTTTTTGCATCTGGATTTTATTTTTTTGGTTTTGCTCGTGCGCTTTTAACGAATGGAACTACACAACGATCTGGCCTTTATTGTATTATGTTTGTGGTGCCCCACGTTTGGCTTTATGGTTTGTGATATCTCTTTATGTTTCTTTGATGGAATTTAAAAATATGGATCGGACATCTTCGACTTTCGGACTCGTTGCCATCAAGTGGTGTTCCAAGGTTGACGGAGTTCGGTGATGGATACTGTTAAGAAACTTATTCATTTGATTGTCAATTATCAGTTTTTGTCTCTCTTCTATCCTTGTTTGTATTGCAGTTATCATTGAAGGCAGTTTCATTGCACGACACATACTTGGTATGATGGAGTCTGTTTGAAACTTTACGTCCTAGCCATCAAAATATCTTGTTGTAACATTTATAATGGTTGTTTAGTTAGTCTTTATCGGCACCTGATTGCTGATGTTTCGGTTTATCGTAGTTAATATTTCCTCTTTTATCTAAAAAAATACATTTAGCATCATTAGCATCAATATTACAATGGTCTACTAATAAAATAAGTGAAATATTTGTATATATATGATTTGAGCCAAAGTCTACATTAATTTAATATTAAAATGTAGCACATTTAAATAAATTATAACAATATAATAAGGGAATAGGCTCTGCTACAGTGATTTGTGTCTTAATTTTCCGAATTTTACTGTAGCATGAACAGTACCTTCACATTTACTCACTTTCCGATTTTCTTTTATCGTGTTTTGACCTTTTTTGATGGTTTGTTTTCCCACTTTCGATTGTTTTATTTATTTTGCCAAAATTTACTGTAGCGCTAATAGTACCTTCACATCTACCCGATTTTCGATTTTCTTTTCGTATTCTCACCTTCTTTGATGGTCTGTGTTTCCTGCTTTTCGATTGTTTTATCGCCTCTTTCGATGTTTCGCAGAGATTCAACCACTGGTGAATTTCGTTATCCTCTGGTTCTTGCCGATGAGTCACAACATCCGCTCTTTCCCCTCTGCTGCCATGATTACAGAGCCTTGGACCGATGGTTTGCGCCGCCGCCATGGCATGCCTCTGGATGATTGGGTGAGCATATCATTTAATTTCTGGCAGAGCTTTATGGTTTCAACTCTTTTTCCTTTTCTATAAACTCTGTTGTTGGGTCTGCCTTTTCTCTTTGCCCTTCAAACTTTGCTGCTTCTTGCTGGACGAATTTTTTAGGTTGGTTATTCTTCTGTCAAGCTCTCTTTGATTGTTGTTGATTTGTTTTTTTTTTTTTTCCGCATTCGGTTGTTATTTTTGGGTTCTTTTGGTTAGCCTTCTTTGATGCGCTTTCGTTGGATTTTCACGGCTGTGTCTTGTGGTTTACGATGGCCGTGGAATGCGATTTTGTGCCGTATTTGTGCTTTCGTGCTATGGCACCCATTTTGTTATGGATTTATTCTGCCTTGATGCATTGTGCTTGCTCATGTAACTTTTTAGCACCTTCATCATTCTACTGCAAAGTTATGGAATCTCAGGTTTGTTTGTAGTATGAATCTCTTTGTTTTAAAATTCAGTTTCTCGCAATATTTTCCTTTTTAGTGTCGACCACAAACAAAACAATTGCCTTGATTTGTTTGAAATATTTTCTTTTAATTGGTACAGCATAGTCCACCACTTATTATTTAATCATAATAATTGACTCGTTAATTATAAATTTTTATTTAAATACAGAAATTAAGTATCACCTTAATTTGTTCTAGGTCATGAACACGAGCTTTTGTTTCTTGAAAATCTTTAAAATACTAAACACAATTGATTTATTGGACCATTAAAAATGTTGATTTGGCTCCAAAAAAAAAACACGATTAACTAAAATTTTAAATTGGTGAAAGTAGATTAGCCTTTTGACTCATGGTAATTAAAATTAAATCAATTAAACCATTAAAAGTTTCATATTTATAGGCTTCATTATCGAAAGATTAGGAAAATTGCTTCGATATTTGCGCATGATGATTCCAAGACTCAAAATTTAAACACGCAAAAAAAGAAAAAAAACTTTAATCTTGCTAGCAAGATTCAGCTGAACTAAGCAGGAGCATAAAAGGACTAATTTAACAGCCAACTATGAGCTTATAATTTATACTGGAAAAAACAAACTTCAAAATTTACATTCTAGGTCTTAGATTTTCCATAAATTAAACTGAAACAATAGGAAGAAACTATACAGATACACACACAAATAGAAGTTTTAGATCCAATTGTACTTGAAAAACAAGGAAGGTGGAACAAGTGGTGCTTGGGATTTCAACTCAGTGTGAAAAAAATATATTCTGATTTATGATAGTGTTCCAGATGTTTGCATCAGATCGTCTGTATTAAGATGCTGCAGAATTTGAGTACACCCCTTGTTATTATTCACATGTTTCCTTGTTTAATCCTTAGACTGGGTTTTTCTTTCTGTTTTCGACTGGTAGTCCTCTTATCGGACTGTTTATTTTCGTTTCGCATCTTTGTTACATTGCTCTCTGCATGTTCGCCTTTTTCCTCGCCATCCGCTTTATGTTCGTGTGTGACGAGGGGTTCCTAGACCCCGTGGTTGTTTTCTGCTTCTACACATTGGCTCTGCTAAATCTCCCCTACTGTTCACTCGTCTGCTACTGTTTGGGATCCCTTGTTCCTGTGCAAGGCTGGTGCTTGTGCTCAATGGTCTATCTTCATTGCCTATGTTGTTTTCTTGTTTGCATTACGCTGCTCATTTAGTTCTTCTCATGCCATTATAGATGCCTTGAACCTTCCGACCCACTTTCTTGGTTGCTGGACTTCTATGCGAGTGATGCAGTCTGGTAGTACGCGTACTTCTTCTGGTTGTTCATCGGTCCCAACCAAAAAGAGGAAAAAACGTTGTGCTATGATTGACTCAAGTTCCTGCCGAGATCAAGGTCACCTCGAAGAGCCTACCTCGTCACCGCCATCCGCTCTTGCCTATCGGTCACGTCGGATTCCTCATGCAGGTCATTCAACGCACTTCGTGATGTTGATCATGTTACATGATTGCCCCGCCTTTTGCCATGGTGGCTTATTTCTCTTCATTTGTTTTGGTATATTTTTGTCTCTACCCATGTCACAGGGATCCCATCTGACGTCGGCCACGGGATCTTAGGCTCTCGCTCTACAAGGGCACCTTCCGTTGGGCGTCATCGCACAACTCATCTAGGTACATTCATGCACACATTGCTATCCAACTCAATTTATAATTTTTGGGCCATCGTGTGAGCTTTCAATTCGTTATCTGCTTCTTTCTGGACCTTACGAGTTTTTTTTACTGTTAACAGCCAACAATGGAGAGTGCATGCTAAACAGGAGACGCCCGACTTTGAAATATCTAGCTAGGATGGGGTGCATACCCACTGAAGCGTGGCAATTGCCTCCATCTGCAGATTGTGACCATTGTGGCGCCCGTCGATTCTTCCGGGAACCACTCGGTTTCTGTTGTGCAAGTGGGAAGGTTCATCCGGAACGCACACAAATGCCTTTACGTTTGTGGCAGCTCTACACTGATTGTGCCTCCCATATCGCAAAGCATTTCCAACAACGTTGCCGTACATATAACAACTCATCTGCGTTTACCTCTCTCGGAATATATTATGACCATGAGCTATGCAAGGCAGACAAGGGGATCTACACATTCAAAGTGCAAGGCGGTATTTATCATTTCATAAGGAATCTGATACCTCATGAGGGGTGTGGCCGACAGCTCCAGTTGTACTTTTACGGTACGGAAAATGAAGTCGCCAACAGGATGTCCCAGTCGGATGACTTGGACTCTGAGGTCATATCGTTCATAATGGACATTATGCAGCTTAATCCATACGCAAATTTCTTTAGGAGCTTGAGGGGTATGCATGACCTTGCCTCGTACAAGATTGTTTTGCGTGCTGATCCTTCTTTGGATCATAGGGTGTATAATATGCCTGTTGTGGATCATGTCGCAGCCATTTGGAATGAGTTGACCGATGTCGCTTCGGAGCACCCACATGATATACGTGTTTACACAAAATCCAACAACACGCAATTCGTCCACTATTATTATGGTTGTTATGATCCCTTGCAATATCCTCTCTTATTCCCTTACAGAGAGCCCGGCTGGCATACGGGGATTCCCAAAGAATGGTCTGATCATCATGCTTCCGACATGGATGCCTCCATGTTTGACGACGATATGCCTTCATTGTTGCCTGGTCAATATATTTCCGGCGAAGCCCTGTTGGGGGCCGAACATGAAAGTAAGCGCTCGTTAATACGTCATTTCCCATTGATTTACCTTTGTTCAACTCATTCTTCGTTTAATGTTCAATATATGCTAAAACTATTTCCTGTTTCTTTTCCAGATTTAAAACGCAATCGGGGTTGCCAAAGGAATGTGGCTGCACGAGAGTTCTATTGTTATAGATTCCAATTGCGCCGTGACGATGTCACTAATATACTTTGTGCCGGCCGCCTTATTCAGCAATACCAAATCGACATGTACGTGAAGATTGAGACCCAACGTCTGGATTACCTGCGCAAGGCACAAGTTCAAAGCGATATCCGATTAGAGTCCTTTCAAGGTATAGCTGATAGTATGGCATGCGATGGCGTAACTTACGGTAGGTCCATCGGTCAACGCACAGTTTTACCAGCTTCGTTCTTGGGTGGCCCAAGGGATCTCCGACGGCGATACATGAATGCGCTTGCATTGGTCACTGCATTTGGTCGTCCTGACTTTTTTATAACCATGACGTGTAACCCAAATTGGCCGGAAATCCAAGCTGAACTTCTACCTGGCGAGCAGTCACATAATCGTGCAGATTTACTTGTAAGAGTGTTCCATGCGAAGAATGAGGAATTAAAGAATGAGATTGTGGAAAAAGAGCTTTTTGGTAAAGTTGCAGCATATTTGTATGTGGTCGAGTTCCAGAAAAGAGGTCTGCCACACGTTCATTGGCTTGTTATTTTGAAAAAAACTTACAAGGTCACTTCAGTTGAAGCATATGATCGCTTCGTCTCGGCCGAAATTCCTGACCCTGATGTGTACCCTCATCTACACTCATGTGTGTCTAAACACATGATGCATGGTCCTTGTGGAGATTTGAACCCAAAAAATGTGTGTATGAGAGTGGGCTCTTGTAAGAATCACTATCCAAAAGAATTTGTGGAGTCCACTACACATCGCATTGATTCATATCCTGCCTACAGACGTGGTGATTCTGGCCGGACCGTGCTTGCACGCAGGAAAAAACTCGACAACCGATGGGTTATTCCATACAATCCTTACCTATTAGCAAAGTTCGATAGTCACATTAATGTTGAGATATGTGCGGATGTGAAAGTGGTCAAGTATCTTTATAAATATGTTTGCAAAGGCAATGATAAGATTGCATACAACGTCGTCGATGCCCCTACACTGGGAGACATGGATGAGATACGCGACTTTCAATCTGCACGTTGGCTTTGCGCTCCAGAAGCAATGTGGCGAATTTATGGTTACACACTTTACGAGATGAGCCCTTCTGTTGTACAGCTTCATGTTCACCTGCCAAATTCTCATTACGTTCATGCTAATCGTTCCTTGGAGAGTATCATATCAAACCCAAATAATTCAAAGACTCAACTGACACAATTTTTCTCAATGAACAATGATGACCCAAATGCACGTGCCTTGAACCTCTTTTACCGTGAGTTCCCTAAACACTTTGTGTGGAAGTCTTCACAAAAACAATGGTCCCATCGTAAACGTGGTACAGCTATCGGACGTCCCGTAACTGTAAGCCCAGTTGAAGCTGAAAGGTATTATTTGAGGTTACTATTGAATCATTTGAAAGCACCCACCTCTTTTGAATATCTCAGGACCCACAATGGCATTCTCTATGATAGCTTTCGAGAAGCTGCTTTGCAACGTGGTCTGTTGGATGCAAACAATGACGTTCGCGCTTCCATGGTAGAGGCTTCGGCTTATCAACTTCCATATACATTGCGACGCCTATTTGCGACAATCCTTGTTTACAACCTTCCTTCTGACCCAGCCTCTTTATGGGATGAGTTCAAATTACAACTTTCCGAGGATTTCCTTGTCACAAATGGCCTATCTGAACATGTTGCATTCGACTATGCTCTTAGATGTTTTCCTTCAATCAATGGGCAAAACGATTGATGATTTCCATCTCGTCCCATTTAAAACTTGGGTCAGTGCAGATGAAATGCGTAGCAAAGACTACGAGAATGAAGTTAACATCGCTGTGTCAGATGAGGATTTGAGTTCTGTGGCCAAGTTAAACTCCAAGCAGAGAGAGGCATTCGATAGAATTATTTCGTCTGTGGATGGCCAAAATGGCGGTGCTTTTTTTATTGATGGGCCTGGTGGCACTGGCAAAACATTTCTTTACAGAGCATTGTTAGCTGTCGTCCGAGCAACACGTGGTATTGCTCTTGCAGTTG
This sequence comes from Haberlea rhodopensis, assembly GCA_907163345.1. Taxonomy (NCBI): domain Eukaryota; kingdom Viridiplantae; phylum Streptophyta; class Magnoliopsida; order Lamiales; family Gesneriaceae; genus Haberlea; species Haberlea rhodopensis. The sequence continues at coordinate 4,348,384 of CAJQUN010000004.1, read as the reverse complement.
CTTCTTCAGGCGTTGCGGCCTCCTTACTTCCTGGTGGTAGAACAGCTCATTCCAGGTTTAAACTTCCAGTTATGGTTGACCAGACAATGACATGTGCGATAAAAAACAGAGTGTTCATGCACATTTGATCTTGTCGGCTAAATTAATTATTTGGGATAAGGCTTCAATGACCAATCGCCGATGTATCGAAGCATTAGATCTTTTCTTGCAAGATTTAACAGAAAAACAGAGCTTGTTTGGAGGCAAGACTGTTGTACTTGGTGGTGATTTTAGGCAAACCATTCCTATCGTAGTCGGTGGCTCTCGAGAGGATGCAGTTAATTCTTGCCTTGTGAATTCACACTTATGGCCTTCCGTACACAAATATCACCTTACTGAGAACATGCGCGCTCGAGAAGATCCTATTTTTACGGAACTCTTACTACGCATTGGAGATGGAACCGAACCATCTGTTTCTGGTGACGATGTAACCTTGCCAACGAATATGTGTGTCCCTTATGTTGATTGTGAAGAACCACTTGACCATCTTATTGCAGAAATATTCCCTATCTTTCCAAGACTTTTATACAAATCCTTTCTCTGTTATTGACAGGGCGATTCTGACACCCAAAAACGATTGCATGGACAACATAAATAACTCGATAATTGAAAAATTTCCTGGAGACATTGTTGAATATATAAGCACCGATGTCACTAAGAACGTTCATCAACAATGCCAATATCAAGATTTCTTGCATGGGGTGTCTGCACCAGGTTTGCCGCCTCACGTCCTTCGTTTAAAACAAAACAGCCCTATAATGCTTTTGCGGAATATAAATCCCTCCGAAGGTTTATGCAATGGCACACGCCTTATTTGTCGTGATTTGGGCAAACAAGTTATTGGTGCCGTTATTGCAACTGGTGAATATACTGGTAAATATGTCTTCATACCAAGGATACCGTTGGAACCATCCGATAATCTTAAGTGTCCAATTCCTTTTAGAAGACATCAATTTCCAATCCGCCTTTGTTTTGCAATGAGCATTAATAAAGCCCAAGGTCAGACACTCGATAGGGTCGGCCTTTATCTGCCACAACCTGTGTTCTCACACGGCCAACTATATGTCGCGCTTTCTAGGGTCAGAAAGTCTAACTCCGTGAAGGTCTTAATCAAACCATCCACTGCAATCTTTGCCGTCCACAGGCAAACTAGAAATGTTGTTTACAAGGAGATCCTAAATGCCGCTATTTGAAAAATAAATATCTAACTCCCTAGAAATTCACTTGCTACATTCTTGTTTTTGGGTGATTAGGGATCGCCACGTTTCCACTTGTTTGCAACTAATTTTTTTGGGATCTTTTTTGCCTGTTATATGAAGTTATCATGTCTTGACCGTAACATGTTTCTTGTGCTTTGTGCCTTCGTCGCATCCTATATTGCCGGTTCTATTTGTGTGTATGATATTGTGTGTTCCACATTCGATTGCACATGCACACACCATCTAACCTTGATTCTACGCTCTTCACATTTATTCAACTACGTTTTTCCTATTGAGAAAGCCACTCATAAGCTGGGATGGATGAAAAGATTATGCATATTAGTGCCATCACGACTGAAACCAAGAGGTGGTCAGCGAAAGTTCGGGTTATAAGCAAACTCGGTATCAGGACCGCAATTTATTCTCCAACCAAATACCAAAAAATGGTTCTTGCTGACGAAATGGTAACGTTTAAAGTTATTTTGTGTCGAGACTCACAAGAAATATGTTTATGGGAGATTAACATCTATTTATTTTTCAACTGCTTATTTCACTATAGGGTGATACCGTTGAAGCCATAATTTTCAATAAGGATCTCGAGCTACACAGGAATTCTCTCGAAGAATCTAAGTCATATAGGATTTCAAATGCTCGTGTCACCAAAGTCGATGATATGTACAGAAATGACTTGGTTAGTAGTCCATATCAATGGACTATCAACTCAAGTACCTCGATAATGCCCGTCCTTGATGACGTTGTCCCTTCAGCTTCATTTCGTCCGGACTTCATTACTTCCAACCAGTTTGCTGCATTCTTGGAGTCAAAAAAATTAATCAGTGCGTAATAAATATCTTTCAGTTGTTACATTCATTTAAGCACACTACCTTCTAGACATGTACTCCACCCCTATAATGTTTTCATTCTCCGTGATAGGTACTATTTGTGTCCTTATTGAAAAGAGGGATCCTAGGAAGGTGACTGCAATTGGTCAACAACAAGTGATACATGAGTATGCAGCAATTGATTCAGAGTAAGTAGATTTGTTAGACTTTATTCCACATTCGATTATGCCTTATCCCGTATAACCTCAACTTATCTTCTCCTCATTTGGTAGATTAACCCCATTTGTGGTTACTTTGTGGGGAGATGCTGTGTCTTCCCGGATGTATGCCATTTTGAACGCCTGTCATAAAAGGCCGGTGATTGCTCTCTTGAATTTCCTGGTGAAGGGATACTACGGTGAGCATAAATAATAGGAATATTCAGAGCTTATAATTGTTATTGCCTTTCTTTTTATAATTAATAATCTATCATTTGTAGGTTTGTCCCTTAGCTCAACTTCATCTTCAATGGTGCTGGACAATATGGACAATCAGTTGTTTGTTGACATGTGCACATGGTAACTATAACATGTCACATCTACCTCGCTTTTTCGATCCTTTGTTTTTTATGCTTATATTTCTTTTTCATGGAAACCTGATTAATTTCAAAGGCGCGCAGATGAGAAATTGTTCATTGATGATGTGTTACAAAAGGGTGGTTTCTTCGAAGAAAAAATTGACGTCAAAGCAGAAAAGTCGTTAGCAATAACCACCATCTCGGAAATACTTCAAACTGAGAAGGTTTTTTTTTATTTGATCATATCTCAAGAATTACTTATGTTTCTAAGTACTCAATAGATATTTGCTCTTACAATTTATATGTTGCAGCCTTCCAGGTTTAATGTCAAAGTCAAGGCGAGCCTAGACAATGAGTCCCAAAGCTTCATTTACATCTGTTGTGACGAATGCCACTTTCGCATCAATGTTGATTACAATTCTGTATTCAATTGCAACACATGCAAGGAAACTCGGATTGCAAAACCAAGGTACTAAATCTGTTCAAATATATAGATTCACGTTGTTACATGGATTGATATTGTATCAATGTTTGTATATGGAACAATGTTCTCGTAGATTTAGGTTTCGTCTCAGTGTTTATGATGAGACTGGTTCTTTGGAGGTCACAATCTTCGGGAAAGATGGTGATCTAATCATGGGGATGTCCGCACAAGAATTTTACGACGCCACCTTGAAGGTGATATCGATATAGTTTTGTATTACTTTATGTTCTCTGAGGTATTTGTAAACTGTTAAATGTATGGTGTGTGCTCTATGACCCAGGAAGAAGCGCCTCCAATTACTCTTGTCAATCACGGGTTGAAGGATCTTGAGGTGCACATGAAGATACGTTCAAGCATTTTCCAGAGCCTGAATGGGAAGGCAACTATGGTCTATAACTTGCTGGCCATGGAATGTGTTGATGGATTCGCCGGGTTTCCACTTCCACCAGCACCAAGCCCTAACAGATTTTCTTCCACTACCGCCGTATACAACACAGCTTTGGAAGGTACATTTGCCTTATTTGCCAGTTGTTCTTATATTCATGCTTGTTTCATGTTGTTCTCACACAACTTGGCATATGTTTTGCAGTCAATGAAAAAACGGCCAAAAGAAAACTTGATTTCGCATCCTCACTCTCGAAGCCAGACGTGGAACTTTCAGGCCTGGGCTTGGGGAAACTGGAGGACATCCGTGGGAGAGGTAGTCTTTTCTCGGAGGAAAAAACACATCAGACCTTCATAATACCGATATGTTATTAACAATGTTTAATAAATTATGCTTCAATATGTTACTTAGTTGACGCCTCGGTCCGAAGGCGCCTAATCAAAAGGGGAAAGGCCAAAATTGGGGAAGGAGATGTACCCTATGTGCCAGGTTAGTTGCTTTGTTCAAATTATCTCTATTATCTGTTACAATAACTATAAACAATGTATAGTTACAAATCATATAATACATCAATTGTAGGTTCTGTTATATCATTTGAGGATCTCACAATGCCTTCTGTTGGTTTACATGAGAACGCTTCTTCCGATGATGAGAAGACTCTTTCAGGTTGTCTCATTTGAACCTATTTCTTCATGTACAATTCATAAACAACTTTTTGTGTCACATATTGCTGCAGAATATATTACATATGTTATATTTATGTCTTTCTAGATATGATTCATGCAAGCAAAGCTCGTGGGCTCTCAAGAATCTCGCCGCCAAATAAAGAACATACAATCCACTATGATCATGCCACGTTCCAGACAGACCGTTTGACCAAGGGTATATCGTTAGAAAAGTTTCCTTTTCAACTACAATTTAAATTTTACAACGGCAGGAAAAGATAAATTATCTTCCCAATGTAACCCTAGAAAATTGGTGTGATTCAGTTGGCAATGCTCGGAAAAAACAACCAGGGAAGCGTTCTTTGCATCCTGTTCTCATTGATGATAGCAGTTCTGAAGAGGAACTCAATGTTGGTGAGCACCTCAAGAAATATGAAACTCCTGTCACATGTTATTTCTCTTGATCTCACATGACATGTACGGTTTCTACATCTTTCCTTTAGTTTTTTAAACGATTGTTGGGTTATATGATGTAGATGCTACTAAACAAGCAACAGAAATCAAGACATCTGCAAGGGGACGGATCATTAAGCCGAAAATTCGACTAGATCTCTGCTGCCAGCTACTACAATGCGATGCTAAACAGGACATAAGATGCAACCATCAACTTTCAAAAACTATTTGAAAAACTTTTGTCTTATTTTGGCCCATGTTGGGGATAACTTCTATTGTGATATGATCTCATCTCATGCTATGCACTCTTAGAAATTGAATCTATTTTGAGGTTTGTAGGGTCTTGATTGGGTCATCTCATGCTAACTCCTGTTATGGTACATTGTTGGAAATACCTTTTGTTTTGTCCAAACATATTTGTTGATCGGTGCCTTGTCTTCATTTAGCATCGTAGTTCTTCGATTTATAGAGTTCTTGATGAGAGGTGATAGCTTATGACTTAAAATTACATAGGCCACTGGTAAGATGATTTTCATAACCGATGATGCATTTTTCATACGTACGAATTCAAGCATAGAATCATGGAGCATTAGATATTCCATTATTGTATTATTTTTCCTCTGTTTTTGGCGGAACGGGTATCTACACGACCTCGCACAGTATGCTAAGGTGCTGATACCACTACAATATTATGGTAATTATATGTTGATTTTATATTCTGGTTATGATTTGGAATGCGGATATCAGGTTCATCCCATTGCCATGTTTGATTTTGTTTGATATTTGGGCGGGTTGGATTTATTTTGTTCCAGTTATGTGCGAACCTTTGTCTACCCCCATATGATTGTTGTTCCACTTTACCTGATGAAAGCCCAGTATGAGATGCCCAGGAAAACTGCTCACTGGCACCGCGCCTGGCGCGGTGCCAAGGAAAACTAGTGTATGTATACGTCACGTAGGAACAATCCAACACTCTACATAGAATCCATATGGAGGAATACGATATACCAATGCACTGTCCACGAGATACCATCAAAAAATTCTAGGATTGCTAAAAGCTAGGCATTTGAAATAAGAAAACACCTGATTGGCTGCACGCAATAAATGATACTATACTTAACGTGCGTTCATGTGACCTTGGAGGTCATGGGTTTGAGTCGCGAAAACAATCTCTTGTATTGCAATGGAAGGTTACGTACATATTAGGCTCAAAGTTACCCGACCCCTCCCCAAACCCCATGCTTAGCAGGAGTGCGAGCTTTGTACACCAAAGTTTGTCTTTTTACTATTTTATAAAAAAAAATGATAATATAAAATTACATTGGTTCTTTTGTGGGAAAGATATAAAAAATTAACCTCCGTTGGAAGCTCAATTTGAATGATATTTTTTTAAAAAATTCATTTAGTTTTACTTTTTTTTACCCTATTAAAACATTTTTTTTAAACGTCATTTCCTCAGATTCGTCTAAAACACTAAAATTGTTTCAAAAAGGAAAATCGACAAGCCACCGGATACGATATGCTAAATAAAGTCAATGTTTGAATTCCCTTTAAACAAATAAATAAAAACACTAGCTTCTCGTAGCTCCAAAATTAGGGTTTCAATCTTCAATGAACAAACAAGCAGACACAAAAGTTAGAAATTCGCTACGGATAAGCTGCAAAACCAACATATGTTACAAGTTAGAAATATGTGTATTAGTATATGACATTTTTTGACAGTTCACTAAACACCAAGACAAATGTTCTAAGTGCAGGAGACACAATTTTCACAACTGATCCATTGGAAAATAATCCTGAAATTTGACGGAAGATTGATTCATCACGAAACACAATAAAGATTTATTAAAAATGCATGGATTGTTTATTCTGTGAAACTTACTTAGGAATTTTTTATGATTTTTTTTTTTTTTTGAAGACAATGGAGAAGGTGAAATATTAGAATATAGAGGAGAATGGAGACGGGTGGGTTGGATCGAAGTTCAGGTTCATACATTTTAGTGGTTTTATAATATATTTACATTTTAGTTTTATAATATATTTACATTGTGTCTAGAAACCTTTTGTAAGGTTGATCAGTCAAGTGTTGCATATAAAGCGGACTTACTCCAATCTAATTTTTTATTTGATTACGCTTTTTAAATAGAAAAGTAATTTACACTATTTGCTTTATTATGAGAAATTCTATTCTAATATTTAATCTATTAGGATTAAAATAGGGTTTATTTATAAAAGATAAAATATGTAAAGGAGAATATAATATGTAAGAGTCATCTCAAATTATGCCACGATCATGTTTTAATGGCTTTTCTATTGCGAAATGTTCTTGGCTACCCCATGTGCTAGATTTAACCATCCAACATAACGTATATTGTGAATATACCATCATGTTGGATGGTTGAATCTCCCCACGATCATCCAAATATACCACATATTGGATGATTGAATCTACGACACTATCTCATGGGTACAAGGAGTACAAAATAATAACATCTCATAATTCAATTAGTACGAATTTTATGTCTAGATTTTTAAAAGGGCAAACTCACTTAAAATCTCCAAAGCTAAAGTTTTTTCTAAGTTCAGTCCCCATGTCAGTAATTTTCTGTTTTAACTCCATACTATCACATTTATTTTGGTTTGAACTCCCTATGGCACACAAAATTACTAACATACCCTTAAAAGAAACAAAAACCACAAAAAAACCTATCATCTTCCCTCCAATTTCCTCCATCCAGCATGTTCATGTTCCATGGAAAAAAGCAGGCTTGCAGTGCCGGTAATGGAGGAATCATGCTGCCACCGGAGCAGTTGCCGAAATTAAATGTCCAGCTATAGCGCCTACACAAACCCTTTTAGCCGATTCTTAAACTGTCGATTTCTCGGGCATCGAAGCTCCGATTTTAAATTCCTTACAGATCCAACCACTTAATCTCATGGGTAATCCAATTGTTCCATCAGTTTCTGGAAATGATTTTCGTAATTACACATTTGAGCCGCCCCCTTTCTCGTTCTCGCCTCTTATTCATGCTGAATGGAAATATCTCGGGAATTGGTATTATTCAACACTTTTCAGTATTAACTATGTACAAAGTTGATATTAAATTCATTTAAAAACGAAATTAACGTAGTACAAAGTTGGTATTAAAATATAATTATACATAAAAAATGTAATTGTGCAAATTAAAACTATTTTATTTTTTGGCTTGAAATTGGTATTATTCAACACTTATCCAGTATTAACTTTATACAAAGTTAGTATTAAATCAATTTAAAATCGGTATTATCATAGTACAAAGTTGGTATTAAAATATAATAATAAATAAAAAATATGTAATTGTGCAAATTAAAACTATTTTATTTTTTGGTTTGAAATTGGTATTATTCAACAGTTATCCAGTATTAACTTTGTAAAAAGTTGATATTAAATCCATTTAAAATCGGTATTATCGTAGTATAAAGTTTGTATTAATATATAATAATACATAAAAACATGTATTTGTGCAAATTAAAACTATTTTATTTTTTATTTAAAATTGGTATTATTCAACACTTTTTCAGTATTAACTTTGTACAAAGTTGGTATTAAATCCATTTAAAATCGGTATTAACGTAGTACAAAGTTGGTATTAAAATATAATAATTCATAAAAATATGTACTTGTGCAAATTAAAAGTATTTTATTTTTTTATTTGAAATTGGTATGATTCAACACTTTTCCAGTATTAGCTATGTGTAAAGTTGTATTAAAAATATAATAATACATAAAAACATGTACTTGTGTTAATTAAAACTATTTTATTTTTTGGTTTGAAATTGGTATTATTCAGAACTTTTCAAGTGGTAACTATGTACAAAGTTGGTATTAAATCCATTTAAAATTGGTATTAACGTTGAACAAAGTTGATATTAAAATGTAATAATGAATAAAAACATGTAATTGTGCACATTAAAACTATTTTATTTTTTGGATTGAAATCGGTATTATTCAACACTTTTTTCAGTATTAACTATGTACAAAGTTGGTATTAAAACTATTTTATTTTTTGGATTGAAATTGGTATTATTCAACACTTTTATGTATAATTATATTTTAATATCAACTTTGTACTACGTTAATACCGATTCTAAATAGATTTAATACCAACTTTGTACATAGTTAATAATGAAAAAGTGTTGAATAATACCAATTTCAAACCAAAAAATAAAATAGTTTTAACTTGCACAATCACATATTTTTATGTATTATTATATTTTAATACCAACTTTATACTACGTTAATACCGATTTTAAATGGATTTACTACCAACTTTGTACATAGATAATACTAGAAAAGTGTTGAATAATACCAATTTCAAACCAAAAAAAGCTTTAATTTGCACAATTACATTTTTTATGTATAATTATATTTTAATATCAACTTTGTACTACGTTAATACCGATTTAAATGGATTTAATACCAACTTTGCACATAGTTAATACTGAAAAAGTGTTGAATAATACCGAAAATAAAATAGTTTTTGCACAATTACATGTTTTTATGTATTATTACATTTTAATAACAACTTTGTACTACGTTGTTGAGCCTTAAACGCATGGTTGTGTTTAATGCTTTAATTTATCTCCGGATTATTTTTGAGTTTGATGATCAACAAAACTTGTGTTTATTATACTAATGTGTCTACTTAGTGTGCAGATTTATTGGTTGAAAAGTGGATTGATTGAAGAAAATTAAGTGTGCAAATTCTGGTGACCATCGCCCCAGGCGATGGTGACCATCGCCCCAGGCGATGGTCACCAGGAAGGCATCGCCACGCACATCGACAGAGGCGACGCCGAGGCTCGCGTGCAGGGGGAGTTCGCTTGAGGCGTTGGACTGATCGCCTGAGGCGATGCGTTGAATGCCTGAGGCGATGCCAGATTTTTAGCAGCTGAGGCTACGGCATTGATTTATGAAATTGATCGCCTGAGGCGATGCGTGTATTATGGTGACCGTTGGGGCGCGGCGATGGTGATCGCCCGAGGCGATGTCCGAGGCGATCGATGACTGATTTCAGCCTTATGTATAGCAATGGCTAGTATATAATATAATATCATATTAAATCTATCGATAAATATAATCCTGAGTAGTCATTCAAGCGAGGAGTCATTCAAGCGTTTTCACGGCAACAATGAGCTCCCACATAAGTTGTAATTTAATAATGTGAATTTTATTAGGCAAATCCTAAATGGCTAGCAAAACGCCACGTCATCGTACGTTCACACATCCACGCGTCACTCTCTCAACTGCTTATAACGACCAGTGAATCCTGTGCTTCAAATCCCAGCAAATCCGAAGCAATGATCCATAATTTAACCATACTTTTTTCACGTCCCACAGCAAATCCTTTTCTTTCCTCAACAAGATCCACTTTTCAACCCAAGTTGTCCAGTAAATTCGCCATCTTTTACTGTTTATCTAATACCATGCACTCCTCTAATGCTGTTAGAGCTGCGCAAACTGTGCATCAAGTTCCCGATTTTGGGTCGGATGAAATTGAGCGGGTTGCGGAAGAGAAGTTTGGGAGGTACAGTTTTGATGGGTCTTCGAAGCGGAAGGGTAAAGGGTTTGCGATTGTTTGGTTTAGGAATGATTTGAGGATTTTGGACAATGAGGTTTTGTTTAAGGCTTGGGCTTCATCCGAGGTTGTCTTGCCCGTTTACTGTGTTGATCCCAGACACTTTAGGACTACACACTACTTTGGGTTTACTAAAACTGGAGGTATTGTTCTTTTTTTGTACTATCTTATTCTGTTACTTTTTTTAGTCTGTAAAGATATAACCGATCATCAAGATCAGTTAGTAAAATAGCCATTGTAACTAATCAGTTATATTAGTTAGTTATATTGTTAATAGCAGTTAGAATATAGTTAAGAAATATAGCTATATATACGTATGTTCAGAACTTGAATGTTATGAAAAACTTCATTGAAGAATTCTTCTGTAATTGTTCAATTCTGAGTTTTATGAATGATATTCTTTCTTCTTCATCAATGCTGAGTTCTCAGATTAATATGGTATCAGTTTAATCAGGTTTTTTTTCGATCTTACGAAACTTTTCGGCATCAATTTCTTCTTGCGTAGTTAATTTTTTTTCTCTCAATGGCAACATAGAATTCTCCGGCTCAAAATAGCGAGTTTGTTTCAATGGAAATTCTGTCAAATCCGACAGAAGATCCATCATCTCCTTTCTTTCTGCACCCTAGTGACAATCCCGGCGCACTGAATAAAGCCGCATTTCTTGATAATCCGCATTTCTTGATAATTCTTTACCCTGTCCGCCAATTTCTTCAACTGTCATGTATCTTGCATGGATTCGAGCCAACAATTTAGTGTTGTCTTGGTTATTGAGTTCTATTTCCAGGGATATTAGACAAAGTTTACTATACTTCAATACTGCTCAAGAGGTTTGGGTTGAGTTACGAACAAGATTTGCTAAAAGTGATGGATCTCGAGTATTTCAACTTGAGAAAGCTTTAAGTTCAACGCATCAAGGTACTCAATCTTTGACTCAGTATTATAACTCCTTCAAATCAATTTTGGAGGAATATGTGAGTTATAGACCTATTTTTCGATGCAATTGTGGAGTCATGTCTTCTTGTTCTTGCAAAATTCTTGAAACTTTATCCCAAACTCAACAGTCCGATAGTGTCTTGAAATTCCTAATCGGTCTTCATGATTCTTTTTCTGCTATTCGAAGCCAAATCTTACTTGTTTCTCCATTACCATCTCTTGCAAAAGTTTATTCATTAATTTTGCAAGAAAAAAGCCAAAGATCCTTACAATCTCAAACAGTTGGTTCGTTAGATTCCTTGGCCATGTTGGCAAACAAATCACATAATCCTCACTCTCAAATGGGGACTCAGTTGCTTTGTTGGCTAAATATATTTACTATAAGGACAAGAAACGGCCAAAGTGTGCTCATTGTGGGTTTAATGGACACACGATTGAAAAATGTTATCAAATCATCGGGTATCCACCTGATTGGAAAGGCCCGATTGGAAAGGCCCTAAAGGACCAAGAACTCTAAAAGATCCTGTGGTAGCTAATGCAATGTCTGTGCCATCTCCTTCTGTGAATTTTTCTCAAGAATTATTCCATCAATTCTCGGCCTTTACTAAAGCACATCCTCATCAAACTACCAACAATTCCTCAACTGGTAATTCCTCAACTGATGTTAATTCACATGTTGTTGCTACTGCCATAGCAGGTAACAACACATGTAAAGCTCCTGTAACTTGTTGCAATATCTTAATTTCCAAAAATTCAAGAATATGGATTCTTGATACAGGTGCTACTGATCACATGATTTGTGACTCATCACTCTACACAAATAATTTTATCTCTGTTTCGATCAATGTTCAAATGCCAAATGGTGAAGTAGCTATGGCTACTCACATAGGTGAAGTCACGCTTACACCAGAAATCATATTAACAAATGTGCTTTGTATTCCTACGTTTAATTTTAATCTCATTTCGGTTTCTAAGCTAACCAATGCTCAAACTTTTGGTCTACATATTTTAGCTGATCAATGTTTTATACAGGACTTGAGACTCAAGAAAACGATTGATTCTGCTAGAATACATGAAGGTTTATATCATCTAGTGTTGCCTGGAAAATCTGTTGTAGCAGCATCTAGTTCTATATCTTTGTCTACTGATATTGACCCTTGGCACTATAGATTAGGACATTTATCTTTCAGCAAATTACTTTCTCTTTCAGTTTTAAATCCCGGGTGTAATAACAAACCAAAAATCCCGTGTGATATGTCATTTTTCAAGACAAAAGAGGCTCTCATTTCCTGTTAGTATATTAGTTACATCATTTGCATTCGAGATTATTCATTGTGACATTTGGGGACCCTTCTCAGTTTCTTCATATGAAGGTCATAAATGCTTCTCAACCATTGATGATGATTACACTTGGTGTACATGGGTATATGCTATGCAAGCAAAGTCTGAAGCCAAAAATCATTTGCAGCTTTTTTATAATCTTGTTTTAACAGAATTCAATGTTAAAATTCGCATTCTTCGGTCTGATAATGGTTCGGAATTCATACTCAAATTTTTTTATAATTTGAACGGCATTATTCATCAATGTAGTTGTGTTGAAACTCCACAACAAAATGGGAAAGTTGAAAAAAAAAACATCAACACCTACTACAAGTTGCAAGATCTCTTTTATTTCATGCACATCTCCATTTATGTTTTTGGATGGATTGTGTGTCAACTGTTGCACATATAATTAATTGGATTCCTACAAAAAATTTAGGGGATCGATCTCCTTTTGAATTGTTATACAACAAGAGTCCTGGTTAGTCACATTTACGTGTTATAGGCTGCTTATGCTTTGCTTCAACATTGACCAGTAACAGATTAAAATTTGATTCTAGAGCCATAAAATGTCTACTTCTTTGTTATCCTCTACGATATAAGGGCTACAAACTTTATAACCTGAAGACAAAAGAAGTTTTCATCTCTAGGAACGTAGAATTTTATGAACATATATTACATTTTAAAGATTTATCAGATTCTATTTCGAACAATTCAGATCGAGACTCGACTGTGTATATTTTTCCTCCTTCAACTTTATTTGATAATTCTTCAAATTATTCTCCTGCTGCTATTATAAATATACCTTCTCCGGCGATTGTACAAGTGTAGGATCAGGAAGCTCATCTATGCTCTAATACAGAGGATGTTGCACAGAACTCAAACACACTTATTTCAAATAATCCTCCACTTCAAGAGACTTCTGAATTATGTGTTACTAAACTTGATCCATCCTCTTCTGAACATTAAGAGTATATCCAATAACAGAAGATCATCTAGGAGTCGACATACTCCAGCTCACCTTAACACATATGACTGCAATTTCCAAACTTCATAAATAAAAATTCAACTAACCTTGTCCTATCTGGTAGACAATACCCAATAGCCTATTCCTTTCCTCTAATCGTTTGTCCTCATCTTACAAGGCATTCACGGCCTCTATATCAAAAGTTGTTGAGCCAAAGACCTATAAACAGGCCATACAAGATCCAAAATGGCAAGATGCTATGACTACATAGATAAATGCCTTGGAAAACACCAGCAGTTGGGTGTTAACAGATCTTCCTCAAGGAAAACATTGCATTGGGTGTAAGTGGGTTTACAAAATCAAGTTCAAGGCTGATGGAATCATAGAACGATATAAAGCAAGGTTAGTTGCTAAAGGGTACACACAAGAAGATGGATTTGACTATTTCGACACATTCTCACCCGTGGCTAAACCATTGTTCGTGTTCTTTTAGCTATTGCAGCTATTCAAAATTGGCATCTACATCAATGTGATGTGAACAACACATTCCTACATGGAGATTAGATGAAGAGGAAATTCTGAGTTTTATGAATGATATTCTTTCTGCTTCATCAATGCTGAGTTCTCAGATTAATATAGTCAATAATGTAGTTCTTAAATCTGTAGCGGGCAAGATGGGATTTGGGGAATCACCTTAAAAGTTCCAAACTTATCGCGTGATTTTTCTAAATATATTATGTCACCCTGTTTATGATTAGCTTTCTTTCTTCTTACGTTGATACTACATGAGCTTGGTACTCGGTAGTGTCTTTGAAAATAGTTTTTTCGTTTGATTTGAAGTTCTCGATTTTGAAATTTATGTTCTTAGGTAGCTACATTTAATTTTTTTTCTCGAATGTTGCTGCAAGTTTATTGCGACGTTTCCATGTATTGTTGAAGGTTCCAATTTGAAATTTTTGTGCTTCGGCTTCTGTAGTTATTTTTCTGTGCTCTACATTGGATTTTCGTACTCCTATTTTGTTGTAAATGTTGAATAATCGTGTATCCTGGCAAAGCTTTTGGAGTTACACACTAATATTACCCCCTTCACTTTCAATGGGATGGCTATTCTACAATCGTAACATGTGGGACCATTGTATAAAAAGTGTTTGATGTTGCTGTTCTGTATTTATTTCTTTGACAGCTCTGAGAGCACAATTTCTCATACAATGTTTGGCGGATTTGAAAAGAAATTTAGTGAAACGGGGTCTCAATCTTTTTATTCAGCTGGGGAAACCAGAAGACATCCTTCCGGCACTTGCAAAAGCATACGGAGTTCACACTGTTAAGAAAATTATACTTGTCTTCTACTAGCATAGAGTGAATAATTCGTTATAGTTTTTTATCAAATTTGACGGTCTAGTTACCAGGTTTATGCCCAGAAAGAAACGTGCAGTGAAGAGCTGAAAGTCGAGAGATTAGTATCCAAAAATTTGCAGGAAGTCAAGTTAACAAAATTAGAATTGATCTGGGGTTGTAGTATGTATCACATAGATGATCTTCCATTTAGCTGTGAGTCCTTACCAGATATTTATACCCAGTTTCGTAAGGTAAAATTTTCTCTCCGAGTTTGATCCTCCATATTTTACTTTTCATTAGATGTTTTCTCACTTAGTGGATTTCTGATTATCAAAATTTTCAGTCAGTTGAATCAAAATCTTTGATACGGAATTGCATTAAAGTCCCAACGTATCTTGGACCTACACCAAATGTCGTAGATTGGGGATCTATTCCTGAGATGACTTCACTCGGGCTTCAGAAAGAAAAGGCATGTTCTGTTCAACACCATGTATTCGAAGTTCGCTGCAGATGTCCCTAGTTTAAGTTTGGCAATAAGTTCTCTTCAAATTCGAAGGTTTTGATGCAGGTCAGCAAAGGAATGTCTTTTGTGGGTGGTGAAAGTGCGGCATTGAGTCGAGTACACGAATATTTCTGGCAGAAGGCACGTACACTTTGCTTGTGCTTGATGTCTAATTACCAGGGCAGACCCAATGGGGGCGAGAGTTATTACCACCATTCACATGAAAAATTTGAACTTTTTTTTAGAATATCAATCTCCCCAAACACATTAAATAGCGCCCACAGACTGCCTCGCCCCTCGTATTTTCTGGATCTGAGTGCTCTTAAATATGTATTGAAGACAAATTTGTGATTTTCCTTCTGTAGGATCTGTTGAGGACGTATAAAATCACAAGAAATGGAATGTTAGGACCCGATTACTCAACAAAGTTTTCTATTTGGCTTGCATCAGGATGCCTTTCTCCCCGATTCATTTACGAAGAGGTATAAGCTACTTTTTTTCTTCTTTTCCATTAGTGACAAATTTACAGTAATACACCTGACTTATTTAGGTAAAGAGATATGAGAAGACGAGAGAAGCAAATGATTCGACTTGGTACTCTTCTCTTTGCATTTTAGCTATATATTTCTGGATTCTATTTCAAAAATGAAATAAGGCCGGGCTAAAAAATTTACTCTATTGCTCGTCTTTTGTTTATTATTAAATTTTATTCAAGTTTTTGAAATATCATAGTTCTCGTTTATTCAGCTGTCTGTATCTCTGAAAAGTTACTTTGTTTTTCAGGGTATTGTTTGAATTGATTTGGAGAGATTACTTCCGATTTTTATCAATCAAGCAGGGTAACTCTCTCTTTCATGCAGGTAAATTATTTATTGAAAAGCCATTCAAAATTTCAAGAATGCACATAAATATGTGTATGTGTGTGTATCTTATGCTTGGCTGTGTGTCTGTCTGTTCAGGTGGTCCTAGAAAAATACAGGCTAATTGGAGCCAAGATCAGGCACTTTTTGATTTGTGGAAGACTGGTTGTACAGGGTACTGTATCTCGTATTCCTTTGATCAAGCATTTCTTACATTTATTCTGTTTTAAGAAATTTTCAAGGAATTGATTGTTGTCTACCAATTTTGTTGGCATATTCTTTAAAGCTGTTTTTTTCAGGTATCCTTTAATTGATGCCAACATGAAAGAGTTGTTGAGTACCGGGTTCATGTCAAATCGTGGGCGACAGGTAAAAAAATGAAGATATTAGGTAAGACTGAATGAAATCAAGAAACCATAGCGAGATAATGCCCAAATATTTTTATTTTTATTTTTATAGATAGTATGTTCCTTTCTGGTTCGAGACATGGGCATGGACTGGAGAATGGGAGCTGAATGGTTTGAGACGTGTCTTTTGGATTACGATCCATGTTCCAACTATGGAAATTGGACCTATGGAGCAGGTGATCCTGTGGCATCTTGAGAATCAATCTGATTAATATGAATGATGAAAAAACGTGGTTTTACTTATTATTCATAGGTGTTGGGAATGATCCAAGGGAAGACAGATATTTCAGCATTCCTAAACAAGTAAGGTTCTTTGTTTCAAAAATATTTACACTCACACGTTTGGTGTGACTTGAATCCATGACCTGTATTATGGTAAACAACCAGCTACCCCACCGACTAGGCTGGAGCTGCTTGATTGGTGACAAACCGGTGGGGGTGGCTCATGAAGGTCATGAACCTGATTAAACAACTTAGTTAAGTGACTGTGAGTTGTGGTAGACCCCATCCGACATCGACCATGAAAAGAAAACGTGATTGAAACAGCAGTTTCTGGCTAAAAACCTATGCAAAGAATTAGATATTTGATTTTCAACAGAGCTTAAAAATAGAATAAGATCATATTGCAAGGTGGGTTCTGAGGTATCGACAATGTCCAACGGGCTTGGGGTTTAGTAACATGGCAAGAGAAAAATACTGATATGGAATGAGTTACATTGATCTTATTTTGTTTATTCAGGCTCATAATTATGATCCTGAAGGAGAGTTCGTCGCATTCTGGTTGCCTCAGTTACGACCACTGCCCAAAGAGAAGAGAAACTTCCCTGGAATGTCTTACATAAAACCGATTGTGGCTCTCAAATTTGGCGACTCTAAAACAATGAAGAACAGGGCGACTACCTCTGGAACAAGAAGAGAGGAAAGCAAATGGAAGGGCGGTAGAGGAAACAGAATGTGATGCATTACAAATTAATTGAACTTGATTGGTCTGTATTTTCTTGAATTTACAGGGTATTGCCAAGTTTTCCAAGATGACCTTAAATGAGAAGGCATTTCGAAAGATTTGGAATTGTACAGAGATATTTTTGAATAGTGTATAGTCTTGGAACATGTTGCTGTCTTGATCAACATCTTAAAACCTTTGGAACTTTCATATAACCTAGGTAGCAAGTAGATGAGGCACAGTAAAAAATAGATAATTTTGTATCTAACTGTATAAAGGCAGACGCAGATCAATGAAATAGGGTTCTATGGTCGGTCCGTGACCACTGGATGCCAAAGGCGTCCTTGGGTGATCTCGTAGTTGCTACGGTAATAAAATGAACATAAAGTATCACCAGATGGATTAATAAATGGAGGTGTGCAAATAAATTGAACTAAACCAGACATATCAATCAAAGTTAATCAATTTCAAGTCCTTGGGCATTGACCGCGGATTCTTCAGGGTGCATCTAATAGAGACGGTTGTGGATCTCAATCGAATATGCTTAACACATGCTAGTCAAACCTAAGGGCTACGAGTGGGGATTTCTAGGGAGATTCAAGCTGTGACACGCGAGCTGGCTAGATGCGTGGGGCAGAGGGCTCGTAGTACCCCTTTTCTTCGCTTCGATAGTGAATCACCTACTCTTTAAAAAACTTATTTTCTTTATATTGCTAATATATGGACCGGCCATACGATAATTCCGTAGTGCACTGCCAAGAATGTATTGTGTAGTGATTTTGTTTTTGCTTAGATAAAACTGGACTGTCGAAGGAAGACAAGTACTTGCAACAAAAGATTAATGTGAGACACAAACTTTTAATGTTGTCTTCCTACTTTTCTTTCTGCGCCAACTGGATATATAAATATACACATCACAATCACACCAACTTGGAAATCAAACTTCATAAATTCTTTTAAATACAATCTGAGTGCAAAAAATATATTTTCTAGAGATTAACGAACTTATGGAAATTTTAAGAAATTATAAAAAATGTATATTTTGACATATAGAATTATAGCATAATTTCTTTTAATTAAAAAATAAATATTTCTACGCTTTTTACGAATTTTATCCAGCTCCTAGCTATACTTGGGACGAAGACAGATTCCACCTACTTTAATATTCTTGGCATACCTTGCCTATGAATAGATGCAAAAAAGATTCATTTATAACCCCATTATTTGGTTGTCACCCAAGTAGTTGTCTTCGCTCTCTATTAGGATTTATTTGATGCTATCATTAATACACTAAAGGTTAAAGATGTATCTCACCATATATTTAGAATATATCATTTAGAATATTTCAAAATATTTCAAATATATGGTGAGATGCATCATTAAGGACAATGCTCTTAATAGTAGCATCAAATTTTCCCCATAATAGCTTCTACCCTCTAGGTTTAATTTACATATAAATCTTTGAAATTACTACACAAATCAAGTTTTTTTCTTTCTCTGAAGCCAAATTTTACTCGTGTTTAGTTTAAGAGAAACAGTAAATAACAACACAAATTGCTTTTCAAAAAATAATAATAATAACCAACACAATTTTTTTTTTTATGTGGCAGGAAGAATTTGTAAAAAAATTTGAGCCACTATCAGAACTCGAACATGAGTCATCCCAAAGTCAAGTATTCAACCATGATAATCCACTTAACTACTCATGATTTTTTTTATCTAAAAGAAAGTAGAAAAATTAACATGATTTGCCACTTAATTCAATATATCTTACTAGTTTTAATTATAACATCGACTATGCAAACATTATTTTATTATTATTTTGTATAACGATGATCAATATATCTTACTAGTTTTAATTATTCTTGTGCTATACAATTACAAGAATGATTATTGACTATCTCATATAGTCATTATCCTAAATATTGTATCAATTATCCAGATTTTTCAATAGTCCCACTATTTTATATAAAATCCAAAATAATTATAAATCTGGGTTATTTATCCATCACATAAGATAATATCATACCGAGTAGCCATAAAGTAACCCAATTACAATTCACACTTGCATGTATCCTCGATATTGTAGTTTTGCGCATGGCACCAAAAAAGGGCAAACAAGGTATTTCAGTGATTGTTTATGTTAAGGGTATTATTGTCAGAATACATATCATATCATAATAATTATAAAGTGTCCTCGTGAACATCGCGAACAGCCACAGCAACCCACTACAAACGAAAGATTATCGTTTTGCAGACTAAGATTTCGAAATAAGGCAGATAAATTGTTCGGTATTAGGCCGCCGAAGAGCCGTAGCATCGATTTGTGGCTTTCATGGCGGTGTTAAAACTGTTCGTATTTACCGTATTTCTTTCGCTAGTTGTTACACGGATCAGAGCCGATGCCGATGTATCGATTTCCGACGTTGATGGTGTTTCTAGATCGTACGGTCATGATTCAGATGTTTTAGAGCAGTTCAAGTCGAAGATCCATGTTCTTGGTTAGTTTTGCTGAAGATTTCCTCCTTTTTATCATTGAAATTGTAAAATCCTTAGTTGTGACCTGTTTTGTTGTTGTGATTTGGAATCCAGTTGTTATGTTTCATGGATGTTAGCGATTGTTTTCAAGTTTTTTGTTTAATGCAAAACAAAGCATGAAAGTTAAAGAAGAAGAGCGGATTATGCTAATTTTGAAGTGTCAGTCGATGAAGTATGGTTAGACGGAAAGAAAACCTTAGAAAAATAATATTTTTTGGAAGGTATGAACTGCCGTGTACGGTTTCTGCTAATAGCTGCCGTATACGGTTTCTGCTAATAGCTGCCATATACTTGTCAGCATACGAAAATATCCATTTGAAGAGCATTCGTGCAGATTATGTTAACTTGGCAGGCTATGCTTTGTGGAACAGGCCGTATTTCTGCTTGATTGCATTCGATATGTAATGATTGAAAACTGATAGCAAGCTATCTTAAATGAATGAACTTTTACATGTTTGAAATTTTTGGTGGTAGTGTGAGTCTAGTGACAGGTGTTACGTCTTCAGGCAATCAGATTTGGGTGGTTTCTTTGAAATTTTGTGAAATATAGCAGTTTGTCTTTAAGAAGCGGTTTGGTAATGTCAAGTACGTATAGCGCATACCAGAACCATTGAGATTCATAAAGTGAAACTCATTACCTGTTAGATTCATATGCCCTTGATGGCGTAAAACCCATCAGGATTGTTGAGATTCTCCTTTGCACTTTTTGCTTCCTTCTCCTGCCATAGAAGGAGCAAAATAATATATTGCTATTGTATTTGGTTACTGTCTTCTGTTGTCTTACATATTTGTTTGGTGTTAAGAGTCCCTTATTGATGAGAAAGCTCGAGAAACAAAACTCAAGGATGAGGTAATTGCTGCGAAGGAGAAGATAATCAAAGAAAAATTAGATAGCATTGCGTCACTGGAGAGAGAAATTTCTTCTCTACAAGTGAGTCATTATGTATAAGCTTAATATATTGGATTGAACTACAAGGTCAAGAAATTGTCATGTTCAAGCTATACGTATTTAAGGTGCTTTTTTTACTTCTTAGAAAAAGGGGAAGTTAGATGCTGCAGAACAAATGGGAAAGGCATATGCGAAAGCTGATGAACTGGAAAAGGAGGTGGAGAAACTCAAAACCGATATTGATTTGAGAATTAAGGAAAAAGATTTGTTGGAAACCCGGACTGCTGAAGCTGAAAAGAAGGCATCTGAATTGAATTCTAAAGTTGAGATTGTAAGTCACATGTATCCGAAGAGTTACACAATACACACCTGTATGAAGTTGATATTGTCAGCATACTTTCATGCTTTTTTTTTATTTTCTAATTTCTAATGTCTGCATCTTAGGCAGTCGTGCGCTCAATCCATAATCTTCGTGGATACTTGTAGATTGTTGAGATGTGCATGGTCTTCATATTAACTATTTATGGCATTTTATGAGTTATCATAAAAAAATGTATGCATTTTTCTAATTGGTGTGAGTAGCGTATGATTCAATTCTTTGTGTATAATTCGTTATTACTGTGACATTCTGTCTTTACAGCTTCAAAAGATTTACGAAGAACAGAAAATGAAGTTGCGGAAAACAGAACGAGCTCTTCAAATTGCTGAGGTATGCTATTGATATTATAGCTAAACGTTCAATACAAATATCCATTGATTGGGATGATTGAATTCTGCTCTTTCTGTATGAAATGTATATAGGAAGAAATGATGAAGGCGAAGTCTAAAGCAACATCGAAAACCAAGGAGTTGATGGAGGTATAGTTTCATTGCATAATTCCCAGTTCTACATCTCTGTACGTGACAATTAGTAAATGGTTTGTGCTCTAATTTCCTGATCCTCGTTCATGTTCTTTGTCAAGTCTCATTTGCTTTGTTGACCTCCCCTGTATCTTTTTTTACATTAAATACACTGAGATTCTTGTCTTTCTTGTATATCTGTATATCAACTATCAAAGTCCTCCTTACGTTGATAAGTGACAAATATGTAATTCCCCCAAGCTCGACATACTAGCCAATGCATTTGTTGGTGTAAGTCCTTAGTTATATATTTAATCATTAGAGGAGAATAATCATCAGCATATGGAACAAATATTATGCGGTAGTAGATGTATTCTAAAACTAAAGATTGACTTAGTATCACACATGCAAAAATTATCTAGTGAAAAATGGACTAGTTGATTTGTTATTTTAGGTCCTATTTTAAACTTTGTAGTATTGTGTTGTATAATTGTTGTTTCAAGACTTTTTCCATTTAACACCATTTGAATTTGCTTATGATTGATGATTGTCGTCAATCAAATAGGTTATAACATGCATAGGATAAATATACTAGACAACTCAATTTAGAATTTACAAGCATCTCAGGCAAATGTGGATTACGTAAATACAGCAATGAACTTCGTTTTCAATTCTCATCAATATTACTTTTTGACTCTTGATTTGACCAAATCAAATGACCTACTAAACATATAGGGAAAGAGCATGTAATCCATGTTCCCGATATTTTTTCTAGTTGTTGGTATTTTGATTTATTTCATATCATTTCATTTCTTGCGAGTACCCACCAATTTGTGCACATATTCATATTGAATTTACCTCTTTAATATCTGTAAAAACTATCATCAGGCTCGTGGTGCATGGTTTCCACCTTGGCTTGCAGTACATATATTGGAATATCAGGTTTTTATTTTTTTATTTTTTTCAATCATTTCAACATATGTGCTTTCACTTATTTATGTAGTTGACTGACTTTCTATTTTCAGTCACTTTTGGAAAACAACTGGAAACTGCATGGGAAGCCTGCTCTGGAGATGATGATGCAGAAGGTCTTTTTTTTTTAACTTATATTCTTATTTGTGGACATTGATATGATATATCTGATGGCTCTTGCTTTCTCTGTTTTTCTTGATTCAGGCTATAGAGAAGAAGACACGAGCGGAAGAATTGGCTGCACCACATCTGGAAACAATTAAAACTGTAAGTCACACAAGCTCGCATGTATCCTTATTGTTTGTTTGATTTGCTCTGATCAGGTTTTGATGCAGGAAAAGGGAAGTTTTAAATTTCAATGATAACTTTTTTTATTTATGTCTGTATCAGACCTCGTATTAATATTTAGCTTATCTGTGTTTTTCAATACTTTAAATTGGATTATGTGGTCTGATCAAACCTATTTTGGTTTCAATTCCATTCAGCATTGCGTAATGTTAATAGTCTTACAGTTTGTTTTTTTCTCTTTATTTATGCTTTGCCTACATCGTTTCTTCTTATAAATTTGTGATTGGTGTCTTTCTACCCCATATCATCCAATGAAGAAATGGGTACAAGCCATAAAGGAACAGTGGGTGGTGATAGCTACCAATGTTGAACCTCATGTAAAATCGCTAACCGAAAAAACTATTGAAATCTATGAAGCTTCTAAGGTTGCTGTTACTCCCCATGTCATTAGAGTTCAGGAGCTTCCGAATCCCTATTTTCAGGTGAGATTCGGTTCAGTTCTTCCCCTTGCTTATCTTTTCGATCTTCTAAAATATGAGATACCATATGCTTACCATGCAGGAATTGAAAAAATTCATCAAACAGTATATTGATCAGGCTGCGACTGCAACTAGACCTTATGTTGATAAACTTCGTGTTGCTCTGAAGCCTTATGCGAAGGAGTCAGTTCATGCCTATGGGAAATTCCTCGAGTCAGCAACTACTTACCATCATCAGGTATGTAATTTATTCCCTTTATGTTCTGTATTCTGCTGCGATAAGAGGATTATTGAGGTTTTTCGTGTGTGTAAATACATATTAAAAGAAAACACCTCCCGGTGGGGGAGGGAGGGTTAGGCAACCCCTACCTGGTTCATGATCTCAAACGCATTTTTCTCATCTCTAATGAAGGTTCAAGACACAGTCCAAGAGAAACTGAAGAGTCACGAGCTTACTAAACCTCTTGCAACAAAAGAGTTGATTTGGTTTTCTGTAAGAATTTGACTAGACTTTTATGTCTGTTTCCAATATTTCATTGCAAAAGCCAAAAGTTGGGCCTATGCTGTTAAGTTGACCATTTATGTTGTAGGCCTCGGCATTACTGGCTTTGCCCATCTTTTTCCTGTTGAAAATATGTTCATCCATTTTCTGGTTAGTCATTTGGTCTACTTGCCGTGCTTTATTGTTTTCTTTTTTATTTTGAGAATATGTTGTTGGTTGTTCGAGTTTTTATGTGTGGAACTTGTCTTAAAAAATGAACTTGGATAGCGCCTGTTTTTTTGGTTCATTCGGGATTATGGAAGAATCTTTTAACAATCTTTTGATTGCAGCAACAAGGAGAGGAAGCCCGTTCGCAATGGCAACTCTAAACATTCACGTCGGAAGGCTAAACGGGGACACTCAGACAAGCTAAGCGGGGACACTCAGACAAGTGACTAGTAAAGACATCCACTTTTTCTTAATTCCAGGTGCACTTAAGCGGTTAAGCCACGATCGAACCTTAAGTTGCAAGAATCATATTTAACATTCCCATGTCATTTTGTGTGTGCTTGTTCCTTACACTCACTCACTTTTCGGTGTAAAAACTATATTTCTCATCAACTAGTGTTACCCCGTTTTGTGTTATTACTTTCAAACCATATCCAGCTTTTTCCTGAAGACTGACACCATTTCTGCTTATTTGATGGCAATATCTCAACATTTTTCATTGTTAGTTTCTACTTTGTGCAGGTTAGTTTGCTCTCTTTTCCACGGGTTCTAAGCATATAGCACCGGAGCATCGCTTCATGTACTGCACTGTTGATCTTGAAGCGTGTGGAAAATTCCATTCTTTTTTTATCAAGAAGAGAGTTTTTGTTATAGCCTCGAAAATAGTGGTTTGGACATGTGTATCATGGCCTTTGTCGACGTTGTCGTTTCTATGTATTTTCCTTTCTTTATGGCTATCTATACTGTTCCAGACCACAGTTTAAACAGTTTCACATTTTGTTTTTTATTAATGGCAGTAAAATTATTAAATTTGTTTAGTTATAAATCAGTCTTCCATTATGTTCTCTGTACATATGGAATTTGTCTTCCATTAGGTATTTAGCATATCGGATTCTCGTTTTTCTTGTGCTTTGCTAATTGTTATTATAATAAAGGTTCAGCAAATCATATATTAAGTGGTATTATTGTTAATAATTTCAAATTTCATTACGTATTTACTCCTTTTCAAAAAAAAAAAAAAATTATGTGTTTTAAAGAAAAATATAGGTGACTTTTTGCCCTAAATCAACTTTGCTTTTAAAGATTGTTTTTAAGCTTGTTGAGCATGACGAGCTAGTCAGTAGTTCACTTCTGTTTGTGAAACTAACCACAACTACGTCAAAGAGGAGAGGCACAGGAAATCCCGTACCAATGGGACTAGACACTGCTGGAAATCGGCTATCAAGTCTATTCCGTAGATGTTGACCCATTTTATTTTATGATACTGTCTATTTAGAAATTCTTTGTTGCACCAAAGACCAACACACATACATATCTATACATATATAATTGTAGATGTGTGTTGGTCTTTAGGTATATCGGATGCACCCAAGAATTTTCCTTGCCTATTCCTCACTTATGTGCCATTTCTATCCAAATTATGCAAATTCAATTCTAAGCCATTAAACATATGTATATCAATATTTTTTACCTACAAACTCCAAGCATTTAATTTTTTTAGGAAAAGGGTAAAATTGAAAATAACCAAAATGAAAATTGCTTTCACATTTCCCTGGACAGTAATTGTTTTTTATTTTTCCAATCTGCCCCCATGGAAGAAGGAGCTTTCCTCCTCCAGAACGAATGGATTGAGTAAGCACATCCTACCAGTCTTCTAATCCATTCTCGTTATTCCAAGTCAAGAATTCATGCTAATAGACCCCATCATCAGTGCAGGATTCAAGATTCCCTCAAGAAAAGGTTGATCACGGAGGATGACTTCGATTGGAAACTGCCCACGAACTTCGATGATTTTGAAGCAAAAGAGGATCAAGATTCTTCAGAGTGCGGCGAAATCCTCAAGTATGTGTGCGGGGTTGACTTGAGCTTTTCCAAAACCGACTCTTCAATTGCATGTGCAACCCTCGTGGTCTTGGATATGAGTACTCTTCAAGTTTTGTACGAAGATTCTGCCATTGTAGAACTGCTTGTTCCTTATATTCCTGGATTTTTGGCATTCAGAGAGGTTTTGTACTTGAAACCCTAATTCTTTTCCTTTTTTTTTTTTTGAATTATGTTGGTTTGATAGTGATGCTTGAGATGGTAGGAAAATAGTGCAAACTTCTGAGTGAAGGAAAATTAGTTATTTTTAATGAGTGTTCTTTCTTCTGTGAAAGCTTAGCTGATTGAGTCCTCGTATGTAAGCAATAATGATTTTTCACGGTTCACAGAGGCTTCATTCATATATATCAATGGAACATTTTGTGTGCTTTTTTAGATAGTTGGAATAATGTGTTTTTGGAAAATTGGATACAAGCAAGGGGGAAGAGGAATTTTTCAAGAGGGGATGACAATGTATATTTTGGGTGCAAATTAACATTTTTCGAAAATTGCATGTAAAACTTCACAATTGGTTAATTTAAGGGGTAGTTTGGCTTTCCTATAGTACAAAAATTCTTCCATTGTTGAGCTTATAGTAATGATAATGCAATTTTAAGGTGATTTAATAATTATTGAGCAAATATCTCGAACCTTTGTTGCATATAGTTCTATTGTTTGCCTTCAGATGTCCTAATTCACTGGTTCATTCATCTTTCTATGTAATTTTTTTATGATATTACAAGGGATGACAAACACGTAGCTGTTTTGACAGATGATATTAGATCTCCGCCCTTCATGATTTTCCTTTAATTAGATTCACTTTTGTGATGATTGTGGATGATAATAATTTAGGATCTATCTTGATATTTATCTGTTAACAGGCTCATGTGCTTCTCGAACTTTTAGATAAAATGAAGAATAAAGAACCTCCGTCCTATCCTCAGGTGCCTGTTTGTCATACTTTTGAAATTTCAATTGTTTTTTCCTTATGCTAATTGCACACATGCACTTGATGCATAAGGCGAAACACGGAAAGATACTAAAATTTAATCATGAAATAAAGGTTTTATGCAATGCTTTTCATTTCTTAAGAAACGAGAGTTGTTAGGGAGTTTTCCGCTTGAATATTATATGTGAATACTAAAAATTTTAAAGTCGTATTTTAGCAGTTATTGATGGTTGACGGCAATGGACTTCTTCATCCTCGAGGCAAGTATTTTTTCTTGTTATATACTCGTAAAATATAAGATATCATATATCTACAAGTGCATTTATCCTGAATAATTCATCCACGCTCCTTGTATGCCGTTAATTTGGGATGTTGATGTGTTTTCCCATATGGTTCTTTTTTCTACCTTTGAGTGCCAACTCTGATGGATCTTGCTTGTCTATTTCTTCAAATGTATGCATAAGGCTTAACATTATCGTATATCGGGCATGTTCTTTTATTCCTCTCTTTGTTTATTCATACTTTGATTGGAAGTTTTCACAGGCTTTGGATTGGCCTGCCATCTTGGTGTGTTGGCTGATCTTCCTACAATTGGGATAGGAAAGAATGTGAGTTTCGACTTGTAAATGTTTCTATATGCCAAACTTGCCAAATTTGTAATCTAAGTTTTAGTAGCAATTGCTTTATGTAATTGATATTAGGTCAACTTTTCTAAAATTTTGCATATTTTCATAAAGCTCTAATTTTTGGAGCTGTCAATAATCTCTATGTCACTCTTTTTTCCAGTTACACCATGTAGATGGTCTCACACAATCTAAAGTAAGGCAGATGCTTGAATCTGAGAAGGGTTCATCAAAAAATGTTTTCGCTTTAATTGGTGCCTCCGGATCAGCATTAGGAGTGGTAACAAATTTTGCTAAGTTGTTTGCATACCGATGCCACTTACTTCTTTCATTTAATTTTTTTCTAAGAATCTGTCATATGTCCTCCCTTTGTTCTTTTTAATTTAATTATCAACAATTCTGGGATAATTGTTACTCCCTGAAATTGCCTTAGTAAAGTGTAGCAAATTAGAATTCCTCTATCTCTCAGGCTGATGATGAAACAGACATTTTTTTAATCCGTCTGGCTCTGTTCTGTTGTGTATTCTTTTATCTTACAACATTTACTATGTGAACTGCCATTATCACACTGTATGCGGGATCATGATGCGTCGCCTCAACATGTCTGGCATAATACTGCTCCGGGCAAAAGTGAAGACTTTGTTAGAGAGAGCAACAATGATCTACATTGTTAGTCTTGTCAGATGCCTACGTGACATAGTAATTGAATTGTGGGGTTTGGGCAGTCATAGGATTTAAAGATTTGATTAATACAATTACCATCGACTATAACTTTTGGTACAAATTCTTAGTTCTCTAATCAATATCAAATCTAAAGTCATCTGTTTGGTTGTCTTTAAGTTACAACTAGGAGAATTGTCGAACAACCAACTATCCTTGCTTGCCTATATGGCATATTGTGATTCAAACATAGTACTTAAACCACTGTATGATTTAAAAGAGTTAAGTTTATATATCGTCACTAGCTATAAATTCTAATACAATAACAGGCATACGGTCCTATATCATTTGTCATCATGAAGCATTGATTTTTTGACATCTGTTCATTTGTGGAGTTTTAATTTTTACCATCGAAAGTAACAGCAGTTAATGTTTGTACTGTGTGCAGGCTATGAGATCGACTCAAGGCTCTGTAAAACCCATATTTATATCAGTTGGTCATCGCATATCCCTTTCCACGGCCATCAACGTTGCGAAATTTACTTGTAAATTCCGGGTTCCAGAGCCCATCAGGCAGGTGAGAGAGTGAATGTTTTTTTGTCACGCTACTAAGATTTCCATCGTACTTAGAGTTGCTCCACGATTCAGTTGTTTCATAGTTTGAAAGAAAAATATGTACAACTTATTGTTTTTCACTCTTTCATTGTTTCAGGCTGACATTAGATCAAAAGATTTCCTTAGGAAGCATGGGTTGAGGTAATTGACTTGAATTACTATGGAGGATTGTTAATGTTTGTTCTTGATGATGCTGTAAATATTTGTTTACAAGAAAGCTAGTCTCATGTTTGGTTTTATTTTCGGGAAAATATAAAATAATTTTGTTTTATTTCTCCGAAAATTTAAAATATCCATTAATTATCGAGTAATTAAATTATGTGTTATCTAAAAGTACTAAAACTGTTTTTTTACTAAATTTATTAAAGCTTCTTATTGACACTCGTATGTTTAAAAGGTATTAATTATTTTGTTGTTTTGAAATATAAAAGTTTTCAGAATAATGTCATAAATACATCAATTTGTAATTAACTAACTATAATAAAAACATATTAAGACACTAGCTGGTAGACCCGATCACGGTTCAGAACTGTCGGTTCGACGGTTCAAAAAACATCGACCCTTAACCTTAATCTTTCTTGACGGTTCCTGTTATGGTTCAAGAACCGTCGGTTACGGTTTCGATTACGGTTACGATTAACCAACGGTTACGGTTATGGTTTGACCTTTACTTTTTAAATAAAATTAAAAATATTATTAAACTTTGAAGTAAAGTGTAAAATGTGTTTTCATCCATGGATTAAATATAAAATAATGTGAAATAAATTCAAGCTCAAATAATTAAAATGTGTAAGATCTATTTGTTTGGGTAATATATATAAATTATAACACTATATTTAGATCAACAAGGCTCTTATAGCTTAGTGGTTGAAACTAATTATTCAATTTGGAGTTCATGAGTTTAAATCTACACTATAACATATATTTTAAATTTAAAAATATAAAAAAAATTAAAATAACCCTTGAACCGTCGGTTAACCGACGGTTTACGGGTTAGCAAAATATGACCCTTAACCGGCCTTTCTATAGACGGGTCGGTTACGGGTCCGACCCTTCGAACCGTTGACCAAGTTAACCGGCCCATTGACCACAGCCCGGTTCCGGGCCGGTTCAGGGTCGATGATGACCCTTGGTCGGGTCTACCAGCTGGTTTGTCACCTGCTTAACTTTGGATAAGACTCAAATTCGGGTTTGTCACCTGCGTTAACTTTGGATAAGATTCAAATTCGGGTTTGTCACCTGTGTTAACTTTGGATAAGATTCAAATTCGAGTATGTAAAAATGCATTTTGCCCCTTTCTCACTTAAAAAAATATTAATTTTATACTTAATGACATAATTTATTTGTGAATTTAATTTTTTTATTGTCAATTTAATGGTTAATATAATATTGACAATGAGAAGATGGCAGGCCACGAACAATATACCATTTCAAACCAAAAAAACGTGTGTGATTATGTTCAATCCCTTGACATTATTATGATATACAAGATAAGAACTAAACTGAATCGCACTGTATATTATCCATAGCCCACCCCTATACAAAAAACAAGAAGTGCCAACAAGAACTCCAGCACCTGAACAAGCCCCACAGCGGGCTCTAACAAAAATCCACCATTTCCCAGATTTTTTGTTCGGATCATAATGTACCAACTGATGGATCGCTCCTTGTGACCACTGAAAGATTCGGAAATTTACAGGCACTATCGAGCTGACTATTCAGCTGGTAATAACTGTCAAAAGCATTCGAAATCTTACCTTTAGTATTCAAATTCTTGCATGATGTTATGTAGCGAAGACTCGTGCAGTCAGCATTTTCACAAGCATAGATCACACTTTGTCCTAATTGAGGGTCATCAAGATTGGCAGATGGTGATAAAACGCACCAACGTCGGTTCAGATACTCCACGTTGCTAGCTGGTACAAGCCCATTATTGTTTAACCGACGGTAAGATTGTATTTTTGGGGGTACCATCATAGTTAAAGATTCCCCAATGTCGTTCAAAATTACCGGGTTGAATGCTCTTGGCGTCCTCGTTAATAAGACTAAGGGGGTGTATTGGTTATATACATTTATTGACTTTTATGGAGTTTAAAAGTCTAGAGATATCCATTCCAGACTTTTATATACTTCATAAAAGTCTAGTGGTATTCAAAATAGATTTTTGTGGAGTTTTTAAAAGTCAGGTGGTATTCAAACTTAACTTTTTAAAACTCTATAAAAGTTTGTAGATATCCAAAATCACATAGACTTTTAATGACTTCTGTAGAAATTTTTAGATGCCCCATGTACATCCCAAAAAGTTAAAAATTATCCACCACTCATATTAAATACTTGGAATTACTTTTAATTCATAATTATCCTCATCTATTTTTACGTTTATTTTCATTTCCGACAAAGTCACCTCCCCATTGGCTTTTCATCCCATGTTTTCTGCATGTACCCTTTCTTTAATTCCTAATGTGCGGATGTGAGTATGTTTCTTTATATATATGTGTACTATATAGAATATGCAACACAGAAACGTGGAATTGTGATTAATACCGAAAGAATATTCGATTATTATTTTCATATATTATTTTTTATCAAATATAATACTAATATTTGCATAAGTATTTTGATAAAATAGCAATTTAATGTGCTCAAAATTATTTATAAAATTTTATTTAATAAGAAGCTTTTGTTTTATTACACAAAATTATAGATTACAATTATATAGCAACATTGACTGAATTCACAAAGTATTCATCTTGAAGATGCAAAACAATTGTTCAATCTTTGACATGCAAAAGAATTGAATAGCGATTTTTCATATTTTTTGTTGTTAAATAAGTAAAGTTTGTTTACATTAATTGTAAAAAAAATATTATAAGTTGAATAAGTTATTTATTTTCAATTGTTAGTTCAAATAAATCAATTATAAGTTATAAAATCTATAGAGTCTATAAAATTCTTTTTATAATTCTATAAAAGTTATTATAAATCTATCGATTCATAAAAGTCCATCATTTAAAAAAGTCATTAAAAGTTGATAATGTCCATAGAAATCTATCAAAAAAGTCAAAGAGACTCTATGCAAATATTTTTATAACTCCACGGAATTCTATAAAAGTCAATAGAAATCTATCTAACTTCATAAAAGTCTATCATTTAAAAAAAGTAAATAAAAGTCTAGATTGAATACACCCCTAAACAAATACACATCCACAGGACCTGCTTTCACTGGAGTACCTTTACTCATATGAGACATGAATCCTTGGTTGAATCTTTGAGCGAATGCAATATTAGCGTTTCGGTCCCCGTCAGCAGGCCACCCGATTTCTCCAACTACGATAGTCAAGTTGCCAAATCCGTTACTCTGCAGGCCACCCGATTCTGAGCGAATGCAATATTAGCGTTTCGGTCCCCGTCAGTAGGCCACCCGATTTCTCCAACTACGATAGTCAAGTTGCCAAATCCGTTACTCTGCAGGACCCATACTAAGGTATCATAATTCGCATCAAATACATTCGTGTAGACCCTCCCAATGTCGTTTATGGGCGAAGAGTATCCGTCGAAAAAGGCGTAATCCACGGGAAAGTTTGGGTCGTTGTAAAGGCTTATGAAAGGGTAGATGTTTACAGTGAATATACCCCCATTGAGACTTGAGAATTAGCAATCTGCACCATGAGATCGTGGATGTCTGGTTGGAAGTCACCAGTGGAAGGATTTTCATTCGAGCTTTGATACACATCTGCATTGAGTGGAATAGTAACTCTTACTCTACTACCAAGACCGGCTTTAATAAGTGCCGCCTGAATATTCCTGAGAGCTGGAAATGTTGCAAAACTTCCAGCAATGCCTCGTGTGTTTACAAGCAGACTGATTTTCAAGTCTGTTGATTGAGTTTCGGCTTGAATCAAGATTACATGGCATTCACATTTTTTAAGGTTATACCATGACATGTTTCATAATCGACATCTAGATTTTCTTGTCACACGAACTAGAAAGCAGGATTCAGAAATTTCCAAGATTTTCCAGTCTACCTTAATTTGTAATGATCTAGGCAAAAAGACAGAATATTAAGAAGCATTATTAAGATCTATGTATGGCAATGAATCATCCCTAAGCTTGTTCTGTAGGCGATGAATATTCAGCTAAAATTCAGATACAAAACAAGTAGTTTTCATGATGAACTTTCACTCTAAGATAGGTCCTGATTTTAGCAATGCTCTTTTAACAATCTTGAACATCTGAATATAAATTGATCAAACCGAAAATTCTAGAATTGAAGTTGATATTTCAGAAAATATCAAGAAAATTTGCTAACTATAGCATAAGAACACCTATAAAAATATAAATATTTCACCTGGATTCAACAAAGTATTGTTGGGAAAATAACGCTATATTTTCTGGTCAGATATGTGGGAGCAAAAATAAATGCGGAATAAAAACACGGTTTATGTGGTTCGGCAAAAATTAGCCTATGTCCACGGGCCTGCTGCAGATCTTTTATTGAAGAAAAATACAAGTGTTTACAAAACACTGACAACACTCAATCTGAAAAACACTCAGAAAATTATACAACAATTTTCTCTCAGTAGTATTTTTACTCTGATTGCACTGTTTTATTTTTCTCTCTACAATTTGGTGTGTATTTCTGAATGAAATTACAACTCTATTTATAGAGTTTATTTACGCGGAATTCGTGCGTAATTACCAATTTCTTCGGTGCCAAATTTCAAAATAAACGGTGCTAAATTCAAAGAACGTGGCCAACATTTTCTTCTCTCATTTTAAGTGGGCCGGCCGCTTTTTCTGAAACAACTTTCCGTCATTTTTGACTAACAAATCTCCCACTTGAAGACTGATCTCAATCTGTCTTCACACCTCGATCAATGCAGCAGCCTCTTCTGGCTTGTCAATCTAGCAAGCCAACTGAAGTTGAACACAACTTCAGTTTATCAATGGTCACCACATTGGTTAACATATCTGCTGGATTTTTACTCCCTTGGATATTCTCTAATGTTAGCACATCATCCTCAAGCAGAGACCTGATGAAGTGATAACGGAGACCAATGTGTTTTGTTCTAGAGTGGAATGCTGAATTCTTTGCCGGATGTATTGCTCTCTGACTATCACTATACAAAACATTATTCTCCTGGTTGAATCACAGCTCTGTTAATAAACCTTGAAGCCATACCAACTCTTACTGGCTTCTGTCACTGCAACATACTTAGCTTCTGTAGTGGATAAAGCTACAATCTTTTGTATCCGCTACATCCAACTAACAACTGTAGTTCCAACAGTGAATACATAACCTGTGGTGCTTTTTCGGTGATCGACATCACCTCTATAGTCTGCATCTACGTAACCTTGTACGTTTAATTCTCCTTTTCCAAAGTGCAAACACTTCTTTGTAGTGCCTCGTAGATACCTCAAAATCCAATTAACTGCTTCCCAATGAGCCTTTCCTGGATTTGACATAAACCTGCTGACAACTCCCACCGCATGGCCAATGTCGGGCCTTGTACAGACCATCGCGTACATCAAACTCCCAATGGCTGAAGCGTAAGGAACTTTAGCCATAGATTCTTTTTCTTCCTCCGTCTGAGGACACTGGTCCTTGGATAGGCGAAAATGACTAGCCAAGGGCGTGCTAACAGATTTGGCGTTGCCCACGTTGAATCACTGCAAAACACGATTGTTGTACTCTGCCTGAGATAACTGCAAAATTCCCTTTTGCTTATCTCTTGTAATTTGCATTCCAAGAATCTTTCTTGCTGCACCCAAATCTCTCATGTCAAATTCTTTTGACAACTGTTGCTTCAAGTTTCTGACCTCGTCCATATCAGAACCTGCTACTAACATATCATCGACATAAAGTAGCAAAATGATATAACTGGACATATATTTCTTGAAGTAGCAACAATGGTCGGCGTTGTACCTCTAGAAACCTTCCTTGTGCATAAAGCCGTCAAACTTTAAGTACCACTGCCTTGGAGCTTGTTTCAGGCCGTACAAGCTCTTTTTCAATTTGCACACCTTATTCTCCATCCCTTTCACTGCGAAACCTTCTGGTTGAAACATATAGATTTCCTTATCAATTTCTCCGTGAAGAAACGCAGTCTTCACGTCCAATTGCTCAAGATGGAGATTTTCACTGGCAACAATACTCAATACTGTCATAATAGTATTGAGCTTCACAACTGGAGCAAAAATCTCTGAGTAGTCAACTCCTTCTTTTTGCTGAAACCCTTTGACGACCAGTTGGGCTTTGTATCTCGTGGAACCATCATGATCTTCTTTCACCCGATACACCCATTTGTTGTGAAGTGTCTTTTTGTCCATAGGTAACTCGACAAGTTCCCATGCCTGATTGGACATCAAAGACTTCATCTCGTCTTTCATGGCAAGCTCCCACTTGCCAGCATCATTGGTCTGACATGCTTCATCGTAGCATTTAGGCTCACATGCATCGGTTAGCAACAGATAGTTCATATACCTTCTGTTAGGTACACGAGGCCGAGAAATTCTTCTCAATTCATGAACTGGAGCAGGAGATGCATCATGCTGCTGCTCGCTGTCTTGATCAATTGATTCCCCTAACTGAGGAATCTCAACTATCTGTTCCACATGACTTTCTGGGACATCGTCCACTTTTGCATACGCTGGCTCACTCTGTTCTGAGTCGCTACCAACTGTGTTATGCCTGTCCTTATACATCACTCGTTCGTTGAAGATTACATCTCTGCTGCGAATCATCTTTTGTTTTCATCATCCCAAATGCGGTAGCCAAACTTATCTTCGCCATAACAAATGAAAGTGCACTTCTTTGATTTGGGATAAAGTTTGTTTCTGTGTGCATCACCGATATGCACATATGCTATACATCCGAAAACTTTAAGATATGAGAGGTTTGCCTATTTTCGGCTCCATACCTCTTCTGGTAATCTGTGCTCCAATGGTACCGATGGACCTCGGTTAATCGAGTAAGCTGCTGTGTTGACTGCTTCTACCCAGAACTGCTTTGGCATGCCTGATTGTACCTGCATGCTTCTGGCTCGTTCTGTCAACGTCCGGTTCATACGCTCAGCTACACCATTGTGTTGAGGCGTACCAGGCACGGTTCTCTCCATTCTGATCCCATGCTCATAGCAGAACTTCTTGAATCTGGTGTCTTCATATTCACCACCATTGTCGGTTATGAGCTTCTTTATCTTCAACCATGTCTCATTTTCAACCATCGCTTTCCAAATTTTGAAAGCCTCAAATACTTCTGACTTATGTTTCAGAAAGTAAACCCATACCTTTCTGGAGTGATCATCAATGAAAGTCACAAAGTAGTGTTTCTCACTTATGGATGAAACAGTCGTTGGTCCCCAAACATCAGAGTGAACTAGTTCAAGTTTCACCTTCTTTGGGGTTCTTGTACCTGTCTGAAAGCTAACTCTTTTCTGATTTCCAAAAATACATCCTTCACACGTGTCAATATCAATTGACTGAAGGCTCGGAAGTTTCCCCTTTGAGTGCATAACCTTCATTCCTTTCTCACTCATGTGGCCAAGTCTCTGGTGCCACAGAGTAGGACTTTCTGTGTCTGCTGCAACTGCAATTGAACAGCGTGCTCCTACTGTCATGTAAAGAGTACCACTCTTATCGCCTCGAGCAATTATCATTGCACCTTTTGAGATCTTCCAAGTATCACCGTGAAAGACTGTTGTATGACCTTCACTGGCCAACTGGCCAACTGAGATTAAGTTCTTTCTCAGATCGGGAATATGTCTGACATCCTTCAGTTCCCATACAGACCCATTCAACTTAATCTTTATGATACATTTGCCAACAATCTCGCAAGATTGTTCATTACCAAGGTAGACTTACCAAGGTTGCCGGGGACATATTTCTCGAAGAGTTCTCTCTGCGAAGTAGCATGAAATGATGCTCCAGAGTCTAACACCCAAGACTCTTCCTTGCACTCTAAGGAACATATTAATGCATCATCTCCAGAAGCAACGTTTGCTTCTGCCTTCACCTCCTGTTCTTCGGTGCATTTTTGCACTGATTTTTATAATGTCCGGGCTGCACGCATTTCCAGCACTCGATAGTCTTTGAGTTCTGAGAATTATGGGGATTCCTAGATTTGGACCTCCTGTCTATTTGTTTGCCACGTCCACCTCATCTGTTTGATTTTCTACCTCTTGACTATGTATGTAATACTGAAGAGGTTGATGATTCATTTGAATCTCTACGTCTGATCTCTTCACTGAGAACCAGATCACGAACATCGTCAAATTTCAACTTAGTACTTCCCGATGAGCTACTCACAGCTGTGACAGTAGCATTCCAGCTTTCCGGTAGGGAAGACAAAAGTATTAATGCTCGTACTTCATCATCAAAATCAATGCTAACTGAACTCAACTGGGTTGTCACTGTGTTGAGTTCATTGAGGTGTTGAGCTACCGATCCGCCTTCTACCATCCGCAAATTGAACAACCGCCTCATCAAATGAACTTTGTTTGAAGCTGATGGCTTCTCGTACATGCTTGAAAGAGCCGCCATAAGACCCACCGTGGTCTTTTCTTTTGCTATGTTGAAAGCAACATTGTGTGACAACGTCAGTCGGATAACTCCGAGAGCTTTTCTATCTAGAAGAGC
This sequence comes from Haberlea rhodopensis, assembly GCA_907163345.1. NCBI lineage: Eukaryota > Viridiplantae > Streptophyta > Magnoliopsida > Lamiales > Gesneriaceae > Haberlea > Haberlea rhodopensis. The sequence goes on along the minus strand of CAJQUN010000004.1, from coordinate 4,310,813 downwards.
CTATTCTTCATCTTTCATGCCTTCTGGCTTCACACCCGAGAGAGGTTGATAAAGGCCTTTCTTCTGGTACATATAGTCTTCTATTTGCATTTTCCAAAAGCCAAAATCTGAACCATTGAACTTTTCAATATTCATTTTTCCTTCATCTGCCGCCATTACTCCCACTCGAACCTGACTCCCACCGGATTGCTGTTTTGACAATTTTTGAAAAACACCGTGCTATTGAAAAAACACTGTTGATCGCTGACGAAATTCTACTATTTTCGAGATTTACTATTCACGAAATTCACTATTCACGTAAATAGTAACCCGACAAAAAAATTTGACAAAATTTACAATCTGGCTCTGATACAAGTTGTTGGGAAAATAACACAATATTTTCTGGTCAGATATGTGGGAACAAAAATAAATGCGGAATAAAAACACGGTTTACGTAGTTCGGCAAAAATTAGCCTAAGTCCACGGGCCTGCTGCAGATCTTTTATTGAAGAAAAATACAAGTGTTTACAAAACACTGACAACACTCAATCTGAAAAACACTCGGAAAATTATACATCAATTTTCTCTTACTAGTATTTTTACTCTGATTGCACTGTGTTATTTTTCTCTCTACAATTTGGTGTGTATTTCTGAATGAAATTACAACTCTCTTTATAGAGTTTATTTACGCGAAATTCACGCGTAAATACCAATTTCTTCGATGCCAAATTTCAAAATAAACGGTGCTAAATTCAAAGAATGTGGCCAACATTTTCTTCTCTCGTTTTAAGTGGGCCGGCCGCTTTTTCTGAAACAACTTTCCGTCATTTTTGACTAACAAGTAAAACCACAACCCTTCAATCCATCAATCCAAATTTTACAACCGAAAACACCGAAACAAGATTTAACATACAAAAAAATATAAAAAATTTAAGAAATGTATGCAAATCCAACACTTCGAAGTCAAGAAAAATCACCTAATATCAACACTATTAGATGAAACGTATGAGAAACGTTCTTCGCCACCCATCTCTCAGCAGCATCTACACTATTTGCAAGACTGAGCAACATATCGTTTGGGATTCCCACCATTACCTCAATCCGTGATCCACTGAGAGCATTAAGAACGCTAGATTCTGCATCAAAAAGTTTCACCTTTTGAATTCCGTTGTCTCGAAGGAGCTTCACAACAGTAGTAGGAGGTAAAGGGTGACTCGATTGTGTTCCCCAGTTGGCACCAATACCATGAACATTGTTTATCGAGAAGAAAACGTTAAATATTGCTAGTGCCAAAACTTGATTCATACCCAAAATGCCCATTACAATTTTAAGTATTTGGACAAAGAGAAGATTTATTAGAGGGTTGCAAGATTATGAGAAAAAATATATATTGGGACCTTGGAAACCTTGAGAACTTTAAAGGGTTTCAAGATTAACAGAGAAAGATGGAGAGAAAGGAATTACCAATAACAAAGAAAGATGATGGAGCCTTTTTAAATTTTCAAGAAATAACTTAGAACACTGAAACTAAAAGTAAAATATAAAGATGCTAGAAAGGCTGAAAAACAAGAAAACTTGAGATGAAAGAATGAAAATTCAAATAAATTATGTGACTAAAGGGGAAGCGGTTTAGGAAAGTTCGATGATTGTCTGTATTTTGGATCCCAGACAGCATATATGAAGACCAAAGCGACGTCATGTGCTGCCATCCGAATAGCTTGCTTGAGCATTCCTGATAGAAATATTACGACACACATAAGCTTGGAAAGATTACAGATTGTACAGGATATCAAAATTCTAGTTGAGATAAGAGCTTATATCTACTTTGGCAGACTCAAATTTGGGTCGCGTTTGGAGCAAAAAATTGATTTAGCACCTCCTCCACTCAAAAAAAAAATCAAGTTATTTTAAAAAAAATTTGATTTTGATTAATTATTAGTTGTTCATTATTTTTCTATTTATATATAAGTTCTGCGATTATTTTCAAAAATCAAGAAACCGAATTGATGATATAGTTGTGGATGCATGTTTTAGGGTTGAGCTGTGTCATTGTTTTGCTTGTATGTTTTCTGTTGAAAATGATTATTTATTTTTCTGATGATAATTGTTGAATTTTTTATAATCTCCAAGTGCTTGGTAAATTCTCTATGATGAAAGATATTATAGTTCCCCTATTGGATGAGAACTAATAATGATAATATTAAGAATAAAGTAGTGGTCTTTAATTATATTCTTGCCAAATGGCTAAAGTAATGATATTATTAAATTAAGTAGTCATTTGTTTTAAATTACTTTCGTGTGGGGATGTCTTTTGTTTATTCTTAGGTCGGACTTCGGAGTTGTATGTCGTGCGATGTAGGATTTTAGGTGATAATCTACGACTTGGTGGCAATTTATTCTGTTAGGATCGGTCCGGAGTGTTTAGAGGGGGGGTGAATGAACACTCCTATTAAAAAATAATCCTTAGTAATTTCTCTCGGATTAGTGAAAGAAATCTGTTTCTTAACAACTTTTCTGCAGAACAGACCACTGAATATTTTAGTGCGGAACGGTCTGTTCTTAGACTAGTAAGAACGGCTCGATGGCTAGAAAAGTATAACAGATGCAGAAAGATAAAAGATAGAATATGTTTCTGGAAGTTCGAATGTGGTGTAATCCTTCTACGTCTCCCCTTCTTCCAATTAAGGAATGATTCCACTAGAAGACTTTGATTTATACAATCCTGTTGTACAAACCCAATTCAGCTGGATTTACCTCACTACCAGACTGAAACTCCTAGTCTCTCGATCTGTTCAGACACACACTGTCTGACAATTACAATTGATTCACACTTCTCTATCTTAGTACAGAATACAAAAGATAGACTAATTTAGTCTATGCACACAATATTACAATATGCTTGTGCTTATGAAAACTTTCGGCTCGAGGATGTCTGAGCTTGTAAGCTTATGCTGTTTAGTTTTCTTTTTGCGTTTTTCGATTGATCAGACTCTCTCTTGAGCTCTTTAGTTGCCTTCTTATATAGTTGCATGTACCAACGACATTATTTCCCTTTATGTGCAACTCTTGACTCTGCTCAAATTCTGAGTAGGCTACAGTCTTATTCTTTTGGGCGCTTGCCATTCTGGTTCATGCTTTCGGCGACTGTCAGGTAAGCTCTTCTTTGTCTTCTTACCTTTTATGGTAATCTTCAGTCCTTGGTCTTTTTCAGCATTAATTGCAACATTAAATGCTTCAATAAATAGTCGTTAATGATCCGGACTGAAGAGCAAATCTTATTCAACCGTGTCTGTTCTTGATCTGATAATAGTTGAGATCGATCCGAAGCTTCGATCTGGTCAGACTGATGTTCATCGATCCGTTCTGATTTGCGATATACCATATCAGCTTGATCTGCTTTGAGCAATCGATCTGGTCAGTCTGATTTCTATCGATCCGTTCTGATTTGTTTTGTCATCTTTAAAATCCGGAACTAACAAATTCCCCCTTTTTGATGATGACAAAACCTAGCTTCTATGTCTTCTTATTCAGTCTTTTAAGAACTCTGAAGCGTGTACTTGCCGATCAATTACTTCTTCTTGTTCAAAATAAATGAACACAGTTAAGTTGAAGTATGGATTGATTAAGCCAATTTGTTCAAAATAAATGAACGAAGACTTAAAAGAAATTCTGATTTTTATTGAATAAAAACCTGATATACAATTACAGACAAGTCTGACTTATATAGACCGCTCATTTCTTGCTGAAGACTGAGGTGGCTTGAAGTCCTTTCTCTTTTCCCCCTTTTTGTCAGCAGCAATCTCTTGAAGAAAGTCGACAATCTGGGCGAGCTGAGCGCTGATAGCATCAAGACGAGTGTCTTGAGCAATAAGGACTTTGCCACGGAAGCTCAAACTTCAGTGGCCAGCTCGATCTGTTCTTTTCTCAGACTGTTTTTATATGTAGCTTGCTGAGAGAACAGATCATTCAGTCCGCGCTGAATGCTGCTAATGTTGGCTGTCATCTTCTCTTTGAGAGATTCAAAATCCAAGAATGTAGCCCTCTGACTTTGATGAACTTCTATAACTCGTTGAGAGAGAGATAGACAGTTATCAGAAAGGTGTTGAAGTGACTTGGCCAGTGATGGGGCATCATGAGATAGACGGCTCGGAGAGTGATCAGATGGCGATGAAGGATGATCAATCTCTGCGGCAATTGGAACAAGTGAAGACATATCAGATTGGCGTGTTTTGAACCGGATCAAATTGACCAAGTCCGAAGAGAATGCTTCCAAAAATGTCGTATCTTTAGCAGACTGATCTGGAGGAGTGATAGGTCTGGTAGGATCCTCAACCTATAATGCGGCAACAACATTTGACACCACCAGATCTGGATCGACGAAGTCTGGAGAGATGAATATTGTAGGTTCGGCGGTTGGACTGTGCTGAATTTGGGAGACTGATGGTGCAATGGGGATGGAAGTTGTTGGAGAGTCCAGCAAGACATCCACTGCTTCAGTCTCATCTGCAGACGGAGCAGTAGTCAGTGGCTGCTCCGCTGTCTGCTTCGCTGAATCAGAAGGCATTTGCTCAAGGAAAGGTTCGGCCAAAGTCTTGCTCGCAGATGGGTGATCCGGGTTGGGAACTAGAGTGGATATGTTGAGCTTTTGTCGTTGAAAACGAACAGCCAAGTGAAGAGCATGGACATCCATCTCCAGCTGAGCAATGACGGCACCATCATCTTTGGCAGTCGGATTGCTCGGATCAAAATTCGCCTTCTTAGCTGCAATGAGAAAGTTTGCCAGTCTGAATCTTTGGTTAGCCTGGAACAGATATTTGCGATGCACAGCAATTCGGACGTCATCAGTCTCTGTCCCCTTAAGGACTTCTTGTTCCATCTTTTGGAGTCTTCTCAGCTTGCCGAAGAACATATCAATGTGGTTGATCGTTCTGTATTCACCATATTCATCAAACACCACAATGAGCTCCTTTACCTTTTCCTCAACTTCTTCCATGGCGATGTCGATGGCTGTTTGAGCGGCTGATTTGGGTTTTGAAGAGAGGGGTTCAGTAAGGATTGCCTTGCCTTTGCCGGTGGGAGATGAGGTCTTGATCCCCGGTTGGGTGTAGTCTCCCAACTCGGTGGATGGCAGAGGGCACTCTGATAGTGACTTTGGGTACAATGACTGGAGTGGATAAAGGTGGGGTTGTAGTTTGGGGTGCAGGGGTGGATTTTGTGTAGGGCAATATAGGTAAGGTTTTAAGAGGTAAGGTTTTGATTGGCTTGGTGATCTGGGTTCTTGGCTTCTTTGGAGGGGGCTTGGTGGGAGATGAAGGAGTAGACTGAGTTTCCTCTGAGTCAGTCTGGATAGTCAGTTTGCGCTTGACTCGAGTTTTTCGAGCAGCAGCCTGTTCTTCTCCTTGTTCAATTTTGACAGCCACCAGATCGGAAGAAGTGGGTGGAGCACCTTTGGATTTCAGTAGTGCCAATCCCTTGGGGTTGAGAATTTTAAAGGGACTCAAAGCAGACGGCTTCCCCAGCTCGATGTTCAAAGTCTCCAACAGCTTGCTGAGGGGAACTGCAAAGCACACAGCCTGTTTGGAGGCGATAACCGTTTCAAGCAAAACTCCAAACAAGATCGTAGACCAATTCATCTTTTGTCCTGAGTGAATAGCAGCCATGGCCCTGAATTTCTCGACAGTGACAGCGTCATAGCTTCCGGCTTTGCCCAATAGTGGCTTGCCAACAATCTCGCACAAAACTTGGAAATGAAAAAGCATTTCCTTCTTCTTGAATGATGGCTGCAGTCGGTGGCCAAAAATGGATACCTTCCCCTGAAGATCGATGATAGTGGCCTGAGGAATGTGGCCAAACTCAGTCAGTCCGGTGTTGGGAAGACCAAAGGTCTTTGACAGCGTCGACTGAGAGATGTCAAATGATTTGCCCTTGACGGTGGTGGAGATGAACGTCTTCTGAGACACAGCATTGGCAAACAATTCTCGAATCTCCGACTCGTAGACCACCGTTCCGCATTCCAGAAAGTTCCTTAATCCAGAAGACTCCAAGGATTTGAACATGGAGACCATTTCTGGATCTTCAGCCCTGTAGATTTCATCGAACTCAACAGATAGAGAATTGTGAGTGATAGTAGCCATTTGAGTGAAATGAAGGATACGGAGAAATTGAAAATATTTGAGAGTTAGAAAACAGACAACAGTGATTCGTAAAAGGTGAAATGAAAATGAAATGTTCAGCCCGCTAAATAGGAGAGAAGAGACACGTGTCTGTATCTCGATGACTAATATTTAAATAATTCAAAATAAACGGACAGGATGATAGAGAGATAAGGCGGTTAAAATTGCAATCAGTCCGGGCTGTTTTAAATAATTACTTTATTTAAAGATTTGTTGACCAGACAGATCATGGGATAATATCAGATTTGACAGAGATCGGTCTGAAAGTTCGGACCGGTCTTTTTCTTTCTGATCATTGTATTATCGATCTGTGCCAGTATATAATCTTTAAAAGCGAAAAGAAAGATACATCTAAAATATCAAGATAAGTCTATTAAACCAAGAATTTGACGAAAATAATTAAACTTAGCCTCAGGAAGTGGTTTGGTGAAGATATCTGTTGCTTGCTGGTCTGTTGAAATATGCTCGATCCGAATTTCCTTTTTGCCAACATGATCTCGAATAAAATGATGTCTGATATCAATATGCTTTGTTCGAGAGTGCAAAACTGGATTATACTATATAGCAATTGCACTTGTGTTGTCACAGAATATTGGAGATTCAACAGCTTGAATGCCATAGTCTTTGAACTGATGTTGAATCCAGAGCATTTGAGCGCAACAGCTTCCAGCGGCAAGATATTCTGCTTCAGCTGTAGATGTGGCAATGGATGTTTGCTTCTTGCTAAACCATGATATCAATCTTTCGCCTAAGAATTGACAGGTTCCACTGGTGCTTTTGCGATCAATCTTACACCCAGCATAGTCAGCGTCTGATATCCGACTAGACTGAAATTTGAATCTTTGGAGTACCAAAGACCAACGTTCTGAGATCCTTTTAAATATTTAAGAATGCGCTTAGCAGCAATAAAGTGTGATTGCTTTGGATCTGACTGAAATCTAGCGCACATGCAAACTGAGAACATTATATCAGGCTGGCTCGCTGTAAGATACAAGAGCGATCCGATCAGTCCTCGATACATAGTTACTTCAACTGCTGTTCCCCTTCGTCTTTATCTAGCTTGATTGAAGGACTCATTGGAGTTGACGCAGTTGAACAAGTCTCCATACCGAATCTTTTGAGAAGCTCTTTGATATACTTGGTTTGATTTATAAAAATACCATTGCTGAGTTGTTTGACTTGGAGACCCAGAAAGAATGAAAGTTCTCCCATCATACTCATCTCAAATTGTCCCTGCATTAACTTAGAGAATTTCTCGCATAATTTGGGGCTAGTTGACCCAAAAATGATATCGTCAACATAGATTTGAACTAATAAGGTATGTTCCCCCTTAATAAATTTAAATAGAGTTTTATCCACTGAGCCGATCTGAAAATCGTGGTCCAGCAGAAATTGAGACAGAGTGTCATACCAGGCTCTTGGAGCTTGTTTCAGTCCATATACTACTTTATTCAGTAGATATACATGATCTGGAAATGAGTGGTTTTGAAATCTAGGAGGTTGCTCAATGTAAACTTCCTCCTGAAGCTTACCATTAAGAAAAGCACTCTTAACGTCCATTTGATATACTTTGAAGTCTTTAAAAGCAGCATAAGCAAGAAAGATTCAGATTGCTTCAAGTCTGGCGACTGGTGCAAAAGATTCATCGAAGTCAATTCCTTCTTCTTGTCGGAATCCTTGCGCCACCAGTCTGGCCTTGTTTCTAACCACAATTCCATCTGCGTCTAGCTTGTTTCTGAAAACCCATATGGTTCCAATAACAGGCAGACCACTTGGCCTGGGGGTTAGACCCCAGACTTGATTTTGTTCAAATTGATTAAGCTCTTATTGCATGGCTTTAATCCAGTTGTAATCAGTCAAAGTTTCATCAATCCTTTTGGGTTCCAGATTAGATATGAAAGCGGCATGAGTGAATTCATCCATCATCTGTCCTCTGGTTCATATAGGTGCAGAAGGACTTCCAATTACTAGATCAGGTGGATGTCTCTTTGTCCATCGATAGCTCGATTTCGGCTTATCTGGTCCAGAAGGATGATTAGTAGCAGCATTATCAGCATCTGCTTTAACATTAGAGTTTAGACTCTCCGGATCGGCTCGATCTGGAGGAGCTTAATTGCCTTGATCCGGTCTATCTGGTACTTCAGGTTCCGGAGGATTATCTCTTGACCTGTTAGCTACAATCTCATCATCACTGTTAGCTTCGAGATGGATATTTTCCATCTAATTTTGAATTGATTCCTTGTTACCCTCGATACATAAAGATTTATCAAACACTACATGAACTGATTCTTCTACAGTTAAAGTGCGATTATTGAAGATGCGAAAAGCTTTACTATTGGATGAATATCCTAAGAATATCCCATTATCTGACTTAGCTTCGAATGTTGTATGATGATTCTTACCATTATTGTGAACGAAGCATTTGCAGCCAAATACATGAAGGTGAGAGATAGACGGTCTGTTACCAGTCCATACTTCATATGGAGTTAGATTCAACTTCTTGTTAATCATAGACCGATTTTGAGTGTAGCAAGCAGTATTTACAGCTTCTGCCCAGAACTTTTGGGAAATACCAGAATCTGCAAGCATTGTCCTTGCTGCCTCCTTAAGAGTTCTGTTCCTTCGTTCTGCAACTCCATTTTGTTGAGGGGTTCGAGCAGCTGAGAATTCATGCTTAATTCCTTGATCTTCTAGAAAGGATTCAAGATTCTGATTTGAGAATTCAGTGCCTTTGTCACTTCGAATCCTGTCTATGCTTGATGATTTCTCATTCTGAGTGCGTTTCAGCAGCTTGATCAACTTCGGACCGGTCTGATCTTTACTGCTTAAAAATATTGTCCATGTAAAACGTGAGTAATCATCAATAACAACAAGAGTATACCGCGTTCCCCCTAAACTTATTATTGGTATAGGACCAAACAAGTCCATATGTAATAGTTCTAAGCAGCGTGATGAGGATTTGACATTCTTGTTTTTGAAGGATGATCTGATCTGTTTGCCCATTTGGCAAGCTTCACAGATCTTATCCTTAGCAAAATCGATCTTGGGCAGACCGACAACTAAATCATGTTTACACAGGCTAGAGATAGTCTTAAAGTTGAGATGATTCAAGCGTTTATGCCATAGCCAGTGTTTATTATCATTATTCGCGATGAAACAAGTAGGATTATCAGGTTGAGCCAAATTCCAGTTAATCTTATATGTATTTCCATTTCTGATTCCTTCAAGCATTGTCATGTGTCTGACGATTTAACAGTGCAAGTGTGTTTGTGAAAATCTACAGCATAACCATTATCACATAGTTGACTTATACTGATCAGATTATAGCATAAATTTTCAACTAATAGTACATCATTGATAGTAATATTACCATGGACAATCTTACCTTTGCCCACGGTTTTACCCTTTGAGTTATCCCCGAAGATGATCTTGGGCCCAGTACATTTTATGACTTCAGACTTCAGCTCGACGTTTCCTGTCATGTAACGAGAACACCCATTGTCTAGGTACCAGTCTGATACTAGATTCTTCGGTACCTGTCATCAAACATAATTACTGTTGGTACCCAATCCTACTTGGGTCCAGAACGGATTAGCCCTTTGGGAACCCACACCTGTATCAGCTTTAATGGCTTGTGTGTGTCTGATGTGATGTGAGCTGATCTGTTTCGATGTTGTGTGTGATAATGTGTGCGATATGGAAACCTTTGATTCTTATGAGGTAATCTATATCTTCGTTGAACTGGTTTTGAGTTATAGTAGTTGGATGGTCTTCCTTGCCTTAGATCTTGCACCTTTAGATTTGGTCTGATAGACACAAAACTTGCTGGTGCCTTTTCTTTGGCTTTGTTAACGTACTCAATTCCTCTTCTCAAACCTTACTTCACGAAGGAGACTCCCGTTTGAATTGTAGGCGCTTCAGTTTCATATACTGAGCTGGATCTAACAAATGTCATTTGTTTGATTTTTTTCTTTACCAGCAACAGTTCAGATTCATCTTTGGTGCAGTCTTTGATATCAAAGCCTATGCCGGTGACATCATCGACATTTCTTTGTACCTCTTGCAATTCTTCCAGAGATGCTCTTGATTTTGTCCATGTTTTGAAAATACGAGAAAGCTTAGCATTTTGTGTGCTAATTCTCTTGTTTTCTTCATGGAGCTGATCGTAACAGATTTTCAGCTTATTCAGCTCGATCTGTAGATTATTGCACTCACCTAGCTCAGAGCAGCTTGGTTTGATATGCTCATCTATTTGATCATTGGCTTTAGCTTTAGTTTTCTCAAATGATTCAGCTAAAATTCTATAGTCATTAGCCATGTCTTGCAATGCGGACATAAGCTCTCCACGTGTGAATTCATTTGAGTCAAGATCGAATACCTCATTTGTTTGACTCGTTTCTTCGTCTGCCATTAGACATTGAAAATCCTCTTCGCTTTCGCTGGATGAGTATTCGGAGCTTTCTGAATCTGAGTCAGTCTGAGCCCACTTGCTGTTTCCTTCCTCTGCTACTAGGACTTTTTGGGACTTCCTATGATGATTTTTACTATATTTGTAGTGCTTTTTTTTCTTGTCATCACGATGCTTTTCTTTTCGTTCTTCTTTCTTCGATCTGGTGCAATCTGCAATAAAGTGTCTGGTCTTACCACAATTGTAGCAAGCCTGATCATTAACAGCATCGTCTTTTCTAGATTTATAGTGATGAGAATGTTTAAAGTTCCTTTTATTTTTAGACATGAATTTACCAAATTTCTTGATAAATAATGACATAGCATCGTTACTTATCTGTTCGATAGATCGATCTGTTGTGGGGGTGGTCTGGTCTGGAATGGCTGCCAGTGCTTTGTTTGGTTGAGAGATAAATGGCTCTGCTTCACCTCTGGTGATCAGTTCGAACTCATATGCCTTAAGATCTGCGAACAGATCATGAAGTTCAACTTTGTTCAGATCTTTAGACTCCCTCATTGCAATGGTCTTTACATCCCATTCTTTTGGCAGAGCTCTCAGTACTTTCAGAGCAATCTCTCTGTTAGAGTATTCCTTGCCCAGACCATTTAGTTCATTGATAATATCAGTAACTCTTTCATCAAACTCGTTTAGAGTTTCTCCAATCTTCATTTTTATGCTCTCAAATTTTTGAAGAGCAACAGTCAGCTTGTTTTCCTTAGTCTGGTCGTTCCCTTCGCATAGCTGTGCTATCTTCTCCCAAATTTCTTTATCAGTAGAGCACATTTTGATTTTACTGAACATATTCTTGTCCAACGTCTTGAACAAGATGTCTTTGGCAACATTGTCTAGATTTGCTTTCTTTCTTTCTTCATTCGTCCAGAGGGATCTGTCCTTCTCGACCATTTGGGGTTCACCACCAGTAATGGAGGCTGCTGTATTGACTTTCAGAATTTTCATTGGTCCATCAGTGACGACGAACCACATATCGTCATCATGTGCTGCCAGATGAGCTTGCATTCTGATTCTCCAATCATCATAGTCTTCTTTTGAGAACATAGGAATCTTGTTAAATGATGCCATCAGCTTAAGTGTCTTTGAGATGATTAAGACGACATGCTCTGATACCACTTGTTAGGATCGGTCCGGAGTGTTTAGAGGGGGGGTGAATGAACACTCCTATTAAAAAATAATCCTTAGTGATTTCTCTCGGATTAGTGAAAGAAATCTGTTTCTTAATCAACTTTTCTGCAGAACATACCACTGAATATTTTAGTGCGGAACGGTCTGTTCTTAGACTAGTAAGAACGGCTCGATGGCTAGAAAAGTATAACAGATGCAGAAAGATAAAAGATAGAATATGTTTCTGGAAGTTCGAAGGTGGTGTAATCCTTCTACGTCTCCCCTTCTTCCAATTAAAGAAGGATTCCACTAGAAGACTTTGATTTATACAATCCTGTTGTACAAACCCAATTCAGCTGAATTTACCTCACTACCAGACTGAAACTCCTAGTCTCTCGATCTGTTCAGACACACACTGTCTGACAGTTACAATTGATTCTCACTTCTCTATCTTAGTACAGAATACAAAAGATAGACTAATTTAGTCTATGCACACAATGATCCTAAGATGATCAAATATTACAATATGCTTGTGCTTATGAAAACTTTCGGCTCGAGGATGTCTGAGCTTGTAAGCTTATGCTGTTTAGTTTTCTTTTTGCGTTTTTCGATTGATCAGACTCTCTCTTGAGCTCTTTAGTTACCTTCTTATATAGTTGCATGTACCAACGACATTATTTCCCTTTATGCGCAACTATTGACTCTGCTCAAATTCTGAGTAGGCTACTGTCTTATTCTTTTGGGCGCTTGCCATTCTGGTTCATGCTTTCGGCGACTGTCAGGTAAGCTCTTCTTTGTCTTCTTACCTTTTATGGTAATCTTCAGTCCTTGGTCTTTTTCAACATTAATTGCAACATTAAATGCTTCAATAAATAGCCGTTAATGATTCGGACTGAAAAGCAAATCTTATTCAACCTTGTCTGCTCTTGATCTGATAATAGTTGAGATCGATCTGAAGCTTCGATCTGGTCAGGCTGATGTTCATCGATCCGTTCTGATTTGTGATATACCATATCAGCTTGATCTGCTTTGAGCAATCGATCTGGTCAGTCTGATTTCTATCGACCCGTTCTGATTTGTTTTGTCATCTTTAAAATCCGGAACTAACATATTCCATGCTATATCACCAAATATTTGACCATTGGGTTTTTATATAAACATATCAATATAGTTTGAAAGTAGACAGTTTAGTCAATGTAGCTTTCAAAATAGATAATTTAGCCCCAAGTGATTTGTAAAACATAGCACACTATCATATACATAGATTGAAAAGACTCGAACATAAGTATACATTTTCAAAGTGGGAATGACTACAAATGGCTAAGCCTCGGGGTCGGCTCAGATTAACAAAAACAAAGGGTATTAATTAATTTATTTTAATTGGTCGTAGGGTTTGATTTTTTTTTTTCATAATGGATAGGGGAGTTTTTCTATCTTTTTTCTTATTTTAAAGAGATTGGAAAGACTCGAACATAGATATGCATCATCGAAGTGGGAACGACTACCAAATGGCTAAGCCTCGGGAGTCGGCTCGGATTATTGAAAAAACTAGAAGAATCAAAATTTTGTTTTAAAATTCTTGAAAAAAAATTCCACATATAGTGTATTGTTAATGGCCGAGTTTTTTTTAGAGTAACTAATTTTGACACATATATTGTATGATAAACATATTCTTTACTTTCTGAATAAAAATTATGGTAAATTGGTAATACCTGATGATGGTTAATTATCAAAGTTATTATTTATCTAATAACTCTCACCTAATTTATTATTTAATTATCTCTTTTTTTTACTTTAGGTTATTCTTAATTTATTTAAATTCCATCTCACATTCATACATGTATTTTAAGCTAATTATATTACTAATTATTAAATTTTGAATTTAATCTATTAAAAAATACTGTAAAAAATTTTAATTTTGGATCTGAGACCAGCCAATCAACATTTAAAACGTAAAATAGAACTTAATTTTATCATTATTTAAAACGTCATCACGTTGATATTTATAGATCCCGAAACTCGTTACTTACTTTTTGAGTTTGGGGAGGGGCTAAATCAAATTTTTTTGCGCTAAGCGCGAATCGAACTCAAGTCTGTCCAAAAAAACATAAGCTTTTATCTCTCCCGGTTAGGCCCGAGAGCTCTCAAAACTCGTTACTTAAGATTCATAATAACATAAATAAAATAATCATTGGTGTGATGATCGATGGAATAAATGACAGAAATTTACGGTGAATAATACTATTCGAGTGGAGAAGTTAATTGATGAGCAATGATCAAGAATTTGATGCAGAATTTTAAGGAGACACCAGTATTGTTTTTCCATGCAAAGGTTAGTGGGAAACCTTAACTATAGGAAAACTAATTGAAACAATGAATCCAATCCGATAAACGTGTCTAAATTCATGTGAAAGTTTTCTATATTTAAGTTACCTTGTACGAGAGAAGGATTCCTAGGACGACTAAGAAAAGATTCCAAGAATTTTGAAAGGCATTCAACCATTTCCTGAGCAACCCCAAGAAGAGAAAACATAAGGCAAGTGCTTAGAAATTACTTTCTATATTCAAAATAGTCATATTTCGTAATTTAATAAGATAAACTCATAGTTTCTGAGAAAATATCATGTAATATAATAAATTAATGGTTGAATTACTTATAAATCCATCTAGTTTGCACAAGATTTAAATAATAACATATACATTCTCTTATATATATTTTTATGTCAAATTATAGGGGAGACGTTTTTTATTTTTCTTATATTCAATTACAAACAGAGGAAGTAATATTGTAATGCATCTTTTTACCGAGCGTCTATATGTGTTATTGTTCAAACTAGAGGTCAATAGTTGTAATAATATTTTATGCAAGGGAGACAGCTGTAATTTTCCCTAATTTAATCATTTTTTAAACGAAAAATCCATCGTTTTCAAGAAACACTAATTAAACTTGATTGCACATTTTTATTGTAAAAAATTATTCTCAATTTTAAATTAAAGATAAAAAGGATATAAAGGTTCAGACACTTGTTCTCTTTTTTTTTTTTTTTGTTAGTGGATGCTAAATCAAATTTATTTTGTTTATATTTTATTTTTTAATACTGTTGTTTTACAGGGGTTGCTGGCAATAAAAAAAAAGAGTGGTTGAAAGCTTTTCGGGGGTTAAAAATGGCAGCAACTCCTATACAATCCGCTGTGGTTGTGGCCATCCTCGGCATTGCATCCTTCATTCTTGGCATTCTGGCAGAAATGAAAAAGGTAAGTTTATACATATGAATATATGATTGAATCGACTTTATTTTTCAGCCAATATCAAACAAAGCCGAATTATTGGTATTCCATCCAAACACCTTAATCCAGCTTATAATATGAAGATGAGTCATATTATTGGTGACGAACTCTCATTTCGTATTCCAATATGCAGTTTACACCCTTACGATTTGAAAATGAGCAATTTAAATCCATATGATATTCAAAATAGACAGTTCAACCTCAATATTTTGAAAATAGGCAGTTTGTCCATGTGATTTGTGAATATGCACACTCATGTAAGGGGATAACATGCTATGTTTTGTAAATCATATGAACTGTCTATTTTGAAAAACACAGAAAACTTTATATTTACAAACCATATGAACTGCCTATTTTGAAAAACACAGAAAACTTTATATTTACAAACCACAATGTTTAAACTGTTTATTTACAAATTACATGGGTAAAAAATATATATTAGCAATATCAAATGGATAACTTGTCACTTGACTTCGTATTATCGATATCAACCCCAACCTGATCGTAATACTTTTCCGAACTCGGCCCTTTCGTTTCATCGATTTTTAACGATATACGAGGTGGCCACCAGCATTGTTGTGATATATAATTGAGGTCGCTTATACATGTATAAAGATAAGGGATTGAATGTTTTGCCCCTTCAAGTTATATTTTTTTCTTCTCCATGTAATTCACTAAATCTTTTTGGTAAGCAACGATTAGGCAATTGCTTGTGAAATCATTTTTTCTGAATTCTTGTTCTGAAAATTTGAATAATCAATGCATGTTAATATTCAGCCAGCAGCAGGAGAGGTGATTACGGGGAAAGAAGTAGTGATCTGCAAATACCCATCGGATCCCTCCATATTTCTTGGATACGCCTCTTTTGTATTCCTTTCAATAGCTGTCATTGTTGGATACCAGTCCTTGTTTTATCCATACAAGGGCAAATCAATCCCAAGGTCTGCAATCTTTGGCAGCAATTGGTGCACCTCGTTCTTCTATGTATCAGTGTAAGTATATATTTATTATATTCTTTTTTTGTGTAAGGATGAAATCAGGAATTTTTATATAGAAAAAATCGAGTCCATGTTTAGAATATTTTTAATATATCATGCACTTATTCATACTATCCGTTTGAAGTTAGAGATATGATAAGAAAGAGAGTGATTAAAATTATGAGATGATTATAAATAATATAGTGTGATAAGTTATATGGTGTTTGATATGATTTTAAAATGATTAATTGATTTTATTATTTATTGTAATGACTAAAATACACTCACTAACTAGTGGAGCGAATTCAAAATTTTGAGTTATACGAAATAAGTTAAATTTTAAGTTGTACTAAGTAAGTTAAATTTTTGGAGGAAAGGTGAGAGATGACATATACTCATTTTGTTATAAAGTTTGAATAAAATGAGATAAATATGATGTGATAATTTTGTTACAAAAAAACAACTTAGACATTGGATTAAACTAATGTCTAAAATCATCGTACCATTATCGATAACTTCAAACATACCATAAATATCATAAACTCATCCATGAAATTTTGATATTTTACAGGGCGAACTCAATATTTGCTGCAGTTTTCTTGTTATGGCCAACGATAACAGAACAATTACACCACACAAGAAACATTCACTCCAATCTTGATTACGAGTGCCCAACTGCTAAAACAGGCCTACTCGGAGGTGGCGCATTTGTGTCCCTCAATGCATCTCTCTTCTGGATGATCTCTCTTATGCTGACCACAAATGTCCGTGAAGATTACTTCGAAGATGCGGAAAAACACGAGATTCTATGAAAAAAAACACTCTTAAAAGTCAAAAATCATATATAAATTTGAATTTCTCGTGTCTGTGTCTTTCACGCAGGGTTTAAAATAAGAGAGAAACACGTGATTTGGTGGTGGATTCGTGCAGGAATTTATGATGTTACTCTAGCATTGATTTAGGTTTATTTCAATGATGATTCTTGGCTGAAGATTATTTGTATTGCTGATTTGATAAGCTTAGAGAGTGAGAGTGATATCTATGTAAGTGTACATAAATAATGGATTTCTTTTCTTAGTTTCATATTACAACCATATGACAATTTGATAATATAGATTTTATTGAAATTTATACTTAAATTACCAGATTGGGAAATTTTAAAAAAAAAACTGAAATAACATGGAAATATTGTTTTGCATCGTTTATATAATGGTGAACTTCATATAGACCACCTCTAGTTTTCATAATTATCGTTTTAGCCTCTCTAGTTGAACAATAATATCTACCTCCCCTACAATGTATTTTTATGTGAGATTACATGGGTTTATTGTAACTTTTCTTATATATTTACAAACTAGAGTGATGGTGTTGTAATACAACTATTTTACAGGGGGCATATGAAATTGTTCAAATTAGAGGAAAAAATTTGTAAAACAGCTATTCTATAAGGGAGTATGTAATTTTCCCTTTATATAATTCTCGAACATATTTTTAGCATATCCCGAAAGTGAAAATTTTATGACGTGAAATATCTAGGGAGAATTATCGATGTCAACTTTATATAATAGTTTTATTACAACCATTGATTTCTAGATCGAATAACGGATTGATGAAAAAATATAGTTGTCTTCCGTGTGATTTGAGATAAAAATAAATGTTAGTTGATGTTGACGTTATTTTTTTTAAAATTAGAGAGAATTCATAATTTTTCAAGTTAAAGGGGGTAATTTGGAATTCGCCCAAATAATTATGCCAAAATTTTCTTATCAAATCATAATTATCTTTTAACAAAAAAACATCTTATAATGATCAGATAATGAGGGCTTATGTGTGCCTTCGAATTTAATTAAAATTCAAAGGTATCATATAAGAGCGATATTTATCGAATATTATTGTTAATATATCATTAACTAAATTGTACTTTAATTATATTTTGTCGTACAGATGTGTGCAATGAAATTTTAATTTTAAAAAAAAATATCAAATCATCTCTTAATTTTTTATTAAATCGCGTCCACATACAATGCATCTGTGGGACAGCTCACACCGTATCCTGCGGTCCTACCCGTCTTTGGAGTGATGAACTGATTCCCGAAAGGATTCTATTTGTTATCTTCCCAAATAAAAAGTCAGCAGTCAACCAGTCTTCCCTTCGAACTCTACATTATCTCCTTTCCCATTGCTCTCCTATAGCCTTCCGTTTATTTTTTTGGGGATCTGTTTCTCTGAAATATTAAGGTATTGATTACACTATATTTCTGATGATTTAGTACTAATGACCGATCTTTATGTCAATATTCTTGTTTTTTGGTAAAGGGGTGTGATTGAATTTTCAAAGGCTTTCTTTTTTGAAAAGGGTTTTGTGTTTCTGACCTACTTATTCACCTTCCTGGGATCACAGCTTTTTTGCAAACATCGGTTATTTAACAGCTGTTGATTCAATAACACCGGAGAATCTCGAGATTTTTTGTGTGTGTAAAAATTAAGGAGAAAAAGCTCGAGTTTTCATCATCAATTTTCGTTATAATCTGTACTGGACTATATCTCTTTTCTTGGATTTTTGGGATTTTAAAATTTATGCTAAATTTTTTTGCAGGAAAATCAATGGCTTTTACTATCAAACAAACATCTTTGATAGTGGCAACTCTTGGGGTGCTTTCCTTCATGTTTGGAGTTATTGCCGAGAATAAGAAGGTTGTCTTCTTATTATGACTGAAATTAAAATAATGATGCTTTGTTTCCCGGTTCTCTTTTGGTAATTACATGTTAATATGTATTTAATGTTGGAATAAATATTTTTTTTCTGTGACCAAACAATTAGACAGTTAACAGTTGTAATTTGGCGTTAGATTTTACGAAGAAAAATTCTTATTCCATTTTATTTTCTAGCTTAGTATGTGAAGTATATTCCTAATCTTACTTTTGGAATAAAAAACAGTTGTTTTTGTTTTAGATCAATATTCAATTTGCAGAGTTAAATTGGCTTCTTGAGTTTATGAATATTTGTTCTATGTCGTGTGTCCGTCGTCTAAAAGAATCTGAACATTGCTTTTTCAGTGTTAAATCTGCACTCTCCATTCTGGTATGGTGATTTTTCAAAACGTTTTGAGTGTGTTTGTATCATAGCTTTTAGTTACTTGTGTCATATGCTCATAACAGGCAGTAGTTGCTCGACCAAGATTAGATAAACAAAATCTGTTTTCTTTCATAGTTTCTCATGATGTGATGTGTTGTCTCCTGATCAGCATTTTTATTTGTACCAGCATTACGCAGCTTTATTTTAGATTAAAAATAGTAATCTCTGGCATTTTCTGTTTTCTTCTACTCATATATTGCAGCCGGCATCTGGCAACATCATAACTGGGAAGAGCTTTGTAATTTGCAAATATCCATCTGACCCTACTGTGGTCTTGGGTTACCTGTCTGTTGCTTTCCTCGCCGTCGCCACTGGGTTTAGTTATTTCGCCTTATTCTACCCATACAAGGGGAAGTCCATTCCACAGTCTGCTTTATTCCAAAACACGGGCTTTCTCCTCTTCTTCAACGTTGCTTTGTGAGTATACTTCCAAGCATTTTCAATTATTTGTCACCCATGATTTTGTTTTATTTTAACGACTTTCTTCTTATTTCATCATGTTCATTTTCATTAGAGATACAGATACCCATCTTAGGTTTAGTTAAATTATGATCTACTCTCCAAGGTTATACTGATTAAGAGACACATGATTTTTTTGTAAAAGTATTTGCTAGTAAGGGGAATAAAGCGGATTTCAAGCTGTACATAAAATAATTGAAAAAACGAGTACCAGATATTGTTTTTATATATGAACCAAGAAAATATGGGTGTTTAAGAAATTGTCACGCTATGAGGCAAAGAGCCCAGACGACTAATCTTTTGGTTTGGACTTTGGAGAGGTCCTCAATTTTATAAAGCATTATACAGTTCCCTGTGGAACTGTTGTGAGATCACCACAATAATTGAATACATCTTCGAATTTGATAGCCTATTGTTTGATCGTTATGTATTATCTGTTTATTGTTCAGGGCGACGACTGGTTTGGCCGCCACATTGTTGTTATGGCCGACCATCACAGAACAACTTCATCAGGTCCGCAACGTCCATCACAATCTTGAAACCAATTGCCCCACAGCCAAGACTGGTCTTCTAGGCGGAGGGGCGTTTCTATCTCTTGATTCGTGCCTATTCTGGCTCGTTGCGTTGATGTTAGCTGACAATGCTCGTGAGGATTACTTTGGAGATTCCGATGAGAAAACTGCAGCCGGCTTTGGCACTGATGATGCTATAAAGGGCAGTGCTTAAAGCACACAATTGTTTCAAACTTTCATTTAGATGCCTGAATTTGATATTTGAAAACTGGTTATGGATGCTATTATTCGAATCTTAATTGTTAATATTGGTTCTTATTGGTGTTCCCTTTTCTGTCTGCGTCTGGTTGCTTACAAATTTTAAGTGAATCATCGTTTCGAGTTTCTGTTTTTACATTGAAGGCCAGATTTTATGGGACGGTTGTGTATGTATAAGAATGGTTACTGCTTAGCTACCCCACTAAGCACTGTGGGATGGATCAATGACTCAAATTTATCAATGCATTTGGTCTCGCATAAAAAAGTGGACATTGATAAATCTAAGATATCGATCCAATATTTGGGGTAGTGCCTCATGAGATAGCGAAAAATAATATGTATTCCCATATTAAATATTTTTTTTGAGAGAAGATGAGCTAAATATTTTTTCGTAAGCTATGAGACTCAAACTCGAAATGGATGTAAACTCTTACCAGCTGAGTTAGGCACAAGAGATCATATTAATTATTTTTATTGTACAGTAATTTTATATAAAAGAATTAACTAATATAGACAATAATATAAAGCATATATTTGAATATATTTTCTTCTATTTAGTTTAGAATCAGATTCTATAATAATTTTTTAAATTTTAATTTTCAAATTATATTAAATTAAGTAAATATTTATTTGAAAATAATTTTAAACTTTTCTATTAAAAAAATTCAATTATCTTCGTTTTTTTTTTACGGATTTTTGGTATGCATATTAGCAGGATGGATTTTTAGATAATATTTTCATTCTAAATTTTGTAATATGGGCCCTTTTATATTTAATAAAGCCCAGCCCATAACCATTGACGGCCATAACGACTTCATAAATATCACATCTCAATTCTAATATCCCAGAAACTTCTATCTCGCGGAATTTGATTTTGTGGACGTTAGGGTTAGGATTTTCATCCTCCCAAATCCGATCCTGGAAATTTTGTTCACGATCTGAAGATCTAAACATGTACAACGGAATAGGATTGCAGACCGCTCGAGGTTCTGGCACCAATGGTTATGTCCAAACCAACAAGTTCTTCGTCAGGCCGAAGACCAACAAAGTCGTTATGGACTCGAACAAGGGCTTTGAATCGGATCAAGGAATGGCAGGTGTGACCCGAAAAGCCAATAAGGAGATATTGGAGCACGATCGTAAGCGCCAGATTCAACTCAAGCTTCTTGTGTTGGAGGAGAAGCTAATAGATCAGGGTTACACTGATGCGGAGATTTCGGAGAAGCTTGATGAGGCGAGGAAGTCTCTTGAGGAGAAGATGAATGTCGATGAAGGGAATAATTCAGAATTCATCCTGGAAAGGTATTGAGTTTTCTCGAGTTGTTTTCGTCGCATGAGAATTGTTTCTGGTGTTTTCTTTCTTTAGTATACTAATAATCTAGCATGTAGATGGTTAAGTAATGTCTTTGGTATTGGTTGTAACTTGCAAATTTCGCATGGATTCTGTGCATGTTAAGATTATTTGCAATTATAGTAGATCTAGTTTCTTTTTTGTCCCCTTATTTTGATAGCATATAAAATATACTTATTGTTTAGAGCCTACTTTGATTGATCCATAAGAAAAGTTTAATTCAATATTTCAAGGTGGTAAAATTCAACAAGCTTCTTGATTGTTTGGAGGATTTGGTTGTTTGGTATCACTTAAATGTGATATTCTGGGAAAGGCGAAGGTTAAATTGAATAGTGACTGGAAGCAAAACATTTCAGCGTCTGGAAGGTTTCAATTCACGTTGTTCGGCCTTATTTTGATTCCTTTTTAGTTTTCTTGAATGGTAGTTATGGTTTTTCATCTGGTTTACTCCAGGGTCGGCCTCACTGGTTCTCTTCGCTATATTGTAAACCTTATTAAATATTGATGAAACAAATTTAAGAGGCTTAATTCAATATTTCAAGGTGGTAAAATTCAACAAACTTGTTGGTTGTTTGGAGGATCTGGTCGTTTGGTATAACTTAAGGCGAACGTTAAATTGAATAGCGTCTGGAAGCAAAACATTTCAGCGTCTGGAAGGTTTCTATTCAGACTGTTGGGCCTTAGTTTGATTCCTTTTTAGTTTTCTTGAATGGTAGTTATGATTTCCATATGGTTAACTCCAGTTTCTGCCTCACTGCTTCTCTTCAGTATATTATAAACTTATTAAATATTGATGAAACAAATTTAAGAGGCTTAATTTAATATTTCAAGGTGGTAAAATTCAACAAACTTGTTGGTTGTTTGGAGGATTTGGTCGTTTAGTATAACTTAAATGTGTGATTCTGGAAAGGCGAATGTTAAATTGAATAGTGTCTGGAAGCAAAACATTTCAGCGTCTGGAAGGTTTCTATTCAGACTGTTGGGCCTTAGTTTGATTCCTTTTTAGTTTTCTTGAATGGTAGTTATGATTTCCATATGGTTAACCCCAGTGTCTGCCTCACTGCTTCTCTTCAGTATATTATAAACCTTATTAAATATTGATGAAACATATTTTAGGGGCCTTATGTTTGAGATAGTACCGCAACATGGTTCCACCCCCACCCCAAACGCCCTCTTCTGGTTCCACTTTTTTCCAATGTTGTCATGCATTAATTGGGGAGCCATTATATGTTGACGATTTGATTTCTGATAGTATGCTGAATTAGTGTGGGTGGGATTATTGTTTTTGGTTGCTCAGGGTTTCAGAGACGCAGACACATCAGATTGCTGCATTGAAGGAAAAACAGATGGAAACGCTAAAAGCTGCTCTTGGAATAGAATCTGAAGCTGATAGAGAAAAGAAGCACTATGATGCTATGGCCACAATCCTTGAAGAGAATGATGATGTGGATGAACCAAGAAATGTCCACAAAAAGAATACTGCTGATGTTCATAAGCATCGTGTAAAGAATGGGAGATATGAAAAGGATGGCATGGGAAAGGTTGTTAAGAAAAATAAACCTAGCAGAGACGAACCCGAGTTTCACAGTAAAGACAAAATCAGAGGGATACATAATGATTCATCTGACTCAGAGAGTGATGAGAAGATTGAGAAAAAGTCAAAGAGTAAACCCAAAAAGGACAGCAGAAGAGCAGATGCTGATGCTGATGCTGATTCCAAAATTGGTGTTCGCAAGAGGAGGGAGGAGACATCGAGGACACAAAAGAAAGTTATAAGACGTGACAGTGATTCTTCTAATTCAGAATCCCAGTCTGAGCATGATTCTGATTCTGGTTCTGAGTCTGACCGTGACAAGAATTATGGAAAAGCTCATAGGCGATATGATTCAGATGATTACAACAGTTTGGATCTGAGCCTCAAACGTCCAAAGCTAAAGGATACTTCAAAAGGTAGACGTCATGATGAATACAGTTCTGATGAAGACCATGGGTATAAGACTAAGAAGTCAAAAAGCAAACGTCGTGATTCTTATGATGATGATGATAGTTCTGATGAAGATCACCACCATAGTCAAAAGAGAACTCATCCTAGGTACAGTAGGCAGCATGACTCTGATGGTAATTCTGATGAAGATCCCAAAAATAAGACTAAGAGGTTAAAAGGACCTTCGAGGAGCAGGAGGCATGATTCTGAAGATGAGTTCTATGCTGATAGATTGAAAAAAGATGATGATAGGGAGAAACATAAGAGTAAAGCTGACGGATTTGACACATTCAAAAAATTAGAACTGTATAAATCGAAAGAAGATGGAGCTGGAGATGAACATGAAGATATACTGAGGGGTGAAAGGAAAGTAGACTTTGGAAGATGGGATGGACAACCTGATGAGAAGTCAAATAAGTTGTATCCAGCACAAGAGAAGGGGAGCGAGGCTGAGATTGAATTGGATAGACAGAATAAATCATACAGGGACGAGAAACATACCAAAGATTCAAGGACACCAAGACATAGTGGGAAAAACCTTGATGCTGATGATCATTGGGATTCACTACGCAGTAGGAATGAGTCACGGCATGGCAATAAGAGAGATGGACATTATCATGAAGATCATGGACGAAGTAGAAGAGAATGGGAAGATGAAGATCGCCGTGGAAGAAAGCATGACAGAGATGGAGGTAAAGATTCGAACAGAAAACGTGAGGAAAAATTAGAGCACCAGCAGGTAAAACGTGGAAGAGATCAGGCAGAGGAACACAGGAGTAGAAAAGATGATACAGAGAGAGATCACACTTCGAAGAGAGCTAGGTATGATGACGTGCGTTCCACAGGAAGAAGAGATGATTATGATCGGAATGATGATAGGCGGTCTAGACAACAATAAAGGTCCTGATTGATCTCTCTTTCAGTTGGAGACACGGATGGTAAATTCACTTTTTGCTGCATCTTGTACATTTATTTGTCAATCTTGACACTGTGTTTAGATTTGAGTTTCTTTTTCCGAAAGATTTGGGTATACAAACCATACTTTTTGTGAAGTTGCAATCAGTTCACACCAAGGGAAGTTGATTGTTGCTGAGGTTTATATCTCTAATGTCATCAGCCTTTGATCTGGTCATATAGGCATTTTATTGAGTCAACTCCCACAATGTTCCTTGTAATGCATTCGTCATGAATCTTTAGCTTGAATAGCGATTTTTTGTCATTTTGTTTTTGATTATTAGAGGATAGGATTGCGTATCGATTGTCATCTATAAGACCATTACAGTCACAGACTGGCTGAGTATTACTGGTTTTTTTAGAAAGTTAGTAGTTGGTTTTTGCACAGTTGACGTTGATGCCCACATATTTCCTCCTCTCATCTGCTTCCAATTTTTCTTGTTTGTGCAAATTCATGCGTGAAAAATACTGATTCACAACTTTCCCGAAATTCGATAATATGTGACAGTTCCAGTGCAGTGTTTCTTTATATAGGTCAACATTTGTAAGATCTTTACCGAGTGGATGTGTTTGCTTTGTGAACCTATCACAGCATTATTTAAATTACCATATGTAGCCCTGTAGCAGTCATTTAGTTTGATGTATGGTCTGTGGACCGGTTAAGAGTTCGTTTTAAATACTGACAATGCAAAATCTATTTATTGTTGACAGGACAGAGGCATCGATTATTGACTAACTTAGGTTCATTTTGAATATGGTTGACTCGAAATGTGTATAATGTTGTTTGACAATCGATTTAATTCTCTCTGCAGTGGTACTATCTCGGTGATGGTTGCTAGTTTACGTGGGGAACTAGTTAAGTCTGCTCCTGGTGCAGGCACAATGTATTGGATCGTTCTGTGTTGATCACTGAATGTCGAATTCTAATGTAAAAGGAAGGTTGTAAGTGAATGTTTGCTTTTGTTCGTGAGTTGAGACTTGATTGGTATGATAACATTTGGTTTGTGAATGTAGTGCATTTTGTGAGTTGGGGCATGTTTTACTTATCAGATGTCTAGTATATCGTTATTTTGCAACTTCGGCTTCATTTTCGATATTCTCTCAATCCATCGCCTCGCTATTTTGCTCAAAGACATTTATAGATTGGTTTTGAACAATTCTCCAACCTCGATAGGATATAAAACTCAGAAGCTCGATTTTATTCTCATTTATTGATCGTTTTTTCGTAGTTTTTCTTTTAATTTTTAAAAATTATTTCAGCCCCTTTTAATTGTTAAGGGGCTGAAATAATTCAATCGTTTTTTTTAACTATTCTCTCTTATTTATACTTGAATAGTGCATATCCTCTTACATTTCATTGTATTTAACTAATGTTTTTTTGTTTTATTTTATATTTTATATATGAAGGGCAAGACCTTAAAATCATTCTTCAGTAAATATATTTAATTCAGTGTTTTCAAGTCAGTTTTTCATTTAAGGGTTTGTGATCTTTTCCTATTTCCACAGAAAGCCCAAATGTAAGTACCAAAAAATTATTTATTTGTACTCACCTGCATTATATATGCTTGTACAACAAAATACTGGTCAGCTGCTAAAAGCGACGTTGAGATTGACATGAGGCATACAAAAAATGGAAAACTTCCAAAAAGTATAGAAGATATGTAGTAATTTATACAAATATAACTCAATACGCATAACTCTAAGCACAAATATTAACTCCGCTTGGACTTGGGAGTTAAATTCACTGCACGTATTATGACGCCCCCACATTGTTCGGATGCATGATCTATTTGATTCAAGAGGCAATCTCTCACACGACCAAGCATCGGGCTGTCTAATATTCCCGGGATTCGATCTCCAACAAGGCGCGACATTGCCACAGGGGAGTTTGGATTGCTCGTCATATCTTCTTGCAGAACATCACCTATTCTGGTGACAATGTTGAATGCCAGGTTAGCTAGAACCCGAGAGTATGCTTCCATAATAGAGCGTCCCACATCCTGGAGAATATTTATATCGTAGAGTTCATAACTTAACCATGAGGAAAGAATCAAGACATTTTGATTGTTTTTTTCTTTGTTACCTTCCCGTATTGGATTTTAGTGACATTAAGGAATGTTTGAGGAAGATTAGGATATCTCAACTTTATGTGCTGCAGAAGCACTTCTGCCTGGTACAACAGCGACTCCATTTTGAGCTCAGATAATGGATCTTTCACGAAAGAACACGATGTTCGGATAGGAGACTTGGCGCTGGATTGTCCCATGATCTTCTGTTTCCATGCAAAGATGGCTCCTTCCAATCTGTTCACAGCCTCAAGAGCACAATGTTCTGATTTCAGGTTCAGCTGTCCAATCATTTCCTCAATGGAGATTGAGTCCACACTAAATATTTTATAGATTTCATCCCCTAGACGTGCCTTCCCAGACTGGAACAAGAGACCCACGAGGGGCAATAACGTCATCAGAAAAAAGGATAAAGTCAAAATTTAAACAACAATTCGAAGAAAGCTAATTTACCTTTGGAAGTGCTGCTTTGATGAAAGTAGGAATTGGCATTTCAGCCAACACATTCTCATTGATTGATTTTGCAGCTTTGAATACTTGATAGACCAATCTACCCTGATGTAACAGCCTCTTTCTTTCCATATCGGAGAGTCCAGCATCAGGCACCCTCGGTAAAGGAAGCCACCATCTTTTGCTCTGATCTAAAGTCTGGCTTCCTTCTTCTGCTCCACTAGCAAGCTCCGAGTACCAAAACTCAGTGTTAACCATTGAGTCGAGTGTGTCCTATCATTTGAAAAGCCACAAGAAGTGAATATAAATGGTTAAAAGAGTTAAGCAGCTCGCTCTATTTGTGAAGAGGCCACGTACAATAAGCATGGAATCCAATTTCTGCAATGCTGGAAGATTCATACGCACATCTGCACGAGCCTTTGGGGTCATTATCTGCGCCAAAACATAGGTACATTTCAACTTTCCTCGCATTTGGATTTCGGTATGACTTATATATGTAAAAGGTTCCACTACTCCATCCTCAAAAACAGAAATATTTTTAAAAAAAATTAGATATAGTATAAAGTTAAAAGGAAGCCCTTTAAAACTTAGAAAGTACCTCGAATGTTCCACCATTGATGCCATTTTGCTTTGCAGGAACCAACTCAACCATGTAATCAGTAGGGGACAACAGCCAATCCATTTCTCTTCGCCAGACAAGCTTTCTCTCTTCTGCCAACGGCTCTAACTTCCAAAGCTCACCAAAAACAGAAGCTGAAAATTCACACAAACTTTGACAAATATTTAGACAATGGAACATTCGACGAGGTTTCAAATTCTGATCAAAGCAATTTAACCATACCTGCCAGACTAGTAATAGCATTTGATAAAGCTAAAGCAGTAGAAACACCCTTAGTACCACCTGTAACATCCTCCCCCAGCAGTAGTTTAGCGAACTTTTCTTTCATTGTTCCGACATCTGAAAACTGATGGGTACAATCTGGTTTTTCTTCTACGGAACTGTGCCGTGGGCTTGTATAGATATTCCAAGCCTCTTGATGCTGATAGTCTTTGTCTTGCTTTATGGTCGTCAATAGAGAAGAGAATGATTCAGAAGCATTGTTGCTGGACGAGCAGCTGGTGTCATCATCTCCTATGGAATCTGTGATGCAGTCGTCTCCCCTGTTGATGCCACTTTCATTGTTGTATGGATGACTGATGAGAATGCAGCTCTCTAGACCATCATATGCCACTACTCCTGAAAGAATTGAAGTCAGATCAGATGAGTTCTTATGTTGTTTATTACCTTCATAGAGTGAGAGTAGCAGTTAAAATTACACACCAATTTCATTCAAAAGAATCAACCATGTTGGAATTTGAAATAAACTTAATGTTGATAAATGATATAACTCATGGTCACAGATGAAAAAAACAATTTGTGCATAGTAACCAAAGCTTTAGCTTCATCAAACAAAGCATTAAGAAAGATACACATAGATATCATTGCCTTATAAATTAAGAATTCAATATTGGTTCGTAGGTTACACCTATAAATAGTTAACATGTAAACTTCAACAGGTTAGCCAATTCATACAGAAAATGGAACATACTTTTATACATCATTTCTTCATCTAATTTGACTTGAGTATTGAAGGAGTTTTGTGAAAAAAATCTCGGTGCCCTTTAATGTGTTTGTTTGTGTCTCATGTCCTTATTTCCCACACTCGTTGGAAAAGGAGTGATCAAGATTTGAATGTGCATCGTGGTATGGCCTACTTGTGGTGGTAACTTTACATCATATTTTGTACAGAATCATCTTAATATCTTATATTGAAGGTCATTATATTAAATTTAGCTATGAAATGAGAAGTCGAGTTGCGAAATAGCATAAGTAATAAATAAATAAATAAATAAAAGAGTCAAGCAGATGGAGTACAGGAAATGTAGAGAAAAATACACTTTTCAAAGACTAAAATATCAGAGGATCAGTAACTGTATTATCTCATTAAATGGGAGTTTGATTAATAGTACTTGGAATAAGGTCCACCATTTTTTTGATAATTTAATAGGCAGGTCCATACATATTCCAGATGGTCTCCCCTATCATTTACTGCTATTGATATAAATCACGATCACGCAATCATGATGCTTATGCGCACTAGATGAATTTGAGAAACTTAAGCTCAAATTTGGGTTTTAAACAAAGATCTTCACTATAAAAAAATTTTGAAAGTAGTTTTACCTTTTCAAAATCAATTTTGTACCTTATGATAGCTGCCAAACACTCTCGACTCCCTTACTTTCAAACAGCAAAGAAAAAACTAGTACAAAAATATGAAAGATTACAGATGGATTTTCACTCAGTTTAAGTCATCCATTCAATTCAAAAGTCATGGTCCACCCCTAGTTATAACTAATATCGTGTAATAATCAAAAGGATGTCAAAATGAAATCATCGTAACCAAATAAATAGAGTTGCCTACCCCAGGGGCAAAACTGCAAATTATTCTATCTGACATGTACATCTTTTAACCATAAATGTAGGGCATTTTCTTCATGTCAAATATACATGACTTTTTAACTAGAATCCAAGAATTTAGTGCATAATTTGAGGAAGCGATCAAAATTCAAATTTTGACTTTCTTCACTCACACTTCAATATCCATTTAAAAAAATTCATCTTTGAGTGTTTGCATTAAATATTTAAAAGAAATGATCATGTTAGAAAATACACATCTACAAAAATAAAAGATCGAAATAACATCCATAAAGATTTTCAGAAGCGGAAGGTAATA
Source organism: Haberlea rhodopensis (assembly GCA_907163345.1). Classification (NCBI taxonomy): domain Eukaryota; kingdom Viridiplantae; phylum Streptophyta; class Magnoliopsida; order Lamiales; family Gesneriaceae; genus Haberlea; species Haberlea rhodopensis. The sequence continues at coordinate 4,280,886 of CAJQUN010000004.1, read as the reverse complement.
AAGAAAGATGGAAAGGACTTACTCTCTTGTTCATTAACATCACCGCTCATTTCTTCATCTCCTATCCAGCAGGCTAACCTTTTCCTTAAGATGATCATTTTTGGATTGCTATGTGATTCGATTTCTTGATTCAAAATCTATAACCCACCCAACTGAATACGAAACCAAGAAAAACTCAGAGATACTACAAAATCATACAGCACTAGAGGGATGCAATTTGCTTATCTGATTTGACATCTTCTCATTTCATGCATGTGTCACACCTCACCAAAGATGTGCACAGGTTAAAATATGGGGACCCATGGTTTGTGAGGAGGAGGGAGACACTTAGATGGCTCACCACGAAAATTTGATAAATAAATTATACACAGTTTTAATTTTTATAGGTTGTGAGTGGCAACCGACTCCAGCTCATTGAGTCCTCACTGGGATAGAACAGAAGAGACTGAAACTCAGATTAAAGAAATATTTCATACAGAAAGTTTGAATCTTTTGCTTCAGAATCAGCTCTCCATTGCCAGAGAGAGTTCAAATGCCATTTAACTCCTTAAGAAATCCGAATCTAATGTTGTTAAAAATAAATGTACCACTCAGTCCAACCTAACTAATTTTATTCCAAATGGGATGAGACCAAAAGGGACACAAAATCCGTCATTTGTGTTAGAAAAGTGGTAATCCAATCATGGAATAACATTATACTTAAAATGCGTGGATATCAAATTTATTAACTTCCCCTAGCTTTAAAAGGGAACGCAATGCAAAATAAATAAATAATAAGATGGACAACACAATTATTCTCAGGGAAATGCGGAAAAAAACATTATTATATGTGGCTTGTTTCTCTGCCTTTGGACCCGCCTTAACGTCTATCCGGATTCAGGGGTCCAAGTTTCGAAGCAAATGCTCCAAGACAAGTAATAAATAGGAAAAAACCCAAATTGTGTACAAAAAATAATAAAGTCCCGATCTCGAAACCTTTTTTCTAGCAGAACGGAGTGGGAATTTTCGGTGCGTTGAGAAAAATCAAGGAAAGAACTGAAGGGAAATCCGAAGTATTAAAAAAGGTCCTTTTTTTTCCTTCTTTTCAGGCCAATGGGTATTGTGTAAGATAAAAGAAGGCCATAATCGAAGCCTTTGAGGGAATGAGAAACTTTTTTTAAGGCAAGAGTGCGTCAAAAGTGGGCTTTGTTGTGCATCAGCTCTGCAAGTAAACTATCTTTGACTACTTATTGAAGGAAACGAATGAGAGGCAAAGTACCTGTCCGGAAAATAACCAAAAAAACATACATACACAAACAGAAGACATCGTAATGCATTTCTGTGTGTCTAAACGTTCGCATGATCAAGAATTTCGAAAGGTCATCAAAGAAACATAAGAAAAAGATACGAAGAGAGAGCTTATATATGAGCTAATTCATTGAAAATAGAACACAAATACGGAGCAACATCAAAAATTTTGTGGGTTTAAACTGGAATCCGAGAGACAGAAGGATGGCTCACAGGAAATGGACAAATGCCAAGAGAAGAAAGGAGAACAAGGCTTACCTTTGATCTGATCACAAACATCGCAGCAAAAAAAAAAAAAAAAAACCCCTTCAGAAAGTGTTCCAGAAAATGTCTCTTCTGCAGGTTAGATCATAATATGGAGAGGTAAAAATCATCGAAAAGGTGTAAATGGAAACTTGAAGAAGGCAGTATAGTGAGGTGAAAGGTCAAAAAAGATGGCCATCAACGGTGAAATAGATACGCAATATTAATGGAGGCGTCAGAAGTAACAGTGGAAAGGGAGGAGAATAGAAGGGAATACATGTGTAGGGATGGTTGGAAGAGTGCGAGGGCATTTAATATTTTAGTGTCTGCAAATGTTTCTTATGCTAATATTTTTAAGCCACCATGATTAAAGTTTAATCTCTTTTTGTTAAAAACTTAAAATAATACCAACATCGTCGGCAAGTCCATCGATGGAAATCAATGCGACCGGAGTTGAGGGTCAAAGTGAAATAAAATCTTGAAAATGATGTCAATTGTTTAGTTACGTCTTACAAACTTTTGTTATCGTGGGGCCAATGCTATGACAATGATAACTCTCGGAATAGCCCACTCTGGATGGGAAAATTTGTCTACCCATTGTGGGTCTCGGTATATATATATATATGGGGTGGGAGAGGAGGATTCATCCAAAACAAATAAAATTCATCCAATTCAACAGATTTCCATACACAGATATATTTTCTACCTCTTTACCATAATCAATCCCTTTGCTCTCTTAAGTTTCTTGTTTAAATCAGTGGCAACATCTTTGAAGTTATCGAACTATTATTTCTTTTTCTGCTTTGCTAATAAGCTTTTCTATTTTTATTAATAAATTATTTAAAACAAATGGATTTTTTTTAGCGAACATATCAGGGTTTTTTAACAAAATAACCCATCTTTTAATTCAACACATAAATTTAACCCAATTTTTTTTTTTAATAAACTAACCTAAGTTGCCATCTCAGATGGCGACAATCACCAAATTCTATTAATGTCGCCATCTGAGATGGCGACTACATAAATTTTTTTTTTTTTAATGTTGTCGCAATCTCAAATGGCGACAACAAACAAAAATTATGTTAATGTCGCCATCTGAGATGGCGACATTATTAAAACTTTTTTTTTATTGATGTCGCCATCTAAGATTGCGACATCATAAAATTTAATAAAACCCTACCTTCATTCTTACACGGCTGCCGCTTAACAATTTCCTCTGCAAAAATTTTCGATTCTTGCGTTTTGATAATTTTGCATCAAAATTATTTAAGGTATGTTTTTTTATTTTTGTTATGCTTTAATTTTAGATAAATCATGATATTTTATATAGAATCGTTTGTTTTATTTTTGTTATTGTTTGATTTTAGATGAAATATGATTTTGATATGTAAATTGGGAGTATATGTGTTGTGGGTTAATATTTTGACGATAATGTTGGTTCCGGTGGGTGGGGTGCAAACCCACGTTTTTTTAAGTATCTCCGCCGGCAGCGGCCGCGGCTAAGGGCAGACTGGGTGGCTTCCGGCTACGTGGGTTGGCGGTTGTTGACGGTCGTTGTGTGACGGCCATAAGTAGTCAGCGGATATTGTTTGTAATGTTGATATTAATGTTTATAATTTTTTGTATTATATTTCAGGATGGATCAAATGAGGCAACCAGGCCCGATAGACACACATCTTTTGTCATTGCAGTCGTCACAGCGATCCGAGGATGTATGGGCAGGTGATATGGATAGCATACTGCGTGTGAGAAACCCACATAACTATTTTTGGGATTTGTATCCAGTAGATATACGTGTTGTTAATTTGTTGCACGTGGTAGGATTTTATGGTATATATAGGTGTGGTAAGATTGAGCTTGACATGCATCTGATCACGGCTTTAGTTGAGAGATGGCGCCGTGAAACACACACATTTCATCTTAGATCGGGAGAGACGTCTATCACACTGCAAGACATTGCAGTAATATGGCCATTGCCAGTAGATGGCATCGTAGTGTCGGGGATTGATTATGATAGGACTCTACCCGATTGTCAAGAATATTGCCATACATATTTAGGTTTCATACCGAATATCAAAGACTTTAAGGGTGCACGTTTGAGATTAGTTGCTTTGCAAAATCATTTGCTGCTCAATCCGTTGAATATACAAAGTACGCTAGATGATGTTGTTAAGTTTACAAGGGCTTGTGCGTTGTTGATGCTAGGGGGGATTATGTGCCCTGATTCATCAGGTAATTTTGTGAGGTTATTGTATTTACAGAAGTTGGAGGATATAGACTCTGCCCATACCTATAGTTGGTGTAGTGCTGTGTTGGCGTACTTGTATCGTGAGTTGTGTAATTCATCAGAAAGTGGGAAAAAAGTGATAGGTGGTGCATTGCAAATCTTACAGGTAAATATGTTTGTTTATTTTAAATAATTAAATATGTTTGTTTATTTTAAATAAATCTAACTTGTATTATTGATGTCATTACAATAAATGAGATTTGGGCATGGTCACGAATCCCAAGTTTGACTCCTCAATTGGGTGGTCAAAGATCTGATTTTGGGCCACTAGTGATCGGTCCAGATAATGTGTTACATGCTGCTCCATATGGTGTAAGGTAACACGAATATGTCTTGTATTTTAACTGATTTATGTGTTAATGCATTTAATCATTTATTTGAATATATATAGGTGGTCATGTCATTTGCAATTTACAGAAACTGTGAGTCATTCTATACGCATCATGAGGGACATTCTCGATGAGCAGCCAGTAATCCAAGTAAACATGCTGTTAAATTTGTTTTTACAAACAACATTCTTTTGATATTTCTAAAGCAATGTTATTTTGTAGTTTAATTGGCAGCCTTACCCCGATGAGTATACTGAAGGAATTACGGAGTTAGGAACATATAAAGGCCCGTTGATTTTCTTCGACATTGTTGAGATGCAACGATCTGAGAGAATACTCCGACAATTTGGTATGCTACAAGACATACCAGAAGATCCACAATCGGGGGATGATGCATTGCATAATATTGGTCGAATGGGAAACTTCAATAAAGACTGGAGCGCTCAGCATATCGCATATATACTTTGCTGGGAGAGGGCAAATGATCTACGTATAGACAGACCACGATCTACTGATGGTGGTATCTACGTTGTTGGCGGATACACCGAGTGGTATGAACAAGTCACACGTAGATACATTGGACGTGGCCAATATTTTGTGTCGTGGAGAAAAATGGAATTGTTTGATAAAGGTCAGGTTCATTTGTTGTGGTTGTGTCTGCTACAGTAACTGTAACTGGCACTTCTACAATATCAAACTCATTGTCAGCAGACTCATCATCAGATGGAATCCCCTCCAGTTCAGACTGAATATCATCTCCAAAATCCACAAAACTGTCTGCTAGTGGCTCGGGAACAATATTGCCAGCAACTATCGTAGCATCATAGAGGTAGTTGGTCTTTCTGTAACTACTACAGATGGACCACTACCAGTTGTTGGCATTTCTGTAATAAAATCATAAGCACAGGGTTCTGTTTGTATATACATCTCTAAAAAAGTATGATTTTGTTCAATATCCAATAGCCATGCTAGATTGTCATCGCTGTCAACGGGAAAAATTGTTTGTTTCATCCCCGAAAAATCACTGAATATATATTTACAATATATTTTCATAATGAACTGGTAACGATCGATGTCAGTAATATCATATACATCGCTCAATAACTGTAAATAATTAACATTGCGAGATATTGTCATGCCTTTTGACGGACCACGATCATATCTAACAGATTCTGAATCTTGTAATATTTGGCCTCCACAATACAACAAAACTTTAATTGACATACCTTAAAAAATAAAGATAAAATTCATAAATTAATACATGATATATAATGTTGTTAAATATGATTATTTATATAACAACGTACCTACAATATGCTGATCGGAGCAAATAACTGGAGGATATAATGAAAATTTCCTTAAAAATTCGGAAGTAAAAATAAAGCTTACGAATTATGAAATGAGCTGAAGATATGAGATGTATGAAATGAGCTGAAGATATGAAATGAGCTGCTTTTGTTCGTATAAATAGAGAAACAAATTGATTAATGTCGCCATCTCAAATTGCGACATAAAATAAAAAATGAGTTTTTTTTTATTGTCGCCATCTCATATGGCAACAAAGTTATAAATATTATATTTTTACGTCTTTTTCTGCCTACAACACGGAAAAATTATTTTATAATGTTGATGTCGCCATCTAAGATTGCGACATTAAAAAAAAAAAATTATAATGTCGCCATCTCAGATGACGACATTAACATAATTTTTGTTGGTTGTCGCCATCTGAGATGGGGACAACATTAAAAAAAAAAATTAGAATTTGGTGATTGTCGCCATCTGAGATGGCGACTTAGGTTAGTTTATTAAAAAAAAATATTGGGTTAAATTTATGGGTTGAATTAAAAGATGGGTTATTTTGTTAAAAAACCCGAACATATCACTATCTTTATTCATTTTCTGTTTGATTTTCTATTTTTATTAATAGATCATTAATAACACCTATTTCTTTTTTTTCTCTCGTAAAGATGGAGAAAAAAATTCTATTTCATCGTCTATTTACTATAGCTACAAATAATCAAATTATCACTATCTTTATTCATTTTCTATTTGATTTTATATTTTTAAGAAGCGAACTGAATCACAGTTCAAGTTTCGGTTTGAAACCGAAATAGCAAAGAGAACTCAGATTTTCAATTTTTGAAAATGATTCCGGTATTTTGTTCAAGGTTCGAAGAGAATTGTGAATGAGTCTAGTTTACCCAAAAGCTATTGTGCACGGACACGGACCGATACAGATATGGTTGCACGAAACTTTTAAATTTATAGGATACGATACGTCTGGATACGACAAATTTTTCATATATACATATTTACGAAAAATTATGCAAAATATCTTATACCTTGGTACAAATTTACTGTAAGAACGTAAATGATTTAAACTATAATTTTTAAACAAATGGTTGCAAAGTGAAATTTTGAAAATCTTTCATGAAAGTTGATATAAAGGGTAATTTTCAAATAATGGTAAGAAAGTGAAATTTTGACCAACTTATAGAATGTTAAATGCAATTTTCCTAATATCTTATAACTAAAGTTTCAAACATATAATCAACATTAAACAAATTAAAAGTCAAACTAACAAATATGATGTATCTTGACCGTGTCGGACTTGGTCTCAGAAGTATCTTGGACATATCCAGACACCTACACAGATTAAAAATAAATTTTAAATTCTAGATACACAATATAGCGTAACTAGGGATGGCAATGGGGCGGGTCCAAATCCGGACCCGTATTGAACCCGACCCGCCGGGGCGGGTCCAAACCCGCTTCAACCGGGTTTGGAAGCGGGAGGGGCGGGTCCTGGGATTGGCCGAACCCGCCCCGCACCCGCCCCGCTATGCATTTTTAATTTTTTTTAAAAAAAAAATTAATATTGAATATACATTTTACTTCTTTGATTGTACAATAATGTGTTATTGTTTAATTTCATATCAAAATTCATGTGTTTATGGTAAATAAGTTGAACATTTTGAATGGAATAAAAACTAAATAATAAATATTTGATAATTTAAAGATAGTTTTACGATGCTTATTATAAATATTTACTAGAGGAAAACATTAAATTCAATCTCAAAACTCAATTTTTGTGTTTCAAAATTAATTTCTACCAAATTTTTTTTTATAAAAAAAAAAAATTGTTTGCGGGGCGGGGCGGGTAAACCCGCGAACCCGGCGGGTCTAAGCGGGGCGGGGCGGGTATGGGTTTTATGTGTAGCGGGGCGGGTCCTGGGATTGGCCAAACCCGTCCCAAACCCGCCCCGTTGCCATCCCTAAGCGTAACTTAGACGTATCGGGATCGTATCAAGGCCAGTATCTGAGATAAAAAAAAATTCTTTAATTCAGATATGCATTTTGGCATATCCAATACGTATTCGGAGCAGTATGCGTGAGTATCGGTATCCGAAAAATATTCGATACGTGACCACAAAAATTTTAAGAATATCTGTGCATCGTAGCCCAAAAGTGTTGCATTACATGTACAATATTGCTTAATGCAATATTTATCTTATCTTAAGAATAAAACCGTATCATCAGTTTCGCTAAATTTCTAAATTCGCTTCACTCTATGTTATCTACCATTTTACCTAAATTAGTAGCCCAATTGTTATCTTTAATCAACCTTTTTTATTACCGATTCAATCACCCTTTAGTTGTAGAGAAATATATCTCAGCAATACCACTGACTTAATTAGTTAGTTTATGTTTTGAGCTTTTCAAAATCATCTTTTAGTTTTGGGTTTTGAGCATCAAAATCTTTTAGTCTGTAACAGTTATGGGTGCGGCTTTTTTGAAAAATGCTAAACAATCGCATCGAGAAGGTAAAAGGCATGAACAGGCATAATTTGTTTAATTTGTGAAAGGCATCGATAATCTAGGAGTTGAAATTCAATGTATGTAACCAACAAACAAGAAAAATCATACTTGGCTATGATCAAGCTTGAAGAAATAACCCATCTAGAATAAGAAATCAGAAGCATGGTCAAAGTTAGCTAGAAAAGGCCCAATTAAGATGATTTACCTTAGGAGCTTAACCGTCATATTGAATATTACACATTTCATGTTCAAAATAAATAACAAAATATTCGACATCACGTAATTACACTGTAGAAGTTGGCATGCCACCAGAAAAGAGCCCTAAATCCTACTAGCCAAATTGAGCAACATACAAGGTTGAAAAGCAGGAAATTAACAGACAAAAATGAGAATGAAAAAACATAGCACGATGTAATACACGATGTACAAATAAATGTTTTGTCAACACTGGGAACAGAGTGGTCTTTAACAAAATAATGGTACTCGTACAAATGCAACTTATTTTGTTCCTGGATCACCTTTGGCAAAATCGTCATCATTTCCAAGGACATATAGCAAGACTTAAAACTCCAAATGTAAGATGAATATCTGATGAACCAAAAGTAGGAGGCAAGTTTGCAAAAAAGGAAGACTTGATTGTAAAACTGGAGATTAAACTAGAAGATTTGGACGGCTCTTTCTATTAGATTTAATAAGTGTCTTCATTTATTTCTTCCCATTGATCACCCCTAAGAAATCGTGGAAAAATCCAAACCGAAGTCATAGGACAGCTGGTGGAAATTTGCGAAAATTGACCGATTGGTCTTTGCCAACCAGAATTGTTGAAGTGGCAAAGGAAAACCATCCTTGTCAACTCCCCCTGAATGCCTCATGACTCTAGTTTAAGTATAACCAAGTGTGTTTTGTTGTTTGTTATTGAAGTGGATAAATTGACTTTACAACTTGGTGACATTTCATGTTATCAGCATGTGCTGCATTAGGGGAACATGGCAAAGTTATTCATTGTATGGCAAACATGTACTTGCACCAATTGCTGTAGAAGATTTGAAATGTGTTCAACAATAATTAACGCGACACCTAACATATGACATAACACAAACCATGGATGCTTCAACCTCCATTAAGCTTGACAAATATGAATCCTAAACTTGCACACCAAGATCAATGAAATTATTTACATATATAAAAGAGTAAAATCAATTCCGTACTCATTTCAAGAAGAGTTCAAGAGAGGACAAAGGAAAAATGGATCCTCAAGGAAAAATGGACAAGCATCAAATCATTACAAACGAATCTTACCAAAAAAGGTAACCTTACATAACTAACAAGTTCTTAATAATCTATATAAACCTCAATCTCTAAAGGTAAATGGACCACAGAATCAAATAGCATAAATAGTAACTTCCCTGGGAATCCAAAAGGCGAGATTCTCCTTCATCTGCACACTCGATTCTCTTTTTTGGGACACTTGCACTTTAAATCTAAAAGTAGAATCGAAAAACAAGATCTACCAATACGAATCAGATCCAGTAATATTCCGACGAATTAGAACAAATCAAAACGCAAAATAATTTACCTGAAGCAAATCAATGCGGATCCGTCTGAATACAACTGAAAACACCATCCTATGTCTCATTCACCGCGGTCTCCGATTCAGTTGATGCAAGGCGGGAACCTGATTTTCTCTAAAAGCAACGACATAAATTGTGCACCGATGCTCACAAATACTCATACGTGTAAAGCTTAAGGTACATTAGTTCGCAGTAAACGTTGCCGTAGCCGTAGGCGATGAGAGTTCCCGACCTGCACCAAGCGAATTAGAGGCCGCCGCAACAAATGAAGTTCTTCGCATAAATAGATCTGAGAGCTTGAAACTGGAGATAGATGTGAAATGTGCGACACAAAGGGAAGAGGCGATATGCTCTTTATGTAGCCAAAATAGACGCAGGAGATTTAGCCACGTGTTCGTTGACCACGGCCAGTTGAAGTCGTTGGACGGCGCAACAGGGGAGTAGTTGGAACATAGATATGACCACGGTTCGTGAACCGCCGATTAGACGGTTTATAAGAGCTCAACCCTTAACGTTAAACTTCGTAGACGGTTTTGGTTACGGTTCCAGGTAATCACTGGTTACGGTTACGTTTCGACCCTTATATTTTTTAAATTAAAATTTTATATAAAATAATTTGAAAATACTATAAAAAAATCATAAAAAAAAAGAACAAATGAAATATAAGGGGGAGGGCTTGAACTTTTAAGTTGCCTACGTAGCTTCTTAGGGTGTAGATGAATCAAAGTCCGCGTAGTTCTCTTACCTTTTAACATTTCTTATATTTGGAAGTTGCGTAGCTATATCAATTCCGTTACATGTCCCCGTAGTAATAGTTACTTCGGTATCAAATTCATCTCGATCCGAGCTTAATTCCATTCCTTGTTTTCGTTTTGCCGCCCTCGCCCAATCGTCCGTTAGTGCTTGGGCCTCTAAAGAATCTGGACTCATTTTTTATCGTCTTACATCCAAAATATTTCCCCTGCGCTAAAAGCTTGTTCCACAGCAACGGTTGACACGTGGCAAGCTAAGATTTCCTTTGCTATGATTGATAAAATCGGGAAAATTTGTGCCTTTTTGTGACAACCACCACAAGATATCAAATCGTTGCTCGCTATCTGCTTCACTGAAATCAAAAGAAGTCGTAAAATAATTATCAAGTTCCTGACTAGAACTTGATGATCCTCTGAGACGTTTAGTCTGTTCTTTTAACAGAAATTGTGCTTTGGTGAGATGTGATGCCCCGAAATTGATTATATGCAATTTTGGCTTTAATGATGGTTATGTGATTATTTATCATGATGATTGATATGCATGTTGGGTAATGAAGTGTTAACATGATTTAATTGTCAATTATGAGGAAAGCATGATTTTAGTGGAAGTTTAATGCATTTTTATAAATGCTTTTAAAATACCATGGTGTGGTATTTTATACATCATGTTAATTGATGGGGTACAATTTTATTAACCCATATACCCCCACTACACCCCTTTACCCCACTACACTTTATCAACTTTACCTTTCCCCTCTAAATCCCCAAATCACTCTCAAACCCTACACTTTCTCCCATTTTCGAAATTCACCAAGGAAGGAGAAGGAAAGCTCCACAAAACTTTTGTTTGTGTGATCTTTGTTAAGATTTGGAGTCTTCAATAGGTATGGAACCCTTCCTAAAGTTTTTATGATGTTTGGTTTTGAAATGTGATGATTTTGAAGTGATTTATGTGGGTTTGTTTTGGGTATATGTTATACATGTTTGGGGTATGATTTTTGAAGTGTTTTATGTGGGTTTTAGTGGGTTAGGATGTTGTTGTTGTTGTAGGAAAGTTTGGGTTCGAATGGTTTAAGATGGAGCTTGAAAAAATGCTCAAAAATGGTGAAAAATCGCGCACCAGCAGGTGGCGATCGGTCGCCTGAAATGAGGCGATCGATCGCCGAAGGCCAGTAGCCATTTCGCGTAGCAGGCGATCGATCGCCTCAAATGAAGCGATCGATCGCCACTGTTTAAAAAGTGGAAAATGATGACTTTTGTTGAATTTTTGGTATTTGGCTATTGTTTAGCTTCTAATATCAATTTGTATGGTTATGTAGAACCATCCCAGGTACCCACAACTTCACGGAGATAAAGTTCTACAACTTCTCCATTTTTGGAATTAAGGTACGTAAGAAGCGTACGGGCATCGGACGGTAACACACTCCTAAACTATGACTATGCATTGATTGCATAAGTATTTATGATGTCTATGATGATGATTATGATAAGTAAGTTTATGATGATGATGTTATGATAAGTGAAGATGATATGACGTTTACGATGGCGATTATGATAAGATGATGATGTCTATATGACGATGATGCTTATAAGATGATGATGTTTACAAGATGATGATGTTTATAAGATGACGATGTTTATGATATGATGATGATGATGTATGTTTAACTATGTTATTAAGAATGGTTGAATGTCCGGTGGTTATTATGGGCAAGCGAGGAAGGTACTTGCCGCTCACATAACTAGCGAGGGGATACATCCGCTATCAAGGCGTAGCGAGGGGTATCATATTCCGCTAAGCGAGGAGATACATCCGCTATCAAGGCGTAGCGAGGGGTATCACAATTCCGCTTTATGTCGAGCGAGGGGGCCAATTGTGCCGCTGTCATAATAGAACCAGGATAGTCCCATTTCTAATTAACATTGTTAATTACGAGCATATAAGTGAAGTACGATTTTAATCATTTATGTCAAGAACTAATGATTACATGCATGATTATGAAACATGGACGACCAAAGAGGGTTAATACGATTAACCAGGAAGTATATGTTACCAATTACTTTCATGCATTTATTTATCTGCCATTACCTTATGATGTTAAGTAACGATGTATATGCTCATGATGGGTTGTTCCTGTAGGTACACTTTTGGACTAAAGGACTAAGGGCCGGGTTGAGGCAGTGAGCTATGAGGAGCATGAAAGAAGTTAGGATACAGGATTTTTGGATAGTCTCTACTCTAGGAGTAGTATAATTCTATCGCCTTAACATTCATTTTGAGAATGTAGTTAATTAAGTTTGAAATTTCAATTTTGGCCGGTAATCTTATTAGCTCAAAGCTACAACCGGTGCCCTAAGAGGTTATAAATGCATGTTTAGTCCCTAATATGTTATTAAGATGATGTTAAGGTAGGAAGACCCTACATTAGTGGTATCAGAACAGTGGTTAGATAACCCGCGAATGAGTGAAGGGTAGCCTTAACAATAAGTTAGCTAGGTGCTCACTTTTAAACATGTTTTGTGTATAAGTTGCATATGAAGTATATGATGTTACACTAACATGTTTTGTTTCTCTAACGATGTATTATATGAACTGCTTTTGGGTTGTTGGTAACCCTTGTCTTGCAGTATGGCAGCAAATGTAGAAGTGGGCGATGCTGTGAGTGTTAATGCAAGTGCTGGACGTACGAATCCCCTACCTCCGCCAGCTTTCGACGAAGAACAGTCTGAACAACAGTTGTTGCCTGGGGAACTGAGCTTGACTCAATTTCTTGCATACCGACCTCCGACATTTGACGAAACTGAGACAGGGGAACAGGCAGAGGAGTGGTTGGAAAGAATAGAGCAAATATTTGTGGCAGCTCCTTGTGCTAAGACAGCCTGGATCAGACTAGCGGAGTTCCAATTGGCCAAGAAGGCGCTGATGTGGTGGAAGACCACAGTAGTAGAGCAAGAGGCTCAATGTCATGAAATTAATTGGAAGCTGTTCAGAACTCGGTTTCTGACCCGCTATTTCTCAGCTGCTGCACGACAGGCCAAGGAAGATGAATTCACTAACCTCAAGCAAGGTAATATGCATGTATCAGATTATGCTCTCCAGTACTGTTCCTTTCTCAGATATGTACCTCACATTGCTGCAAGCACTCAAGCGAAGATGAGGAACTTCATGAAGGGCTTGAGGCCTGAGCTGTATGACAGGGTGATCACTTATGACCCTGCTTGCTTTGACGACGCACTTTCTAGGGCTGAACTAGCCGAACTGGGAGTTGGTGCATACCCTGATGCTGTGCCACCTCCAGCACCCCCTCAGAAATCCACTTCTAATAATTTGAGGCTGAGGGGTGATCAGTTCAAGCCAAGGGGGAATACTTCGGCTTCGAGATTCAGTGGTAAGAGGCCCGAGAATCGTTGGAAAGGAAACCATAAGAATGACACCCCGTCAGGAAGAGGACAGTCTCAGGGAGGCAGGTTTGGGATGGTCCAGTGCTCTCTTTGCGGGCAACCACATATGACAAAAGATTGGGTAGGATGTTATGTTTGTGGCGAAAAAGGTCACTTTGCTCGGCAGTGTCCCAACAGGGGAAGGCAACCGAACTCTGCAGGGAGGCCTGCGGACAGAGCAGCACAGCACATGCCACCTTTTGCACCGAGGCAGTATGGAGGTCAGCCCATGGGGCCACCTCAAGGGCAAGTCTATGCATTGACGAGGGAGCAGGCTACAGCAGCTCCGAAGGAGGTTATAGCGGGTATGTGTCTTTTATTTACGCACCCTGCTTTTATATTGATCGACACAGGTGCATCACACTCTTTCGTGTCGACAAGTTTTGTGGAAAGGCACCACATATGCACTTCTCCGTCGCCCACGCCTCTTATAGTCTCGACCCCCGCTGGAAGAAGTATGATTACTGATCAGATTGTCTATAATTGTAATGCCCCGAAATTAATTATATGCAATTTGAGCATTAATGATGTTAATATGACGAATTATGTTGATAATTGATTTATGTGCTGAAATTAATTATCATATTGAAATGCTTAATCACATGATAAGCGTGACCCGGGGGTTGCATTTCAGGGTGCATGTTATGCATGTTAGAAAATAAGGTGTTAACATGATTTAACTATGTTGATGGTTAATTATGAGGAAAGCATGATTTAGTGGAAGTTTAATGCATTTTTTGTAAATGCTTTTAAAATACCATGTTGGGGTGTTTTATACATCATGTTACCTTTGGGGTATAATTTTAATATTAACTTTATAACCCCCCTTTTCCTCTATACCCCCTTACTTTACCAATCACTTTTAAAATCCCCAATTCATTCCTCAACCCTAACCCATCTCCCATTTTCGAAATTCACCAAGGAAGGAAGAAGAAAGCTTCACAAAAACCTTGTTTGTGTGATCTTTGTTAGGAGTTGGAGCCTACAAGAGGTATGGAACCATTCCTAAAAGTTTTATGATGTTTGGTGTTGAAATGGGTTAGTTTTTGATGCTTTATGTGGGTTTGTTTTGGGAATATGTTGTTTATGGTTGGGGTATGATTTATGGTTATATGAGGATGTTATTGAAGATTTGTAGTGATTTGGTGTGGTTGGTGTTTTATTATTTGAGTTTGTTTGAATTGGGGAAGGAGAATGATGAATAGTGCCCGAAAATCGGACCTACAGGACTCGACGATCGATCGGCACCTTCCACCGATCGATCGCGAGCTACAGGAGAGAAGGCAGTAGCCTTCAGCGATCGATCGCGAGTTTGGCGCGATCGATCGGCGAGGTCGCGATCGATCGGCGCAAACTCGGCGATCGATCGCGAATTGGAAAATTTTGTTGGACGAGGCAGTGTGATCTCGCGATCGATCGGGGCTTCATGGGATCGATCGCGAGACACCAAAATGTGCATTTTTGATGTTTTTGTGGGATTTTTGGATATTGGACTATAATTAGCTTCTAATACCGATTTGTATGGTTATGTAGAACCATCCCAGGTACCCACAACTTCAAGGAGATAAAGTTCTACAACTTCTCCATTTTTGGAATTAAGGTACGTAAGAAGCGTACGGGCATCGGACGGTAACACACTCCTAACTATGACTATGAATTGATTGTCTAAGTATTTATGATGATGTTTATGATGATGATTGTGATAAGTAAGTTTATGATGATGATGTTTATGATGATGATTGTGATAAGTAAGTTTATGATGATGATGTTTATGATGATGATTGTGATAAATAAGTTTAAGATGATGATGTTTATGAAGATGATATGATAAGTAAGTTTATAATAATGTTATACGATGTTTATAAACGGGGGTAAGATGCCCATGTGGTAAGAGGTCATACAATGTTATTATGTGGTAAGATGCCACGGGGTAAGATGCCCATGTGGTAAGAGGTCATACAATGTTATTATGTGGTAAGATGCCACGGGGTAAGATGCCCATGTGGTAAGAGGCCATACAATGTTATTATGTGGTAAGATGCCACGGGGTAAGATGCCCATATGGTAAGAGGCCATACAATGTTATTATGTGGTAAGATGCCACGGGGTAAGATGTCCATATGGTAAGAGGACATACAATGTTAATATGTGGTAAGATGCCACGGGGTAAGATGCCCATATGATAAGAGGCCATACGATGTTATTGTGTGGTAAGATGCCACGGGGTAAGATGCCCATATGCATGAAGGTAAATCAGAGTCAACAAAAAGAAGTTAACGAACAACCAGCAAGTTACTTAACCAAGACTTTGTACATTTACTGTTATATTTTGTTATGATGCTTAAATGATGATGATGTTATAAGATGATGATGTTATAAAATGATGATGCTATAAGATGATGATATTATAAGATGATGATGCTATAAGATGATGATGCTATAAGATGATGATATTATGAGATGATGATGCTATAAGATGATGATGCTATAAGATGATGATGCTTATATGATGATGATGTTGTAAGATGATGATATTTATAAGACGATGATTTTAATCATTCATGTCAAGAATTAATGATTATATTCATGGCTATGAAACAGGGACAACCAAAGAGGATTAATGCAATTAACCAGGAAGTATATGTTACCAATTATTTTTCATGCATTTATTTATATGCCATTGCCATATGATGTTAAGTAACGATGTACATGCTCACGATGGGTTGTTCTTGTAGGTACACTTTTGGACCGAAGGGCTAAGGGTCGGGTTGAGGCAAGTGAGCTAAAGGGAGCATGAAAGAAGATAGGATACAGGACTTTTGGATAGTCTCTACTCTAGGAGTAGTATAATTCTATCGTTTCAACATTCGTTATTGAGAATGTAATGAGTTAAGTTTTTGAAATTTCATTGTTGGCTTGAAATCTTCTTAGCTCAAAGTTACAACTGGAACCCTAAGACGTTATTAATGCATGTTTAGTCCCTAATATGTTATTAAGATGATGTTAAGGTAGGAAGACCCTACAATAATGGCCTCATTTATTTTGAGGATAACGAGCTGAGGTCAGATTTGATTGTTCTGGGGATGTCAGACTTTGACTGCATTGTAGGCATTGACGTTCTGTACAGGTATCAGACAGTTGTGAACTGCAGGCAAAGGACTGTCCGATTCAGGTCTGATATGGGAGTCCAGTGGACATTCTTTGGGGATGGTTCTCGTTCTAAGATCCCGTTGATATCTGCTGTCAAGATGGCACAGTTGTTGGAACGGGGCCATACATGATATCTCATCTATGCTGTTGATGTTACTGAGAAGATGGAAGAATTAAAAGTTGAGGATGTGCCCGTAGTGGCGGAGTATCCTGATGTCTTTCCGGAAGAGATTCCCGGATTCCCACCGACGAGAGAGGTCGAGTTTGGGGTTGAGTTACTACCGGGGACGTCTGCCATTTCTCGTGTCCCATATAGGATGGCACCAGCGGAGCTAAGGGAGTTAAAGATTCAGTTGCAAGAGCTCTTGATAAGGGCTATATACGCCCTATCGTATCACCCTGGGGTGCGCCAATTTTGTTTGTTAAGAAGAAAGATGGTTCGATGCGGCTGTGCATCGATTACAGACAGCTGAAGGTACACTTTTGGACTAAAGGACTAATGGTCGGGTTGAGGCAGTGAGCTATGAGGAGCATGAAAGAAGTTAGGATACATGATTTTTGGATAGTCTCTACTCTAGGAGTAGTATAATTCTATCGCCTTAACATTCATTTTGAGAATGTAGTTAATTAAGTTTGAAATTTCATTTTTGGCCTGTAATCTTATTAGCTCAAAGCTACAACCGGTGCCCTAAGAGGTTATAAATGCATGTTTAGTCCATAATATGTTATTAAGATGATGTTAAGGTAGGAAGACCCTACATGAGACGTTTAGTCCGTTCTTTTAACAGAAGTTGTGCTTTGGTGAGTTTAATACCATTAGAATGACTTTGAGCACTAATTTGTAGTTGTGATTCATTTTCTTGTACACCATATTTTAAACTATATTCTCTATAAATCTAATGCAAATAATTTCTAACACGGTTTACTACCATAAAAGAATCAATTAGGGAAATATCATCCGGAGGATAATCCCTCATAATACATCACTCTAACATTTCATGCAAAACATCCAATTTAAGTCGAGGATCTAAAGCAAAAGCAACTAGAAAAAGTTCAGGAATATTATAAAAATATTTTCCCATTTAACCTTCATTGCTACCACAGAAGAGGTTAGCAGATATATAGATAAATTTTCATTTACGGTAAGTGTTACATTACAACAATTCCTCAAAAATAAATGAGATGTAGGATAATAAACTCCAGATAATTATTCAGTTACATCATAAAATACATTCAACATTTCACAGATACTTTTACATACATTCCATTGGTGCGAAAATACATAAACATTGGGGTTTCCACCATGTTGTGCAAAAAATGAACACAATAACTTTCTATATTCATATGAATCATTTAGCAATTTATATGTTGTGTTCTAACATGTGGGTATATCTCGTGGAAATTTTCCAGGTCGCATGCCATTAATCTTACAAAACTTACCCATTGTTTCATCAAACTCTGATGGACCACAAATAAGATAATGACATTTTAATTGGTTGAATCTGATTATCTAACGATCTTAATCCATCTTGCACACATAAGTTCAAAAGACGGCAAATACATCGAATATGAAACAATAAACCACCAATAGCAGGTTGACAAACACGTTTAAGGTCTTCAATACTCAATGTGTTCGAATTATCATTATCAAATGACACAGAAAAACTTTGGAAGTTAAACCATATTCTTCTAAAATTACACAAATCAATTGAGAAATATTATGTGTGGTGTGTGATTCATTGAATACTCGATATGCATGTAAGCTTTTTTTTGAATTGACCATGAATTATCTATCAAATGACAAGTAATACCCATATACGAATTAGTTTGCCAATGATCATTCCAAATACTAGAGCATATAGAAACTTTATTCGTCAAATTACTAAATAATGCAACTAATTCTTTCTTTTTTTGACGAACTAATTTTTTAAGTGTTCGTGTGACTGTGGTCCTAGGAACACGTTTAGCAGCATGTTGTAAAGATTCATGACATAGATCTTCAAAACCAAATCTAGATGCAATACTAAAAGAAAGATGTTCTACGGAGATAAATTTTGCCAATGATTCTCTTAATTGTGCATCAGTGTATTTGAAAAGTGGAGTCGGTACCTTCACCCGAGGAATTAAATCTAGACAGTTGAGTTTGAGAAGAATCATTACCAAACTCCACTGGATGCTTCGTTTCGATATGACGCTTAAAAGATCCATTGCCACCACCACTTTGAAACTTATACGTACTGGTACAATATTTGCATTTGGCGCGCATCTCTCCAGATGGAAGAGTCACATTCTCAAAATGTTTAGTAAAAATCGATGATTTAAGTGGAGGCATAGATCTTACCTTTGAATGCGCACTTTCTTGGGTATCATTCGTAGCAAAAGAATCATCGTCGGTAAATTCAATATCATCAGTATCAATATCAACATCGGGTTCGGCACGTTCGGGATATGTCACATTGCCTTTGTCTTTACGTGGATCACTAGGACCTTCCATTGAGTAATTCAAAAATAATACAAGTAAATGGGGTATTGAAAACTTTGAGTTGTGAGAGAATTGATGAAAAATGAAATAGAGAATATTTATAGGCATGAAAAATAACGGTCAATTAATCCAAGCCATCGATCTATAGTGGTCACAAAATCCTAGCCATCGATTTTAAAATTTAAAAAAGAAATTTTTTACGGATGAACCGACGGTTACAAACCGCTGGTTCAACCTGCTGCAACGGTCAGGAGATCCTGACCGTTGATATACAACGGACAGGAAATCTGGCCATTCGTTTTAAAAAAAATTATAAAAAATTAAGGCTTGGAACCGCCGGTTCCACGGTTTTTGGGCCCGTGTCATAACCGTCGAACCGGGTCAACGGTTAACCGGCCCGTTGATCCGGTTGCTGTCCGGGCCGGGCCGCTGTTATTTAATAACCGCGGTCATGTCTACCTGGCAACGGCGGGCGTGCCACAAAAAAAACCAGACCCGTCCCTCTTCGCATTAACCCACGAACCCGACGGGTTCTACCCGTCCCACCCTGTCAAATTTTAGATGGTCAAGCTCAATATATTTTTGAACATAAAAATGACATAAACTACCATATTCACAACAAGCACATGCTAAAATAATACCTAAACTACCACAATCTACACTTTTTTTCTTCATGAGGCTGAAATTAAGACTAACATCTAGAACATAAATGAGAATGTGGTCTATTAATAAAATAAAAAAATAATTAATATTTTTATGGGACGGGCACGGGGTGAGTTTGGCTAAATCAGGACCCGCCCCACGTCAGAAACCCGGTCAAATGGATCTAAACCTACCTCGGGACCCGTTTGACCGGTTTAGATCTATCCCATAAGGACGAGTTTAATACGGGCCCGGGTTTAGCTCCGTCACATTGTCATCCCTAGTTGGAATATGTTAAAAGTTTCGATATAATTACGGGGGGTGCCACTAGGGAAGTGAAGTAAGCACTTGCATCAATACGAGGAGCATGCGACGACTCGGTTATATTCTTTGTTATCATCCACCATGTGCCTGTTTTTTTTTTAACATGTAGAGTAATTATATCAATAAAAGACCGGTACAATGAAGGTTTGGTTGAAACCCACAAAATATGATAAACAACCGATAAAACAACAATAAATATGTGTCATATTTGAGCAAAAACTAAACACATGATGAGGCGACTAAATTGACTAATGGAAAAATGAAGCACATATGAATCACAAGACCATGATCTAAAGTGTGCAAGTATCATCAGAGTCAAATCAGGTCCTCTCAAACCAAGTGCATGTTTTGGAATTAGGGGTTTGATTTAATTTATTTTATTTGATAATTCGTGATAATCATTGGATAAATATTTTATAAATATAATAATATATTCCATATCGCATTATATTCAAAAACCCCACCTTTATAATGATTATGGCACAATTTAATTTTTTTCTCTATTTTTTTTTTTTTTATGATGGCCATCATTATTCTTTATTAGCATATATCATGAACTTCATTTTTTCTCTCTAGAAATTGTCAAATCATGGGTTGTGTAGTTATTTAGAGTAGGATCTCATTCATCAGCAGTTTTATAAAAAAACTGATTATAAATTTTATTTCGAAAACACAAGCATTGTTATAGGTGCACATTTTTGTAATCTTGAATATCTTTCCTTTTATTACACACAACCAAGGTCACTTGCCAACTCGATGATAGAGCTGTTGATTTTCTTGTTTTGCCTCACAAGTTCTGAAACCCAAAATTGGAGGACTACTCCACTGTAATTTTAGGTTAAACGTGGAGTTGGATGCAATATATGAGTCGAATTATAGGCATTAGCATCACACCACTTGGGCTAATTTCACTATGATACACACAAAATTGTGAAAAATGACTATAAATCACAATGACTTCCCTACAGGGTTAGCTCCAAAACTGAGCTCCTTCATGAAGAGAAATTTTAGATTAATTAATACAGTAATCAAACTAGTAATCTAACTGCAGATGCAATTGCAAGAAACTCCTCCTCCCCAACTTTCTTCCGTATTCCATCAATCATCAGGTGCCCTTTAACACCTTCTGAACTAACTTCACCCGTATAGTCTGATTCACAATCTGGCTTAGTCTCCTTCACTTTTTTAATACAACTCTCATCCAATTCTTGGATGGCACTCTCGGCTTTTCTTTTGTTGCACTGCTTCGGGTAGCTAAACTCTTTGTTGTCTGACAATTTTACCACTTCTTTGAAATCGTTGGTGTAGTTGAGGGATGAAAGATGGACCGAAAACTCTGTCGTAGAAGGAATATTGCCAATGACACAGGGTTTCCATGATTCGACCACTTTCCATCTTCTATTCTGTCTGAAATCGGATTCTTTTGGTCTTATAGCCTTGCCTTCAATTCGATACAGTTTCATCAAGTCAAATTCCTCTTCAGCGAGAAGGAGAGAATCTTTTTGTTGAGAAAGGGGAATGACATCATCAGGGGGATCAGAGTTCGGTGCCAAATCCGATAGTCCCAGTGAAGAAAATTTCTCGAGTTTATGAAGTAAAGAGGGATCGCCAATTAGATGTGCGATAATTAAGACTGATCCCATTAGTTGTTTGTTTTCGGGAGAGGATATCAAAAGACATCTACGGAGAAGTCCAGTTAAAGCTGCCTTACGTTTCTCGGCCAGAAAACCTTGGATTTCTGAAGATTCTTGGCCACTAACAGTAGTTAGCATCTTCAAATGTGGAACAAGCCACTCAAACACACACAAAAGTAACTCAAATCCGTGAGATTTGAATGAAATATCTAGACCCCTATGCTCACCTGATGAAGATTCACAAGATCATCAAACCATTGATGAAATACAAGATGGATACTTCAAAATCATCGTACAAAGGAGCCAGAAAGATTACGTGCATAATAGATATTTTAACGGCTACATAAATAACCATAGATGATATTCCAACATGACATGCCGTACAGAAATGCAAGAATAAGGTGAACAACAATTGTTAGTTAGCTACCTGATTCATAGTTCAACGCTTCTTGAGCTTCCATCTTTTCAAGAATGGTGCCAGCGAGTGCTACAAGAAATTCTGGTTCTCTTCTAGATAATTTCAAGACTACAGATTTCAAGTCATCATATGCAGTTTGTTTATTTTTAGTACTGCAGGCAATTTGTGAATCTTCCAAGTGCTCTGTTAAATTTGATGAATCTAATTCATCAAGCAAGAATTCCAGCAGAATATGTGCCACTTGGGTAGAAAATGAAGAATATAAGCGGAGAACACTCTTCAATATTTTGGCAATCCGTTTCGTTAACCCTGAAATATTAGGGCATTTCCTACACAGATATTAGTACCCTTGCAAATATAAGAAAATCTAAAGCTGCACAAAAAAGTATCTGTAAGCATAGAGATAGTAGTACATGTCATATATATGGTGACTTAAACTTGGTTGTTATATATTCAAAATAAAAATCCTACACTCACTAGAGTTAGAATATGATTACTTCACAGCAGCAAGAGAGAGAAATTTGTTGTGTTAAATATACAGTACATCCTGTAAAGCAAACCCAACGTAGCATAACCATCATTTTCTTCACTATAAACATGGGTCCGATATGAATTTCATGTAATCAGGTACCCAGCAGCCTACGCTACACCAGGTGCGTTTCAATCAGCATTAGACTTATCCTATCATGTGTACGTTTAACACAGCTTATCATGTGAATGTTCAACAGAAACAGGTGTAAGAATAAATGAAATAAAATTATCCATAAAATGCAACTTCACTCATCCAAATATAATTCAGATACCATTAGGCATGCAAGACATGCCATTGATTTGTCACTTTGCATTTAATTTGACATTTATCAATCATTTATAACATAATTTTTTTCACTTTTTATAATCATCAATTATCAAATCTTTAGCCTAGGTTAGGCTATAAAAGTTTCTCATAATACTTTATATCGAGTTCGAACCAAAATTGTAAGCTTTCTAAACATTTAAGACATTCCTAAACCTCATATGCAGCCTAGTGAATCTTGAAAGGCTGCATAAGTTGATGTTCATATGGAGAAAGAAATATGTACGTACACAAGCTGATAAAAACAAATAACTATGCTAAATCATGAATAAAGAAAAATATTCAAACTCACGTTTTTTATCGGGAATTGATTTACTAGCTTTGGCAGTTATTTTCGCTTTCTGACAGAGAGCAACTTTCAGTAGTCGGTGCTTAATTTCTTTCGCAAGATTTTCCTTTTGAATGTTTTGTTTAGGCATGGTCTTTTCTTGAGGTTCCCAATAATATGATATCAACCAATCTAGTGCCTACATGGTAAGTCAGATCCGAAAGCATCAGTATCTTGAAACATAATGTAATCAACATTTGAAAGATATATCGACTCCATAAAACTCAAAAAGCACATTATAAGATAGCCTAAACTTCAACTTAAACGAACAAATATGTACGATTATTTTTCATGGGATAGATATATTGCGAGATTAAAAAGTGATTCCCCAAAAGAACCAAAGCTAACTTGTCCACTAGCCTCCACATTAAACAGATCAAAGTTTCTGAGGAGATGAATAAGGTGTGTGAGACACGAAAAGCAGGGACCTGGAGAGTGAAAAACACAATATGGGCTGGAATGGGACGTTTAAATCAAAACATCCACTCCTTTATTACCCCAAATATATATTTTCCCTTCTTTTACATCTACCAACATAACAAAGACGTTTAACTTAATTTTTCATCACTCTGTAAAATAATTACATGACATGATCATATTCAGTATATTTTAAAATTTAAAGAAACCCAACGCATTATTAAAAACCATAAATTTCTGATATGACAACACTAGTTCATTTTTGAGCCAGTGGCAATTTACCCTCTGTGGTATCGATAATAGGCACTTTACCCTCTGTGGTATCGATAATAGGCACTTTATCCTCTGTAGTTTATAAATATGCAATTTACCATCCTGTGTACCCCTCTTATTTGCAAAACATAGCATACACGAAATGGTGTTTTGCACCTATTGACAAACTACAGTGGAGTAAACTGCATATTTCCTCAAACCACATGGGGTAAGTTGTTAAACCACATAGATGTAATTTGCCTATTTGAAAAGCCACAGGGGGATTCGTTGCCAATATCCCCCTTTTTTTTTTTACATTATACATAATACTTACAAAATAATATCTCGGAGGAAACAAAACAAAAAATGCATCACATTCTCCAAAAATTTCCATGAGTTATTTTCTTAAAATATTTTCCAGAAACTCAAAACCAATCCAAACATAGCAATGATTTTCAAGAAATGCGAAAGAAACTTACTACTTTCAAAATTTTCTTCCAATTGTCATCAACAGTTCAAATTAATATAGCTACGCAAGTTTTCCGACTTTTTTTATAAAGAAATGCCACAAACGTAGAAAAAAAACATAAGCAATTTCCAAATTAAAATAATGGAATACCTGATAAAGTAAGAGCCTCAATTGAAAGGGCTTTAGCATAGACAAAATCACAACAAATTTATGCAACAAACAAAAGTGATAAAAAGAAACTTAAAATATACATCCAATGCAAGCAAATAGTCATTAGTTAGAATGTAAACTAACCTTTTCTGAGGCACGACGGAGAAGTCGAAGAGAAGGGAGATCACGATGAGAACCCTCTACAAGCACCCAACATCAAATACAGACACGAGTTAAGAGAACAGACAAATAGGTGACACATGGAAACACTATTTAGAGGATATACGGGCAGACAATAATTAAGATTCAACCAAGAAAATATTCAGGGTTTCTCACCATGACGAATATCGATCAGCATTCGTGGAATGCCAATGGCTTCAGATGCTGCACCAATTGAAATTTCACACTTTTTCCGTGTTTTCTCAATTACGCCATTGACAAGCCTTTTAAACAGAATAAAAGAAAGAAAGAACACTAAATATACTATCAAATTTAATGAGCAAATTGTTAAAAACAGAAAAACAAAAAGCTACCTCATAATTGCCATGCAATAGGACATGGTCAACACTTCCTCTGACTGCCCAGCACTTTCATTCAAATCACGTCTACAATTAAAACATAGAAATAAAAACCATTGAAAGTAAAGTAGAAGGTAATGTACAATGTACATTATCTGATTTAGATTCCTTCTGCAACCTCGCAACTGGATTCAGAGAAGGCAATAGGGAATCATGATGGATGTGTTACACTTATCGGTGAATGTGTTACTTCATCTGAAATAAATGACAGGTTAAATAAACTACAAATATCAAGGAAATATTCTCTTGCTGAAATTCTACATGGCAATAAAAGATGGATTCAAAAAAATCATTTTCCTTGAATTTCAATATTAAAAT
The DNA here is from genome assembly GCA_907163345.1 of Haberlea rhodopensis. NCBI lineage: Eukaryota > Viridiplantae > Streptophyta > Magnoliopsida > Lamiales > Gesneriaceae > Haberlea > Haberlea rhodopensis. The sequence continues at coordinate 4,255,139 of CAJQUN010000004.1, read as the reverse complement.
CTTTACTATATACAGATAAACGAACCAAGAGGCCTTCGAAACTAATATATTTTATTGCCGATTTTTTACTTACAAAAAAGACATAACTATTTCACCCAACAAATGAAGGTACAAAAAAAAAAAGGATCAGTTTCAATGGGTCCGTAAAAACTAACAAGCATCGGGAAGCCTATTGTCTCACACTCAACTCAGATAATCCAAGAGAGTGCCTTGGATTTTCCAAATTACAAAGAACTAGACAAGAAGTCATACACAATTACAAAATTAGTCATATTCAACTCGAAACAAGTTTCTTCTATAATGTATAAAAAATCAAAGACTACCTAAAGAAAGGATCTTTATGCTGAATTTCAATAATTGAAGCTGTTACTTCAACCGCCACAGGAACGCATCCTCTGGCCCGCCAAGTCCATATCTAAAAAACCCGCAAAAAATAGAAAGAAACAAATGTTTAATCTGTCGAATAGACATAAAATAAATAGCTTAATTTAATATCACACAATAAAGTAGTTACTCTTTGAATGGCAGAGGCAACTAAATCTGGCGAAGAAGAGAAAAGGGATTTTCTGACGAACCGCCACTCATCCCAGCTTATCCAAGGCACCGGTTTGAAGCTGTTGTTTGCGAGTTCTACAGCGACGTCTTCCATAGCTGACGACTATTCTTTTTCTTTCTGTGGGCAAGAGACCACTGGGGAGGACGTATCGGGAGGAGCTCAAACCCTAATTCCATTTTTAATAAAAAGACGGCGCTGCCCTTTATAGATTATTATTATTATTTTATTTAGGCGGTCATACTTTTATTAATTAATAATAATATTTAATAAAGAGGCCACACATATATATATAACATGTATATATGTCTAATAAATACTTAAATACAAATAAAAAACTCATAAAATTTTCAAAATTATATAATTATTTCCACTAATTTTAAAAATTATATGTATATCATTTCAGTTATCTACTTTATAGCTATCTATACCCACATATTTTTTTAAAAAAATATAGGGTAAAATTCGGGGCAGTCCAAAAAGGAAAAAACATTTCGACCCTATCAACCAAAAATAAATGCACAACTAGGTTCAATTTCTAAGGTCATGACCAAAATAGGCTTGAGTCTAGCGATGCATATATATTACATTTACATGCACCGTATTCTAGCACGTAAACTACATGAACCACTGGACTCATGATGTGCATGTATATTACATTTACATGCACCACATGAGTTGCATGCACCACATGAGTCTAGCGATGCATGTAAACATGCATCGCTAGACTCATGTGGTACATGTATATTAATTTTATTTATATTTTCACTATATTTACTTTAACAACACCGTATTTCCAAAGTTCCCTCCCAAAGTGGTGTATTTGGTTCCAACAAACCTTCAATATTCAAACCTAAAATCGTACCAGATAACCAGAAGCGCGACTCCACGACCGGCGGAAAACGGTGCCGGATTCGGAGCTGATTTGCCGCTGCGAGAAATCCTTAGCACGTCGGACTTGGACACCATGACAACAGCTACATTCCGACGGCGACCCGAGGAAGAGCCAATTCCACAATGCTGCTGAAAAGAAAAGAATGGCAAAGGAGATACTAATGAAGGTGTGGGAGAGCCGGTGGAAGAATTAGAAAAGATCAAAAGAATGATGATGAGGAGGTAGATGAAGAAGAAGAATCATCAAATTCGACAGCAATAGGAAAATCTTCAACCAAAAAATGGTTAGTATTGATTTTTAATTTTTATTTTTTTTTAGCTTGTGTAATTTATGTGGTTGAATTGTTCTGTGATTGTGTTTCATACATTTAGTTTTACGCTGGTATAATTTCTAATTACGTTATTGCACTATCTATTGAAATACATCGCTCAAAAATGATGAATAAGTTAGTTCAAGATAGCCTTCTTGGCAATCCTGCTAAAGTCAAACTCTCAATGTGGGAATCATGTTTGGCAAGAAAGACCTGCCTAAAACCTATATGAAAGGCAGAAAGGGTCAAGCGTTTTTGACCGATGAGCTAAGAGGTTTGAGTCAAATTCAAATGTGACTGTATATTGGATCGTGGGCCACAAACCCGACTCATGCACTCACAAACCAATATGCTAAATATTGAATTTTCTAAAACTTTAAAATTGAGAGGCTCGTTGGTTAATGTTCAAATAAACATTTGTTGTTTGTATTTAATTTAGCCCATCAAACATCAATTCCTGGTTCTGCCCTGTGGATTCACATTTCTCCCCAAACTCTACTTTGCTCCCCTCGTTGTTAATGATGTTCTTGGCTAAAGCACCGTTGAATATCACCTCCGGAATTTCGTAACTCAGTAAGCTACATCTTGTTGATTTGTTTTGTAGCTTGAAAGCTAGCTAGGAACTAGATCTAACCACGTTCGAAAGGTTTTCGTTACAATGTCAAGCGCCTCGGTTGTATCAGTAACCTTTTCTCATTGTCCGATAATGCTGGGCTTCCTATCACGATAAATATATTCACTCAATATTTGTTGCAGATAGTGTTGTAACCGATCCGAATTGAGCCGAATTTTATGAAAATTTTAGTATTCGAGTTCGAGTTCAAGCCCGAATTCGAATAGGCATATTCAAAGTTCAATTCGAAGTTCTAACTTTAATTTTTTTGGCTCGACTTCCGTTCGGAGCCTAGCTCGAAGTTGAGTTCGTTCGAACTTTTCGAGCTTGAATTCGAGCTTTTCGAGCCATTTCTAAATTTACTGTTAGGAAATGTAAGCTCGATTCGAAGCTCGAGCCCCTAACCAAGTGAACATAAAAACCATTGCATTATCATCATCTAATTCATCATAATAAGTAACATTAAAATTCTAAATCAAAACAACAAAACAATAATTCATCAAGATCATTCAATATTTTAGTTTCTCATCAAACATAAGCAATAAATTTTTAATTGAACAACATAATCAATATTGAGGATATAATAGCCTTGTCTGTTGGTTTTGGAGGTAAAACAGAAACAACAAAGAACTGAAAAAAGATTTATAGTTTTGGTCGATGCTTAGATTTAAGCAAGAAAAATGAACTCTTAGGGTGTGTTTGGTATGCATGATAATGGGTGATTAACATTTTAATCACTCATTTATCATGGTTTTGGTAGGCGTGATAAAAAATGTGATAGCCCGTCTGGCCCGCATCTGGCCCACATCCGGCCCGCATTGTATAGATTCTAATCCTTCCTTTGATGGTTAAATAGTACCTTGGATGAGTGAATGATTGGGAATGATTATATTTTTTTCCCTATAATATCCTTGAATTTAAAATAATATTTAAATATAATGTATAATATGAATAATATTATAATTATTCGTAACATTTATTAATATTAACATTAATATTCTAATTTGTATTATTATTTAACTTTCTAAATATTTCTATATTATTAATTTTAGTTTTTCTATATGTTATTAATTAATATTTGTATTTATTTTGTTCTATATTTTGGATATTGAAGAATAACTGAAAATCTAAATACGAATATAATATTTTTAAATTTATTATTAAAATAATTTAATAGAGCAAAACAATAGTTTTTTAAAATTTTAATCCAATTATTATAAGAACAGATTATTATTTACCACAAGATTTCACATTTATAAGAAATTTATTTCTTATTATTTACTATTGCTCTTATTATTTATATTATTTTTTATTTTTTATATATTTTATATTAACTTATTATTATTATTCTTATTTCTAATAATTTATTTTCTATTATAAATTATTGTATTACTAAGTAAGTAGTTTATAAGTTTTATTTGAATTTATTTTATAACTAGAATCATATTTTTGAATTTATTAATTTAATACATCTAAATTATATTATTTTATAAAATATCTTTGTAAATATTTAATTATATATCCAATTAATTAAATATGTTATTAATTTGGTCTTTATAATTTCTCAGTAATTGTTAATATATTATGGGGGTATTTCGGTAATTGTAACATAATAAACAAAATTAATCCATCATTTTAAAATCATACCAAACATCATATAACTTATCACACTATATTATTTATCCTTAATTTTATCTTGCTAATCACTCTTATTAATTATCATTCATTTATCACATCCTACGTACCAAGCGGTGTCTTATAAGCTAAATATCCTTATTTGAAAAATATCCAACACAAAACAAAGAAATACCCGGCTCTTATCAACCAGAAAATAGCAAATATCCGTCATTGAAAAAATATCAAACACAAAGCATGCCCAGTTTAGGAATTTATGAATAACTATGTCCGTTCAAATTGCAAGTATTATAATCAGGGAAAATAACAAACTTATGGAGTGGACAACTGATGGCCAGATGTACATGTTAAGAAAATCAAAATAAGAAAATCCGGCGTGAACTTGCGTGAAGAGTATTACTATACAGTCAATGAGTAGTGGCGATGTGAAGATGAAGGGCGGTGACTCGGCGTGAAGGCGGTGGCGTGACGTGAAGGCGGTGCAAAACTCAGAGATGAGGCGGGTGGCGGCTTTTCAACACTTGGAGGAGAGAATATTAGGGTTGAGGTCTTCAGAGGAGTGAGTGAGGAGTGACCGAGTGAGGCTAAGGAACGATTCAAAACAGTATTTAATTATTAATGTTTAATATATAAAATATTAAGGTTCGCGAATAGTTCGTGAACTATTGAATAAGAAATTTGGATTTGAGTTCGGCTCAAAAAATATTCAAACATGTTCGAGTTAGACTTCGAATCAAATATCTTTCAAGCCTGTTTGAAAAATTCGCTAACCAGCTCGACTCATTTACAGCCCTAATTACAGTTGAATTATTGTACAGGAAAAACGGGGAGGACCCTTCTTGAGACATCTATATCTGCTGGACTTGATCTTATCCTTGTGCAATCATAATGTCTAGAAGATGCTGGAAAAATTGTGGATGCCGCAACAAACTTTGAATGAATTAATGTATGTGCTAAATGTGATCAATTTTTTTTGAATCAGTTGAATGAGAAAATGCTATAGATTGAAGTGACGCGCTTGACATCGTAACGAATAAGATTTCGACCCCGGCTAGATCTAGTTTCTAGCGAGCTTTCAAACGGCAAGAAATAAGTCGAGAAAAGGTAGAGTACTACTGAGTTGTGAAATTATAGATCTCACTCATCGGCAGTTTTATAAAAAAAATGATTATAATTTTCAGTTCGAAAACATACACATTGTTAATAGGTGCACATTTTTGTAATCTTGAATATCTTTCTTTTTTTTATATATTTTAGAAGCATATAACAACAACAACAACTAATATTTTAATCTCAATGAATTGGGGTATACTACATGAACAAGAACAATGGAGATAATTAAGTCGGGTCGGACACATGCCTCAGGCTTCTCCAAACGCTTATATCGGTCAACATATATTATGTAATCCCCCTGTACTCCAAGTCTTTGCATATAACTTCGAGTCATGTATTCGTCGGTCATCCTCTCGCCCTCGTGAAGTGACCGAAATCCATGGACTCCAGTCGACACACAGGTGCGCTGGACTTACGTCGAACATGAACAAACCAAAGTAAGCTGCTTTCTTGCATCTTCTCTTATATACAAACTATACATACTTTAGCTCGAATATCTTCGTTCCTTATTTTAGAAGAATATAAATTAAAATTTCGAATCTCTCAATGGTTTATCCTTACAACGAATGGATCCACTCCAAAAATTGTAAGCACACTTGAAAATTTTATTATTCACTAATAAATCTTGTCATGCGATATGTACCCATCATGTAAAATATAATATGTTGTACATTTTTGTATAAGTATTAATGATGTTGGAATATTATTTATACAAAATTGGTGTTGAAATTCAATTTTGTTATATTATATTTTCGTTTAAAATAATAGTATAAGGGGTATTTTGGGAATATAATGATAAAGTTAGTTAATATTATTATTATTGTTAAATCTTTTATAAAATGTTACTAAAATGAATGGTAATGATTTAAAAATTATTGTATGGATCGAGTCCTGCTATACACCAAGATACATTAAATATGTATCTATATTTATATATATGTTTGTACGTGTATTGTTGTATAGCATGTTAGGGATTAATAAAAGAATAATTGAGTTTAATTGTTAAAAGCCTAATAATTATTATTAATTTAGTTAATGAGAATAAAATTATGGTAAGTTAATTATGAATAGTTGATTAGGCTAATGAAAGCACACATTGAAAAGTTGAGACACTTATGATTTTTTTTGAAAGGAGATATAAATCAATAGTGTAGTTAAGTAGAAAAGATGGGCGTCTGTCGCGCGCTGTCCGTTCGTTGGCTCGGCTCGCATCGTCTCGTCGCGAGGCGCGTGTCGCTGCCGCGAAGGCAGCCCTATCTTTTTACTACTCGCATTTCTGAAACAACTTTTCATATTCTGCTTAGTATTAAGTTTGAGACTTTTCACTTACCTGCAGAATTGATGTCAGATTTAAGTGTGAGACTTAAATTCATATTAATCTGATGTTAAGTGTTGAGACTTTTCATCTACCCCACTAAACATTACACTTAATTTATGAGACCTTTGGAGAGGTCTGCTGCTCAGCTAGATAAGCTGCTCAGATAGATAAGCTGCTCCAGCATTATGTTTTCATTGAGAGTGTTGCACACTACTAGTGTCCGAAATAGTCTGCTCGAAGTTCTGCTTCAATCCGAACAGAGGTGATTTGCAGTTGTGCCTTATAACTCATTTGTCCAGGAGGCCATAAGCTAAGGCGGACAAATTTGAGTTTACGGCACACACCTTGTTGTGGCCTCGTCCAGAAACATTTCCAGATTCTTGTTGTGTTTTCTTTACAGTTTATAAACGGCTACTGTAATATCTACTGTTTTTCTGTATTTCAGTGTAACTTATATCAACGAATGTTTAAATTGATTCAATTTATCTATTTAAATAAACAGTGAACAATCGTAAACTCAAATTTTGTTTTTTGTTTCTGTTTTGAAACATATTCGTAATAAATTAGTGAATTTTCAAACAATTATTGTTTGTTTACTATCAAAGATTTATACTGTTCGTTTTTAAAATTAGTTTGATATTGTTTGTTGTATCGTTGTATTCTGTTTTTAGCTTTAGGGTTCACCAAATTCCAAACCGAATTGCTGAGAATACTGAGATTCCAATGATCAAAGCTAGCGGCGTGGAGGTCGTTATGCGTTATGCCAGTTCTGAGAAACTCAATGTCGTTCTCTCAATTTGAGAAACAGAAAAAGTTCAAAAGTTCCAACTTTACGCGTTTGCAGCAGAAGATGTTCTTCTTGACCACCTTGAACTTGACCTGGTTTCTCAAAGAAGAGAAACCGGTGGAGGATAAAGAAGACCCTCAATCTGTTGTAATAGTCGAATCGTGGCTGAGTGCCGACTGCCTCTGCCGTAACTATGTACTAAATTCTCTTGACGATGCATTTTTCAATATGTGTTCACCCAAAGAAACTGCGAAAGATATTTGGGAATCGTTAGAAATGAAATACAAAGTTAACGACGCAAGCCCAAAGAAATTTGTAGTTGATCGATTCCATGACTATCAAATTGTAGATGGCAAGAGTGTTGTTGAGCAATGCGAAAAGATGCAGCTGATATATCATGAACTTAATGCCGAAGGTATGAGACTAAATGATACCCTCCAAGTGGCGATGATGAATGAAAAATTACCACCATCTTGAAAGGGCTTCAAGAGCTACCTGAAGCACAAGCGAAAGTTGAGTTTTGAGGATCTTCTCATGAGGCTACACATCGAACAAACCAAAAAGTTTAATCCATATAATTTTCAAGGCCAATAGGGTTGAAGCTGGGGACAGTTCCCACGGGAATAAATGCAAACACATTTTTGATTCCAATACTATCAAATAAATCTCTCCCTCTTGCATTATTATGCTATAATATCAGACCATCTTCATTTATCATTCGGAGTTTTGTTAAGAACACATAAACCAAAGGAATTCAATTAATTTTGGTATCAATCTACTATTTTTTTTGGAGTGATTAAGTTCGCAAATAAAGCCCCCTCAAAATTTTATCCATTGCGAGACTTGAATTACAATGCTATAAAAAAATTCACATATACTCACTGTCATCAAGAGTAACAAAAGCAGCAGACTTACTGTCTTTTTACAGATGTCGCAATTTATTCATAAAAATATAAATAAACCTCCACCATAACCATAATTACTCAATACATGTAATAAATCACTTCCACTTCTTGAATTTCCCCCCATGCGTTCCAAACATTCCATGCTTCCCCTGCTTATGCTTCCCAAATTTGCCATGCTTGAACTTGCCATGCTTCATCTTTCCATGACCATAATGACCCATGCCATGTCCAACACCATGGCCATATTGACCCATTCCATGCGCACCGCCATGGCCATGATGACCCATGCCATGCGCACCAACGCGGCCATGTGTCAAATGCGCAGCACCGGCTGCCGCCGCTGCTGCCGCAGCACCTCCAAGCATCGATCCTACACCGCCATGTCCCCCTGCAACACAAAGGGAGTTGAGAAAAGAGGAGAGCGGTTATAACATGGAACAGAACTAAGCATCAGAAAGACTATGATATTGTAACAAAAGACTACATCCAAAGAAAATAAAAAACTAGGAATCCAAGTGATTTGCCAAGACAACAAAGAAAAAAAAAAGCTACGTTGAACAGCACCTGAATGATGTGGAGCGGATGAACCAGGATAACCAGCTGGGGGATACCCTTGTGGAGGATATCCTTGGGGAGGATAGCCTCCAGCGGCTGGAGGATACTGTCCCGGTGGATATCCTTGTGGAGGATAATGGCTGTGATGAGAAAAAATCCCTTTGTGATCATCATGCTTGTCCTTTCCACCTCCCATTTTCTTTTAGTTGATATTGTTACCTATAAACTATAGGAATGATAAAACTCGTCGATTGGAAAGGAATCCAAGTGCGAAATTATACAATGAAAATCATATAAAACCACAAGATATAAATGAAATGAAGGTGTAAAACCAAGGACACCGATGGCAAAAACCGTGCGAAGGTTAAAATTTAAAAAATTAAAGGGACGACATCATAAATGTGTGCACGTGCAATATATAAAAAAATTATGAACTTGAAAGAAAATGACCATCGTAGGCAGCCTGCTCCGCCACTGAAGGTCAGAGTCGAACCAGGGTTTGTCTTGGGTGCACCCGGTGTTTGGTGGGTGCACCCAAGACACATAACCAAACACTTCGCTAATATGAAGTCGAAGTCTTGTGTCAAATTTCCCATGACAGATTTCAAAGCAGGAAACACTGACCACAAAACCATGTAAAGAAACTAATAAAAGCATATAAATCCATCAACTCGCAATCAAAACCGACAAAAAGCATACCATATGATAATCTACCCAACACAACAATTTCCTATAAAATAGTCCAAAGCCCAAGACAAAACAATAAATAACGAACACAAGCTTAACTTTCTTCAAAACCAAAAAATAAATGAGGAAGCAGATAAGTGGGGAAAAAATTGAAGATTTTGGAATCTCACAATTAGGTTCCCTTGATTACATGAATATTTTAGTTTACACTCGATAGATAACCCCCTAAAAATATTTTCAAATTCCAATGTGAATCATCATGAATACTAGACAGAAACTAGCTTGATCCTGAAATTATCCCAACAATCCAGATTCCCATGTAAATCATCACAAATTCTAGACATAAAATAGCTTGATCCTGAAATTATCCCAACGATTCATTTTCATATAGGAAATACTTACGGTGACGAAACGAACCTGACAATCTACGAAAAGAACACCGCAATATACAAACTGACAATCTATACACATATAAGCGTGCTACAAACAAAAGTTTAGTTTGATCCAAAAAGAAACAAACTTTAAGGATATATTAGAATCAGAAGAAAAATGGATGAGCTACCTTGAAAAGCTTCGCAAGACGTGCTGTATGTATTCGCGTAAGAATAAGAATTGAATTTTGAATAGATAACGACGAAGAAATTCTGCATCGGTTACGTTTATAGGAAAAAAATTTACTTATTTTTTATGGTTTCCCGTTCGACAGTTCGACTCCACGCGTTAATAGGAGAGAGGACGTGTATATGAATGCCACGCATAGAAACAGATATAAACATACGTATATCGGTACGTTTATTTCCTGTTAGACACTTCGACTCCACGCGTTGCTTGGACGAGAAGACGTGGAAAGTCTCGCGTATATATATATATATATACATATATATATATATATATACTTTGGTTCTCATGCAAGCGCTTCATGTTTATATAGTCGATTTTTTGTAAATTAATGGTCCTATACAGGATCAAGCGATTTTCGCTTTACCCAAAAGATATAGCTAATAATAACGGTCCAATTCAAATTTTTTAAATCGTACAGCAGCACAAGCATTATATTTCGATCGATCACACAACAAAGACAATTGTTGTACCACAACAATCGCCCTCACAATAATTGCGTTCCTTGTAATTCATAGGAATCGAACACGTGACATTGGCTCTGATAACAATTGTAGGATCAATCATTTCCTGCTTTAGCTATAGCTGATGATAATGGTGCAACTCAAATCTTTTAAATCGTACAGAAGCACAATTACTACGTTTTTATCGATCACATAACAAGGGCAATTATTGTACCTCAACATCTTGTACATTAATTTTTTTGTTAAATTTTTTTGGAGGTTAATCAAATTATGATGGTCATCATCGTAATTAGATAATGATAATAATAAAATTATCTATAAGGAGTATTATGATAAATAGACTTTGATGTCAAAATGGACGAATCATTTGTAAGCATAAGTACCATTATTATCAATTAATTTTAAGAATTTCATATATCTCAAATGAGGTATATGTTCATCTTAAAAAATCATCTTGAATATGAGAGGATAGTCACTTTAAACCTCAGAAGAAAATAAGTACATTTATTTTTAAAAATTATGTTAGTTATATAATTCCGTTCCACGTATCTACGTGCATATCAAGTTAATTTTTTTGTAAGATATGGTGGTAATTATGATTTTTTTTTTTAACGTGATTTAGAAAATAAGTGGAGAGTAACTTTTATTAGCTTAAAATTGCAAAAAAAAAAAAACATTTTATTCTCAGTTGTAATTTTAAGTAATTGCCCAAATGTAGATTTTAAAATAAATAGTTGGTTAACTTTGTGACAAATTTTTAGACTGAGTTACACGTGTTAGCGTACACTTAGATCCATCCGGCTACCCCTTTCTATCATCAAAATCTCAGTCAAAACCGTCGCCCACAAATAACTCAAGTTGTTGCAATCTTTCTCAGCGATTCTTGTAAAGATTTGACACCACCTTCATAGATGTTCTCGCAATGATATTATTTCCCTTCACAAGTTCATTATTTCCCTTGTCAAACTTGTCAATTATTTTCTCGACATAATGACTCTGGGAAAGAGAATATCCATCTTCATGTTTGGTGATCTTCATCCCAAGAATCACATCTTCAAGACCTAGGTCTTTCATCTCAAAATTTCGTGACAACATTTTCTTGGTAATTTTGATGTCATTGTTATTACCAACAATTATCATGACATCTAAGTAGAGACGTACTATGGCATAGTTTGCATTGTCTCCTTTCACGTATACACATTTTTCGCATTGGTTTGTTTTAAACCCATTTGAAAGCATGACGCTATCAAATTTTTCGTGCCATTGTTTAGGTGCTTGTTTTAATCCATACAAGGACTTCACAAGTCTACGCACCTTCGTTTTTTGTTGGTCCATGTAAACCTCCTCTTCTAACTCTCCATTTAGAAAAGAGGTTTTTACATCCAATTGATGGATCTCTAAGTTATATAATGCAGCAAAAGCAATTAGTAACCTTATAGACGTTTTCCTGGATACAGGAGCGTATGTGTCGAAATAATCAACACCTTCAATTTTTCTGTAGCCTTTGACTACAAGTCTAGCCTTGTACTTATCTACAGTATCATCAACTTTCAACTTCCTCTTGAAGATCCACTTATTGCCTAGTGGTTTACAACATGCATGAAGATCCACTAGTTCCCAAGTATGATTATGTAAGATAGATTCTATCTCACTGTTCACCACTTTTTCCCAAATATCAGAGTTTTGTGAAGACATTGCTTCTTTGAAAGTAGTCGGATCATTTTTCAACAAGTACGTTATGACATCCGAGCCAAAAGACTTCTCTTTTCTAGCTCTTTTGCTTCGTCTACGTGATTCTACATTCTCTTGAGAATCTTTATCCCCCACATATCTCTCAACATTGGTTTCAGTCAATGTCTGAGTTTTGTGTGGAAAGATTTCCTCAAAGAATGAAGCATCTCTAGCCTCAATGATAGTACTTACATGGATTTCTGCATTATCTGACTTGTGTAATAGAAAACAATAGCCACTACTATCTTGTGCATATCCGATAAATACACAATCCACTGTCTTAGGTCATATCCTAGTCCGTTTAGGAGGAGGAATTGATACCTTTGATAGACAGCCCCAAACCCTTAAAACTTGTAGCTAGGTGCGCAACATTTCCATAATTCATAAGGCGTTTTATCCAACTTTTTATGTGGTACTCTGTTTAGCACATAATTGGCGGAAAGTAGAGCTCCTCCCCACAAATTCCGAGGTAAGTCGGAACTTATAAGCGTTGCATTCATCATTTCCTTAAGCGTTCTATTATTTCTTTCAGCAATACCATTTTGCTCGGGAGAAGACGCAGTGGTTTGATGAATAATATCACTACTCAGCACATATTTGTGCAAATGGTGACTCATATTCACTGCCTCGATCACTTCGAAGAATTTTAATCTTTTTATCAAGTTGATTCTCAGCTTCATTCTTATAGTGAATGAGCATATCAATTGCTTCGTCTTTACTTCTCATTAAGTAGACATAACACTATCTTGTACAATCATCGATAAATGTTATGAAATAATTTTTACCGCTTCTAGATTGTACATACTTTAGATCGCATACATCCGTATGGATCAAGTTTAACGGTTCGGTGCCTTGCTCAATTGAGTGGAATGAAGACTTGGTTAGTTTGCATCTACACAAGTCTCACACTTGCGTTTATGATAGATGTTAAATTTAGGTAATAGATTAAGAGACATTAGCCTTTGTAAGGACTTATAAGTCACATGTCCTAATCTATCATGCCACAAATGTAAAGATTCACAAGAATAATCAAACTTTAAAGTTTTATTAGCCACATTGGCAACAATCATTACATTATTTTTGCTTGTGCTAGCCTCATTTGCTTTAACATCAACATCAACCTCTACACTAAACTTAGCCTTAGGAGCTAAAGTCATTACACTCATCTTGAAGAGGTTATTGGCCAAGTAGCCTTTGCCCACAAACATACCACCCTTGGACAGAATGACTTTGTCGGATTCAAACACGAGCCGAAAGCCTTTCTTGTTCAACAATGCTCCAGACATGAGATTCTTTCGGATCTCTGGCACGTGGAGCACCTCGATAAGAGTCAACTCTTTTTCGAAAGTCATCTTTAGCACAACCGTCTCTTTGCCTTCAACTTTTGAGACTGCTGAATTTCTCATGTAGCAGTGCTCATCATTTACTGGTTGATAGGTCTTAAACATCCTTTTGTTGGCGCAAATGTGACGAGTAGCCCCAGTGTCCACCCACCTCCTTGGAGTTCCCACCAAAAAGGTTCACCTCCGACATCACTGCAGTCAAATGCATGACATCCATGTCTGAGCTCAGGTTGTCCTCACCAATGTTGGCATGAGCAGGCCTCTTGCCATTGCCTCTGTTTGGGACAGCCTTCCTTTTAACCTCATTGATTTGGCGTTGAGTGCAGTCCTTGGCCTTATGGTTAGGTTTACCGTACACGTAACAGTCACCGGTGAACCTCATGTTCTGAGTATCTCCATTGGAATCAAAAGTGTGTTTGCAGTTATCCCGTGGGAACTGTCCCCAACTTCAACCACGTTGGCCTTGAAAATCATATCGATTGATTTCTTGTCAACTTTTCGGTTGTCTTGCTCGATGCGCAGCCTCCTGATAAGATCCTCAAGACTCATAATCTTTCGCTTGTGCTTCAGATAGCTCTTGAAGTCCTTCCAAGATGGCGGTAATTTTTCAATCATCATCGCCACTTGAAGAGCATCATTTAGCCCCATACCTTCAGCAGCAAGTTCATGATATACCAGCTGCATCTCTTCGCATTGCACAACAACGCGCTTGCCATCTGCCATTCGATAGTCATGGAATCGACCGGCTACAAATTTTTTTGCGCCTGCATCTTCAACTTTGTATTTCATTTATAACGATTCCCAAAGATCATTCGCAGTTTCTTTGGGGGAATACACATTGAAAAGTGCATCGTCAAGAGAATTCAGTACATAGTTACGACATAGGTAGTCGGCACTCAGCCACGATTCGACTATTACAGCAGATTGATGATCATCTTTGTCTTCCACTGGGTTCTCCTCTTTGAGAAACCTGGTCAAGTTCAAGGTGGTCAAGAAGAACATCATCTTCTGCTGCCAACGCTTAAAGTTGGAACCTTTGAACTTTTCCGGTTTCTCAAATTGAGAGAACGACATTGGGTTTCTTAGAACTGGCATAACGACCTCAGCGCCGCTAGCTTTCACCACTGGAATATAAGTATTCTCAGCAATTACGTTTGGAATCTAGTCAGCCATTAGCTAAAACAGAACACAAACATCACAACAAATAGTTTGAAAAACAACAGTATAAAACCTTTGATAGTGCTCAAACAGTGATTGTTTGAAAATTCGAGATTTATATTTTTGAAACTAATTCAAATCCAAAAAATAAACAAAAACACAAAAAAAGATTTGAGTTTACGATTGTTGATTCTGTTTATTTAAATCGAAAGATTAAATCAGTTTAAACAATCGTTGATATAAGTTACACTGAAATACAGGAAAAAAACAGTAGAACTTACAGTAACAATTTATGAAATGTAAAGAAAAACAGCAATAATCTGGAAAAGTTTCTGTACGAGGCCACAATAAGCCGTGTGCTCGTAAACTCAAATTTGCCTGCCTTAGCTTCTGGCCTCCTGGACAAGTGAGTTCCAAGGTACAACGCACAATCACATCTGTTCGGATTGAAGCAAAACTCCGAGCAGACTACCTCGAATACTAGCAGTGTGCAGTACTCTCAAAGCAGAATGCTATTTGTATGTATGCAGATTTTCGGAATGAAGAAAGCATAGAGCTGGTGCAGCTTATATAGCTGAGCAACAGACCTCTCCAAAGGTCACATATAATTAAATGTAATGTTTAGTGGGGTTGATGAAAAGTCTCAATACTTAACATCATATTATTTCGGATTTAAGTCTCAAACTTAAATCTGAACTCAATTCTGCAGGTAGGTGAAAAGTTTCAAACTTAACTCAGCAGAATATGAAAAGTCAGGTATATGAAAAATCATTTCAGAAATTCGAGTAGTAAAAAGATAGGGTTTCCTTCGTGGCAGCGACACGCGCGACGCGACGAGCGGAGCGGACGGACGGACGGTGCGCGAGGGACACCCATCTTTTCTACTTAACTACACTCTATTGATTTGTATCTCATTATAAACAAACTATAAGTTTCTCAATTTCTCAATGTTTGGTTTCTTTAGCCTAATTGACTCTTCATAATTAACTCACCTTAAGCTATTCTCATTAACAAAATTATACCAAATTATTGGGCTTTTATTCATTAAACCCAATAATTAATAATTAATCACAACAGAGTAGTGGCGTATCTTATAAAGGGCTTGGGGGGCTCAAGCCCCCCCAAACCCATTTTTTTATATATTTTTTAGTTTTAGGCATAAATTAAGGTTAAATATACCTACCAACCCAAATATTTTTTGAGTGGCATTCAAAACCCTACAAGGATAGACTCAAACTTCATTCATCATCCTCATGGCTTCACCATCGGTCCTTCACTCATCTTCATCGGCTCATTATCATATATACAATAAATCAGCCAGTCAAGTAAGATTTCTTCAATGTCAAGTTAAGATTGCCAAAAAATATTTGATTTTAAAATTATAAAATTATGTACCAGATAACTCAGCGGAATATTGAAATATTTATATTTTGACACGTTGATTTTCATCAATGATTTTTTTAGATCAATTAATAAGAAGTTTGGTGAATCCATTTTTTATTTTCCCCAGTAGAAAATGAATGGACCGAATGGTCACGGACAATGGGTCTCCAAAAAAAATTTCGGTCCCCACAACGCTTTCGCCTCCAGCCCTCTATATAAAATTCATGGCTAGGCCCCTGACATGGAAGAGATGCCAGTTAATTATGTGGAACATTAATGACAAACTTTACAACGAACAACTCAACTTACACACCCACACACGTCATGGTTCCTCACTGTACACGAAAAACCACAAATCGACCGACCCTCGTTCTATGCTGATTCCCCTAATCAAAACTCAACCTACTAGTCTCAAAAATTCTGAAATTTTCAATGCAAGCTTCGGATGAGATTACTCAATGCTTAGAACTTAGAAGTTCAATCAAGTATTTGAACATTATGTATAGAAACAAACGATAACCTAAAAGCCTAAATGGTAGGTGGTTTACCCAATGTCTACCTCATTGGCCACTCATATCTATCAAACTAACAACAAAACGAGCCATTCATTTTTGAGTTTTAACCTCAAATTTAGCTAACTAAGCATCAGAAATCCCTTTGTGATCATCATGCTTGTCCTTTCCACTTCCCATTTTCTTTTAGTTGATATCGTTACCTACAAGCTGGGAACAATAAAACTCAACAGGAAAGGAATTTGAGTTCGAAATTAGACATGAAAAATCATATAAAAGAACAAGATGATTGTTTTGGCCACAAGCTATTACAACTCCATACATGTCAGCGAATTCAAGTCAGACACTGATACGATAAAGAAAGATGGGGAATGAGTACACAATACACCAAAGAAGTTATAAGACTACAATGTATACAAATAGCTTGTTAGCTTGTTTCGAGGTACTGCAGATCGAAGAGAACCAGTGGCCAAATACTTGTACAAAGTTAGTTGATGTTACTGGAAGTAGTAGTTACAATTGTAGAGTTGATTCAACCATTTTATGAAATAATAGTTCCCATCCCTTCTTCTCTCAATTCCAATCCCCAATTTTTAGGTACGAGATTGACGAACTCGAATCCACTCTACCTTTTATCCCATCATCGAGTGCGTCTGGTTCTCAGCCACATTTCAGATGACGGAGGTTAATCAAGCCCACGGGTGTCATTACACAAATTGCGCTGGTTGTGGAATTTAGTTTCAAATTGACACAATTAAAGGTGTCAAAACGGGTGGCCCGGCCCGTTTCAAATCTCACGATTAGATTCCTTGAATATATTTAGTTTATACACTACAGAAAACCCCTACAAATATTTTCAGATTCCCATGTAAATCATCACGAATGCTAGACAGAAAATAGCTTGATCCTGAAATTAACCCAACGATTATTATCATAAGGGAAATACTTACATTAACGAAAAGAACACCGCAATATATACAAAATGACAATACATACATACATAGTGTTCTACAAACAAAAAATTATTATTTATCCAAAAAGAAACAAACTTTATGTATATATTAGAAGAAAAATGGATGTGCTACCTTGAAAATATTTAAGCGTTCACAAGACGTGCAGTTAACGCTTAAGAACAAAGAATCGAACGGATAACGACAAAGGATTCTGCAATCGATCACGTTTATAGCAGAAAGAAAAATTTACTTTATTTTCTGATGGTTTCCCGTTCGACACTTCGACTCCTCGCGTTGCTGGGACGAGAAGAAGTGGGGTTATTCTTTGCTAGCACTGTCACAATGTTAGATTTAAGGGTTAAGAATTGATTTGGATATATGAGATCTATGCAAATATGTGAACTCATATACCCAAATCAATTCTTGATCATTAGATCTATTATTAATGTATTTATTGATTATATGCTAGTATCTCATTTCTCAAAGAAGTTCATAGGAATACCACGTGTATACATATAATATATATATATATATATATATATATATATATAATAAAGAATTATTTATTCAACGTATTTTTAAATGTTATATATACTTATTATTTTCGCTATGTTTAGAAATGACTAATTTGAAATTGTTATCTACTTTATAATTATCTTATAATATTCAGGAACATATACACCACTTGAAATACGTTGAGATATGCATAATTTTTCAATATAACGACATAAACTAATTTTAAAAATAATGTGAGACTTGTTAGATATAAATGAATAAATTTGAATAATTTATCATTATAAATCTTTATCACATTTTTTGTTGGAAAAAAAACAATCTCTACATTTAAAATAAGAAAAAAAAAAATTAATCTCAACACCATCACCAACAACTAAACATTTAATCCCAATGAATTGGGGTAAACTACATGAACAATAAAGATAATCAAGTCGGGTCGGATACATGCATCAGTCTTCTCCAAGCGTTACTAATTCAATTGTTAATGATCGGCAATATAATTTATATTGTTAAGCTTTTTTGTAATTACATTTAGGATATAATTAGCAGAAGAAGGATTTGACAGTAGACATTCGATTAGCACTGAGTGAAAGTGCACCAGAAAACCACAACACCGAGAAGAAAATGTCGTAAGACTAATTCACAGAATAAGATAAACAAAACAACAAAAATACAGCCAAATTTCATCATAAGAATACCCCTTCGCATTTCTCATATCATCTTCTAATGAGTTCCATGTTACTGCATTTTATGCATTTACATAATCGTAGCCAGAAAATTGCCGAACAAAGCACGAAGACATACAAAAACAGAAGAGACAGACCATGATGCTTCAACACACGGGAATATCCATAACAGATTCAAAAACATCAGCCTAACTAGCAAACTTTATGTAGTCTTCGGAAAATGGTTAGTCAACAATTTCGCTATTGTTAAAAAGTCCACCTTGTCCCTGCCATCAAAGATTGTCTTCAACTTGTCATCACAGTAGATCTCCCTCTTGTTGGATGGATTCTGCAACAAGGCACAACAATTTTGACTCAACAAAGAAATCTAACATAGAAAAAAGTTTATGGGCGATGATAAGGTGTTGTAAAAGGTACTCAAAAAGCTTCACAACTATTTATCGACTCCCAAGTACATCAGATTTTGACGCAATCACTCCTTGATTTTGTAAGAAACATTTTGGCAGACAAATATTACAATGGATGGGATAGCATATTAAAGCTACTCAGACCAAGAAAGAAAGATAGTAATCAAATGCTCAAAAATTCCAATGTACATCAATCCGCATAGACAGTTGGTGGTATTAGCAGTACCAGATTCCTCGACACCATTGACAACAAAATAAGGAATGACCCTGACATCGGTGGACTCAAAAGGAAGAAGGCTCGAGCAATTCCAGCCTCAATCAAGCAACTATATCAAGAGGGTAAACCGCAACTTACCCAATCAAACCAATAACCCACTACCTAAGGAAGTTGACATGTATGGGCTATCATATTAGGAAACCAACGTGTATAAGGGCACCACAACAAGGAACAAACAGCGGGATTCAACTGATGTCTTCACTTTTAGGATTGGTTTATAGAATTGTATTTAAATATAATAGACATGTAATTTTTGTTACATTGAAAAAAATGTATTCGGTTCATTTAAAAAATTGTTCCAGTTATTTGAATGATCCTTACTTCTTTACATTTTTTCTTTAGGTGACGGTCAAAAGGGGGACGAGTCTGGCTCGTCGTCTTCATTGACGTTTTTTCTTATAAGGCAAGCTTGAGTCGCCCCCATCAACTTTCCCAAGTTTGTTCCTACTAATTTGTTAGCACAATATTTCTAGAAATAATTATGTATTGGATACAAATCAAACCAACTCTGCCTCTCGGATTCAGAAAAAAACCATATGTTCCGCATAAGTATATCCCATGCTGGGTAACATTAATGGTAAGAACGGGGACAATCTACCCGTGCAAGCCAGGTTAGATGTATTTCTATCAATTCCAACCAGGGGGTATCAAGGTGCGGCAGAAGAGCATGTACATGACTTTTAACAGTTATTTTTCAGTATTGTTCTACTAAACTACACAATGTACAGATCTCGCGTGCAAGATAGTGCAGAATATGAGAATCAGCAGGGAACAAATTTTTTTCATTGAATGTTAAGAATTGAATATTGTACGAAAACAAACGGCTCAACAGTGTCCATTGAATGTAAATTGAAAAACCTAAGCACCAAAAGACAAAAGAATACACAAAAACGATAAATAATAGGTCAAATTTTAGACCTGAAGATCATGAACTTTGACGTATTCCCAAATTTTTTTGACTGCACCAGAGCGTGAAGTTTCTGGAGATCCGATGAACTTAGCCAGAGCAGGAGACACAGTCTGGACCTTCAGTATTCCTGTGATACGAACAGCGGTCTTACGCCCCGCCGCGGGAGTGTCAGCGGACTTGGAGGTGGCAGCAGCGGACTTGGCGCTGGACATCAGAACTCGGCAGCGGTTGCCAAAAATCCTTGCTGTTGATGCCATGGCTTTCGATGTTTCCCTGTTTTCCCTGTAGGCCGTAAGAGAGCGGTGTTCACTGTTTACCTTTGTAAAACCCTAGAGAGAGAGAGAGAGAGGAAATGGAGGGAAAGTTGGGAATCAAAGGAGCTCTTCGGATCGGGTTGAGTTATTTTCACGAGTATTCTAGACAAAACTCCATTTCATTTTATACTTCGCTCCCAAATTTTCATAAGCTTTTTTTTTTGACAGAATAATTTAATTAATTAAAAAGGAAAAAGAGTTCAGGTCATTATAAATCAAGAAGTTACAAGCACTAAATGATTAAGTCAATTCAAAAAAGGAATCCAAATGAGACATGTGATTAGGATACATTTCTACTTCCTGCCTCGAGCCCATTTGACAAGATTATACGCAGCTTTGTTCCCCAATCGGGGGATCTTTCTACCTTCCAACGGCGATGACAATTCTTGATCTTCATCGTATCTGATAAGGAATCAGTTGTTGACCAAAAATGAATGGTTCTGTTTTGTTGGTAATCTTAAATGAATGGTTTTGTTTTGTTGGTAATCTTAATAACATCAAAGCTATCATTTTTTAAAATTGATTTTTCCACCTGAGCTGAATGAAAGATATTGAACGTCAATTTCAGATCTGCGAATTCTGTTGATGCTGCATCAAACGTTAGCAATGAATTTGTATATGCACAAACTGCCAATCCACAATGGTTTCTGGCTATAACGGCAATGGTAACACTACCATCTTTAAATGAGGCATCAACATTTACTTTTATCCAGTTCAAGAGTAACCACGAGGAGCTGAATTTTGGAGAGTTGCTTTGGGATTGAGCTTTGATGTGAGCTAGAGTTTGGGTGTGAGCATGAAAGAGGGGGCGGGAGGAATCCATGGGTCATGCCAAATGCGAAGAGAGGAGTTATTTGAGACTTTGTAGCATATCGCTTTGATTATCAGATCTCTAATAGAATAAATATTTTTATGGTCACTTCACTAAAATGACAAGATAACTTTTGGAGATAGATATTTTAAAGCACACATAGTAATTGTCATTGTATGGCGTGGATGATATACATACTAATTTTTCATTCGATTTGAAAAATATGAGTGAAGATTTTCAAATGACTTCATCATCTATTACTATTAATAATACAAGAAGCTCAGACAGTTATCAAATTGGTTGTCACCATTTTCTATATTGGAAAGGTTTTCGTTTCGAGACCCATTAATTACTAACAAATCCCTCCTCAATGCTAAAAAAAAATAAAAAAATCATTACTATTACTAGTGCAATATGCCTATTTAGTAACTGGTGAAATTTTTTCATAATTTCATTATTGTCCTCTTTACAATGAAAAATAACTAAAAAACTACCCAAAAAATACTTATGCACGATAGTCTCCAAAATTAATCTAGTATGTGATAATTGTTTGCCACAATTAATTGTAAACTGGACATTTATCCATTTAAACTACATCAACATCCATTTTCCATTTAAAGCTAAATTTAATATAAATTATTAAAATATTTAATAATAAAAAATATATTATAGGATACTTATATAGAATAATATGTAATATGCACATGCAACGGGTGTTTTCCGATTTCTAGTAGTAGTTAATAAACAAGTTAAAATGTAAATTCATAAATTTCAAATCTTGAATTTAAAAATTCTCAAATCAATGAGATAGATTTAAAACATTGGATTTGAAATCCCGTTCCAAATGCACCTAATTCTTTGTTTGGACGGATATATTTTATTTGAACGTATGTATTTGATTTGAGAATGTATTTGAAACTTGGATTTGAAATGACACATAAATGTCTTTCAAATCAATCAAAATTATCAATACATTTACATAAACTAGTAAAAGGGTAGATTTGAAATACATCTAATATAAATTCATCCAAATAATTAAATGGATTTGAAATCCGTTGTGTCAAATCATTCAATCCAAATACACCATAAATTGCTTTTAGTTCACGATGGGGCTGAGAGGTTGTATATTTTAGATGGAAAGATCAGTCAAGCCGTTCCGTTTTTGAATTTAAATTAAGGTTTTCGCCCAAAAAGCTCAAATTTGTATGATAGCCAAAATTAGATTTTGTGGTGGTCAAAATTAGATTTTGTGGTGGTCATTTTTATAAACACTTTTGTTTTGCTTGAATATTTGGCATTAGGATTTTAAAAACACTTTTGTTTTGCTTGAATATTTGGCATTAGGATTTTAAAAAGGGAAAACTCAAAAAAAATCCTTATTGTCAAACTTAATCATGGAATAAGTCTCTATGTTAGAAAAAATTAATTCAAACTCTCAACTACAACTTAGAATTTTGTTCTAACTCCATATCTTATTAAAATGACTATAATCCCCTCTACTAAAAGTTAAAACTTTTAATTTGAGAAAACATTACAGTCCGTAGGAAACCTATACAATTTTGGTACACGTTACACATAAAATCTGTATGAAATTTAAAATTTTTGGTACAAGTTATACATGAAATTGGTATGAAACCTATATTATTTTTGGTACTTATTACACGTGAAGTTGATATGAAACATATACAATTTTGGTACTAGTTACACGTGAAGTTGGTATAAAATCAATACAATTTTGGTACTAATTACACATGAAATTGGTATAAAACTTATATTATATTCGGTACTTATTACACGTGAAGTTGATATGAAACCTATACAATTTCGGTACTAAATATACATAAAATTGGTATGAAACTTATACAGTTTTGGTACTAATTACGAATAAAATTGGTACGAAACTTAGACTACTTTCAGTACTTGTTACATATGAAATTTGTATGAAATCTTTACAAATTTGGTACTAGTTACACGTGAAATTTGTATGAAATCTATACAATTTTGGTACAAGTTACACATGAAATCGATACGAAACCTATACTTTTTTCGGTACTTATTACACATGAAGTTGGTATGAAACATATACAATTTTGGTACTTTTGGTACTTATTACACTTGAATTTAGTATGAAACATATACAATTTTGGTACTAGTTACATGTGAAGTTGGTATGAAACATATACTATATTCGAAAGTTATTACACGTAAAGTTGGTATAAAACATATACAATTTTGGTACTTCTTACATGTGAAGTTGGTATGAAACCTATACTATATTCGAAACTTATTACACGTAAAGTTGGTATAAAACATATACAATTTTGGTACCAACTATGCATAAAATTGATATGAAACACATATAATTTTGGTACTAATTACAAATAAAAATGGTACGAAACCTATTCTATTTTCGGTACTTATTAGAGATGAAATTGATATGAAATCTTTACAATTTTGGTACTACTTACACATGAAATTGATATGAAACATATACAATTTTGGTACAGTTATACATTGAAATTAATATGAAACCTATACTTTTTAGGTACTTATTACATATGAAGTTGGTATAGAACATATTCAATTTTGGTACTTTTCACACTTGAAGTTAGTATGAAACATATATAATTTTGGTACTAGTTACACGTGAAGTTTGTATGAAACCTATACTATATTCGAAACTTATTACATGTAAAGTTAGTATGAAACCTATACAATTTCGGTAGTAAGTATACATAAAATTGGTATGAAACCTATACTATATTCGAAACTTATTACACGTAAAGTTGGTATGAAACCTGTACAATTTCGGTACATAGTATACATAAAATTGGTACAAAACCTATACTATTTTTGGTACTTAATACATTAAATTAGTATGAAATTTTTACAATTCTGTTACTAATTACACAAGAAATTGGTACAAAACCTATACAATTTTGGTACAAGCTACACGTGAAATTGGTATGAAACATATATTAGTTTCGGTACTTGTTACACGTGAAGTTAGTATGAAAGATATACAATTGTGGTACTAGTTACATATGAAGTTAGTATGAAACCTATACAATTTCGTACTAGTTACACATGAAATTGGTATAAAACATATACTATATTCGGTACTTATCACACGTGAAGTTGTTATGAAATCTATATAATTTCGGTACCAGTTGCATATGAAATTGGTATTAAAACTATACAATTTTGGTACTAGTTACATATAAAATTGGTATTAAACATATATCATCTTGATACAGTTACACATGAAATTTGTATTAAATCTATACAATTTTTGTACTAGTTACTCATGAAATTAGTATTAAACTTATACAATTTTGGTACTAGTTGTACATGAAATTGGTATTAAAAGTATACAAATTCGGTACTAATTACACATCAATATTGATGTTAAATTTATATATCGAATAAACAAACAATATCAAATTCAAAAAACAATAACAACATTTCTATAGAATCTTCTATATTAATGTTAACCTTCTATATCGAACAAACAAAAATATCAATTTCAAATAACATCAATTTCAAACTTTACAAACAATATTTGTTTGTTCTGGTACTAATAACACGTGAAATTTGTATGAAACATATATTATTTTCGGTACTTATTACACGTGAAGTTGGTCTGAAACCTATAATAGTTACACATGAAATATGTGTATATGAGTTTTGTAAATGTCATTGACATTACTCTTTTCAATTGGGCATTGCATACATTGGGTTTAAAAGTAAACGTGCATGGTGAATAGAGAATATGATTGTTGCATTATAATGGATTATGTCAAATCGTGCTTTATTTGTGATTCCTGATTTGAATGCGTTTCAATTAACTGTATGATGAATCATCATATTTATTTAGAATCTATTACTCGGGATAGGGGTTTGAATAAGACCATAAGAATTTACATCGTTGGAAAATTATATAGTCGTCAGGCGTATAACTTCAACGAATCATTGTGCTATTTACATTGTTTAATAGTTTATCTTAGGTGGACACATCAAGATGATTGTTGAATGGTTATTTCTACTTAACACTCGGAAGAGGCAATAGAATAACATATGATTCTTTGGCTAATAAACTGAAGAACACAACATAGTTGATAGTTTGATGAAGTCGAATCTCTAGAATCTGTTATCATTGATTTTCTCCACTTAAATACTCATCATCTTGTTAGTTTATTTTAGTTATTTAATTAATTATCCACTTAATTCGATTCATCAAGCACCTTTACTTTTAAACCCATTGCATGCAATGCGCAATTGAAGACGTAATGCCAAGGACATTTATACAACTCATATATAACATATCTCTATGCTCACAGGCGAGCATATAATTTGTATTAATTCATATCGTGTGTAACTAGGACCAAATTATATACGTTGAATACAAATTTTAATTGTATATGTTTAATAATACGAATATTATATAGGTTCCATAATTCATACCAATTTTATGTATACATAGTACAGAAATTGTATAGGTTTCACACCAACTTCACGTGTAATAAGGACCGAATATAGTATAGGTTTCATAAAACTTCATGTGTAACTAGTACCAAAATTGTATAGGTTTCATACCAACTTCATGTGTAACTAGTACCAAAATTGTATATGTTTCATACTAGTTTTACATGTAATAAGTACCGAAACTAGTATAAGTTTCATACCAATTTCACGTATAACTTGTACCAAAATTATATAGGTTTCATACCAATTTCATATGTAATTAGTACCATAATTGTAAAAATTTCATACTAATTTAATATGTATTAAGTACCGAAAATAGTATAGGTTTCGTACCAATTTCATTCATAATTAGTACAAAAATTATATAGGTTTCGTACCAATTTTATGTATACGAAGTACCAAAATTGTATAGATTTCATATCAACTTTACGTGTAATAAGTTTCGAATATAGTATAGGTTTCATACCAACTTCACGTGTAACTAGTACAAAATTTATATAGATTTCATACCAATTTTATGTATACTTAGTGCCGAAATTGTATAAGTTTCATACTAACTTTACGTATAATAAATTTCAAATATAGTATATGTTTCATACCAACTTCACGTGTAACTAGTGCCAAAATTGTATATGTTTCTTACTAATTTCAAGTGTGATAAGTACCAAAATTGTATATGTTTAATACCAACTTCATGTGTAATGAGTATCTAAAAAGTATAGGTTTCATACTAATTTCAATGTATAACTGTACCAATATTGTATATGTTTCATATTAATTTTATGTGTAAGTAGAAGTTTCAAATTGTTTGGAATTTAAGTTTGATTTGTACTGCTGGAATAAGATATATTGGGATCCTGTTACTCTACTGTGTCGATCATACATTGAGGAAGAATATATTGCATCTAATTAAATAATAGGGAGACTTACGGACACGTATAAAACATTAATTTGACCTAGTCCACCAAAAAGCATCAATTAACATAAGTCCATTTTCTAATAAAAGGACAATAATAACCATCATGGTTACTGTAGCACGTGCACCCGTATTGTAGCACGTGCACCGGCGCATGAGGTGCACTTGCTACGTGCACTGGTTACTGTGTAGTGTTTTGTGACTTTGAATTTTATGTGCTCCCCAATTTTTGCATGCACCTTTGAATTTTTTACGTGCACATTTAAAAAATTTAAATATTCAATTTTACGTGCATCCCATTATTTTTGTTTTGCCTTTGAAATTCAAAATTATTATGATGAAAGGATAAATAATAACCTTACGTGCACGGGTGCACTTGAGCAAGTGCACCTGTTCACTTGTACCAACAAAGGAAAGATTTGGATGACTCAACAGCAAAAAAGAAAGAAGATTGACAGCCACTCAAGCTCAACTAGCATGATATGGAAACACAGGTGAACATTCAAACATGTAGGGTTTACGTGCACTGATATATTATAAGCGTGCACCAGTGTATGCTCAAATGCACCGATGCACGTGGGGTTTACGTGCACCGGTACATCATAAGCTTGCATTAGTGCAAGGAATGCACATGTGCACGTAGGGTTTAATTTCAACCATATTCATTAAGAACAAAGAAAAAGTAAAACAAACCCCCAATTCCCAAAGCCCTGTTCATGGAGGCATTCTGTAATCAATCAAGTTCGAAGGAAAATCCCAAGGCTATATCTGGTTCAATCAAAAATGAGATTTAGGATTGGAATTGGAATTCCATTTTGGTGTTTGGTAAAAAAAATTAAAATGTTATTTAAGAATTGGATTTGATAGTAGAAATATTATTATTTGATACTTAAAAAATTATGTACTTATTTTGCAAATACTATGTTCATTGCGTAACAAATTTATTTCAATTGCTTGGTTTAATTATGATTTTTTTTTAAAAAAATATGTGAAATAATTAATTTAAATAAATAAAAAATCAAATTTAATATATGATATTTTAAATGTAAAAGTTGAAAATTTAAGATCACTACATATATAGACAACAAATTTTTATATTTATAATATTTGGTTTAACTATGTTATTTTATAAAACTATCCAAAAAGAATTAATTTGAAAATGAAACATAAGATCTATGAAATTTAAGCTACAAACAACATATTTTTATATTCAAATATTTTATTTAATTATAATATTTTTTTATAAAATTATGTAAAATAATTTAAATAAATGAAATATAGAATTTATTTATGATACTTAAAATTATGATAAGGATAAATACCGGACAAAAATAATACAATCCCATTTTAAAATTCAAATCCCATCATTTTTTAAATGATTCGAGTTAACTATTCTAAATCCCTCAAAATTACACTTAATTTTCGAATTTTATTTTAAAATCCCAACCACACTACAAGCGTGATCACTTCGTCGTGGGTTCTCCGCACCTCCGCCAGCTCATCTTCGTCTTCGACGCCGGGGTCACATCTGTAAGTAATTTCTTAATGATATAACCATTTTGTTAGATCAAATGCAGAATAAAATGGATAAATATTATACCTCCAGCCATTATTTTTTGCTCACAAGATATTCTAATTTTGGCTCTTCTAAGCCTTCACAATCTCACTTTAGATGGTGTGGCTTAATTAGATTGTAGCCATAGGGACTCAAAACATGGTATTTATAGGCTCTAACCATCATAGAGATTCTCCATAAGTTATGACATGGGGGAGATGAATCAATGTGGAATTTATGGGCCACTAAATGAACTAGTAACATCCTTAATGAACTAGTAACATCCTTATGCTTAATTCATATGTTACTAACATTCTCCCACTTGGTCCATATATTTCACCATTCACCACAGTAAGAAACAAAATTACATGAATCATGGCGATAATTTCTCTTAATACGAGTATTATCTTCCATGTATCACAATGCGTCATGTTCCTCAAATCCCAGTCCATATTTCTTAATGAATAAACCATATGTTTATTCAAGGTCCAAACATCAATGATATTTCTCAAAATAAATGTGTACACAAGTCAAAATATGAGAAAATATCACAAACAGGGTTTCACAAACATTCGTTCTTATAACGAAATTTACATAGAGGAACCAAGTCCCATTCTTTCTACATGATCCTTAAATTTTAGTGGTGGCATGCCTTTTGTCAAAGGATCATCAATCATTAATTCGGTACTAACGTGTTCAATAACCACTGTTTTATCTTTAACACGTTCTCTTATGGCAAGATACTTGATGTCGATGTGCTTACTTCGACTACCACTTTTATTATTCTTAGCCATAAAAACTGCAGTCGAATTATCACAATACATTTTCAAAGGCCTAGAGATCGAATCAACGACTCTAAGTCCAGAAATGAAACTCTTCATCCATACACCATGTGATGTAGCCTCAAAACAAGATACGAACTCAGCTTCCATAGTGGAAGTAGCAGTCAATGTCTGCTTTGTGCTTCTCCAAGATACAACTCCACCAGCAAACATAAAAATGTATCCTGATGTTGATTTCCGTGAATCAACACAGCCAGCGAAGTCCGAATCAGAGTAGCCAATCACTTCAAGATTATCGGTCCGTCTATACATAAGCATGTAATCTTTGGTCCCCTTAAGGTACCTCATTACTTTCTTTGCAGCTCTCCAGTGGTCCATACCTGGATTACTCTGATATCTTCTAACATCCCAACAACAAATGCAATGTCAGGTCTTGTGCAGACCTGAGCATACATTAGGCTTCCAACGGCAGAAGCATAAGGAATGTTCTTCATTTGTTCCCTTCCAAAATCATTTTTCGGGCACTGGTTCAAGTTGAAACTGTCACCCTTCACAATGGGAGCTATACTTGGTGAACAATCTTTCATCCAAAATCTCTCTAAAACTTTGTTGATATAGGTCTCTTGAGATAGGCCCAGAATTTCTTGAATTCTGTCTCTATGTATCTTAATGCCTATGACATAAGAAGCATCACCCATATCTTTCATATCAAAGTTGTTAGAGAGAAATTGTTTCACCTCATGTAGCAAACCCTTATCATTGGTTGCAAGTAAAATGTCATCCACATACAGAATAAGGAAACAAATCTTACTCCAACTGACCTTCTGGTATATACATTGATCCATAATGTTCTCTACAAATCCAAATGAAGAGATAACATCATGAAATTTCAAATACCACTGACGGGAAGCTTGTTTCAATCCATATATAGATTTATTTAGCTTGCACACCAATTGCTCACTACTACTAGAGGAAAATCCTTCTGGTTGTTTCATGTAAACCTTTTCCTCTAGATCTCCATTTAGAAAAGCTGTTTTCACATTCATTTGTTGCAATTCCAAATCGAAATGTGCAACTAATGCCATGATGATACGAAGTGAATCTTTCTTTGATACAGGAGAGAAGGTCTCCTTGAAGTCGATTCCTTCCTTTTGAGTAAATCCTTTAGCGACAAGTCTTGCTTTATATCTTTCAATGTTGTCTTTTGAGTCTTTCTTTGTTTTATAGACCAATTTACATCCTATGGCTTTTACACCATCAGGCAACTCAACAAGATCCCAGACTCCATTAGATGCCATAGAATTCAACTCATCTTTCATGGCATCATACCATAAACTTGATTATTTATAACTCATGGCTTGTGAAAACGTTTCAGGATCATTTTCGGCTCCAACATTATAGCCCGCTTCTTGTAAATACACAACATAATCACTAGGTATTGCTGATTTCCTTACTCTAGCAGATCTCCTTAATGTTGTATCAACATTTTCCTCAGGATCATGTTGTTCAACTGAATGTTCAATAATTTCTGGCAATTCTTGAACATCTTGATCTATTGGAATATTATCAGCAGCTTGTGGAACTTCAATGATTGGTTGTCCAACATCCGTTTGAACTTGAGGAGTGTTGCGAATGATAATCAATCTATCACTTGGAGTGGAAGTTTGAGCGTCAATATGATTTCTTTCAGAAACAATGTCCTGAAATCGATCGCTTCCACTGATCAAGTCATTCTCAAGAAACGCATTTCTTGATTCCACAATCCTAGTGCTATGAGATGGACAATAGAATCTATAACCCTTTGACCTTTCGGCATATCCAATGAAATATCCACTAATGGTCCTTGGGTCTAGTTTCTTCTCTTGTGGGTTATAAACTCTTACTTCAGACGGGCATCCCCAAACACGTATATGTCGCAAACTTGGTTTCCAACCTTTGAATAATTCAAATGGTGTCTTTTGGACAGCCTTAGTTGGAACTCGGTTTAATATATACATTGCCGTTTTAAGAGCATCAGTCCACAAGGATTCAGGAAGCTTGGAGTTACTTCGCATACTCCTCACCATGTCCATTAAAGTTCGGTTTCTTTTTTTTGCTACACCATTTTGGTCCGGAGAACCAGGTATAGTGTATTGGGCAACTATCCCATGCTCTTGAAGAAACTTCGCAAATGGACCAGGTGCTTGTCCATCCTCAGTGTATCTACCATAATATTCTCCACCTCTATCTGTTCTCACGATCTTAATTTGCTTTTCACATTGTTTCTCTACTTCGGCCTTAAAAACTTTAAAGGCGTCTAGTGCTTCGTTCTTGTTATGAAGCAAGTAGATATACATATATCGTGAATAATCATCAATGAAAGAGATGAAATATCTCGGACCATGCAAGTCCGGTACTGGACTACAAATATCTGAATGTATGATCTCTAATATGTCTGTACTCCTCTTAGCACCTTTCTTCGACTTGTTGGTCTGCTTTCCTTTAATGCAGTCCACACAAGTACTGAAATCAGTAAAATCCAAAGTACTAAGTACTCCATCATTCACTAATCTCTTAATCCTATCTATGGAGATATGACCCAATCTCCGGTGCCACAAGATAGAGGAATCCTCATGCATAACACATCATTTTATACCAGTGTAAACATGCATAGTATCATAAGTAGCATTATTTGTAAATCAATAGAGAAAAGTGTAAGTAACCCCATGAGCATACAACGCATCGGAATAAAAAATTGGGATTACTAACACCGGATCTATACATAGGGATTCATATCGGATTAGAGTAATACATAAGAGTCTCACCCTTGTAGCGTGTTTGAAGCAGATTCCACGGAGCAGCACGTCCAACGAACTCCGAGTCACAAACGAAAGTTTTCACCTTCGTCTCTACGGTATCCACACGATCAAATCGAAAGGGATGTTCAAGAACAAGTTGCTAGACTTATTCTTGAACCAATACACGAAGCAAACTCGATTCACAATCGAATAATGGCTCAAAAAAAACACCAAGGAACCACACGGCTATTGAGGAGGCCGAGAGCTCAAGATGGTGGCGGCCGAGAGCTTCCTTTTGTTGTGTAGGTTTTGTGTTATGAAAATTGTCTTGCAATTAAAACCTTGTAATCATCTTTTATATAATTAATTAAAGGCTTTCATAAAGCCTCATGGGCTTAAGCCCATGATTTAATTAATCATCATGATTATTAATTAAGACTCCTCTTAATTATTTAATTCATCCCATGAATTTAATTTCCCTTCTCGATTTAATCTTTTGTGCGACCCGATAGGATCTCGTAATGTTGGCAGTGACATAAAATCTCATTTTATGTCGCAAGCATTGAGCGGTATCTAGCAACACATCGATGCTACCCAAATTACGAGAATGTCAATGACTCGACATAACCTTTAGAACTTGTGATATATTAATCATGTAACTTAATCCCTTTGTCCATTGTGTTTAGATTGAACACGAGTCATGGAATAGTCATACTCGTATATTCAATCTTTATTTCTTGATCCCCAATTAGAACTAGAATAAACGAATAAGCTCGATATCTCATATCGACTCATTCGAGCATGGCCATGCATTTAGTTCTCACTTGATCAAGGGCCAAACACATCTCCTGTTATATAGGAGGGACAAATCCTATCTCGATCAGTCAACATCCCTCTACATAATTCGTAGTGTATCCAATAGTCGCCTTTATAGTTTACCCTGTTACGGGTAACGTTTGACGATATCAAGATACATAACTCCTTATGTTGGGATCTCTGATGATCACAAGTCGTAAGGATTACATACATTATTATCACTATGAGAATTGCATATGACGATCATATAACTATCCATGTTGCATTCTCATGGTGGGTCTGTTCAGTACATCGTTCTCTAAACAATGAACAATTCATCGATCAACACATACTAGTCTCTACGTATTATCATTATCCCTTTCATGATAATACTTGACTAGGAACATCTTTAAGAATAATACAATATTATTCTAAGGACATTAACATATATATTAATTCACAATGCACAGTTAAAAGAATAATATATAATAATGAATTGTCATTCATAAATCCATAAACATTGTATGTCTTAAACAATCATCTAATGACTTGTCTTAGGGCATATCCCAACAAATCTCCCACTTGCACTAAGACCACTCAGACATATACCTAATGCCTAGAGATCTAGTATGACGATAATGCTTCTGCTGTGACAGCGGCTTCGTCAATGGGTCAGATACATTATCATATGTTGGTACTTTGCATATTTTAACATCTCCCCTTTCAACGATTTCTCGAATGAAATGGAAACGCCTAAGTATGTGCTTGGATCTTTGGTGAGATCTTGGTTCCTTAGCCAATGCGATCGCTCCATTGTTGTCACAATAGAGTTCTATCGGATCTTTAATGCTAGGCACCACTCCCAGTTCAGAAATGAACTTCCTCATCCAAACAGCTTCCTTTGCTGCATCCGAGGCAGCAATATACTCAGCTTCCGTTGTAGAATCGGCTACTGTTTCTTGCTTTGAACTCTTCCAGCTCACAGCACCTCCATTTAGGCAATACACATATCCAGATTGCGATCGAAAATCATCTTTGTCGGTTTGGAAGCTAGCATCAGTGTAACCCATTACATTGAGCTCTTCCTCACCTCCATAAGAATGTATCCTTAGTCCTTCTCAAGTACTTCAGGATGTTCTTGACAGCAATCCAGTGACCTTCACCTGGATCAACTTGATATCTGCTCGTCATGCTCAAAGCATACGATACATCGGGACGAGTACATATCATGGCATACATGATAGATCCAATAGCTGACGCGTATGGAATCTTACTCATGCGTTGTCTCTCATCTGGTGTTGAAGGACACTGTTCCTTCGAGAGATAAATACCATGTGTCATAGGCACGAATCCTTTCTTGGATTCTTGCATGCTAAACCTTTTAAGCACCTTGTCTATGTATGTACTTTGACTTAGACCAAGAAGCCTTCTCGATCTATCTCTATAGATCTTGATTCCTAATACATAGGTGGATTCTCCTAAGTCTTTCATCGAAAAGCAGTTCCCTAGCCAAATCTTTACAGATTGCAAGGCAGGGATATCATTTCCAATAAGAAGTATGTCATCTACATACAACACTAGGAAAATGATTACGCTCCCACTGACCTTCTTGTAGACACAAGGTTCATCTTCGTTTTTGATAAAACCAAACTCTTTGATTGCATCATCAAAACGAAGATTCCAACTCCGAGAAGCTTGCTTCAATCCATAAATGGATCGTTGTAGCTTGCATATCTTTCCAGCATCCTTTGGATCGACAAAACCCTCGGGCTGTGTCATGTAAACATCCTCGAGCAGATTTCCATTAAGGAAAGCTGTTTTGACATCCATCTGCCAGATTTCATAATCATGAAATGCAGCTATTGCAAGTAAGATCCTTATGGATTTAACCATGGCCACTGGTGAAAAGGTTTCATCATAGTCAATACCATGAATTTGTTTGAATCCTTTTGCAACCAGCCGACCTTTATAGGTTTGTACGTTACCATCCATATCGGTCTTTTTCTTGAAAATCCATTTGCACCCTATGGGTCGTACCCCTTCAGGTGGATCAACCAAAGTCCATACTTGGTTTGCATACATGGATTCCATCTCAGATTTCATGGCCTCTTGCCATTTCTCAGAATCATTGCCCATTATAGCTTGTTGATAAGATGACGGCTCATCCTCATCAATAAGTAGTAAGTCACCTTGTTGAGTCACAAGAAATCCATATCTCTGTGGCTCCCGGTGTTCTCTTACAGACCTACGCTGGGCTTGTGTCTCTTGAGCAGGTACTTCTTCCACAACAGCTTGTGGTGCCTGCTCTGTTTCCATCTCAATCTCAGGTTCAGTGTTTTCTTGTGGTTGAACTTCACTAAGTTCTATTTTTCTCCCACTGGTTTTTCTAGAAATAAATTCTCTTTCAAGAAATACACCAGTCCGAGCAACAACTACTTTGTTCTCGGTGGGATAATAGAAATAGTACCCTTTCGTTTCCTTAGGATACCCCACAAATAAACACTTATCAGATTTGGGTCCAAGTTTGTTAGTGGCGTGACGTCTAACGAAAGCCTCACAACCCCAAATCTTCATAAAAGACATACTAGGACGCTTCCCAGTCCATATCTCATATGGTGTCTTTTCCACTGATTTAGATGGAACACGGTTCAGTAAGAAAATTGTTGTTTCTAGAGCGTGTCCCCAAAACGATATCGGAAGATCTGCATGACTCATCATTGATCTAACCATGTCTAACAAGGTTCGATTTCTCCTCTCGGATACACCATTCCATTGTGGAGTATACGGAGGAGTGAGTTGTGGGACTATCCCACACTCCTTTAGATAGTCATGAAACTCTTGGCTTAAGTATTCTCCTCCTCGATCTGATCGAAGGATTTTGATACTTTTGCCAAGTTGGTTTTGTACTTCATTCTTGAAATCTTTGAACTTTTCAAAGGTTTCATGTTTATGTTTCATTAGGTACACATACCCATATCTACTGAGGTCATCAGTAAATGTAACGAAGTATTGAAAACCACCTCTAGCTTGTGTACTTATTGGTCCACATACATCACTATGTATTAGTCCCAATAAAACATTTGCCCTTTCAACATGTCCCTTGAAAGGGGCTTTAGTCATCTTGCCCATTAAACAAGATTCGCATGTTTCATATGATTCAAAATCAAATGAATCTAATACTCCATCCTTATGAAGTTTAGATATGCGGTTCTCGTTTATGTGGCCCAAGCGACAGTGCCAGAGATAAGTCGGATTACAATCATTATTTTTAATCCTTTTAGTATTTATGTTATAGATAGGCATATCAAGATTCAATACATAAAGACCATTCACCATTTGTGCACTAGCATAAAACATATCATTTAAATAAATAGAACAACAATTGTCCTTTATTATAAATGAAAAACCATACTTGTCTAAACAAGAAATAGAAATAATGTTTTTAGTAATTGAAGGCACAAAATAACAGTCTTTTAAAATCAGTGATAAACCAGAAGGTAAAGCTAAATGATAATCTCCTATAGCTAATGCAGCAACTCTTGCTCCATTTCCAACTCGGAGATCAACTTCACCTTTCGCCAATGTCCTAATCCTTTTGAGATCCTGCACATTTACACAAATGTGAGATCCACATCCAGTATCTAATACCCATGATGAAGAAGTAGATAAATTGACTTCTATAACAAAAATACCTGAAGCGGAAGTCATACTTCCTTTCTTTAGATCCTCCAGATATACTTTGCAGTTTCTTTTCCAATGGCCGGTCTCACCGCAATGGAAACAGTTCCCTTCCTTTGCTATCCCTCCCTTTGGCTTTAGTGCAGAAGACTTTGGCTTAGATTTAGCAAAGACCTTCTTTGCTTTCTTGTTGCCTTTAGCTTTGGCCCTTCCTTTGCCCTTATTCACAATAAGGACATTTGTGGCCTTAGTCTTCTTAGTATTTGCTTCATATGTTCTCAACATACCAAGCAACTGTGGTAGAGTCTTTTCCATGTCAGTCATATTGTAATTTACTACAAATTGACTGAAGCTCTCAGGCAACGATTGCAAGATCACATCGGTGGCCAACTCTTGGTCCAATGGAAAACCCAGCTTGTCCAGATTCTCAATGTATCCAATCATCTTGAGTACATGAGTTCCAACCAAGCTTCCTTCTACCATCCTGCACTGAAATAACGCCTTAGAGACGTCATACCTCTATTGTCTTGCTTGCTGTTGGTGCAACTGCTTTAAGTGTTCAATCATATCGAACGCCTCCATTTCCTCATGTTGCTTCTGAAGCTCAGAGTTCATGGTGGCAAGCATGAGGCACCCAACATCAAGTGCGTCACTCTGATGCTTCTTGTAAGCATCTTTTTCAGCTCTTGTAGCTGTTAGGGGAGGTTCCTCAGCGGGCAAGGGTTCCTCTATGACATATTGTTTCTTTTCTTGTTTGAGGACTATCCTCAAGTTCCTATGCCAGTCTAGGAAATTTGTCCCATTTAATTTGTCCTTCTCAAGGACCGATCGCAGTGATAAAGTGCTAGTAACGTTGTTAGTTGCCATGGATATCTACAATATAAATATGCAAAATAAGTTTATGATTTAAATCATTTAACATGGTCTTATATTAAATGATACTCCCACTATTTTGTTTGAAAAATATCAACCCTCGAGTCCTTTAGTGGGCCAAGATCCATATTTCACCTAATCTTGAGTTAGCTTTGGCTAATCGCCCAAGACTCGGTTATTTAGGTAGACAACACTTTGTCAATTATATCACATATAATTCTTGGATAGTTGGACGAACAACACTTTGTTCAATTCATCAAATGAATTATAATCCAACCCATGCCTCTAGGTTCCCAATCCTATTGAGATAACCTAGTTAAGTCGTACCCAATTAAAGTATAACGGATATCACTTTTATCCTTTCGCGCCTTACTAAGATTACCACGGTGCTTTGCTTTGGCAAACCCACACATGTACAATCGAAGTTATTGACGAGTACTTTTATTTTGGAAGGCATCTAAAACTTAATATTTTAGAGGGATTTATTGATCTCATGATTAATTTGATAATTTAAAATATGTCCACTACATATAGTTGTATACATATCTACATATATGTGTAATACTATTATCAAACTAAAACATAAGATAAATCATGCATCAACATACATAATTAAACGTGACATGGTTATAACCCCTACTATTGATTTTCTCAAGCCAATGAGAAAATCCTATGAGTCAACCTAAGGTAACTTCATAAGCACCTCCCTTTGGCTCCAATTTGTGAATGGCCTCCTCATCCCGGCACGATGCTCCATCTTCATTGATCACCATCAATAAAATAAACTACACTATTTACAAGATATAGAATTCCTCGATTCACATTCGAGGGGAACATAGGGGAGGGATTACATTTAGAATGAAATAGAGAAAGGCACGACACGCAGGTCGTATTATAAATTACAAACATCCACAAATCCTATCTAATAGGTCAAAGGGCTATAACCACGCACCATGCTCAAACAACACATAAAGCATGCATTAACATTTAATTAATTAAATTCTAAACATTTTAAATTTAATTCTAATTAAAATTGTAAAATAATTTTTGAAAAATTATCGTACGCTCGGGACATCACATGCCACGAACTAAAGCGACTAAGACTCGAACCACCATGGTTCGAACCATGAAGCACACGGCTGGACCAATAGTGGGCCTAGGGTTCGAAACCCTAGCCCATGGCCGAGTCATGCTCGAGCGGTGGCGGCGAGCCCATGCACGGCTGCTAGGGTTCGAAACCCTAGCCGTCATGAGTTAGCCGTCACGAGCCAATGGGTTCAAAAACCCTAATTTTGCGGCGGCTCGGCTCATGCTCGAGCCAGGGTCCGAACCCTAGCCCTTAAGCGGCGGCTGCTTGGCCATGCACGAGCCAATGGGTTCGAAACCCTAGCAACATGCGGCGGCCGTGAGCCATGATGACTAGGGTTCGAAACCCTAGCCTTTCGGTGGCTGCGGCCGTGCGCCAGGGTGACTAGGGTTCGAAACCCTAGTCCTTTGGTGGCTGCGGTCGTGAGCCATACATGAGCTAACACATCGATTTTACGCTTTCATGTATCGTATACAATTATTCGCCAATTATATCAAATACAATTATACGATGATTTTCATAAACTCAATTTATTTCATATCATATATGAATTAAACAGTTTTAATAGCATGCAATATTAATTCTAATATGATTAACATAATTTAATCACATAAATCCGATATGAGCCTTGTACACGGCTCTGATACCACTGTAAGTAACCCCATGAGCATACAACGCAGCGGAATAAAAAATTGGGATTATAACACCGGATCTATACATAGGGATTCATATCGGATTAGAGTAATACATAAGAGTCTCACCCTTGTAGCGTGTTTGAAGCAGATTCCACGGAGCAGCACGTCCAACGAACTCCGAGTCACAAACGAAAGTTTTCACCTTCGTCTCTACGGTATCCACACGATCAAATCGAAAGGGATGTTCAAGAACAAGTTGCTAGACTTATTCTTGAACCAATACACGAAGCAAACTCGATTCACAATCGAATAATGGCTCAAAAAAAACACCAAGGAACCACACGGCTATTGAGGAGGCCGAGAGCTCAAGATGGTGGCGGCCGAGAGCTTCCTTTTGTTGTGTAGGTTTTGTGTTATGAAAATTGTCTTGCAATTAAAACCTTGTAATCATCTTTTATATAATTAATTAAAGGCTTTCATAAAGCCTCATGGGCTTAAGCCCATGATTTAATTAATCATCATGATTATTAATTAAGACTCCTCTTAATTATTTAATTCATCCCATGAATTTAATTTCCCTTCTCGATTTAATCTTTTGTGCGACCCGATAGGATCTCGTAATGTTGGCAGTGACATAAAATCTCATTTTATGTCGCAAGCATTGAGCGGTATCTAGCAACACATCGATGCTACCCAAATTACGAGAATGTCAATGACTCGACATAACCTTTAGAACTTGTGATAATATTAATCATGTAACTTAATCCCTTTGTCCATTGTGTTTAGATTGAACACGAGTCATGGAAAAGTCATACTCGTATATTCAATCTTTATTTCTTGATCCCCAAGTAGAACTAGAATAAACGAATAAGCTCGATATCTCATATCGACTCATTCGAGCATGGCCATGCATTTAGTTCTCACTTGATCAAGGGCCAAACACATCTCCTGTTATATAGGAGGGACAAATCCTATCTCGATCAGTCAACATCCCTCTACATAATTCGTAGTGTATCCAATAGTCGCCTTTATAGTTTACCCTGTTACGGGTAACGTTTGATGATATCAAGATACATAACTCCTTATGTTGGGATCTCTGATGATCACAAGTCGTAAGGATTACATACATTATTATCACTATGAGAATTGCATATGACGATCATATAACTATCCATGTTGCATTCTCATGGTGGGTCTGTTCAGTACATCGTTCTCTAACATGTACCCATATGTTGATTTGATATCTCATATCAATGAACAATTCATCGATCAACACATACTAGTCTCTACGTATTATCATTATCCCTTTCATGATAATACTTGACTAGGAACATCTTTAAGAATAATACAATATTATTCTAAGGACATTAACATATATATTAATTCACAATGCACAGTTAAAAGAATAATATATAATAATGAATTGCCATTCATAAATCCATAAATATTGTATGTCTTAAACAATCATCTAATGACTTGTCTTAGGGCATATCCCAACAAAAAGCCCATCAGACAATGTACCATTCCCAACAAGATCAGATTTATAATATAAACTGAAAGATGTTTCTGAAAACTTAAAGGAATAACCAAACGGTACAAGTCTTGAAACTGAAATTAAATTCCTAGAAAAACTAGGAATATAAAATGTCTTTTCTAAATTCAAAATAAAACCACTGTTTAGAACTAGACTGCATGTTCCAACAGCTTCCAGATGTGAGCGCGTCTTATTTCCTGAATAAATGCATTGCTCACTTTCCACTGGTTTCCTTAGGTTTCGCACACCATGCAAGGTATTCGAAATATGTATTGTAGAACCAGAATCAATCCACCATGTGTTATAAATAACATCAACCATATTAGATTCGTAACAGACAAATGAGATTGGTTTACCTTTCGTCTCAAGCCATTTCTTGAATTTGGTGCAATCTTTCTTCATGTGTCCCTTCTTTTTACAAAAGAAACACTTAGTTTCCTTTTTGATTCCACCTTGGGGTGGTATTTTACCTTTCCCTTTCCATTTGGCTTGGTTTATATCCTTTCTTTCCGTTGCCATAAACGCACTTTCACTTTTTTCCATTGTCAATCTTCCCTCATCTTGAACACACATGGTCATCAGTTCATTAATTGACCACTTATCCTCATGTGTGTTGTAGGATATCTTAAAAGGTCCATACTGACTTGGGAGAGTGTTTAAAATATAGTGAACAAGGAAAGACTCAGACATCTCAACCTCAAGAGTCTTTAGTTGAGCCGCAATGTCCCTCATTTGCATGATATGCTCACGCACACCTTTAACAATAGTGATCCTCATGGATGAAAATTTCATAATTAGGGTACTGGCTAGTGCTTTATCTGAAGTCTCAAACTGCTCATCAATAGCCTTCAGCAATGCCTTGACATTTTTATGTTCTTCTACAGAACCTCGAATACAAGCAGAGATTTTAGTCTTTATGAACATTACGCAGAGACGATTAGATCGCTCCCACTTTTCATAAAGATCAACCTCATCAGGAATGCTGATTTCATTAATCGGAGGTGGTTCGTCTTTCCTTATGGCATAATCAATGTCCATCCACCCTAAATGAAGAAGAATTCTCTCCTTCCAAACTTTATAGTTATCACCTTTTAGTTCGGGAATATCACACTTAACATCAGAGAAATTCACAGATTGCATAACTGCATAAAAATCATCGTACATGCTTAGAATCCAAAATTTGAGACTAATTAACATAATTCATATTTTACCAATGTAAAATCATACTTAAAAATATATGAATCTAGTGACGTAAAACTTGCATGTGGGCTAAGGTCTTACTCAATTAGATTCATAATAACTATATGATAAAACTATCAAATTATGTTCATTTTCCTAATTCCTGTAGGTAAATAGAAAATATAATTTGATATTCTATCATAATTAATCATACAAATATAATAAAAAATCATGTGGGAAAATCTATTATATTAAATATGACAAATTACAAGTAATAGAACTATCAAAACGGGCTACGCCCGTGGGCCTGGCCCAACCCAACCCGCCAAATAGGCGGGTTGGGCCAGCATTTTTATGGCCCGCCTGCTATACGGGCTGGCCCAAACGGGCCGCGGGTTTTGGCGGTCCAACCCGCGGGTTGGCGGGCTGGCCCGCGGGTTGGCGCCATTTTTTTTATAAAAAAAAAATTGTTATTTCTTTTTTTAAGGCTCAATTCATAGATAAAAACTCAATATCACATTGAAGCATTCAATCTACTATATATTTTTCACTTGATCTTGCTTGAAAGTTGCAACAAGTATTTCAAAAATGAGTAAAATACTTATTCACTAATAAAGTTTTTTTAGTAGCAGTGTTAATATCTAGATAAAAGCTGAAACAAGTTTCAGTATTCTTCTAGCATCAGTTTCAGTTTCGACAAGTTTAGTTGGGAATATTTTTTTGAAGTTTCTTAAAAAAAAAAAGTAACTTTTTTTTTAAAAAAAACTAAAAGTAAAAAAAAAATATTTCGGCGGGCCAGCCCGCCCCAACCCGCGGCCCGCTTCGGGTCGGGTTGGGTTGGGGTTTTCCCAACCCGCCTGGAGGCGGGCCCAAACGGGTTGGGCCCGTTTGGGCCGCGGATTGGGCGGGCCAGCCCGTTTGGGTCGGACGGGCCCGTTCTGACAGCTCTAACAAGTAATGTTATAATGTGATCCCATAACACTTAATATATAATTTTGCATAATTAAAGATACTATGGCTACTCCTTAATTAATTAAAATTATATGGATCACGCAACATTTAATTCACAAAATATGTGCATATAAATTGCACAAACTTTAAGCAATATGAACACCAAATTGGTGTACTAAATTATTTAACTCAATATTGCATGTATAATAACACAATAAAAATTATACATACAAAATAATAAAATAAATAGTTTAGCACACATAAATTAAACCACATAAAATATATATACATATGCATATAGATTTAATTACCCTCGATTATAACATAAATCAATAAAGGCTAAATCATGAAGCATATGTACATTTACAAATGAAATGAAACTAAATTGTAACATATTAATTAATGTTACAATAGGAAAAAAAAACTGACGGCCGATACATCAAAATAATTAATAAAACACTATATATGAAACAACAGTTTAATAGCCCATTGCAAGTTACAATACCATTGTCCAGAAAATTAATTTGATTTATTTATTCTAATAAATATGAAACTTTTGTTTATTTCATCAATAAAGAAACTTTATCGGTCAGTGCAAAATAAGTTGCCAATGCAACTTTGACCTTTCCAAAGAGATAAAGAAACAAAGACCCTTTTTTTTTTTTCGATGTCTTCTCTTAATTTATTTCTGGAAGACTTTGTCTTCAACCTTAAGCCGGTTCCAACCCAAATGAAAACCCGACAGTTTCTAGCATATTTTATTTTATTTTAAAATGGCATGGCAAGAGAGTAAAACAATAGCAAGGCAGAGGCAATAACATGCTCTGATACCAACTGTAAGTAATTTCTTAACGATCTAACCATTTTGTTAGATCAAATGCGGAATAAAATGGATAAATATTATACCTCCAGCTATTGCTTTTTGCTCACAAGATATTCTAGTTTTGGCTCTTCTAAGCCTTCACAATCTCACTTTAGATGGTGTTTTATGGCTTAATTAGATTGTAGGCATAGAGACCCAAAACATGATATTTATAGGCTCTAACATCATAGAGATTCTCCATAAGTTATGACATGGGGGAGATGAATCAATGTGGAATTTATGGGCCACTAAATGAACTAGTAACATCTTAATGAACTAGTAACATCCTTATGCTTAATTCATATGTTACTAACAACATCATCCTTAGTTCCCAATTCACCGGCCCTTCCAACTCATCCTTCCTCGGTGTCGCCCTTGACCCTTGCCACCACCGCCACCTAGCCATAGTCCACCGTCATGCCCCTCTCTTCGACGCCCTCGCATCCTACCACCTCCCCACGTTCCAGCTTCTCTCTCTCATCCACCTCCCTCAATGTGCGGAAGCCGCACATCATCAATTTGTTGCTTTAGGATTTCGTACACAGTCGGAGGAGTGTAGGGAGAAATTGAAGAAGTGAGAGTTTAGTGAATGAGAGAGAAGAATGAGCTAGTGTTTATTTGAATTCATTGTAGTTTAGGAAAGAAAAAATATCTGAAAAACAAGAAAGTAAAATTTTGGAACTAAGTGAATATATTTTCTCAACAAATGGATTGTCTAGAAATGTTGATTTTTTCAGAGTCAGTTGACTTATGATTTTGTAACCGGTAACATTTGATAATTTTCCTTAAATAATATATGGTTGCCAGGAATGAATATAAATTAATAAGATTAGAGTTTGATAAAATTGACTTATCTGAAAGATGTTTTCTAGAATATGTATTTGGTTGTGGGGGTGTTTATTCGGTTCGGTTTGAACCGAATCGAAATTTCGGTTTTGAAATTTCAAAATCAAAAACCGAATCGAAATTGTTCGGTTTTGGTTTTAACCGAACTTCTTCGGTTCGGTTCGAACGACAGTTTTTTTCTTTTTCTTTTTTTTTTCTTTTTTTTTTTTTAAATTGTATGATTAATTGAT
This sequence comes from Haberlea rhodopensis, assembly GCA_907163345.1. Lineage (NCBI taxonomy): Eukaryota > Viridiplantae > Streptophyta > Magnoliopsida > Lamiales > Gesneriaceae > Haberlea > Haberlea rhodopensis. The sequence continues at coordinate 4,210,500 of CAJQUN010000004.1, read as the reverse complement.
AAAATATCAACGTAAATACAAACACTAATACATCATTCATTGGATTCAATGACCTTTTAATTTTAAACTTCTAATATTATTTTGAAGCTATTTAATACAAAAAATCGAGTTTAAATGAGACAACAAAATAAATTATATTATAATTTAAATACGCTGTTAATTTACGAGTTCTTATTAATACAATCAGGAGCGAAACCATTAAAAAATATTTAAACCATAAAAAAAGTTCAAAAGTTATTTATTTTATTTAAATTTCGATTTTCGGTTCGGTTAACCGGACCCTATAACCGAAAACCGAACCTAAAACGAATTTTTTTTTAAAAAAAATGAAAACCGAACCGAAATTTTTCGGTTCGGTTTGAACCGAACTTTTTTGGTTCGGCCTGGTTTGATCGGTTAACTGAACCGGTGAACACCCCTATTTGGTTGGTAAGAAGAATTTTTGATAAATTTAATTGCAAGATATTTTAAAAACTGGTACCGGGTTGTCCTCAAAAAACCATATGAAATGTGTGCTCTCCACTCCAAACTGAAAGGAGGGAAAACATCAACATAACGTTTCTAACAACTTTGCAGTCAAGTTTTCTCTTGCTCCAAATTCTGGAAATCAGGATTTTTTCTTACGAGCACGAAAATGGCGGAAGCCTTAAGCCCGAAACCTAAACAAATGGCTCCATTATCCCCGAAGAGCCCGTTCTTCCTGGCCTCCAACAACGACAAACTCGAAAAGGCCCAGGCACGCTCAGCCCGAGCCGCCAATGTGCGCCGCAAACTCGACGCCCCTACCTCTACTGCTCCTCAAGACGACCAGTGTCTTGGAAAAGATCAGATCCTCCTATTGTTAAATAACTGCATTAAACTTGCCAGTGAAAATGTGAGGATTTGTTTTTCATTTCTTTTGCTACTTCTGTATTTTCTGTTTTTTGTTTATAAGTTTTTTCTTATTTTGAATATGTGTGTCCGTACAGAAAATTAATCAGAAGAATATGTGGGAGCTGAATTTGATTGATCACCTCGGCGAGATAATTAAAGTTGAAGAAGAAAATGATGACAATACCAATTTCCAGAAGGCAGACACAAATTTCTAATAAATGGTTGAAGGATTCTTCCGAAGTGGAAACTTATAGCTCAAGTATCATATCAAGAACAATGATATATACATTCTAGCTTTACTCATGCATTTCATGTGGTCACTATCATATTACAGAATGCACGGAAGTAGATTTGGAGGGTTATTATTATTGATCGCATGTGCAAATGATAGTGAGTCTCGGGCTAAAATGTGGTGCAGTGGATGCTGCTGATGATATCTTTTTTATACAAGAAAATGCTCCTCACTTTTACTTCCTAGTGTGTGCATGATTTATGTTTATTCTAGTTTGCATATTTTGCACATGCTAATTAAATTGTTGTGTAGGCAAGTTGTACCCTTGAAGCTGGGGTTAAGATATATTCCTTGAGGGTGGATTCAGTTCATTCTGAGGCGTATAAAGTCCTTGCAGGAATCAATAGGGTTGGCCAAGAAAATGAACAAGGTTAGGGTTCTCATAGCTATATTTCTGTTTGCTTGCCATTATTTTAGTATGTTTGTGCACATGATCAGTAGTTAATAAAAACTTGAATGTTGTATTTGGTCTTGTTACCATTTATACTTACTAAATGCTATCCGTCAGTACTTTGTCAATGTGGTTCTTTTCCAAGATGAATAATGGTACTTGAACTGGGAGTTTTGCATGTGTAGGTGTAAAGCATAATTTTTTTCTTCCGTGATTTTGCTTTCTACTAATTTGGTTAAACATGTACTTTTCCAGATCCTACTCCTGAGGATGCCAATATCAACAATGAACATGAAAAAAATGATTCCAAGAAGGAGCTAGGAACAAAGGTTAAGAGTCTCTTCCTGTGTTGTAGGTTATAACTTGATTTAAATAGCCAGTTAACAGAATGGATGTTGGATTTTGAATGAGTGTCTATGTATGTGCAGTTGTCACCATTATCTACACTGGTGCCATCTTTTAATGCTATAAATGCAAAGAAGATTGATGGTATGTTCCACCCTTTTCAGTTGCTTGAAAAATATATTAGTGCGCTTCCGCATTTGCTTTTGTCTAAATCATGTTCTCTCTGTATCTGTTTGTGCCTTTGTTTTGTTCTGGTGTTCACTTACTGGCAAGAGAAATTTGTGTGTTGAATAACTTGAATTTCTCTTGTCTATCAGTTGCCTTTGTGGTAGATCCTCTCTACCATCAGACATCAGCACAGTTTGATGAAGGTGGAGTTAAGGGTCTGTTACTGAATAATCTTGGAGTTTATGGTAACTGCCAGGTCCTCTTTGTTTCATTAGAAATACCTGGAAAGTGTGTGTCTACATTGTCTCAGTGTGAGGAGGGAGAGACAATTGATTTGTCTTTTGCTAAAGGTAGTAATCTGTAGCATATGATGGCTTGTTTTGGTACAGATTTACTTTTTTCCTGCAGAGATCACTGGTCGCTCAAATCACATAACTCTCATTTGTTTAATTTATCAGACTGCATTGAGCAGATGGTGTTGAATATGTCAAACAAGATGGAAATATCTCCCAGCCTTGGGGTCATATTAAATCAGTTCGATCAGGATGCCTGAAGACCCTATGATTTATATTCTTCTGAGCAAGTTATTGGGAGTTCTAATAATAACCTTGACATGGATGGTGATTCGTTTGGTGGTAATTGTGAGACTTTAGGCTCTGATCATGCTGTCCATGCAAGTAAGGTAGATGAGGGAAATTATGATGAGGATCCGATTTTGCCAATGCATCCAGACGTTTCTGATTTGGTAGATTTTCATTGCCTATATTTTCTACTTTATTCTTATGTTCATTCAACATTTTTGGAAAGTAAGATATATTCATTATGCTTTTTTACTTGTTGATTTTGTCAGGTTGATGACAGTCTAAAGTTTAATGACCTCCTTGAAGATGATAGATTTGGAGAAGTTGATGAATACTTGTTTTTAAGTTTGGGATTTTCGACAAAGGAAAATGCATGGGCAGGGTCCAATCATTGGAAATATCAGAAGGCCAAAGGTAAGTTTATAGTAGGCACTTGCACATCATTCAAACTTCCGGTTCTTTTATCTTTTCTACTTGTCTTTAGCTTTGACATTTAAGGAAGATTTTTTTTATAGATCCTAACGACCCAGCTAACGAACATGGATCACCAAAAGCCAGGAAAAAGAAAATTAAGAAAGCAGAGACAGATCTTGATTTTTCTAGTGCCCTCGACACTGACTTTTCAAATTTATTTGATCCTCCGAAGAACCCCAAGTCACTGTTGCTGCCAGCAAACAGAGTACCATGCAACACAAAGCTTCCAGAAGATTGTCACTACAAACCGGAGGATCTTTTGAAGCTATTTTTGTTACCTAACGTTTTGGTGAACTTGATAATTTGACCTCTCTTGACCATAGCGGCCAGAGCGTCCTCCTCACTCATGTTTACTTGTTTGAATTTTGTTGCACTACTCGTGGAAACAGTCTGACACATGCTAACTGCATCTATTTAGTATTCTAATCTTCTACATGGACTCATAACATTAGAGTGTTGGAATATTTATCATTTTGTTTTATTTCTTGGTGCAGTGCGTTGGGAAGGGTGGAAGGAGGAGAAAAGGTAGGTTTGCTTTTATTGGTTTTCACATGACCATCTGTGCTACTTTACTATAATACAAACTCGGCAAAATTGTAGCTCAAAGAAAATAAATTCTTTCAAAACCAAGAACAATGAGTCCTTTTAAATCCTAAATACAGTTCTTTTCGAAATATATCATTGCATGTCGTAATGGGATATTGGCAAATGCATTCATCTGTGTGTACATTGATAGTGGAAATAGTCCATGAATATTTCATTAGGACACTTTATTTCTACAGGCTAACATAAAAATAAAGAAGCATCAAATGTTCATATTTTCTTCTGTACCACCTCCACTACGCTGCAATCTGTCATATCTTTCTATAAACCTTTAATTGTGGTATTATTTGTAGTTGGAGTGTCCTGTCTCAGGCAACATATGTGACATATTTCTCATCATTTTCATAAATATACATCTGACTATTTATTTTGATGCAACAAAATTTTTGCTCTTAAACTTTTTCACATCATGTTGATGCCATGGGAACAATACCTTTAATGGTTAGATGATGAAATTCAACATAGAGATGATGTCGGAGCAACAAATATTTGGGATGTTGTTGGTGGTGGTTTTGACGGTGCATTTGATGGTGGACGTTCTAAAACTGATGTTGAAGAGTCAAGCACGCTTGTCTCCCAACCCCTGCAGGTGCCGTTCTAATACATCTTATAATTTCTTGGTCATCACTTGCCGAGCCCAACTGTGGGCAATCTAAACAGCTAAACTAGTTTCAGGATCTTCAACTTTATTGATATGCTCGTGAATCAAAGTGGACATAGGACCATCTAAGCACATGATTTTATTTGCCTATGTTCTGTTCTCATAGCAATAATCATTACAGGCCTTTGGCCACCTTACAAACAGAAAAACTCATAGTTTTACCGCCTAATGTCATGCTCAAGCAACAAAAAGCTGAAAATTATTCTCTTTTTTAATATGTTTTTTGCTCACCATTATATTTGATCTTTCTGAAACAAGAAGTCAGCTAGGAGCTATGCGTCAGTGATGCATATTTTTATTTTTATGGTGCAAACAGGTAAACAAGATCGAGGTTGAGTATGACAAGACTTCTAAACAAGTAGATGTTAATGCGCTCAAGGAAATTCTCTGGGACCATGTACAAAAATTAATTCAAACTTCAGTACAGGTAAATTTGCACTCATTTAAGGGGTATATTTGTACATGCACACATAAGTCAGTGCTTGCATGAGAAATAGACCCTTTAAGTGAGTGCAAATTTACCTAAACTGGAGTTTGATTTAATTTCTGTAAATGGTCCCAGAGAGTTTCCTTGAGCGCATGAACATCTACTTGTTTAGAAGTCTTGTCATATTGAACCTCGATCTTGTTTACCTGTTTGCACCATAAAAATAAAAATAAGCATCACTGATGCATAACTTCTAGATGCCTTCTTGTTTGAGAAACATCAAATATAATGGTGAGCAAAAAGCATATTAAAAAAGAGAATAATTTTCAGCTTTTTGTTGCTTGAGCATGGCATTAAGCAGTAAAACTATGAGTTTTCTGTTTGCAAGTGATTGGTGGCAAAATGCCTGTAATGATTATTGCTATGAGAACAGAACATAGGCAAATAAAATCATGTGCTTAGATGGTCCTATGTCCACTTTGATTCACGAGCATATCAATAAAGTTGAAGATCCTGAAACTAGTTTAGCTGTTTAGATTGCCCACAGTTGGGCTCGGCAAGTGATGACCAAGAAATTATAAGATGTATCAGAACGGCACCTGCAGGAGTTGGGAGACAAGCGTGCTTGACTCTTCAACATCAGTTTTAGAACGTCCATCATCAAATGCACCGTCAAAACCACCACCAACAACATCCCAAAAATTTGTTGCTCCGACGTCATCTCTATGTTGAGTTTCATCATCTAACCATTAAAGGTATTGATCCCATGGCATCAACATGATGTGAAAAAGTTTAAGAGCAAAAATTTTGTTGCATCAAAATAAATAGTCAGATGTATATTTATGAAAATGATGAGAAATATGTCATATATGTTGCCTGAGACAGGACAGTCCAACTACAAATAAATACCACAATTAAAGGTTTATAGAAAGATATGACAGATTGCAACGTAGGGGAGGTGGTACAGAAGAAAATATGAACATTTGATGCTTCTTTATTTTTATGTCCACTTTGATTCACCGAGGATATCAATAAAGTTGAAGATCCTGAAACTAGTTCAGCTGCTTAGATTGTCCACAGTTGTACTCGGCAAGTGATGACCAAGAAATTATAAGATGTATCCGAATGGCACCTGTCGGGGTTGGGAGACAAGCGTGCTCGACTCTTCAACATCACTGCTGATAGAATGTACATCATCAAATGCACCGTCAAAACCACCACCAACATGTCGGTGTTCCCCGACTTCCGGCACCAAAATGCAGAGTCACCGGGGAAACAGATCTGCTTTAATTCATACTATTTAATTCATTCATAGGGCGTTTAGAATTATACCTCAGACTTTAAGTCGTGGATCGATCGCTGGTATTGTCCCTTGTTGACCGCTTCGGTTGACCACTCCGACTGATCACGAACCTTCAAATCCGGTCCACAAACCTCCCGGTTCTACCTCAAAATTATTGGCACTAGAAAATAATTTGATTGTTGAAACAAGATTTCTAATATCATTATGAAACTACGATCGCAATGATATATAGGTTGTTCAATTAACACGAAGAAAATTCAAAGCAAACTTGTTGCGTCTTAAACGCTACAACTCTCATTCTTCCATTTTAAATAAAATTATCGATTTGTGTTTTGATGATTACAAAACCTATGCTTTTTGTACTAATGATTTGTTTTGAGTATGCAGCATAAGTTATGATCAAATTAAGCATATTGAAGATTGACAAAGTATTGAAATGCCAAAGAGAAGATGACTTTTTGATCAAACGGATCACCCCAGGCGATGGGTGTCAGGCGAGGCATCGCCACGCTGATCGACAGAGGCGATGGCTAGGCGAGCATGCCAACAAGTGGCTCTCAAAATTTCGACATGACCTCCGCGCACGAGGGACATACCAGAAAAAATTGAAAATCATAAAATAATATCCCAGTGCAATACATAATACAATAGCATGCATCATAGGCATTCCAACACATAATCCGTACTCAAAATATTTACATAATACCATAGCATGCACAATAAGTCTCCAGCACACATTTTTTTACTCAAAATATTTACATAATACCATCAGCAGTAAATAAACAACAAATATTCACAATTTCTCATGACTGAACTGAAAATAAACTCAAATTACATAACTATACGATCCAGGACACCACACCCTGGTATAATTTAGCTATCCTACGACTGGGAAAGAGACAAAAGAAACAACCTCAAGTAAGGCTTCAACGAGTATTCCCTCTTTGGGATCCTGGTTACCTGTAATATCTGTCATTGTCCACACACAAAGACAACAACAGCCCCCTACGGGGTGAGCCAAAGCCCAATATGAAACTATCAAGTAAATACAACATGCATCTATAAAATGTGATATATGATGTCATGCAATGCAATGCAATGTAATGCGATGCATGAAAGGTACAAATCATCTCGGGATAGCAAATGTCCGGATATCCAAGGAAAAGCAATCAAATATCTCAAGATACCAAAGGATCGAAGTCCAAAGAAATGTATCATCAATCAAATATCATGCTCGAGCAGAGGGTGACAACACATGCACATTGCGCTAGGAGACTCATCTTATGTGTTGTGTTCGTCCATCCCTCGTGTCTAGGTCCGGTGACACGCCGCGTGACTACAGTTGCTACCTATACTGCCTGTCATCGCCGTGCTCGTCGTCCCCGACACTCAGAGTGAATCAACTCAGTCATAATCAACATGGATATAAAAGAAGTAGATAGTTCAATATGATATGTCCATGTATATGTCATGTATCAATGTATATTATCAAAAATGATGTGTGTGAACAAAACATTTATTTTCATACATTGATATGCCAATTATGAATGCTCCATCAGTCAATTTAACTCACATAGCCAGTAATTCCACATAGTCAAGTAGTTTCACATAGCCAAGTAGTTTCACGTAATTCACGTAAGTTCAACAAATCAAATATCAAATAATACAGATACATGTTGTATGTTACCGACCGCAACATACCTATTTCTTTCGTTTCTAAAGGATGAATATCGTCCCTGTAGCTCGTGGAGCTCCAGTGTCATATGTGAATCTAAAAATCCATACAATAGCATTATTTGTAATCATCTATTATTTCCTTGATTTACAATATAAGAAATTGATGAATATTTTAGCTTTCTTTTATATATTGCAATTAATCCTTATTACTTTCAATTCGTCGTCCTAATGTTTACTTTTCGTTAGTTAACCTTAACAATCAATTTAATTGTTATCAACTAACTTGAATATTTTAAACTCCAATCATAATCATCATCAAGAGTGATGCATAAGGACTTATATCTCATCTTTCAAGTTGATTTCATATTAACTAAGAGTCTTTAGGATCATTCAGTACATGTTCCACTACTACATGAGTTTAATTCTCCTCTTATCCAGTTATAAGCAGTAAGCCCATTAAACTCGGTTGATTTTCCTCATTCAACAGCTTAAAAATCGAACCAAACTCAAATATCATTGAGATTACATGAAATTCTCTCATAAATGATTCATGAAGCTAAAACACATAAAACATGAATTCAACAACTCTATGGACCTAAACACGCCATCCTTCCTAATCTGGTTAATCATGCTAGAACATGGTTTAAGTGGGTTAAAATACCCAAGATAGGATTTAAGCACTTCCACCCCAAAACCATAAAAATAACTAAGCTTATCTCAAATCCCCAATGACATGTAAGAAAGGTTTGAGATTAACTCAAAATTTATCCAAAGGAATATGAATGGCACAAGGTAGACTACCTATCAAAATCAGAATGAAAAACAGCGCCCAAAAACATCTGGAAATCGCCTTAATGCACCAGCATTATAGCCAAACAATAAGAATTCGAACTCATTCCAAAAATGTCATTGAAATTTACATGCAATCCACTTATACATGATTTAAGAACGTTTTCCTCCACAAGCATGAAATTCAAATCCTATACCCGCCAATACATATCGACAAAATCGAACCAAAGTTCAACATGCAATGCAATACTTTCACACCACTACAACTCAAATCTGTTAAGCCACATTAGTTTGTCAAAAATAAGTTCAAATGCATTAAAATCAACAAATAATGAGGCTGGAAACAAAATTCACGTTTTTCCCCAAATCGTGAACAGTAACCGTGGCCATTCCTTCAGAATTCCGGCGACTCCAGCGACGAGGATGGCGGCAACCAGAGGCATAATGTCAGTAATGGTGAGGTAAAGGAATTAGACATGCATGTTCGAACCAATTCATGGATAATCAAAAGAAATCGAACCGAAATTCAAAAACCCTAACAGACGCGAACTCACCATTTTCTGGAAAAATCCGACGGACTCATGGCGGTAAACGATGATTGCCTGGTATGGAAATGACCGCCGGTGAGTTGTCTACATGGTGGTAGGTCGATCTCGCCGGTTGGTGGTCTGGCGGCGGCAGGCGGAGCGATTGTTACGGCGAGAGTCGAAGGGAGCGCGAGAGAGAGCATGGAAGCGGAACAGCGACGGGATTTAGTAGGTGAAAAGTGTATTGTGCGTGTAAACTTTAGCTGAATATACATTAATACTTGTGTTTTCAGTCCAGTTATGTACATCGGAGTGTCCTCGGTGTACTGATATATTAAATACAGACAACACTTGGGATTTATACCCACTATTATAACACAAAATTATATTCTTTGTTTTAATAATTTATTTTTGAAATATTGTCGGAGCTTATTTTATCATTTCAAAAATATATCATGTTCCGAATAATTATCAGCTGACATTCATATTGTCAATTTCACATCAAATTAATTAATTATTAATTAATGGAAATCAAATATCGGGGCCTTACACTTATCCCCCACTTAAACAGATTTCGTCCTCGAAATCACAAAATAGATTCAGATCAACGCTGAAAACTATATATGGATCAGAATATTTGACAGGATATATTGAATACAATGGAGGTATATATCCTTACGATCCAAAATGCCAACAAGATGTTCTACAAGAATGAGCAATTACAATCTCATTGGTTGAATTAGTCATAGATTCAATAGTATATTCAGCACGAGCAACATGAAGAGATATACGTCGCGAATGACCGATACATCTGGTGACAATGCCAATCTATACGCAAAATTTTCAATTCGATCTCGGATCTCATACAATCAACACAAAAATGTGATAATTTGTCTCGCGAACAAAAACGATTTAATGTCTCTGGCGAGGAAATTTCCAGAAGCACACGATCTCCTAGCTGAAATTATATGGGCCGTCTTCGTCTAAAAGCATAACTTGCTTGACGATCCTGGGCAGCCATCATCCGCTATCTGAACAATTGAATCTTATCATTCGTTTCTCGTATTTATCAAGTCCAGTCACTGGTGTTTCACCGATTTCTTCCAGGCTAGAGGTGATCTTCAACGTCTCTCCTAAGATTTCAAAAGATGCTGAACCTAAGCTCGTTTGATAGTTATTAATATAGAAACTTTGATTATTGGCACAGTTTCATGCTTTCCAAGTTAAAGTCATTTGCCACAGTACGTAACATATCTTCGATAAACAACAGATCATATTCGTATAAGGATAAGTCCGCTCGTAATGAAATAAAAGTGCAGACTTAGGAAGCAGATCAATAATATTCAAAACAACATCAAAGTCTCTGGATTATCGAGGAATACGGGTCACAAAATCCATAGCCATATATTCTCAATCCCATTGGGAACTTTTAAAGCCATGAAGCAACCTTCCGAGTTTCATTCATTCATTTGGTTTACATCTGTTAGCAACCTCCACATGTGACAATGTACTAGTAATTATCTTATCTCATACGTCTTCATCAGAACCGTGGTCTCATAGTCATATGCATCTTTCGTTTTTTTTAGGGCGAATACTGTCTTCACAGTTATGTACTTCACGAATAAATACAGAGATCATATCAGAATTATCAGGAACAACTTATCAATGAATAAGTTGTAAAACTAGCAAAAGATGTCTGGAAACTAAAATGATGTCCTGAAGTTTCAAATTCTACAGATTCATGAGCTTGAACATCAATTCATTCGACTTTTCTGGTGTTTAGAATAAATTTCGACTCAACTTGAATTGCTGAGACACTGATATAATTCCTGGTTTGAGTGAAAAGCTCAGTCAGAAGTACATAGATTAGCATGTACTAGGCGATACGAACAAAAGCTATAATAGACTCCTGGACTTTACAATTAAGGTCAGCCGTCGACAATCATCTCCTAGGATGATACTGAGCTTCACCATCGCGATCCTTCAAAAGATTCATCAACCTGCGTTGCCTTGTATTCTTATCGGATTGAAAGAATAGATAATTTTAAGTTCTTGTGGCCCGAATAAAACAAGTTTTCCACAGTATTAATAATGACGTCAAATTTTTAAAACAAAACATTTGTTACAATTTCAAAACTATATACAGGGTCTCAAGAAAAAAAAAATCCATACTCGTCTGACCAAATACATTTTCAAGTTTTCTGTGTCAGGTGAGTAATAGGTTTAGCCATTTTCAAAAACAAAAACCTTTCGATAAATCGACATTTGGAATCCCGCTAAACCATAAAACATCGGACCTCGTGAACATTGAAAGGTCTTAGCCAGTTTAACATTCTTCGACCTTAATTGAATCCACAGAAATGCTACGTCGAGAAATGACGTGGCTCAAAAGTATCGCTTCGATCATCCAAAATTTCCACTTGGATAGCTTGGCATACAGATTCATTTCCTGATAGGAAACTGAAAGAATCGATTCAGATCTGTCCTATTTTATTTGCTGTCAGAAGAAATTGATAAAAACAAATTCGGGGGTTCACCAACGAACCAAAATTAAGCTCGTATGATCAGAGAAATATCTGACTCGCTTGAGTTAATCGCATAAGAGATGTGAGATTTTCATATTCTTCACTATCGATGGGAAATGTCAATCACGCTAAAATCACATGATAGAAAGATTACTATCCTGTGCAAATCACATTCAGGCTGGACAGAGTTATCAGAAATATTTCACGCAAGGAATCTGAGATATCTATTTCGGATATTCAACATAGTCTATTTTTCATCTGGAAAAGACTAAGAGAATATGAATATGAGTAATTACCATTCGACTAGAACTTGTCAAAAGATTCAATTCATCGAGTTCGAGAAAAGATCAAGAATTTGAAAACTCGTATGACATAATCGTACTATTCAGAATGCAGATCTTTTAGTAAACGGACATAATTGTCCTACAATAATGAATCAGGTAAATCCTTAACATAAGACAATCATTTCAGTTGTCTAAATCCATACCGAGTCAAAGTCTCTTTATCAATATGTTTACAAATCTCATTGGAAGTATCTTCGAAGGTTCTACAATTTTTCAAATGTCTCTCAAAACTTACCACAAATGCACGGAGTTTATATCGAGTTAATATTCGGGTCCATGCAATTTCTATTCCGTAATAGACCAAAACTTATCACTTTAGTTAACCTGAGATCCATAAAAGTTCCGGGCACAGTTTCGTGTTCAACACTACTGTCGTACGATCTCCAGGTCTAGGTTCGTACCACTTGACATTTTCAGAAACTTCAGCTTTGCTTGAAATAGATTTACGCAAAGTGTGTATATAATCATTTCATTAATGGTTTTCAAATATATTGAACCATTTCTAGCATTTATTTCATTATGTTTGCGCTTCGTTCAAATCATGTTACGTATGTACATCTGTACATTCTCTTATTATGCATTCTAATGAGTCACAGCATTTGTCCTTCGTCTATGTTATTAACACATAATAACTTCAAGGCTCAAATATTTTCTTAGAATTTATATTTTGAATAATTTACAATACATTATTCTTAATTTCTCACTTTCATCTCAGTCAAAGTATGAAGTATCGCAACACAGAAGGAATTTCGACTTGGACATCTTGTCCTAAAGTTCCATCTCCTCGTAGAAATCAATTAACATCGAACTACTTACTAAAAATAATGTTCTGTAGGTTCGATCAAGCTTCAAATTAGCCATCTCAGCATTAAATTTCATTTCAAAATTTTTGAGATACATGGGAATTCATCCTTAGGATAAAACTTCCCAAAACTTCTCGATCTATAGCTCATATTTTGTATTTTCTCAACATCTCATGATGTTTTATACAACTCAATCTTGATTACACCATCAAATCTATATCTCATTTCACCACACCAGCATCTAACTATGTTTTCATACAACATATTCGTTAATTCATTCTTTTTACTTTTTGTAAAACTGTCATATCTTTTAACTCATTTGTTATAACCATATATCATTCTTTTCCAGCATTACATTGACGAAATCGAAATGGTTCTCTGTCCTGGAGATATCTCAATCCCATTCAAGGACTCTTATTTCAATTATCTAATAATTCAATAGATAATGTTATTCTCAACAGGTTCCAGAGCAACTTCATGCTCAATGACCTCATACTCATTAAAATTCATTGTTCAAAGACATTTTACTTATTAATATTTCATAAAACAGTTTGAATGTCTCATGATATGCATATTCCTCATTCATTCAATCTAATGCAGTATTCGTTCAATAAATAACAGATTTCGTAGGTGTTTTAAGTGGAAACTATTTCCCTACTAAGTTTTATCAAACATAAACAATATTGTATCGATATCGTGGTCAATATCAATACGACACGACTCAGCATACTCAAGTATAAACCACATATCGATATCAACTATTTCATCCAAATCATGTAAGAGCAAATAAGTCAAATAAGTTTCAAACACATACGCACATGTTCATTCGTGCCTATTCAAAGTGTACACAAGACTCAAAAGTAGAGCATTCCCAGTTTATGCTCTGATACCATAATGTGAGGACCCGTTCCTAATCAAGTGTTTAATTAGCACACAGTGATTCTTTATGTGTAAACAGCGGAAGATTTTTTTTTTTTTTTTGTCCTGCCAACAAGTGGCTCTCAAAATTTTGGCATGACCTCCGCGCGAGGGACATACCAGAAAAAATTGAAAAGCATAAAATAATATCCCAGTGCAATACATAATACTATAGCATGCATCATAGGCATTCCAGCACATAATCCGTACTCAAAATATTTACATAATACCATAGCATGCACAATAAGTCTCCAGCACACATTTTTTTACTCAAAATATTTACATAATACCATCAGCAGTAAAGAAACAACAAATATTCACAATTTCTCAAGATTGAACTGAAAATAAACTCAAATTACATAACTATACGATCCAGGACACACACTGGTATAATTTAGCTATCCTACGACTGGGAAAGAGACAAAAGAAACAACCTCAAGTAAGGCTTCAACGAGTATTCCCTCTTTGGGATCCTGGTTACCTGTAATACCTGCCATTGTCCACACACAAAGACAACAACAGCCCCCTACGGGGTGAGCCAAAGCCCAATATGAAACTATCAAGTAAATACAACATGCATCTATAAAATGTGATATATGATGTCATGCAATGTAATGCGATGCATGAAAGGTACAAATCATCTCGGGATAGCAAATGTCCGGATATCCAAGGAAAAGCTATCAAATATCTCAAGATACAAAAGGATCGGAGTCCAAAGAAATGTATCATCAATCAAATATCATGCTCGAGCATAGGGTGACAACACACGCACATTGCGCTAGGAGACTCATCCTATGTGCTGTGTTCATCCATCCCTCGTGTCTAGGTCCGGTGACACGCGCGTGACTACAGTTGCTACCTATACTGCCTGTCATCGCCGTGCTCGTCGTCCCCGACACTCAGAGTGAATCAACTCAGTCATAATCAACATGGATATCAAAGAAGTAGATAGTTCAATATGATATGTCCATGTATATGTCATGTATCTATGTATATTATCAAAAATGATGTGTGTGAACAAAACATTTATTTTCATACATTGATATGCCAATTATGAATGCTCCATCAGTCAATTTAACTCACATAGCCAGTAATTCCACATAGTCAAGTAGTTTCACATAGCCAAGTAGTTTCACGTAATTCACGTAAGTTCAGCAAATCAAATATCAAATAATACAAATACCTGTCGTATGTTACCGACCGCAACATACCTATTTCTTTCGTTTCTAAATGATGAATATCGTCCCTGTAGCTCGTGGAGCTCTAGTGTCATATGTGAATATAAAAATCCATACAATAGCATCATTTGTAATCATCTATTATTTCCTTGATTTACAATATAAGAAATTGATGAATATTTTAGCTTTCTTTTATATATTGCAATTAATCCTTATTACTTTCAATTCGTCACCCTGATGTTTACTTTTCGTTAGTTAACCTTAACAATCAATTTAATTGTTATCAACCAACTTGAAGTTGATTTCATATTAACTAAGAGTCTTTAGGATCATTCAGTACCTGTTCCACTACTACATGAGTTTAATTCTCCTCTTATCCAATTATAAGCACTAAGCCCATTAAACTCGATTGATTTTCCTCATTCAACAGCTTAAAAATCGAACCAAACTCAAATATCATTGAGATTACATGAAATTCTCTCATAAATGATTTCATGAAGCTAAAACACATACAAACATGAATTCAACAACTCTATGGACCGTAAACACGCCATCCTTCCTAATCTGGTTAATCATGCTAGAACATGGTTTAAGTGGGTTAAAATACCCAAGATATGATTTAAGCACTTCCACCCCGACCATAAAAATAACTAAGCTTATCTCAAATCCCCAATGACAGGTAAGAAAGGTTTGAGATTATCTCAAAATTTATCCAAAGGAATATGAATGGCACAAGGTAGACTACCTATCAAAATCAGAATGAAAAACAGCGCCCAAAAACATCTGGAAATCGCCTTAATGCACCAACATTATAGCCATACAATAAGAATTCGAACTCATTCCAAAAATGTCATTGAAATTTACATGCAATCCACTTATACATGATTTAAGAACGTTTTCCTCCACAAGCATGAAATTTAAATCCTATACCCGCCAATACTTCGACAAAATCGAACCAAAGTTCAACATGCAATGCAATACTTTCACACCACTACAACTCAAATCTGTTAAGCCACATTAGTTTGTCAAAAATAAGTTCAAATGCATTAAAATCAACAAATAATGAGGTTGGTAACGAAACTCACGTTTTTCCCCAAATCATGAACAGTAACCGTGGCCATTCCTTCAGAATTCCGGCGACTCCAGCGACGAGGATGGCGGCTACCAGAGGCATAATGTCAGTAATGGTGAGGGAAAGGAATTAGACATGCATGTTCGAACCAATTCATGTATAATCAAAAGAAATCGAACCGAAATTCAAAAACCCTAACAGACGCGAACTCACCATTTTCTGGAAAAATCCGACGGACTCATGGCGGTAAAACGATGATTGCCTGGTATGGAAATGATCGCCGGTGAGTTGTCTACATGGTGGTAGGTCGATCTTGCCGGTTGGTGGTCTGGCGGCGGCAGGCGGAGCTATTTTTACGGCGAGAGTCGAAGGGAGCGCGAGAGAGAGCATGGAAGTGGAACAGCGACGGGATTTAGTAGGTGAAAAGTGTATTGTGCGTGTAAACTTTAGCTGAATATACATTAATACTTGTGTTTTCAGTCCAGTTATGTACATCGGAGTGTCCTCGGTGTACTGATATATTAAATGTACAGATAACACTTGGGATTTATACCCACTATTATAACACAAAATTATATTCTTTGTTTTAATAATTTATTTTTGAAATATTGTCGGAGCTTATTTTATCATTTCAAAAATATATCATGTTCCGAATAAGTATCAGCTGACATTCATATTTTCAATTTCACATCAAATTAATTAATTATTAATAAATTCCCAAATTATATTTAATTAATGGAAATCAAATATCGGGGCCTGACAATTCGAAACTTCGCCCCGCACATCGACAGAGGCGATGCCGAGGCTGGCGCGCAGGGGAAGTTCGCCCCAGGCGATGGGCCGATCGCCTCAGGCGATGTGGAGTTCGCCTGAAGCGATGGAAGATTTTGAGCTACTGAGGCTACAGCCTTGATCTGTGCAATTGATCGCCTGAGGTGATTCAGGCATCGCCTGAGGCGATGCGTGATTTCTGCTGACCGTTGGGGCTCGGCGATGGTGATCGCCTGAGCCGATGGCTGAGGCGATCGACGAGTGATTTCAGCCTTTTGTGTAGCAACGGCTAGTAGGAGGCTAGGGAGCCTCCTACACTATAAATATTGATGTTTTGGAGCATTTTGAAGACAAGAAACAAGCCTACAAACTTCTACAAAGCTTTGATCATTCAAATTTCAATAGCTTTGCAATCTCCATATATTGTTGTTGTATTGGAGTTTGTAATTCATTTCTTTTGGTAGAGTCTTGTGTTCTTCGTGTTGGTACACCGTGAAGTTGTTTCTTGAGTTTATTGTAAGGTCCTCCAACACCAAAGCAAGTTAGAAATTGTAAAGTTATCAACAAGTATAGTTGGTGCATGTGTTGTGGTTATCCTTGGAGCCCTTAAGGCCAAGAAGACTCATGAAGAGTGTTGGTAGCTCGTGAAGAGCTTTGTGTACTCGTAAGAGTGTTGTGCTCGTGAAGAGCTTTGTGTACTCGGGAAGAGTGTGTTGTGGCTAACTTGGAGCCCTCAAGGCCAAGATCTTTTTCGTTCTAGTGGAACCTCGGTTGGAGGTTATCTAACCGGGAAGAGGAGACGTAGGCGATTCATCGCCGAACTTCTATAACAAATATCTTTGTAATTTACCGCTTTAATTTCATTATGCATTTATTTATTTGTTTACTTCTTATTTTATTTTATTTATCGATTGACTTAAGCCTTCCACAAGCGCAAACTCTTTTATTTTTGCAAACTCATTTTAAAACGCTAAAGTAGCCAAGGAATCTCATTCACCCCACCTCTTCGATTCCAACAAAACTTTTGCCTCTTTTTGAAAAACTTATAACTTGAATGCTACAATGAAAGAAAAAAATATTTCTCTTTCATTTCCTCGTTCTTCTTCACGTAAGAAAATGCATCAAGAAAGAAGCTTCTTTATGGAAATTCACTTTTTTCTTTTGTATCTTCTTCATTGTTGAATGTATATTTTTAAAGATACGAAACATTCTCTCTCCTTTCAATTGTTTTCCCGACAATTTGTTCAGACACAAATTATGAGGCCAGTTGGCATGACTTTATTATGGTAATTGATATATCATTTTTATTGTAAAGATTTCATACCAATTTCATTTATAATAAGTATCGAAAATAAAATAAGTTTCTTACCAATTTTATTCGTAATTAGTATAAAAATTACGTGTTTCATATCAGTTTTATGCATAGTTGGTACCAAAATTGTATAGGTTTCATACCAACTTTACGTGTAATAAGTTATGAAATTAGTATAGGTTTCATACCAACTTCACATGTAACTAGTACCAAATTTGTATATGTTTCATATCAAATTCAAGTGTAATAAGTACCAAATTTGTATATGTTTCATACCAACTTCATGTGTAATAAGTACCGAAAAATGTATAGGTTTCGTACCAATTTCATGTGTAACTTGTACCAAAATTGTATAGGTTTCATACAAATTTCATGTGTAACTTGTACCAAAATTGTAAAGATTTCATATCAATTTCATACGTAACAAGTACCGAAAATAATCTAGTTTCGTACCAATTTTATTCGTAATTAGTACCAAAATTGTATAGGTTTCATACCAATTTTATGTATATTTAGTAGCGAAATTGTATATGTTTCATACCAACTTCACGTGTAATAAGTATCGAATATATTATATGTTTTATACCAATTTCATGTGTAACTATTACCAAAATTGTATATGTTTCATACCAACTTCATGTGTAATAAGTATCGAAAATAGTACATGTTTCATACCAATTTCATGTGTAATTTGTACCAAATTGTATAGATTTCATACCGATTTTATGGATAACGTGTACCAAAATTGTATAGGTTTTGTACTTACTGTAATAATTTCTCATAATTAAAAGTTTAACTTTTAGTAGAGGGGTATTATAGTCATAGGGAGTTAAAACAAAATTTTTAGTTGCAGTAAGGAGTTTGAATTAATTTTTTCTGACATTGGGACTTATTTCAATATTAAGTTTGACAATGGAAATTTTTTTTGAGTTTCTCATTTTAAAAATATTAATTATTTTCTGGTTATACTTATATTTATATTTATTTATTTATACTATATATAATACATGGGGATCCTAGTGGACCGATCATTTCAGACCAATGTCTATTTATACCAATGTCCCTGCCAATATAAAATATTATTATCATATCTGCAATCTATGTATGCACCAATTTACGTGATGTTCTTCACAATCTTACAAATTACCATCCCATATACCATATAAATTACCATATTATCCTAAAAAAATTATTAAAATCCCAAAAAAATTCCTTATTCCCGAGGAAGGAGTGTAAGTCCATAAAAAAGTTAGGGCATTATAGTTCGACATGCTTGTCAATTGTCCAACCACTGATACAGGCTCATTAGAAGTGGATCTGATATAAAAAATAATGTATAATCATTTCATAATTTAAATTAAAACGCTAAAGGGGATTTTACATATATATCCCTATTATTTAATTTAAAGGATAATTACATCTACACCCCCTTGATTTGGTCTATTTATAGAAAGCTCCCATCGATTTTGGAAAATTACGGAGACCTCCTCTGTTATTAGTCTAGTTAATGGCCGTTACAAAAACCTCCACTAATTTTTATTGGAAACCCCAAATTACCCCGGGTCAACTTTGACCACTATTTTAACCTAAATTTTTAGAGGGAATGACTTTGTAATTATGATATTTTATAGAGGGTATGATCATAATAAAACATTATTTTATTTTTTGAATTATTTATTTCAAATATAATTATTACTTACTCAAATCTTTTTTTATTTTCCTAATAATTTTAATATTTATAATTTTTATTCAATATTATAAAATATCAATATATACATAAAAAATCAATATATATATATATATATATCATTTAAAAACTTTTGTTTGTGTATATTTTGAATTAAATCGAATTTAAAGTCAAATTAAAAAATAATATGTTCGATTGACATTTTCAAAATTGACGTCAATAAATATTGGTCAGCCAAAAAATACCGAACTTAAGAATATATAATCATCGTACTTTTCAATAAATGATTTTAAATATAAATAATATATGATTAATAATTTGAGGAATGGGATAAAAATCCAAATTTTGAAAAAAAAACTACCCATATACGAGTTCAACTAGGGATGAACTTCAGAACCAAATTTTAAATTGAATCGACCAAATTTATTTTTCAGCCAAACGAAGTGGCTGATTTTTATATTAAACCGAATAAAGCGATTCGATAAAACAACGAGTGTCATTAAAGATCATGACCTAAGACAAGTGTCATTAAAGATCATGGCCTAAGACATATCATTTAAAGTCAACGTCTCAACATATAATTGTCATTAAAGATCATGGCATAAAACAAGATCATTTTATCATTATAATTACAAAAAAAACAATAAAATACTATGATAATAATACAATTAGATAATATTGAATGTATTTTTATATACAAGTAGTTTTAATTATCATAATATGAAAGTTAGTTTATAGTTTAAAAATATTTAATAAATAATTCTTTAAAATAAATAAAAAAAGAAACAAAAAAAAAGAAATATAAAAAATAAAAAAGAAATAAAAATAATATGTCACAATGTGGATGTAACTATAATATGTAATATACTATAAGAGTGTATATGTAATATTTTGATAATTTTATTTTACATTTAATATAACGAGCGTATCCGTAATATTTTGATAATTTTATATTAAATATCAAAGATTGTATAATTTTATATTTTTCTCTGTTCGTGGCTTCGTGTTCGTGCTCCCTCACATTTCCCCCTCAAATTTCATTCTCGGTCGTTCCCCCTTCTCCGCTTCCCATTTTTTTCTTCATTTTCTTCGTGGACAATAGTTTTTCCCGTTTATGACGCTTCCTTTTCAATTGAAAATTTTCGTCCTTCGCAGTAGAATATTTTCTTATTCGAGGAAAAATGAGCGTGGCTATGGCGTCGTATCTTCGCCCCGCGAGCAGCACAGATGGAGAGGGTAAGGAAAATTTCTGTATTTTGTAGCAATTTTTTTGTTTCCTTAATTGTAAAATATACGATGCATTTTCATGAAAATTTCTCTAAGTTCAAAAATGGTGTGGCAAAGGTCACATTCATTCACTATAATTTTGTCTGCAACTAGTTCACTTAATCAGAATGCACATGTATTACATACAAGAGTTCTTCATCGACGGAGGAAATATGAAGAACATTATTACGTCGAAGTGAATGAATGAATCAAGTGTTCAGTCACTGAATATATATGCTACAAGTGAAATGACTTCTCCCAACTATGTTGCCAGCTGACACTAACTAAGTCAATCTAAATAACCGTAAATACAGCTGTACAAATGAACTAATATACTTCTCTAATACTCCTCTCAAGGTGGACGGTAGTTGTCTTGAACGGCCAACTAGATACAAGAGGAATCAATACGTAGAAGGTAGAGCTTTGGTAAACATATCAGCCAATTGATGATGAGAGTGAACGGGCATTGATTTGAATGCAAAATTATTAATGTATTATATTATTAATTGATTTTAATGCAAAATTGGTTGAGTGTATTTTGAGGAAATAAATTTTAATAAAATATTTTTCCTTTTCCTAGATTTGAAGTTATGAAATCTTTTATTTAGAATTTTTAAAGGAAACTTTATTCGTAATTTTAACAAGTTAGGATTAGGATGGGCTCATTTTAAAAGATTAGAGTATTTTTTTTTATAAACACCACATTAAATTTATAATATCGGCATGTGGTTTGAATGAGATAATCCAGGCAGTACACTTTCTTATCGTAACAAGCACATATGGTCTAATTTATTATACAAAAGGGTATAACTGGTCCTGGATCAGATCAATTTAACCTCAGCCTGAGTACTTCGTAGAATTCTTGGCTTCCTATAATCGAAACGAGGCAATGAGGATTCATGTAAACTAGTATTATTCCTTGGTTGAAGAAATGGAGAACTCTTTAAACTTTTTTTTACCAGTGAAATGGGTCTGCGCTAAGCATGCTCATCGCACCCGGTGCAAAGCTAGGTATGCAATAATCCGGTAGCCTACTAACATCAGCATCATGATGGACATATCCATCCATAAATGGCTTAAACCTACTGACTTTATGGGAGGATAATCTGCGACTCGGCAATATACTCCCTTTGCACACTCATAGACGTCATCCTGGTTGTACTGAACCCCAAGAAGTAATTTGTAACAGTAGTAGCTGTAACTCAGGTATTTTAGCCAAACTATGAATGGAGGAATTTGTCTGACATAGTATCCTCCAGCAATAAGGAACACCAAAGTTGTTACTGAGGCTAAAGTAGCAGCTTGCTTGACATCCATGAGTATGGCACCAAATGCCAAGCCAAGACTTTGTGAAACAAGAACACTTAAAAGAACGACCAGGAGGGAGAGGATAAAAGTTGCAGGATCAGGTTTAAGGCCACCCATCCAATAAAAGATGAATGTAAATGCTGTTGGAAGCGCAAGCTCCAGAGGAAGATCACCCACTGTTCTGGCTAAAAAGTAGGAGGAGAGCCGGTACATACCCGATGACCTTTCCTTGACCAGCATGGTTCTTTCTTGAGGAAAGGTGAAAACAGCATTGTACAGTGGGTAGAATCCCCAAAACACTGAGAAGAAGAACAACATGGCAATCTGTGTATTGAAGTAACTCTTTATTAGCTGTGGATAGTTTATGATGTAGCTAGGTGATGGTTAGTGAGTATACAAAAATTATATTTGGTATGTTTAATAATATGATGATTCATTGAATAATTTGGAGTGCTGGTGTCTAAATGAAGTGTCAGAACTTTCCACCTATTATTTCGGATATCAGTTTTCTCTGATATAGAAGCATAGAAGGGATATATTATATGGTTGTGGAGAATTCTTACACGGTCATCAATGTGAGATGTTGGAGTTTGCCACCACAGAAGCCCACCAAGTATTGCCATGCTTATGACTTGGAAGATTCTTAACCTGTTGAAGGCTTCAAATCTCCGCTCTCGCAGTCCTCTTAAGAGCAGGATCTTAAATTGATGCCACCAAGTTGTGCACCATTTCTCTGATGCCATGTAAGATTCTGCATGATTGGAAAATCATTAAATTATAATTAATAGCCAAACAGCAGACAATGAGTGGGATGCATTAAACCATATCGAGCAGAATGTCTTCCTACTCGTGATTCTGACAAAGTTTAGCAAATTAATACGAAGACAAAGAATGGAGACTCACTTTTAGAGGTTTCCTTCTTGAAACTGTTGATACCGACTTCTGAACTGCCTAACTCCATTTTCAGCCTTGTAGAAATGTTCTTGTCATAAGCAGAAATTAGAGATTCTCGCACATAAATTGGATCTTGAAGCATGTTGCTATTGTTGTCTGTGGCATGCTGGAAGTCGGGTCCAATTCCTGGAATGTCATGTCATTTTCATTTCTTAATAAATGTTAAAGACATCAATCACCATATCAAAATCCTTTTTATGTTGCTAACTAGGAGAGGGTTTTAACAAGAAAGTTTGGATTTCATTATATGAAGGGTCAACATAAGTTAGAAATGATCCTTAAATTGCTGAGATTGAAAAAATGCAAGAGTGGGGCCATTGAACTCCATTAATCATGCCAAAAGCCTTAAGTTATGTTCTGTCTCTGGTGAAAGAACATGGCTGTAAATGTTTTAATGCCCTCACTTAAAATTATCACGCAATGTGCTACTGTTACTAGTGCTCCTGAAAGTATTATTTCTAATTACCGTTGGCAAGATCGAGCATGAGATCAGCTGGGTTGACAGTGATGATGGATGCTGAAAAACCAATGGAAGAGAAATACTCCAAGGCACTTGAAGCAAGGCCATAGTAGATTGGGCAGCCTTCTGACAGCAAGACTACCTTGTCAAACATATGATAAAGTCTGCTTGAGGGCTGATGAATGGTGGTTATAACAGTTCGACCTCCGTTAGCTAGCCCTTTGACTGTGTTCAAGATCCGTTGAGCTGTGGTCGAGTCAAGACCTGAGGTGGGCTCATCTAGCAGCAGTAAACTTGGGTTGATTAGTATTTCTTGACCTATACTCACCCTTTTCTTCTCCCCACCTGATATTCCTCTGAACAGTGGCCCTCCTATCATGCTGTTTTGACATCTAATTAACCCAAGCTCTGTTATGACATGCTCCACATGCTGTACTATATTTTCTTTGGTCAGGCTTCTAGGTAACCTCAGTAATGCAGTGTATAGAAGAGTTTCAAACACCGTAAGATGTGGATATAGGATATCGTTCTGTGCAACAAATCCTATTCGACGCTTGATAGATCCTGAAAATAGCTGACCATTGTAAGTGATCTTTCCTGACAACCTCCCAGAAAGGCGACCTCCAAGGGCTGTGAGTAGTGTGGTTTTTCCACTACCTGATGGACCTAACATCGCCAATATTTCTCCAGGACAGACCATTCCAGTGAGCCCATTGAGTATTGTTTTCTCTCTACCGCTTGATATTCCTCCACTACAAGTTCCTTTTTCTCCAAGATTCACTTTGTAAACAATTTCTTCGAACTGTAAGTTAATAGGTATATTCTGTAGATTAGTATCATAGTTACCAATGACTGTAACTGGAAATTAGTTGATCAAATATTGTTGAAAGCTTCTTGTAATTATTTCTTGTTTTTTTACTTTTGCGGGATGCAAGTCAAAAACTATGTTAACTATTATCTAACAGCCTGTGTATCTTTGAACATGCGAGTAGGCTGGTAGCCAGAGCATGAGTGCTCTTGTGACCTTTCTTTAGTGCGTTTTGTGTGTGTTTTGACGCATGGCTCGCCGACACGGTTTGTTGAGGGTGTTACGGAGGCTGCTGTTTCAGTTCCATTAACATTTCACGGAATGTTATAAAAATAATTATATAATTTGGTCAAAATTTTGATCATAAAAATTAAAAAATTGGAAAAATTTAAAAATGTTCTGCAACGGTCGTTTCATGTCGTGAATTCACCGTTCCGTTCCGCGACGGTCGCGAAATCATCGTTATAGTTACATACCGTTTTAACATGAACTTTACCGCGGCAGTTATTGTTCTGCGAGAGTTTTTGCTAACCATGGTGTGACGTGAGGGAGAGGGAGAGGGAGAGGGAGAGAGTGAAAGAAAGATAGAGATGGACCTTTAAAGTTATTGGGTATACTGTCCCGAGCGGAGAAGATTCTGAATTGTTTTGTATTGGATAAGCGAGATAAACTGTGTCACAAGCCTCCATCGGCTGTCCTGCTGCCGATTCAGTCCCTTCATTTGCTGGTTTTGGTGCCACAAGACAAAGTGGCATGGCCAATTTCTTGTGATGCTAAACTGTTTTTGTGGTAGTATGCAGTAGTGTCTAGGGGGAGAGAGAGGACACGTTAAAGAGCTGCTTTTAACTTTGATTCCTAAATGAACTGGCTGGTCAAAATATATAGGCAGAGACTTAGAAACATTGCTCCTTTATGTACTAGATGCAGAGAAAGCCACTCTTGTGGGATTCTACCTTTTCTCTTTAAAACTAAGTTTACATTGTCTAAAGCGTTTCATCTCCTTTGTGGTGGTGCCTCTTCTTTTATCTTTTTTTTTTTGCTTTTCATAACTGATGTTTACAAGCTCTGTGATTTAAACCTCTAAAATTATGTTTAACTCAATATTAAACACAATACATTTTAAAAAAAAGATATAAACTAACATACTAACCATTTTGGACCAAGAATATTGAGTTGGTCGATAAACGAGGTCCAATCATTTTGAGTTTGTTATTTTTGTTATTACTATTATTATTTTTTGGGTATAGTCTTCTTGATTATTTCCTCATTGCTAATCATTCATCTTCCATCATGTTAATAGATGACTTCGTTACCTATATATCCATATTATTATATTATCAAGTGAGAGACGTATGGTAAATATTTCATCTTTAAAGCATATCAAACTTTATTCCCCTACCCTTATTTATAAAATAAATAAATAAATTGAAACAAATAAAGACTTAAATATAGTATTTGATTGGAAGAAAATTATTCCAACATCATTATTGTTTACACAAAAAATTGTTATAATTACAGTTGTATTTTATACTAGAACTTCATGTATATGCACGCATTGCATGCTAAGTATAATGTTATGCTTTTGTCAGCTGGACTACTTGATCCTAAAGCACTGTTTGGTATACAAGGTAGAACGAACCATATTTTTAATTAATTATCCCTCATTTATCTCATCTCATAATATCAGATAATGCATAATATTACTGATCACAAAGTGAATAAGAGAACAACTACCATGCGTATTACCCTGTAATTTATGAATAAAAGAATTTATATTATATTTATTTTTGTCCCTCTTTCTTCTAGGTACACCAGTCCAATGATAGTGCTCTCCACTAGTAGTCTTTTTATATTCTTTTACACGCTACAAATTACAATATTTCATTTTCTCCCCAGCCTCTGAAAAGTTTGATTGAGACCTAATGTGAATATGGTAGGGTGCATTTTATGCCAAGTTATCATTCTCATTATTGATTTTGTTATGTGCTCTGACCCTAAAACCCTGTAGATGACATGAACCTTCAGAGGTTAAAGTCAGATCAAGAAAACAAGAGTAAAGAACAAAATCCCTACCACCTGAATTTTGAATTTTGGTGTAGTCAATGTACGGAAGTATGAACTATGAACCTGTAACAATCCCCTAAAGATTCAAGGAATACTATTCTTTTGAATGGTGAAAGCCAAATCAAGTGGACATAAAACTATATCTTGAAGGAATAATTGTTCTTTTTCCTTGTAAAGCAACAAATTCTTATGTTCCTTCTACCATTCATGCTTATTGTTTGACTGTAGTTTTCAACATTCGTATCGCAGAAAATCGAACATGACGTTATATGATTGCATGTGATTATAACCCTTTATTTTTTTCCTGTAGTATTATTCAATAGAGGGGTGGTGAAATGGAGATGAAGTTAGATGCTAAACTAAGCCCATCCCTTTAGTTAAGATTCTCTTTTGTGTTTCCTTTATCTTCTTTGTTGCATTGGATGAGAAAGAAAAATGATTAAAGGAAGAACCTGTCAATTGGATTCCAATTCCTGCCCCATTCATGTATATTTTACAGAGATTTGAGATTTCTTGCTTTTGTTTTCTTTTTCAGAGAATCGAGATCGAAGGCGTAGGGTTATGATGGAGCCCAAAGCAACAGGTACATCTGGTTCTTTCCTCCACTGATATCTATATCTATACTCCTATAAAAGTGTGGATCAAATACTCCTATAAAAGTGTGGATCAAAGGGCAAAGTTTTTCATTGTGATTTAACAACTTTGCCCTTTTTTCCTATACTTTCTTACATCTATATCTATATCTATATCTATATCTATATCTATACTCCTATAAAAGTGTGGATCAAAGGGCAAAGTTTTTCATTGTGATTTAACAACTTTGCCCTTTTTTCCTATACTTTCTTACACAAATAAAAATTTCATAGGGATATAATTGTAAACTCATAATATTAACAAGGGACATTAAAGGAAAATGAATAGTAGAGTTATTAATATTCATTTAGTTATTAATTAATAATGTATTAAAATCTATAATATAAATTCTCACCCCTTCATTTTCCACATGAATTTACAAGATTATTTTCTTAATTAGTACATCATAATTACTAATTATTAAAAATATTAATAATAGTAAAAATAATAAAATAATATATACTAAGTGCTAACAATAATGCATAATAATTAGATATGTTAAGTAAGTTAAGACAATTCAAATTGTGCAACCTAAATAATAATAATAATAATAATAATAATAAGAACAACAACAACAGTAGCATTAGTAGTAAAAGAAATTAAAAATAATAGTAGTAAAAAATATAACAATAAACATAATAATTAAAAAATATTATAATAAAATAATATTAAAACTTAAATATAATTATTATTCTACTTATATAACAAGAAGTATTAGAACAACTATTATAACACAATGAAGAATTAAAACAAGCTAAAAAACGCATAATTTATTGTCATAACTCATTGTACAGTTCTACTAATTAATATATAAATATAATAATTGAATAAGTATTCATGATAAACCAAAACAATGAATATTTAAATTACTAAAAAAATTGAATTTTCCAAAATATTCAATTTTTTATATAATATTTATGAAATCAATTATTCATTTGATAGTACGATTCACTTGACATGGAAAATTTATACAATAATCATCAAACAAATTCACATAAACAATTATATTATTCAAATAAAATCATACAAATACTATTAAATACAATTTTGTAACTACTGGTATAATTCGCACCATAAATATCTGAATGTCTAAGTAACTTTTAACATACAAAAATAAAAAATTGTTTTAGCATCACCACCACTTAAAATAAGAAATAACTAATAATTTCAAATATTAATAATTTCTACGTTTATTTTAATAAATAGAAAAATTTAATTAACGTACCAGAAAAATCAATATTATGTTTTTATCTTTTGAATTTATAATTATATATAATCTAACGGATATACACGTGCGTCGCACGTGCTTTGTACTAGTATCAATAAAAGGGTAAATTAAAAAAAAAAACAGTCTTGCTAAACAGTAATTGTCCCAAACTGTTAAAACTAAACAAATATAGCCACATTGAAATTGTTTTTAAGATCAATTTTCCTTTTTTGTTCTTCTACTTATGTTCATATATATGGTTAGTCGACATGGTCGCGGAAGGCGTCGCGAAGGTTGGTACTCCAGTTCGACTGACGTTTCGATGAACGGTCGCGGTTACTACATAAAAAATATATAATTAGATAGTTTGTACAAATTATTAATGAAAAAAATAAAAAAATATTGGAAAATTTTGAAACAATAGAATGTTCATTAACGGCCGTGAAATCTCCGTTATAGTTACAAACCTGTTTTAGCATGGAACTTTACCGTGGCAGATATCATTCTCGTTCTGACCGTTCCGCGACTGTTTTTTTGAACCATGTTCATATATGAAACATGGAGATCAACCCAATGGAGATATGTTTTGACACTAGATGCGCAATTGAAATAAATTCTTGCTTTTTTTTTTGTTAATCCTCACAATACCAACTTGTTTTATTTATGCGTTTTCAAGAAACTTTTCCCCACCACCACTCCCCCCTAATAGCAATTTTTCACACATTCCCTGGTTGCTTTGAGATCTTTTCATAAACGATTGCCTCAACCTACATTATTCTCTTCCCCACATATTGGCTATAGCATCCATTCTCTTCTTTTACTTTAACCATATGTGCAATTTATATGTATATCTTTCTACATCTAATCCCTCCCCGTCTAGTCTCGATTAATATATTTTGCTACGATCAAACGCTTAACACTTTGCTAAAAATTATAGTTTTTGGTATAGACACAACTTTATTTCTTTACAGTGACAATGTAAAGCCTCGTACTAGTCGACAGATGGACATAAGAGGCTGCAACACATGAGTGCCGATTGGTCAGGTATGTTATGCCATAGACGGTGCACCCCTTCGACCACACAGGAAGAATTGTTGAGTATACCACTTCCTAACATATATGCTGGAGGTGCTACGTCGTGTATTTTGGTTAGAGGAGCTCAAGTTTAAAAAACAGATAATTGAGTGTTAGTGGCCTCTCCTCGTGCTGAGCCTCCTCTGGTCTATCATATGCATTCTTATTTTAATAATACTAGTTCATAAAAAAATTTCTGTAACTGCATGGTAAAGATAAGCAATTTTAGAAGTATCCATGCAGTTACGGTAACTATTCTAAGTCTCTTATTTAACGAACTGATATAGAGAAATATATGCCTTCATATGTCTATCTCCTTCTTCCGGAAATTGACTGAACCTATTAGGGAATCGGATAATTCGACCCTATCATATGAGTTTTACCCCAAATGTATGTGTGTGACTCAATGCCCAAATTTATTTTGGGCTCTTGATCTTACATTTCATTTGTATGTGAGACTCACCGCCTAAATTCATTTTGGGCTCTTGATCTTACATTTTGGATAAAACCCTTATGGTAGAGTCGAATTATCCAAGGGAATCATGTGTATCAACTTGTTTCAACTTAGGATAATATACTAATTAAAGGCTAATACTAAATAAGATTTGTAAACTTGCATTCTTGAAAAATTCATTGGCAAAAGCTATAGATGACATTTAAACGATTTGTATTTTTTTTTCATTTGAGATGAGATTATATTTGGGGTTCAAAATGGGTCAACTTGGGTTGGAGAACACTTGTATTTTTGTATTTGAGTTTATTCAAATATCAATTTCATACAATTTGATTTGAACTTTTTTTGGATATACGATACTTGGACTGAGTTTAATTAGGAGTGTCCCCAAAAATCATGAGTTTGATTATTTTATATTCCTAACAATGATTATACAATTGAGAAAATTACAAAAATAGTCTGAAATTTTTATAATAGTAGTCCTAAATTTTTAAGACTAATCAAATATAGTCCCAAAAAAATTATGTTCTAACAAAAGTATGGTGGTCCTCATTCCTTTGATAAATGACAAGGAGAAGGTTGCCGGGGTGAAGAAGGTGGCTCCATACGGAGGGAACGAGGGATTCCTTGGGGGAGTTTTCTGATTTTTATGGTTGTTTTTTCTTTTAGGCCGATCTTTTTTGTGATGTGAGGATAATAGAGGGGAGTATGATTAATGCCCCTTTATCGCTCGGACCCCCAACCCTGGGGCTCCAGCGCTTGCCTCATTTAGCTCATTTCTCTTTTGTTTGACCCGCGGGGCAGCTCACAGGAAGAGAAACAAGACCGGACAAGAGCTCCATACGGAAAACCTCCCCTTTGGAATCCCCTCCGGTGGTGGATCGAAGCAGAGCTTTGGCCCTCGCTCCCGTACATCCAAGGGAGGAGAGCCAATAGATACTGTACTATTGGCTCAGTCTCATATAAATGTTTTTATTAAATATAATCACAAAAAAATTATTAAACCCTAAACAAAACTTGGGACCAGTTTTCTTTTAAAAAAATTTTATGGGACTATATTTCATAAAAGCATTTATGTCAGATTATTTTTGATAAAAAAATAATTACTTTATGATTAGATTTGATTAATCCTAAAAGTATAGGACTACTATTACAAATATTCATATTCTATGGGATCATTTTTGTAGTTGACTCTTGAAGGATTAATACTTTGCTAACCTCTTTCTTGAGTTTATCACTTGCAACCTTTTTGGTCATCTAAAGAGAATGTGTCATTGATGGTGACCTAACTAAAACTACTAGGTTATATTTTACATACTAATGGCTTGGCCTTAATTAGGAACTTGAGCATTGTAATTATCATCGAGTGTAAAGAGGGAGTACGTACATGTATTTCAAGCCAAATAAGAAAAATCATTCGAACAAGTTATGAGCTCGAAAGTACACTTTTTATCTTAAACCCCAAAATTCACAAAGATGTTACAAGTTATCCATTTCAACATCTCCCTCAATCTTTATGTCCCAAAAAGAATTTTGTACAAGTGGAGGCCGAAATTCTAATGTCAGTCCACATGGCTTAGATTTCCTTTGATCTTGTCTCCACCATGGAGACTTCCCATGCCCATCTCTTGCTATTTCAAAATCAAAAGCACTTTTTACTGGTTTAGATTTTATGTTCTAATTTCTTTTTTTTAATCAGTAAATATAAATTATATTGATCAAAACTAGAATTCTGGGTATATCATGGAGAAGTATAAGCTACAATAACCCTAGTAATCGCGTGAAAGCATGAACAACATTAAATGATTTAGCCTAATATAAGAAGCCATGAAAGAAAGACGAAGGAAACATAAGTATTCCTAGTTTTAGATTGGTTGTAGTTTTTGTTTTATCTTTTTCACCCTCCAAAATAAAATCAAATATCCTCACCTTATTTTAAATATTTTCAAACATAAATTTCTGCACTTTTCAACATAAATTTTTATTTAACTTATTTGTTTCTAATTCTAAAAGTATTCTATTCCATTATTATAAAATATTTGAATAAAAAATACTGTATTTCTAAATGTCATCCACACAAGTATCAAGTCAAATATAATTTATTTTTACTACTAAATAGGTTGGTTACACATGATTTGCTATGCATTGTAAAAACTATCTCCTCAGGAACTAATAGCAATTAGCAAGCATAATTTTTCCCTTAAAACTATTTTTTCAAATAAGTTTTCTTAAAATATTTTTTCTAACATAATAATTAAGACCAAAGATTGCTTTATGGTATATTTAATCTTTTTAGCTTTTAAAGTACAAAATTTGTCAACCCGACCTCAAAGTTCATACTTTGATTAATTCTTGAGCAAGAGGAATCTAATTCTTGATTAAGTCTTGCTCAAGCACTATTACAGACACTATCTCCTAACGAATTCGAAATATTATAAAACATAAATGATAAAAATTCACTTAGATGGACTGCAAATAAAATCTCCTCCTCCCACCTGATGAGCTTCGGGAAGGAAGAACAAAGTAAACGTGTGTGTATCCCTAATTTTTGACGTTCGATAGATTGAAGTGTATATGGAAAATAAGAGAAAAACACCAAGATTTTTTATGTGGAAAACTCTCGAATTGAAGGAAAAACCACGGGACCTAGTCTAAATGTAAAATTCTACTATCACAATTTGAGATTGTTACAAGGCTTTTGACACGATATCTAATTGCAGAATTATTACACAATGATCTTTAGAAAAAATAACAAATTGACCTAACAGAGTAGTAATGCTCTTTTCGGAGTCTTTTTTGTATATAAAATCCAACCCCCGGTAATGAGGTTCACCGCCTATATTTATAGGCTCGATCCTTATGATTACTTGGCGGGAAAGTTAGGCTCATATCTCCCTTGATAGTGGCGCTAATATAGCGAGTGTATCCGAGAAATCCACACCCCACTAATGCACGTTTATCTCCGTCGGTTAATCTGTTGTTTACAGCCGGGTCTTCCGCTAATCTTTGACCAAAATACCGAGCAGGGTTTGACAGCCATTCAGCTATAATCTCTTCGGTGTATTGCTGTTCGGCTATAATCTGTTCGGTGTATTGTTGTTCGGCTCTCGCAGGAGATTTTATCCGAGAATGTCAATATGTCATATGACATTAAAATATATTCCCTCTTTTTCTCCTAAGAAAGTCGTTTACGCTGTTATGGTAACGTACGACGTTGGTCCAGCAATGCACATGCGTCGAGTGAAGTTCATAGATTTTGGCCTTTTTACGAGAGCAAGTGGACAACCGAATAAGATAAGACTCGAAGTTATATGTTACCCTGGTAAAAGTATGGACTGTGCAAGACCTGACTTGGGCGAGACCTCTACCATGGCCAACCCCAGGTCGGCCACGAGGATGACCTCCAGCTCGGCCTCGGGAAGATCTCCACCCTGACCACCCCAGGTCGGCCGAGAGGATGACCTCCAGCTCGGCCTCGGGAAGATCTCCACCCTGGCCACCCCAGGCCGGCCACGAGGATGACCTTCAGCTCGGCCTCGGGAAGATCTCCACCCGGGCCACCCCAGGTCGGCGACGAGGATGACCTCCAGCTCGGCCTCGGGAAGACTCCACCCTGGCCACCCCAGGTCGGCCACAGAACATATCTCCGTACACAAATAATATCTTAAAAGCTGCAGAAATCGTACAAAGAGTGCAATAAGTTGTCTGTGGTCCCCAGCACTAGGACTCTGACCCCTACCTTCAGCATCAGACAATGTCCCCTAGACCTTGGGTAGGTAGTTACAGGTTGTCTCCTCCATTCTCATATAAATACCAGATAACTCTCACCAAACAGAGGAGGGGGATTTTCCATGAGAGAGCAGGCAGGAGGGTTGAGAGGGCATGGGGAAGGCCAACACCTCTTTCTTGGGGGGGGGGGGGGGGGGAAGAGCATGTCTCCTTCCTCCTCAAGAACAAGCAGCAGCCGAGGTCTTCCCCCTTCACCATTTTCATTTCTTAGCTCATTTCTTGTAAAGAACACTGTAAATCACACACTTGTTTATAGTGAAATTTATACCGGACTAGGTCTCGTGGTTTTTCCCCATCTTTTGGGGTTTTCCACGTAAAAAATCTGGTCTCATTTACTTTTTGTATATTGTTTGGTGCTCGGATGAAATACACGTCTACCCTACCAAAATCCGAGGCAACAAATTGGCGCCGTCTGTGGGAACGTGAGCTCAAGACGTTGAGATATGGGAAGGAGAATGATGGTTTGAGGGTTGCATCTCTGTTGGGAGATGGGTTTTCTAAGTTCTGGAGAAAAAAAAAATTTTGGTAAGCGGCGGCGACGGGTTTGATAAAAGGGGGAAAGGTTTTGGTTATTGGGGTGCAGCCTTGTATGAAAGTTGCTATGTTTTTGGGTTGCACTCGAAGAAACGCCAGTGTAATGATTCTCGAGATGACACATCTGGCCTCAGATCTCTGGATTGGAGCTGATTAAGAGTGACAGATCAAATCAATACCTCACGTCGAGCCATCTCAGCTCGGCCACCTCGGCCCCAGCTCGGCCTTAACAGTGAGCTCGGCCTCATCCATGCCAGCTCGGCCTCATCCACTACAGTGAGCTCGCCTCATCGGCCCAAGCTCGGCCAACTCGGGCCCAGCTCGGCCTCAACTCGGAAACCTCGCCCAGCTCGGCCTCATCCATGCCAGCTCGGCTTCATCCACATCAGCTCGGCCTCAACTCGGAAACCTCGCCCAGTTCGGCCTCATCCATGCCAGCTCGGCCTCATCCACATCAGCTTGGCCACCTCAGCCATCAGCTAGACCTCATCAATCAAACTCAACTTGGGCGCTTAATCTCTATGCCTTAATTATGGTTTTTCCTGTCCAATTGATATTTGAGTTTCGTACATATATATTTGCGTAGTGCTATTTTATTATTATTTCAGGACAGGATCACCAGCTCGGGCATGCAATCTAGCAGTAAGGCCCTATTATATTGAGCTCGGGCATGCAATCTCTCAGTAAGCCCCACATCAGCTCGGATTGAGGATCAGCTCGGGCATGCAACCTCGCAGTAAGCCCCTATTATTACAGCTCGGGCATGCAATCTTGCAGCAAGCCCCTATTTATATCAGCTCAGGCATGCGATCTCGCAATAAGGCCTTATTCATCAGCTCGGGATCTTTATTTGTTTTGGACTTTGGATGAACTTATTCGGATGGGATATTCGAAGTAAGCCCAGGTGTATGAGGCACTGGCAAATATCAGCACAGGTCCGCCCTGATTGCTTAAGCCCAGGTGTATGAGTCCTTGGCACCAATTAAAAGTGCAGGTCATCCCTGTCACTAAAGCCCAGGTGTATGAGGCCCTGGCACCAATTAAAAGTGCAGGTCATCCCTGTCACTAAAGCCCAGGTGTATGAGGCCCTGGCACCAATTAAAAGCACAGGTCCGCCCTGCATGCTTAAGCCCAGGTGTATGAGGCCCTGACACCAATTAAAAGTGCAGGTCATCCCTGTCACTAATGCCCAGGTGTATGAGGCCCTGACACCAATTAAAAGTGCGGGTCATCCCTGTCACTAAAGCCCAGGTGTATGAGGCCCTGGCACCAATTAAAAGTGCAGGTCATCTCTGTCACTAAAGCCCAGGTGTATGAGGCCCTGGCACCAATTAAAAGCACAGGTCCGCCCTGCATGCTTAAGCCCAGGTGTATGAGGCCCTGACACAAATTAAAAGTGCAGGTCATCCCTGTCACTAAAGCCCAGGTGTATGAGGCTCTGGCACCAATTAAAAGTGCGGGTCATCCCTGTCACTAAAGCCCAGGTGTATGAGGCCCTGTCACCAATTAAAAGTGCGGGTCATCCCTGTCACTAAAGCCCAGGTGTATGAGGCCTTGGCACCAATTAAAAGTGCAGGTCATCCCTGTCACTAAAGCCCAGGTGTATGAGGCCCTGGCACCAATTAAAAGTGCAGGTCAGCCATATGTTCGGATTATTATTTCTGGAGCTCAGGTCGGGAGAGCACTATCTGCTCATATTTATTATCTCCGGAGCTCAGGTCAGAAGAGCATTATCGGCTCATATTTATTATTTCCGGAGCTCAGGTCGGGAGAGCATTATCGGCTCATATTTATTATTTCTGGAGCTCAGGTCAGAAGTACATTATCTGCTCACATTTATTATTTCTGGAGCTCAGGTCGGGAAATCACTATCTGCTCATATTTATTATCTCCGGAGCTCAGGTCAGGAGAGCATTATCGGCTCATATTTATTATTTCCGGAACTCATGTCGGGAGAGCACTATATGTTCATCTTTATTATTTCCGGAGCTCAGGTCGGGAGAGCACTATCCGCTCATATTTATTATTTCCGGAGCTCAGGTCAGGAGAGCATTATCGGCTCATATTTATTATTTCCGGAACTCAGGTCGGGAAAGCATTATCCGCTCATGTTTATTATTTCCGGAGCTCAGGTCGGGCGAGCACTATCCGCTCATATTTATTATTTTCGGAGCTCAGGTCGGGAGAGCATTATCGGCTCATATTTATTATTTCCGGAGCTCAGGTCGGGCGAGCACTATCCGCTCATATTTATTATTTTCGGAGCTCAGGTCGGGAGAGCACTATCTGCTCATATTTTATTTCCGGAGCTCTGGTCAGGAGAGCATTATCGGCTGATGTTTATTATTTCCGGAGCTCAGGTCGGGAGAGCACTATCCGCTCATATTTATTATTTCCGGAGCTCAGGTCGGGAGAGCACTATCCGCTCATATTTATTATTTCCGGAGCTCAGGTCAGGAGAGCATTATCGGCTCATATTTATTATCTCCGGAGCTCAGGTCGGGCGAGCACTATCCGCTCATATTTATTATTTTCGGAGCTCAGGTCGGGAGAACATTATCGGCTCATATTTATTATTTCTGGAGATCAGGTCGGGAGTACATTATCTGCTCACATTTATTATTTCTGGAGCTCAGGTCTGGAAAGCATTATCCGCTCATATTTATTATATTGGAGCTCATGTTGAGAGACTTTATGTCCTCAGTTTATTATTTCTGGAGTTCAGGACAAACGTGATGTATGTGTCCAGTTCATTATTTATGGAGCTCAGGTCGCGAGGGCATTATATGCTCGGTTTATTATCTTTGGAGTTCAGACAGGTCAGCCCTGTTTTAGATTTAATTCTGTACTTAGAATTATTTCTAGCTGTTATTGCAGGTCAGCCCTGCACATACAACAGGCCAGCCTTGTTGTTACTTAATTCTATACGTAGAATTATTTCAAGTTGTCATTGCAGGTCAGTCCTGCTAAGATAACAGGTCAGCCCTATTCTGTATTGAACTCTCTATTTAGAATTATTTTAGAGTTAATATTGCAGGTCAGCCCTGCCCAGATAACAGGTCATCCATGTTTAAGATTTAATTCTATATTTAGAATTT
Organism: Haberlea rhodopensis; assembly: GCA_907163345.1. Lineage (NCBI taxonomy): Eukaryota > Viridiplantae > Streptophyta > Magnoliopsida > Lamiales > Gesneriaceae > Haberlea > Haberlea rhodopensis. Next base: position 4,173,130 of record CAJQUN010000004.1, on the reverse strand, counting down.
TCCAGTTGTCATTACAGGTCAGCCATGCCTAGATAACAGATCATCCTTGTTGTTATTCAATCTATATTTAGAATTATTTCTAGTTGTTATTGCAGGTCAGCCCCGCACAAGTAACAAATCAGGTCTTGCCAAAATACCCGAACAATCGAGACAGCGTTATACTAGCTCGACTAGAGGGGGGATACTGGTGTTACCCTGGTAAAAGTATGGACTGTGCAAGACCTGACTTGGGCGAGACCTCTACCATGGCCAACCCCAGGTCGGCCACGAGGATGACCTCCAGCTCGGCCTCGGGAAGATCTCCACCCTGACCACCCCAGGTCGGCCGAGAGGATGACCTCCAGCTCGGCCTCGGGAAGATCTCCACCCTGGCCACCCCAGGCCGGCCACGAGGATGACCTTCAGCTCGGCCTCGGGAAGATCTCCACCCGGGCCACCCCAGGTCGGCGACGAGGATGACCTCCAGCTCGGCCTCGGGAAGACTCCACCCTGGCCATCCCAGGTCGGCCACATAACATATCTCCGTACACAAATAATATCTTAAAAGCTGCAGAAATCGTACAAAGAGTGCAATAAGTTGTCTGTGGTCCCCAGCACTAGGACTCTGACCCATACCTTCAGCATCAGACAATGTCCCCTAGACCTTGGGTAGGTAGTTACAGGTTGTCTCCTCCATTCTCATTTAAATACCAGATAACTCTCACCAAACAGAGGAGGGGGATTTTCCATGAGAGAGCAGGCAGGAGGGTTGAGAGGGCATGGGGAAGGCCAACACCTCTTTCTTGGGGGGGGAAGAGCATGTCTCCTTCCTCCTCAAGAACAAGCAGTAGCCGAGGTCTTCCCCCTTCACCATTTTCATTTCTTAGCTCATTTCTTGTAAAGAACACTGTAAATCACACACTTGTTTATAGTGAAATTTATACCGGACTAGGTCCCGTGGTTTTTCCCCATCTTTTGGGGTTTTCCACGTAAAAACTCTGGTCTCATTTACTTTTTGTATATTGTTTGGTGCTCGGATGAAATACACGTCTACCCTACCAAAATCCGAGGCAACATTATATAAAAAGATTTGGAGTCTAAAAGGATCAACAATGATATTCTGATCGAATGAAGCTCTTGAAAAAGACTGGGGCATATGTGTGACCCAACTTGATTCTTTCTTTGATTCATACAGTCTATCTCAATTCAGTGAGATTAAAACTTAGTAGTGGTAGTTGTTTTTTTTTTTTTTAAAAAAAACTATTACGTGAATAAACACTTATATTTTCGTAACAATTTAGTTATAAAAATTATCTTTAACCTTTCCCAAAAAGTATATATTATCTATCAACAATGTGTACCACTAAAATCCCATGTTCAAGAATCAAGCATATGACATGAAAGAAGGACGAATAACTTTTTGCTATTGGACAACATTTTTTTAACTTGGGCAGATTTAACTATTTACTGAATCAGTTTCTTCCGATTTTGAATGGAATCTTTGAAATGACCAAATATCGTAATCTGTTTTTACCCTCACCAAGTAAAAAGGAAGAATATATCATTTCAAAAAAGTACATAAGTCTGTGTGGATTCATAGAGAGTTTGTCAGAAAGTGGGATGAACTTATATATATATATATATATATATATATATATATATATATATATATATATATTTTTTTTTTTTTTTGATTTACAAGGTATCCAGGCTTTCGCCTGACTAATCCTTGGGTGACGGAACCGGCCCCTCAACGCCGCCACCAGGTAAACCGAGGGATGTGCCCGAGCTGACAGACATCTGTGGGAGAGGACCTACAGGCCACGACCCCAGAGCACACCCCCACAATATTTCAGCAGGGAATGCGCTCCACACGGGAATCGAACCTGGCGCCGAGGGGATACCCCCTACGTCACCACAGACCTTACCAACTCGGCTATGCCCCTGGGGGCAGGATGAACTTATATTTTTGAAGCATGGGAGAGAAGCCTTTCAAATTAAGTGCTATATTTATTAGACTATGTGTCACGGCTTCTGCGTATATGTATAAGGTGCTCACCTGTATTATACGACAATTAGTATGTTCCAATTGTTGAATTGATTAAATAATTTATTATTTATTCTCTACTATTCTAATGGACGGCTTGTTTTTCTTTTTTGAGAGGTCGATAAAGTGTAAATTTCATGTTTGTAGAGTTGTTGTTTATGGGTTTTGAACTCAAAAAATCGATGTTAGTCCGATGCTCTGATACCATGTTGAATTATCGCCTCGTTTAAAAATTCGAGTTCATGAAGAGATTGAACAACTTATTATTTATTATCTAATACCAATAAACACTTTATGCAAGTTATTATTGCTGAAAAAATAAAATATAGGTGGAATGATGAGGACAGTAACACATAAAATTGTAGGAAATGCGATATAATTGCAAAAATTAAGTAGGGCTCAAATCTTCAACTTTCTTGGAAATCTTTTATTGGGGTCCGCCCATCATATAATGGTTATATATATATATATATATATATATATATATATATATATATATATATATGGGTAAACTCACTTAAAATCCCTCTATCCAAACATAATTTTAACATTCATCCTTATATCAAAGATTCTTTATTTAAACTCATTTATATATTTCTTTTCTTTATTCCAACTCCCTATCAACCTCAAAAGACATAAAAACTCTTACTTTAATTGCATAAACTCCTTAAAGCTTTTAGAATTCTTACAAAAACACCCAAAATCTCATTTTTACTAATAAACAACTCCTAATGAAGGTACGTAAATGCAGGGGCCTTAATAAACATGAGATCATTCAGTTTCTGTCATCTTGAAAGAACCCAAGAGCATACTTTTGCAAATGACTTACAGTTCATGATGAATTTTTTTAGCCCTAAAATTCCCTTATATAAAGAACAAGTGAAAATAAAACAGACACATCATGCTTTCGTATTACAATAAAATTTTAACAAACTGAAATATACCATTTTGACCATAACAGCACCGGGTGAGGTGTGTTGCAAAGCCACAAGTCGAAAACTTACTGCCTCCAGACTGTTTTACGAATGGCTCCTCACCATCCAACCTCAGCCCTCAGGCGAGGTTAGTCTGCAGTTATCCGACTCCTTCAGAAACCGCACAGCACAACCCTAATTCGTTTCCTACCTTAGGGCGTATGGTATAATCAAGATATAAAAAAGATTTAAAGAAATCTGAGAGTAGATGGGAAACAACATTCGTTTTATTCTGGAAATACTTATAATATCTATTTCATTAAAACGTCTCATTTTGGGAGGAGACAGACTTGTTTAGCCTATCATAAAGATGAGGCTTGACCTAAGAACACATAAACTAAAAACCAAAACAATATTACAGACTTTTACGAAAAGAAAGAAAATAAAAGAAATATTATCAAGCTATGAAAGTCGAAATATTACAAAGCTTGGATAATACAACTTTTATTCTTAGAAAACTATGGAGAATTTTCGATGTCCTTAGCTTCCTGAATGAGTGCCCTTATATAGGCATGAATCTGGACTTGAACTTCAGATTCCAAATCTTGATAATTGTTGAGTGCGCCTTCACTTTCACGTGGTCTGGCATCTTTTGTCTGAGTGTGCCAACTTTTCTCGTGAGTGGTCCATTATTTTTGTCCTACTGTGTTGAACAGTATCCACACTATCTTTTAATGGTCCACAAGTTTTTCCTTTGTCGGAGAATCTTTATTATTGGTTTATGTGGTCTCTGCGCTTTAGGAAAAATGGCTCTTTTGTCAGCAGGTCTTTTGTCTCTTCCTGCCTCTGATCTGTCGGGTTTGGATTGGAATCCTTTCCCAAACGCTGGTTCTTTCTGCTCCGGGCATGCTTGGCAAATATGGTCAATCCATCGGTCAATGTGTGCCATGTTGCAGAATTTTCGGTAAGTTTCTTTTCCCCCGGAATCTTGTTTTCCCAAAGAGTTCTTCTTTTTGTTTCAAATAGTTCTTCGGCAAATCTTGTGGATGTTCCTGTCATGGAATTCAACATGAAAGTGTCGTTGGCTGAATTCTGAAAGAACTTGAATGGGTATTTGACTTTGTCAATTTCTATTCGGCAAACTCAAAGACCCCATGCACTTCTGGTTGAAACTTCATCTTCCTTGATAGTCCCAGCCGAAATTGGAAAACCTTCTGGTAGCGCCATTTTTATATTTTTAAGGTGTTTCCGTCTGATCGTCTGAGTTTGATAAAATGAAAAGTTTCAATGAAGCCCGTCCTAGTTCTGGAGCAGCACTGGAAAAATACAACTCCAAGATATCCCTCTGGCCAAATGTGGATTATTGGCCCATGTCTCGTGAGCAGCTTCTTAGATCAATTTTTTCTAATTTTGAAATTTCAGAGAATGCTGGTGCAACAGTATAAACCGAAGCAAGAGCTCTGAAATTATACCATTCTTGAACTTCGTTTGGATGGCTGCCTGGTTTCATCCAAACTCTCGGATATTTTTCGGAGATATCAACAATATATTTGTCTGGGTTGATATCTTGTCTGGTAATTTGTTTCTCCCAAGTATGTTGATAGTCCTGCATAGGTGAAGAAACTAAATCGTCATTAGTTTGAACCCTAGAATTGCCAGTCATTGGCCTAAGGTTCAACTCTCCCTCTTTTACCCCAGAGATGCTGGGTTGACTTGAAGGTGCGGATTGTGATAACGCCTGACCCTCAACATTTGCTACAACTTGTACTTCCTCAAGGATTGCATCATCTGCAGCACTCATGACAGGGGTACTTGAATCCCTTGCCACCGGGTTAGATGAGCCACGTTCTCTAAACTCTCATTTCTGCAATGTTGAAGGTGCGGCTTGGAGGATAGGCCCTTTCAAGACTTCAAACAAACGTTCATGGTCCCGAAAGCATGCTCATATGTGATCAGTAACAAGTTCCTGATCTACTCGTTGAATCCGTCCTGTGATCTCCGCGTTGAGACAAAGAGTCCCAAGTCTCGTTCCAGGATCTCCAGGTTTTCTCTGAGATTCCTAACTCGTTTGAGGGTATCGCTAGCAATGTGTTCTTACATCTCGTGTTAAGAATTGCAAAGAACTCCTTCTCATTGATGTGACATCTGACAACTTCGCTACAATCAAATAAATCACTGCAATATCTGCATGGCATTTCTCCTTCTAGTGTGGCCTTCATAAGTACTGTTGCCCACCAATGATCACTGGCATCGGTATATAATATCAGTTCATCCTCGTCGTTTGGAATTGCAAGCTTTGGTAGTTACCTGCAAACTTCTTTAAGCTGTTTGACAGCTCGTCTGTGATCATCATTCCACTTGAACTTAACATCTTTCTTGAGTAATGGACTGAAAACCTTCCGGTGGTTTGGTAGATTGTTAATGAACATTCCAGAAAAATTAACAACTCCTAGATAACTCTGAAGTTGCTTTAAATCCTTGAGGTCATCTTGTTATCCTTGCACCTTTTCTACAATGTGATTCTGCAAGATAATTTCAGATTCATCGATCTCAATTTCGAGGAACTCGATCTGTCTTGTGGCAATCACTGCTTTCCTTTCGGATAGCACTAATCCTTCCTTGTAGCAAACATCTGAAAAGTTTTCCAAATTTGTAATATGCTCTTTCATGTTTCTTGACGCAAAAAAGAATGTCGTCAATATACATTAACATGAAGCTGAAGTAATCCTTAAAAAGATTATCCATCTTCCTTTAATATCTGAGGAGTATTTGTCAATCCATTGGCATGCCATTCCAGATATAATGTCCTTGTGGTGTGGAGAATGCTGTGAACTTTCTGCTTGATTCCACCATCTTAATATGGTAAAATCCAGACTTACAATCGAATTTAGAACACATTGGCATTCTTGATGCTATTTAGCAAATGTTCTCTGCTTGGGATAAAATATCCATCGAAATCCAAGATGTCGTTGATTCCTTTGTAGTTAATTACTAATCATGGTTTTCCTCTATTGATTTCTCCGTGATTCCGAACAAGGAATCCTGGACTGCTATATGGAGAAACACATGCTGAGATTAACTTAAGGTTAAGATGTTCCTTAAGTATATTCTGCATATCCCTCCGATCTTTCATATTCATGGGGATTGGTTTGAATCTGGTGAACTCATTTTCTTTTCCAGTTTTCACCTTCAAAGTAGTTTTGAGCTCATTCTTGTTCCACCATGCTAGAGGATCCTCGTTGTAGTTCCTCTGAATTTTTCTTTTTACATCCTCTAGAGTAATTTGCTCTTCGATGGTAGTTTCAGGTTGTGGAATCTCTTCTTGTAATGCCTTTTTTAGTAGCCACAGGGTTTCTGGAGTAACTTCTTCCTCATCTTGTTCTCTGAAAGACATAATATTAACCCAGTCAAAAGGTTGAGAGTCCTTTTCACTAGGACCTTGTTGTCGAAACTGAAGGATTGCTTCTCCAAATTTCCGCTGATCCTTCATCTTTTTGTGTCGAAGTTTTCCTTCATCACCACGCTTGCTGCGAAAACTAATGGGGAATTTTCTGTGAAGCACCTCCCGTAGTCTCTGCACAATAATCTTATAATCACAAAGGGTTGTGAAAATAAATCTCCTTGTTTTGTTCTCCTGAGTAAACCGCTTGAAAGTCTGTAGGAAATTATTTCCTAGCAGCATATTAGCTCCTGTATCATGAAAATAAATAGGTGTAGTCTTGACTTTGTACCATGGGGTACCGCCTGCTTTTTCGATTATTTTCACTCCCTGGACTTCTTCATTAAGGATAGGATCCGCTTTGAAAAGTCTCTTCCGGCAATGGCTGGTAATTTTTCACCAACTTCTTTGGGGAAGATATCACGTCTAGCAGTACATATTCCATCTCCGCAATCAATGTAGGCTGTAAAATATTCTGCCATATACTTCGCATATAACATCCCGACGGAGATGTAGATTGAGAATGAATTGGTGGTCATCTGATCCTATATCTTTTTCCGTCCACCCTGAATTCCATTCCGTCTTGTAATCTTTCCCAAGGTTTATGCTCCTTGAGAAATTCAATCCATAGAATAAACTGTTCTGGGATTCTTTCTGCAGCTCTTGCAATTGTTATATCAATTTCACCAATTTGAAGGTTTCCTTGATACCTGCCAACTGTAGGTTGTTTTGAATACATAAGGGATTTTCTGAACTATGTCCCTGTTGCGCCTTAAAACGCTACAACTCTCATTCCTCTATTTTAAATAAAATTATCGTTTTTGTTTTGATGATTACAAAACCTATACATTTTGTACTAATGGTTTTTATTGAGTATGCAGCATAAATTATGATCAAAGTTGAAGATTATAATAGTATTGAAATGCCAAAGAAATTGTCTTTTGGAAGACACGGATCGCCCCAGGCGATGGGTGCCATCGCCCCAGGCGATGGGTGCCAGGCGAGGATCGCCACGCCCATCGACAGAGGCGATGGCTAGGCGAGCATGCGGGGCAGATCGCCCCAGGCGATGGTGACCATCGCCTGAGGCGATGGCAGCCACAGGACTTCGCCCCAGCACATCGACTGAAGCGACGCCGAGCTTGGCGCGGGCATGCGCGCAGGGGAGTTCGCCCAAGGCGATGGCATGAACGCCTGAGGCGATGGTCTGGAACGCCTGAGGCGATGTCGAGTTCGTTTGAGGCGAAGCAAATTTTGGACATGCTGAAGCTACGGCCTTGATTTTAGCCACTGATCGCCTGAGGCGATCCAGCGATCGCCTGAGGCGATCTGTGCATTTTTGACCGTTGGAACGCGGCGATGGGTGATCGCCTGAGGCGATGGCTGAGGCGATCCAGGAGTGATTTCAGCCCTTTGAAGTGCAACGGCTAGTAGGAGCCTTGGAGGCCTTCTACACTATAAATATGGATGCTTTGGAGCATTTTGAAGCTAAGGAACAAGTCTACAACTCATACAAAGTGTTGATCAATTGTTGGTTCAAATTATATCATACTCTCCATACATTGTTGTTGTATTGGAGCTTGTGATTGTTTTCATTTGTTGAGTCTTGTTGTCTTCGTGTGAGTACACCGTGAAGGTGTTTCTGTTGGTTTAATTCATTGTAAAGGTCCTCCAACACCAAAGCAAGTTGGAAAATTGTAAAGTCGCCATCAAGTGAAGGTGGTGCAATTGTGTGGCTATCCTTGGAGCCCTTAAGGCCAAGAAGACTCGTGAAGAGTGTTGGTTGCTCGGGAAGAGCTTGTGTACTCGGGAAGAGTATTGTGCTCGGGAAGAGCGTTGTAACTCGGGAAGAGTTGTGTTGTGGCTTACTTGGAGCCCTCAAGGCCAAGAACATTTATTCTAGTGGAACCTCGGTTGGAGGTTATCTAACCGGGAAGAGGAGACGTAGGCGATTCATCGCCGAACTTCTATAACAAATCTTTTTGTTATTTACCGCATTATTTCATTTACGCATTTATTTATTTTATTGTTCATTTATCGATTGACTAAAGGCTTCCGCAAAGCGCAAAATATTTTTATTTTACAAACTCATTTTAAAACGCTAAAGTAGCCAAGGAATCTCATTCACCCCCCCTCTTCGATTCCAACAAGTGGTATCAGAGCCATTTGATTTTTGTTTTTAAATCAAATCCTTTTTATGGCTAATCTAGCAAATGAGTTTGCTCAAGGTCAATCGACGAATCGCCCTCCGCTTTTCACGGGTGATAACTACGGTTATTGGAAGAATAGAATTTCTCTATACATCCAATCCGTAGATTATGATCTATGGAAAATCATAGTGAAAGGTCCACATGTTCCTTTAAAGGAAGTTGGGGGAATTAGTGTTCCCAAAGATATGGACGATTTCACTAGAGCGGATATGATATTAATTTCACAAAATGCTAAAGCGATTAATATTTTGCATTGTGCTTTAGATATGAAGGAGTACAACCGGATCTCAATGTGCTCAACGGCAAAGGAAATTTGGGACAAATTGCAAATTTGTCATGAGGGCACTAATCAAGTAAAGGAGACCAAGATTGATCTATTGCAACTCAAGTATGAAACATTTGAGATGGATTCCGGAGAAGATGTGGATTCTATGTTTAGGAGGCTCACTCAAATCATAAATGAGCTTGCCCAACTTGGAGAGAAGTATCCTCCAAAGCAAATATGGAGGAGAGCACTAAGAGCCTTACCAAAGGAATGGGATGCCAAGAGGACGGCCATCATAGAGTCCAACAAAGGGGAGAGTGCTTCCTATGATCTTGATGAGCTCCATGGCACATTGGTGACTCATGAGCTTGAAGTTGCCACAAGGAGAGAAGTAAAGGAGGAGGATAGATCCAAGAGAAATGGGATTGCCTTGGTTGGAAGAAAAGATCACTCCGATGATGAAGAAGATGATGATGATGAGGAGATGGCATTGTTCACAAGAAAGTTCAAGAAGTTCTTCAACAAACATGGCAAGTCAAAGACCTCAAGTGCAACCAAACATGAATCCAAAAATGAGGTAACTTGCTATAATTGTCAAGAAAAAGGCCACTATGCTAACAAATGTCCTAGGAAGAAGAATGAGGACAAAGGCAAGAAGAATGCTTTTATAGCTACATGGAGTGATAGCGACTCCGATGAAGAAGAAGCCACCAATCTTTGTTTAATGGCTCTTGGAGATGAAGGAGATGAAAGCGATGATGAGGTACCTTCTTTTGATGAACTTTTAGAGTCTTATAATGATCTTATTGATGCTCTTGGCAAAACCAAGATGAGTAATAAATTACTCAAACTTGAGATCGCTAAGAAAGTTGAAGAAAATAATTCATTGAAAAATGAATTAGATTCTTTAAAGATATCTTTTTGCAAATATAGTGAAAGTAGTCAAAAGATGAGTGAATTGCTTGGATTACAACGATGTAGCTTTGACAAAGCCGGGTTAGGTTTTTCAAACAAATCAAAATCTTTTTCAAGCTTGTTGGCCAAAGCAAAGCACAACTCTCCTACTTGTAACTATTGTTGTAAAAGTGGTCATACCAAAAACAAGTGTAGGTTTGCTAGAATCCAATACCAACCTAATAAAAGGTGGAAATGGATTCCAAAAGTGCCATTGAAAGTTAACCCCCTAGGACCCAAAAATCAAATGGGTACCAAAGTTCCTCCAATTGTAAATTTGTCTTGTAGGGACAAGAATGGAATGAAGGATGAAGGGCCAAGCAACTCAAAGGAGGAGTTTGTACTATTCACAACTATAGAAGAAGCACGAGGCATAGGACCAATGACAAGAACGCACTCTTGTCATCAAAGGTAAAATTTATTTTATACATTTTAAATGAGCAATTCAAAATTAATTGGCACAAATTAATTGTGACCAATAAATAATGAAGCTCAATATTGATTGGAGTAAAATGCATAACCCCTTAGCATGTGCACATATAAATTGTTTTATTGCATGATGTATGCCTATCCTTTTATAGTAAGTGCAATGAATTCTAATTTGAATATGTTATATGATATTATGTGATTAAGCATGATATATTTGTTTAGATGCTCTATCTTTGAAATAATGCTATCATGATCTTAATAAATTTATCAAATGATGATTTGAGAATTCTAATGTTTATTGGGCACAAATGCATGAAATTTTGGTAGAACATATGCACGTTTTGAATTCATTGTTGATCGCCTTAAAACGCATGTTTGTATTCCTCAAAATGAATTAATCTTATGCTTATTTGGGCTATTATATGCTTGATGAGGAACATGTATAAAATATGGCTATGTGTCAACATATATTTGTGATTTGTCTATTTAATTTTTGTACTTTTTGATTATCACAAAAAGGGGGATAATTGTGTGATAATCTTGAAGTTTACTTCATGCATAGCTTAAGGGGGAGAGCTTGTGTATGCATGGTTTGAGGGGGAGAGTTGTTTACTTTATGCTTTACTTGATTATTTTTGTATGTGCTATACAATTGTTAAGGGGGAATCAAATTTACTCACATTTAATTTCAAAAATGCATTTTGAAATCACCTTTTAAAAAGTCACAAATTGTGAATTATTGTGTTTTTGAGATTATGTGATTAATTTTTGTTGTTAGATGATTTAATGTTAGTTAGAATTATCAAAAATAATTTTTTGGTCCAAAAATTAGCTCAAAATGTTGCCAAACCATCGCCTCAGCATTCTGTGCGCAGTGTCTCGTCCGTGGCTCGCATCGCCTCAAACGATCGCAAGCATCGCCTCGGGCGTGGCTCGCATCGCCTCAAGCGATCGCAAGCATCGCCTCGGGCGTTCTCGATCGCCTCAGGCGTTCTCCAGATCGCCTCAGGCGATCTCGGTTTTTAAAGTCTGAAGGCTACGGCTTTTGCTCATTTTTTCAGCAACAATTCGTGTTTTTCACCCATAATTCGAGATTTCTTCATCATTGTTATAATCGATCATCATAAGCCTTTCCAAACCATCAATTTCACTTTCCAAACACCAAATCTTCCAATTCGAAATTTTTGCAAACCCTAACCCTTTTTCTCAAAATCGAATCTTTACCTCAATTCCCTTAAATTTCTTGCAATATGTCTCGTAGCAACCGAGAAGAAGGTGAATCAAGCCGGAGGAGACGCTCCAATCGATCCAATAGGAATTATTCGGGTCCTCCACTTGATGGTAAGCCAATTCCGGAAGACTATCTTACTCGCAAATTAATTCCGGGTTATATCTTTGATTTCGATTTCCTTAGGACTTCCCAGCTCCCAATTCTTGATTGGATTCAATTCCAACAATGGGAAAATTTTTTCAAGCCCCCTAGAAAGAACGATTTTTTGTATCCATCCATGATTCATTCTTTCTATGCCAATCTTGAACTGTTTGAGGGTGATGGTGAGTTAACTATCAAAACCATCGTTTGTAATCGCCCAATTGAATTCAATAGCACTGATTTAGGAAATATTCTTCGCATTCCTTCGGAGGGTCCGGCTAAATTTGCTCTAGCTACTTGGCCTAATGATGGGGTATGTGATCCTGCCCAAGCCTTGTATCTCATATTTGGCGGAACCCCTCAATGTCCAAACCAATCCTTTCTTGTGAATTCCATCCCTACAAACTACCAAATCCTTCACAAGATTGTGATCACCTCGATGATCCCTCGGGATGGTGATCGTCTTAGGTTGAAATTCTCTGATGTATACTTGATGTATTACATCATTACAATGACCTCCTTCAACCTACCTAGATTCATTGTCCAAATCTTTAGGAACACCGCCCATAATCCTAAAAAGGTTATTCTCCCATTCGGCCGTGTCCTAACAAAGATTTTTCTTCATTTCAACCTTCCTTTTGATGACAATGAGAAACTCCCTATCAAGTCCAAGGACACCTTCAATCTAAGGTGTTTTTTGTTTAACAAAATATCTTGGAATCCTTTCACTTCCTGTTGGGTTAATGATCCGGGGAACCTACTTTCTGCCTTCAATCCTAAAGATCACCCCTCATTACCCATTGATAGGATGACTAGTGCCCAAAGGGTTCATTTTCCTTTCTTGATTGAACCAAATATCGATGAGCCACCCATTCAGCATCAATCTCCATCTACCTTTGATGATATGATGAATATTGGGGCGGATATTCCAGCTCCTGATAGTCATCAACCTTCTTCTTCTTTTGAGTTCAATCAAGACGCTTTTGCCTTCTTTACTTCGCAATTCCAAAGCCTTCGTGAGGATATGAACTCACAATTTCAATCCTTGAGAGTCGATATGAATTCTCAATTTCATTCCCTTCGAGATGATGTTGCGTCTCTTCGAGCTTACCAAGACTCCTCGAGAGAAGATTTGTCGTATTTACGACATGAAGTGGACGCTCTTCGTTCTCAGTTTTCCAGTACTCACATGGATGAGGATACTACTCACGGGAATGATGGTGATGGTGATGGTGATGGCGGCTTGGATTGAGTTGTCTTTGTTTTTGTGTTTTTTAGATTTTATCCTTTTGTAATTGTTTGTAAGGATTGTAATTGTTAAATGATGTTGGAATGGATTTTTTGTTTATGTTGATGGATTTTAAGATGTTGATTGAATCTTGAGTTGATTGTGTATTACTTGGTTGAATTTATGGTTTATTCAATTTTTAAAGGGAACTATGTCCAATTTTCTTAAAAATCCTTTACCCTTTTTTATTCTCACAAAAAGGGGGAGAATGTATGTGTAAACTTGGTGTAATCTTAATTGATGAAATGCTATTTGCACCTAATTGTTTTTACAACTTGTGACACATTTTGTAAAGGTGATAAAAATGCACATTGGAACATTGTTTATCATTGCATTCATTAAGGGGGAGTTTAAACTCTCTATGCATTGCATTGTTATAAGTCTTATTTTCTTTCAAGTTTACCGGGTTTTGTGATCATCAAAAAGGGGGAGATTGTTGCGCCTTAAAACGCTACAACTCTCATTCCTCTATTTTAAATAAAATTATCGTTTTTGTTTTGATGATTACAAAACCTATACATTTTGTACTAATGGTTTTTATTGAGTATGCAGCATAAATTATGATCAAAGTTGAAGATTATAATAGTATTGAAATGCCAAAGAAATTGTCTTTTGGAAGACACGGATCGCCCCAGGCGATGGGTGCCATCGCCCCAGGCGATGGGTGCCAGGCGAGGATCGCCACGCCCATCGACAGAGGCGATGGCTAGGCGAGCATGCGGGGCAGATCGCCCCAGGCGATGGTGACCATCGCCTGAGGCGATGGCAGCCACAGGACTTCGCCCCAGCACATCGACTGAAGCGACGCCGAGCTTGGCGCGGGCATGCGCGCAGGGGAGTTCGCCCAAGGCGATGGCATGAACGCCTGAGGCGATGGTCTGGAACGCCTGAGGCGATGTCGAGTTCGTTTGAGGCGAAGCAAATTTTGGACATGCTGAAGCTACGGCCTTGATTTTAGCCACTGATCGCCTGAGGCGATCCAGCGATCGCCTGAGGCGATCTGTGCATTTTTGACCGTTGGAACGCGACGATGGGTGATCGCCTGAGGCGATGGCTGAGGCGATCCAGGAGTGATTTCAGCCCTTTGAAGTGCAACGGCTAGTAGGAGCCTTGGAGGCCTTCTACACTATAAATATGGATGCTTTGGAGCATTTTGAAGCTAAGGAACAAGTCTACAACTCATACAAAGTGTTGATCAATTGTTGGTTCAAATTATATCATACTCTCCATACATTGTTGTTGTATTGGAGCTTGTGATTGTTTTCATTTGTTGAGTCTTGTTGTCTTCGTGTGAGTACACCGTGAAGGTGTTTCTGTTGGTTTAATTCATTGTAAAGGTCCTCCAACACCAAAGCAAGTTGGAAAATTGTAAAGTCGCCATCAAGTGAAGGTGGTGCAATTGTGTGGCTATCCTTGGAGCCCTTAAGGCCAAGAAGACTCGTGAAGAGTGTTGGTTGCTCGGGAAGAGCTTGTGTACTCGGGAAGAGTATTGTGCTCGGGAAGAGCGTTGTAACTCGGGAAGAGTTGTGTTGTGGCTTACTTGGAGCCCTCAAGGCCAAGAACATTTATTCTAGTGGAACCTCGGTTGGAGGTTATCTAACCGGGAAGAGGAGACGTAGGCGATTCATCGCCGAACTTCTATAACAAATCTTTTTGTTATTTACCGCATTATTTCATTTACGCATTTATTTATTTTATTGTTCATTTATCGATTGACTAAAGGCTTCCGCAAAGCGCAAAATATTTTTATTTTACAAACTCATTTTAAAACGCTAAAGTAGCCAAGGAATCTCATTCACCCCCCCTCTTCGATTCCAACAGTCCCGTAGATAGTTGCTGATTAACCAATCATATTGGAAAGACATCATTCTCGGCTCGGTCATAAGGCTCCTGTTTATGTTCAGAACAGGTTGATCTCGTATCCTCATGTTGATCTCTCCTACTGTCGGAGTATCAATAATTTCCAGCAATACTACTTTGGCAAAATCTTCGATGATTCTGGGGACTTCAATGAATTTCTTTCTCAAGAATACTTCTGAATGATGAGTATTCGAGAGCGCGTATGACACCTTGTAGGTAATCGAGTAAGGCATGTTCTATTCTTTCATCAAATCACTTCTTTTAAAATCTTGATGAAGAGTTAGAACATTGTTGAAATCTCGATCTCCCAAATTGTATGCAATTCTAGGATAGATGTTGAAAACCATCTTTCCAGCACACAAATTTCCTGCAACTGCTCGCAAACAAGAATCTTTGAGGTTCAGGATACTCTTGTCGAAGATTGCCAGATTGAGTGGCGAACCAATTCATTCCTTGAAAGTTACCTTGATGATTACTCTAATGGATCCAATATGAATTCATGAGAGCGTGTTAGCAACTTCTCTTTTAACCTTGTTCTTAATCTCCTGGATTTCTCTGTAGGGGATTAACTGCATCTCAATTTGGTTTCTCGTGAATTCCACTGGGATCGCAAATTCGCATGTTGTCACCTTATGGATAGTCTGATGCTTCCTGCTTAAAAGACCAATCATATTCATGGCTTTTCCATTACTTCAATTGTTAATCCATCATACGTCTGAAGCTTTGGCTATTCCTTCATGAACCTCATAAGGGTTTTATGAGAAACAATTGTATGAGAGAAGAATCCTGATGGGTCTTCTCTGATCATGTGCGGAAAGAACTCTCATTCACTCTGATTTGAGCTGGATTCACTCCATCATCAGAATAGATCTCTTCTTCGTAGATGCTTTCATCCGAGGGAATATCCTCAAATTGATACACATGTACCAAATCCTGGAAATAGACAACATCCTCAAATTCCTTGATATGCTTAAACTGTCTTACTCCACGGCTTTGGTTTTCTGGACAATCTGTTGAGATATGTCCTCTTGCTTTGCATGCCCGGCAGTTACAATCTTGGAAACTTTCATTCGCCCGGGTATGAGTGCGTTTGAAAGTTCTTTTTATCGGTGCTCTGCTAGTACTTGCTTGATTAGAACATGTTGACACGGTTCAACTTGTTGTTGGTCCCGATCTTTGCCCAGATTTGTACTCCTGGCTTTCTGTTTAGACCAGAACTTTCTAGGTCTTCATGAAGACCTACTTCTTCTTGAACTACTTCCGCAGGCATAAGGATGAGCTCTGTGCTTCTTCATCTTTCGCCTTTGGGGATAGTTTCCAATGATTGTAGGGATATCATTCCCTGTACAACAAAGAGGAGCTGTTTTGTTGGTTCCTCTAAGCTTCTTGTAATTCTTTTGGAGTTTTGCTTGGTAGCACCACTCCGCGAGCTTTACCTTAAGAAATGACATTCTCCTAGACACCGTCTCGATTGCATCAGGTGTATATTCCTGGATAAGCATTTCTCTCCACGGGCTCAGTATTTTGGCTAAGAACAGTTATGCTGCATCTTTTTCTTCTATCTTTGCCTTCTATCTATACTCTGTAAAGAGTTTGATTTACTCGTCTACATAACATATATCATGTAGTTCCAGGCTAATTAGAGACTGTCTATATTTTTAGCCTTCTCTTCCTCCATTACTTCGAAGTAGCTTACTCCAATGAAACAGATTTTAAAGAATTTTGCCATCTTGTCCACGATTTCTTTTAGGGACTCTCTGGCTAAAACTTCTTCCTTGGTACCTGGGTCTCCCATTTCCCAGTCAATCTTGACTGATCCTTCCAGACTCATTTTAAGAAGTAAAATGAATCCTTCTTTACTTAGATCAAGCGTTCCTTTTGCTATTCTTATTGCTGAATCTCATTCGCCAATAAGAACTTTTTCTGTTTTTGAAATCCAAGATATCCATGTTGAGCATAAGTCCATATGGATGGATTGGATCTAATTGAGATTTCCCGTAATGCGTTTGATGTATATCTGGCCTGTGGGAACTGTTCCTTGTTCTAACTGGGGGATCTGAAGTTACTAAGGTGAAATCTTCTCTATGCGGCATACTTTGATCACCTGGGTTGAGTGTGTGACCCGAAACTTTCTTGCGGTGGAGGTCTAGTTACAAGTTCTCCAGTCTTGAATTCTACGAGATTCAATCCCGCAAACGAATCAGCAAGATCACGTAGATCTTTCAAGTTGATTCTTTAAATTACTTGGTGGGAAGTACTGGTTCTCATCGTAGGACTGCAATCATTTTTTCAGTCTCCGTGGTCTTCAGACTTCCTCCTTTTTCCCTTTTTGGTGTAAAAGTGGTTCTGTTCTATAGGACGGTGGTAACCACCCTCTTGTCTTCTTTCCGTTGGACTTGGTCTTGACTTCAACTCCTTTATTCGGGTTTGAGCATCTCGAAGATTCTCAAGAGTTTTCTCATGATGTTTAATCATAATCTCCATTTGACTTTGAATCTGATGGACCTGTTCAGGGACATGGTATTGAAGGTATCCATAACGTTGCACTGCCTTTTGGATCTCCCTAAGATCTTGGGATATCTTATAAGAATCCGGCTTGATTTCTCAAAAGGTTGGTTCTCCCTTCCTAATCATCTGGTTTGGGGCCTTTTGGATCATTGGGGTCTGGAACAACGTCATATGTTCAGGATGATCGTCTTCCTGAAGTTTGGCTAACTCGAACTGTAGTTTGAGGTTCACTAGATGGAGCCTCTTAGTCACCCTTTCTAGTTTCTTGTAATGGTTTATGCCGGGTGTGCATATTCCTGTTCCTTGTAATAGTTTCCACTTATGGTTGAAGCGTTGAACTTCTACAATATGCTTTTGATTTAGTGCTTCCAATTTTGGAAGTACCACCTGTATGAATTACACTTCTAACATTCGTTCGGGTCCATATTTTTCTTGAATCGTCTCCTCCGTATATGATACAAATTAATATTCAAGATATTATTATAATATTTCCGGAATAAACTTAGGCTCTGATATCATTTTAACGAAGATGGATCGCGAAGGAAAAGGTTATTAGAAAAAAATGGTAAAACTTAGGGTGAGATTTGAAAATTATTTAAAACTCTACGGTGTATCATGTAATTATTCAATTTAACTTAATATGGGTAAATTGATAAAGTGTTGTGGGATAGGGAGTTAGGATGAAGATGAAAGTATGGTTGGGGAGTTAGAATATAGAATAATGGATAATGGGAGTTAAGTTAAAGAAAGTTTAGGTTTATGGATTTTAAATGATTTTACCCTATATATATCAACTTTAAAAAAAAAAGGATTATTTGATTATTTGGACAATTTTAAGCTTCAAATTAAATAGTGAGAAGTATTTTATCTAGTAATTGACATTAAACATATTTGTGAGGTTTATTAGAAAACCGGAACTATGGGCCTAGTTGAAAGTTGAAGTGAAAAAATCTGAATTTCTACTGGTCTCGTAGAATAAGGTACCATATGAACAGTTCTTTCTCTATTATATATATGTATATGTAGAGATTGTTGGAATTTTAAGGCTTCATGAATTGAAATTAAGGGTAAAAATCGTGGCTTAATGAATTAAGGTTAAGCAAGACTTAATGAATAGAAATTAAGCAAAATCGACATGAGGAAAAGTCGAAGACACGATAAACGACAAAACGAGCAAGAACGGACGAGAAAAAAAGCCCGCTCTGCCAAAACTGAAGGCGGGTGCTCGAGTGCCCGGTGTTCTGCCAGGATAGTTTAGGGGTGGTTTTTTCGTGAACGCGTGTGTCCATTCACGTTCGGGTTCGACTTTTCGTGAATAAGACTCGTTATATCTTGGGAGAAGATTATCGTATTCCGTAAGCATCGTGTGCGGGGCAAAATATTCTTAGTTGAATATTGTCATCTATAGATTTTCCTTCCCGCTACAAACAATGACGCCAAAGAGATCCTTGTGGAGTTGAAGACCAACAAGGTACCAAATAATTTTTAACAACATAGATATCGACAAATCAGGAATTTTCGATAAAAGGGAAGTGCTAAAATTTTATGTTTATTTGATAATTCAAAATAGCTAATAGGTCATCGAATGCTAATGCTCCTAATCTTTAGAACCAGCTTGCAAATTGAGTGGAACTCCGATATTGAAATATGGTGGAAAGCAACCTTTTTTTCCCCCTAATACAAAGACGGAATCGGAACTATCCTCAAACGGACTTTACTTACGTGATCTTTAATAATGTCATCTTATGGTAAAGTAAGCATGATTGATTAATTAATTAATTAATTAATTAATTAACTAACTAATGGTGATGATTGAGATTGAAAGTCGGGTTAGGCTATTGGTAACTTATGATAATGTTCTCACAAGTTGTATTATTTGATGTGGAAAGAAGAGATTGACGATTAAAAAGTAACTCAATTAACTAAGAAAAAGGAAGCATAAAATCTAATATTACGTGATTTAATTAGCATCTATCATTGATAAATCACATTCCTTTAATGATAATCTTTATTATGGTTGCCACCTTAGATTTCTAGTAAAGTAGTGGGTGTATGTGTGTATGCGTGTGAGTGTCTATACATACACACATATATTGTTAGCATAATATATTGCCAGCATGCCAAACAATAGCCCATCAACGTTGGCAAAACATATTAGTGATTCATTAACATCTATAAATATATTGTTTCAGTCTCTGATAGACACACAACAAATGATACATACCAATCAATCGATAATCATATATTTTATAGTAGTCGAAATGCTAATATCAAACTAGTACTGGTATTGGGCTTGTAGATATGGTCAGGTTGATTGGACTCGAGGGATCACCGCATACAGATTTTGCTGGATAGTGTATTCATAATCTCTTTCCGTGCACTTATATTTGATATTTACATATTATATATTGTTGCGCCTTAAAACGCTACAACTCTCATTCCTCTATTTTAAATAAAATTATCGATTTTTGTTTTGATGATTACAAAACCTATGCATTTTGTACTAATGGTTTTTATTGAGTATGCAGCATAAATTATGATCAAATTTGAAGATTGTAATAGTATTGAAATGCCAAAGAAAATTTGTCTTTTGGAAGACACGGATCGCCCCAGGCGATGAGTGCCATCGCCCCAGGCGAGGATCGCCACGCCCATCGACAGAGGCGATGGCCAGGCGAGCATACGAGGAAGATCGCCCCAGGCGATGATGACCAACGCCTGAGGCGATGGCAGCCACAGGGACTTCGCTCCCGCACATCGACTGAAGCGACGCCGAGGGATAGAGCGGGCATGCGCGCGGGGAGTTCGCCCGAGGCGATGGCACGAACGCCTGAGGCGATGGGCTGGAACGCCTGAGGCGATGTGGAGTTCGTTTGAGGCGATGCAAAATTTGGACATGCTGAAGCTACGGCCTTAATTTTTGCTCTTGATCGCCTGAGGCGCTCCGTGATTTTTGCTGACCGTTGGGGCGCGGCGATGGTGATCGCCCGAGGCGATGTCCGAGGCGATCGAGGAGCGATTCAAGCCTTACTTGAAGCAACGGCTAGTAGGAGCCTAGGGGGCCTTCTACACTATAAATATTGATGCTTTGGAGCATTTTGAAGCTAAGGAACAAGCCTACAAACATCCACAAAGTCTTGATAATTATTATTTGAATTTGCATTGCAATCTCCATACATTGTTGTTGTATTGGAGCTTGTAATTCTTATCTTTATTAGAGTCTTGTTTCTTCGTGTGAGTACACCGTGAAGGTGCTTTTGGTTTGATTTCTTGTAAAGGTCCTCCAACACCAAAGCAAGTTGGAAAATTGTAAAGTCATCAACAAGTCTAGTTGGTGCAAGTGTGTGGCTATCCTTGGAGCCCTTAAGGCCAAGAAGACTCGTGAAGAGTGTTGGTAGCTCGTGAAGAGCTTTGTATACTCGGGAAGAGTATTGTGCTCGGGAAGAGCTTTGTATACTCGGGAAGAGTATTGTGCTCGGGAAGAGCTTGTATACTCGGGAAGAGTAGTGTGCTCGGGAAGAGCGTTGTAAACTCGGGAAGAGTTGTTGTGTGGCTAACTTGGAGCCCTCAAGGCCAAGACCAATTGTTCTAGTGGAACCTCGGTTGGAGGTTATCTAACCTATATGAATCCAGCACGACCGATGGTTCCGAGTTTAGAAATTGCTCAAAATATATAAATTTCATGTGGGTGTTACATCAGGTTGCTTATTGGGCCGGACTAACCTGAACAGGTTAGTCGGTTACAAACTGGCACCTATCAGGGATTTACCCGAATAGAGGCGGTTCCGTTGGATCGGAACCGCCAATCCGACGGTTCTGGTTCCAACGGAACCGGTAGTAACCGGTTCCGGTTGGTTCGGAACCAGAAAAATAAAAAATAAAAATAAAAAAGGGGGCCAACAGCTATACAGTCGTTGCCCACCCACAGTCGTTGCCCAACGGCTATTTTATCCATTGGGCAACTGTTTTTATTAAAAGAAAAAGTAATTTTTTTCAATAAAAAATTATAGTTAAATTTTTTCTATAATACCTCATTTTCATTTTCAATTTTTCATTTAATTCCAACTCTATTAATCTTACACTCCTACTCTTTCATTCAATTATCCAATTTTCCCATCTATTTACAATATTCCATACAATTTTATTCCATACCATTATATTCTTGATATTTTATTATCAATTTGTTATTATCATATTATTATTAGTTTTGTTGATCCACATATATTTACAATAATACGATGGCATCACCTTCTACTGGTCGTGGTGGTCCCTCAAATCCACCTATATTCCAAGAAAATTATGATTTTTTTTACAGGTTCGATAATCCTTACGTTGTTGAAGAAGCGGAACATGTTGTAGAACCTGCCGCACCCCCAAAATCCGGCGCTCGGCGGGTCATCCGCAACTACTACTGCTTCGAGTCGTCTGAGTAACCGTCTCAAACGAAGCAAGGTTTGGTTCCGCAGGTGGTACCGAAAATTTTAAGAAACATCTAGTTAAGAAACATAATTTTGATGATGTTACTTTACAATCATTAGGTAGGGAACCAATCAAACTTCAAATTAATCCTCAATCTGGCACTAATTTATCTTAACACCGGAAAAAAAACAAAAGATTATTCGTTCGTTTTGTTGTTAGATGTGAACTCCCCTTTTTGTTTTCTGAAAACGATGGCTTTATTGAATTTTCTTCTGGTATCCAACCATGTTTTAGACATATTTCTAGGCACACTTTGAAAAGAAATATTGTGGATGTGTTTCTTAATTACCGTAAAACTTTAATTGATCATCTTTTTTCTATAAACTGCAGATTAAGTTTAACTACTGATGTTTGGACAAATACCAAACTACTTTCTTTTCTTATAATTACTTGTCATTAGATTGATGATAAGTGGTGTTTGAAAAAACGAATTTTGTCACTTGATGAATTAAAATCTGCACATATTGGTTTCCAAATTGCTAAATTTATTGTTAACGTTTGTAGATTTATGGAATTGCAGATAAGATTTGTTCGATTACACTTGACAATGCATCAAATAATACGGCGGCAATGCGTGATCTTAAAATATTTAAATATTTTTTACATGTTAGATGTGCATGTCATATAATAATTTAGCTGTAAAAGTTGGTTATGAAGATGATGAATGTAGTAGCATAGATGAATGTAGTAGCATAGATAAACTTAAAAACTGTTGTCAATTGTTACGACAATCACGCATTAAGCGTGACTGGAAACATATGTGGGCAAGTCAGAATATTCGGTTTACTCTTTTTTCACCGCCCATTGCAACTCTATGGAATTCTTTGCATAAAATGTTAGAATCGATGTTACCTTATCAAGATCCTTTAACTTCTTTTTATAACTCTTATCAAATGCCTGGAAGTGATGGAAGATATTTATTGTCTGATCATGATTGGTATTTTGTTAATAGTTTAACTGCTTTGTTATCAACTTTTAAAGAAGCAACAAATCATTTCTCTGGTGTTTATTATCCTACTTCTCATTATTTTCTTCCACTTGTATTTAGCATGTTTTGTAAATTTATTGAATTTAGAGATGATATTGAATTATCGTCGTTCGTTTATCGTATGGATGAGAAGTTTATAAAATATTGGGAACATATTCCACACATGCGCTGTATAACTACAATGTTAGACCCAAGTCAGGGTGTATGATCTTTCGATACTTTCTTTGAATATTACACTAAATTTTTGGATAATGATGTTGACGATCAAAAGATGTCAATTAATAATTCTCTTCAAAATATGTTTAGATTGTACAATAGTGAACAAGGACAAAGGTCATCGTCACGTGTAGGAGGAGGAGAAGAAGAAGACGCTACTCAGTCACAAAGCGGGGGTATTAACCTGTTGAGGAGCCTTGGAAGAAAGAAACAGAGAGGAAGCATGGTGTCATCTACCTCTTCAAATGAGTTGCAGTTCTTTCTGTGTCAAATGTTCATTACAGATGAAAATTTTGACTTACTAGAGTGGTGGAAAGCAAACGCAAGACAATATCCAGTCTTAGACCAATATCCAGTCTTAGACAAAATGGCTAGAGATGTATTTGCAGTCCAAACATTCAGTGTCACTCAACTTGTGGTCGACTCATTGGAGACTTTAGAGTTTCTCTAAAATCAGAATCATTATGCATGCTTATGCTGCTAAAAGATTGGTTTGATGCTGATAGAATGAATAAGAGACAAGGAGGAGTCGACGAGTTCGGCAACGAAAGTTCCGAAGAAGAAGAAGAAGAATTGGCCAAGAATATACTAATTAATTATGATGAATAATTTTTTTTTTATAAACTTCAGTGCTGTAGTTTTTACGTTGTTTTTCATATTCAATAAAATATGTATTTTTCCTCTACGATTCGGTTAAAAATAAAAAATACAAGAAATAGGTCTGGCGATTGATAGCCAAATTTTTGGCGATTGATCGCCAAAGGCAGAAACTTAAAAAAAAACGGTTGCATTGGCGATCGATCGTCGCCGAGAATGGTGATCGATCGTCTTACTGGTTCTGGTTTGGACCATTACAATCCTGATTATTGGATCTGGGGTTCCGAATCGGAATGGTTTCATTGTTTTTGGCCAGGAAATCGGAATCAGACCAATTTCGGAACTGGATTGGTCCGGTTCCTCCCATTTCGAATCTGGGACCGGTTGGATCCGGTCCGAATCCGATCTGATCCGAGAGTGTTAATTTTATTAGGTTCAAATATCGTATTATATCTAATATATAAATTATACCCAATATGATATAGAATCATCTATTTCCATACTTATCAAGTGTATCATATAATTTCAAAATTATCCCAAAACAATTTAAATCCCATGATAGGAAGGAAGCCCTTAGCCGTCTCAACAAGGTGTGAAAGTGGAATTCTTCCTCATTTCGCAATGATTTTGTTGATATATCTATCACTGACAATTGAACCAATTCTTGAATGTGGGATTCACCCCAATTACACCAAATGATTAGACACCATTCAAAAAAGATAGGGAACATGAAATATCTTTCTCAAAGTGATTTCATTTGTAAGTACACATAAACGAATACATATAAAAAATAACAATAAAAAACCTTATATTTGTAGGTCATATGCTAGCTTTCTTGATAGAATTGATTCATTCCCATGTGATAGGTGTCAACAAATCTTGGTGGTGCCAATGCATGCCAATACGAGCTCTACGTATATTCGGTGTCATAATCATATCTTATTTGTATAGATAAATACTAAAGGTGGTTCGTAAACAAGGGCGAATCCACAATAAGGGTTGTGAAGCACTGCCCCAACTGCCAATTTAAATATATTTTTAAAACAAATTTTTATTAATATTTTTATTCAATTAATCAAATTATTTATCGCTCCACTATCAAATATTTAATAACCTTACTTAGCACAAAAGTTTTATTCTAAAATTCATTATAATTATAAGTATATAATTATAAGTATAATTAAATCAAATCAAAATTGTACGAAAATAAATTTTTATGATACATATAATTTATTAGTGAACTTCTAGTTGAACATCATCTAGCTAAAATTTTATATATTTTTTGAGCTGAAATAATTTTTTCCGGAGATTGTTATTGATTCCAGTTACATTTTGCTGAGGATAACTCACGGTTGTAGAAAACAAATTCTATTCAATAATAGCAAACGAATAACGTGAAATGATTTTACAGAATAATTATTAAAATAATATATTGTTTTTACATAAGAACAATGTGAAATTTTACCCTTTTTACACATTAAATAATGGTTAATTTTTTAATATCCAGCCCCCATGCTTCGCAATCCTAGCTAAGCTACGCCGTGTTGGTAACAAAACTAAATTACATCTAAACTTGTGTGTGTGTATAAATAAAATAAGAATATTATTTAAAATTAAAAAGTTAATACTTTTGGTGTATATGCCAAATTGCTAATGAGGTGTGGGAAGAAAAGATGAATTAGTGGGCATGATGTGGAGAAGTAATACAAAATATGCGCAATAATATATATTGCATTGGCCAAGTTCAAGATTTGATAGACATGAAACCCACATGGCCACGCGTGTGTTTTTTTATTGTATTCTTGTTTCATTTTTTAAGTGTCAAGCAATCCCACTTGTGGTATGAAAATATAAACAATATGCCAAGATAAGAAGATTAGGAAATTCCGAAAAAATTTTAAAAAGCTCTTTTTAGGTAAAACAAGATGCTTATATTATTTAATAATTAATGCTTTTGAGGATGTTGATTAAATTTAAGCTCGATAGCAGATTCATGGATGAAATGGGCTTAAAAGAAATTAACTTGTAAATAGGCCATTTGCCCTAGCCCGTCTGACTAAAACTATATAGCCCATTTAAGTCAAAAAACAATTTTTTTGGTTTTTTTTTTTAATATATAAAACGATAGAGGATGCAAAAATTATAAAGCACAAACAACCAAGTTAGTTAAAATATTTTCTTAAAAACACATTAAGACATTTCTAGCAATCCAACGTGGGATGTAGTGTTATAAGCATCTGCCTTCAAGACTTGATCGCTGGCAGCTAGCTAGCTATGTCTCCTCCCTTGAGAGCTCAATGGAGGATGTTTGCAATGCAAATTAAAAGGGAAAACTTTAATTCCTGTAGGTGTGACTGAAATTTCGTTTTGAGGAGTTCTTGTCCCTATCTAATGTATCAATTCACGAGTGTTGATAGAGGCGGACATATAATTTTTGTTAAGGGTGTTAATAAAAATTGAGGGAAAACAATCGTAGGAACGTCAAAATATAATTTTAGAGAGAGAGTAAAATATATATTTTAGAGTCAAACTGTAATTTTTGGAGGTGAACTGTAAATTCTTGAAAAAATATTTATTTAGGATAATAAAAAATTGCAAAGGAAGGCGATTGCCAGTAGCTGTCTTAATGTGGCTCCGCCCTTGAGTGCTGACACTCTATACTTCAAAGGTAGTCTTACATATATATCATTTTAACTTGTTGAGAGTTGTCACATATTATGAATTTTATAAACTATTAGCTCTTTATATATATATATATATATATATATATATATATATATATATATATATATATATATATATATATTATGTGATTGGTTATTCTGCCCGCAGGTTCATCGTCACCCTCGTTATCAAACCACGTGTGTGACTCACAATGTAACAACTTGAGATCTTGTTTCAAGGTTGTGTTGAGGGTTGTCCCATATTGTGAATTCATAAGATACGTTGCTCTTTATAAGATATATATGTTACTCCACTTATTATTAATTGATTTTGAGTTGGAACCCTATGTCTTCTTAATATAACTTATATAGGATTAATATGTGACTTCCACGTAAATGCATGAATTCTCATATTGGCAAAAAATCATGTAAGCATTCAATTGTTGAACCTTCCAAATTTTATTCCCAGTTAGAAATAATCAATATGAATGTAATGTACCAAGAGAATTTGAACACGAAAATTTATTGCTAGTTCAGATTAAGTGAACCATTAAGTAAATACCACAAAAGCTATTGCCATTTACAAAGCAATTATGTATACACCACAAAAATTGAAGCATATTGTATCCAAAATATACTTACTTGTGAAGGATCGACTAGTACATTTCTCTCATTTTTACATGGAGGCAACTTGGCGATAGATTAAGTAGCTCTCGATGCTCATTAGGGGTGCTTATCGGGCCGGATCAATCCGGACCCGGCCCGAAACCGAACCGGTTAGCACGGTTCGAAACCGAAATCGAAACCGGGCTAACAGGTTCCAACCTGCTTCGGAACCGGTAAAAACCGATCCGGAGCGGTTCCGTGTCTTGAAACCGGTATCACCATCGGTTCCGAAATCGGAATCGGTACTTTTTTAGAAAAAAATGAAACCAAGCAGGGCAACAGCTATTAAGTCGTTGCCTTTGTGAACGTTTGGCAAGGGCTAACAGCCGTTGCCAAACGTTCTTTCTTAAAACAATAAAAAAAACTATAAATATGTGTGTTGTGATTTACATTGTAAATCCACAAAAATCATTCTTTCAAAGTTGTATACTTCTATCTCATATTTTTCTCTCCATTGTGCTATCTGCATTTTACTTATATAATAATGGCATCTTCATCTAGCAGCCTGGTCGTAGCCGGGGTCTCGTCCCGGGTCGTCTATCACTTCGTTCATCTTCGGCAATGAATTTGTCTGTGTCCATTCCTGAGTTAAATGAAAGTTATGATTTTTTTGTTGACCTCAATGTTGATGGTTCATCTATGAACGTCGAAACACAACAACCCGAACAATCTGCCGAACCTCATGCTGTCCAAGCTGCCCAAGCCCAAGAAAGACAACAAGTGGAGTCATCCGGAGCCACTACAGCGGCGAGTAGACAACCGACTCGTGCCAAAAGAAGTAAGATATTGGATCACTTTGAACTCGCTCAAAAAGAAAGTACTAATGAATTTTTTGAAATTTGTAAATCATGTAAGATACAATATTCATATAAAGCTGGTGGTTCCAGCAGAGGCACCAGAACATTTACAAAACACTTAGTAAAAAAACATAATTTTGATGAGACATCATTACAACCATTAGATAGAGAAGCAACACAAACACAAATTAATGTTCTCACTGGCACGGATTTTATTTTAACTGTTGAAATTAACCGTAGGCAATTTGTTAGATATGTGATTAGATGTGAACCACCTTTTATGCAAGCTGAACATGCTGGTTTTATTGAATTTGCTTCGTCTATACAACCCATGTTTAAACATATTTCTAGGCACACACTAAACAGAAATTTTATGGATG
This sequence comes from Haberlea rhodopensis, assembly GCA_907163345.1. Classification (NCBI taxonomy): domain Eukaryota; kingdom Viridiplantae; phylum Streptophyta; class Magnoliopsida; order Lamiales; family Gesneriaceae; genus Haberlea; species Haberlea rhodopensis. Next base: position 4,145,079 of record CAJQUN010000004.1, on the reverse strand, counting down.
TATTTTTTGAATATAGAAATAAATTGTTTGAACATCTTTCTAGTTTGCCTTGTAGGGTTAGCTTAACATCCGATATTTGGACAAATGTAACATCGGATTCATATCTTGTTGTCACTTGTCATTGGATTGAAGATAATTGGTGTATGCAAAAACGAATTTTGTCTTTAGATGAGTTAGATTGTGCACATACTGGTTATGTAATTGCTAAATATATATTCAACACCTGTAGACATTATGAAATTCAGGATAAGATATTTTCAATCACATTAGACAATGTTGCGAATAACAACGCTGTGATGCGTGATTTAAAGACTTATGATGTGCATGTCATGTTATTAATTTGGCTGTTAAAGTTGGTTATGAGGACAATCACGCAGCATGTATTGACAAAATGAAATACTGCGCTAAATGTTTACGCAAGAGCCGTGTAAAGCGCGATTAGAAACAATTATGTTTATCTAATGGTTTAAAGCATCTTCTTTTTCCATCACCAATAGAAACTAGGTGGAATTCGTTGTACAATATGTTGATGCTATGTTACCTTACAAATGTATTTAAACTCCATTTTATAATTCATAACAAATGCCTGATACCGATGAAATTATTTATTTGACTGATGAGGATTGAGAATTTGTCGAAAATTTAGGTACTTTCAAAGAAGCAATAGAACGCTTCTCTGGTATTACTTATCCAACTTCTGCTTATTTATTTCTTTGGTATTTAACATGTTTGATAAGTTTATAGAATTAGAGATGACTATGATTTGCATACTTTTGTTAATGTAATGGAAACTAAATTTATAAAGTATTGAGAACAAATTTCACACGTGCACTGCATCGCAACTGTACTAGATCCTAGTCAATGTTTAGCTTCGTTTGAAATATTTTTGAATATTATGCTAATTTTTGGGGGAAGGTTGTTGACAATCAAAAGAAGTCTACAATGCAATCTCTCCAAAATATGTTTCAGTTGTATTTTAATCAACAAGCAAGTGATCATCGCAACAAAGGGCTGTTGAAGAACAACCACAAGTCAATCTAGAGGCAGGGGCATCAATTTGCTCAGGATGCCGGGCAAGAAAAAACTTAAGAGAAAATGGCATTCTACTAGCACGTCGAATGAGTTGCAAATTTATCTGAATTATCAATTTCTACGGAAGACAACTTCGACGTCTTATAATGATGGAAAGCAAAAATGCAGCACAATTCTCTATCTTAGCCAAAATGGCTAGAGACGTGTATGCGCTACAAGCTTCAAGCGTCGCTTCTGAATCAGCATTCTCAACATGTGGCCGAATTATTGGAGATACATAAGTAGTCTATCTGCTGATTATTTTGCATGCTCATATTACTTAAAAATTGGTTTGAAGCAGAATATAAGAATAGAAGAGATGATGCAGTTGACGAATTCGTAAATCATTATGACGAGCAAGAAGAAGAGAACCCCAAAACAATACTTATCAATTATAAAGAGTGCTAATATTTTTTATTTAGATTTTCAGTTGCCATAAGTGTATAATTATTTTTATGCATTTATATTATGAAATGAAGAAGAAATATATTGAAATAAAAATTCAAAAAAAAAATCAAAAATTTTAAAACGTGTTCGAAAATAATAAAAAAATTAAAACATAACGAACCGTGTCAAATCAATTCGGAATAGGTTGGAACCTAAACCAGATCCGATCCGATTCCTTAACAAATCAGAACAGTTCCGTGTTTAATTGATCCAAAACTGGTCGTGTTCGGACCGGATCGGACCGAGCCAATCCGATCTGTTAAGCACCCCTGATGCTCATACTCATAGACACTTCGTTTTAGAAGTTGGTCAGACCTTCCTCTCTCTTTCACTATTGGTCCGACCTAATAGGTCGGGTATTCGTAGCTATTTGTTGATAATATTAAAAGAAGCTCACGGTAATAAGGATTTTGAATGAGTCATAGCTATTTCTCACTCACATTCTTTTTAAAAAATAATACTTTTATACCAAAATATATAGATTTTTGTTGAAGATAGGCTATAAGAACTTTTTCTTATTTTTTTGTATTATTTTCAACTTAATTACGATGATTTAAATACTTGAGTTTAATTTTATATTTAATAGAAGACTAATTAAGATAAAATCCCCTGGCCTTGGAGAATTTTGTTAAACTCCCACACATATTCTTTAGGAACATGATTGATTAAATATCAGTTCGGTCAAATTTTGTAAAATTTGCGAGTGGGAAATCAATGATATTCTCGCTTGAAATTAATGTATTATAAAGAAAGTTGCGATTTTATGCATTTGACAAATTTTAATAGTTTATGATTCATGTAGTGGATATGGCGGCGGCAGCAAATAGCGGACATGTGAGGAAAACTCATGTGGCGATGGTGGCGGTGCAAGTGTTCTACAGCGGGTACCACGTGATCACCGAAGTCTCAAACAACGTCGGTGTGAATCAGCTTATGACGTTCTCGTGCTCTCGATTCTCGCACCAGTCGCCTATTTCCGCAAAAAGTTAGCCTTCCGAGTGTCATGAATCATACGTTAGTTCTGTTGGGTTTGCATTGTTCGAGTCTGATGTGGTTTTCCTTTATTTCTGATCAGGCGACTGTTGGGATTCTCCCTCACGCCTCTCGGCCATTAGAACCATTTGGTAAAAGAGATCCATCCATCAACAATATAGGCACCATTTTCTCCGGCCCTTCACCCTCAATACCCAAGATCGTAGATTAACTTTAAAGTCTCTGATGCAGGTTATTTACGTACTCTCCATTATACAAATGGTTTCAGGATTTGAGTTTCTCACAATCTTCAAAAAATCCGTAGATTTTTCAACTATAGAATCGATCACAGCTCTATCCAATTGATGTTTAACTTGATATCGATTTCCCATTTTTCAAGATGGTAAAGCATAGATGATATTTTCAAGATCTTTCCATCTGAATTCAATTATTAAATAGGTATGACTTAACAAAAATCTCACTTTTGCCCCATCAAACTATGTAACAATCTCAAGTTAATTGATGATTTAAGAATGTGTGCACATTCCAAAAAATTGGGTATGTGATTTAGCAGAATTGATGGCTAAACACGATTAACAAAATGGTAAATTAATCTGTAGTGTTCCAAAAACTTCTCCAATTCTCTGAGTAACTGAACTCAAACCACAAGCACTGAAGAATGTGAAGAATTCAAGTCAATTAATTTGTAGTCTTCGCATATTTCACATCCATATTTACCCAGCAAAGGTCTCTTCGCATCCTTAACCTCGAAATCTCAAGGTAAAGGGGATTTCTTTTCAAAAAAAAACATAATTTAAAATTGAGAAAAAATTTGAGATGGAATTAGTAGACAAGCACCAAAGCACTCATCTGTGGATCCATCTCAGCGGTTGTCTGGCCGCCGCTGATAAAAAATCAGCTTTCCCTTTCAGCACTGTCGCTCAAAGGCTACTCCAGTTTCCTCTTTTTCAAGAGTTTTTTGGGCGAAGCCTCTGATACATAGTGCAATCATAAATCATCAGATTTGTCTCAAAAACGAAATAAAAGAAATATACCGTTGATTATTAGAAACTCTCTCCAAGAAGAAATTCCATCCGGTATCTTTCTCTAGCGTGTGGCCGCGTTGAACTAAAGCTGAAAGTAGCCTAAACCCTAACACTATCTAGAGTTGGGGAACAGATGATTTATACAGTACTTTTGGTGAGAAATATGGGCCTTGTTGATAATAGTAAGCCCATTGAGAAGAAGCCTTGTAGCCCTATTTTCTTTTTTCAAAATTTGAAGTTTTAACAAGGAATTGTTTTTTTATCAGCTTTCTAAGAAAATGGGAAATATTACGTGTTCGGCCCGATTTTATTTTCTCTATTGTTTATTTAGTCTATCATAATTTATTGGAATTAAATACTTAGTTGTTGTTATTTTAAATGTACAAAATGTTCTTAAGTTTACTTAAAAAGGTAAATATATTACATGTACATTATGCAAATTTAAATATGAATACACTAAAATCTACCCAAAACCAGTCTAAGCATTCTGAAAATCATAATTTAATAAATATAATTTTTATATCTTCAAATATACAAATTTGGCCTCATGTCTCTCAAAAAGCCTACATTTATTAATTGTAGGAGACCCAAGCCTAATATTTTTTTATGCCAAATTTGCAATTAGGGAGAACTAATAAAAAAAAAATTGCAATTACTCGGACCATATCAAACTTGCTCCACCGAGGTGGGTCTGGACCCTGTTCAACAGAATTTTGAAGCAGGGTTGATCCTGTGTTTGCCCCGGCCCGTCCTGCTATATATATATATATATATATATATTTAAAAAAGTTATTATCGAACATACATTTTTATTTCTTTGCCTGAATCATAACGTGTTAATATTTAATTTTATATCAAAACACATGTGTTTATATTAAAGAAGTTGGACATTTGAGGGAACGAGTTTAAATTAATAAAGATTTGGTAACTTAAAGATAATTTTACAGGCTTATTATAAATATTTATTAAAGAAAAACATAAATTTAATTACAAAATTCATTTTTTTTCCTTCAAAATTAATTTTTAAATCATAAAAATAAAATAAAAAACTGTTAAGCGGGACGGATTACGGGATTGATCGGGTTCACAAAGCTGCATGGACTCTTTTTTTTTAGCGAACAGAAGGATTTGGCCGAACCCATCTCAATGCTGCCCGTGGATCAATCACCGATTACCAACATGGCAACATTTTATCCCTAGTGTCGCCATGGACTCTCTCATCCTCTCCGCGCCGTTCTCCCACCATTCCGCCGCTTCATACAGCTGCCGCAGCTATCTCCCTGTCCCTCAAACTCCACCACCTATTGCCTTCTGCCTCCAGCCTGCTAAAACCAGCCACCGAACCTCACCCCTCAGATGCTCCCTCACTTCCTTCAACCACCAAACCCTCGGCTATTCCGTTGCCGCCCCACCGTCGGAATCCCTGTTGCTCCACCTGACTGATTCTTGCCCTCAGACTCCCGTCACCGCCATGCGTGTGGCCGACGCAGACGCCATGGGTTTGTTACTCAAGGAGCGCATTGTCTTCCTGGGGAGCAGTATTGATGATTTTGTTGCTGATTCAATTATTAGTCAGTTGTTACTGTTAGACGCTCAGGACCCGACTAAGGATATCCGGCTATTCATCAATTCGTCTGGTGGATCATTCAGGTGTGTATATACAAACTTGTAGTTGTAGTTTTATGAAGTCTTTTTAATACATTTTTCAATTTATAATATGCCAAAGAAAGGCTGGCTTGGCTTCAGTCTTCGCTGGTTAACATTTCAGTTGATCTGAATATGGGATTCCCTGATATTATATTAGATATGATCAGAAGGTGGATTATGTTTCCATGTATAGCTGTTGCGATTTGCGAAGATTAAATGACCAATAGACAGTACGAGTTGGTATTAGAGTAACTGTTAGAATATGATTGTGTACATTTATATTAGTAGATTGGCATCGCTCCCAGTGTTTTGCTTGAATTTGGTCTTCTGGGAAGCCAAATGTTTGTGCAAGTCCATATCGGTTGGCTTAGCTGAGATGGAAAATTGTGGGTCTTTACTCTTAATGGATTGTGTTGAGAAAGTCAGGAACTTTGAATCTGAGAGGCCAACGATAGTTTTTACCATTATTTCTGGAGTTGAATGACGTGTTGAAGGGAATGAATGCAGTGGTCTATCTGGAGGAGGATTCGGCTTCATATGAATATTATTTTTTTCTAAAAAATACATATATTTGATTTTATGCTTTATAATATGATTGATCTGTCTTTGAATCTTTCAATAATTAGGCTATTTTTGTTAGTATTATCACTATTTGTCGTGCTCCAGTGTTAATGGAATCACTGGTATAATGTGGTGCACATGGCGTTGAATCTTTTTGGATGCTTCGTTTTTTTAGCTGCTTCAAAATGGTCCTTGCCGCCTGACCCTTCCATGTGAGAAAATATGGAAACATAGTAAATTTTTGTAATGATTGCATAACCAAAGTGTTTATTCGGCTCGCAGTAGTGCAGTTATCTTTATTATTGATAATTTTACTCCTAGTCCGAAGACATTACTTCTTTAATTAGGAAATCATGTTTATGAATTGATTACATTTTAACACCTCCTGATCAATCTAAATTATCTTATGCAATATTGAGTGATGCCCAAAACATGTTGCTTCTCCCCTATTTATGGCCTCAAGTCTTTCTGGTTAAATGTGACTGCATTGGAGGGAGGCACATGCCAATAATATTGATTAACCCTATGCCAAGTTCATGGTCTCGTGTAATAGGTTTGACTTGTAGTTTAGGCTTCTGTATATTTTTGAAATTCATTCATATACATTGTTTTGATTTCAGCGCTAGTATGGCTATCTTTGATGCTGTACGACTAGTTAGGGCCGATGTCTCCACGCTTGCTCTTGGCATTTCAGCATCAACAGCATAAATTATTCTTGGAGGTGGCACTAAAGGCAAGCGCTTTGTGATGCCGAATACCCGAGTCATGATCCACCAACCACTTGGAGGTGCTAGTGGGCAAGCAATTGATGTGGAAATTCAAGCCCGGGAAGTAATGCATAACAAGAAGAATGTCACAAGAATCATATCTGAATGCACTGGTAGATCATTTGAACAAGTTGAAAAGGATATTGATAGAGATCGTTACATGTCCCCCATTGAAGCGGTTGAATATGCCATTATAGATGGAGTCATTGATGGGGATAGCATTACTCCACTTGAGCCTGTTCCTGAAAGGGTTAAGCCCTCTACTTTCAATTATGTGGAGATCAGCAAGGACCCAAAAAGTTTTTGACACCTGATATCCCTGATGATGAGATATATTAATCGGGACATTTATTGCGGGTAAACATCCTTTATATTTTCATTTATGCTTTTGTACTTGGTGGCTGGTGCTGAACATCCTTTGATTGACATGTACTAACAGGTTTTTCAGATTTCAGATGAGACCTTGACTTCCTGTTTTTACTTCAACATCTCATTGAGCTAAATAACATTTTTTGAGAACTTTTAAAGTGACCGAAATCACTAACAATCTGCTTGTATAAATTTATTATTTTGAAAGGACTTGGTTTTAAGTCATGCACCCTTGGCATCTGTTTGGATTCCCCTTGTGGGAAGCACGAATGTCGTTGAACTGTTCAGTAATTTAAAATTACAGAAGAATTGAATACAAGTTTAGGCTGCAAATGTACTTTATATGTCTTCAGTAGCACGAATGCAACATGATCTCTGTCATCGTTACGAAGATACTTGCTATATTTTATGCACATACGTTAATGCACTTGTCTCATGCGCTAGAACTCTATTAGATGCCTAGTTAATTATCCTAACTAGATCGAGCCTTTATATTTGTTTTCTTGCTGATGGTTTTCACTTTATCAGTGGCTTGAATGACTTGTATCTCGCTGTTAAGTGTGACTGCGAACTGCTAGAGGCACATTTTTTTCACCTGCCAATGATTCTGGTAACGACAAAATACGTTTCTGTCTTGAAGTCTTTTCATGACAGATCCTTCATATCGGCATATGATTATCGTCGACTGTGTTGAAGCTTGTTTATCTGTTGAAGTTGCTGCTATTGCACAGCCTTATGCTGATATTTTTGAGGGGATTTGTTGCTTGTATATTTACTTCGGAGTTCGGACTGGCATCAGGGGTATGTGGCAAGGTGATGGACAAATCAAGCATGTTTTTAGAGACATTTTCACAGATTCCAAGTCTTGGAAGGGTTCATGTTTATTCATAGCAACTTTGCTTCAGGATTGGAATTTCCAGTCGTGACCAGAAACAATGGAAAAGTACAAGATTCATGGTTTTCGATTCATCGATATTTTGTTGCAACACATATGATATACCAAATTATGCTCTTGTACGACGAACTGGGTCCGGTATTTGTTATGAATGAGAGAATATAGAAAGAAATTAAAATTTGAATGCAGCAATATTTTGGCTTCATTATTCTGCGTCCTATGAGATCTCACAACTTAGTTCCAGTTCAGCATGTCTCTCATGAATTAACTTGAGATGGAAAAGTATAAGTGCTTGCCTCTGTTGGAATCTTGATTTTAGGTCTATGCTATATACTAGTATAACGTTGAAACTTTGCAATGCAAGAGCAAGACTGTGTACGTTAGGCGCAAAATGATACGATATATTCCCTACCTATTCCCTGATGTCGCGCATAACCGGGGTTTCATGTACCGGTTTTATTCTTTGCCTTTTGCTATATACTAGTACAAAAAAATATTTTATGTCGATGCACCATATATCAACTTTTAAAAAGAGAAAATGTTATATCAAGTTTAACATAGTAACTCTAACAGAAGAGTCAACCCAAAACCAAATTAGTTATCTTAATTTTCATATATATTTATGATTGGTTAATTTCCAAATGAAATTTGATATAAAATTGTAGTGTGACCGAGCTATCGTGTCAAAACCTCCTATTTCACACATTAATTAATTAATATCTAATTTGTAATGTGAACATTTAACCCACATGTATAATTTATAAGTGCATCGTTTTTCGAAAGAGATGCTCAATATCTGAAGACTACATAATCCCTACGAGGAGCGAACCTAAAAATTATATTTTATTATCAAGAAATTATATTTTGTCCAAAAAATTACAATCTCCTTGCTGGGAATTAAAAATTTCAAGTGACAAATTATACAAATTACGTGTTGACTGATTCTACAAGTTAGTCCTATGTCACATCTTTAATTTTTTCTCCAAATACTAGAATAGGTTTTTTATTAAATATTGATGTGATTGAGTTTCTTTTAATTAAATATTGATGGTGATTGGTAATGGTGAGTCAAATGTTCAAGATTATTATATCGTATGTCACATCATTAACTTTTTCTCCAAATACTAGAATAATTTTTTAATAAAATATTGATGTAATTGGTAAGAAAATACTGATGTTGAGTCAAATGTTCAAGTTATTATTATAATATTAGCTTAGTTGTGATGTTATATTATATTATATTATATTATATTATATAATAACTAGCGTTGATGTAAACACATTATGTGTATAATTTAATATGGTTCATCATAACCCAAAGAAAATTTTGTTCCAAAATAGAACTTAAAATAATAGAGATGAAACAATCTTCAAAAATAGTGGAGATGAAAAAGCGTGATGGTGTATGACAGATTTTCAACAAAAACGAAAGTAGTTAAAAGGAAAAAGTGAATTTGATGAGTTAAGAAATATGAAATCGATATTCAGGAAAAATGGAATGACTAATAAATATGTGTGTAATTCAATAAAATGTGGGAGATTGCATTGGTTTTTGAAAAAACTTCACAAAAATTGTTTTCATATGTCATCATCAGTCTCTCTTGCATTATTATGCGGAGCACATAACACAATTTCCAAGTGAAATATATTGCGAGATCTTTCGATTTGGCCAGATTAACACACAATTATGTGGAGATTAATTAATTATATTACTACTAGATTATATTAAATATCATATACGAACTAATTACTGTATAATCGTTAAAATTACAGCTAAATTCTCTATAAGATTCCTGTAAATTTTGCAAGTTTTTATATCGAAAATTAATTAATAAAAAGTCCAAATCATTCTATATGACATAGAATTATACTTCATGTAACTACGAAAATAGGGTTAGAGATGTCATTTTCTTAATTTAGTCTTCCTATAATGGCCACAAAATTGGAAAACAAAGCCCCAGACGTCTTTCCGTTCATTAGTGTTTATGAAATTCAAAATGAAATACATTTGGCCGATTGCTTTTTATTTATGATATATTTTATGTTTTTTTAGTGGCGGAAGTGGTTGAATCAATTTTTTGTGTTAAGTGTGATTCGAATTCGAGTATGCCCAAAACGGGGCATAAGCTCTTATCCATCTCGACTAGACCGGTGAGCTCAACTCTTATGTTTGATTTAGTGTAAAGATGACAAACTAAGACACAAAATAAGCTGGATTTATGAACTTAATCAAGTCATTTGGAGATAACTATATTCCTAAATAATATATATTTATAAATATAAGAGCCATTAGTTATCTCTTAAGATCACTTAAATGAAAATCCCCAAATAACCTTTTCATTTTTTATTGGATTAACTCCCCCAAAAAATTGAACATTCAAAGATTCTAATGCAAAAATCATACACCAATGCGACATGCCATTTTTTTATAATTATATATTACTTTTTTTAATTTATCTAAAAGTAAATCGTCATATATTAACATAATATAGTAATAGCAAGAAAAATTGATTTTAACAGTAGATCATGGTGCAGGCACAACTAACACCTAGCCGTCCTTGATAACCTATTTTAGTATTGTACCCAGTGGCGGACACATAAATTCTTTAAAAAGGGGAAAAAATTTTTAAAAAAAAATGTTGGGTCAAAATATAATTTTAGATGGGGCAAAATATTATTTTTAAGAGTCAAAGTACATTTTTTTTAGGATAAAAGTGAAAAAAAAAAATTTGGGGCAAGACGGGACACTTGCTCCCCCTTGCTCCAAAGTAAGTCCTCCCCTGATTCTACCTAAATTTCTCTTTATTGTATAACTATTTTTTGAACAATAACATTTAAGTACTTCGCCAAATGTATGTCTTCTAGCAATAAGAAACTTCTGACGAAATCAACATTATTTAATCACGAGATTTAATAATCGAGAACCAATGGGACCAACCTTAATTCTAGTTGAACAATACTATTGTCTGAATGGAACAACAATGTAAAGAATTTTAAGTCAAGCTCTAGAATTTCTACTATACTGTCAGTAGTTTATAGCTTAGTTGATATATCATAATGCCCTTAATAACATATAGACTCAAACTCGAGTCGTCTTTTTAACACCCCTCCCACAAATAGTATAAGATTGGATCGGAAAAAAAAAGAATAAGAATCGCTATGATATTAAATCCATATATTAACTCTAAAATAGCTGAATTGGAGTATGAAGCTTGCATATAACCAGCCATTCTTTAATACAATCGAAGCTTGACTGAACCAAGGTCGTCAAATGAAACTAGTGAAAACGTACTCTCAACTGCTACGTTTTTTTTTCAATACTGGAAAGTCGCTTTCATGCCTTCTATTTTTTGTCGAGTGCTGCTCGGTTTCAAGAGTTCAAAAATCATGTTGAGAGTATTTTATGAGTAGTTAATTTTTTACGGGTAAAAAGCAAAAAACATTAATGTGTTGTAGTAAATATGTACGAAAATTTTATGTGTTAACAAAATAAACAAAAAAACCCATATGTTTTCTTAAACTTGACATTAATCCCCCATGTATTATAATAAATAAGTATGAAATCACATTGTATTAACAAAATAGGCAAAAAAATTTACTATGTTTTCTTAAACTCAGCATGAAACGCCTGATGTTATAAAAAGGCAAAAAAAACCTCTTTTTTTAAACCTTGCACAAAACCATTGTGTTAAACAAAATAGGCAAAAAACCCTATATATTTTCGTAAATCCTGCACAAAACCCTCTCGATTGTCTAACACGCTCTCCAATTGTTCTGCATCTATATATTAATTTCTTCTCTTTCTATAATGATTTGTTCTTTTAGTTTTAAGACGAACAATATCCAGAATTTTAAAGTGGATACTTCTTGTAGTATAATTTTAAAATTGATTATGAATAATATTCTGAATTTTTCTTTTAATGTATGCATGCTTATTGAACAATTCAAATTCTTTTCTTTCCCAAGTTTAGAGTATATTGAGTAAACAACAAATGTGTTTTTTTTTTTTGCCTATTGTATTTAACAAGAGGGTTTCGTGCAAGATTTTAAAAAAAAGAGGTTTTTTTTGCTCTTTTATAACACAGAGAGGTTTTATGCCGAGTTTAAGAAAGCACGTGGTTTTTTTTGCCTATTTTTTTAGACATTGAGGTTTCATGCATATTTAATATAACACATGAGAGATTTATGCAGAGTTTAAGAAAACATAGGGGTTTTTTGCCTATTTTGTTAACAAATGGGGGTTTCGTGCATATTTACTATAACACATGGGTGATTTTTGCTTTTTACCCATTTTTTTATTGTTGCTAATATCATTATTTACAGAAAATATGTTCAATAATATTTGTGATACTCTGCGGGAGAAAAACGATCGTATTCAACTATCCACTGAACTTAACCTTGGAGGTATAATTGTAAAGTTGACATTCAACCTCATAAGGTCGACCTCCCGACGTAAAGACATCTACCTCAAGGGCCAGGTGTATTGCCGACCTCCCGACCTCCCTTGGTCAAGACATGCGCCTCAAGGGCAATGTGTATTGCTGACCTCCCGGCCTCATATGGTCAAGACATCGGCCTCAAGGGCCAGGTGTATTGCCGACCTCCCGACCTCCCTTGGTCAAGACATGCGCCTCAAGGAGAAGGTGTATTGTCGACCTCCCGACCCCCCTTGGCAAGACATGCGCCTTAAGGACAAGGTGTATTGCCGACCTCCCGACCTCATTTGGGTCAAGACATCCGCCTCAAGGGCGATGGGTATTGCCGACCTCCCGACCTCACTTGGACAAAACATCTGCCTCAAGGGCAAGGTGCATTACCGACCACCTGATCTCACGAGGTCAAAGCACCCGCCCCAACTGTAAGTATGTGACCAATTTCCCAGATCTCTCGAGTTCTGGGTAATCTCATTTTAACTGGAGCTCATCCAACTAGTCATTGAGCCAAATTCACAAATCTGCCGACCTAATGAGGCAAAAGCACATGTCTTGACTCCAAGTATATGATCTGTTCACCGAACTCCCAACCTAATGAGGTCATATTTACTTCAAAACATCCTATCTCTAGGAGTGCTTTGATCGTGTGTAAGCCTTTTGACCAGGTCCAGATTGAACTAGCACGTCCCAAGATTTCAGGGAATGATGCAAATCATGGTCCTATCAGTCAGTCGACGTGTTCCGAGATTTCAGGAGTCATGTAGAACATGATCTTACTGGTCCAAGCTACACTCCGGGAGGTAACACCTATAAGTAACAAGCTAAGTCAGGATTTCAGGTAGCCTATATACACATACATACAACAGCTATTCCTTATAGATTTTTCACATATCTCCCATCACCTGACTTGAGTGTCGGAGGGGACCCGCCGAAAAAATCTTCCTGCACCCTTCTAACATTTGTATCATGTCTTAGCAGGTCATTCATGATTTGTCCCTTGTTATTTGGTTCATTGAAGAACATAAAGAAAGGTAATTTAACCTCTTATTGATACTTAAAGATCATCACTCTTTTTGGGAGTATCAATTTGTTTAAATGAACAACTTAATTATCTAAATATCGATTGAATTTAATATGGGATATATGATTGTCTTACATTATATATATATATATATATATATATGTATATATATATATATATATATATATATATATATATATATATATATATTGATGGGGAAGGAATGAAATTTTTGGAATTAAGAGACTCGAATCCGAGTCGCTTGGCAACCGTCATGCTAGTCTTGTGGTGTCTAATTCTATCTAATTTCTGATCATGAGTTAAAACACAACACAAGTTATTGACAAAAAAAAAAAAGCAAAATAAACTAGAGCTTAAGTGAGAATTCGACAGTTTTATATAATTTTGAGTTTGAGTCACAAATTTTTCCGACCTCAACTTGAGCTGACTCATTCAAAACTAGTGCAATAATTTTAGGTCTTATTATTACTTACATAGACAGTGCAAGATCAAGTTTCCCAGTATTTCCCTTTCACGCAAACTAAATGACAAATATAGATGACTGGAATCTCGAGCAAAATTATGCTCATTGATTCCAAGCGTTAAAACATATAAAATTCTGGTCAAGCCCACCATATGTTTGTGATAAAAAAAACAATCTTCAAACTAAAGAAAAAAATTTTATGTCTGCAAGTGAAATTAATATATAAAATATGATTCTACAATACCTGAAGATGCATAGTTCCTGAGAAGTTTTATAGTTCCAAGCTTCTTGCTTTGGCAGAGTCTTGTATCTTCCATCAGTCCAAAAGATTTCATTTGTTGTTTTGGAATATCAGAAACGGAAAATCCCATTATTTTGAATCGGTTATATACACATAAAGGTGTGATATTTTTATTTCATTTTTTTTATTACTAAAGGTGTGATATTTTTTTGAAATTTAAGGTGGGATCATTTCATATCTCGGGTTTAAAGTAAGAACTTTAAACAAGACGGTCTGCAAGAAACAGATGCTGTGATAATTTCTCACTGTTTGATTGTAAGGTCATTCTTGGAAAATTTGAAGTTAAGTACAGAAGAAATTGATGGAGATGGAGGGAAGAAGCTACACAGAATTTTATCGAAACACGAGCGAAGAAATGTTCATAAAGACAATGATGGAGAGTTCTGTTGGGATGCCAGCTCCAACCATGGAGATGCTGGGATTCAAGAATCTTACTCAGAGTTTCCGAACAGACAGCGAAGAACTTTTCAAAAGCTGGCTCACTAACGGAGAGGCAAGTGATATTGCATAATCTTCACATGTTGAAGTTTTGCATTAGTTTCTACTTTCTTGAATCAGAATCATGTTTAATATTTTAGATTTTCCAGAACATGATTTAGGTTAAGGTCTCGGTTTATATTGTTTTTCGTCTAAAAGAAGCACGTTTGTTTATCAGAACATTGGAAGTCATCCAACAACTGCAGGGCATCGTCCTCGACAAGCATCAAGAAGGTTAGTCGGGGAAGTGGACTATTTTTTAGCCGAAACTTATATTTTTCGGAAATTTATATAAGAAATTACAGGGGAAGATTGTCCTGCAGGTCTACAGTTAGATTTTTCTCTGTGCATTTGATACATTTATTATTTTCAATGTAAAATTGCAGGATATCGATGGAACTAGCGAGTACTAATCAAATTGGGGGCGTAGCTCAGAAAAAGGCAGATGATAGCACTAAACTCGCACAAGCTACATCTGTTGCTAATGACTTGTCTAATGATTTACATTCAAACAGGTTAAATTCCAGTTTTTTACTGCGTTAACATTGCTTCTAAAATACATAAACAGATCCAAGAATTTAGTCAAAGGAGGGGGACATCTTGATGCATTTTGCAAGTATAACTGATGTTTTTAACAATCTTATTAAATTAAAAAAAAATATCACTTGTAAAATAGGGGCGACTGCCTATGCCAGGTTCACCCCTACTTGAATCTGCTAGATCCATATTTCTTCGTTCTTGGATGGTAAATTCCAGTTGCTATCCAAATAACTGTGGCATTTACTTCCCCAGGCCTGGAGTTGAAAAGGGCTTGCAGGGTAGTAATCTGTTCTTGGCAAAGGTACTAGATTTCTTAACAGAAAGTATATTATGAAATCAAAATTTCAATTTGTTTAACTTATTGCAGGCCTGGTTTCACAGCTCTCAACCCATGACCAGGAGCAGGTCCTCTGAGTTGAGGTAAAGTTTGGCCTAAAAAAATATGCACTTGCTTACTTTCGTATAAGTTATATTTCCCCGCACCAGCTTCATTCTAGTAAATGCATGTTCAAAATTTCATTGATTTATATCAAATACCCAATTTCTTGAAGGAGGAGATATGCTGCTATGCAAAACTTACAGACACCAATAGGCATCGAGGCAACGCACAGTGTATCTGGAAATGGTGCTAACAATTTCAAGCAAGAGACAACAGAAGCAAATGGAAAAATCCAGACTCCAAGCCAATGCAGCCCATTCATATCTCCATCTCATTCATCGTCGTCTACGTTCCACAATCAACAAATAGGGAATACTGATAAAATCTCTTCTATTGTGAGCATGCTGAAGGGTACACTAGAACGCAAGAAGTTTGGCAACCAGATTGAAAAAGAAGCTTTAGATGACTTTTCTTTTGGATATTACAGCACTGAAGTCTTGGCAAACAGGGGCTTAAACGAGGGGGGAGGGGTTTTTGGATGTGAAAATCAGGGAACTTTTCAAGATGTATCCACAATTGGAGTCAGGGAAGCTGGAGTCCTACAAATGATCGAAGAGTCATTATTGGAAGGTATTATGGATCCAGTTAACCCGACCCATATCAGAACGTTATCTCGGGAGCCATCTCAAAGTGAATCCTCGGCTGCTGCGCCAGTAATTTCAAATGGTTTCGAGATCTATGATGATCCTTGTGTTTCAGCTCAGGCTCCTAATGTTTGTGAGAGCTCTAGGTATCAAATGCGAAATGGAAGAAGTCCAGAAAACAGTTCAAGAACTAAAGGTACAATCTTTGCAGAAAGGAAGTAACTGTCATGTGTAGTGTTCTAAGGATAAGGATGTCACATTAATGCAATTTCTTTTTAACTTATTCAGATTTCAAAGAATGCATATATGATAACTTGAAAGACAATCAAAAGGTACATCTCCCTCGTCTAGCTCCGCCCCTATGAACGAAGTTTCCAGTGTGAACTTAAGTTCTTTCTATGTTGATTGCCAAATCCAACTTTATCATTGCACTCTATATAATAAACAGAAACCAGGGCTGATTCGATATGGATCCGTGAACTCATCCGGTTCAGGTTAAATACAACTGTCTTGAAACACAAATTGTTCAAATCTATTTGTTGGATCCATGGAACAAGTTTACTGAGTAGCTTATCTTGCGCAGTTGAGAGAGGAGATCCTACAAAAAAGCGTAGAGTCGAGCGTTCCAAAAAGTATGCATACTTCGTACTTGTTTAAATTTTTTGATGATCCATTGCATTTTGTACTGATTTTTTCCTGAGAAATAAAGGATGGCAGAAGCAAAGGAAAGAAGTTCAACACCAATAATTCCTTCAGATATGCAATCAATTTTAAAGAGATGTGAAAATCTTGAGAAGGAAGTGCGTTCACTTAAACTTAACTTGGCTTTCATGAATAGGTAAGCTAACAATAGACATATTGAATGCTTCAAATATAATTTTTACCTACAATTTCCTGTCCACCGTCGCATGCCGCTTGAATTGATCCCCATGAGTCTACATAAAGAATTTCAACCAAACCCCATATCAATTTGACGAAGTCTTATCAGGATAAATTTCCTTGTCACGTCCCGAAAAAATGCAGTTTCAGGGAATACCGAGGTTATTTTCTGAGAAATTACATTTCTTAATGAATTTCAGAAAGGATTCCGAGCAGACTAAGCAAATAGAAGAACTAGAGAAACAGAACAAGGAGTCGGGTGAAGAAAAGGAGAGGCTTCTTGAAGAAATTGAGAGGATAATTGCAGAAACAGGGAAGATGTGAAGGCTCCTTTCTATTTAGTATTTTTCACCACCTTTCTGTAAGAACATCACTGAGAACATAAAACAGTCTTGCTAATCAAATGTGTGGATGCTATTATTCTGTTTTCTCATCACTCCAACTGGGTAAAAAACTTGTATGAACTCGGTTTGAGCTTTATTTATGGACCAACTATGATGTAAAATGATTTGTACGTTAAATTACGTATTTTTTTTATTTAAAAGATGTTTTATTTTAATATTGATTTGGTGTAAAAATGAACCCAAACCGGATGTATAAAGTATTTCCTCTCCACGCTAACAATCAAAAATAGATGTTAAGCTTATTTTCAAGCTAGTTGGAATTCACATATTTTTAACGTGAATGATTAATGATTTGTCAAGCTACGATTAATGTGAAAAGATTTTAACCAGTGTCTGTTGTATAAAAATCTAAGTCACATAAAATACTAGTGTGGGGTGGGTGCAGATGTACTAGTACGTCAATTTTCAAAATATGTGTACTAAAAATTATATATATATATATATATATATATATATATATAATTAAGCATATCTAATACACATTATATTTGACAAATTTACATAATTTTTATATTACTTAATATGCAATCAGATCTTGTATTCAGTCGCTCTCCTAATAGTGATAATTATTGTTCTCCGAAAAATATATTTTAGAGAGTGAAAAATAAAAATGAATTATTAACTTTTAATTATAAGATAATGAATTCAAAAAATGAAACCAAATGTTATCTCTATATTTCAACATTTTTGTATTATCATGAATTTATTAAAAATAATTTATATTATTTTCCGGAGAATTAAGAATGTCTAAACTAGTGTGTGCCTTAGTAAAACTTAGTACTTTTTAAAGCGTCTCACAGGCACTCAATGCGTCAGTTCGAGAACAGAGCGCCAGTGCGAAAAAATGGGTAGGATGATTACGTGACTTAAAATATAAAATTAGGTTATGTTAAGTGAAGAAGCATGAGAGTCGCGTTTTTTCTTGCTGCTGGTTACGGGTTTATTAATCCTTGTTCAAGAAATAATAAGTGAGCATGGATTGATTTCGCAAGAACTCATATCAGATCGTGTAGCTTTGTTTTATGAAATATTACTCTTTATTACCATTTTGTTTTTAATCATTTCTATTAATTTGGATTTCTCCGCAGAAACTCCTTTATAATTTACATCATTGGAAACTTGAATCATTGCCTCTTCTCGTTCTCTGTTTTCCTCAATATAAGAAAGAATATATTATTAATAACGCGGACTAGAACAATAAAATGAGCCAAGAGGGGGATATCCGGCCATCCGGGCATGTAATATAATGGGGGAGGGGAGGAGGACCTCATCTCGACATTTTGGGCCTCAACGTACATGATAATTGATATAACATCGATGTGCAATAGCCTTCCCTTCTGAAAGGACTTGCAGTCCGGGCATTCACGAGGATTCTTATCGAAAAAAACTTATAGACAGGACGATGAATGAGACAAGAAACGCAATATCTCCTGCTAATATGCATATATATAAATACTCTTTAGTTAAATTCGTATTCTCTCTATTGCTATTAATGGGGCTGAGTTGGCATCTTTAGATCATATAATGTGTTTCTAAAAATATACCTATTCAACTTGAACATATATCTACTATTATTACACAAACATGATGTGCTTGTTCTGTCATTATTCGAGGCATCATGGTGTCTTTCCTTTTTAAGTCAAACAGAACCAACTTTTTCGAGCTTCATGTATGTGAAGATTGATCCAAACTACGAAAGTAAGATAGTAGAACTGCCAGTGTTTGAAGAATGTAGCAGCCAGAGACCAAATAAACAACCAAAATGTAAATGGATGAAGCCAGATTTGGAACAGTTGTAAACAACATCAATCATGGAAACCATAACTGCCAGCTTCCATTTTGCAAGAAGATTGAAAGAGCGAATGAATGCTTAAAGATCAGGCATTCCCATACCAGTTTTAGCAGCATATGTCTTTTCCAGGACCAGATCCATTGGGATGCCCTCGGGACCAACTGCACGCAAAGAAAAGGAATTAACCATATTGTAACGTAGTTCAACAAATAGTTTCCCGTTTGGATGCAAGTTGGAAACCTAGCATTCTGATCTTGATAGAACGGAAAATTTAAAATGTAACGTAGTTCAACAAAAAGTTTCCCGTTTGGTTTTTTATGAAGTTGCGTAACTCTGAAAGTTACCCATGGTTGGTCTAGGTGTGCTCCTCTCTGGACGAGGAATTATGGATCCTGATGCTTCAATACCTCTGGAAACCCTTACTTTACTACCATCTTCCAAGTATTTGTTTCCAACCTTACAGGGCTTCCTACAAAAGCAGATGTGAACCGGCATTTCATTTGGAAGTAAAATATCAAGATTAGGCTTCAACATCTCACCTGCTGACTGGATCAATAACCTGAACATTGGAGACATGAAGGGAGGCTTCTACTGAGAAAATCCCACCTTCATGACCTTGCCCTTGCTTAATGTGCTTCGTTACTGCAGTGAGACAATAACAAGAAATGAGACAAGTACACATAAAAAGGTAACAATTAGTCAGCGCCGAAGGAAGACAAAACCCAAGAAAATTGGAATCACTGATAGAATCAGCAGAGTTTTGACAATTTTCCCATTCATATTATTAGTTTCTTACTTGTTATTTTCTAGAACTATTTTTTTAAGTTACCTAATAGAATTAGAACAAGAGACTTTTGCATTAGAACTATTCTTAGTAACTATTCTTAGTATACCTAATTGCATTGGAACTATTCCTAGTATTACCGAATTGCATTTATATTCAGATCAATCAATCTTAATCACATTTCCATACATCACCAGTTTTCTTTGCAATTTGAATTCTTGGTTGTTTAATTGAATTGATTATTCCGCTTGGTATCTCTAAAAACTCATGTGTAAAACTCAAATTGCAAGGCAAATCGTGATGATCATGAAAATTTTATTAAGGTTGATTGATCATCTGAATCTTAATCACAAACTTCAGTTAAATACTTTAATGGGATTAGGTAATACATAAATATGCCAATGGAATACTGTAATAGTTCTAAGGCAATTAGGAAATAGTAGAAATAGTTCTAAAGCAATTAGATAATACTAAACGTAATTCCAATACAATTAGGTTTTAGTTCTAATGCTATTAGGTACCACGTAATTATACCATATATATAAGTATAAGTGGGGAAGAGGTTACTGTTCCAATGAACAGTAACCTCTTCCCCTTTTTCCCTTTTTTTTTCTTTTTTTTTTGTTATTTTTTCTTTTTTTTTGTTATTTATTATTTGTTCAATAGGTTATTGTCCTTCCCTTTTTTCCCTTTTTTTTCCCTTTTTTTTTCTTTTTTTTTTATTATTTTTTCTTTTTTTTTTATTTATTATTTGTTCAATAGGTTATTGTCCTTCCCTTTTTTCCCTTTTTTTGTTGTTTACTTTTTTTTTTGTTATTTATTATTTGTTCAATAGGTTATTGTTCCTGTGATATTCGGCCGTCGCTTTTTTATTTTTTAAAATTATTTTATTTCCTTTTTCTTTTAGTTTTCATTTATTTTTGTATTTTTAGAAAATATTGCGCATTGATAAATTTCTGATAGATTGCAGGTTGTCGATTTTGCTTGTTTATATACATTTTGATTTTTTGCTTACCTACAACCTATTGTTGATATATGGTATTACCTTTGTTCAAATATTCCCTTAATGTATAAGGAGATTATATCAAAACCCTTGACCCAATAGTGCATCCCTCTTATCTCAATTTTTAAAATTTAAAATGTTTTCTTTTTTTTTATTTAGAAAAAGCCTTGTTGATTTTGTCAAGTATGAATTAAAAAAAAAACAGATAGTTTAAAATAGATTTTTGTCGTGGCAAACTTTAATAATATTTTTTTATGTGAACTTATTTTTAAAAAAAAAGAGTTAAAAATAAGTTTTCGTTGTGGCAAACTTTAATAATAATTTTTTATAAAATATTCGGCATAATGAATTTTTGGTAGATTACAGGTCGTCAGTTTTGCTTGTTTGTATACATTTTGAGTTTTGGCTTACCTACGACCCGTTGCTAATATGTGATTGTTCTCGGTTACCTTTGTTATGATGTTTGTCATCAAAATTTCCCTTAATGTACAAGGAGATTATATCAAAAAAATTAGAAAATATTAAATTATGATGATTATATATTACTTGTTTGATAATAATTTGGGACGTCACATTTACATTCATTTTGTCAGAAAGTATATAAATAATTATAAAAGTAAGATGATTAATTAATCATGAGGCCATAGCAAGTAATATAAGAGCAATATCCTAAAATAACAATGCAACTACAACAATGAATATAAACTTATAATTCCTCTTATGAGATGTCCGCTACTGCTATGAGAAACCGAACACATATCTGCATTATGAAATGAACCATCGTCATTTTGAAAACTCTTGCGAACAACTTTTGATTGTTTTTTTGGAGTTCATTGAGATTTACTTTTATTGTGATATCTGATGTCATCTAATACTGTTTCGTAGATGACTTTTGTTTAGAGAGTCTATTGGGCCTTACAAGGATATCATATGACAACTCTTGCTATGATGTGCTGTTGGGGAAGACTTTTGTTTACTCCAACCTATTTGATTTTATACACGTACGATTTTGTATGTTCAATGCTTATGAACCATCTTTTTATTCTCTAGAACTGTTTGTTGAACTTGTGTCGACGCTTTATTGGACATATATACCAAATTATAAGCTCACTGGCACCACGCCTTGCGTGGTGCCAAATTAACTAGTAACAAAATAAGCAACTAATAATATGAATATTGCTAGCTAATTGCATCCTCGTTTGAAGTTGGAAATTTATGACAAAAGCCCACGAAAATACAACCAAATAAGCTTCATAATGTCATTTCCTCTGAATTTATCTTAATCTTTACATATCGTTGAGGGGAAAAATAACTACTACGCATATACATCACAACAAAACATGAAAAGGGAAAAATATGCTCCCGTGACAAGACAATGTTAGGAAAACCATGGGCTTTACAAACTATTATTGGACTGACATATTATATTCAATTGTATTAACTATTTAAATTAATGAGCTGAAATTAAGTGATCTAATATTACAAGCCCGAGACTACTGAATTTGATATGGGCTTATTGAGTAAATACTCATATTGACTAATTAGAGTTCTATGGGAACCCTAATTTTTCTCTATATAAGGACGCTCTAGGTTATGGTCCCCAATACACCAAATCGAACACAATTTCAATTCTCCCCATCAGGAAGAGATACGACGGTCCCATTGAGGAATAACGAGATTTGGTTGAGGAAGAGCACAAACCACACAGTTCGTGTTCAATAGTTCGTATCGATTGTCAGTTTTATTCCGCAACAGTTTCCAATCGCTTATAATGGATCCATGTATATTTATATTTGTAGATCTACGAATTCTAATGATTTGACATGGTATAGATCTTGGATTTATGAGTTTGGAGTTATGATTTTCGATATTGCCTTCGAAAAATATCTAACAGATCAGAGATGGGATCAACCTACCACACCACGCATCCAGCTAGAAGAGTAGATATAAAGGAGATATGGCAAACCCAGTTTGACAATACATACGTTTCAATTATTTGGAGCTGTTTTATCACAAAACTAAAGGAGTTCAAGATTACATCTCCAACAAGCCAGATATATAATTGTTAGGATTATTGGGTTTTAATCATTAAAAGCCCAATATTATTATTAATTTTGTTAATGAGAACAAAATTATGGTAAGTTAATTATGAAAGGCAATTAGGCTCAAGAAATCCCACATTGAGTAATTGAGGCACTTATGATTTGTTTATATTGAGATACAAATCATTAGAGTGTAGTTAAGTAGTAAAGATGGGTGCCCCTCGCGCGCCGTCCGTCCGTCCGCTCCGCTCGGCTCGGCACGGCACGTTACGTCACGTCTCGACTCGACTCGCCTCGCCACGCCTCGCCTCGCCGCGCCGCGCCGCGAAGGCAGTCCTATCTTTTTACTACTCGGATTTCTGAAATGACTTTTCATATGCCCGACTTTTCATATTCTACTGAGTATTAAGTTTGAGACTTTTTACCTACCTGCAGAATTGATGTCAGATTTAAGTGTGAGACTTAAATCCGAAATGAATATGATGTTAAGTGTTGAGACTTTTCATCTATCCCACTATGCATTGTCATTTAAGTTGTGGCCTTTGGTAGGCCTGCTGTTGCAGCTATATAAGCTGCTCCAGCCTCATTCTTTATCTCATCCCGAATTTGCATTTGCATATCATATCATCTTCTTGAGAGTACTACACACAATTCTTTGTTTGTTTTGTTCTGTTTTATCAAAACTTAGCTTTCACATTTACTTAAGATATTGTTCATGAATTTTTCAAAGGTTTAAACTTACTGTTTAAAAAACAGCTTTGATATTATTTGTGCTCTCCTATTTGTGTTCTGTTTTAGCTAATGGCTGACCAGTTTACCCAACCACCTGCTGTGAATAATGAGATTCCGGTGATCAAAGCTAGCGGTACTGAGCCCGCAATGCCAATTCTGAGAAGTCCAATGCCGTTTTCTCAATTTGAGAAACCGGAAAAGTTCAAGGGTTCCAACTTTAAACGTTGGCAACAGAAGATGATGTTCTTCCTTACCACCTTGAACTTGACCAGGTTTCTGAAGGAGGAGAAACCGGTGGAGGACAAAGAGGATCCTCAATCTGCTGTGATAGTTGAGTCCTGGATGAGTGCCGACTACCTTTGTCGTAACTACATACTGAATTCTCTTGACGATGCACTTTTTAATGTGTATTCCCCCAAGGAGACTGCTAAGAATCTTTGGGAATCGTTAGAGATAAAGTACAAAGTTGACGACGCAGGCGCAAAGAAATTTGTAGCCGGGCGATTCCATGACTATCGAATGGTAGATGGCAAGAGCGTTGTTGAGCAATGCGAAGAGCTGCAGCTGATATATCATGAACTTGCTGCCGAAGGTATGGGGCTAAATGATGCTCTCCAAGTGGCAATGATGATTGAAAATTTACCGCCATCTTGGAAGGACTTCAAGAGCTACCTAAAGCACAAGCGAAAGATGATGAGTCTAGAGGATCTTATCAGGAGGCTGCGCATCGAGCAAGACAACCGAAAAGTTGACAAGAAATCATTTGGAATGATTTCCAAGGCCAACGTGGTTGAAGTTGGGGACAACTCCCATGGGAATAAGCGCAAACGTACTTTTGAACCCAAGGGAGATACTCAGACAAGAAGGTTCACCGGTGACTGTTATGTATGTGGTAAGCCTAACCATAAGGCCAAGGACTGCACTCAACGTCAAAACAACTGCACTCAACGTCAAAACAATGACGGTAAGAGGAAGATAGTCCCTTACAAAGGCAAAGGCAAGAGGCCTGCACATGCCCACATTGCTGAGGACAATCTGAGCTCTGACATGGATGACATGCATCTGAGTGCTGTGGTATCGGAGGTGAATCTTGTTGGAGGGAACTCCAAGGAGTGGTGGGTGGACACTGGGGCTACTCGCCACATTTGCGCCAACAAATGGATGTTTAAGACCTATCAACCGGTGAATGATGAGCACTGCTACATGGGAAATTCAGCAGTCTCAAAAGTTGAAGGCAAAGGGACGGTTGTGCTAAAAATGACTTCCGGAAAAGAGTTGACTCTTACCGAGGTGCTCCACGTGCCAGAGATCCGAAAGAATCTCATCTCCGGAGCAGTGCTGAACAAGAAAGGCTTCCGGCTTGTGTTTGAGTCCGACAAAGTCATTCTGTCCAAGGGTGGTATGTTTGTGGGCAAAGGCTACTTGGCCAATAACATCTTCAAGATGAGTGTAATGACTTTAGCTCCTAAGGCTAAGTCTAGTGTAGATGTTGAGGTTGATGTTAATGCAGCAAATGAGGCTAGCACAAGCAAAAATAATGTAATGATTGTTGCCAATGTGGCTAATAAAACTTTAAAGTTTGATTATTCTTGCGAGTCTTTACATTTGTGGCATGGTAGATTAGGACATGTGAATTATAAGTCCTTACAAAGGCTAATGTCTCTTAATCTATTGCCTAAATTTAACATCAATCATAAACACAAGTGTGAGACTTGTGTAGAGGCCAAATTAACCAAGTCATCATTCCACTCCATTGAGCGAAGCACCGAACCATTAAACTTGATTCATACGGATGTATGCGATCTAAAGTATGTACAATCTAGAGGCGGTAAAAATTATTTCATAACATTTATCGATGATTGTACAAGATATTGTTATGTCTACTTAATGAGAAGTAAAGACGAAGCAATTGATATGTTTATTCACTACAAGAATGAAGTTGAGAATCAACTTGATAAAAAGATTAAAATTCTTCGAAGTGACCGGGGCGGTGAATATGAGTCACCATTTGCACAAATATGTGCTGAGAGTGGCATTATTCATCAAACAACTGCGCCTTATTCTCCCGAGCAAAATGGTATTGCTGAAAGGAAGAATAGAACGCTTAAGGAAATGATGAATGCAATGCTTATAAGTTCCGACTTACCTCGAAATTTGTGGGGAGAAGCTCTGCTTTCTGCCAACTATGTGCTAAACAGAGTACCACATAAGAAGTTGGATAAAACGCCTTATGAATTGTGGAAAGGTCGCTCACCTAGCTACAAGTTTTTAAGGGTTTGGGGATGTCTAGCAAAGGTACCAATTCCTCCTCCTAAACGGACTAGGATAGGACCTAAGACAGTAGATTGTGTATTTATCGGATATGCGCAAGATAGTAGTGCCTATCGTTTTCTGGTGCATAAATCAAATAATGCAGAAATGCATGTAAATACTATCATTGAGGCTAGGGATGCTTCGTTCTTTGAGGAAATCTTTCCCCACAAAACTCCGACAATGCCTGAAACCAATGTTGAGAGAAATGTGGGGGATAGAGAATCTCAAGAGAATGTAGAATCGCCTAGACGAAGCAAAAGAGCGAGAAAAGAGAAATCTTTTGGCTCGGATTTTCTAACATATCTGTTGGAAAAAGATCCGACTACTTTCAAGGAAGCAATGTCTTCACAAGACTCTGATCTTTGGAAAGAAGCGGTGAACAGTGAGATAGAATCTATCTTACATAATCATACTTGGGAACTAGTGGATCTTCTTGCAGGTTGTAAACCACTAGGCCACAAGTGGATCTTCAAGAGGAAGATGAAAGCTGATGGTACTATAGATAAGTACAAGGCTAGACTTGTAGTCAAAGGCTACAGACAAACTGAAGGTGTTGATTATTTCGACACATACGCTCCTGTATCCCGGAAAACATCTATAAGGTTGATAATTGCATTTGCTGCATTATATAACCTAGAGATCCATCAAATGGATGTTAAAACGACTTTTCTAAATGGAGAGTTAGAAGAGGAGGTTTACATGGAACAACCTGAAGGGTTTGTAGTTCCAGGTAAAGAAACGAAGGTGTGTAAACTTGTGAAATCCTTGTATGGATTAAAACAAGCACCTAAACAATGGCACGAAAAATTTGATAGCGTCATGCTTTCAAATGGGTTTAAAACAAACCAATGCGATAAGTGTGTCTACGTGAAAGGAGACAATACAAACTATGTAATAGTATGTCTATACGTGGATGACATGATAATTGTTGGTAATAACGATAACATCAAAATTACCAAGAAAATGTTGTCACGAAATTTTGAGATGAAAGACCTAGGTCTTGCAGATGTGATTCTTGGAATGAAGATCACCAAACATGCAGATGGATATTTTCTCTCCCAGGGTCATTATGTCGAGAAGATACTTGACAAGTTTGACAAGGGAAATAATACCATCGCTAGAACACCTATGGAAGTGGTGTCAAATCTTTGCAAGAATCGCGGAGAAGGTGTGCAACAACTTGAGTACTCTAGAGTCATAGGCAGTCTAATGTACCTCATGGATTGCACTAGACCTGATATAGCTAATTCTGTCAATACATTGAGCAGATATACGAGTAATCCCAGTTATGAGCACTGGAAGGCAGTAGTTCGAGTTCTTAGATATCTAAGATATACTTCTAACTACGGACTACATTATACGAGATACCCAGCAGTAATTGAAGGGTATTCATATGCGAATTGGATATCGGACTCCAAAAATATAAAATCTACGAGTGGATATATATTTATAATTGGCGGTGCTGCTATTTCATGGAAATCATGCAAACAGACATGCATTGCTAGATCAACTATGGAATCTGAGTTCATAGCTTTAGATCTTGCGGCAGAAGAAGCTGATTGGCTTCGGAGTTTCTTGGAGGATATTCCAATGTGGTCAAAACCAATGCCACCCATTAGTTTGCAATGTGATAGTCAGTCAGCTATGGGAAGAGCACATAACAATGTGTATAATGGGAAATCACGACACATTCGTCGGAGACATAAATCCGTGAGAAATTTACTAAAAACCGGTGTCATTTCTTTAGATTATGTGAAGTCTAAAGAAAACATTGCTGACCCATTTACGAAAGGTCTGACAAGAGACCGAGTAGAGATTTCATCGAGGGGAATGGGGTTGAAGCTCATGAAATTGATTTCCAACCATGATGGCAACCCAACCTGAATTGTAAAATCCAATTTGCAGGTTCAATGGGAAAACCGAATTGTGGGGGGGATCGAACAAAGCACTCGGGAAATTGAGTTCCTTACCTATTCCTGTGATGAAAGAGTGATAGACCTGTACTTTGGGAAGGTTGAGCTCATGCTCTTAATGATTCTTCTATCTTGAGATGATAAAGTGGGGTATTACATGATACTCTTTAGGAGAAATCACCTATGTCGAATGTGAAGGGGCCGCTTCTATGAGATGACCTGAGGGCTAAATCTCTAGAGCATTCGATGAAACATCCAAGGCAGTCCAGGGCCAAAATGGACAACAACGAAAGAACCAATAAAGTGTGGAGATGAAGCTGTGTGAGTATTGTTGTCTTGTTATACATAAAACGTCGAACAGTTCAAGGCATCGTTTCCACTGGTTGACAAGTATATCCGATGATACTTTACTAAGGAAGGTTCAAGGTTAATCACCACATATCCTGATGCAGTGGATTCTCAAAGTACTCTCAAATCTTCATCTAGGTGCATTGTGTAATTTTTTCGTCATATTGCATTCATGTGGGGGATTGTTAGGATTATTGGGTTTTAATCATTAAAAGCCCAATATTATTATTAATTTTGTTAATGAGAACAAAATTATGGTAAGTTAATTATGAAAGGCAATTAGGCTAAAGAAATCCCACATTGAGTAATTGAGGCACTTATGGTTTGTTTATATTGAGATACAAATCATTAGAGTGTAGTTAAGTAGTAAAGATGGGTGCCCCTCGCGCGCCGTCCGTCCGTCCGCTCCGCTCGGCTCGGCACGGTACGTCTCAACTCGACTCGGCAGTCGACTCGACTCGCCTCGCCACGCCTCGCCTCGCCACGCCTCGCCTATCTTTTTACTACTCGGATTTCTGAAATGACTTTTCATATGCCTGACTTTTCATATTCTACTGAGTATTAAGTTTGAGACTTTTTACCTACCTGCAGAATTGATGTCAGATTTAAGTGTGAGACTTAAATCCGAAATGAATATGATGTTAAGTATTGAGACTTTTCATCTATCCCACTATGCATTGTCATTTAAGTTGTGGCATTTGGTAGGCCTGCTGTTGCAGCTATATAAGCTGCTCCAGCCTCATTCTTTATCTCATCCTGAATTTGCATTTGCATATCATATCATCTTCTTGAGAGTACTACACACTTCTTAGTGTTCGAGTGAGTCTGTCTGGGTTTCTGCTTCAACCCATACAGAGGTGTTTGGGACGTTGTACCTTGGAACTCTCTTGTCCAGGAGGCCAGAAGTTGTAGGCGGGCAATTTAGAGTTTACGGGCACACGGTTTACTGTGGCCTCGTCCAACAACAAAGTTTCTGCCCAGTTTATTTAAACTGTTTGTTGTAAGTTTTTATTGTTTCGAGCATTTTATTATAACAAAGTATTTGTGATCTTCTTATGCTTTGTCTATTTGTTTTTAAGGAAACAGAACCAACAATAATAACTATAAAAGAAGCTTCCTCGAGCTTTTGCTTTCTTCATACAAAAGTTTGAAGATAAAGTTAACACTTCAAAACCAAAATACTCACCAACCCTCAACAATAACACGGTTTTGGGAGTGAATTACACGCTTAACAAGGCCTGACTCGCCTTTATCTTTACCCCTAATTATCATAACCTGAAAATTAGGGACAATATTGAAAAGGCACTCGATGACAAATATGTGTTTGCTACCACAAACGAAAATTACAGATTCAATACTTAATATTTCTGCAGTTGTATAAACTTCACTCTAAGTACATGTTCCACCACTGTAGTAAATTTCTGGTCGACCGCAAATGAGGAAGATTTTGAGAAAGAATAATAATTAAAAGAAGAAGAATACTAAAAGCAATAACAAAGTCTTAATTTCCTCAGATTATCGCCTCTAAGAATCTTCCAATGATGACCGAGTTTTTGCGCAGATTTCCAACCCATTTCAGCTTAAACCTATATAAGGTTGGTTCCCTGTCAGGCACAATCCAATAAGCAAAGTAAAACGCCAAATGGCCGTGTAAGAGCTACATACATCATTCCACACACCAAATTGATAAAATCATCTCCATTCTAGCAGCAAAAGAAGGCAAAGGATGGTTAAAAAATGCATATAATTAGAAATGAGGGATCCTGAGATTCACGAACAAATGAACAACGAAAGACTCGGTTGCAACAACAATATAAAAGACCAAAATTAAATTCAAATTAACACAGTTTAAAGAGTGCGAAAAATACCTTGATGAATGATGATCGAAGAAGATGGATTGTGGAGCAAGGCTTTAGACTTCAGTAGCTATAAAAGAATTGGGCTTAAAAGACAACACACTACCAAAGATTGAGGGGTTTAGGAGAGGAAGATTTGCAAGAATGGCTGTGATTAAAAGATAACACACTACCAAGCCTATTCTTGCAAGTTCACCCCCGTTTATGAGATGGGCCGAGGTACTTGGGAAAATATACTTGTAGTGGGCCATTGTTTATTGGGATTATATTAGCCAAACTCATAATTTTTTAATGAGGAAATTACAAGAATATATCAGGGTTATTTAATAATTTAACCTGAAAAAAAAATCTATTTAACAAAATAACCTAAATTTTTTTTTTTTTATCAAAATAACCTAAGTCGCCATCTCAGATGGCGACTTCAGTAGAATTTTTTTTTTTTTTACTGAAGTCGCCATCTCAGATGGCGACTTCAATATAAAATTAATTTTCTTTTGAAGTCGCCATCTGAGATGGCGACTTCAATATAATTTTTTTTTAATATGGAAGTCGCCATCTCAGATGGCGACTTCCATATATATATATATATATATTTTTATATATACATATACATATATATATATATATATATATATATATTATTTATATAGAAGTTGTCATATCAAATATCATTTTCCATATATATGACAATTTCTATATATGTTAAGTAATTATATCAATTATGGAAGGCTAAATAAAATCTATTTTTAATATAAGTATATGTTTATATAATTTGGACATAAAAAAATTAATTTACGGAGTATTAGATAATTTAATAACATTGTCCATCCCACTTCCATTCTACTAAAAAAAACAATAGATAAATTTAATAACATTGTCCATCCTACTTCCATTATATATTTTTTTATCGTGATTTATCATTAATATTATTATTTTAACTAGCTTTTATAAATTTTATTATTAATTAATTAATTTATTATATTAGTATAATATGGTATTATTATTATTATTATTTTAAAGAAATAATATGATATTATTATTATTATTATTAAAAAAATTAGTTTACATAGTATAAAGTGAATCGTGCCGTGTCAGTGTCGCCCTATCAGTGTCCGTGCATCATAGGAATGCACGATCCTTTTGTGAAAGTTGAAATATGTATTTTTTTTAAATCTTTGTATAATATTGAATAAGTAGACAACGAAATTGCATCCCAAAACAAAAAGAAAAAGAGAATAAGAAAGTGTAAAATTATCTAATACTCCGTAAATTAATTTTTTTATGTCCAAATTATATAAACATATACTTATATTAAAAATATATTTTATTTAGCCTTCCATAATTGATATAATTACTTAACATATATAGAAGTTGTCATATATATGGAAGATAATATTTGATATGGCAACTTCTATATAAATAAATAATATATAGATATATATATATATATATATATATATATATATATATATATATATGGAAGTCGCCATCTGAGATGGCGACTTCCATATTAAAAAAAAATTTATATTAAAGTCGCCATCTCAGATGGCGACTTCAAAAGAAAATTAATTTTATATTGAAGTCGCCATCTGAGATGGCGACTTCAGTAAAAAAAAAAAAATTGTACTGAAGTCGCCATCTGAGATGGCGACTTAGGTCATTTTGATAAAAAAAAAAAATTTTTATGTTATTTTGTTAAATAGATTTTTTTTTCGGGTTAAATTATTAAATAACCAATATATCACCTATAAAAAATCTTTCGACCAACAAAAAAAATATTTTTTTAAGTAAGTACACCTTTTAAAAAACATCTTTTCTATTTTTCTAGAAGCCTAATCTAATAAGTCTTTTGTTTTCATTAAATACCCCTGACATGTCAACATCATTTTCTGCATCATGAAGAAGTTGCACGCCGCCTCATCTGATTTTTTTCCTGCCATTTTTCTTCGATAGCTTCCAACCTCCATTAATGGAGTTTCTTTGCTTTGTATTTCCCCTATGTGGCTTTCCTTCATCACCTTCTACGCAGGGGGTGCTAGAGTCCCTGTTCCTTTTTTCCTTCACTGTGTTCTTTACTGAATTTCGATCTTTTCCAAACCCCTTTTTGAAGTTAATGGACAATCTGAGTATTCAAGGTTTCTGATGCAATTGGCGGGGGATTGGCGGCCGAGAATAGAATAGCTTGACGATTTATTCACATTTTAAAGAGATTTTCCTATATTTATTTCTATTCCAATCAGATAATCAATTTCGCCATCACTTTTACATGAGAACTAATCTGAAGTACCAGAATACACGTTCAACTATGTAACCAACTATATGAAGTTAATATATTATATCTATAGGGGAGATTACAATTTTTTTAGGAAATGACAGAGATTGAATAGATTAATGAAATAGATGTTGTATTTTAAGTGCACTATTTGTGTCTAGCAGTGCATAAAAATTACATGCAACGTTAGACACAAATAGTGCATGTAAGTCATGTTGTGCATGTAAATTATATACACCGTCTCAGTCTATTTGTGCATATAAATTACATGTACCGATAGACTCGTATATTATCTTTAACCAAAAACATAGTCTATCGGTGTATGTAAATTACATGCACCGATAGACTCATATTTGTATGATTCAAACAACCTAAAATCTCAAACAAAGTTCGAAACTTCAGAATTGCGTAAAAATATTTAAGATTGAACTTTTAATTGCATCCCACTACAATTAAATAAAGGAGCCACTTTTATGCTCTAATTTTAATGTTAATTCTTCAATAGGTGCATGTAATTTGCATGCACCTTATAAGTTTATAGGTGCATGCAATTTGTATTAGGTGCATGCAATTCCTCAATAAGTGCAGGTAATTTGCTAATTCCTAAATAGGTGCATGTAATTTGAATGCATTTTAAGTTTATAGGTGCATGTAATGTACATGTACCTCTACAGTCATGTGTTACATGTAATTTATATGCACCGCATGAGACTAAACAACTCATGAGGTTCATGTTAATGTAATATGCATGCGCCTAGTTGAAAACATTTATTTTTGGTAGATTGAGGTGAAACAACTTTTTCTTATGCGATGCATGTGAATGTAATATATTTTCAGTTGACAAGAAAGAAACTCACTAAATTCAAAGGCAAAATACTCACTTTACTGTATAGAAAAATAAAAATAATATACATGAGCCTATAGGCGCATGTAATTTACATGCATCTTATGAGTCTATAAGTGAATGTAATGTATATGCACCTCTAGAGTCACACGTTGCATGTGACTCGTGCGATGCATGTAATTTACATGCACCGCACGAGATTAAACAATTCACGAGGTGCATGTAACTGTAATATACATACACAACTAGTTGAAAACATTTATTTTTGGTGGATTGAGCCGAAACAACTTTTTTTATGTGATGCATGTGAATGTAATATACTATCAAGTACATGCACCGATAGACATCATACCACTAATTAATGCAAAGATACGTGTAAGGAAAAGAGTTAGTGTTCGATATAGAAACTGGAACAAGTTCTGGTGTGGATCCCATTCAATTGAGTTGTCCAGCGTTTAAATACATACATTTTGGGTGAAATTTGGGCAAATGACTTTAAAGCAATTTTTTTTAAGAAAATGACATCCTTAAGTGTCTTTAAGTGTTAAGAATAACACTTGGGGAGATCATTTTCTTAAAAAATTTGTTTTAAGATCAGTTTCCAAAACAGCCCTTTTGGTATATTCAACTGGTATAGGTCATATATATGTAATTCTGGGAATCAAATAGCATAATTCAGGTCATGATTCCAGCCATCTATATTTGTCATTAATTTGTGTGGAAGGGAAATATACTGGCAGGTATATTTATGGAAGGCGTTAAAGGACTTTTTCTGTCTTTAAATTTATGGATTTCCCACATCGTGCGCCTTCTAGAAGTATTAGCCAAAAAAACAAAGACCTATTTCGTTATGGAATTCACCAAATGAGGCGAGCTGTTTACGAAGGTTGCCAAAGGCAGATTCAACGAGGATCTGAGTCACAAATATGTTCCAGCAACTGATATCCGATGTCGATTACTGCCACTCGCGCGACGTTTATCATCGAGATTTAAAGCCCGAGAATTTGTTGTTGGACGACAGTTAGGAGTTGAAAATAACAGATTTCGGACTCAGTGCCATTAAGGAACATCCATCGTCGCCGCTTTTGCATTTCCGGCGGATCTCATTATTTCATTGCCATCTTTCCGAAGTTTGAAGCATACTTTCAGATACATGAAGTCTGCGTGAAAAATAAAAGGATGTATAATTTTGATCTAAATAGACCTAGTTGGAAACAAAATAATATGGTGGACTGGCCGAAAAAACTTTTACCATCTAGTACTGTCCCGAAATTTTCCCTTTTTTTATTGGAGGATCCATTTTTTCTTGAGAGATGGAGGGACTAAATTTTTTTTCGAGCATCACGGGACTCGAACTTGAGTCTCTCCAAAGTTGAAGATGTGATTCTACGTTCTTATGATTCAAATTCATGATTTTTGTTCCTTTACCACCTACAATTTCAATCATTTAATTATTAGAATCCAGAATTTAATTATATATGTTTATCAATCTGCAATTTTAGTCATTAATGATTTATTATTAGTAATTTTAGTCGTTGATTTGTAACAAGATTTTTTAAAAAATAAATCAAGAAGACGGGCTCGGATGATTTCATTGATATTTTTTATAAAAAAAAATTAATAAGCTTCGCTACTTTTGAACTCTCATAAATTCATCTTGATTGATTTTTTTTAATTGAATATTTTGATCTCCAAGTTCAGAAATTGGAATGATTGAATCTATTAATATATAATAAGTGAATTATATGAGAAGTGAAAAATATACCAAGGTGCTGCAAATATTTAGTATAAAAATTGACCCTCCTCCACTCAAATGATAAATAAATACTTGTATAAAAAGACAATTTGATAAATTAAAGTTTCTATCCACTTTTAATGATCCAATTTTAACTATTTTTCCTATAAATTATGTACTACCTAGCATACCATTAAGAGTGATTTTTTTTTATTAAGTGAGAACTCAGACTGATGCAGTAGCCTGCAAACTACGTTAGCCAAGTAAACCACACTAGACTAGCCCGCTGCAACAGGCTCGACCTAGAAGTTGTAGAGGGAATCAAACTCGTGCCCAAAGACCTCCGAACTCATACTCAAAAACCTCCGAACACTCAAATGGATAATGTGTATTCACAAAATATAATTCAACTATAAAAATTTTAAATTTAGATAAATGTAATTTTCCATACAAATTTAATGTGCAATTATTTTATAACACAATGTTTGTACGATAGTTTTAGAAATGCAAAGAGATTAGCAAGTCGTTTAAATTAGATTAAATTTATACTTTTTTTGAAAAATAACATAAATATTTTATTGGGAGATTAATGAACTCGCTTCACCTCATCCCAATCATCTTTCATAAGCATTCGAGCAAGAAAAGTATCAAAACCATTTCGCACTTACAATTTGACATATCTCACATTTCGTCACAATTCCAAATACCATAGTCCATAAATAACTCAAAGACCTCATTCAATATTCTTCCTATATATGCTTAAATTCAATATTAATTTCATCCTCAACATACTAGTTTTCAGAAACACACGCCAGCAGGTGAAGATGACGGCTTCGACATATTTTCTGCGAGTGGATCCCAGACGATCCCCTGCTTACCACAACGACTGACACCCGTAGGAGCCTCTGCCACAAGATTTGCCTTATTGGCCTTGGCTTTCAGCCGAAGGCGCTCAGCTCTCGAGCCAATGATCTGTCCCAGTACAGAACCGGCAATGGTCAAGGCCATCGCTGTTTTTGGCATCAACACAGATTTCCTGAGCATGGCTATAAACGGAATTGCAGCGTGCACAGCAGTGAACCAAGATACCGAGAATTTTTGTGTATGCTCTCTCCAAGCCCCCAGTGGGATATTAGCTGCGATACCTAGCATGCCTATCACTAGTACCTTTGCAGGTAATGGCTGTGGACGCATGGTTTTGACAAATTCAGTCTTGGCAAGGGCGGCCCTAGCTGCAACTACAGCAGGGGGACATTTGAACTTGATTCCAGGTGGTGGCCGGAGGGCTGTTGCCACGAGGGGAAGGACATCACTCACTGCTCTGTAGGACTTGGCAATTGGACAGTTTCCAGTTTTCAACCACTCGTTTCCGACTGCCTCGTGCTTTGAAGAATCACCCTACAAAGCACACGCACGTCCATTTATTAGTAACTTGAACTGGTGAGTATTTCTCTAAATGAGTGTTCGAACAACCAACTAGAGGCTACAAAAAAATAATCGCCTTCCAAGACTGTAAAGATATATACACAAAAAACAAACATAAGGACAATTCACATTACCATCAAATAAAGAGGGTGTGAAATAATTTTTGAGGATAGATGAAACAAAGTACACATTGAGCATCCAACTATAGGTTGCTTTCACTATACTCGTATTCACCACCACCAATGAGATTATAAACTAAAATCTTCAAAGAAAATCAACAGTGCCTCCATACAGACGCAATAACAGAATGAACCCCAAAGAACATACCTTATGTGAAAGCTCTTTCTCTCCTGATGGCTCAGGGGTCTTATTCTGGATCTTCTCAAAAAAGGAATGGAAACCGAAGGGCCCTCCTGGACCAAATGCTGACATACTGATGGAGGCAGCTTTGGAGGCCAAGGGATGAAATTGTTGTACAGCCTGTGTGTCAGGATTGTCAACACAAAGTTGTGAGTTTCCTGAAAGAGGAACAACCCCATCTTTCCCGTGAAAAAGTTTGAAGGCCAAATCAAAGTTGGGGCCATCTTCAAGTATTGGGCATTTGGATCCCCTGAGCTGAAAATATAAACAATAAAAAAGACGGCTATCAGAAAGCTGTACTTATGATACAGTAAAGAAAAGAAAGATAGTGGGAAGTAGAATTACAAAACAGAATAGAGTAATGAACCTAAACAAATTGTGTTTAAGTTGAAATGCTTTCAAAAAGGATAGACAAGTAGAACTGTCAAAATGGGACAGGCCCTTGTGTTTAAGTTGAAATGCTTTCAAAAAGGATAGACAAAGACAAGTAAGAGTTGTTTAAAAAATCAAACAATACGAACTTACAGGAGCAGGAAAATTCAGCGAATAAAAGGAAAAGTTGGTTGGCTTATTGATGTTACTCAAGAATGGACATTTTTGAATATCAGGTTTGCTCAAACACCAATCAGATGTATCCTCATTCAGATGCTTGCACAAAAAAACCATTGATATTCTCCTCAGAGCTATTTATCTGCAGCTGAAAATTTTTCTGTTAATTTATCATTTTTAAATGAAAATATTATCACAGAAACGATTCAACACTTGAGTGATATATAAGAGAGTTGACCAAATTTTGGGCATGTAGACAAATTAGATACCCTGATACTCAAATAAAAAGAGAGAATAAAATAACAGCAAGTATTCAGTTGAGTGAACGTTTTGTACACATTTGGCATACAATATCTTGCTCATGTGACTTGAAAGAGTTTTACTTCGTCTCTTTTTCTCATCAAAGAGTGGCACTGGCAAACAAATTGTTCAAATAGATAAAGCAACACACTAAAAAGTCTGGACCATAAAAGACGAAGAAAAACTTTGCAAAGCATTTAGTCTGTTATTGAAAGAAAAAAATTGGCCAAGTGTCATCAGTAATTTGACGAAAATTCAGAAGTTCGGTATATAAAGAAAAAAAATTGACTCCTCTCCCTCATTATTCGACAGGTCTAAAGAAAATTAGAAGATGCATGGTTAGACTATAAGCTGAAGAGAAATGCTCAAACCTAAAAAACAAGCATGTTCTTCGAAATAATGCAGCCTCACAAATTTTGAAGTTAATATAGCACTATACAACTGTCTCGATTCATAAGATGTGTTTAGATTCCTGACAAATTAAATAACCCATTCGATGTACACAACAAACAAAGTTGCCGGAAGAGCGAGATCAAAATTAAGAGAACAGAAATCAAACAAAACGCGAAGCAAAAATGATTTACCGGAAGAGCAGGCGGACGGCAGCGGAGCTCCGGCAAATTGGAAAACGTGTGGAGAGCACAGAAAATAAAGAGGGGATGAGAAGTTGTGGTGGGATTTTTGTATTGAGGAGCTGATGCAAGTTTTGAATACCTGTTAAGCCGGTCAACTGGATTCGATACCTAATGTTGCCAGTCGAATGAGTGGTTCAACCGAACCTTCACCTGTAGAATAGTGGGTGAGTTGGGCGGGCCGTTGAGAAATCACCATCCGGTGCAGGAAGGCGCGCGTAAAATCAGCCACGTGTCATTTTCAGATTAAGAGGTTGTATTGGTTATAAACTTTTAATGACTTTTATGAAATTTAAAAGTATAAGGGGGGTGTATTCAATCTAGACTTTTATTGACTTTTAATGACTTTTTTAAATGATTGCCTTTTATGGAATTGATAGATTTCTATTGACTTTTATAGAATTTCATGGAGTTATAAAAAGATTTGTATAGAGTCTCGTAGACTTTTTCAATAGATTTCTATGGACTTTATTGACTTTTAATGACTTTTTTAAATGATTAACTTTTATGAAATTGATAGATTTCTAATAACTTTTATAGAATTACACGGAATTATCAAAAGAATTTTATAGACTCTATAGATTTTATAACTTATAATTGATTTCTTTGAACTAACAATTGAACATAAATAACTTCTTCAACATATAATTTTTTTTTACTATTAATGTAAACACATTTTAATTATTTAACAGTAAAAAATGTGAAAAACACATATTCAATTCTTTTGCATGGCAAATATTGAACAACTTTTTTTGCATCTTCAAGATGACGACTTTGAAGATTCAGTTAATGTTGCTATATAATTGTAATCCATAATTTTGTGTAATAAAACAAAAGTTTTCTATTAAATAACATTTTATAAACTTAATTTTTTTTTTATGATAGTTGACTACTATAAAAATTCTTAAAACATATTTTTAAATTAAACATGATAATTTATATCGTTATAAATATCTTTTATTTTAGAAAAATATTTATTATAATTGTTTATAGATATAGACCCATACAATCGTTTTAAAAATCTATCATTTAATATAAAATTGAGCACACTAACTTGCTATTTTATCAAAATACTTGTGTAAATATTAGTATTATATTGGATAAAAAAATAAGATGTGAAAAAAACAATAATTGAAGAAAGAGCCGTACATTAGGAATTAAAGAAAGGGTACATGTAGAAAACAGTGGAGGAAAAGCCAATGGGGAGGTGGTCGTGTCGGAAATGAAAATAGCAAAGAGTAAAGAGAGATGATGATAATTAGAAATTAAAAGTCATTCCAAATCTTTACTATGAGTGGTGGAGAATTTTTAACTTTTTTGGGATGTATTTAACTTTTTTGGGATGTACATGGGGCATCAAAGTTTGTACCTAAAGATTTCAACAGAAGTCATTAAAAGTCTATGAGATTTTGGATACCTTTAAACTTTTATGGAGTTGTAAAAATTCAAGTTCGAATACCACCTGACTTTTTAAAACTCTACGAAAGTCTGTCTTGAATACCATTAGACTTTTGTAGAGTATATAAAAGTCTGGATTGAATACCTCTAGACTTTTAAACTCCATAAAAGTCATTAAAAGTCAATAAAAGTCTATAACCAATACACCCCCCTAAAGTATTCAATACAGACTTTTATATACTCCACAAAAGTCCAGTGGTCAAAATAGACTTTCGTAGTGTTTTTAAAAGTCATGTAGTATTCAAACTTGATTTTTTAGAACTCTATAAAATTCTATAAGTATCTAAAATCTCATAGACTTTTAATGACTTCTGTTGAAATATTTAGGTACAAACTTTGATGCCCCTTGTACATTCCAAAAAAGTTAAAAATTCTACATCACTCCTAATAAAGATTTTGAATGACTTTTAATTCCTAATTACCCTTATCTCTCTTTACGTTTATTTTTATTTCCGACACGGTCGCCTCTCTATTGGCTTTTTCCTCCCTTGTTTTCTGCATGTAGCCTTTCTTTAATTCCTAATGTGTTATATAGAAGATGCAACACAGAAACGTGGAATTATGATGAATACTGAAAGAATATTCAATTATTATTTTTTTATATCTTATTTTTTATATCCGATATAATACTAATATTTGCACAAGTTTTTGATAAAATAGCAAGCTAATGTGCTCAATTTTATATTAGATGATAGATTTTTAAAACGATTGTATGAGTCTGTATCTATAAACATTTTTTCTAAAATACAAAGTATTTATAACGATATAAATTATCATGTTTAATTTAAAAAGTATATTTTAAGAATTTTTATAGTAGTCAAATATCATTTAAAAATATTTTAAATTTATAAAATTTTATTTAATAGGAAACTTTTGTTTTATTACACAAAATTATAGATTACAATTATATAACAACATTGACTGAATCCTTAAAGTCGTCATCTTGAAGATGCAAAAATGTTGTTCAATCTTTACCATGTTACATTAATAGTAAAAAAACAATTACAAATTGAAGAAGTTATTTATGTTCAATTGTTAGTTCAAAGAAATTAATTATAAGTTATAAAATCTATAGACTCTATAAAATTCTTTTATAATTCCGTATAATTCTATAAAAGTTATTAGAAATCTATCAATTTCATAAAAGTTCATCACTAACAAAATTAAAAGTCGATAATCTATTGAAAAATCTACGAGAATCTATACAAATCTTTTTATAACTCGATGAAATTCTATAAAAGTCAATAGAAACCTATCAACTCCATAAAAGTCTATCATTTTAAAAATCATTAAAAATAAAAAAAATCTATATTAAATACACCTACTAACATTTGAGAAAACTGAAATACAAATTATTCCCTTTTTGTCTTTTTGTACCACAGTCAAAATTATAAATATTGAATAAAACAATATTCAATATAACAATTTTTAATATAAAAAGAACAATGTAAAATTTAGAGTTGGTAGCAATTTACCTAATGTAGTTTGTTAATTGACATTGTACCCATTTGTGACTTGTAAGTAGTTTATCCTTATGTGGTTCGAAAATAGACAGTTTATCTATTTGATTTTCAAAATACGCATTTTACCCTCCATGATTTGTAAAATATAACATAATATTATCTTACAATCTATTCACAAAATCATGGAGTAAACTGTATATTTCATTACACATTGGAGGTAAACTGTCTATTTTGAAACTCATGTGGGTAAATTGCATATATTTCAAACTAAACGTATTTAAATTGACCATCTGAAGAACCACAAAGGGGTTTGTTGCAAAAAAACTTTGAAATCAATAACATTTTTCATTATTAGAAGGATAAAATGACAATTAAACAGTTATATCAATTCACTATAAATTAGGCACGACATAAAAAAACATGAATATTCGGTCAAAATTAAACCAACTTATTTGTACTTGAAAAAATTAGTGCTTGGAAAGTTAACCATACTATCATTTTTGGGTACATAATGTGTATGGATACAATTAAATTTCAAAATAAACAATAAAATTTTAAAATAAACAATAAATTTCCACTATTTTCCTTTCTTCGTTCCCCTTCAATAGTTTATTTAATGATTAATACCTAATAATATGTGACTAAAAGATATTAATATAGCTTTATCAAACAATAATATTTAATATTATCAAATAATTATAATGATCTTGTTCAAAAATAATAATAATGATAATGATAACGACGAAGATGTTATAATGATGATGTTATGATGATGATGATAATTGACAAATATATATATATAATATATGTATATATAAATATTATCATGATAATTGACATATATAATAATAAAATAAATCGAAGATTTTTTCCCCTTTTTGTGGCCATGCAATGTTTAGGTCATCTAATAATCTGCCGCCGCCTCTATTTTAATTTTTTACTTATATACTGCAATATCTGGGTTATTTATTTAAATAACCCCAATAAAACAAATAATTACAAAAATAACCCGAATTCTGAAAACATTTAAAAACTAACCTTACCCGCCAACTCAGTTGGCGGGTCCAATAGGTCACGCCAACTGAGTTGGCGGGTCCAATAGGTCACGCCAACTGAGTTGGCGGGTCCAATAGGTCACGCCAACTCAGTTGGCGTGACCATATAAAATATTGATCACGCCAACTCAGTTGGCGTGACCACCGTTGAATAGTAGTCACGCCAACTGAGTTGGCGTGACCTTTGTTTTATAGGGTCACGCCAACTCAGTTGGCGTGACATTATTTTAATAGTGCCGCCAACTCAGTTGGCGGCACTAAAT
This sequence comes from Haberlea rhodopensis, assembly GCA_907163345.1. Lineage (NCBI taxonomy): Eukaryota > Viridiplantae > Streptophyta > Magnoliopsida > Lamiales > Gesneriaceae > Haberlea > Haberlea rhodopensis. The sequence goes on along the minus strand of CAJQUN010000004.1, from coordinate 4,102,603 downwards.
GGCTATAAATAAAGCCGTCCGCCTCTTAGTTTTCTCACCAATTCACAACTTCTCTTTTAATATTTTTAACTTCTCTTTTAATATTTTTATTATATGATAAAATTCTGATTATGCTCTGTAGTTGCAGCTTTAGCTGATCTTCTACATCAGAAAAGATTTTATTAGCTACTAGTAATAGTTTTCTGTAGTTATCAAAATATGTCTATTCAAGTTTTATTTTATTGGGGGGGTAATATTATACAAGATTTTGAGTTCGTCCGATATGATCGTGGTCCATCAAGAGGTACAACTATACGGCGTACAATTAATTTTCTACAATTATTAGATAAAATATATGATATCACTGGGTTCGATCGCAACCAGTTTCTTTTGAAATTATATGCTAGGCATATGTTCAAAGATTTTTCGGGGTTACGTCAGACTGTTTTACCCATAGATGATGATTACAATTTAGCATGGCTACTTGATTCAGAACAGGGTCATAGTTGCTTGGAATTTTATATACAAGCAGAACCAAGGAATTATGATTATGTTCCAGAAATGCCAATGAGTGGCAGTTTTTCAGAAGGATTGACGACATCTGTTATTCAAGAGACGTCTGTTGCTCGACATCAAGCTGAGGGTTCATATAGTGGTGGAGACCGAGATGATCATCCAGTAGATGTTGATAATGTTGCCGCTGAGCCACGAGCAGACAGTTTTGCTGATTTTGGTGATCAAATTAATTCTGAACCAGAGGGGATTCCATCTGATGATGAGACTGATGCTGATGATGATGAAGTTGATATTGGTGTGATGGCAGAAGCAGTTGAAAACCAAGAGGAGGGGGCACCAACCATGACAAATGATCATAATCTTTATCCAACAATCCCATTCTTTTCCATGACACATCCAGAAGTTTTTGGAGATTCGATTGACAATCCAACAGGCCGTTGGGGGAGTTTTTATGATTACTCCAAAGGTGAAATCCATCGCAACATGGTCTTCAAAGATAAATTTCATCTGCAGGCAGCTGTGAAGGATTATTCAGTACGTGTTGCAAAACGTGAGTACCATGTTGTTAAGAGTACAAAAACATTGTGGAAAGTAATATGCAAACACGGTACAGAGGATATACCTTGCAGATGGTACCTGCGTGCATGTTTGGATAAAAAAGTTGGGTTATTCAAAATAACCAAATATGGTGGTCCTCACACTTGTCTGCTGAGTGAGCTGTCGCTTGATCATTCGAACTTGGATAAGAATATGATTGCTAGCTTGTTATTGGGAATCGTTCGTCGTGATCCAGCTTATGAAATCAAGTATGTGATTCAAACGGTGAAAGATAAGTATGGCTTTGAAATATCATATGCAAAAGGCTGGCATAGTTTGAAACGTGCAATACGGAACGTGTATGGAACCTGGGAGAGCTCCAACAAATTACCTTTCTATATGGGAGCTTTGAAAAAATGGAACCCAGGCACAGTCGTGGAGTGGGATCATCTTGATAATGCAAGACCGAGAGAAAAAACTTTGAGTTATGTTTTCTGGGCCTTCCAACCGTGCATAGATGGTTTCGCCACTGTCGTCAAGTTATTACAGTGGATGGCACACATCTGTATGTAAAATATCAGCATAAGATGTTGATTGCTGTCTCCATGGACGCGAATAATCAAGTGTTACCGCTGGCATTTTCAATTGTCGATGAAGAGAACTTTTTGTCATGGAAATGGTTCTTGGAGATGGTTAGCAAACACATTATTGGAGAATCTGGCGGCGTGTGTTTGATTTCTGATCGACATCCGGGCCTTATTGCAGCAGCCGACTGTATCCCCGACTTTAAACCCCCCCGTGGAGTGCATCGATTTTGTTTGAGACATCTTTGCTCAAACTTTAATAGTCGTTTCAAAAACGTGCACTTAAAAGACTTGTGTTGGAAAGCTGGATCAGAAAATCAACTGATAAAATTTGAGCGTACGATGGAAGAGATCAAAACCATTGAACCAAGGGCTTTTGATTACCTGAATCGGATTGATAAGTCTCAGTGGACACTTGCTCATGATGAAGGATGGCGTTGTGGTATCCTAACAACAAATATGTCGGAGTGCATAAATGGAGTCATGAAAGGTGCACGTCGCCTTCCAATCACTGCCATTGTACAGTTAACATTCAATCGTTGTGTGCATTATTTTTTGGAGCGAGTGAAAAAAGCTGATAGAATGATCGAAAATAATCAAGAATGGCCGGATTATGCTTTTGAAAAATATGCTCGGGCTGATCTTCACTCCATTCATCATGAAGTTCAGATGTTTGATCGAAGGCATCTAACAGCCTCAGTTATCACAAGGATGCAAGTTGGACGTGGGGGTAATACTCATGTTGTGAAGCTCAAATCAAGGGAATGTTCTTGTGGGAAGTGGAAAGAATTTGGGATTCCTTGCTCACATGTGATACAAGTATGTCGAGCTTATGGCATAAACGCAAAAACATTTGTCAAGGAGTATTATAATATGCAAGAATATTGGAGCACATATCAAGGTGAATTTGAGCCATTATGGGGAGAGCAGTATTGGGAAACCCCGTCATTCGAACTGTACCATAATTCCACCTTGCGTACTATAAGAAGACGAGGTCGAGACCGAACAACACGCATGCAAAATGAGATGGATTGGCCTGAAGCCCGGGCAAGACGACATATGGCATCGAGTTCCCAAAACCGATAAAGTTGTAATTGTTTTTTGATATTGTTATTGTTATTGTTTTTGATATTGTTATTGTTATTGTTTTTGATATTGTTCTTGTTATTGTTATTGTTATTGTTATTGTGTTATTGTTATTATTATTGTTATTGTGTTATTGTTATTGTCACATATCAAATAAGACATTCATATGGAAGTACATTCATTACATTTAATACTAAGATTCACAATAGGCAAACATGACTACATATATGAAGGCTAAAACTCTATAATGCCCCGCCAGTACCACAACGACGTGGCTGTTTCCGTCTCTGACCGCGTCCTTCCTGAATGGGTGGGTCTTCTTGCACTACAGGTACATCGTCCAGCTGAACATCATGTGACAAATTAGGGAACACAACCGGTGACACGGCAAATTGTGGTGACATCGATGCATATATCTCGGGGAATCTAATATTCACATCTGGGCTGGTTTGTTCTTGTGAGTACATGGGTTGATGAGGCGTGAAATGCGTTTGGTCATACAACTGATGCTGTGGTCGAGGAGTATAATAATCAGCGTACATGTCACTGGCATATGATGAAGAGGGACCTGGCATATATGTCGGGACATAGCTTGAAGGGCCAGCATCTCCAAAACCCGCATGCATCGACTGTACTTGTTCTTCATCACTCACATGCATCGGCTGTACTTGTTCACCTTGAGTCGCATGTCCCTCTTCGTAGGGCGGAAAGTTTCTATCGCGTCGTTCCTGCGCGACATGCAACACATTTTGTATGACATTTCTGACATCACTAAATGCATCCATGTACGCCCCTACGGATTGTTCCTCAGCGATATTACGGTCGCAGGTAACTGTTAATTGCGACAGCTGATCAATCTGAAATGAGTGAACATTTATTAAGTATTTAAATCTAAACACAATTTTCAAATATGTAATACATATTTCATAAAGCAACATACCACATGTTGCCATGCCGGGCCATCTCCATGTTGATAACCAGCCTCCACAAATTGTCGTTGATGGCCAATGAATCTACGTGTTACTCGTCCATACCAGTCATTGTACCCGACAATTACACCCTGTCCAGCTGACTCATATCGCGGGCTGTCCACGGTATGAGCATGTGCATTTCCCCATATAGTCATGTACCGCCTATGGTGTGCAGACCAGTCATTATTTGTTTTACCCCTGCGGTTAACTACATGTAATATATCATCCCCTGACCGTGGATCTGGTGGGATGTTTTGTACCATGCCGAACTGACGGAAAACCCGCTCAGGACGATGCATCTCAACTATGTCATACAAAATGAGTGGCCCGCTGTATGTCCATAACTCAGTATGCAGTCCTTCAATATAATCATCAGGGTACGGCTGCCAATTAAACTACAAATATAGTATTACATTAAAATAATGTTCAAAGACTATTATGTTTTATACATGAATATAAAAAATAAAATTACTTGGCTTAATGGCTGCTGGTCAAGGATGTCTCTAATAATTCGTAATGAATGTGTGCCAGTTTCTGTAAATCTTACTTTACATGTCCACCTGTGTACTCATAATCATCATAAAAAAACATAAATTATATAACAAAATATTAAATATAATATTATACATTGCAAAATAATTTGTGATACATAACCTTGCACCATATGGAGCAACAGGTAAGTAATTGTCCTCATCGATTGGTATTGGCCCAATATCAATTCTCAGGCGTCCGAGTCGAGGAGCTAAACTTTCGAGCCGGGACCATGCCCAAATCTAAAACATTAACATGAAGAATATAAATTAAATATGCAAGATATATTTTTTCAGTATTTTAACATAAAGGTAACGATTACCCGTAGGAGTTGTAATGCACCACATATTACTTTTTTCCCTCTCTCCGCTGAAGTGCACAACTCACGATATAAGAATGCCAGCACAGCACTACCCCAGCTAAAATTACCAACAGAACTGATATCTTCTAATTTCTGTATGTACAATAATTTTACAGTATTGCCGGAGCTATCGGGGCACATAATCCCACCTATCATTAATAATGCACAACCTCGTGCATATTTAGCAACCTCATCCGCCGTACTATGCAAATGGATCCGATTTACTATTAAATGATGACTCAACGCAGACATTAACTAACATGCACCTTTAAAGTGACCCGGATCTGGTGTAAATCCCAAATGACGATAACAATATTCTTGCCACTCGGGTATTGTCTTATCAAAATTGGCACCTGACTGCAAGACCATTTATTGGCAGACCCCAAATAACTGCAATGTCTTGCAGTGTAATAGTCGCCTCTCCAGATCTCAGATGGAATGTATGCGTTTCACGACGCCATCTCTCTACTAACGCCGTGATTAGATGAGGGTCAATGGTAATCTTATTACACCTATATACACCATAAAACCCAAACTCATGTAACATACTTACAACACGTGTGTCTAATGGGCAAAGATCCCAAAAATAGCTGCTCGGATTTCTCACACGCAAGGGCCGATCAATATCACCTGCCCATACATCTTCAGAACGATGACATGACTGCAATACCAACAGATGATCATCGATCGGGCCTGGTACATTCATCGGATCCATCCTATTATATGAAACAAAAAATATATTAGTACATATAAACAACATAAAGTAAACAAAATAAATTAAAACTGATAAAACATGACGATGCTACCGCCGACAACCACCAGCCATCAGCAACCGGCGGCGGCGGCGGCCGACGGCGCCCGACGGCGGCAGCAGACGGCGCCCGACGGCGGCAGCAGACGGCGGGGGGCGGCGGACGGCAGCGAAAAAGTGTGACAGAAATTAATTCACAGCGATATGATTTTTACCTCTAAATTCTGAATCTGAAACTACGAAGAGACTGGAAGCAAAATGAGAAAAAAACGATAGTAACTTGGAGGTCAAACGCGAGGAAGAATTTAGACTGTAAATCGCCGAAGTTGTTGCCGAAGAAGAAGGGTTGCGGAAATTTTATAACTCCAAGTCACGCCAACTCAGTTGGCGTGACCTTTAATGGGTCACGCCAACTGAGTTGGCGTGACACATGATATTTATTGGTCACGCCAACTGAGTTGGCGTGACCAATAATTATTCCCACCAACTTGCAGCTCCAGTTGGCGTGAATAATGGTCACGCCAACTGGGTTGGCGTGACCGTAAAAAACAAAGGTCACGCCAACTCAGTTGGCGTGACTAATATATTTTAAATTGGTCACGCCAACTCAGTTGGCGTGACCAAATTTTTTTTAGGTGACGCCAACTGAGTTGGCGTGACCAATTGGACACGCCAACCCAGTTGGCGGTTTAGGTTACTTTTGAAATGTTTTTATTTTTCGGGTTATTTTTGAAATTATTTATTTTATTAAGGTTATTTAATTAATAAACCCGCAATATCTACCAATTAAATATATTTTTAAAAAAATATTTGACAAATATATCGGATAAAACAATCAAACACAGAAACAGAATGAATTAAGATTCTATTTGTATAGGAGGGTTTATATTTGAGAGAATGATTTGAAATAACTTCATATTGATATGTATTTAAAATTTACTACAATAATCAAAAATAATTAGTCAAGAATTTACAATCTATTATAAAATAAATTTATCCAAACAAATAAATCTATTTGTTACAAATACACATAAAACTTAAGCAACTGACATATTTGTAAGCATATTATGTTTATTTTATAGGGGATTGTTGATAAAAAAACCACTCTCACTTGATGATCAATTTCCCCAATATGACCAATTTCTGTCAAATTTAATCCCATTCCTCATATTCAGAAACAACAACTAAGCATTTTATCCTAATGAATTGAGTATGCTACATGAACAATTGAGAGAATTAAGTCGGGGTAGAACACATGCGGCAGTCTTCTCCAAACGCTTCTTTCGGTCACCATATCTTCTGTAATCCCATTGCACTCCAAGTCTTCGCGTATAACTTCGAGACATGTCTTCTTCGGCCGTTCTCTCGCTCTCGTGAACTGGCCGAAATCCACGTACTCCACTCGAAGCACATGTGCACTATAACAACACACATACATACATATAGATATAGATACATATATATGTGTTTTGGTAATGACATGACCCGATCTATATAATAGTTTTCCCATCGTAATCGACCTAATTGTCTTACATATAAGTTAGGGCCTGCGGATACAAGTTTGTTGATAATTCAAATTAATATAAAATTGAATTGAGTAAAGAATGTGAATATTAAGTGGAATCGATTTGTCTGTTTTGCTCATATTCAAATTTCTCTCGAGCTATTAGAGCTTGACTTATTTTTATTTTTAATTTCTTATATTTTGGTGAATAATTATATCACAAACTCAGAATTATTTTATAGAATTATGAAATAATAAATTTATTATAGGAATCTCAATAACTAGCAAAGGGAAAGTGAATCGTAGGTAAAAGGAAATAATGATAATAAGTTACCGCGGACTTTATATTTACCCAATTTTCTTGCCCACAAAGCTAAGATTCACATTTACCCTCCCCCACCTTATTTAAACCAAAAAATCCCCTCATCAATCAAAGAGGCGGTGGTCACGAGGCCAAAATCAAATCATTCAGCGGACGGAGCTAGGAGTGGTAAAAGGGTGGCATCTCTGGGATTCTTTTCCTTAGGTTATGCCGTCTTCCTTACAGGTATCTATTCCTCTGATTTCTATCTGGATGTGTGTATTTCTGTTAATGGGTTGTGATCTGATTTTGATTATTGCGGGTTCTGTGTTGATGTTTGGGGATCTGGTATATGTTTCTGATTAAAATTATGGGTGAACTCTCTGTGATTTGATTGAAATCGTGTCCCGTTTGTGGACGCTTTTTAAATTGGGTATGATATTGTTTGAATTTGGATGTCGGGGTTTCTTTTTATTGGGTTATACTTTTCTTACATGAATCATTCACCTTGTTGCTCTCTCTCTCTGTGTGTGTGTGTGTGTGTGTATGTGTGTACGATGTGTGCTTATTATTATGATGCGATTTTATAGATCTGATTTCTGTCATCAAGGGTTATTGTATTGATATTGGCGGATCTGATATAGGTTTTTGTTTAAATTTAAAAGTAGGATCTTTGCAGTTGTTTTTAATTTTGAAACTGCGCAGATTTGGATTTTTTGTTTTTTAAGTTATGCTCTTTACTGTTTTAAATTGTAATTGATTTTGTCAAATATCATATTAATTTTGTTGTTCTTTGGATTTGGGTATTTTGTTTTTCCTCATCTTTCTTTTTATATGTAGGTATCAATATACCTCCGTGTTCGTTCGTCACTATGGGATGATGTGATTATTTCTGATTTAAATTGTTGCTGGTTTTTGATTGATGTTGAAGGATCTTATATAAGTTACTTTCGTAGTTTGGGTGGTTTGGGCTCTTATGTGTTGATTTCCCTTTTTCCCCTTTTAAGTATTTTTTTATGTTATGCTATTGGTTAGTTTTGAATCTTCATATGGTTGTCTGTTTGTTGTTGTGACTCGTATCTGTTTTATTGTAAGTTGGGTTATGTGTGAGGCTTGAATGTTTTACAATGTTTTTTTTATATGCTCGAGTAGAATATATTTTATTTCCAAATCAAGACAGCCTATCGATTTTTGGATGCGTATGTTAAGTTGTACAGGAAGAATAATTAAAATATTGCTAATTTAGGAATCTGAACATGGGCTACTTTATTTGTGGAATATGATTCTATTATTTCTAAATGGTTTTAGTCTTATGAATCTATATGCTTGCATCCGAACTATCTCTTCTTTTATGCTTATCCTTGTTTTAAGGATTATATGGACTCCATGTCAAAGATTCAGAATCGTTATCTTCTGATTTTTTATGAATTCAAGTTTTAGAAGAAGGATCTTATGTTCTACTTCCAGTTGGTGATTTTATTATGAGGGAGTGGGTAGTAGATTACATAATTTGTCGACCTTTTTGTTGAAAATCCAGATGTTATTGTTGCTTACATTTGCCAATATGATATCTTGTCTATGTTTGCTTGATCATATTTAGTAGTGTACACTGTACGTATTGAGCAATTTTTTATTGCATTGTATGTTTCCGAGTAGCTAACGTAGTTTCTATATTTTCAGGTTGTGCTGGATTTTAATTCAAACCGTTTATTATCTAGGACATGGAGAACGTTAGCCTCTGGTCAGATTGCTACCAGCACCGGGTTTTGTCATTCCACAAAATTCTTCCATGGCGTTTTTTTGTCATCAGAGCATTTCTTCTCATCTCCTTCGTTAATTGTACTTAGTGAACAGCTTTTCTTAAATGATCAGCACAGGCGGCCGAATGCGTATTTCTTCTAAAATTGCTGTTGGATCTTTAGAACAGTTCTACAAGGAGTTGCTCGTACTGTGTGTTCTGGACGCTAGTTATGTTGTTGATCCCCATTTCTTTGTTATTCTTGAGCAATTCTATAGTTTCTAGGGCATTGCAGATACAACATGCATTTGAGATCCTTTGATATCCAATTTGTGAGGTACTTTTTGGTCGTTTGAGCATTCAAGATGATGATCACGTAGTTGGAATTAATGTTTTCTTTGTTTATACCAGGGTTGAAGTCTGCAAGGGTTAAAAAAGGCAGTTTATTGTGTGATTAAGTATTAGTTAGCTTGTCGCTCTGTAATTGTGCCGAGTGTTATTCCAGAAGAACTTTCATCTTCACACTCTCAAAGATGATCTGTTGACAGAGGCACGGTTTTATTGGCCAAAGGTTTGCACCAGATTCAGTATTTTTGCATTGGTTATAGTCGGCTGGAAGCTTTGGCAGACCTTTATGACTTGAGACAATAATTACATTTATCGTGTAGAACCTGACACGATCATTTAGTTTTAACTAGTATCAAGATGGTATGCAGCTCCTTATATCCACTGCCTTTTTCGTCTCATCAACCCTTTCAAGTCTTTGATATGGTATACTTCCTGAATAAGGCTGTGAAGCCTGTCCATCATAATCCTTTTGGTCTGCTTACAATGGAGTGTAGCTGAAAAGTTGATGGGGGAGATTGCTGAATCAGCCAGGCCTTTTTAGTTGTTATTTTAAGTAATTTAGTGAATCTATAAGCTTCAATATTTTTGTTGTCTACCCATCGTTCTCCAAGTAATAGTGCCACAAGCAGTTGAAACTGCAAAAATGGAAAGGTGCTGCACTCTATAATCCTCATCTTTTATTAGTTTCTTTCTCGTCGGATTCAGTTGTAAATATCTGCTGATGCAGGTACAAAATCATAAGGGAAGTTGGTAATGGTACATTTGGAACTGTATGGCGAGCTTTAAGCAAGCAGTCTGGTGAAGTGGTAGGTGTATGTTAGTTTTGATGTGGGCATTCCCTTTCGTTAAATTTCCTGCTCTCAAAGTTGAATCTAGGGAATCTTGAAATTGATATTATTATTATTTGACAGGTCGCAATTAAAAAAATGAAGAAGAAATATTACTCATGGGAAGAATGTATAAGCTTGAGAGAAGTCAAGGTAACTTAGTTTTGCATTTTTGGTTAACTTTTTAAGTTCACCTTTTCTATATTAGATGAATGACAGGTTTCTTTTTTGTCAGTCACTGAGGAAAATGAACCATTCAAACATCGTAAAGCTCAAGGAAGTAATTAGGGAAAATGATATCTTGTACTTTGTTTTCGAGTACATGGTATGCATTGCACACTCATTGCTTTTTCTGTCTGTATTATCAGCTTCTTATTAAATATAAGTGCATATAATGTGTTATTATTTCAGGAATGCAATTTATACCAGCTTATGAAGGTCAGAGGAAAGCTGTTTTCAGAAGCTGAAGTGAGGAACTGGTTCTTCCAAGTATTTCAAGGTCTCGCTTACATGCACCAACGAGGATACTTCCATCGAGACCTGAAACCAGGTTAGAACTTCTATATCATCTGCAACTTGGTTGAAACCTACTTGCCTATGATTCTGGCAATTTTATCTGGATAGTTTGGACATTGGAGCTTATTATGATTATATCACCGTTTCTACCTTGTGGGCTTGATTTGATGGATATTGTTTTGATTCTAAGTTCACTTGGATTTACATTTTTTTCAATTTGATTGTGAATCCTTTAATGAATTTATTTACAACAATTGGAGTATAAACTTCTGTACAAGTCTATTTGGTTTAATGGTCCTATAAATATTTCTTTTGTGCATTGTGCAGAATAGGTTACTTGTTTGTGGATCCTCAAGTGATTTATTGATGAGAATGTGCATGCTAGAAAAGAACTATCCGTTATTATTTACGATGGAGTCCAAAAGAATTGAATCAAGTCGAATATTAATATTTTTTTTCATTTTTTAGGTCGCGTTCAAAATTTATTTAACCTGCAAATTAATTTGTTCTCGACTTAGTGTTCGAATTTGAGCTTGATTTGTTTGGTCTAAAGACTCTAAACTTTATTATTGAGCTTTCATCAACCAAAGGTTTGAATTCAGGTTTGAGCTACTTTATTTATAGTACATATATAAAATAAAAATATGAAAGCTCATGAGCATACGAAGCAGAATACGAGCTTGAATTAAGCTCAAATAGACCTAAATAATTTCGAACACCAATCGAATAATATTTGGATCAGATTGAAAAGCTCGCCTCAATTCGTTTGCACCCTCGTATCTAGAACTTGTTTGACCGACTAGCTGCGTATTTTTTAGCCCTGTAGAGTGTTTTCCTAGTATTTTTATTTGCTGTTTATTAATTGATGCTCTTGTCAGAGAACTTGCTAGTATCGAAGGATGTCATAAAAATTGCCGATTTCGGTCTCGCTCGTGAGATCAACTCCCGACCTCCATTCACTGAATATGTCTCGACGCGCTGGTGGGTGGCTATTTCTCTCCCTTTCTGTTTATCGTTTATATTCTAGTGTCGGCGTAGATTGATGTAACATGTAATATGCAGGTACCGAGCCCCTGAAGTTCTTCTTCAGTCGCCAACTTATGGTCCTCCAGTTGGTGAGTATATGATAAAGGTCTTTGTTTAAGGTTTCCCATGAGATACTAAAATTTTCTTATTCCTTTTGTTCTAGATATGTGGGCAATGGGTGCTATAATGGCTGAGTTATGCACACTCCGTCCTCTATTTCCTGGCTCAAGGTTATCCTTCTTTAAGAGGCCTTCTTATTTATTCTTTTCTTGAATTAGATTAAATGGTGGAAAGTTATGTCCGCCTGAATGGTTTGCCTTGCATGTCATTCTTATATTGTCACGTAGTCAAGGTGCAAAATTGCTATAATTACTAGGTTTTTCTGTACCTTGTCTTGCCAAGAATTTTCATACTCCTACCCATTTTTAACGTGGAAAAGCACACGGATTGTGAAATTTGATTTCAGCCGATGTTTTCTCTTAGTTTTAATCCTTACATATATGATAATGTTTTTTTTATAGGAAACAAAATTGTAAATAAAACTAAAAGCACAACTGGAGGATGGGACATCCCCTGATCAATATTTTGGGACTAGATTTACAACATATTAGAATAAGTAGTCTTGGCACAAACTAATTACATAATTAACTACTTTGGCTGAAATAGGTTGCTACTCAACTAAAGCCAACTAAATGATTTTTAGTGCAAATTAAAGTATGTTTGTTCCTTTCTTTCACAGTTTCCATGTAATCGCTGTAATCACTGACTTGTATAATTTTCTGGATGTTTCATCTCTTCGAAGCATATAACTTGTTTTTCTCATATGACAATTCTGACATCCTCTAACGTTCTCTTATTCTTTTGTTGCAGTGAGGCAGATGAAATTTACAAAATATGCTCTGTGATTGGTAGCCCAACCAATAATGAATGGCCTGAGGGGCTTGAACTTGCTAATGCCATCAGTTACCAGTTTCCAATAGTGAGTTTTACATTTTTCTCCAGCTGCAGATAAATGTAGTGTCAGGAAGCATTTATGTGTTCTCCATTAAAGGCATTATTTTCCTCGATAGATTGGTCATGTTATTTCAGGCAATATTTTCAATTTTCTTACCTAATTTTCTCCCATAAGAGAAAATAAAAAAATAACAAGAAAATTAGTCCAGCCTCATCCTATTATGGCAGGTTGCTGGGGTGCATCTTTCTTTGTTGATACCAGGTGTTGGCGAGGATGTTATTAATCTTATCACGGTAAGAATTACTATTACTACATCTTCATTCCCTCATCCACCCCTCCCTCCCTGACATTTCTGTTAACTTCACTGATACCCGAATTTTTATTTTCAAAGATGAAAGCTTATTTGTGAAACCTATTTTATCTTGGAATTAAATTTTCTTCCGCCGCTAAATTTTGAAATGCCATCTCATGTTTATGCCAATTGTAGTCGCTTTGTTCATGGGATCCCTGCAAGAGGCCAACTGCCTTGGAGGCTCTTCAACACCCGTTCTTCCAGGTATTAAACTTCATTTTCAACTTTCTTTCCTTTTTTAAGTTTTGCAACACAGATATGATTGATTGTACATACAACATGGTGAAGTGTTCTCAGATGATAAGAATTGTTTTTACAATGTCTCAGAGTTGCTATTATGTTCCACCATCGTTACGTGCTGAAGCTGCCATTGCAAGAACACCTCCGTCTGGTTAGTCTCTGATTGTCATACTCTCTGTTATCATTGATGAGAATAGGCATTATAATTTGAGTCGTTGCAGTGGGAACAAGAGGAGTTTTGGAGCAAAAATGTGGGAGGAGATATCCAGCTAGTTTATTGAGTCCAAAGCCAACCAACAGTTTTTCCACTGCCAAATCCCAAGCATCTTTAAGTGCAGGTATAAGGTGTCTCATAAAATTGTGACAGTTGGTTGATTTGGGGTTACTATTGGCCAGATAATGCAGGTTTAGAACGTAAATGAGAAAGGCAAATGATCTGATGAGATAAAACTTAAAACAATATATTTATATTGAGATTGAGACGAAAATTAAAGAAAAATGATATAGAGATGGGGATGGGCTGGTAGGCCTCAATTGACGTGCATTGAGTTGTGCTAAGCATCAAATAAAGGTCTTTGAGTTCTCTCAGTTCTTTTCAAGATGAATAATATTTCTTTATCTGTGTTAGTTACCGTTTACCGGATCAAGAGATCATATTGAGTGAGGGGGGTCGAGTGTCCCTAGTAGTTGTTTTGGCCTTCGTCTTTCTTACTACTGTGTTTTATACTGATAACTGATTAAAGCAATTCTTTATCTTATGTATGCTTGTGTTTTTTGGGTTGCATGGTCTATTTGAATGCATCAGACGGTAACTTTGTTCTATCTCTTTACCTCAGGTGTGCAAAGGAAATTGGATATGAATTCTCAGGTTAGTTGGAATTTGAGTTAATTGGATAAGTAGTAATTACTGTTGTATAATTTGTATTAATCTTTTGATCTTTTTATTATTATTAGTTATTGTTATGCTCTCAAGTTTATCCTATTTATGACGCAGGATATGACTAAAAAAGACAAGAATCTGAAGAACTATGCAAAGCAACAGCCAAGGTATCGACCACCTGGCATGAATGGGCCATGTAAGTATTAACATCATTTGTTGCTATCGCAAGACGGTTTGAGTTGGACATTTTGAGTAGTTCCTAATTTCCTCTGTCAATATTTGATTTTGAAATTTTTGGCCAACACATAGTGTCTCTCTTTGTTGCTTATTGTTCTGTGAGGGGTGGTTGTGAACTTAATATTTTTCATAGTCCGGCCGTCTAATCCTTGATTGTTAATAATGATAGAATACACTTGAGCGATTTAAATATTTGTGTGATAGTCGAAACTGGAATTTCTTGTTGGGATTTATATCTTGCTATGGTTATTTTTTTATTATTATTAATTTTTTTGCTTAAGAACCATTTCACTTTGGCTGGATTAGAACCTTTTGTGAAAGTTTCAGACCTGCATAAGAATAACCTTTCACAACTTGAGCTTTCTGGTGGTGCTGTCCTGTAAAGTCAATGGTCTTTTTTTTCTGTGTGTCAATGCAGCTGGTAATGGGGGAAAGACTCGTGCAATTTCCGATACGACTGAGAAGTTGGGAAACATGAGTATGGGGTCTGGTAGACCACTTGCAAAGCCATCTGTGCCTCCACCACCTATGAAGGCTGGAGGTTGGCACGGGCCATCTGAATTATTGCTTGGACGAGCTCAGGAACTTCCTAGACGACCTTATAATAGGAAAGTGGCGGGTTGAACAAATGACTTTATTTGCCCATTTGTGTCGATGTGATTCTCTGTGTCTGGCCTAATGTGTTCCTTGAAGGTTGATTCGGTTCTCGTGTTGTTTTTTTTATTCAGTTATGTTGAGTGTTTGATAGTTTGTTTTGATGAACCACTGTTGAAATGTTTGGTTTGGTTATAAATTGTTTGGGTGTGCTTAGTTTCTTCTAAAACATCCGACTCCTACTTCTGATTTGCGGGTAGGCATTTGGGTAATTTGAATTTGGGCAGGGCTTTTAGGTGGTCCGGGTTCTTGTTTCACCCGAAGCCTAAGTATTTATGTTAAACGGAAAGAAAATCATGTAAATGGTTCCCCATTAAAATCTAAATGAAGAATATAATAATCTTGAATTTAATTTAATATAAATTTTATAGCACCCAAAAAACAATGGATAAGTCGGCATTTTTATGCGGGACAATAGTTGTAACATCCAATTATCTAACAGTTGGATGGATCCTGCGTTTCCACCATTAAGAAGACATAAATTTTCTGCTTCAAAAGCTTAACCATTTTGTTACTTTGTCATTCCTATGATGAAGTAGCCAGTGATCACTGAAGTTCTTTGTGACGTGCTTGTACAATGTTTTGTGAATAATTTTTTTTATCAAGTCAATTGCTCCTTCCTCAATTGGGACAATATTATAATTATCAAATTTCATAGGAGCAATTTGGGACTTGGACAATTGGCCATAACAACCTTCCAAATTTATCTCAACTAAGCCTCATGTTTTATATATAGTAAGACACTATTTGGTACATTGTTAAACGGTTGGATGAAAACTCAAATTCATTTATTTTATCTCATCGTATTCATTGTATCGAATCGTGTCTAGTAGATGTCTGGCATTTCCCATTGGCGTCGTTAAACCAAAAAAGAAAAAAGAAATGTTTGATATCGCCTCACGGCAGAAGTGATTTGTAATTAATATATAACTAGTAAATATTGATTGAAAATCAAATAATTTTCAACCAGAGATTATTGTGTCAACCAAACAAACCTTACAGAAGGGGCATTGCATTGCCCTGAGGGTCTGGTGACTCAATCGATTCAAAATCTTCAATCGATCGAGATGAACAACGATTAGTATAACGGTGTATGTAGATGGAGAGATTATTTTGGCCAGACCTAAGATGAAGATTGTGTGCACGATGGGACCTGCGTGACTGCGTCTCGTTCGGTTCCCATGGCGGAGAAGCTTCTTCGTGCGGGGATGAATGTTGCTCGATTCAATTTCTCACACGATCTCACGGATGTCATCAGGAGACACTCAATAAGCTCTGCCAGGCCCCGACATACTCTGCGTCGTCATGCTCTGGAGGAAACATTCTTTTACTACAAATATCATGCCTGTAACAATGTGTTGAGTTAGTGGTGCAAATCATTACATATTTTTAAAATATAGGTAACTTTGAAGTGTGTGATGGATAAGTATAAGAGCTATTAAAAAGTATATGATAAATAATATGTGTTGTTTGTGATTTTTTTTAAAATTGTTTATCTATTTTTCAGAAGAAAAATTTTTAGTGTTTTATTGCATTGCTAAAAGCAGAAGTAAAGTCATGAGATGATTTTCACTACTTTTAATTGTGTGGTGGCAATTTTGTATAAATTTGAAGTTCATTACGCTATTTTTTATTTTATTTTATTAGCAAATACTCAATATTTTTGCTTAAAAATACTTTTTTCAACTTTAAGCAAAGTCAATATAAAAGTACTTTGAATAAGCAATTGCAAATGCCCCCATAATATGATAAGTAATATGATTTTTTTTATGCTTTTAAAATTGTAGATTAATTTTGTTATTTATTATAATGACTAAATACTACAATTACTATTTTTCAATTTTTGGTGAGAAATTATATATTTTTGAACTTTTATGCATTTGGTATTTATAAGTTGAATTTGAAATTTTGGGTGAGAATTTCAAATTTTGTAGAATTAAAATATTTGGCAAATGTCATATGTTATTTTATACACATTTTTATTGGTTTTAAAAAATTTTTGTGAACAAAGTAGGATTATTAACATGAATTTAATCCATAACTTAAAATATTAGATTAAAAAAAAATCATTGCACCCTAATCAACAACCTAAAACGATGGCGTCCCAATAACATTTTGGGGAGCAGAACGAAATTCAGAGATAAGAGCTTAGTGTTTGGTTTTATTTTTGGAGGTGGGGAAGGAATGGTGAGAAAAATAAAGCAATCATACACAGTTTTAAATCCAACTTTTTTGAGTTCTAGTCATATTTCATGTAATTGAAATCATATGTAAGAATTGTGCTGATATTACTGTTCAGCTAGTATCACTGCATCAGTTTCATTCTTTCATGGTATTTAATGCAGATGGTTATTCCAAATCCACCAGATTTTTATTCTTCATGGTCAATTCTATTTCGAGAATGGAACAATGTGGCCTAACTACTCCTTCATGGAAGAATTCTTAAATATTTTTGTCAATTTTTTCTCAATCAAAAGTCGATTTTTTTTTAGGGGATGAGCTAAATATTTTTTTAGGGACTTGAACTCGGATTTCTCTAAAGTGGGAGGTGAATTCTTACCAGTTGGGCTTCACCTCCAAATGCTGTATTTTTTTTTTAAAACAATACGGTCAGTCTTTTACTAACATATAGAATTGCCGTTTCTTTTGTAAGAAGACGTTAATCTTTGTTTTTTCCCGTTTATACGAGTCTTGGTATAATTCCTCTCATTTACTTTATTATCGATTTAAGTCCTTGCCAAACCCCACATCTAGATAAAGACAATATATATGTATGTATTTATGTATGTATGTGTATACACACACAGACACACTAACAAAAGCATGTTCACTAAAGAATGACGATACATATTTATACAGCTTCTCGTTTGTCATACGAGAAAGACTGATTGAATTCACGAATATAAGCAGCTAATGAATTTCTCAGTCAAATGGAGGACTTGGATTATGGAATGTGTTACCAGTGCGAAAGCTTCTGTTCTTATTAATGGGAGCCCTTCATCGGAATTTGAACTGAAGTGGGGATTGAGGCAAGGGGATCCTTTATCCCCTTTTCTGTTTATCTTAGTGGCCGAGGCGCTGTCCAAATTGGTAGCCAAGGCAATGGAGACTAATGCCTGGGATAGTGCAAAGTGGGCAGGAACCTCATACCGATTTCCCATCTTCAGTACGCTGATGACACGGTTCTGTCTGGAGAGGCCACGATGGAAAATGTAAGAACCTTCATAGGTGTGATGCGACTATTTGAATTGATATCGGGTTTGAAGATTAACTTCATTAAGAGCAGTATAATCGGCATTAATGTAGATCCGGTACAACTGGATGCTATGGCGGGTGTGCTGAATTGTAAAGTGGGGATCGTGCCTTTTAAGTATCTGGGTATCCCGATGGGATTAAATCCGAGGAAATGTGCGTCTTGAGAACCGATCTTGGAGAAAATTCGGAAACGACTGGCGGCCTGGGAAGATAAAAGCCTGTCCTTTGGGGGACGGATGGTTCTACTGAATGCCGTGCTGTCTTCGATACCGGTCTATTTCTTCACCCTGTTCCGCGCCCCAAAAGCTATGGTTTGCAAGTCTAAGCAAATGGGGCGTTTGGGGGTTCGAAACCTGGATTTTTTTAGTAAAGCTTTATTAGGAAAATGGGGGTGGGATATTATTAAGGGGGGGAATTCTTTGTGCTTGCAGGTTTTGTCTTCTAAATATGGTAATCTTAACTGCCGAGAGTTAGTGTCAGGGAGAGGGGGTGAGGGGTATGCAGTCGGTGTGATGGAGAGATCTTATAAAGCATACTTTCTTGGATCATTCGTGGTGGTTTTTGGGGGGCTGTTTCGAAGAGTAGGGAATGGGCTAGGGACTAAATTCTGGACGGATATCTGGGTGGATGGAATATGGATTTGGAGCTGGGATTGGAGACGGGATTTATTCAACTGGGAAATGGATATTTTTGTTTTGTTACTCAATTTTATTGACAGGTCAGCTTTGGACCAAGGCAAGGAAGACACTTGGGAGTTGCGACTTGAAGATAACAATTGCTACTTTGTTCGATCGGCATATGGAACCTTTGTAGATGATGAAGTTCTTGATGACGAATCTCTGATGATTTACGATGACATCTGGAAGACTTTGGCTCCGAAAAAGGTTGTAGCCTTCGCTTGGCGGGTACTTAAAGACAGAATTCCGACCAAGGATAACTTACGGAAACGTAATGTTCTCCGAGGCCCGGTCCCAGATCTGTGCGTTCTATGTCAACAAGTGGAGGAGACTACAGCTCATCTTTTGTTTTGGTGCTCGGATTCCTATTGGTTATGGATGAAATGTTACAAGTGGTTGGGAGTCACTCTCGTACTTGGCAATCCGGCTTTTCACTTGGTGCAGCACAAAGGGCTTTGGGAGCAAAAAAGAGGAAGAAATGGTTGGTTAACTATATGGTTCGCGATCATATGGACCATATGGTTAGGCAGAAATAAAATAATTTTCCGAGGTAGCAACGAGCCAGAGGAAGACCTTTTCAACCTAGTACAATTTAGATCTTGGTTTTGGATTAGACATAGCAGCAGTCCTAGCTTTTCTTATGTACTTTCGAACTGGGTGAATGAACCTAAGATTTGTTTATTAGCATCTTGATTTTAGCTTCGCGTTTTAGAAGTCTTTTGTAAACTTTCGTAGTACATCTGATACTCTTTTATATATTATGTCTTTTTCCGACAAAAAAAAAAACGAATATAAGCAATTTCAGGAGTAAGAATGGCATTAGGAAAAGGAATTGACATCCGTCTTCAAATTTGCACTACTTCACAAATATTATTTGCATCAATCCTTTCATGTGAACTAGAAATAGGTGCATCATTAGTCCCCGAGTCGATTTACTCTAAAAACTAAACAATTCCTCTTACAAAAATGTTTCTTCATAATTCTCCCCGTAGATTCAATTGTAGCAAAGTTTTATGCACATCATAGGTACCATCTTTTCATCTGATGCGGGGTATATTAGAAAAAGGCTCTGGTTCACTCTTATTTTCAGGCTTCTTCAACGGAGGCGTCCCAAAAACATTCCAGAATCTTAAAGTCTCATCACCAGCAGCAGACACGACAGTTGAGCCATCTGGGCTCTGTACAAAAAAAACGATAACATATAATTAGAAAGGAATTTCAGCAATCTATATGACCAATAGGCCCGGATCCAGGAATATAGCAGGAGCAAGACAGTAGCGGGGGGACTCGATGGATTTTGAGGTCCGAAACTTACAATGTACAAAAATCATAAATAAAATTTCATAGTTTTTTGGTCTGAGGAGCCCTGGAATCCGTACTAGATCAGGACCTGACTACCAAGATTTCGAATAAGATCCACAAATACCTGAGCCATACTTAGCACTCTTGACGTGTGTCCATAAAGCTCTGCAATCTTCACCATAGATGAATACTTCCAAAGTGTAAGCTGATGTTCATTAAAGCCATGAGAGCTCAAAAGTTCGCGTTCCTTCGAGTTCCATAGCAAAGAAGAAACCTGTGAGCCTGCATTAACCGAGTTCAAGCAGGTCCCAGTGTTCGTGTTCCAAAACTTTATGCAATGATCTCCTACGCCGCCACCCGAGGCAAGAAGGTTACTTTGAAAAGGACACCAAGAGAGAGCTTTGACTGCGGAAGAATGGTCCTCGAGGCGATGAAGCCATTGGTTCGAAGAGTTTGAGGTGGCCATTGAAGTGTTCCATATGTATACTAAATTGTCATTTCCTCCACTTGCTAATTGTAGGCCTGAGGAACACCATTTCAAACCGCAGATCTCTTGGTTGTGTCCCACGTAGGTTCCAATATTGTGAGATCTTATTCGTACATCGTTGTTGATTATCATACAGTCCAGTCCCCCGGAGGTTAGGATGTGATCGTTCCAATCGAGTGAACCTACCCTTAACCGGTGTCCTCCTTGAAGAGTTCTTAACTATATTAGATGGAAAAAAACACAGAAGATTGAGTGTGAAGTAAACAACTAAAATGAGAAGTCAGCAAGGAGAAAAGGCCAAACTACCACTACGACTTATTCCGAATGTAACACAGTGGAGAGAGAAAACACAGCACAAT
Source organism: Haberlea rhodopensis (assembly GCA_907163345.1). Taxonomy (NCBI): domain Eukaryota; kingdom Viridiplantae; phylum Streptophyta; class Magnoliopsida; order Lamiales; family Gesneriaceae; genus Haberlea; species Haberlea rhodopensis. Next base: position 4,081,629 of record CAJQUN010000004.1, on the reverse strand, counting down.
GGTCACATGGTTCGACCTGAAGACCTACATCAATGGTCTTATATCTGAAGGTTAAAACTCCTAAAATCCGTTTCTCACTTAATATTTTTAATACAACAATGATCCTTTCCACACTGGGAAAATATCCTATGTTTAAGCACCAGTCTCAATAAAATCATATGTATGTTTATTTAATCTTGAGAACTATATCGAAAATTTATCACAATCATGATGATATTGATTTGATAATGCCATCCTAACATGTGACCCCAACACAATGGAGTAACACCATAAGGCATGCCACGTTTGCATATAGTTTACCATAAATATCACTTTAAAAACAAAAGGAAGCAATTAGTTCACTTTAGCTTGCACCAAAACAGCTAAAAGGCCTAAGAGCACTAAGTTTGCCAGGAAGATAGGGAAACGTTTGACTTTAATTAAAAACAATTGGTTAAATACAACGCAAAATATAAAGAAGAGAGCATACTAGTCGAGTAGCCAAGGAGTCCCACAGCTGGACATGGGAATTATTGAATCCAATAGCAATGTGTCTCCCATCTGGTGCCCATCTAACACTAGTTACTGGTCCAATATCATCATCGGCAGAGAGAAGTTCAGAAGTACAGCGATATGCAGCATCCCACAAATATACAGTATTTCCTAATGCAATGGCAACAACATTGCTGCAACTCCAATCTAGCAAGTTCATATAGAAGTCATCTATGATACCAGGAGCATCCAGAATCCTTTCAGGGGTCTATCAACCAAACAAAAAGGACTATAAAAGTTCAGCAACACCGGAAATAACAGATAAAAACACACCAAGAAAGCACAAAATTGAAACTTAAATGGGAAATTTATCACCTGGGAAATATGTCTTCTTCGCTTAACTGATTTATTTTGCCGGATAGGTGAGGATGGTTTATGAATATTCTTTGATGATGACGGTGCCTTGTTCTTGTACGCGAGGATTCTTGTTCTATTCACATTCAAAATCTCTGCAAGATGCTTCCGGTAAGCTTCTTTGGATGGTGAACATGGTCCGGTGTTTTCCTTTTCAATTTTCCCACCAGTGAGCATGCAATGAGCAAAATCAAAATCCATAGCTGATCTATTCGGGATGAACCTATCTAACTGCCATTCAGAAAAGGGTTAGGTTGAGTTCTCATAGCATCATAATCATGACTCAGCTTATACTTGAAATATTGGTTTGTATTTACAGCGTGCTAATACATTATCAAATTAAAAAATAGAGGTTGAACACTCCTTTGAATTATCAACTTAATCATGACTCAACAATAAAACACTCCTTTGAAACAAAAGGTAAATGTTAAGAAAATATCAGCTTATGCAATCAGAATCACTTAATAAGAATCTGTTCCAGCAACTTGAAGTAGCAGTTGCAATGGTTTTTTCAAGATTTGGTTTGGGAGAGGTGTGTAACCGGGAACTTGCAATGAGAGGTTACTCATGGGAAGCTATATATATAGCTTGACAGAGCCCAGAAAATCACCAGATCATTTTCAAATTCACGAAAAAGGGAGAACAGAACAGGGCCAAAGGGATTCTAGATAGGAGAGCAATACGTTTGAGAATTTTGTGAAGTCTATAGCATAGTAATTTATAAAAGCGCTTTAGAGGTGAATTCTGGTAAATTGTATTGTGGATTCTTGGTTGAAATCAATCAATATCAGTGACTCCCGTGGACGTAGGCGTTGTTTGCCAAACCACGTAAAATTGTTTTGTATTCTTGCTATTTTTCGTTCATTCATGTTTTGATCTTGTGCTTGATTCTTGTCTGTGATTATCACCTGCATTATGTACAATCTTTTTGGAGTGTGTTAGGTTCAATTCAGTAATTCTCGTTCTGTTATCAATCACAAATTTTCGTTGCTTGCGAAGGGGCATTTATTAACATTAACAGATTAATTTGCTGTTCAAATTGAATCCTAATACACTGCTGTGGTATTGTTCTTGATACTGATTGAAGAGTCGAGATAATAACATAACAAATTGGTGCCATCCGTCGGAATCGAATTCACGATTACGTTCTTGATCAAGAACTATGACTACAAAGATAGAAGTTGCTCGGTTCGATGGCAAAGGGGATTTCAGATTATGGCGGCGAAGAATGTATGTAATCCTCGTTCAATAGAAACAGTTGCGAAAGCTCTTGGTGGTTTGAAGTCACTGCCTGAACCTTTGAATGATGAACAAAAGGGGGAGATGATGGAATTAACTTTCAGCACCCTCACACTTCACTTGGATGATAAGGTGCTCCGGGAAGTTTCATCCGAAGACACGGCAGCAGGTTTATGGGCTAAACTTGAATCTCTTTACATGACTAAGTCTCTACAAGATAGGGTGTACTTGAACCTGTAGATAGGGTGTACTTGAACGGAAAACTATGCGGATTTAAGATGGTTGAGTCTAGGTTCTTAAGTGAGAATCTTGATGACTACAATAAAATTCTTCTTCTTGATTTAGAAAATATAAGCATGAAGATTAAAGATGAGGATAAGGCCATTATACTATTGAATTCACTCCCCAAAACATATTGTCTTTGTGGTTATTATGAAGTATGCTAAGGAGTCTTTATCTTTGGAACATATACAAAGAGCCTTAAAATCCAAGGAAACAGAAGAAAAATTGGACAATGAGGTTAAATACATGGGAGCTGGTCTGTTTTCGAAAGAGAAGGCTGGAAAAAGTGAGAATTGTGGTAAAAACAAAGGAAAACCTAAGTTGAAAATTAGGAATTTGAAGTGTTTTTATTGCCACAAGGAAGGTCACTATAAAATAAATTGTCCTGACCTTAAGGAAGAACTTGAGAAACCGACAGAACGAGGTGATGCAGTTGTTGTGCATGATGGCTTTGATGGTGCAGAAGTGTTGTGCATGCCAACAACCAAGAAGAAAACAGATTGTGATTGGGTTATGGATAGTGGATGCATTTAATATGACGGCTAACAGATACTGACTTGATTCATTCAAATTAACAGAAGGTGAAAAAGTATTCCTGGGAAACAACAAGACTCGCAAGGTTCATGGTATTGGAAACATCAGGCTGAAGCTTAGCTCTGGATCAAATATAATCCTTGGTGAAACTCAAAGGAACAGTATGCTTGTAATGATAGGGGCACAAGAGTCAAAGTGGAGCTACCAAGGTCTATGTTAGATTAATCTGAAACAGATAGTGAGCAAAGGAAGCAAGTTTATACCCAAGGTTACAACAGATTCATCAACCTACCAGCAAAATGGGGAAAGGCATAACAGTCCTGAAACAACCTGAAAACTATGGACAATCAAATTCCATATCTGTTTCACCATCTGTTAACTCCCAGGTTAATGAGGATGGGTTTGAAAGTCTGGATAAGACTCTTAACTCAGAAGGAAAAGAGAAAAGTGAACCAGAGATCATTGAAAGGTATGTCTCACTAAGGAATCAAACCAGTGTTTCATTGAAAAAGGGAAGAAAACCTCTAAGAGTTGTATTTTCAAATGCATCTGCAAGAAATTCCCTTGAATGGTATACATTGAATATGCAGACATCAAGAACCATTGGAGTATGATTAAAGCCAAGGACCGATGCAAACTCTGAGGGATTTAAGGCTGGAAATAATCTTAGGGACATGGTCATTGAGGTGGAGCCCAGTTGGCAAATATGATAGTGGTACAAGGCTGGTTAGAAGAACCAGTGTAGAAGTGCCTTAGTAAAAAAGGCAAATGGAGTCATAGGTATGATGGATTGAATAAGTCGATAAGGTGGAGATTGTTAAGAAAATATCAACTTATGCAATCAGAATCACTTTAATAAGAATCTGTTCCAGCAACTTGAATAGCAGTTGCAACGGTTTTTTCAAGATTTGGTTTGGGAGAGGTGCGTAACCGGGAACTTGCAATGAGAGGCTACTCATTGGGGGGTGGGGGGGAGCTATATATATATATATAGATAGATAGATAGATAGGAGAGCAATACAATTGAGAATTTTGTGAAGTCTATTGCATTGTAATTCATAAAAGTGCTTTAGAGGTGAATTCTGGTAAATTGTATTGTGGATTCTTGGTTGAAATCAATCAATATCAGTGACTCCCCGTGGACTTAGCTGTTGTTTGCCGAACCACGTAAAATTGTTTCGTGTTCTTGATGTTTTTCGTTCATTCATGTTTTGATCTTGTGCTTGATTACAATCTGTGTGGAGTGTGTTAGGTTCAATTCAATAATCCTCGTTTTGTTATCAATCGCAAATTTTCGTTGCATGCGAAAGGGGCATTGATTAACATTCACAGATTAATTTGCTGTGCAAATTGAATCCTAATACACGCCTGTGGTATTGTTCTTGATATTGGATTGAAGAGTCGAGATAAAAACATAACAGTAAACGTAAGCAAAGTTCTAGAACAAGGCGAGAGAATTAGCAAAGCTGTTGAAGCAATTTAAAAGATATAAAACAACAAAACCAAAAGGGCAAGTACAATGCATTTTTTGAAAATTTCAAATCAGATATATGAACTGGGGATTGAGGATCAGGGTCAACACTCTAATTTACAATCTTTTTCAAAATAATCACACAAACAATATAGCAAATTGATAAAATTTCAAGACAGAAAATAAAAAATCAAATGCACCCCGCACAATAAACTAAAACAATTCAAGAAACCAAATCTATCAGAAGAAAACACAGTCTAACCACGTAAGTACAGTACAAACTTAAGAAAATACATGACCCTACATTTTCGCGGGAATTTAACTTTTGAAGCATTTGATCTGAGAGAGGGATTCTTGATCCCTTCATCCTTCTTCCTCTATCCATCAACTAAGATTCAGAAGCAACCCACAGAACCGCAAACTCTTCGGCTTCTCTATGTTAGCGAAAAACAGAAGGCAGGTAACAATATTTATATAAAAATGTGCTAAGAATAATTAATCAATTCACAGCCCAAAATAACCAAGAACGAGCGAGATTAAGAGAGATTATGGGTTTTCTGCGCGGAAAATTGCAAAGAAGAATGATGGTCCTTTGTGGAAGGTGTTGTTCCTAAAATAGATTCGCAAGCAACAGCAACGGCTATATATTTATCGTTTCGGGTTTGATTTCGGATCTGGGTTTGAGACATGTGGTGAGCCGCTTCAGATCACAAATCCACAGTTTTGTTCTATACTTCTATATCTTTTTTACCCTATTTAAATTTAATTTTTTATATTATAATATAATTTTGATTATAACATGATTTAAATCATATTATAAAGTACCTTCGATTATTATTTATTTTAATCATTTTGGAAAATAATATTTAAAAAAAAAGCAAATACAAAATTTGAATAGTTCTAATATAGAAGGGATAGACCATGGTCACAATTTTTTTTATTAACAATTACAAGTACAAAATGTATAACTATTTAAGGACATTTAAAAGAACATGATTTAAAAATGTGTAAACCAGTCTCTTAATCTTACAAATCATAGTACAATCACCTCTTAATGTATGATGGAATATTATTTATCTCTTGAAAAATCGACATCCGTCACGATACTTTGGAGCTTTTATTGGAAGTTCGAAGCTACCCTAAGAAAGGATTCAACGACACGAAATGTTTTGAGGCAATGAGTTCCATACAAAAATATGTGGAACCCATTATCCCAAATGACTTTGGGCCTTCGATGATTACCTGATTGTAGCATTGAAATTTCCCGCTTTTATTGACATATATTTGTATTTAGTTCATACATTTTAAACGAATTATTATCGACATTAATCATATTGCAATCCTTTTCCAAGATGTTCATCCCGCCTAGTCAGATAGCATTCATAAATTTGTGGTCATTCGGTTTGATATGATTTACACCTTAAAAGCAAAACCACATCACTATACAAAATTGAAAAACTTCCAAAAGCAATGAGATTACACACCATCACCATGCATCCCAAATCTGGCCAGGACTTGTTCTGTGTTTCACCCATCATAAGGGCGATTTTTCTGTTAAATTTTATTTTATATTTTACCCTTAATTCTTTGTAAAAAAAAATTCGCTGCCCCCAAATTATAATAATGGCTCTGCTCCTGTGTGTAACATAGATGGACTCACATGATCTAGCAACGATAAATACGCGTGGCATCTCACCCCTGGTACCCTCTGTCAAAAATAGGCTCAGTATATTGTAAAATAGAGAGCATGGTTCTCAGCTTTCCAAGGAAGCATGCGAGTTAACAAGATTTGGTATGCGATTGAATCTCATCTCTGCAAAGATATATGCTCCAACAACATATACAAGAGCGCAAAAAACTAGAACGAATAGCTGGAAATTAGCAAGCAACTCGCCATGGATCTCATGTTCAGTTGAACGACACGTGAATTCCTTGTAATGGAGCCAGCATCCATCTGGCATCATTGGGCCGTAGAGAGTGAATGCTGTCTGATAGAACCAAAGGCCTTGGAGCGTTATGGCAATTCCGCTGCGTAAATCAACTGGAAAACTGGTGGGCGAGAGTGCTCCGGCTATTGAACATAATATGCAGAGGGATATAAAAAGGACTAGGATAAGGTGATAGTATCCCTCGAGGCCTTTGTGGGTCGTTGAGTGGAAGTAGAATAAGAGATACTCAGCGGTAAATGCTGCTGAAGTGATCAAGCTTAATGCTCATCAGGCAAGGGGAGAAATCTGAGGAAACGAGTAAAGTATGATGTTATGAAATTGTTAACTGGTACAAAAGATTCACATTCAAAATGGAAGAAAAAAAACATGTCTGTATGACTGTATTATATGCACAGAAGGACCAATAAGTTCTAACATTACTTGTTATTTAGCATTTCCTAACACATTAATTATTGGTTGTTGATACTAAGGTTGGTTGATCAGGTAAGAAATTTACCTTCTTTTTTCGTTTTAGTGACCAGTAATAGATTTTTAACATGGTTAAAATTATATTCGAGCCTCAAACGATGACGATGGCATCTGTTGCATTGTGTCCAATATGGAAGAATAAGGGTTCAAGAGAAATCGATTTGCTTGATAACACAATCCAAGTTATTCACCCAATTTTTTTCCAACACCAAGCAAACTGCCCAAGTTAGTACTTTCACCACTTCTCTGTTGCGTTGAAAAGTGTTTATAAGATAATTCAGCAACTATTTATTTTCCAAAAGAATCTGACAGCTACTGAATCCACGTTAAGTTTCTACAAATTCAACAATAACATTATTTTGTTTGGTAAGATGATGAATATAAATTAAATTTTTGGAAAGATTTGGAACACAGATATTATCAATTAGAATAAAAATGTGTTTGGGTGAATGTATTTTCATAGAACCAATGTGTGAGACAGTCAAACCTGAACCATCACCAAGAATTACTTGATCAGCGCCATCATATTCAAAGTGAATTGACAAATTTGTAAAATCACCCGTTATATTGTGAGAGGCCGCGGAGTCCATAAGCCATGTTTTGTCTTTTCCATTAGAAGAGGTCACACAATTGGCAGTGACTCCATTGGACTGTAGCTGGGGGCAATACTTTGCAGTGTGGCACATGTACTCACAAAGTTGACAGTGGGGCATGTAACGCTTATGATTGTTGTTGGGTTTGGCTGAGCCATTATTGGCACGTCGTCCATCACACTGACCATTGGATTGACTGGGTGGGCTTTGTTACGTTGATGACCATGCTATTTATAAGATTTCTTTGAGAAGTAACTTCCATAGGAAGGTTTCCCCTCAGCCGTGTAGTTAGCTGTCATCACCATTTGATGAGTAGCATTCTCCAGGCGCCTAAGATAAAGAGTCATGGCCAACCAAGAGGTCGTGCAGCTCTTCAAACACTAGTGACTTCTGTCACGGGCTCAGAGTTTTAGCGCAGACGACAACCCGTGCGGCGACCCCGGATCCCCATAACTCCGAGGTTAAGCCTTATTCCATCTCCGATGCCTACTGGTTTCGCCCTCCCATGGGCTCATCAGGGAAGCGGGAACAGCTCCCAACCAGTCTAGTGTCTAGAATGTTCGCCCTTCCGTCCTAGTCAGGTCCAAGACCAGCGACAAGCTCCCCAAACTCAATTGGGTCGGCATGCCTAACTCAAGACGAACGAACATCTAAGACACGTACTCGACTCTAATGAGCCGTCCCGCAATCCAGTAATCCCACGTTATAACCAACCAGCAAGCATCTCGCGCATGTCTGCGTGTCACGATATTTGGTGCGTGACATTCTCCCCCACTCAATCCATGCACGCCCTCGTGCATGGGGGAGTACTCTTCCCCTCTTTAATTTTGACCAGGATCCGTGTACGACTTTCCTGCTTACTCGTCCTCCATTAGAGCGCTTGGCAAAGTATCACTGATGTTTCCTGCCTACTCGTCGGACCGACTTGCGAACACCCCCCCTTTGGGTGCGAGCAACCCACTTGCTCGTCCATTCCTCTTGGACCCGCCAGTGCAGTGAGAGCGCTTGGCAACCAATGCAGTGTGCACACGACCTGGCTCTGATACCATTTGTCACGGGCTCAGAGTTTTAGCGCAGACGACAACCCGTGCGGCGACCCCGGATCCCCATAACTCCGAGGTTAAGCCTTATTCCATCTCCGATGCCTACTGGTTTCGCCCTCCCATGGGCTCATCAGGGAAGCGGGAACAACTCCCAACCAGTCTAGTGTCTAGAATGTTCGCCCTTCCGTCCTAGTCAGGTCCAAGACCAGCGACAAGCTCCCCAAACTCAATTGGGTCGGCATGCCTAACTCAAGACGGACGAACATCTAAGACACGTACTCGACTCTAATGAGCCGTCCCGCAATCCAGTAATCCCACGTTATAACCAACCAGCAAGCATCTCGCGCATGTCTGCGTGTCACGATATTTGGTGCGTGACACTTCTCTCTTGATCGGATAGACGCAGCTATCTCCCGAAAATCAGGCCCTAGCCCGTGTAGGACATAGAGGGTTAAATCGTCATCGGAAATGAGATGGTCAATTATGGATATTTCATCAGCCAAGGTCTTCACATGGAGGTATTCTGTGATCGACCGATTGCCAAGCTGGATTAAGGTGAGTTCCTCCTTTAATTGCATAGCACTAGTGCAGAATCTGCTATCATATATGGTGTTCAGTTTTTTCCAAGCTTCATGAGAAGTCTTTGCTATAGCAATGAGTGGTGTGATTGACAGAGAGATGGAGGCTAGTAAAGCACTCATAAAAAGTTTATCCTGCCGGATCCAATGGGTCTTTTGTAGCTCACCAGTGGCGCTACCAATGGAAGAGGGGCACATAAACATGCCTTCGACATAGTCGATTAAATCGTAACCAATGGAGTGCTTCAAATTGAGTACGCCATTGAGGAAAAGTGGAGGGAGTGATGTTGAGAGCAATGAGTTATTTATCTGTTGCGGAAGGGGGTTCGGTATTGAGAAAAGAGGTTGTGTAGGGCATTGGAGGAGGAGGAAGACGTAACTGAGGTTTGAATCGTGTGCTCGTTAGAGGTCAACTCTTTTGACACCATATAAAATCAGTGATTGTCTTGTTTCAATGAACAATTTCCCACACTATATTTGATTTAATACAAGTGACCATATATACACGCTATGAAAAACTTTATTTATGGTACTATACATCATCTTGGCTGAAACTATGAGGCATTACAGAATTGATTTGCTTGCTTGATTGTAGGCTAGATGTGCTCTTGTTAATCTTGGTCTTGATTCTTGCAATCTGTCTTTATAAGGCCAATACAACAGAAGACCTACCAGAACGGCTAATAGTGCAAACTACAGTGCTATTGTGCCGAATCTTGAATCAAATCCTTCCGATTCAGTCAACTCATGAACAGTGCAAACTACAGGTGAACTTAGATTCAAATGCAGTGTTTGGCTAGTCTTGATTTTGCTTGATTTTGGTTATTTTTTTTCTTGAAAATTGCAACATCTCATTTACCAAGAAGACCTTGAACCAATTTTCTTGCGTACAACAATACAAATTTAAATATATTTGTTAATATTATCTCACATATAGGCATCATACACCATTACCAACCAAACTCACGACTTATAGTCCCTTTTATAATATACATTGATAGTCTCCTCACCTACGAGGTGAAACTTAATATTTGACGATAGTATGTTATTCATACAAAATAGAACATGCCACCTAATTGTTGCTTACAAGCTCGAACAATTTCTTTATAGAAGCCATAGAACACGGTGGGAAGCCACTCTCAAATATACCTGCTACATTGGTAGCTCGTTCGTGAACTTCTTTATTGTCCATCAGCCCATCAATCCCTTGCAATATAACACTCTTTTGCACGAATTCTGCTAAAATATCACCAGGTGCAACCATAACTCCTGATTTCAAATAATCCACCACCAATTTTGCATTATAAAACTGGTCGCCCCGAATCGGCCATGCCAAGATAGGAACCCCTCGCCCAATCGCCTCCGCAGCCGAATTCCAACCACAATGTGATAAGAATCCACCAGTGGAAGGATGACTTAATATCATTAGCTGAGGCGCCCATCCTTTAATCACTATCCCTCTATCTCCAACCTTTTCGTCCAATCCCTCGGGGAAGAAGCCTTCATCGTTCTGATTCGAACTTGTTTTCTCACCAGATGTCTTCGGAGGTGGACTTGGTTTACCCGAACCCGGTTGAATTACCCATATAAATGCCCATTTCGAATCTCCCAGTGCATCTGTTAATTGCTTATATTCTTCCCAATTTGGTCCAACTTCACTGCCAAATGCTATGTAAATGACTGATTTGCTAGGCTTTGAGTCCAACCATTTACTAACCTCATCCTCAGTATAATTCGATTTCCGGTTTGACCTACTATCTCGGTCGTGAACCACTGAGCCGATCGTTTTCCAGTACGTGTCCGGTAGCAGAGGACCGACCCCGAATATCGGTCTGTTCGCTTGCTTCGATATATAGTCGAGAAACGGTCCTTCGAGAGAATGACATGTGTTGACCAGTAAAGCTTTGGCATCATCTCCATCCCGCAACCAACGAGGTTCCTGACCCGGGTCACGGAGGCCAAAGTCCGGACCACGGTTAGGTACTATGGGATTCCGCCTTTGGATGTCCGAATACTTGAGCGCCACACTATCGGGTAAACCGGTAAGCTTCCGGGTCTCACCTGGTTTCATGTCGTGTGCTTGGGCTTTCCACGCAGCGTACTCCATTGCAGTGGAGGCTGCACCGCACGTAAAGAAAGCGACGATGGGTATATTCTCTTTCAAAAAAATCTTCTTGCTCCAGCTCATCATCAAGTCCATCACCGCGCAACGGGGACCCGGAACATTTTTATACCGCTCGTTAAGAAAATCCTGAATACCCTGTCCCATTTTCTCATCGCCGCTCGTGTGATCTGGGTTATGAACGTTACCGTGTACATCGTCACTTTCCGTCAGATCCACTGACTTCGGCTGTGGTGGTGACTCTGAACTCGACGCTACCTGAAGGACTTCAATCGTGGGGTAATTTTCGTGGAGAGTAGAAGGAACAGAGGAAGAAAGATGATTAGGAATGATCAAAATAACGTTAGATTTGCTGCAAGAAGAAAGGCGTTTGCAGAGCTCCACAGAGGGGTTAAGGTGGCCCTGACCAAAATATGGCAGGACCAAAATATCACCGATAGCTCCCATTGCAGTATCTTGATGGAGAAATCTGTCTGTAGAGATTGTTATGTGATGTGTATGCAAGGAGACAATGGAAAAAGGAGGAAGAGTTGAATATGATACGAATATGAACAACAGAGAAAGTAACGATTTTCTTTACGTTTCGGTGGTTCGACTAGTTGGTAATATATAGTGGCACCAAAGATCTATGTGCCGTTGTCCTAAACCCGACACATAATACGGAATATTCGAGTTTCCCACAAGTTGTTCGATTGTGATTCGTTCTTGATATTATTAATTAATTATGTGTTGTTCTAATTGTAGATCACGCCTAGTATGTTCTGATAGCCTTCGTTATAGTTGTATAACACGCGTAATACGTTCAGATGGTGTGACGGTGATGGTTTCGCCATCTGTATATTTGGCCAGTAATATTATATCGAACATGCTACTCGTGCCATTGTAAGATAAGTCAAACCTTTCATTAATGATGATGATCTGTCTGGAGTCAGAACCTCTTCCTTTTGTTTCCATGGAATTCCGTGATACTCGCCATTAGATCTAATTTTGGTTCCCCTGATGCCTTGAGAGCGGATGGGTCATCGATGTGTTTGGGTGTGGCCGTGACTTGACTGTGCACTAATTTCAGTTATCACTCTATAAAATCCACACCCGTGAAAACTTTGGGTATGTCAAATCAATAGTTGAGTTGTTTTGAATGGCCACTCAAGACACACACAACATAACCTCAAATTTTCTCCATATATTCAAATTTCTAGCAAATTGGATCGATCTCAGTATTTTACTTGACATCTTATAATGGAGAGAGACAATAATAGACTAATAACAATATGATCAAACAACAGGTGTACCGAATATTTAAGAACTGGATCAAAATAGAAATGAGTTAAGATAGAAGCAATCGAATGTAATCCAAGAATGCGTTGGATAGACAGAAAATATTCTTACGTTTACCTGTCAAATCCAATGTTATGATAAAAATACTGAATGTGTGTCACGGTCATACCAGGGACAAGAGTCTCATGACTGCAGCAACTTGCCAAATCTTTTTGGATTTTTGATCGAGCTGTCATAACGCCTGACTTTGATGCCAATTTGTTATGTCCTGGGTTTTTGATCGCGTTATGGGTCATTGCAACAGAAAAATCTTGCAATTTCGATGGATTTATCTTGTTGGATTTTCGACCTTGACGGCCTCTGATGAAGAAGGTTGATAAGGGCTCGTTAAAGAGAACCTTCGATCTTATTGCTTGAGCAATTAATTATTTGTTTGAGAAAATTCTTGTTGTTCTTATTCATAACCTTCGGTCCCCTTAAATACAATCTGAAAAGCAAAAACTAAATCCAAAGATCTTGTGAAGATAGACACCAATCCTAATACCAAATCCTAAAAATTGAAGATAAGATAAATTGAATAACAATCAAGATCATAATCCTATCCAAACCTAAACTTGATAAAAAATCTGCCATGCTTAAGATACTCGCAGAGCCTGGACTCCTTCGCAATTGTGGTACTTGGAGTCTTTGGCAAGTTGCTGCCAGTCATGGGACTCTTGTCCCTGGTATGGCCATGACAATGTGTCTGTGAGGTTTTTCTTGAAGCAAACTCTTCAACATGGTTGAATGGGAATGAGTCTTGCGTTTGCAAGTGTTCTTCTTTACAGATATAAGACATTAAACTTGATATATGGGGAGACAATTCTCCACCATGGTTTACTGGAGAACACAAAAAACAAGGACAATCACCAAACATAATGTATACACAATTCAAGAATTTCCAAGGAACTTGCCTGAGTGATGACATCACTTGTTGCTGATGCAGGCAAACATATTTGTTTCTCACCTTTCTAGTAACTATCCGTGGTCCAGGATAACAACTACATATATAACCAATCAAGAAAATTTATAGTTCACAAGTATCAACTATACATCGAATGGCATTTAGAAGATAAATCTATGTAGAAAGATGAAAATAGGTAAATGATGAATGTGAAAAAATCCATCCACAATCCATCTTTCTGCAATTGTTATATCGTTGTAACTGTCATATTATTAGAATTGATGTCAAAATTCTTCTTTTTTAGAAAACATATAACATAATATGTACAGGTGATGCATGGGGAACTTCTCGGTTGAATAAAGAAGAGTGGTTAGAGAAGGTAGCATTATACCTGAATAAGACACCTCCATTTCTTCCTTTTAAGTTGTGAATGTAATAGACAGTCTCCATCTTAGGTAAGAATGTTTGAGAAAGTGCAGCCGGTTTTGGATAGAAAAATGGTGGATAATCTTCAGGGTTGTCATGGAAAATTTTAAATAATTTCATCGAAATATAGTCATTTATCAAATGAAAAGAAAATTTGAGCAAATTACAAGGTTTAGGTAACAAACTCGTGCAGGATTGAACATCAATCTCCAGCAACCATTAAAGTACCAGAATTTCGAGACACAAAAACAGTAAATTATGTGGCAATATTCACGCCTGAACGGGCTTGTGGGTAAGAGGCATGACACTTGGTAAGAAGATTCATAGAACTAAACAGATAGTTATAGAGAGAAGGATACAGCCAGATCTTATTCTGTCAAGTTCTCCATTGAAAATAAGCAATTTTCGAGCAGTGTTCACAACAGCTTCTTTGTACAGTTCTCCCACCACAAGCATTTCTGGAAAGCAAAAAACAGAGGTAAATCCCAAGTAGTAATCACTTTGGGCGTTAAAGGGCAACGTTGAAATATGGATAGCCAACCACGAAAAGTTCATCTTCGGGCTTTACACGGTCAGACATTTTAACTTTCGATTCCTTGAAATAATGACGGCTTTGTTAAGTAGTCTAGCTTCAGAGAAGCTTCAGAAAATGATTATTTTCTTGAAAATGTTACTTCATTAGCTTCTGGGAAGAACTGCAGGGTTTAGGAAACTTTATCAGTCACAGAATAATTATGGTAGCACATGCTGGACTGATTATGGCACATGAACATCTTGTAATGAAAACCCACAAGATATGAATGAAGGGACATGAACTGATATGATCAAAATCCAAAAAAAAAAAACATTCTGATCAAACTAGCATAAACAAAGTACTACAACAACAACAAACATTCTTGAGATTTGACTGTTAGAGGCATACAGCGTAGGTTAAAGCAGATATGAGAGTAGAGTCGGTAAAATAGGAGCAGGCCAAATTAACTTGGAGTCATTAAGCATGTCTTGATTTATTTTTTGAGTCACCAGTTTTAATTTAAAATAGAGCAAAATGGGGAAGAAACATCGTTACAACTGACTTCAACTACTTTGCGACCGACATTACACAGTTAACAAAACAATTTCAAATTCTACCAACCCTACGTCAAATGAACAATCATTAGTAAGTCCATATAGTATAACTTGGATAGAGGGAACATATTTTCTATGACCAGGGTTCGATATTACATGAATCCATGTTCTTGTGATACCAGAAAATTGCAGAAAGCATAGTTATGAAATCTCAGGAAATCTTGAATAACTAAAAGGTCACAGAACTAAGCGAACAAGTTGCATACTTATCGTCATTTCTAGTCCCCCCTCGCCATCATCGTATAATTTTTTTTAAGCCGATCAAAGTTTCAAGCTAAAATTTTTACAGGGATTCCATGAAATCAACACAGGATAAGGCCTGGTACAGAATCCAATCTGGTACAGAATCTAATCCAGCAGTGGGAAATTCAATTTCCTATGGCAGAAATTGTTGCTCACAAACTCTGGAATTTGGAGTATAGAATGTTTGTTCACTCATTCCGTCATTACCAAAAGTAAACAAAAGCATAATAGAAGAAGAGTTGACTGACCATCAACTGCCTGTTGTTCGTTAGTGCCAATTCAGTGGCTTCTTTAGCCTGTTATTCATCAAAATGACGAGGTACTAAGTTCAAGGAAGCAAAAACATAAAATAGGCTGGACATAATACCAAGGAAATTCCAATTCTCAAAAGATGTTCCATATCACCAAACAAAGACTTGATGTCAAAGTTTGCAAATAATTACAATGCGCAATCACTGCACATATTTTAAGCACAACCCACTATGTACTGCGAGTTCTAAATGTGGTTCGCTACACTGCCTGGTCGCACGGACACAACGGGCGGGCATAACAAAATAAGAAAGAAAGGCAAGTCTCATAGTTTGTGTTTAATTGGAATAACACGGAGTGCGGTGTGAGTTTGGTGAATAGCTATGGAATCTCCGACAATTCTGGACACAACGCTCAGAGATATTGGACAGAAAATAAGTGAAAAGATGTAATGACATAGTATTATGATAAATGCAATTGCTAAAACATATTAATTTCACTATTTCGCAGACAATGATCCTAACCTAATGTGGCTACACCAAATCAAATAGTTAGTCAAAGTTTGCAGCCATGTATATAAAGAGAGGTTACTCGCTCAAGAAGTTCAGAATAATCATTTGGAAAAGGCACATCAAGCTTTGCTGATGGTTTTTTGACTGCAATTTCTTCTCTGTCCCAATCGAAAAGCCTCCACTACCACAAGTCTTCATTTGTTCACACACAGCAATTAAACCCCATGTGTGTTATGCTCATATACACCGTCGACACCGATGAATCGAACTCTTAATGCATGAAAAGTAAGATAAATAATTATAATAAAACCCAATACTCTTAAGGAAAAACAAGTGGACCTTCAATTTCCATCATCTTGGAAAAGTTGGAGGGGTTTGAAGGTATTCACTATTTACCTGCCGCTTTGAAGGGGACGACAAAGAAATTGGAATCCCTGAAGAGGTTGGAGAATTCAGTAAAGATAATGTGAAACCCCAGTGAAAGGTTATGTATTTGTTGCGGTTTTTTTTTTTTAATAAATATTACAACTACTCTTTTTCTGGACTCAAGACCTTTGAATCATAATTATAATCGGTGTGGACTACAAATATCGGCTATTTGCATTCTTTTAGTCAAAGGGCTTGTGATGCCGAGGTGTTTCCTATTTACATCTCACCTTTTTATCCATTTATTACTTTGTGTCAATGCAAACGTTGCGACTGAGACTAGGGATGGCAATGAAGCCGGTCTAGATTCGGATCCACATTGAACCAGCCTCGCCGGAGCGGGTCTGAACTAGCTTCAACCTGATTTGGAAGCGGGGCAGGTCCTGGATTGGCCGGACCCGCCCCGCAATACATTTTTAATTTTTTAAAAAAAAAATTAAAAATTGATTATACATTTTACTTTTTTAATTGAACAATAAAGTGTCATTATTTAATTTTATATCAAAATTCATGTGTTCATGTTAAAGATGTTGGACATTTTAAAGGAAATAAGAGCAAATTAATAAATATTTAGTAGTTTAAAGATAGTTTTACAATGCTTATTATAAATATTTAGTAGAGAAAACAGGAAATTTAATCACAAAACTCAACTTTTGTGTTTCAAAATTGATTTCTAGCTAAATTTTTCTATTAAAAAAAAACTGGAACCGGGGCGGGGCGGGTAAACCCACCGGGTTCGCCGGTCTAAGCGGGGCGGGGCGGGTCCGGGTTTTATGTGTAGCGAGGCGGGTCCTGGGATTGGTCAAACCCGTCCCATACCCGACTCGTTGCCATTCCTAATTGAGATTGTATTATGTTGTAACTGATTGTTCTATTAATATATTATTTGTTTCCGTTTAAAAAAAAAGGGTAATCCCACGATAAAAGTTATTTATATGTATGTTATTTCGAAAAGAACATAAATAATATATTTACAAAAAAATAATGAAAATTTTTAATTTAATTTTAAGATGATTAGAAGTATAAGTTCATACACAACTCACAAGCTTCTTCTTTTTTTTCTTCAGGAAATATACGTAACAACCTTTTGTACCCGAATATAATGATACAATTTGGTATCCAACATTTGGTATTTGAAGTCAATAACAAAAACTGGGTTTTGTCTTGGCTACTCCATGGGGCATCACTCCATGGGTGGTGCCTCATGGGGTAGCCAAGAAGGTCCCCAAAAACTGATCGAAAATCTGATCGACTTCACATACAAAAGAGGTCCTCAGATACTGTCGGTCGTTAATGTGGAATATTTCACATGGGTGGCATCAAAATTTCCAAATTCCAATTAAATAATCATGTAATAATAGTTGCATTAAATGAAATCTTGCAGGTCTTCAGACCAATAAAACAGTGGAGTAATATGAGATGAGAAAATTGAAAGACTAAAAATTATTCATAAGTCAACCGAAATTGGCTACAAATTCATTTGAAAGAAACTTCATCAATTATTACAGTAAATAATGCAAACATGTCTGCACAACAAATCTTGGATCACAAATTAGAATAAAGTTACCACAAGAAAGGTACAATGAACTGTTTAGCTCCCTGATATCACTGTTTCATCATCCATTGAAGGCTGTAGGGAGCAGAATTTTGGTGGTAAGGTCATGAGAGGTCCATCTCCGCTTACCTTACGATACGCCATACCGAGTGCGTATCCTAAGGCTCGGGCCACAGGAACGGACACTGCATTTCCTATTTGACAGTATCTTTCTTTAATAGTTCCACAGAATCTGTAAAAATCTGGGAAGCCCTGTAATCTTGCACATTCACGTATAGTTAGAACTCGGTCCTGTTCAGGATGTAAAATTGCCAAGCATCGAACGTGAGGAAAAGTCACTATCGTTGACACGGTTTCATCCCACCACAGTCTAGCATATGGTTTTTTAGATTTACCCTGTTCGAAAGATAGTGCACAATCAGGGATTAAAGGCCTACCCGTGGGTAGCATCACTGGCTCCTTCGCTGGATCACGTCGGACCACATTGTCTTGCCCGACAATGAGTCCGGGAAGATCCCGGAAATTTGCTCCTTTCCTGTGTGGAACTTGACAGACACGAAGATAATCATGCTTACATAGCTGTGAAGGTCGATGGTCGTATAAAACAGATGAGTTTTCTTCTGAATCTGTGGTTGAAACAAGGCCAGTTATTTCTTGTTTAGTCAATCTGATGTATCTTTGAAACTCGGTTTCTGGGGGGTTCATATATGACATTTCCTCGCGGTTTTCATCGTTTGTAACGTCTGGGAGATCAGAAATTGAATCACGAAGAACAATAGCGTCTTCTAAGTGGCGATGCTGTCCTTCGTCATAAGCAACAACATTCCTCTCAAATTCTATTGGAGGCCAGTATCTAACAATAACGTCATGTGTCGGAAGAGGGAACTGTGGCAGCTTTTCGTTAGGATTTGCACCCCATATGAAAACACGTAACCGAAATTGTGGAAGACCGTAACAGCCAGAGGCGATAGTGCCTAGCCTTGCTTGATATTTCATATGAACTAAACGACTTAAGGCGTACCTTCCTAGAGACCCATTGTCGAACCTTATTATGTCAACCACGTTCTCCATCAGGACATATTTCGGTTTCAAGAATTTCACTATATCCATAAAGACCACTATTTGTTGGTTTCTTTCATCAGCCAGAGGGGAATCAAAGTTTCTGTGACGATTATAGCCACTAATGCCTTGACAGGGAGGTCCCCCACAGATAATATCAACATCTCCCTTGAATCCATGGTGGATTGTCAGACGAATAAAGTCATATTATAAAGAAATGGACAATGCATTGGTATTTAACAACAAAAATTGCAGCAAGAAAATAAGACACTCACAGGGAGAGGTAATAGTTTGGACTTGAATCCATTCCTAACGAACTCTTGTATCCGTTCTCGGCAATTACTGAAATAAGTGAGTAAGGACAAGAGGCATTACAGATATATGAATACAAAAACTTATTTCGGGTAATTGTATATGTAGTATTTGATTTTATTTGAGGCAATTTAAAATGTTAAAATATAATGTATTATATGAGAACATAATATAATAACATGGCATTTTCAGAAAGTGATGAAAATTGAATTAAACATAATGATTAGGAGGGATATGTGATGATAAAATATATTCAAGGAGAAGATATTGAAAACTAGATGATAATATTTGGTTTTATTTCGGGGATGAAATCCTTAGGAAATGAATCCAACCAAAGGAATGTCTTAGAGGCGTACCTCAAGCCTTCAGTTGGTTCCCATGTATCTTCATCTGAACCATACCCCTTCCAACGCACCTTCAAAATTGGATGAACAAGTATGACTATCATGATCTACTGAATATGCTAAAGATAGTGGAAAGAAACCGAAATAAGTGGAGAAAAACAAAAAGAGAAGGTTGGCAAGTATCGATTTTGTCCTCCTTTGGTTTGTATAGCTCAGATGTACTAAAATTTATTCATCGGTACCTTGAAGTATAGCCCGCATTTTCCATTTTCATCGGGATCACCATAACAAATATCGACCAAATTGGAGACTTCATATTCTTTAGAAGATACCTCTTCATCACATTGATTCCCATCACTCTCAGCTTCACCAAGTTCATCTAGTTCACATTTCAGCATGTCTCCTATATCACATATGTACGATTTACATAACTGCTCCCATCTCCTCAATAGCTCAAGAAAATTATCAGCAGATTCAGTCCTAACCTGTAAAAAAGTTATGTAAATTCAGATTTTATGTTGCCTTTAGCTTTGTTCAACAAGCTCCATAAGATGGAACAGTAGAGTATAACTAACAACCTGTGTTTCTGGATGGTTAAGTTTCAAACTATCGCATGCCGATTTATTGCTGTCAACTGCCCATTTCTGAGAAACAAAGGAAATAACTAATAAAAATTATAGAATGAACAAAAAATAGAATAATGTTAATAAGGTACACAGTATGATGGAAGCCTATTCAATATTTACCGTCACAAGATTAACACCAGAAAGCTTTGCACCAACACACAAACCAGTTGACATTCCACCACATCCAGAGTATATATCAAGTAATGCTAATTGTGGTCTAGAAGATTGAAATCCAGGCAAAACCTCGAATGGCGTCGGTGTATTTGGTTTGTCCTCAAGGCACATGCTTTTCAACAAGCACGAATCATGGTTCTCTGCAGAAGTTTCTGAAAAGCGGATTGATATATGATAGTTAAAAATTTGAATAGGTACATACCATAGATTTTGGCCAAGAAAAGGTATATGCCATTTGGTGTTCACGTCAAACGACAGGAGCACATCCTTCTTATAATTGGAAGATAGCTTCTACTCTGAGAAGTAGAATAAACATGATCTTAACCAAATAACTAACCAGTATCCAGAACACGGAACGACGAATAGTCCACACAGTACTCCATATCATAATAAAAGGCAGCCGCCCGAATGGGATTTGACTTTAGGCATTGCTGAGGAGTAGAAAGATAGCAGGTTATCACAGAGCAGAAGATGCAAAATGAACCAAAATTATAAAGCATAAGAAAACAAGAACATACAAGAAGTGTGAGAATGCAAAAATGGGCATAAAAAAAAGACAAATTTAGACACCTAAAAGTGAACATACCGTAGGTGGTATTTTTACGACATTGACTTTTGAAATAATGCAATCTAATATGTTGTCATTCATTACGGTAGAATGGAATAAACGCCTCTTGTCATGTGATGATGAAGCATCTTTCAAGACCTGACAGGCAGCAATACATAAATATACTATAAAAATGAATCCCAAGTTAGACACAAGAAATAACAAATAATATTATCCCAATCACGGACCGTATCTTCTGCCCTGTAAAACCATTGTACCCTAAAGTAATCTTCTCCCTCCGTCGTTTTGAAAAATTCCAAGATCCTGCCAACATGTTTCCTTTCTCCCTCACCCTGAAAAAGTTGCTAGGACGTCAATCTTGCAATGTTAAAGCAGTTGTGCATTTAGGATTGTCATAGGAGACTCATATATAAAGCTGGGACTCACAACAATTACCAAAAATCAACAATGGTTACAACCAACTACGAGGCTTCCAGTAGAATAAATATTATTCTAGTCTCAGATTTTCAGACAATTCAAGAAAATGAAAGGAATGGACAAAAAAATGTATAGACAGAAGCATGAAGTTTGGATCATATTACAAGACAAGTATTTAAGTAAATTACCTTTACATATACACAATCTCCGATATTAAGAATAGTGCTACCAACTTTGGCCTGGGAATAATGGCAATCAACGTTCAATATAATCTCATCTTCTTCACCAGCACTACAGGAAATGAATATGCAGATTAGTAAAATGCAAAGACAAATTGAAATGTGAAATAGGGAGGAATAGGGTCATAACATGTTACCACCAGAAGTTCTTAAGGTTCACTCACTTTAGTTTCCAACCTCCTCGACTTTTTCTCTGGCCCTGCAAAGTTCAAAATCTTTAAAAGTCAGAGATGGTAACATATATTGCTTCATATTTCATATCAGCCCAACATAGGCAGCAAATTTATAAGAATTAGAAATTTGACAACTTTTTCAAGCTAAATTAAAATAATAATAATGAGGAGTGAAATCATTTC
This sequence comes from Haberlea rhodopensis, assembly GCA_907163345.1. Taxonomy (NCBI): domain Eukaryota; kingdom Viridiplantae; phylum Streptophyta; class Magnoliopsida; order Lamiales; family Gesneriaceae; genus Haberlea; species Haberlea rhodopensis. The sequence continues at coordinate 4,059,610 of CAJQUN010000004.1, read as the reverse complement.
TCCATTATAGTGAATGAGCCTGAAGCGCCACTGATTTATTTTATGTTCAAGCTTCTTAAATAAAACGTCACTTTCTTATCTTATGGTTTGATTTTGTTAGATATACTTTGAGAGATTCATGAGTTTTACTCTGATGTTATTTATGACAAGGCTGAAGCATATGATAGATTACTTCTCTTCGCATGAAACCTATTATTCCATCTGGAATTACAACCTTCTTATATCATCAAATGAAGATCGGGGATTGTTGCTATCTGATTAAACAAAGACAAAAAAGAAGGAAACAACGATATTGAAATCTTTCAAAAGCACTGCCCTCTGCATCCAAATGTCAGAAGGCCGATATTATTGTATATTGTGCCGTATTTCACAGTATATTCTTACTCAGTACAAAATCTCCAACAATGTAAGATCTATGCATATAATGACTGCCAAAAAACTGAGAAAATGAATAAGCAGATTATGTGATGCTTCGAAAAACCACAAATATAGGTAACATAAATTCCATGGACAAATTGTTTGTATATAAAAAACTAAAAATCAATAATCAATCACCTTTAGTTCATATCGCCAGTGCCACCTTTTCTGAGCTTCTTCTTCAGGAATCGGCTCGCCCACAAACGTACATACAATGATCTTTTGATTTCCCAAGTTTTTCCCTAACTTTACATTCTTATCTGCGTTTAGTTCGTTCTTGGAACTATGACATTCAATTTGCAACAATTTTTCACCAGAGCTTCCATCGGCACCCACTTTCAATTGAATTTTTCTACTCCTTAAGCACTTCTCATTGATCACTTCTGAGTCACATTTATTCAAATCCATGTTCTTAAAAAAATCAGAAAAGTCAATCAAATCAGGCGTTGTCTCACGAGAATTGCTTTCTATTGAAGCACAGGTCTCCGTCCCATCTTGCTGCGCCCCAGCTTGTATCTTAACTGTTTTTGATTTTGAGAGAGAGTTCTCTACGAACAAAGCTGTTTTATTTGTGAAAGGAATTTCAGGCAAAGCATGCATCTCAAGTTCCAAGCTTTCACCGGAAATGTCCTCAGTAAACCTTGGAGACGTCCCTAAACCACGCTTCGCATTGCTATTTTCTGTTTGAGACTGTAAATCCCAATTTCTCTTTGAACTTTTTATATCATCCTTTATCTCTCTTCCCGCATTGACAAGTACATTTCTTGATTTTAAGCGCTTCTCTACAGAAGCACTGTTCTGAACCAAAGGTGGCTCAACCAAAACAGGGTTTAACCAAGGAGACTTCCTTTGGCTTCTTTCCGAAGACTTATTTTCCAAACTCCGGGGCAATTCAATTATATGGTATTTTAATTTTCGAGATCTTAAGCACTTCCCGTTCATATCACCATTTGTTTTCTTGGAACCACTTTTCTCCACAATATATTTCCCATTCCCCTCATGCATTACCAAACTTCTTGATCTTAAGCACTTCGTATTCAAATTACCTTTACTCAAAGACCCTGAAGCAGGTTCAGGCAATGCAAGTAATTCACACTCGGAATTCCCCATTTCACCCGCACTCAATCTCCTTAAACTCCGATCATCAAGACCCGCTTTCCCCTTCTTCAAAACCGGACCCGCATCAGCTTCCTTACCCAAAGATCGACACCGTTTCACAATCTTGGCATTCCCAGAGGTCAAAGCCGGGGCTGAAGAAGAAGAAAATCTAGGAGACCTTCTAAATTGAGATAAATCCAAAGCAGGAAGTAACTTTTGCTTCCTGGTGCTGCTTCTCTCTTCAATTGGCGATCTGTACTTATTGGTACTAAATCTCGACGATCTGCGAAGAGAATTATTCTCTTCGAGAGAAGGAACGAGGATTTCCAAAGGCTGGGGATCAAGAACATGTAATGCAAGAGCCCATATAGCTGATGCATTTGCATCTGGTCGTGCTTCGGGTGTGGATCCCGGTTTGGATATGAATTTAGCTGAAGAAGAACCAGAAGAAAAGCTTGGGGATTTCTTGAATTGAGAATGTTGGTGGAATGATTCCCATCTTTTCATTATAGGAGGCGGCGGCGGCTGAGGCCGTTGGGTGGAGGGGAGCGCGGAAGATTGAGATTGGATCTGAGGAGAATGGCAGCAATTCAAATGCTTCTCGAGTTCTTTAAATCTGCCAACATAATATAATAGGGATAACCATATATCCATGCTGGTCCAACAAAATAATAAATTACCAAGGATTTGTCATCGGGGACTAATAATCTCAGCCAATCACCTGTTTGGTTTAAAAATATCCAGCCCATTTAATCCCTAAGGCCCACTTTATGTACTGTTTAAGGAATTCGTTCGCCAACCAATGTAAGCATCGTTTTCTTTTGTTTAAACTAGGTTGGAGGGAATCCATGCCTGTAATTTTGTTGAAAAGGAGATTTTCATGTAATATGTAATATTTGATGTTTTATTTGTGCTGGTTTTTATTTTTTTTAGATAAAATTTAAGATTTCTTCATCTGGGTTTTAGTTCTTGTTTGTTAGTTTTGCTCTTTTCCTTGAGTTGGTCTAACATTTTAAATTTAGGGATAAAACGAAATCGAGAATTCAGTATTCGATCTCAACATTTTTTATTTCTCGAGTATGCGTTGAACTGAATCTAGCCTTGATATTGAGGAGGCAAAAGATTTTTATCGAGGGAATAAAAATATACGTTTCAATCTAAGACTTTGGATGTTTGTGACTGAAGCCCGAAAATCAACCGTAATTCTCATAAATTAGCTATTTGAATAGTAAATTAGAACAATAATTTATCATTCAAAATAATATTATTTATAATGGTTAAATAATAAAATAGTTATCATCCTTTAACACATAATCTTAATCACAATATCAATCAAACCGAACAAGTTCTTATTTATTCGTCATCATTCCAATAAAATTTGCTTCAAAATTATATATACTAGCGACCCCTACATGAACGCATGCATATCTAATCGTTTGTTTTTATATAATATATTTTTTATTATAATAAATATTTATAAAAATTACCTTATTTTTTAATAATTTTTTCTTCTATTTATTCAAATTATAAAATATAAAAGTTTTTTGGTTTTTTATTTATTTAAATTGTTTATATTTTTAAATTATCAAGGAAGCTTGTGTTTTTAATTTTAGATTGATAGGTTTTTTTTTGTATTGTGTGGGTATTCTTGGATTACAAAAAATTGACATCATAACATAACATAAGGGACAATATTGAAATTATGAAAAAAGCTTCACCAAGAAAGTTACTCTATGGTGTTCTTGCATTATAATATAGTATAGTATAGATAGCACAGATATTGTGAAATCCCAATATTCATCACGTTTTACAAATCTATAACTGCAACACTTAATTCTTTGTAAAATATTTTAAATTTTTATATGTAATTTTCCTTAAATTCGCTAATTTTAATTTAATTGCATATCTTAGTCCTCGATCGAATCTTACTTTTCCCCCTTCCGAATTTTTAAAATGGAATAATGTGACATTGAGAATCACACTATTTTTTACTTTTATTTTTGTTTTGGACAAAAGAATCACGCTTCACGTATTACGAAGTTGGTCATTGTAATTTGTGATATGTCCTCCAATTAGATATGTCAAACAGAGCGGACGGTACGAGGCACGGCATGGGCATGACACGACACAGAGCAACACAGCACGGCACGTTTTGCTACAATGCCGTGCCATGCCAAACACGGCCCGGAATATGGGTCGTGCCGGGCCAAGCCATGCCAAGCACGACCCGGAATATGGGTCGTGCCGGGCCAAGCAATGCCAGCCCGTGGGCTGGCACGGCACGGCACGACACTGTTTACCTTTTTTTTTTTTTACCAGCGATCGATCACCAATTATGTGGCGGTCGATCGCTTAGAGGATAGTAGGCTATGCACGGGCTTGGCGATCGATCGCCACATAAATGACGATCGATCGCCTAGAGGTAGTAAGCTAATACAGGGGGTTGGCGATCGATCGCCACAAAAATGGCAATCGATTGTCAATGTCCAACGGTCAAAAAAAGTGTCGTTCAACGGCTTTTTTAAAAAATAAACTTTTTTTGGTTGTTATATATATGTGTGTGTTGAGGAAACATTTTATCCTCTTAATCTCTAAGCTCTATATACTTGAGACGCTATACTCTCAATTTGTTCACAAGAAGAAAGAAGTTCGTCTTACATTTGCAAAGACAAGCCCAAGCAACAAAGCCAACACTCATCCTAGCAAATATTTGGTAACCTTTATATTTGTTGCATTAGATAATTGAAGTCTATATACATAATGGCCGATTCATCTTATAATGTGAATTATGATGATGAAATCGATCAATTCCAAGAAAATGAAGAAATCACACCAAATATTCAATCATCAAGTAGAAGAACTTCAAAAAAAAAGAACTAGCAATGTATGACAACTATTCGATGTAGAAAATGTTGAGGGAAAGGGATCAAGGGCAGTTTGTCAAAAATGTAAAAAAGATTATGCATATACTTCTTCTGATGGTACAGGTCATTTACTAAGACACATGGCTAAACATGAAAGAGAACCAACTGATGGTAACCAAACTACTCTTTCACAAATCGGTACTGGTAGTAGTAGCTCAAATTTAGGTATTTTCACTTATAATGTTGAAAGAGATAGGAGAGATTTAGCTAAATACATTGTATGGGCGGAGAAACCTTTTTCAATGGGGGCGGATGCCAAATTCACTAATTATATTCATTTAGGTTTGCAACCTCAACATAAACGATTTTCAAGAATTACTATTAAATCGGATGCATTCACAATTTTTAATGAATATAAAGCAAATTTAATTACGTATTTAGGTAATCTTTCATCGAAAGTAGGACTAACAAGTGATATTTGGACAACTTATCTTGGCAATGCATCATATCTCTATGTTACAGGACATTGGATTGACGATAACTGGGTGTTACATAAAAAAAAAATTAGGTTTCACAAAAATTGATTGGCCTCAAACGGGTGGAGTTATTTCTAATGCCATTATGCAAGTTACTAATGAATATAATATTAGTAATAAAATCTTCTCTATTTTATTTGATAATGCAACTAATAATACTGCTGCAATTAATATATTAAAAACTTATTTGAAACCAATTTTAAATGGTGATCTTTTTCATATTCGTTGTGCATGTCATATTTTAAATTTGTGTGTGCAAGATGGATTGAAACCACTTGAGCTTCATTTAGAAAAAATAAAGACTACTCTTAAATTTCTTAATGGTTCAGTTGCTAGAAAACAAGACTTCAAAAGTTTATGTATTTCTCATGGTATGAATTATAAAGATTTTCCTTATGATGTTCCTAATAGGTGGAATTCTACATATTTAATGTTGCAAGCATGTTTACCTTATAGAAATGTGATCACTTTATTTTTTAATGAAAGGATAGCCGAACATTTTCATATTGAAGAAACTGATTGGGAAATTGCTTCTAATATTTGTAATTTTTTAGAACCGTTTTATGATGCTACCAATTTATTTTCGGGCTGTTATTATCCAACTTCTTCAATATTTTTGAATAAATTATGAAATTAGTGAATGTTTTGCATTACATAGATCTGATCCGTTTTTTACGGGTATTGTCGAACCAATCGAGTATAAATTTAAAAAATACTGGAAAACTATTCGTATGTTGAATTGCTTGGCATCAATTCTGGATCCTAGGTTAAAATTATATAGTGTAGAAATTATAATAGAATCTTATTACACCAACATAGCTTATGAAAATATTAATATTTATCAAGAGAAATAGCGCATTAATAAATGTTTGTTTGCTTTGTTTTCTTTATATGATTCGTTACATAATTCTAGAGCAACTCCAGTAACAGAAAGTGATAGTAGTGGTCCTTGTAGCAGTAAGAGTTCTGTGTCAATGGATCAGATTCTTCCAATATATCAGAGCTAAAGAGGAAGGCTAAAGTTGAGAGGTTTGTCTTTTCCTATATGATATTCTATGATGATTTCATCAACAAGTCGCTCATGTCCCTGGAAAATCTGATTTTCCAGCGGCGTTCCAGCCTTACGGCTACAATTTCACTTCTTTGAAGCGACCGACAAAATGTTTCATCGGAATCCGGTGTTTGAATAGGAAGAACTGGAATTCCAATCATGTTCTGTGGTGGCGTCAGAATTAACTTCCGGTGATGTGAAAATTCGAAAGGAAGGAGATGAAGATGAACATGCTTCCAATGTGATCAAGGCGAAGATTGTTTCGCATCCTTCATACCCAGAGTTGCTCGATGCTTATATTGATTTGCCAAAAGGTGATTTTGAAGATTCGTCGAAGTTTCTTTGAAAAAATATAATTTTTATGTTATGTCGAACCATCTAGCAAGAACCAATATATTACATTGTTATTTTTGAATTATGATCCGTCCCATTTTCGTGTATAATGCATTATGAATTCCCATTTTGTGGGCTATTTGTGTTTCTGATGTGAAATAAAGGGATTTAGATATTTTGTGGTGAAGATAATTTCTTTCAACTATTCTTCAATTATTTAGCTACTTCTTGTTTAATAATTGGCGTTTTTATCAGGTTGGATCACCCCCGGAGATTGCAAATTTGCTAGAAGAACTCTGGCGAGAGAGAGACTTATGTAAGCAAGACAAGGCAGCTTCGATGATCGTGGATATTATTTGTTGGTAAAATACATTCAAGAACTTATATCAAAGAAAGAGGGCTTGGTGACTGTTGAGATTGGAGCTCTGAGTGGGTCAGGAAATCAAGCTACATGTTTTGCTTGTTTATGTAAGCTGCTGCTTGACTTTTCTGGAAGCTCAATTCTGTTTTATTTATCACCCTTTAAGGAGGTTACATACTAAATATGTGAATGTATTAATTCTTGAAGTTTAGCTGATAAAGTAGAATCTGTAATCGATTGTGTTGTTATCAATATGGAGAGCTATCAAAATGGAAGCAATGTAGGAAATAATTTGGGTACAATAGATTTTGACCTTCTTACGAAGAATCTTGAGGTGCTCTGTTGTTTTTCAGTTGTCTTCAAGCTTACAAAAAGTTTATGTATTCTAATAAAAGACTCTAATATTCAGAAAGGGACGATTTGTGTTTTGAAGTTTTTTTTTAAAAATTATATTAAATATACCATCTTTTTGTGGTTGACTGGTTGTTGACATATACATTTGGTAAAATCTTGTTTGGTGTTTGACTCTTGGAATAATTTTTTCATGAACACCATTTATTTTTACTATCAAAAATTTGGATAATTTGTGTTATAACACTATCCAGTGTTTGATTTTCAAGGAAAACATGTTCAAATGCTATAGAAAACAATTTATCTGGTGGGGTAAGACTACTTGTTATGATCATGATAAATCTTTTAATTATACGGATGCCGATGTTCAATGTTATGGTTGTAGGTAATAGTTGACGCTTATGCGCTGACGCAAAAGAACGCTCTTTGCTAGACATAAGAGTTGTCGTGGTAATTTTTCGTCAATTTTTTTTCAAGATTATGTAAACAGTTTCTCCTCCAATGTTTTATTTGTGGTTTAAGCTGGGATGATTGGTATTTTTCACCATTTTATCATCTTAAAGATTGTTTGGTCTTAGGTTTTTCTCAAAACTTTCATTCAAATGTTTTCTACCACAAGTCATTTCGGGTATAAAATCATCATTTACATACACACTTTAAACTCAATCACTTGTTTGTCTCTATTCTTAACAACAATTATTGCTCATAATAGTGGCAGTGAGATGGAGTTTGCACATGCAAAGAATGAAGTATTCCGAGAATATGGGGTTGTTCTCATTTCTTACGAAGCATTTGAAAGCACAATCAAATAAACATTTGAAAAAGTGGTAATTTTACGTGTCTTAGATAGCATTCATATGTTTCTCACATGAATATTTTGCTACAGTTTAATGCTAAAATTCTTTATCCGACTTTCCAGATAATTTGCTCATTGGCACCGCGCTTTGCACGGTACAAGGTGAACTACTATACGTATATATACTGAAGCGCAGTACAAGGCGAACTAGTATGCGTATATATACTGATACACATACATAAATACACACATATATTGGTACTTATTTCTTATGACACTGGCAATCTATTCAAGTGATTGTTGCAAATATAAAAAAAAGTATGTTGATGTGGTGTAACTTGGTTCGCCATCGCTGTCGCGAAGGCTACCGTTCTAGTTCTAATGATATTTCACGGAACGATCAAGTCGCGAAATTCAATATGCACTCGAAATACACGGTTCCATATTTCTTGAAAATGTATACAAATTTGGGATTGTGTCGAGCGGTTGCCGCTTTTTATCTAAGCAACAAACTTAAAGGTGAATACTCTAACTTTAATTGTTGCTTGGAATTAAGATATCGTATCCAATTTCACATTTTTTTCAGTTAAATAGTACAATAAAGGGGGAAGAAGATTAATATCACAACCATATATCATTAGCTTAAAACTTAACAGATCAAACAGGAAACTTATGGGCTTGAAATGGACGCTCGACTGTTGGATTAACGAGTCGTCCCCGATTGCGACCACGAGAGCTTCCATGGTTCATCCGTGGCTGACATTGCCATCTCCATTTAGCATCTTTCCCATGGGTACAAGGGATGTTGACCACCAACGAGGAGCCGAAAATGATCAGCAAAAGCAATAGGAAAGCTTTGAAATGGAACATTGTGGGTTGTCTCTTTTGTTGGTGGATGGTGGGGAGATTATTTAATAGGGAAAAAGGGATTTTGCTTTGCTTTGGCCTGAAGGCAAATGGAAATAAGTTCACCTTACTAATTGCTATATATTCTAGCGTTTGCTTTGTTTCATGTTTGGAATTGGTGTTAGGTCCAATGTTGTGGTTGTCATGATTTTATTGGGATACTATGAAAAAAGTTAAATTAAGTTTGTGACATAGGTGATAAATTGCAATCAAGAAATAGGCCTGAAATGCAATTTATGCATATTTTGGATCCAAAATACTCCTTTTATAACTCATACTCAAGACTTCATAAGTTTTGAAATATTATTAACTTCAACATTTGATTTGTTTGTTTGGCCACATATATATGTTTATTTATATACGACTATTACTAATGAATTTTATAAGGCTCCTTTTGAATATAAGAATTTGATGGATTTGATTTTAAATATTTAATACAAGTTCATTTAAATTGTTTAGCTAATTTTGAAATACATGAATTTCAAGTCCACCATCTTCAATTTTATGACATTTTTTTACCAGACTAAGTAATTTCAAATCCATTGTTGAAATGAAATCATTCAATTCAAATGCAACATAAGTTAAATTAAATGTGTAGATGAAAATAATATTCAACTAAAAATAATTCAATTTTATATTAATCATAACTATCGAATTATTCCTCTAAAACGTGAACTTTGAAAATTATTTAAGATAATAATACAAAATCTACGTTGAGTGAAATAAGCTAAGAAAGCTTTCTCCATTGCCAAATACAAAAAAGACTCGATTCGTTTTATAAAAATAATTAGCTCGCTCAGGGTCGAAACTTATTTGGTCGGGTTGAATTCTAACTCGTGGTTAACGGGTTGATCCGGTCCGGACCTGTCTGGAACTGGCCAATTCAGGATCCGATAATCCCGGAATCGGATCGGATCCGGTTCCAACCCAGAACCGATTTTTTTTAATTTTTTTCGAAATTTCGAATATATATTAGAATAATAAAAAAATTAAAATAATGTATCCGGACCCGGTTCAACCCAGTACCGGGTCCATTTGGTCCGGAACCGGTAAGATACCGGATACGGATCGGTAGAACCGATCCGGCCCGATATCTTACCGGTTCCGGACCAGTTCAAAACCGGTTTCGATTTCGAACTAGGCTAACCGATCCAATTTTGGGCCGAATCCGAATTAACCCGGCTTGTTACGCAGCCCTACTCCTCATGAACCACACGGGTAGCACCCGACTAGTTATTGGGCCAGGTCAATCTTGGCCTACTAACATGAATGTAACATTATTTTAAAACTTTTTAGAATCTATATTATTTATTTACTTATATATATAGGAGAGAGAATAAAGGTTGAAGAGCAAATACCGAAAGGAAAGCAGAAGATTCATGGCGGCTTTGCAGTATTTGGAGACGCAGAGGAATGCGCACCCTGAGCTGTCCGAGTGGTACAACACGCTTTCAGATCTGTACCAACGCAAGCTCTGGCATGAGCTCACCCTTAAGCTCGAACAATTCGTTGCACTCGCCGTATTTCAGGTACTTAAACCCTACAATTGATTGTAAATTTACTTATGAAGATATTGCGATGACTTATTTTTCATTTCTTCACTGTAGTTACATAATTTGCCGTTTTACTTTTGCTTGCAATGGTTTTGTTCGTTTAGTCGGGGTACTGGATTGCTGTTTACGGGTTTGGGGAATTTTGTGCTTTATTGGAGTGATTTTCAGGGGCTTTAGACATTTGTGAGAATTCATAGAGATGCCATGTGGTTTACGGAACAGGATGCATGGAGGATTTTGAGTATCGATGGCGAGAGAGTTCATTAACTTACTCTTTTAGAGTTAACTTGTTGAGGAAACATACGCTATCAGGAGCTCATTTAATGAGTATCAATCTCCTTATATTTATAGGCTTATGTTTGTATGATGTGTTTGCATTTGATAATTAGATACTTGGATATTCTATTTTTTCTTTGAAAAGTGATGGCTGAGGGCAAGAGAATCGAATATATATTTTTTATTTCATTTTCAATTAAAAAATACATTTATTTATTGATTAACAAATTGGCGATGTTTGCTTGTGAAGTAGTGATCATGTAAATATGTTCGTGTAATTATCTATATGCTTTTGTTCATGTGTGGTCAATACAATTGATTTAGAAACATCAGATGTTTATACTGTAGAGAGATTTCCCTAAATCCAGTTGGTTCATTTGCATACTATATTATGATGCAAAGTCCATTTTTTTCCTCATATGTTTTGACCATAGTGGCATTGCATTTCATGTTTGACATTTTTTGACGAACATGTAGCTGTAGTTTGATACTATGCTGTATACAGTAATTGATTATCCTTCCTATGTTATGCAGTCTGTTGTTATGAATAGTCTATCTTCCCATATCAATGATTTATCTCTTTGCATTGTTGTGTTTTTTTTGCCTGTGACATCTAAAAGTTAAATGTCTTTCATCTCTCTAATTCAGGCTGGGGATGCTCTAATACAGCTTTACCACAATTTCATTACTGATTTTGAGACAAAGATCAATCTTCTCAAGCTTGCTCATTTTGCTGTTATAGTTTCTCGACAGTACTTGGAGAAAGAGGCTGCTATAGATTATCTTGAAGGAGTGATTGAAAAGCTTCGTAATACTAAAGAAATGCGCATAGAGGAGCCGATACTTTATATCAAAGTGCAGATTGGTACATTCAAGCTTGAGCAGGGAGATAAAAAAGAATGCAAGAAACTTTTAGATGAGGGGAAATCTACACTTGACAGCATGACTGACATTGATCCGTCTGTATATGCCAGCTACTATTGGGTGTCATCGCAATACCATAAATCTCGTCAAGAGTTTGCAGAATTTTATAAAAGTGCTCTCCTTTTCCTAGCTTATACCGCTGTGGATTCTCTGTCAGAATCATTCAAGCTGGTAGGTTGTTTGTACGTTTTTGTGCTTTATAATATAAGATGCTGCTTTGGTGAAACGAAGGTTATGCATGGCTGTCATGGAATTTCAATTATAATGGAAACCTATAATATTTAACCGAAATTATGCATAAAAAATTGAATATGTTTTTACAGAAAGAAAAAGTATCTTGATTATTCAAAGCGTGTGGGAAAACACCGACAATTTTAACTTCGTTCCATTAAATCCTTATTTTTTCGTTGCCTTGTGTTCTTATTTTCGGTATTCGTTTGATTAATCTTCATTGGTCTATTACAAAATCGCTATCCGACTGGGATTTTGCCAGTTGTAATGACTGTGCTAGAAAATAATATTATAAAATTTACTAATTAAAAACTCAATACTGCCGACAATGAACTGTGGAGTAGGATAGGAATTCATACGCAACATGACATATCAAAGCCATGAAGAAGTTCCATTTACATTTATGATCTGGGTGAAATTTATGCTTGCTGATATGCTTACGCATACAATCATTTATGTTTGTGTGGAAATTACTTTTTCCTGTTGTTTTCTGGATATAGTTTTCTGGATATAATGATGCAGAATGCAGTACATGATTTTTTTTTTCATTTTTTTTTATGCGTGAAGCATAGTTATTAAAAGCTCACATAGCGCGCGCTAAAGCTCAAGGCGAAGCGAGGCGCGGGTCTTGCGCCTCACAGCGCCATGCGCCTCGTGTTTTGGCTAAGCGCGCGCTATGTGCGTTATCTGGGCTTTTTCAATTAGCCAAGGAGCGCGTTATAGCGCGCCTTTGCTAAGGCTTGAAAATTGGGGCTGACATGTTATCAAAATACCTTGCTAAAATTGGGCTTTAAATTTAAATCTAGGCTTATTAAAAATAAGCCCAAGTTGGAGAATATCAGGGTTAAGTTAGAGAGTTTTAGGGTCACTATTACATAAAGTCTTGTTGCATAAACCCTCCACCCTCCAGTCGTCGCCGACCGATAAACAGGTTGATGTGTTCAAGTGCTATATTTTTCTTTTCTTCAAAATTACATTGCATTTTTTCCTTTAGTTTTTTCGTCTCAAATTATTATTTATTTTTGTATTGATTCTCTTTTCTTGTTTTATATTTTCTTTTCCTTCAATTTTTAGGTGACAAACTTCATCAGTCATCACAATTGTCAATGAGTCCATTCAATCAAAATTTGACAAATACTTGAGAATATAGCAAATATAAATTGCTAAGCTATCAACATTGCTAACACAATACTGCTAATTGTAGCTAATGAGTTTGATTAAATTTTATGGATACTTCTGATGTATTAAAAATATTTAAGCTATTGCGCTTTACTTTAGTAAAGCGCACACTTCACCTCGCGCTATGCGCTATAGCCCCAGGGCCGCTTTGCGCTTTAGTGCGCTATGCGCCTTTAATAACTATGGCGTGAAGTGACGAAGCTACTATTGAACGAAAATGCTTCATGCCATAAACATTTCCCCTTCACCTTTTTTAGTATGATTTCTTAATGTTCACTAATGTTGTCTTTCTAGCTGACTAACTATGCTGTCGGTTGTTTCCTAGGATTTGGCATTTGATTTGTCCCTGTCGGCATTGTTGGGGGAGAACATCTACAATTTCGGTGAACTTCTTGCCCATCCAATTGTAAGTGTTGTCTGTTCAAGTTACATATTTTGGAAATTATATTCAAAGGAAGCCAATCTAGTGGTTTCTCATAGATCACATGTACATACCCCATACCATATCTTTATATGAACTTTATGGCTTATTGTTTTCAGTGTAACTCGGACACCCACATACTGAAAACAAACATTGTGGCTCAAATCAATGGATGGGATTGCATAGCTTTAAAAAATTTCTAATTCTCATGCTTGTTGCACAATTGGTTATTTCTGGCATTTCTGCAGATAAAAAGTCTTCTGGGGACCAAAGTTGAGTGGCTATTCTATATAATCGAAGCATTCAACTCTGGTGATTTAATTCGTTATCAAGAACTATGTCATGTTCATGGAGCTGCTCTGCATACCCAACCTGCCTTGGTCCAGAATGAGAAAAAGCTTCTGGAAAAGATAAACATTCTCTGCTTGATGGAGATTATCTTCAGGTGAAGTCGGAATATTACATAATGGTTGATGTTAATGAATTACTTGTTATTCTGTTTTTTGTTGAACCCAAGAAGCATGTATTTACCTGCAGCCGTTCATCAGATGATAGAACTATTCCATTAAGTATCATTGCTGACCGAACAAGACTTACCGTAGAAGATGTGGAGTATCTTCTCATGAAGAGCCTTTCAGTAAGTACACAGAAATTTCAAATCTTCTTCATCCATCTTTTACTCGAATGATAGATTTTTTAACTCGGTATTTCAAATTTCTGGGTTTATGATGACATCATCTTAAACATGTCATACTTGGTTTAATTTGAAAAGTGTCATTAACTGTCCCAGACAAATTTCAGAATTCAAATTATGTACTTGACCTTGTTAGATGGTGATTGCCGCCTAATTGTTGCTGCAGGTGCATCTGATAGAGGGGATAATTGACCAAGTTGAGGGAACGGTTTATGTATCGTGGGTGCAACCTAGAGTTCTTGGAATTCCTCAGATCAAGTCCTTGCACAACAGGCTCGACAACTGGGTGGATAAAGTACACACCGCTTTGTTATCTGTGGAGGCCGAAACACCAGATCTAGTTGCAGCATAACTTTCTTGGCTTATCCTCGTCATTTCTGCAGGTTATCTCTAGAGGCCAAATGTTACTATTGCTTTTACTAGAAAGATCTAAAATCAGTGTTTTCATGGGCCTCCATGTATTTGTCAATCGACATGCTTGTATTTTTTTAAATTATTTAAATTTTTCTTTGGACAATTAGCAACATATTCTCTACATCTCAACCTGATGTCTTCGATGCAGCACCATACTTTTTATGAAAATTTACTTTTATAAATGATCTCACTCGACGAGAGTTGTTTTAATTTGTGGACTTCATCAATTTGAATAAGAAAGGGAGAAGTACTGAAATTTGTCCCTTCCAAATAGCTCGGCTCATTTACAATCCTGTTGGCTAAAATGTGATAAATTTTTTTTAAAAAAAATGAATTAACTAATTTTTCATAGTATATGGGTTTTTAAATATTTTTAAAGCATGATCTTGGATTATGATTTAGTACACTACTAAGCTTTTTCAGAGAACGAAGAAAAGTTAAATAAATATAATGGTTGTTATTGGACAATATAAAGAAGAGATGATAGGGACAAAACGAAAGTGGGTAATCGTGTTAATTGTTTTTTTTAATGATTAGAGCATATATTTTAGAAGCCAAGTAACCAACTCTTATCATAACCTAATTTTCGTAAAAACTCGAATAGAAATCGAGTGGTGTAAGTGGGGATCAAGTGAGGAGCATTTACTCCTATCAAACATGCGTGGCACACACTGATGTCGGTAAGTTATTCTATCTAAGGTGGGGTATTAAGAATATATGAGGTTCCAACTCATAACAATGAGTACAGTATCTCACGTATTTTGTAAAGAACTAGAATAACTTCTAACTCCCAATGTGAGACAATTATCAACACGTTTCATCACGTGTGACATTATATAAGTCAAACATATGGATTGATAACACGGATGATGACGAGCATATGAGCGTAATAATCAATCACATAGATGGAGTAGCCATAAGAAGCCTCTCTGATACCATGTTATTAAGAGCTAACATAGCTTTTAAACCCTCAATGTGGGACAATTTTCAACATGGTGTGAGATTTTTTTTTTTTATAAATTATTTGATCATTTGTTTCCAATCAAAGCATTAATTACCCGTACATATATTCTGATGTACGTAAATCATTAAAATTATGGCGAGGTAAAATATTTTTCTAGATGAAATTCGGAGGACGAAAGTCGAAACAAGAGAATAATAATAATAATAATAAATAGCACATAAAATGTTAAATTTTTTGCTTGCAGCGCTAGTCTGCTCCAAAATAGAAGAACATTACCTTATCAACGAGGATGATTGCGTGATGACATTGGTTTTTAGGAAAAATTTTCTTTCTAATACATGCTCCTATCCTACTGGGTTTGTCTTGGGTGCACCCGGTGTTTGGTGCACCCAAGACACATGTGGGTGCACCCAAGACAAACCCCCTATCCTACGGCGAAATAAATTTCCCATGTTAATGAGTGGTGCGAGTTAGTGGTGAATGGACCATTGAGGTCTCACTAGTGGTCCCTCATTCCATGGCACAAAAGCTTGACATTATTCAGCTAAAGGACACCTGGAATCAAGAGAGCTTACTAAAAATACGCCAATCTTTCAAAGTTCCTTTAAGATTTACAGTGAGATAATTTGATAGAAATAACTTGATTCAGAGGCAAACATCATCTATAGTATCTTAGAACAATAGCAACACTACTTGAATTTTTTTGTAATTTTCTGTTTAATTCATCTCCGTCGATCAAAAACTTTGCACCAAAGGAGGAGTGGGTATGCCTTCAATTATCAAATATACTCCCAATGTATAAACAGACCAAAAGAGGTAAAGAAAACCACGGAACAGCCAACAAGTAGAAAGAGAATTAATGTTATCTTTTTGTTTTATCGATAATGCAAGTTTCGTAAATCAGTATTTAAAATTTATTTGGAGGTTGCAAGGAATTCTTTATACACCTCTCATGTGTGACATCGAATTTTCTATCTTGTCTTCCAAATACATTGGCATCAAGCAAACGCGTGGGCACAAAGAGGATGACAAAAGAACAAGATAATTGTAGCGAAGAATTCCTAAAACGTATCCCGGGTTTTCATATGAGAATCAGTTCAATTTAGTAACATCATACACGATCGCTTTCTTCAACAAAATTTCACTTCAACCTGGTATGGATTACAATGTTTTCAACAGAGGATTAAAGAACAGAGATACCTCGCTGATTAGGCTTGAGTTCCAGTCATAGTCTTTAACTGAATATGATTCGAATCTGCAGTAGTGGGCAAGACTTCATATGATCCAAATCTGCTGCGGATGCCCAGAGTCTTGGCAATAGCAGCATAAATCACCATGAATATAAAAAGCACAAAAATGACATGAAGCACAAAGATCAGATCCAAGACTGCTATTGCCCTAAGCTTCGAGTCATCCAATTCGCACTTAGTTGATCCCTCAACCCCGCTGACAACATCAAGCAGCTTGTGGCAGCCTTCCGGGATGAAGGCATCCACGTAGAGTGATAGCCCTGTTTGCAGAGCCCACAGCCCTTGCAGGCAGAAAGAGGCTCCGAGAGCAGCATCCGCCGCATATAGTCTGGGCTGACAGCAGAGAACAAGGCAGAGGGCAGATGAGAATGCGGAAACATGTGCGGCGATAGAATCGCACTTGGCCTGGAGATCTGAAGTCTGGACGGCGGCGTCGGATGCGGAAAGAGAGTACTGGAGAAAGAACAGAGCAGCGGCGATCGCAAAGAAGAGATCCGAAGGGAGAGGGAGAAGAGAGGTGGCTTCGGATACGAGGACCGCGGCGGAGAAGAGGATGAAGCAGAATATCACGGCGGCAGACTGCAGTGAAATGAGGCGGTGGACCGGCGTCCGGCCTTTGAGAAGGGGATCGGCGTCGGAGGAAACGAGGAGCTGGTGGATTAGGGCGATGAATAGGAAGAAGATAATGAGGTGAAGCTGTAAATACCTGAGAAATCGATGCTGCTGGTTGGAGTTGGGGAAAGGATGATAGATTTTAGCGGCGTAATCGCGCGGCGATTTGAGGTGGTGCTTGGTGGCGGAGATGAGGTGGTAAAGCCCTAGCGAAAGCAGCGCCGATGAGGAGAAGATTTGGTAAATCAGGGCTGCCATTTCAAGCTCTGCTAAATTAGGGTAACTGAATTGTATGAATGTATTGTTGGTAAACAGAAATTCAAACTCGCTCCTGCGTATCGTCTTCTTTTGTAAGATTTCATAGTTTTTAAAATTAATTTGTATGAAAATCAATTATTTAATCAATTAAAAATGAAAATGATATATAAAGAAATTATACTACTGAATTTTTCTTATAAGTCAAAGAATAAAATATGGAGACCTAAATATGCATATATTAAATTTATTTAAAATTGTAAATAATTAAAAAATTGTGATTAAATCTTAAATAAATCAAAGAAATAATTATTTGTTTATTTATATATTTGATGTACTTCACTTTAATTGATAATATATATTTAAAAAAAATGCTATGTAAACAAGCAGAAAATTTTATAATATTTCATAAATATAATGGCTTCACACTTGAAAATGAAGTGTGATGCTTAAAAGAGCATTCCATAAGCAATTATGTAGTGCATCACTTAATATGAATAAAATATAAATAAGAAATGTGAATTAAAATGAAATAAATAGTAGTAACTAGGTTTAGGAATAAGGATGTTTATTTGTTTGGGCAATTTTTTTTTATTTTTATCTTGTCTTTTACTGTATATTGAGTAGGACGGCTACACTGATACGATACAGATTTTCAAAATTCAGGATACGACATTACTGAGACACGAATGTATTTTTTATATATATATTATATATGTATTGTATTACAAAATACTAAAATTCATATTTTTTAAATTCTAAAACCATATAGCACCCATATTAAAACAATTTATATTACTTCAGTTAATATAAAGTTTTTAAATTTTATTTTAGCCAAAACTTTTAAAATTATATAATTAATTCCCAAAAGTGTACTTTCTATATAGGAGATGCCCATCGACCGTGTCCGATAAGGGTGTCTAATTTTGTTTTTTGTTTTTAATTAAGAACATGTTGCGTACTGTGTCAGATGAGTGTTGGTGTCCTAGAAATATGTGACACTACACTGAGATGCAATACATACTTGTTGAGTAACACTTATTAAGGTACATGGCTCATAACATTTAATTAGGTTAATATAATCATTTTCTACTACATGTGAAACTAATAAATGAAGGAGCATTGTAAAATTAAAATACATAGCTAATAAACACTCATAGGCTTCAAAAAAATTGCAAGAATTAGAGTGATCATCAAAATCCTATATCATAGGAAGTGTATTGCCACTATCCTTTTTATTTCATATGACTTAATTAATATTTTACACTTGTTCCCAATGCACAAATCTTACATAAGATATCAGACATATCTACTTGACTCGAGGGATTCTCCCATTGTACAAGTTCTTTAATTACCTTCTCAATCTCCCTAGTCTCTCTCAACAAACCTCTCATGCAAAACATCAAAGAACACAAACTTAAAATCACTTGGTTCTTGAGCTTCTCCCCATCTTTATCCAAATCCATTTGATTAACAAGTTCATCTAAATGTTGAAGAAAAGAATTTGTATTTTTCTCCATCTCATCATCGTCGAATCTTGACCATTGGACCATACATGCAATTGAAGATTTTCCCAACTCAAGATCAATGGAGTCTCTCCTCTTCTCAAACTCAAGTTCGAGTTTCGCGAGCGATTTTACGAAACTAACTTCCTTGAAAAGTTCTATCGCAGAGCAAATCACATCTTTTAGAAGCTTGATGTCAGCTTCTAATTTGACAACAAAATCATGTTCTGAAATGTTGTAGTCTCCATTTCTTGATAATTCTTGTTTTAAGAACATGAGTGCATGGCTCCCAAAAAGCAAGAAATCCACCATTCTTGACAAAGACCCTTTGAGATTACTGTAACACGCACTATGAAAAGGCAAGAACCAAAAATTGGGTTCCATCTCAGCTTCCTCCATGAATTTTCCAAGCTCATTTACATGGATTTTCAGCTTCTTTTGCCTCTCTTCAGAGAAAAACTCGCCACACGATCCAATACATACGGATGCTACAATTTCGTGCAAAACTTGGAGACTCTTCGAAAGTTGAATCTTGGCCAAAACAGCAGCTCTTGTAGGCTGCAAGAGCATATCAACCATTATAGAACAAGATAAACCGATGAAAGTTTCAACTATTCGGGCTATTGCAAATTCACTAGGCGGACCAAAATGATCTCTTCCCAAGATTAATACAGCCCCAATAACTGCAGAAATCCCACCAGCTTGGCCATACATTTTACTGGTTCGCAAAAAACTGCAGAAAATGAACCATGGAAGTAGTGAAATAAACCTTATTTTCACATATTTTTCAAAAAGAAAGCACCCCATTACTCCATATACTGTCCCCAACACTGTCCCTTGTGTTTTAATATTCGCAACTTTCACAGTCGCTTCTCGTGCTGCAGCATGGCTTATCGCCACAGGAAGACCAGCCCAGAACCCGTTTTCCTTGCTATATATCAATCCGAACAGAATCGCGAATCCTAAAGAAAGTGAACATCTTAGGGCAGGCATTAATCTCCTTTTGTTAACTGTAATAGAACTATAACTCAATATTTTCGTGATTAAGAACCAGTATTTCTTTTTCTGTGATTGCTCATTCGATAATTCTGATCCTGGTTTGGATGTGACTTCGGGTACAGCAGGTCGTGTTGATTTGAGTTGCATGAGTTTTAAACAAAATATAAAGAACAACGAGGGAAAATCTTTGCTTGTTAATGGGACAGCACTGGTTTGCAGGGTTCCAAAAAATACTGAATCCATTTCTGAGTCTGACTGCGGCAGAATCGTCATTTTGACAGCCATGTTATTAACTTCATTCAAGAATTGTTCTTCCATAACAAGTAGATCATTCTTGACCTCAGAATCCAATATCAGAACTGGGAATTTAGAGCAGTTTGTTAAGGAAATCTCCATTCCCTTTAAAATGGTTTCAAGGTTAGTCAATTTCTCTGCTGCATTTTTGTTGTAGGATTTAAAGAACATGGCTGGAATTATCTCCCATTTCATGCTCTCCTGTTCAAAATATTGCAACATAACATGTTAATAATCAAATAATTCCACTTCTTAATCAATACTAATTTATTAAATTATGGGAATTCATAGGCTTACTTGCTTTGATTCGATGTTTTTGAGAAGTTTGGTTGCTGTGATATTCAGAAGCTTGGCCCGTGAAATCAATCCCTTTGGCATTGTATTATCTTCTGCGGAGAAAGCCTTCGTATATAGTTTAAGCCTTTGGGAAGCATTTTGTATGTACAATTTGCAGTTCTGTTTGACCTGAAATGCACAAAATGTACTGCAATGTCACTTCTCATTTCAAGTGTTTTTTTGTGATTAAGCTAATAATATTCGACTTTTTTTTTTTGAACAAATAACTCATTAAGTCAAAAATTATTGATATCTATATAACGTTTTTTAGTCATTATTGTATTCATAATTTCAATATATGCATACTTTTTCCTAAATTTTAAGTTTACCCAGAAAACATTACTTCTTATTTGTTTTCGATCCTCGATATACTTGGTATCTAGGTAAGCTATGCTCAGAACCATAAATCTCATTCGTGGCGCCATACTACATAAAAGCACACTCACACACACATTAGGGTTTATATGCTTTTCATGCATGTCATGCACTAGGGTCCCTCCATCACATGTATTTGATTACCTCACAAAAAGCCAAACTTGGGTACGGAAACAACATTGCCAAGACGCAGCCCACCACCCCTAAGGCCGTGCTCGCCGCCACATGGACCGGATGCATAATGGGATCTGTTTTCCCACCATTAGCAAAACCTATAGCGTACACAAGAACAATCTGTCCAAGCGCTATACGCTTCGATATCAAGTGAGTGCTCTCCGGCAGAGCTATTATGAATCCACTGATGCCTGCCACCACAGAGGTAGTGACAATGTTTAATCGGGCCGGGCCAATCAACCACAAGCTGAGAATGGCCGGAAAAACGCCTTGCACTGTGGCGTAAAGTGCCAGCCAGCAGCTACGAAAAGCATCCCCTAAGGTGGCATCAGTGATGATAAGAATAACTGTTACGTACGAAAACGCAGGGAATGTTACTTGTCGGGTGAAAAATTTTGGGCCGTAAAGGGTGGTGCCGCCAACTATGGTGCATGCTAAGGCCGTGCGGAAGGCTGAAGCCACGCAGCGCCGCCACATTGCCTTAACACGGTTCGATTCGATTTGGGACATCGCCACCTTCTTGTATTTTCGTGTAAGAATTAGAGGTTAGTCAAGAAAAGATAGTGCATTTTCTCGGAGGTGAAATGGGGGATTTTGTAATGGGAAAAGATGGTGTGAAAAAGCGAGTTTTTTTTTTTTGAAAGAATAAGTGAGTTTCTGATCCTTTGAAGAAAGCAAAGGGTCAATTGTGGACGAGACGAACCGTCTAAGTGGCATTAAAATAATGGCACTAGTTCGTTAAAGCATAGGCTATTTTTGCTACAATTTTGATATAATATTTATGTGATGAATATCAATGAGGATAAAGCCAAATATATTTTCCACAAATAGTGCTGAAGTGCGATTATAGCTTATGTAAGAATATGATAAAGCTTATAGGCGGAGCATGCATTTGTTTGTTTGTCATGCGTGTACGTACGTAAATACACATAATTTGTTTGAAGTAAACATCCTCGAAATTTCGAGTTATTAAAATTGTATACCTCAGGAATCTGAATTTCTTTGTATATATTTATGTTTCTTGCAATGATCGGTGGAAGTATAATATTAGTTTTTTTTTTTTTGTAAGGAAAGGGGGAGGACTCGAACCCGAGACCTTTTATATTTGGAAATAGATGACAACAACTAGGTCAAAACATTGTTGTCAGGAAGTATGATATTAGTATAATCAAGGTGAGTGCAAAGTACATAGTGACCGGCTATGGTATTCAAAAACGATACAAATAGATTTGGTGATTTCATTAATCATGTTGAATCACGTGTCAAAGGAGTATTATAAATCTTAATCAATAGGATTAAGATCAGTTGAATCAATAGGATTACTTTATTTCACTAAACGTTGCACCTCACAAATTCACCACTCATATTCTAATATTAATTCAATATGACTTTATTATAAACTTAAAGCTATGTTGCGTGGTCAGATTACCGTGTTAACAACTAACTAATGAAAAATGGAAAATACCTATAGCATCATACATCAATTGCACCATTGAATATCGCTATTGCTTTCTTTTTTTGAGCAACTATTACAACTACAGGGAAAAGGGGGATAATGCTTGAACCCAATGCCTCGACCTCCCTTAAGGGAGCTAATGTCAGCTGGGTCACAAGGCATTCGGCAATGATTCATCGCTTTCTACTACCACTATTAAAATGGTCATGACTTATCTAACATGCCCAAAAAAAAAGTAAAATTGTTAATAAAATTTAATAGTCCATTATATGTTATATATAACTTTCAAGGGGTAAAAAGCAATTTATTGTTTGTGTTTTGGGCTTAAAGTGTAATTTAGCTGTGAACAAAATGTCATGTCAGCAAATGTCACTAATGAATGTGATGCTGATGCAAGGAAGTTAGGACATCCCAATTACCCAACACAATCTGGAATTGCACCATTGGTTCTCTCTCCTTTTTCTTTTTGTAATCGTCACCTAATTTGATGTGGATCCAACTAAACTCCAAGTGCAAGTATATTCAAAAGTTATAACATAAGCAAGCTTAGCTCATTATTACCCCCATCCACTAATTTTGCTCTAGAGAAAGATTTAAGACGTGAATATTGATAAGGCAAAAGATTACACTAGAATATATCGATTTAGAAATTAAGAACGTTATAATCAAAGATTTGGTACAAAACTGAAAGTAAGGTTGATGATAGTAAATTGAGATATATCGTACAACTTTGGCGTCAATCATCAAATATATAAAAAAGCTTAAACGCCAAGATTGATTTATTGTGATTATTAATCATGGGTTTAAGTTAATTGAGACCACATTTAATGTGAGATGGGCCAATTAGAGAATGAATTAGATTAGAGTTAATGCTTGGACAAGATTAAGCAACAGTTGGTACCATATCTATTTATTTATTGAGAATCCGAAGAGTCACCACAATGTTTTAAGTGGGACCCAAATCAATATTCTGGGACATTATGAATCACATAAAGCACAACTTAATGTGTTCTAAGCATAAGTTTCAACTTGAATTTTATTGAAACACATGATTAAGATTGGAATCAGATATAGATATTGCACTCCAAACATGGTGACTGATTACTTGCAAGTTCAAACACAAAATACATAATAATACGCGATTATAATCAACAAACTCTGGTCAATTTACACCTTTTATCATTGTAACAAATTCTCCGTAGTAGGTTCTATTTGAAACTATGATCTTGGTAATCTCAAATCACTTTTAAGTCTTTCTAAATAGTATCATTCTAATTTAAATTTGGTCTTCCCCTCATTTAAATCATTTCTGCAATTTGTATTATCTCCAATTTACTAGTACCAGCACTTCTAAACTTGTCTCAAGTAACACACTTAACACTATGACTAGTTTTATTGTGGACAAGAAATTGGAGATTTTCACGAAGGTATCATTCGTCAATTCAGGTATCATTTGTCTATTCGCCAAATGAAAGTATTCCTTACAAATTTACCGCAGTAAGAAACGGTTAACAAATCACTACAACACATCAATACAGTTCCTACATTACTCAGATATAGACATTAACCTAGAGGGATAAGAAGAACCAAGACTTGGTGAAAAATAGGGATGTTCTTCTCGTACATCATTATGGGGGTAAATTTGGACGACTTGAGGGATCATATATTCCTTCAATAAAAGCGATTAAAACCCAGAGAATAAGAATACCTATGACAGCAGAGCGCAATGTTTGACTGCAGCTGTTGTCTATGAATGTATCATACTGATAAGTTGGTTCGACCGATGCGAAATCCTCGGCATTTGTGATTTCAGTAACTGCCTCTGATGTGCTGGTATGGCTATCCAAACTTCGTGGCATGCTGCCTTTGTCCAGTTTAGCACATCTTGTGCAAGGGCACAGACCACCAAGATATGATGGAAGTGTTTGGAAACAATCGGAAAGAACTTTCTGATACGCCTCTCCTTCAATTCTCAGTTTTTGCTTGGTGACTGGTTTGAGAACCTGAGGAAAAGGAACAGGAAAATAGCACAAAATTAAATAATGGGATATGCAGATGAAAAGTTCAACTTAGCCTTCGTGTAAAAAATTGTCACATAAAGTAGTCATAAGCTTACTCGTATAAATGTTTGTGCCATAACACGGACTATTGGAGGAAGCCGTATAATGATTAAACAACCAAGAACATTTGGAAAGTGGTCTTGCAAAATATTACAGCAGTGCCTCATCATTTGCATGGGAATTTTCAGGGGTGACAACCCATGACAATCCACTATCACAGTAATTTGAGGATTTTCTCCATCCACCAGATAGAGAACACCATGCTCCACCTGAGAAACTTCAGTTACAAACAGTCATGAGTCAGTCGAGCACAATATTTGGTTTTGCAAGTACATATATATTGACTACGTGAATCAAAGCATAAGTGGGACAAATAGGGTGCTAGAACCGCAACTAATAACATACTTGACTTGAGAAGAAGTAACATATAAATTGTGAAATTCACAATGCAAAGGCTTACATGCCACAGAGACAATGACTCGTAAACAATCACTGGACTCTAATTTCTCCTAGCATTAGCAGAATGGAAAAGATGGAGAGAACAGCCAGAAAGAAATAAAGCATTATACTCAAAATGATCCCTTTGACGTTTCACCTGAGCGAGCCACTTATTGTGTTATGATATTCAAAGCCAATATTCCATACAACATCAAAAAGTTCGAAGAGTGGCTGTAAAGCGTACCCACTGCCTGTACAAAGCGAGGTCTATCAAGGGATGACAAGGTGATGCATGCCAGCCCAAGGCGGACAATAAGACAGGGCCTATGCTTCACATCAAAACCATGCCAGAAAATCATATGTGACCACATCTCAAGTTCCTCTCCAGCGAGAAGTCTGTAAGTCTCCCTCCAGCGTATTGTTTTCTTAACTGAAAATAACAAGCTTGATAAATCACCATTCGCGGCTACATAAAACCTCTGGAGTTCCTCTTCATTGATTCTGCACAAACACAACTGTGATACTCCAATACAAACGAGAAATTCTAATACATACATAAACTTATCAGATAATTGACCACAATATAAAGGAAAACATGGGTTTTGAATTATTTGGGATAACAGTCGATAAACTTTAATTAACCTCCTTTTTGTGACTTGCTTTGCTCTGGGGTCTTACAAAGCATTATCGATAAACCGTTTTCTGAATATTGCCATAAATAGATACTTTAGCATCAACACATTGACTCATCATATATGATGCACTAATAACATGCCAAACTAGGATAAATGATGGCAGGAAAGTTCAAAGACATGCAAAAGAAAATGAATTGTTTGTTCAACTGGAAAAGGGGAAAAGTCACTGCTGATTGATTCTGAATATCACCATTATCATTCTTCAGAGTGAATACTTGTAAATTGTAATTGAAGATGAACTTTTCATTTCCATTCCAATATGAAATAAAAAGTTAAGTTACAGCGTAATAACTATGCGGAGATTGTTGCGGCCAAAAAAGGAAGGTTTTTCCAAAAGAAAGAAGAAAATGAAAATAAATCGTAAGGAACACATTTCTTCTCAAAAACCTAAGAAATTTTTTGAAATATCAAACCATTTTTGGGATTCAGAAAAATGAGTTAAGAGCATGGCAGAAGAAAAGGTGATTGTGTGATAGGAAAATACAAGGTACAAAAAATTAAAAAACAAAAAAGAAAACAATCAAAGACCAAGACCTATAAATTTTACTCAGGGGATTCTTTTCTTCTTTCCTCTTTTTTTCAGTCATCCAACAGATGATACATTAACACCAAAATTAACAAATTCACCTCTCTGGCAAAGTAATTCCCTGATTTTCCAGCTCTTTATAAAGATTGCAGAACCACCCCGTGGAAAGTAGACCTCGAGGTTTTTCATCGCCGATTCTGTACAATGAAAGAGAATAAAAAAACAGGAAAGCCGGTGAAAAAGTCAACAGAATCAAAACTTCACGTGAGTGTAGTCTCCATGAGAACGGACAAACGAAAAATGTGAGGGACTTCATGTAGGCAATCCTAAAGACATCATTCACAAAATATGCATGTTAATGGTGAAGAACATGAAGAAGAAACTACCTTTCACACCTCACGTCATGATCACCCTGCGCAGATGAAGAACTTGAATGAGAATCTGAACCCGCTTGAGGGTCATCATTGCTATTATTATTTTCAGTATTATCCACTACAGGACTGCTTCTGTCTGAATGATCAGAGAAAGCATCCACAATAGAGATAACCAATAAAGGTCGCGATAACATCTGAAAAAAGGTAATCTACAATCAACAAATCCTACTTATAGATATAAAAACTACACACTATGACAACACAATTCTCTGTTTGAATGTTGAGAAAGCAATGCTATTGTCTCCATTGTCCCATGATTTTTTAAATTTTGAAAAAAACTAATGAAAATCGCATTTTTTGGTATAACTTGGCACTCACAGCTTCTTTAACTTCTGTGAATCATGTCCCTTTTAAGATGGTGGCTGGGGGGTCATGGCATAAACATGATGCCCAAAACTGTGTCTGAAATAATGTTTAAGATAGGGAAAACAGAGACATAGAAGACAAAACAAAAACACCAGTTTCCGGCATAAAGAAACGGGAACCACAAAACTGAGGTTGTTGTCACTTGTAATCTATTATACTTTTGAAATCAGAAATGCTTTCATGAGAAGGCTTCAGCCTCAACGAGTCAATCTATATAGGTAAAATGTAGAAGTTGACGCTTGGAACAAACACAAACGGGGACAACCTTTGTCAGATTATATATGCGAGTCAGGTTCAGCCATATTAAACAGATAATCTTTCAGTTAAGAACACACCTGCATGCCTTTAACCAACACTCCAAAAGGATTCCAGCGCTGAATCCACTTGAATGGCGGATAACAAAGAACTTGCATAGCTTGCAACCCACTCCAGAGAAAAGGACACTTCGCCCTTGAGAACCTCCGCACCATCTCTAATGCAATAGCTTTAGTAAGAAAAGATGCTACCTGAATACCAGCTCCCTTTCCAATTTTCCAATGATTTAGGGATGTGATTGGTATTAAAGGCTTCTGTGAATTAGATTTAGAGCCAGAAGAAATAGATATACTTTTGGACATATTTTTCTCTTTGACAAAGTTGGCCATGTCAGACTTGCTCCTAGGTCCAATAAAGTAAAAGATATCTTCACAGGGGCTAACAGCAGATGCCAACGAAAACAACTGTGAGATTTTAATAAGACCAATGTGAGATTTCAAGGTCGAAATTGTTGATGCCAAAACCCTGTTTCTCGATCCATGTCAATCAATTTCCTGACAGCATCGTCTTGAAAGTAGGAACAATTGAAATGAGATCATGAGAACCTGCAAATATATGCATAACAGCATTCAAAATCGTTGTCAACAGAGGGGTAAGTGCTTCTCTGCATAAAACACCATTGAATTCATCTCGAGCTAATACTAACAATCATTTCAGAATAAAAATAATATTTTAGCTCGTTACATATAGAATAAATGAAAACACAAGAACCAAGAATTACTGAACACCGCAAATTTTCCAGTTTTTTTTTTAAGTGTACAACAAAATGGCAAGATAGTAAGAAGAGATAATAAAGTCTACATGCCATTTTTTTTTATAAGAACATACTTTTAATAAATTTGAAGTGTAGAAATGTAGGATAAGACATCCTTCTAAGTCATCTCACGCGACTTGAGTAGATGACACAGTCAATGATTTAAGCTAATATAAATTTACATCCAATTAATAAATAACTAAAAAGCCAAGGCATGTCAATATATCGACAGGAAATGCGTGGCAACAAGAAAATTTAATAAGGGCTAAGAAATGGGAGCTCTAATGATAATTTGGTCATGCCCATCATCAGTGTAAGGTGTTGCATCATTCACTAACCAACTTACTGGCAAAATGGGAACACATCATCCAATTACACTTTAAATTTCAGGTTTTAACTTTTAATACTACATTTTGCCCCTACAATAGTCAGATCATCATAACAGATACAAATTCTAGGTCCGGGACAGCTCAAAATATAAATCGCGCATTAAATACCCTAAATTCAACAGTGGTTTCATTCGCAGCATACCGACCCAAACTGAACAAGCACTTTTTCACATTTAAAAACCATAAATTCCAATAACATTTTCTCCAATTTACCTAACTACGATTTCTGATTATGTTACAACAATAATTTTCAAATAACATGAATTTCATACGTAAAATAGGATTCATAAGAATTAATAATGACTGTATCAAACAATAATCAATAATGATAACAGATTAAAAAACATGACATGCTCAGGAAAAATAAAAGGAAGGAATCTTAACTTTTTTCTCTCCAGAGCATGGAGAAGAAAGAAAATGGAACGAAGATCGAAGAAAGTGGAAAGGTTGAAAGTACAGAAGAAAGACCTAACAGACATGAATGCGAGGTGGGGCCCGCTTCTACCAACAGTTTGGAAATTACTTTTAGGGTTTTTTAATATTATAACTCAAATTTAAAATTAATTTGACAAAATAACAAAAAAAATTAACAAACTGACCCAAAAAGCAATTGATCTCCTAATAAAGACGATATGTTCACACTTAAAGCTGAACACGCCATCTTGGTTGGAGTGTTCAACTTTTAAGGTTGAACATACCAACCAAATTGGCGTGTTCAAACCTTTAAAAAAAAATTTTAGAATAAAGTTAAAATATAACCACGTCAATATTTTCCAAAGTTTACTTAAAATTTTTGTTTATTATCAAAAATTAGAGTAATGTCTTGGTAAAAGGATGTTGCTTCTGTGTGTTGGTTTAAAGTGGAACCATATATTGTATTTTCACATCATCAATTATTACGAAGAAGATGATGATGTAATTATATAAATATATAAATTTTATGTTGAAAAATTTAAAATTGTTTCGCGACTAGAGATGGTAATGGAGCGGGTCATACCTGGGCCCGTATTAAAACGCCCCGTCGGGGTGACCCCCACTTACTGAGTGTTTTCCTCAAACACTCACCCTCTTACATTTCCTCCCAGATAAGAATGAGCAAGAGGCCGAGGATGAAGAACAATATAACTTTTGGGGATGGTGATCTTCTATGAAGATTTATTTAATTAAGCTTCCGTTAAATTTTGTTAAGATATAAATTATGGTTTGATTGCCAGTTGTAAAGATAATTATTATTATGGAATAAAATACTGGTTATGTTTAAATTAGTACTACGAGGCTGGTTGTATTCAAATTGTATTTGGATTCAACGTCGGTACCATGTACCTGGATTCGGGGCATGAAACCTCGCCTTGCTCCTCTTCAAAACCTGATTGAGGCGGGTCCAGACCCGCTCCAGGCAGGCGGGTTTAAAACGGGTCCGGGTCTAGACCCTCTCCATTGCCGTTTCTAGTCGAGAAACATATTTAAATTATTTCAACATAAAATTTATATAATTATATAATTACCTCGTCATATTTCTAGTAATAATTGATGATGTGAAAACACAGCATATGATTCCACTTCAAACCAACAAATGGAAGCAGGATCCTCATAACGAGCATTACTCCAATTCTTGCAAATTTATCTTTTTCGATTTGATAATAAAAAAAATATTTTAATTAAAATTTAAAAAATATAGACATGATTTTACACTTTATCTTATAAGGTGAGATATATTTTTTATTATATTTTTTATTTTAAATTTGTTTATTACAAAATAAAACTCTTAAAGGTTTGAATACGCCAACCAATTTGGTGTGTTCAACCATGAAGGTTTGAACACGCCAACCAAGTTGAACACACCAACCAAGGTGGCGTGTTCAGCTTTAAGTGTGAATACGCCAACTGTGTTGTTGTTTTTATTAGCAGACGCAAATCCAATTGACGTTTCGGGTCAGTTTCTTAATATTTTTTTATTTTAAGTTATTTTATGGAATTATTTTAAATTTGGATTATAATATTAAAAAACACTTACTTTGAATCGTGTCCATACAAAATTACCCCGGACACATTGAGTTTTATGGTTTACTTTATAATAGATGGGAACTTTATTTTAATTTCAATATATAAGTCTCGTCAAATATTATTTTTAATTTATATATCTAATTTTTATTTATAAAATTGCCTTTAAAATATCTCGTAAAAAAACCAAAAAAATATTAAAAATTGAAATACTATATAAAATCTTGAATGCTTTTTTCAAAGAAAACTATTTTAATGGCAAGATTTATTTAAAAGATACGAATAAATTTTACATCTTAATTATAGACGAAAGAAAGCTCATTGCAAAAAATTATAATTTTGTAATTGAATGATATTTTATGAAATAAATTTTATTTATATCAATAACAAATAAAAATCATAGAGTCAATAGTATTATTTTTTGAACATATTTTATTTAATATTCCATATTTAATTCTATCGAGGACATTTTGAAATGATTTCTGTTTAATTTTTTTAGAGAAAATCACATAATGGTACCAATTATAAAACAAAAATTCAAATAAGTCAACGAAAAATTTAACATTGTATAAAAATACGCAATACACAAAACACAATTCATATATGTCCATATTTTAAGTTTTTGGCTTATTAAGTTTATTTTTCAAAACGAAAATACCCCTCATTTGAAATCATACCCAGATCCGTTTTTCGAATTCATAATCAATCCCACAAAATGCCACCGCACTGGTCATCAAGGCGCTCAAGGAACCCGAATGCGAAAGCAAGAAGACGAAGAACATCAAGCACAACGGCATCTCACTGGATGCATCATCGAGATTTCCCAGACTACTCTAACCGGCATACAGAGGATCTAGGGTTTGGCTTTCTGTAAGCGGGCGTAGTGTTGCCATCGATTGAGGAGAAATCTTTCAGTGACATCGACATAAATCAAAAAATTTACCGAGAAAGCATAAGATGGTGAATAATTTGAAGCATAAGTTGAAGAAGAAGAGTTCAGGAGTGAATAATTTTGCGCGGATTGTATCAATTTTCTTTGTTTGTTTATTTCATTTTTTTATACTATTATTATTTACAATGTAATCTATCAAATGCTTTGGAGGTCCCTTCAGTCTTCATTTTTCTTAGCATGCTTCGTTTTCTATCTGCTTCATGTTCTGTACGTGTAACTATATCAATGTACCCAAGATGTCGAGCTAGGGCAGATGAGATTTTGGTTACGCGGCAATTCAATGGATCTTTCGAGGTTGAAATTCTTGAGCCGTGCACCATAATTTTTGAAATTTATCACCATAATTTTTGAAATTTCAAAAATCGTGCATCACAACACTTTTTCAAATGTGATGCACGATTATGTAATTTTAGGGCAAAAAAATAGTGCATCATGCGTAACAAACTGTGCATAATGTGGGAAGTTTGAAGTACGCTTCACATTCAAAAAATTCAGACTTGTTAGGGTAAAAATCGTGCAGCACATGACAAAATTTTAAGAATTTTTGGGGCAAAAAAATCTTGCATCATGGGTAAAAATTTTGAAATTCTTCAGTCGTGCATCATGGGTAAAAAAATCTTATGCAATTATGGTGCACGATTTTCCAATGTTAGTGCATCAATGCCCAATCGTGCACCCCAATATTAAAAAATCGTACACCAAAAGATTAAAAATCGTGCACAAACATTACAAAAATTCAAGTACACCATTATGCTAAAAATCAAGTGCACCTTAATATACCAAAACCGTGCATCAATGTTCAAAAATCATGCACCAACTTTTGAATATAATTATGTTGTTTGTCGACCAAAATTAAAACGGCCATAACTTTTGATACATGAGGAATTTTGCTTATTATAACCTATGCACGGAAATGTCTTTTCGAGACGGATCTAACTCATTTGTACTAAAGTGCTAACTATTGGCACACTGACGAACCTGAAATTCCTTGTTCTAGATAGGTTACGCTCAATTAAAAAAAAAATTATTTTATTGCTAACTTTGAGTAATTTTTATTTCCAAACTGCTTGCCACATTGAACTCAGATTTTGTGGGTTTCATGTTCTCGTTTGAGAGAAGTTTTATAAAAAATTTCACTTAATTCTGCATTAATTGATTTTTAACCTTTGGTGCACGATTTTTTAGCTTGTGGTGCACGATTTATGTAATCTTGTAGTGCACGATTTTGTTAAACTTGTGATGTATTTTTTTAACTTGTTGTGCTTTATTTTTTAACCTTGTGGTGCACTATATTTTTAATCTTTTGGTGCACGACTTTTTAACATGTTGGTGCACGATTATTAACATGGTGGTGCACGATTTTTTATATTGGATGTACTAAAATTGGTTTTGATGCATGATTTCGGCCAGTGGTGAACGTTTTTTGGCAAAAAAAATTCAGAATTTTGCGATGCACGTGATACAGTAATTTTTTGTGCACGTGCTATAGTACTTTTTGTATACGTGCTACTTCACTTTTGTGCTACAGTGACATGACGAGGTTTATTAACGTCAACATGAAATAGACTTAAATGAATTGCTATTTTTTTGGTAGACTATATTGAATTATTATCTATCAAATGGTACCGACTTGCAAGTGTCCCGAAAATTTAGTATGTTGCTTATTTGACTGAGCAGATCGATATTGTGCATTTGTCTTGGGCCAAACCCAAAATGCCCTGATCCACAAAATATGACCCGGGAACCTGACCCGACACATCAAAGGCATTACACAACCCAATCGCAGCCGTTAAATAGTCCACGACATACGATGGACATTCATCAAAAGTTCCAAATCCACGGTGGACACCACATAGGCATTCTCTCGCTGCAAATCTTCCGAGGACACAATCATGTCCACGATCTCACAATAGAAGCCCTAATTTCTAGATCTTCCCCAATTTTTCCACTATGAATAATTAGGATACAGATTTATAGGAATTCCGTGAAATTGAGTTGTTTGAGCCCCCAAATATTTCACAAAACGTTATTCTTTTTATTCGAAAGCTTTTGAATTGCTTCTATTATTGAAGGAACGAAAGATTGGGTTTGAGCTTCCGTGCCGCTGTGTTGAGTTACCTGTTCAAGACTGCCGATTTGGGTTTTCGTGGTAAGTCTTTCTAATTCGGAATTATTTATCAGTTCTCTAATTCAGTTTATTCACGTGAGTTATGGTGAAATTTTTCCAGGTTTGCTTTTTTTGTTTTTTTGGGTAAGCTTCGGCATGAATATTTTTCTTGCATCTGCCTATGTTTCTGATTATAATTTGTGGAGATTAATCTATCATTATCCTAGGCAGATGCACAAATGCAATATAAATTTTATCTTTTTTATCATCCTTATATTCTATGTTTTTATATACGCATAATTACTTTGGAATTCTGTGTACTGGGCAATAGTTTTTTTTCATGTGTGCCATTTTTTCTATTAGGATCAAGTAAGTTTTCTCATTTTTTTTCAAACATGGGTAAAACATCTTGCTAAATGTATATATGCTGCATGGTTATAGTGATATTGGAGGAGGTGGTGTAGCGTAAAACATGGGAAGTAGTGAAGTGGATAAATCCTCTAAGGAGGGGAAAGAAGCAAAAGAGCCCAAAACTCCTTTACAGGTTATCCTGATGTGGATCTTGCTTATGGTACTTTTGACTAGCTTATGATTTGACAATATTGCATTTTTCGGTAATTTCCAGGATCATACTCCAGCTGTTTCTGGCGTGGTTGCTGCCGATTGGTCTGGATTTCAGGTTGCTATTTTTCATTTGGTTTTACCTCATTGACATTGAAATTTCTAGTTATATGGCGTGGATTGTGGTTGTGCAGGCATATTCGCCTATGCCTCCTCCTGGGTTCTTGGCGGCAAATCCACAGGCCCACCCTTACATGTGGGGTGTTCAGGTATAACATTTCTTTTTCTTTTTTTGTTCAAGCATAGTCTAGCAAATATGGGCTTTTTGAAGTAATATATCAGATTATACACATAGAGTGTCTCAGCGGTTTAGAAAGATGCAACTTAACAAAGAATCAAGTTGTTAGCAAACCTATATTTCAACATATGGTGTTTGAAGATTACAATAACTTGATATCGCGTTGCTATAGTTATAAGTTTCTGCCTGTCTAGAGTATATCCCCCCCAGGAGTCATGATATTGATTGAAGTATCGAATCTCTAAATTTCACAAGCTGCATTGGTCCTAAATTCTATAGCTTGTTGGAATAATAACCATATAGCATGCTTTGGTGCTCTACTAGAGAATTTTCAGAAAGCATAGTACAATGGTCTAATGAACTACCAACAGGAACGTAGTTGTGCAGAGGTGAACTTAAGATGCGTCCAACAAGCAAGTATTGGCCCATGTGACAAAACATCTTTGCATAGATAACTTATTCCAGTATTGGTTTCTGACTATCTTTTCCGGAGCTTTTGGAATTGAAGGAAGGTATGACATAAAGAATTGGTGATTCAGGGATGATATAAGTTTGATTAACAAAGATGGTTCCAAATCAGATTTGGTGAAATTTTAGAAACTGATTCTTGAGTAGAGTATCGGTAAACAAGGAAAAATTTTGAGAAAGGAGAGACTTATATCCATATCATAAGCAGGAGGGAAAACAAATTATGTTGTTATATTGTGATTGTAGTAGAATTTGGCTTCTTGTAGATGCGAAATATATCGTGATTCATGCCTAAGCAAGTTCATCTAGTGGATGGTATCAAAAGTGCATTCATTCCTGAATTAATATTCCATTCACTATTTTCAATTGTCAATATCGTGTGGAGCTTATTAAGTGAAAATGTCTGATACGCTTACCTACCTACATTAGCATTTGGAACTTAATAGCCTTTGTATTTTATGCTTACTTCTATGTTCTCTATGTTTCTATTTGATTGATTTTTACTATTTTAGGCTCTATTTGACAGTCATATATATTTTGTGTTCTGCAACTTGCAGCAATTTATTCCACCCTATGGCACTCCACCACACCCATATGTTGCTATGTACCCTCATGGGGGTATATATGCACATCCAACCATGGCTCCGGTATTTTCTCTTAATTTCCTATAATTGCATGTTTACGATCAAATTCATCTCCATGATGTGCCTTAATGTCTATTGGTGTCTTTAAATTTGTTTAGGGATCTTATCCCTTTAGTCCTTTCACTATGCCTTCTCCAAACGGCATTGCTGAAGCCTCTGTGAGTCAACATGGAACTTGCGATTTTTTTCCCTTCATTCTTTTTTCTGTATATATACAGATCTTTCCCATGAACTAATCGGATTAGGATTTTCATGTGTACATGAAGGCCAATTCTCCTAGCAACATGGAGGTGGATGGCAAGTCATTTGAAGGAAAGGAGAAATTGCCAATCAAAAGATCCAAAGGAAGTTTGGGCAGTTTAAATATGATCACTGGGAAGAATAATGAACCTGGCAAAACGTCTGGTGCATCTGCAGATGGTTTGTATTCTAAAAGGTATGGTGAATGTGTGAACAAACATAGTTAAGGGACATAAATAAACATCATTGTTCATATGCTGTTAGTATATGATAGCTAACTCCACAAATTTTTGGTTTGGTGGGGTAGGTCCTGGAGATGGAAAGTGACTTTGGTATAAACTTTATGTATCCAATTAATCGTTCAGTTTTGATGTGTTCAGCTCTTGCAACATCATTATTTGAAGTTGTCGGACAAAATTCCTCGTCCTTTTGTTTTGGTTTTTTGTCATTTTTTCCTGGGTTCTGAGGATCACCACATGTGCTGTTTTTATGTTTTCCTTACCGTTCCTTCTCCATGTTTGCTTGTACCTGTTATATCACTTATTTAATTAGTCCCTATGTTTTTGCTTAAAATAATCTGTTGGTGCTGAGCATTGTGTTAGATTTCTTCATTGATCTGTTTCACAAATTTTTCAGTGCTGAAAGTGCAAGTGAAGGTTCAAGTGAAGGAAGTGAAGCTAATTCTCGAAATGTAAGTTTTACATATTCACTTTTACAAGTGTGCTAAAACATTAAGAATCCTGTACATAAAATTTTGTGCAGTTCAGGACATCCATCAATGAATAATGTTCCATTCCCTTTAAACATATATCCCTTTAAACATGTATATCAATGCGTATTTTTATCACTGAAAAAATACTGAAAAAAATATTAGTAAAAAATGAAAAATATATTACTTAACGATTTGCGGGTACCCAGGCTGGCTCAGGTTGCACGCGTATGAAAAAAGCACACTCAGGTTCATATTACACCCGGTTAACGACTGCCGAGCGGAATTAAGTGGATCAAGTTTAATCGATCTAGTTTTCACCTGATCAAATAGGTTTTTGGGTTTTCCTAGTTTCATTCTACCTGTGAGAAAGCGATTGCCATGCTCTGAGAATATTGCAAGCAATCATGTTTGTTCAAATAATTAGATCACACTTATTCATCCTTCTGAACTTTGTCTATTATTTCTGTAGGAATCACAAGAGAAATCTGGTGGCCAGCAAGATTCAGGTGTGGTTCTTGTAGATTTTACTTGTCTTAATCTAGTTTCTGAACCTTGTCATGACTCATGATATCTTGCTATAGCTGACCTGTCTCAGAGTAGCAGTGCTGCTCACAATTCTCAGAATGGAGGACTGGCTATGCCTCACCCTATGGTAAATCAAACTATGGCTCCTGTGTCAATGCCAGCAACAGGGGCAGTAGGTGGTATTCCCGGTCCCACTACTAACTTAAACATTGGAATGGATTATTGGGGTGCTGCTCCGACATCTGCTATTCCTCCAATACGAGGAAAAGTCCCTGCTACTCCAGTTGTTGGAGGAATGGTTGCTTCTGGATCACGGGATAATGCTCAGTCACAGCCCTGGATACAGGTTTCATTTCTTTTCTCTTTGTAACCTAATAAGTTGTGGTGCCCTGTATCGTTTTTTATTCTTCTTAATACTTGGATTTATTGTTGCTGTAAAAGGTTTTGATATGGTGAAGATTATTTAGCTCCTTCAAGATGGAGGTTATTCAAGTCATATGAGGATTTATTTTTATAAGATGAATCAGTTGGAGTGTGATAATAGGCATCCCAAAGAGTATAGATAAAGTCGCACTGGTCACCTGTTCAGCCAAGTCAAATACCCCTTTTCAGATTTGTACATAGGCGATCAAATTCCTGACCATTAAAATTTACATGACTAACTAAAGTTAAAGCAACGATGATATTTTTATACCGTCGCATTGTTGGTGCACTTTTGCTACTTCCGTTTGCGGTCCATGCCGTGATGGTTACTTTTCATATATTCTCATTACCTACTGTTCAGACAAGATTGTCCTGTATTTGTCTTTATCCTGTAGAAAATATATCCACATTATCAAAGAGTAAAACTCTAAAATAAGATCATACGAAAAATAAGAGCTTTAAGAGCATCCGAAGAAGAGCAGAATGAAAAATGGAGCAAAGAACATTGAATCAGGGGTGCTTAACGGATCGGTCCGGTCCGGTCCGGAACCGGCCGGTTCCGGATCCGATAGTCCCGGAACCGGTAACGATCCGTTAAGGAACCGGATCCGGTCCGGTATCAAACCGGTTCCGGACCGGTTCGGGACCGGTTAGTCCGGTTCCGGACAGGACTAACCAGTCCGGTTTTGGGCTGGGTCCGGATTGACCCTACCCGTTAAGCACCCCTACATTGAATGGTAGCAGAACAAGATCAGAAAACAAATATTGCTGGAGATATAATGACAAATTCTGATAGTTGTATGATTCGCCAGTTATCATCCTAATTTCACAAATCTTCTCTCAAACCATTAAGGTCTAATTGTGGAGACAATTTTTCTAGCTTACATACTAAGCTGCCTCCGGAGTCTATGCTGATTTTTATTTTTATTTTTACTTGTGGGTAATTGATATAATTTCTTCTTTATTGAGAAAATAGTTTTGTGTTTTTCCATCTGGACCTTGACCTCCTATGTTCACTGTGAGCCCAGGATGAAAGGGAGCTCAAAAAACAGAGAAGAAAGCAGTCAAATAGGGAATCTGCTCGTCGATCTAGATTACGCAAGCAGGTAACTGACAATTACTTCCATTTTCTCATTTTAGTTAATCAGGTCTCCATCATGTCTGATGGTGTTTCTTGTTTTTGTTGTGGGATTCAGGCAGAATGCGATGAACTTGCCCAGCGTGCAGAAGCAATGAAAGAAGAAAATGCATCTCTCAGAGCAGAATTGGCTCGAATAAGGAGCGAGTACGACCAACTTCTTGATCAGAATGCATCTCTCAAGGTATTATCTGTATGCGAGCCTGTAAGCTTATTATACTTCGAAGTACTTCTAACAAGATCCCGATGCTCAATTTTTGTTGTTGCATGTGTTCATCAATTGTCACTTTAGAAGTTCGCACTCACAGGACACTATTGAACGCTGGTGATTTTGGCAATAGTTTGATCAAGTGTCGGAATAATCTTCTTCGAAAACTAGTTTCTGTTGGCTTTGAGGAGAGCTGGAATGATCATTTTATGGTACATATTTTCACATTTTTCTTGCCAGTAATAATTCACTATATGTGGTTTTACAGGATCGAGTTGGTGAACTACCTGATCAAGAAGATCCAAGGTGCCGTCGAGATGATCAACGATCAGGCAGCAACAGCTAATAGTCCTGAGATCACGTGCAGAGTGAGCAATGAATTTTGTAGCTCTCATGCAAAGTGAGTTCAATGACTTAACCACTAGTAACTGGGAACCCCCTATTTTACTTGGCATGATATAGTGATATAGTTGAGAGCTAGCTTGTCCTTTTTAGTCTCAGAATCTGTATGTCTTATACTTTAATCGTGTTTGTTTCGACCAAATCTTTCACGGTCAAGGAAGACAGGTGGCATAGAGCTGATGATAGGTGTCAGTACCCTCGATTCTGTTATCATATTGTGTTGAATTGTATGTTTATTTAAATGGTTGATAGGATTGGTTCCCGGAATAGATTGCAATAAAACTAGCACTCGTTCATTTAGCTTGAATTTTTTTTGGTTAATATGATATTTGTTGACTTATGGCACAGCCAATTTAGACGTGATATATTCATATCTATGTTGTGATTAGATCAAATCATAGCTCTAAAATTCCAAGGGTGGTGAATAGTCCCCGGTAAACATAACAAAATTGCATTTTTCCAAAATAAAATTGTTGATTAAACGTCGCAACTTTCAGTTAATTATGCGCATAAGTCAGCCAGAGTGCTCCATCCTCTCCATTTTGGGCTTGATGATTCTAAACCGGAGCCTGAAATAAATTTTTAAGTTGATTTGAACTTATTAATGCCCTTATTTATAAGAGATTAATGGATCTCTCCAACTCCTTTTGAGTTTTAAATAAGAAAATCGACCTTTTCTGGAGCTCCAAATGGAGATTGCCAAAGCAAACTGTTGTTTAGGATGAATAAATTACAATGTTTAATGAGGAGCAATAAAATCAAAACATAGTAATATATTGGTGGTTAATTAACAGTTCAATCAAAGAATCAAATATAAAATGGAAGCCCGAAACGACTCCCCCTTTCACACAATCCGCTCCAACTCCCTGGCATAACTGAGTGTCTGGTTGATGAGCTGCAAAGATGGAATCTCCTTACAAGGCACCGATTCTTTAGCTCTTTGGAAAAATACAAACCCATTCTTGATCTCCCACTCGGGATGCTCCTGCATATTTAACAAGATTTAAAAAATGTTGTGATGTAGTGAATATACATTTTACGTATTGAGAGAGAACATTCTTGTGTTTTTGTGTACAGCAAAATTCGGTGACTGAAACCCGAGTCTTTCATTTTTTTGGAGGCGGGATTGGAGAAAATTCGGGCAACTTTTACCTCGTTAATATATTCAGATAATTCTTGGTCCAAAGAAAACAGCAGCATTTGCCTTGCATCTTTTATTGAAAGGGAATCATATGCCTTTTCACTGCATCCAGCTATCTCATCCCTACCACCGAAACACCAATAATCAAGTTCCAAAACAAGTGCAAATTTTGTCTTAGCTTACCAAAATAGCATATCACATAAATGGATCTAACTTAAAATTGCATAATATGATCAAAAACAGGAACTACAGGTATGTAAAGAGATGTCCGAATAGATGCCAATTGTGTAGAAAATACAACGAACAAGTGGAATCAAAAGTATAAAGGAAAATATCAGTATATAAATGATCTAGAAACCTTACCCGACTGTCTTTGCCAGTAAGTCCATGAAATAAACATATGTTTCATGAGGTACTTTTTGTCTAGCACTTAACACACGGTTGTAAGCTCCTTCCATAAAAGATTGCTCCAACTCAACCGCATGCTTGATGCATAGATTCTCTAAAGCATTAGGAGGGAGTAATTCCAACTCGGTGTGGAATTCAGCAATTCTGTTTTGCACAAGGAGTCTCAAAAGGTTGAGACCCAAAATAGGATACTCCTGAGATGATGGTGGGAGACGACCACTGTTCCATGACGTCAAAATGGTCAAAAGAGATGCCGGAAACTTAAATACACCACTTCAAATTGCTCTATATTGTATACATAAGACAGGTGTCAAGATATTATTATTCATCATGAAATTAAAATATGAAAGCATGAAACAAATTGTTTCAGCGATACAAATAAATTTTCAACAGAAATTCGGTTTGATATCAAATGAGACATGAGAAACTATGCAGCAAAGATTATAAGCTTAAAACATAGTGAAATCATCAATTACTAAATCATTTTTATTAGGAAAATAACCTCTAAAATATATGTAATAGTATTCAGTGCTTATACCCTTATACATTCATCAATATTCCAATGAAAGAGCAAACACGTTAATAAGAAGCTGGTGATGTCCAGAAGAGGTGAACCAACTAAGAGGAGCGTGGTTATATAATTTTCTGCAATAAATTAAAAACCCAATTTCTGATTCTCTACTATCCGAATTAACACGTAATAAACTTTTGCGCAAGCAAGTAGAAACCAATTTACCGGGCATCTGTATAGTAAGGTTTCAATTGGAAAAAATCCCGCTCAAAAGCATCTTGATCCTCAATTTTCACACTTAAAACAACTGCATATTCGTATATATCCCCTGAAAAAAAGGTTCAACAAAAGGTGTTCAAAGTGCTCAAAAAATCAACCTCTATAGTATAATAAACATCCCAAAAGATACTAGTAGTAATAAAGGGACAGCAATACTTGCTAGCGTCAATCTGTATGTTATTCGGTGTTTCCTGAAATAATGGAGGTAGACTCTTAAATTCTGTCAACCGAACCTGCAATAAAATACACATTATGTTGGTTATAATGGTTGTAAAATATTACGCAGAAACATGTTTTCATATTTACATTTTTTTATTTTTTCATATACGTTTCTTTTGTTATTAGTTATAGTAGTTAGTTGGCTTGTATAAAAGAGCAGCTTGCTCTCAGTTTCATTCATTCGAGATATAGAAAAATGAGTTTTTTCGCTCAACATACTCTGCACTTTAACACAATACACCATTCATTATCAACATCAACCTCAATCATCCCAAAGAATTAATAATTCCCAATTTTCTAAATTAAGCGCATTCCAAAATGCACTAGTAAGAAAATCATGTTCCTCCCGTTTCACTCGGCAAAATATCTACAAAACTTTGTTCCTTGATCATACTCCTTCAAATTCGATGTCACGATACCATGTCATAGCAAAAAAAAAAAAAAATGTCAATACTAGCCAAATAATTATCCAGATCTTCGAGTACCGATTTCAGCTGAAAGTGCTAAATTATACAGCCAAGTACAAACAACATTAATTACGAAATTTCGAGCTTCTCTCAATCATTAGATTAAACAAAATCGATATAATCAGGGCACCTTCACTGTAAACATTATTTTAACCGTAACAACCAAGAGAAGACACGATAAACCGGAAACTTAAAAGCTTATTTTTAACAATTAGCAATAAATTTGGTCAAAAATTATGAATTTCGAAAAAGAAAGACCTTGAGCTGCGAGAGGAGACTGGTACAAGCA
Organism: Haberlea rhodopensis; assembly: GCA_907163345.1. Taxonomy (NCBI): domain Eukaryota; kingdom Viridiplantae; phylum Streptophyta; class Magnoliopsida; order Lamiales; family Gesneriaceae; genus Haberlea; species Haberlea rhodopensis. The sequence continues at coordinate 4,017,015 of CAJQUN010000004.1, read as the reverse complement.
TTATAATCCTTGCGCACGAATGCCGCTTGGAACCTCTCCAATATTTTTGAGACCTCTTTTATTTTCGGATCCATATCGGTCTTCTGCAATTTAACTTCAAAATATTTCAAGTTTTTCAGAAAAACTTGAATTATCTCTCTCTTTATGCAGAACAGCAGAAGAAAGGAATCCACTCACTGTACTGCAAATGGGGGTTGAGCCGACATTTATTGGTCCAGATATCTTGGACCTTAACCCATGGGCCTATTCACAGATTTATTGGGGATGACCAGAAATTCATACCGGGGTTTAAGTTTAAGCCCATGTCATTACTTGAAATTCCTTAGTTATGATAGGCTAGGATGGAGTCCGCGACCCGAGATAGTTGAGTAGTTGCTAACCACAGGCACTGAGAATATTCTCATCGAATGATTGAGCTATCATTAAGGATACTACTTTTAGGAGCAGCATCGACCAAACCGACAATAGCGTGGCATATCAACTACTCAACTATGGATGATAATATTATCATTCAAAAGTTGATCTGCCCTTTAGAGCTTAGGAGCAGCAGTATAAAGAATTTAAAACAACCATAAATCTTTATTTATTTATTTGACAAACGAACATATAAGCATCTTTCAAAAATAATCCAAAACACTCGCTAAATTTGTTAACCACCCATAAACCAAAGAATAAAATTAGGGAAACCATGATTATAAAATATATGTGGATTACTCCAAGGAGTGGAAACAACGAATGGCAGATGCACGAAGGATTAGTTGTTGTTTTAAATTCTTTACATCTGATCATAAGCATTGACGAATGAACTATATGAAGTTCTTAATAAATTAACTTGAAATAAGTTTTTAAAAAAATGTAGAGTCAATGGTATCTTTATATATGTTTAAAACTCTCGGATAGAATATCAGAACGAAAAGATCCACTAGATAATGAACTATTGGGCACAATTAGATGATCATTTAATGTGATTTGAAAAGTAAAAGTTGAATTGTTTTAGACTAGCGTGAGACCAACCCACCAAATTGGTTGGAGTGATTCGACTGTTTAGTTGAACAAATATTAAATTCACTTGCAATTTTCATGCTAACTTGACTATTGTTGGAAAAATATGTTTAATGACTTGTAATTAAGCATGAAGAGAAGAGAAGAGTGAACTGAGAAAGAAATGCAGAAGGCAACACAAAATTAACTAATCTGAAGACCGCGATCGATGGCGCTCCAGAAAGTTAGTATAGTAGGGCGAGACAGTGTGATCGGTGGCCTTCGGCTCGATCGGTCAAGCTTTGCAGTTCTTTTCGAGGGATCACTTCTTCGCTTGGGGATGTGTTTTTTTTATGAATAAGTGCCTCCAAATGATATCTTTTAGTGCTATCTCTTGGCCTATTATATATATAGCATCCCTATGGTGAAATAATATCATGTTTTCTAAAATCATATAACATATATTGAGAGAAAAACAAGATCAAAGTGCATATACATTCACATTCATATATTGTTCTGAAGAAGAGTGTTTGCAACATTTGTGGTTGTAGAACTTGTGGTTTGTAGTGCAATTATCATAGGTAGAAGTCGTTGCATCTTGGGAGAAGATTGTCATATTCCGTACGCACCGTAAATGGGGCAAAATCTTCTTAAAGACAAAGTATTTATCACTTGCCTAGACTTTAAATCGTGGCTATCATCATTTCCAATTCCCGGTGTTTTAAAGCAACGAAGAACGTATACAACACACATCCGGTAACAACATTATTTGACAAAATTTTCAACTCTGATTGTCATTTCGCTGTTAAGATGTGTGTCGAGGGAACTCTTTTACTTTGTGCTTTTTCCAATTTTCTTAGCAGATCTGACCTCTTTCCTCTCCAAAATATCATTTGCTACTCTTTACTCTGGTTGGCATTGAACAATGCTGTGTCCCTCTTGAAGGATCCACAATGCTACTCAAACTATAAAATCTTCTAATAAAAATAAAAAAAACACTGTAATTAAGCATACTTGACTATTTGATAAATAGTTAAAAATTATAAATCATCTCATCCTTATCAATATATCAAACGATGTTAAGCACACTGTAATTCAATTCGATGATCAAAATTAAATTATATGTTAATTAAACAGTTTAAACTGAAAGAACAAGTTAAATAATCCAGTAAAATATATGTACAGAGGTAAGAACAAGTTAATACAGCAGCGCTAGAATAAGAATTTTTTTTGGATGCAATCATTCACTTTTGAATTTTAAATACATTTCTTTAAAATGTACATTTTTTTGGCCCAAATTTTTTATATTCCAATTCACTATTTTTATAGCACTTCATCTTTTAATGTTAAGTAGACCAATGAAATAATGTTGGAACCAAGGGGCACTCAATGAACATATTATTATGGTCCAAATCAAACTACTGTATGTACAAATTAATCAGTCCCAGTATCATGATTAGGCGTATGCTTTTTCCATTCCTTTTTAGGCTCAATCGTAGGGGCGAACCTAAAGAGTGAGTTTAGAATAAGCTTGAAATATATTTATATATATATATATATACATACATATACATATATTTATATATACATACATATACATATTTATATACACATACCTATATATATATATATATATATATATATATACATAATTTATAAGCCCACCCCCTAACTCCGCCACTAATCAAACACCATGTAACCTTTCACATCAACGACTACCTTTCTAACTTTTAAAAGTTCATTTATTGGCATGTGCTTCTTCAGCAGAAGTAAGAATTACATTTTAGGGCAGAATAGCAGATAAACTAAAAAGTTTAAATATAGAAGAGATAAAACTATAATTTATTCTGTGTAACAAGACCAACAATTTTGATTGGAAATAATAGAGACCAAAAATATAATTACCCCAATCAATAATACATACCATATAATATTTTAAAAAAAAGAAATAAAAATTATTCACCTGCACACAAAATTTCGTCAGAAAAAGCATAAAAGGCACCACTTTTACTTGTTCAAGACATATGAAAAGCCTTAGCCTTAGATTCTCGATGCCAAAATCCACACATACTCTATTCACACACACACACACACACATATATATATATATATATATATATATACACCTTTTGTCAACCATTTTCACCATAAACACCCTCCCTAATTTGCACATTTTCTAATCATCTCTTAAACAGCTGCCCTGATACTAGTACAGTTTTGTCAATTACCTAAAGTCATGATTCAACAAAACTGAGCCACTAACCAAGCTATTTTAGTGAATATAAAGAAATCCATGCAAAATGGTCAAAGGATCGGAAACGAACGTGTGAATTGGACTTCAATCTTCGGATTCTGCAGATGGAGGTAAAGGGATCTTGGTTCCTTTCATTTTCTTCACGTCTTGGCTAGAGCAGATAAAAATTCTTCGAACCATGTTACAGAATTCTCTGCAAGAAATATTTCACGTTGAAAAGATGGATTTGTTTGCATGAATGTGCACAAATTGACAAAGAGAGCACACTTACGGCCATGGATCGTCACCCATCAGCATCATGTCCCCTTCATCATCTGTGAACACTATTTCCAGCTTATTTCGTGGTCGCAGCTCTCCCTTGATTTCAAACATCTCTTCTATTTCGGTTATAAGTTCTTCATATCCATTCAATGCCATTAAATCCACAGCACGACCAACGGCAACCCCTTGCATTTGTACCTATTCACAAGGTTTTTTCGACAAAGCACATAAATCTTGATTTAAACTCTCTCAATGCAAAGCTAGACGCTTATTCGGTAATAATTCAATGTCAAGAAATGTTAATTGGGTTTGGTATTTGTTCCTTCATCGTATACCTTGGTTCGACTTCTAAACAAATGACTCTGATTCTGTAGGCTCTGAACCTCCTTGGTTGGTACTTGTACCTGGTCTTGCTTCATGTCTTTATAATCCTTGAAACTGCCAGATTTCTGCTCCAAATAAGATGATGATCCTATGCTTGGAAAGTGCACTCCACCACCGTCATTTGGTGTATCAAATGATTTCGGAGGAGAGTTCTCACAGAGGTTCACAAGTGAAGGACTTTTTAAATCAATCCCAAATAACCGGCATGTTACAGGGTTATCAAATTTCTTTGGGTCATTCTGGGAAGACAAGGGACTCTTACTTTGATTTCCCAAGCTAGGTGCCGAAGGGTTCAAATCGATAGACCTACATAATGTGCCTTTACTTTCTCCCATTTCTTCAGCAATCGTATTTGAAGAAGCATTTAGATGGGGTGTAGCTTGCGAAAGATCCACGTGGTTGCTCCTTTGTCCCTCAAGATTGCGATTAATTTGATACGAGTCATGAGCATGATTCCAGGCAGTGGACACAGTTGAGGTTGGTGTCTCTGAAAAATTGGTATTGAGAAATGACGAGGTTATAATGAAAGTGTCCTCGAAGATAATACGAAAAGTGAAAATATGTTGAGAAGGATGATCTAACCAGGAACCGGGATTTCAACATGCGATCGAAGCCTTTTATGCTTCATTATGTGGGGCTGAAGAAGACTAGTGGGTGATGACACCACAAATGGTTCGATCTCCCATGGAGAAACCCTTTCAGGTCTGGGAATAGATGCATGCTCATCCCATTGAACCTGGGAATATTAACAGCAATTTGGAGAATTCAGTCTCGGAGTTAATGAAACAGAAGCCAGTCTGTCAGCAATAACACGAACCTTGAGTAATCGCCATTTAGAATCTTCCCAATTAGAAGATCTATCCTCAATGCCAACAATTGTACCTGAAAACCTGATTGCTCGGAAAAAGAGAAATTTATTTTAGCTACTCAAAACATGCAAACTCAAAAATTACAAGGTAGTGTATGGTGAGAATAACCTTCTCTCGGGAGAATCCTCCCCCTCGAAACGCATCTTAAATCTCATGCCAACTCCAAATTCATGATTTACAGCTTTTAGGTATTTGTTAACCCCTATGATGAACTGACTTATTCTATAAAGTTTCAGAGAAAGACAACACAATTAAGGACATTATGAGTTAAACCAATAAACTTTGTTGGCTGTGAAATTATATCAGACCTTGGCTTGTAATAAATAACAAATGGTGTCTGAGTTAAAACAGCATGAGATGCGGTAGCAAGCACTCCGAGGTGCATGCTCTGACTTGAAATCACCGACGAAGGCATCGAGTTTTGTTGACGGGTATGACGTCTAACCCCAACGCGTAACTCTCCATTCTCTTCCCTGGAAAGAGAAGGCCGTAAAATGACTTAGCTATAGAACAAAACTAAGATTTTCAAAAGACTATAGGGTGGCCAACTTGCAATATTTGGTTTTGGAGCAAGTTTGGATAATCAAATACACAACTTTGGGAAAGATTGAGAGATAACAGAGACTTCGTAACCAAAAAAAAAAAAAAACAGAACAGAAAAACAGTATCTTTTAACAACAAAGTCTCTCGAAAGTCTACTTGCTATTTACATTAGAAAAAACGAAACATGTCAGGATTTTAGCTGAATAAGTATGTTAAATTGAATTTATCATGATAATATGCATCGGCGAGAACCTCAGAAATACAAAAGAATCTCCAGCAACTAATCTCTTAGAAGTCACAAAGGTACTCCATCCCGTCGTAAGCAAATGCCTCCGAGGTTGACCTGTTGAGTTTGCGTCAGATATATGTCAGCGTCGAATCAGGACATTGGATACGCGGAATTTAACATGTTCATTTGGACCATTTATTAGCATTCATGAATCAAACAACTGCTCATGAGTCATAACAATTATAAACACACAAGCCCTAAAATCAAAGGAGTGGTCTGTAGTCGGAATCAGATATCACCTCTAAAAATATGCTTAAAATGCCACTCGACCTCATGCAAATCCTTGGCTATTAGTTCTTGTGTCGGTATCTGTAAGGACATGTCCTGATCGGAGAGCAATAGCAGAAATGTGAAAATTTATACTTCTTCCAATTAAACATACCCGACATGACAGATTACGGAAGTTTAACAAACGGGTAATCAGGAGAAAAAATGAGTAGTTACCAAGGGAGGGAGGCATTCATTAGCATGTTTCCGAAGGACGGAGAATCCACCATGGGTACTTGTATCTGACGCAGTCAAAACCTTGCAGAATGATTGCACTAAAGGTCTAGGAGGCTCCTCCGGAGTGTTATCAAGGCTTATTGGTTCAGTTTGCTACAAATATGTAACCATAAAACTTATGTAAAGTTAACTATTAAATATCTGCCAGCATTTTGCTGAATGTTATGTATAAAAAGAAAAAAAATCAAGAAAAAAAAATTCCCAAAAGAACGTAGGGATACTAAATAAGTTCTTACATCTGCTTCTGGCATCAAAGTAATATGTGCATAAACTTCATCAGTGTCCTTTTCAGCCTATAAAGTAGAAAATTCCATAAAAATAACAAACCATCCTACAATTCAAATTAACAAGTCAAGTCTTTCAATTGCTAATTAGGGAAAGTAAGATATTATGAAAAAAGGTACGAAAAATCTAGAAACAATAGAATTTTCAAAAAATAAAGTAGTGTAACATATCAAGAAAGCTAACGAGAGGACCATACCAATAGCTGAATGTTGAAAACACGGCAAAGGATCTTTGAGGGCAGATTAAACATTGGTATTCTTTGATTCAAATCTTGATTTGTTGAAGCGTCTAACTGAAAAAACAGCATAAATTTAAATGAAACCCAGAAGAATTCCACAAAATAAATTCAAGACCAGTTTAACTTCCAGATTTCCATACAAATCTGAAATTTTAACACCTCCAAGTCAAACTATTTTCCCCCAAAAGATGAAATAAGAATAAATTCAAACATTACTTACTTGCTCCATGTGACCTTGTGGAAAATAGTAAACTCTTTCCCCAACCTTTGGAATCTCAACCAAAGGGCCTGCGCAAGCTTTCCATAACTCTCCGTATAGTATATCCTTTCCTCCCGTCCCTGCAATTTACCAAAAAATACAAAATTCAAAACCTATTACCAAAAAGAACTTAGAAAACTGAATGTTCTCTGAAAGGAAAAAAAATGGTGTAAATTAACGTGTCGTTTCAAGAAATTGACCTTCAACTGAAAATCTGCTCTGCTGCTGAGAAAATGATCCCGTATTTGCCATAAATACACCAAATTCCATCCTTTTTAAACAAAAATCTAAAATCTACCTCAAGATCCTCGATCAAGGGTCAAATTTGAAAATATATAGATAATATTACTATTACAACATAAAATACATCAAACTCTAGCCCATTAGCAGCAAATTTACCACATCAAACACTCATAAACGCAACAGTGATACAAATTACAGCAGCAAACAACAAAACCCAGTAGATTTATCTCCCCAGAACCGCAGTAGCAGTTGAATAAAAACCCCACCCGCTACACTAAAACCAGAAAACCCTGTTCACCTACCTCGGGAAAACAAAAAAAGGATGTAAATATAACAAAGAAAATAAATATGGGAGCACGAGTAGTAACAGAAACGACTCGAAACAATCCAAGAAAGAGCTAACAACACACCCTGATTGATTGTTTCTCCTGTTTAATATATTAATTGCGAGTAATTGAATTGTGTGAGTTTCACAGGACGTGGTTTGCTCGTCTCCTTTTTCACTGCACACACACATTGCGGGTGGTGTGTAACCGGTAACGCCAACGGGTTTTAACCGTGGTTAAGAGATTGGGTTTAACTGGGGTTAGCAGGTTCGAGTGACGACATTTTTTGGGCGGAAAATAGCTTGGTGGGGTTAGTTTTTAGTGTTGGACACATGCTCCAACTGTGTAACAAGAAAAAAGTTTGAGGGCTACCTATTTATTATTAATTAATTAATCAATTATTATTTTTCTTTTTTAATGGTCAAACTTTATTTTTATTCCACTACCTTTAATTATGGTTGTGATAAATCAATTTTTATATATTAATATTGATTTGAACTCGGATTTGTCTAAAATAAGTATGAATTCTTATTCATCTCGATAAGATCAATTAGCTCGTAATTGTGACTTTTATCGAATCCCACTTTGTCAATTATTGGTCAAATTCATGACCTAGTATTTTGTTGATTCTAATAATATCTATTATTTTCATTTAAATAATTTCAATTTAACTTCTATTTTTAGTTTGACTAAATATCCTTTTAGATTAGTTTCAATTATTTTCAATAAGTAGCAAAACGCTTGTGAATATTAATATATTTGTCAATATTGTATAGCTAAGATAAATTAAGTCGATAAACAATAATTTCAAAGTTCAATATACTTAATAAACATTAATCTCAATTAAAAAAATGATTAAGATCACATTTCGAATTAACACAAATTCACTTTTTCCCAGTATGAATGGGATTTGAGATGACTTTAAAAATTAAAAATTGAAGTGGAATAAAAATATACAAAATTCAAATTCAAATATATTGTTTTATGCTTTCGTTTTGAACAATTGATTGCATACTGATTTCACAATCACATGTGTATTGATAAGAGTCATAAGATTAACGCATATGTGTAACTCGACTGATTCCTTATAAGATTTATGTAATCTACCACGATCTATTGAGATTAAAGACTTGGTTATTGTTGTTGTTATTACAAATGTTTATATAACAATTTCGATAGAAACTATATAATTTTGGAACTTACCTAAATTAAATACAATCCTAGTAAATTTTATGATCATATAACAATGAAAAAAATTATAAAATACAATTCTCAAAAACAGAAACTCATAAATTGTCATTATAATAATGTTTCAATATCAAATTCTTTTTTGAGAAAGTAATATTATATTTTTACAAGTATAAAACTTGAGTTTGACTTAAAAATGTAGTGATAGAAGTATTTGTATTATATAATATATATATATAATGATTATTAAAAGCGTAGGATGTCGGCATCTGATTGGCTGCCCGTTCCGGAGGCAGGCAACAGGCTTGGCTCCACTCCAGCCCGACAGGCGACAGCCCTCTCAATTTCTTCCAAATCCGACATATAACACAATTAATTATAATATATTAATTCGTCCGAAGCATTTTAATCACATCGACCAACTCTCCAAGTCTAATTGGTCCTACCGTCATTTTTTTAATCACACGACCCTCGTGTTTTTCCTGAACAATTGTAGGTAGTGCATTTAATTTCTTAAACTTTATTCGTGAACAATTTTTTCTCAGTATTCTGGCTGCAGATTCCCTCACGTGCATCCCACATACCACGGTCGATGATATGTATGTCTTTTCATAAATTTTTTATATGAATTTAACTAGTATACTCATCAGAAAATACATGAAAATGAATTTTATGAGTATACCAACTGTCGAGAAATTTTACTGGTTCTGCAGAAAATACATGAAAAGAAATACATACCCTCGACTCGGGCATATACAACGCACGATATGGAATTTGCAGTTATACTATTCCGAAAAATCATTCCCGAATGTTGTTCAGTGGGTTAAATGCATTACATACAATTGCTCATTGGGTTAAGTGTACATTTTGAAAGGTTATAGGGTAAAGTGCTAAATATGGTGAAAGTCAGGAGGTGAACTCTTTTTACCCTAATAATAACACAATTCATTTTTATTTCGAATACACCCTTCATTAACTTAATTTATAGCAAATAATTGTGTTTAAACAATACTTCGACAACTGCTTTAGCCTAATCGACATTGGAACCTATGAAAGGTTGGGCAGCACAACGAGTCCGTCCGTTCTGTTGATCTCGAGCTAAGTTAATACTATTCAATTTTGATTTAGATATATGAGGTCCCTTTTTTATTTAAATCATAATCACACAAAACCAAATAAACATTATATTATTCAATTTGATAAATTAAATTCTTAATTATTTTATGGAACTAACACACAATCCGATAAATATGTGAAATATAATAAATGTTAATTTATATTTATATTGTTTAATAAATATTATTTAAAAGTAAACTATTTTCATCTCTCAAATTTATTTTTTCAATTGCCTCTCTAAACTTATTGAATATTAATTTAAGAAAAAATATTATATATGTGTAAACAAGAAAAATGTTGCGACATGGAAAGCCTAGCAAGAGTTCGAATTAGCATTTGCAGCCGCTAATCTTATGGTGTGTTGGGTAAATTCTTGGAGTGACGAAGTAGTATGTAAATCAAATCAACTAGGTAAATCGCATTAGATAAGCTCGGTGCAACATACTCGAATAGAGAAAATGTTAGTATTGAAATCGAATTCATGATTTTACGATCTTAAGCTCACCATACTCCACCTCCACCTCCATTTCATCAAACTTTCAAATAGATTTGTTAGTTTATAAAGAGCTAACATAGCTTCTAGTTATCCAATATGGGACAATTTTCAATACTAAGAAGTTTTTTTCAATAAAAAAATTAATAATAAAAAGACATGTGGATAAGTTAGTAAAGAATCACAATCGATATCCCCATTTTGAACCATTTTAAGGAAAGATAAACAATATATCTGAATGGCTAAGTTAAGAAATAGTATTTTAAGGAAAAATATTAATTACCAAGTTATTGCTTTTCAGATTTTTAACACAAAAAACTGACGTAATAAGTTTTTGGGTTTTTTAAAAACAAATTTTATTTAAATGTTTTTTTTACTATTTTTTCAAATCTAAGCGTGCTATAAAAAATACCACATCCTCCATTCATTCTATTTCTCTGTGATAAATAACACCAAGCATGAGAAATGGAACAATTATTAGTCTAAAATGTTTATCAATTAAAAATAATGATTATTTCTTAATGACACGAATTAGTGCGATAATTAAATGTTAAGGCTTTGTTGCTTTTTTTAGACTGAGAATGTACTTAAAGAGTCGCGACAAACCAAAAACATCAAGGTTATGTGGCTGTCTCACTGGCTAATTAGGCAAACAACTAAGTTATAAAATTAAGTTGCTAACTTCAGTAATTAATAACATTGTTATTTTTTAATTCTTTTAAAGCTCTTTCGATGTGACCTTGTATCCCTTGAAGGGGTTAAGATTCTTTCATATAATTATAAATTTTAAAGTTTCTAAAGTGGATATTCCTCATGCTCAGTTAAAAGAAATATCTAGACATGCTTCAAATATATGTAAATTAAAATACATATGTCAATTATATATATATATATATATATATATATATATATATATATATATAAATTTACATATAGAGTTATAATTTGTAGCAATTAAGCGACAATTTTGACAACAAGATATTGACATAGTGGTTGCCATCTGTCTCACAATATAAGAGGTCCTGAGTTCAAGTACTCTCCCTCCTCTAAAAACATATAAAAAAATTTAAGTGAGTTTTGTGAGGGTGAGGTGAATAGGACCAAAGCGAAGTGTTTAATGATAAACTAATTGAGATTAGTACCATAAATGGGTTCTAATACGCATGATGACAATTATGGGACTAAACACATAATAATTGCTGATGAAGCTTTGTGACTAGGGGTGTAAACGAACCGAATGGAGCCGAATATGCAGAAAATTTTAAGGTTTGATTTCGGCTCGAAATAGTTATATTCAAGTTCGAGTTCGATTCGAAGTTCGAATAATTTCAAAAATTTGGCTCGCATCAAAATTCGAGTTCGAGTTCGAGTTCGGCTCGACTCGAACATGTTCGCGAGCTATTCGAATTATTGTTCGAAAATAAATACCCGAAAGGTTCAAATATATTTATTTAATATATAATTATATTATATTAATAAAATATTAAGGTTCGCGAGCGGCTTGCGAACTATCGAACAAAGTAATTTGGGTTCGAGTTCGGCTCGAAAAAAGTTTGGACATGTTCGAGTTCGGCTTCGAATTCGAATCAAATATTTATCGAGCCGGCTCGAAAAGTTCGTGAACATGTTCGATTCATTTACACCCCTATTTGTGACTAGTTAATATATATTTATTCTTCAAATTTCTTGTAACTAAGCAAATTTTGTCAACATAAGAAAACTTTGATCTAGTGATTGTCATTTATTTTTGATGTGAGAGGTTTTGGGTTCGATTATCTCCCTCCTTTATGAATAAAAAAGTTTAAAAAAATGGCAAATGTTAATTTCTCAAAAACATGCCCATAAGTATTTTTGTATGAATTGATTGACAAACAGATAGAAATGTATCCATATTTATCCTTGAATGTCGCTTATGTTAAAATGGGTCCCGCATTTTGAGGGTTATATATATATATATATTATATATAATAGTAGTTTGTTGTCGCCACTTTAATATAATACAACAATTTGCAAATGGACAAGTTGACTTACTTTATTTCTTTTATAATTATTTCCCTTTACTATCTGCCTGTGAGGCAATTTTAAAATTAAATAGTTTCAGAAAATGTGTTGAGAATTATCTCGTATTAAAATTTAAAAATAATATTAACTTTTTATAAGATACATAAGATACTCCACTTTGCTAATTATTTTTGAGTTGAAACTTCATGTTTTTTTAACATGGTATTGGGGCTGTATTTTCATGTGATTGACTATTCCGTCCGCATGCTCACCATGACCCGCATTATCAGTCCATGCGTTTGACTTATATAATGTTACACGTGAGGGGGTGTGTTTAGAGTTATCTCATATTATGAGTTTACAATCTATGCTAGCTCTTGATAAGATACACGAGTTACTCAACTCACAATCGATTGATTTTGAGTTGGAACCCCATGTATTCTTAGCATGGTATCAGGGTAGGTTTCTCATGCAATTGGTTACTCCGCCCGCATGTTCACCGTCTCCCTCGTATCAGTCCACATGTTTGACTTATATAATGTCACACGTGAAGGGGTATGTTGAGAAATGTCCAGCATTGGGAGTTTAGAAACCATGATACGAGCTATTCCACTTATTACCAGTTGATTTTAAGTTGGAACCCCGTATATTCTTAATCAAAGATAAAACATATCACATGTGTTAACTGTTAATTACTGTTACACAATAAATTATATGCAAGACTCGTATATATTATCAAAAATTCAATAATAATTAATGCCAGAAATAGTTTCAACGTTGCATGATAAAATATCCCTCCAATTGAGGCATGTGATGTTGCAGTGTTAAATGGTACGCGTATTTACCAGCCATTGAAATTGTCGCTTTCATGGGCATGGCTCACAAATTCACTTTTTTAGGAGCTTTAAAAGCGATTTATTCTTGACTACTCCATGAGATGGTGCCTCATGAGGTAGTCTCATCAATTAGATGGGTATATTTTCATCAACATTAGATGAGAATATACCAATCTAATGGATGAATCTTCCCCATGGAACACTACCCATGGTGTAACAAAGACAAATTCTTTAAAAGCTACGAGAAATTCTCAAGAATATTTCTCAATTTGAATATAACTATTGAATATTGTGGATCTAACTTTTAAAGTAAGGTCCGCTCAAAATAGGGGACCCATGTAGGGTATAATATTCCAAAAGCTACGGTTATGTAGATTCAAAACAAAAGCTCTAGTTATGCGAAGGATACAAAAGTTATGCACAGGTAATATAGGCTAAAACTTTATGAAAAAACAGGATAAAAATTGTGTTTTTTTTTATAATGTTAACAAAGCCTTGGGAAGCCCGAGTTTATTCGTTGGAGTGCAATAATTTCCAGCTTATAGAGCGAATGAACACATGACGCTTGGATACATATACTTTATAAAAATCAGGGTTGCATCTTTACCACAAACTATAGTTTTAGGTAAAGCAGCAATCGCTTGATCCTACAATTGATATCAATACCAAGATCACGTGTTCGATTATCATGAGTTGTAAGATAGTGCAATTATTGGGAGGTAGATTGTTGGAGTGCAATAATTGTTAATGTTTGGAGAGCAATCAAAGCGTTACGCTTGAGTTGTTATACGATTTAAATATTAGTGTTGTATTTTTACCACCAACTATAACTTTTGATAAAGCGAAAACGATTGATCACTGGAGTTAAAAATCAAACAAAACGCACAGGATTCCAACTTCTTTGAGTTATCTCTATCCTTTAGAAAATATATACTTGGGTGTGTTCAAAACGTGTTAAATCAGTTATTTGTACCACATACTTAATTCTTTTAGGAAAAATTTTGTAGATTTTATTATTCATGAATCATGAGAGCTGAGTAATTAAGAGATTGCTAAAAACTACAAAAAATTGGGAAAGATACTATGCTCGACTCTTGGGCTTCTCCAATAACACATCAAAATCGCGTGAACAACTTTTAGAGCTTCTCCAATCACACACCAAAATGGCATTCCACGCCATTTTGGCATGTGATTTTCCTTTCAACCCACGCTATCCTTTGCGTGAGGATAGCGTGGAGTTTTGCTGCACCGGAAATGGAGTAGCACTGTAGCTGCGCCATTTTTGGCCAACTAACTTTGTTTTATTTTTTAAAATCTTTTTTGGTTTATTTTTTAAATATTTATATTTTTTATTATATTATTTTATTGTTTATAATATACTTAATCGTTTTTTTGAGGAAATGTTAATTAAATTTTGACAATTTTAAAATAAAATATATTTGTAGTATTCAAATCTTTATAATTAATATTTATAAAAATTAAATTTATTTTGAATTATTGATTAAATTTTAACGATTAATTATTAAATTTTAATTTTAATTATGTCAGTAAATATATAAATATATTTTGAATAGATAACTGATTGAATAAAATAATAATTATAAATTAAATTAAAAAGAATATTCTTTTTTAAGTAAAGTTTGGAGTAAATGGGTTGTAAAATAGTTTTATGTTTGGTGCATAAATTGTACTATCTTAACTCAAAACTTGCATTAAAATGTAATTTTGGGTTGGAGATACCTTAATTATTCAGCCTTTATGCCTTATCCATCAGGTATATTCCATGAACGATGCCTTATTTATCAGGGATATTCGATGAGGATAAATGATTCACCCAACTGAGTATTTTTAATAGCGAATAACATTTCATGAAAGCGAAAACAAAACACACCACCGTTTTACATCTTCAATCGTAAAGGTATATACAGCCCATTCTCAACACAGGGTCAACAATAACATACAAAACCAATTCCGTCTGAGATTAAACATAATATTTCAAGAAACTTCACGAAATAAATACCGAGCAGACAGGCTACCGAGAAGTAATGGCCAGATTCTTGTCTGCTGAGAGGATCATTCTCAATTCAAAGAGCTGGTTAGATTACAGAAGATCAAATCTCCACAACAGTCTCCGATTTAATTTATGGATTCTGTTCGATCCTGCAAAGCAAGACGCTCAGACACATCAGCCAGTGATTTGAGGTTGCACTTGATCAAGGCTTCAACGAAGTAACATGTTTCATCTTTAGTGTTCCCATCTGGCACATCCACCACAAATGACTCAATCGCCATTGTCCCTGGTCTCCCATCAATATTTTCTGGATGGAGAGTGATGATAGAAGAATAGTTCTGCATGAATTTTCAAGCAAAAAAGACATCAATGCATCTAAACCAGATAAGCAAATGAAGATGAATTGTAAAGCTTTGACAAACCAAAAAAGGATCAAGTTTCACATTGGGCAATGATCAGGCTTATGTAACATATCAGTTACTCAGAGATCAATCATAAACACAACATAACCAGGCAAATGAGAAGTCCAGTTTCTTAACCAGGCAAGTACATACACTTAGTAGAGGATAACTCAAGTTGCTTCAACTATTGACGTTTTTCTAAACTAACTAAAGTGGGCATCCTAAATTACCTAGGCAAGACATCAATCATAAAAGTGAAGAAAAATCAGATTTAATAAAAGGTAGATCAAACTTATAACAACAGCCAAGCAAAACATTAGCACACCTCGAATATACAGAGGGGTTAATTACATATAGACCACTATGTTATGTTGGGAGGACTAAAATCTGTAAAAATCTATAAGCTAAAAACCCGTGTAGCATAATCTCTATATAAAATATATAAAACTTTTAGGGTACTATTAAACAATGAAGAGATTAAGCATATTTATGTTTTTTATTACATCAATGGTATAATCAACCGTAAACGACTCTAATTTAGGTGTAATTACATGCAAAGACACATAAAAACATGCGTACCTCAAAAAAGTTGTTAATTAGGAGTTTCAACTATCAATTAAAAATATAAGGTGTTTTTAGCTCATTGATACCTTGCAGACAATTTTAGCATCATCACAGGGGAGTAAGAGACTAAGAGGTCCCTTTGGAATTTAGGCATAAATAGAGTCGCAGCAATAACACTTGATGACAAACAACATATCATTTACCGCCATGTATTGAATATGTAAATGCTTCAACCATATAACAATTTATTCTATCACAACGTCTATCTAATGTTTTCTACTACAGCTTCCACAAATGGCAAATGATCAATCATTTGAAATAAACATGCAAATGTCCAAATTAAAAAAAAAATTGAATAAACTTTTTATTGCCCAAAATAAATCAAGAACAGTTTATTATATGGGAATCCAACAAATTGGATACAACTCCAAGAAGAATGACATATTGATTTATTTAAACCAAAGATTCACAAATAATTTATAGATGAACTTAAACTAATAATAACTGATTTAAAATACATTGTATAATATTTACCCAAACAAACCAATAGATTTATTATTATGGATTTAAAATCATTGACTTCAAATCCATCAATCCAAATGCAGCCTTGAAGTTTCATTTGGATTGAATTATTGGGCAAGGAATTTGAAAACGTGATACAATAAACCTAGGATCTGAGATCAATGGTTGTGATCATGGTTCGCCGTCGCGGGAACGGTGCCCGGAACTGGAGGCCTCCGTTCCAGTTCCAATAACATTTCAAGGAACGGTAACGGAACAGATTTTTTAAAAAAATTATCAAAAAAACTAAAAATGGCCGTTCCGCAGTTCCAGAGCAAGCAAAACGTTCCATTCCACCGTTCTCTAGCTAAAAAACCGTTCCGATACCGATTTTGGGGTGAAAAACGCCTTTACAAGACATACACCTTTACATGCCGGAACGCCGGACAGGTTGGGGGCGATCCGGTTCCGGAACGGCCGGAACGTACCGTTTCTGTAAACTATGGTTGTGATTGAAAACATCCAAACATACAGGCTTAAGAATTTCAAATCTATATCATCCAAACACGACATGAATGCAAATTGATTAAGAATATGGAATCGAAATTCACCGATCCTTCCATCCAAACAGGCCGCAAAAGATCTCGACTTTGACCACTATCAATATAAGCTCAAAGAAAGCGTAATACCTTGAGCCGGTGATCACCACCCACAATCCTCATACTAAAAATGTGTTCCTCATCATCCAAAAGCTCCAGCCTCTCCTTGCTCGTAGTCGCCGGAAGTCCCGATTTCACATTCACTTCTCTAACAGTTCCGATTTTCAAGTCACCCTGCACTATACATCTACTCACAAACGGCTTGTAGCTTTGCGGCTGGTCAAATCTCCTCACCAGCGACCAAACCTGAGTAACCAATAAGTACACACAAATTCAACGCACAAAATGCGCATGAATTACACAATAGTTCATAAAAAAAGCTAAAAAAATCAATTAATTTCATCAAATTAAAACATCTCTGAGATCGACTCACGAGAGGTAGGGGAGCTTTGATGTGTTTGACCAAGGAGGAAGTGCACTGGTTATCGCCGACTTCATGCTTGTGGTGTCGCCTGATGAAATCCTCCGCGCAATAAGTGAACGCATCGCCGTTCACTGTGATGGCCATGATCAAATCGACAGAGAAATTTCCAGAGATTTGTGAGGGGAGTGGATACAGGGGAAGTATATTACAATTACAAGAAAGAGGGAGTGAATTGGAATCAAAGTCAGAGGTCAGATTTCACAAGTGGACAAAACACACCGCAATTGTGTGAATGGTCCACCTTTATCTCCCTATCAAGGGCCAAGCCCAAACCTCATCCAAAACGATAAATATTAAATAAAACAAATCGCTTTTTTATTCTAATTTCCAAATACGGTGTACATCCTAATCTCGGCACTTTGCAATAAATTAGGATAATAATTTTTTTATTTTACAAGAAATTACTTACATCCATTGCCCCAACGATGGCTCCGCCAATGACTCTTAACTCGTAACTCAACTATGATAGATAGATATGCAATCAAATCGAGTGATAATTGATTGGTGGATGGTAGGGTGTTTAACAGACCGGGTCAATCCGGACTCGGCCCAAAACCGGATCGGCTAGCTTTGTTCGGAATCGAAATCGGGCTAATTGGTTTTGAACCGATCCGGAACCGGTAATATACCGATCCGGATCGGTTCTATCATTTCAGAACCGGTATCTTACCGGTTCCGGACTGAACGGATCCGGTTCCTAATTGAACCGGAATCGGATCCGTTATTTTAAAAAAAAATTAATTTTTTTTAAAATTTAGATCAATATATTGGAGGTTAGTTTACAAACACAAATGCACATTAGCTCAATTGGTTAGATCTTTAGAGTAGAAGACGATGGTCCCGTGTTTGAATCCTTCAAGCAACAATTTTCCTTGATTTTTTGAAAAAAAAAAAATCAAAAAAACCGGTTCCGGGTTGGAACCGGTCCAACCCGAAGCCGGTAGAATCAGAACCAGATCCGATCTGATTTCTTACCAGATCGGATCGGTTCGGGTTGCCCCGTTAAGCACCCCTAGTAGATGGTCAGCTTTAATAGTGTTACCAAACAACCAATGGAGATATAGATAACAATTTTTTTTTGAGTAAATATGAAATTATCATTGATCACGAAAGTTTACAACCCATTAAAAAGGCAAAATATTATGTAATCAAGTGTTCATTTGGATTGAGGGATTTAAAGCCATGGATTTCAAATCCATGATTTTAAATCCGTTTGATTGCTTGGATGAATTTATGTTAGATGAATTTCAAATCCACATATTTATTAATTTATGTAGATATAGTGGTAATTATGATGGATTTGAATTACACCCAATATGAGTGTCATTTCAATCCATTATTCAAATCCCTCTCCTAATCAAATCTCTTCCTCCTAATCAAATCCCTCAATCCAAACACAATCTCATAGTCCATATCCACTTCCTCATCTAATCTATGTGTAAGTTCATTCCCTTCCCCTGGAGACATGCACACATGAAAATGACACAAAAATTCTTTATGAAAGCTTGAATCTCCTCAAACAAGACACTCGTTGGAGCCTATGATTTGCTCATGCAATTGTTACCATTAACCACGGTAACGCGATCACGCTCCAGTATGATCCTAGTCCACGATAACTAGGTTAGGAGAATAAAATAAACTGGTAACATAGGTATCTTGATTGGTTTAGTTATTTCTTTAACGTTTTTTATTTTGCTTTTACATTCCTTTTGTGCACTATTTGAAAGGAATGGAGTTTATATCATATGAGAAATAAATAATCCTTGTAAGTATACTGAATTCTGGTTCGTATCCTCCATGTACAAATTTCCATTCAAGGAAATAAACAGCAGATGTAAATTTGGGATTTTAATAAAATTCATCTGATATTATTTGTTGCTCTGACAATATCAAAGTCGACTAAATGGACAAAGTGTGCACACACTTGGTGAGAAATCTATCGTGTAGGAACTGCAAATGTTGGTTTGTTTGATGATGTCCTTAAGGGTAGTGCCCTTAGAGGCATCATCACCATTCATTTGTAATTTTTTTTAAAAAAAGAAAAAAAAGATTCTACGTGGATGGTGGATGATGCCCCTGAGGGCAGTACCCTTCAGGACAGCAACAATGTTTCCGCAAATGTGCATCAAATATATGTAGAAGGCCCCATCATAAGAAAGCTTCAATTCTTTACTCCACCATTACATTTACATCCCCTATTGTCATTACAATTTACAATCATTAAACAAAAGCACCTTTCATGCTAAGTTTTGGAGTGACAGAGAGGATGTCTCGTTGTTAAAATAAACTTCTTAATAATATATTTAGATTCAGATATTATGAAACAAGTATGATCATATGTCAATAGTTTTCTTAGGAATTATGTAGATATTAACCAGCAAGAACTTCCCATATCAACTCAGGGTCGTACGATGTCATCCGAGGAAGCGAGCACCCTTCAATCTCCAGTTCCCCAGGAGGCTCCACGGCCGAGCACCACTCATACGACAAAGATCCCGGAGAATCTTCGCCACCTCGTCCGCATATCATGAACCCATCTTCAGAAGCGCTAGCACTCCAACTGCCGGCATTCTCTACAGAGTTCGGAGACGAACCCGTCTTCTTCGAGGCAATCTCGCTCTCGCATTTGCTGGTGTCACTCTCCATTTTGTTCCCACCTTTTTTGGCTTTTTTCTCCTTTTTCACCTTTTGAAGAATGGCTTGAATCTTGTTATCAACGGTGTTCTTCAGAGCTTTGAGGCGGGCAGAGTCTCCTAATCCTAAACAAGTTGGATCCCGCAGGTTCGGGAAATTCAGGCGGGCATATTCACCTCGGAGCTTGGAAGCCGCCCTGTCGTAGGCGTAAGCTGCGGCCTCCGCCGTGTTGAATGTTCCGAGCCAAACTCTCGTCCTGTTCTGCGTCAGTCTTATTTCAGCCACCCATTTGCCCCAGTGCCTCTGCCTCACTCCCCTGTACAGCTTCTTCTTGTCCTGATTGAAATAAGTTTGAACGTATCCCGGTTCTGAAATCGGATGTAACAGAGAATTTCTTGGAATCGAAGGGTTTATTTGCCTTAGGTTGGCGAACTTTTGGAGCATATCTCTTTGTCCCATGTAAACAGGAGAGACTAAGGGCCCGAAAACCGGGCTGGAGATGGCGTTTGTTGTTTGATAGAAGGAGAAGATTGAATCAAAGGTGATGGACTCACTTGTTAGAATGAGCTGTGATAGGAAAACTCCAATATTTGGCTCATTTTCAAATGTAAATGGAGGCTTATTTGCTTGAGTTTTGTCCATTATTATGTGGTTGTATTGAGGTTTCTTGACATCAGAAAAGAGGGGGCAGATAAATGTCCCTTTTCCGCAGTCTGAGGATGTAAGAATTGAGTAATAAACACAGCCCAGATATCAAGAACTTTCGAAAGTTATTTATACACAACAGATTTAAGTGATCCCTGGTGCCGAAATGTTGGAAAAAGAATCATGCACAAGTGAGAACTCAATAATGAAACGGTAGTTTGAAGATAGCAGCTTTCTGAGAAAAAATTGGCTCTGGCTGGTTCTTGTTATCTGTTGGCTAGATGAACTAATATAGGTATTAATGGTGGATGTTCGCGTGGGATCATAAATGATGCATCGCACACTTAGGTGTAAAGAAACTACAAAACTTGATCGTGTGCATGTGAAGCTAGACAGGTGTACATCTATGAGAAACTTCAAAACCTACTTTACGCATTTATCACTTGCGGGCCCTTTTTCTTTTATCATATAGATATATAGTTAATGATCATAAAATTATTTTATTTGGACTAATTGGATACTGTTAAAAATGGTCCTTGGTCGATCGAATGAATAGGGGTTTGAATAAATTTTGCGGCTTAATTGTCAAGTCATCACTTCAACTCTATGTAAATGCACCTTTAATAAGAACATAATAATTAATGAAAAAGATGTTGTGTATGGATTGACTTGGATAAGATATTGGAGTACTTTATAAGTTTTTTTTGGATGAATTCAATTTAGTATAAGAGTAATGACCTTATGCTAGATCCATGTCCACATTTGATTTGGATATGTGATATTTATTTTCATGCCGTGTGCAACTAAAATTACCAAACAACTTTGATGTGTACGTATGAAAAGTGAAAATTATATCAGGCGTTGAGCTCAACACTACCTTCATTTGCTTCACTCGATTACTCTCTTTATTCTTCGCAAAGATCGGGTCCATATCTTCGTACTGGTTTGTGGATGAGCTTATTATCACTGGTTCCCGCCAATCACTGATCAATGCAGACATTGCCCATCTACGGTATAGCTTTGCAGTTAAGGCTTTGGGCCCTTATCCTATATTCTTGGGATCCCGTTGCTGCCAAAACTTCTACGTCGACCTCTGGCAGTGTCACTCCTATTGGGTACCGACGCGCTCTTGATGGTTTACAGTACCTCACACTGACTCGACCTGACATCGCATTCACAGTAAATCGCTTGGCTCAAGCTATGGCTACTCCTACAGACCATGACTCGGTAACTGTCTATTTCGCAACCTAAAAGGAACTCTTCATCATGGTTTACTTCTTCTACGGTCTTCTCCCTTATCTCTCACCGCTTACTGAGTCAGACTACGGTGGTGCTCAACGCTACAATAAAATCCATCGCAACCTACATTGTCTTCCTAGGAAACAATCCCATCTCTTGGCGTTCCCGCAAATAGCAATGTGCCGCCTAATCATCCACGAAAGTCCAATATTGGGTCCTCGCTCCGTGAGTGCTGAAGTCTGTTGGATCAAGCATATTTTCCATGACCTTGGTCTTACACTATGCACTACACCTAGTCTATTGTGTGACAGTGTCGGCGCTACTAGCCTCACCCTCCACCCCCCTCATGCATTCTTGCATGAAAACACATTGTTATTGATATCCAACTTTGTTCATGATCTGTCAAGCAAAGATGTTCTCATTGTCTCCTATGTCAACATATTGGATCAACTTGTTGACATACTTACCAAACCTGTTCATCGCAATCGTTTCGAGTTCCTACGTTCCAAAATCTCCGTAGTCGATGGCACGTCGATTTTGCAACGACGTATTAAGGAAACATTCGAAGATTCTCCATAGATTATGATTCTATGATCTTGTTATTTAGGCAAACATCAATTGTAAATATTCTTTGTAATTCGCTTTGTGTTTGTAAACATTATATAATATATAATTGCAAGACAATCAATAATACAATTAAGAGAATTATTCCATAATATCATCTTTGAAAATTAATTATTTAAAATTTATAAATTTGAAATGACATGTAGTATTTCGATATTAAAATCCTATGAAAATGAAGATGAAGATGTATTAAAAAGAACGAAAAATTTGAAATGTAGTTCAATTTTTATCCAAATATGGGTTTGTGAGTGAATTTCACTCATATATTACGAAGATATGCGTCACGATGGCTCCATAAATTCCTGAAAAGGTCTAAAATGACTTTTCATATCCACACGTGGCACCAAACCCTACTCGTCCAAAAGTCAATTGAAATCCAACCCTTCCCATTCTGACATCTTTTCGAGTACCCCCCATCGACTGATTTTTTCACACGTGCATCTTGAATTATTTAGCATAAATTTCTTGTATTTACCCTTTTATGCAGTAAGGATACCCAATACTGTCGGATGCTTTCGTGAAATCCTAAAGATTCTTTTATCAGAGCCATAATCTGAGTTTACAATTGAAGTGTTGTCATGGCACTTACGGGTTATGTTACTTAGGATTAGTTCAAGCTAAACTTCTGGCCATCATCGAGGATTGGAATTACTCCAGTAGAATCTTTGTTTTCCTATTTTCCCGGATTCCTGTGTCATGACTTGAGTTAGATTTGAAATTTTCTACTAGAACATTACACGTTGTTAAAGGATATATGGGTTCAAACTCAAATCAATCGGTAATGAGCACATATATCTTATAAAAAACTAACATAGCTTGTAAATTGTCAATGTGTACAACTAGGGGTGTAAACGAATCGAGCCAGTTCGCGAACTTTTCGAACAGGCTCGAAAAATATTCGATTCGAATTCGAGGTTATCGAATTCGAGCCGAACTCGAACATGTTCGAATATGTTTTCGAGCAGAACTCGAACCCAAATTTCTTTGTTCGATAGTTCACGAACTGTTCGCGAACCTTAATATTTTATTTATATATTTGAACTCCGTTTCGAACCGAATTCGAGCCTGAAAAAATTAAAGTTCGAACTTCGAATCGAATTTCGAATATGTTTATTCGAACTCGAACTCGAATACTAAAATTTTGCTAAAGTTCGGTTCGATTCGATTCGTTTACACCCCTATGTACAACTCTCCCATTTTTATTAAGAAAATGGAAAATTATAAAAAACATCATATAGTTTGGTCCAAATCTCACTTTGCAACCATTGTTTGGAAAATTATAGTTTACACATCCTCCAGTTTCATAATTTGTAGCACTTTGCATCCTCTTGACTCGTTTGATATTTTTATCGAAGATTTATTTCCACTTTCCATTATCAACATATATTCTCAAACTTAGAGTCCATTAAGCTATTTATTGCAAATTTTTAAAAACTTTAAAAAAAAAATTTGTGGTGTCAAAATGCTCTTTTCCCGAAATCAAACAACTAGAAAATTTTGATACCCAAAATATTAGTTAAATTTTTTAAAATTTGCAATAGCTAGCTTAATGAGCTCTATGTTTGATGATGTAAGGTGATGAATGAATGCAGTGATGAATCTTCGACAGAAATACCAAATCGAGTCAAAAGAATGCAAAGTGTTACAATTTATGAAAGTTATGGATGTAAACTATAATTTTCCAAACAATGGCTACAAAATGAAATTTGAATCGAACTGCAGACGGTTCAGCCAACTCGGCCTTCAAGTTCATATGGTCATGGGGCATAATCTTGGCGTTTTGTTAAACTTGACGCCCACCCAACCTGATCCTACCTAGGGACATCGTTTTCTTGGTGGGTGTGATGCTTCAAACCCTAGGGACAGTTTCTGTGAGCATCCACATTTGATCGGTAATATTCTAAATATATTTTAGGGTTTGACTCATCACACCCACCAAGAAAACGATACCTTACTGCCCAACTGCACACAAACCATTTTACTTTTTATTTACCAATTTCTCGTGACTTTACTTCACCAATACGATGTCGCTTTAGTCGACATACAAGTCAATTCCATGATGCCACCATGATGCGTGGGTCACGTCATCCTCATTTTAGATTATCGGTGTCTTAATATTATTTTTAGAACTACTGTGATATGAAATTAAATTATATACGATATACATATTGATATCATATGACATATTGACATTCTTAGATAAAATCCCCTCAAGAACCGAACCAGCATGATAGAGTGGCACCGAACATGATGAATACCGAGCACATGTTAGCCGAACAACTGTTAAACCCTCCTCGGGATTCTAGTAAAAGATTAGCAGAAGACCCGGTGATAACCAACAAATTAACCGATGGGGATAAATGTGCATTAAGGGGGTGCGGATTTTTCGGACATACTCGCCACATTACCGCCACAATCTAAGGAGACGTGTTCCTAAACTTTCCCGCCAAGTAAACACAGGAATCGTGCCTATAAATACCCGCTGAGAGTCTCATTTGAAGGGTTGGATTTTTTATGCATAAAATACTCCGAATAGAGCATACTTATTATGTTCGGTCATCTCTGTTATTTTTTCAGATATTCTTGTGTAATAATTTTGTGGTCATATATTGTGTCAAATGTCCTGTAAAAAATCGAGATTGTGATAGTAAAAATTATACTGGACTAGGTCCCGTGGTTTTTCCTTGAATTTGAGGGTTTTCCGCGTAAAAATCTTGGTGTCTTCCCTTTATTTTTCATAAACACTTGATTCTACCAATTACGTAAAATAACGAATCACATCACATACTAATAGAAAGAAAAAAATTTTGGTTGATGGCATTTGTCCTCCCTTACATTCACATACTTCCTCCTCTTGGAAGAGCTTATCTTCCTACAAAACAATATATAGAGTCCGAATGTATTTTCAATTCAAGAAAATACAAACAAAAATGTAGAATTTAATTTTTTTTCTTACGAAAAATCAATTGCCTCGAGTATTTTTTTTCTTCTAAAATATTAATAAAAATTATAATTTGCCTGATTAAATTTCTGTTATCAAAGATTATCAATAAAACATTATGATGATGTTATATTTCCTTGTATGTAATAAGGGTTGACACTATTTATGAGGCACGTTCTATGTCAGTGCATGTGACCCACATTATAATAAATACATATAATGCACATATTATATTGTATAGTTATTTATTTATCTTTTTATATGGTAGAATGTGATTTTGTAAATAATTTTTGGGCCACTACCTGTATGTGAACCCGAATCGTTCTAAAGGAGACGCGAGTCTTTACCATCCAGCTAAACCAGATTCTCGTATTGTATATTTCATTAAACGTAATATTAGTGTTATAAGTTTTATAACACTGTAGGGCTGACGCGGAAAATTTGGTAAGGGGGTCAAAAAAATTTAAAATAAAAAGTGCTAGGCAAAAAAAATTTATATGGTCAAGTATAATTTTAGCGGGCAAACGTAATTTTTAAGGGGCAAACTGTAATTTTGTCGGTGCTAAAATGTAATTTTTTTTAAAAAAAGTTGCCTAAGTTTATCGGCGATTTCGATACAAAACAAGAAAACAAGAGGAAGAACATAGTATTGCAGTCTAAATTGGGCCAGTGCAGTTTAATTGACTTAAAAAGCTTTTTCATTGCTTGCTGGGCTTACAAGTTAGGTGTAGCCCATCAAACTTTTAGGCCCATTTAACATTGAAAACAATAAGTTACTGAAGTATGGCTTATAAGCTGAAGCTTCATTACAGCATAAAGAAGCACCGCTGAAAATCGGTTCTGCTATTTTAGAAGTACTGATTACGCCGTATTATTTTGAGCACAAGCATCTAATCGAGATTCGGAACTCTATGTATGAAATCTGCGGCGTCTCAAGGTCGGTTATCTTGCTTTGTAATTTGTTTTACTTTTGTCGAGTGTAATTTATTATTTTGGTGTTTTTTTTTTTGTATAGTGATTGAGTACTTGTGATATTAGAAGTTTAGATCAATAATTTTTGTGGAGATGAAGATGAATCATTGTCTTATGCTGATTGTGCTTCTAGCCTCTGTTGTTTTATATCGTGTAGCAGCGGAGTCAAAGGTAATTGGACTTCCGGTTTTTGGTACTTATTGTTGATTTTGTGTTGCAGTTGGTCTAATTTTTGGATTATGTGGTGATATACTGTTTTTCCTATTTTTAGGTTATTTATAATACTTCTGATACAAAAGTAAAAGGTAACGGTAATGATAGTGTAAATGGGACGATAAAGAATGGTAAAGATATTAACTCAAATGGAAATGATACGATTAAACAATCGCCTTCGAAAGAAGAGGTGAGTGATGAGCAAAAGAACGGGAATAGCAGTGCTTCAAAAGATGAGCAGAATCAGAATAAGGGGTCTGATTCCAAAGCTGATAAGGTTTCAGAAACTGCTAAGCTTCCGGCAGCAAGAGAAATATGTGATCCGTTGTCAAATAGCTGCAATGATGATGATAATACGCTGGTTGCTTGTTTGAGAGTTCCAGGGAATGGTATGTTTTTTAATTTTCTCGATTGAGTTTTTTTTGGTAGTATTTATTGATAAGCGATTACTTTTAGCAGGTGGTTCTGATTTGCAGTTATCTTTAACTTGACGTATATCTATGCGTTGGAAGTTATGGGTGTTGCAATTTGCGTTTAGTGAATTGTGATAGGTGCTTTGTATTTAAATTCACTTCTGTCAGTAAGATTAACTCTTTTAAGTGCCGTGTACAGGTTTCATTGTTTCAGGTGCCTTACATGGCCAATTGATGTCCAATAAGTGATAGATTAGTTCATATAGACTATTCAAGTTACCACATACTTCAGAGGTGTATGCAGAAAAATCCTGATTATTTACTCAGTCGGTCATCTAGTGATTTGATGTTTAGTGAATTTTTATTGGATCAAATAGTGGGTGTTAGTCAATGAAAACCTGTTAGATCAAATTCCTTCACGAAGGATTTCAAGCTTCAAAAATTAGGAGAAAAAATAGCATAAAAGACCACCTAGCAGGGCGAGCATTCTCATAAAAATCCCTTTCTAGGTTATTAATTTGCAGATTCAGCTTCTTATTGTTGATATTATATGTACCTTGAGCAAGTGGATTTGTTATTACAAGGTTTTGCATAAAATGATTGAACTTCTTGTTATGTGTTTTGGTAGTAGCTGATTGAGTCTTTTTTACGAAACTGTTTCCATATGGACAAGCTAAAAGGGGTTTTGCTCTTGCTATCCCAGAATCTCCGGACCGTTCACTTTTGATTCAAAACAAGGGAAAAGGCCCCCTCAGTGTGACAATATCAGCATCTGATTTAGTTCTTCTAGAAAAGAAGGAGATTCAACTCCAAGAAAAGGAAGTCGCTGAGGTATGGTCTATTGTACCAGAATTTTTCATCCCTTCAGGAAGCCTGCTATGTTTATTGGTCGCTGATACTCTTTTACTAGAATGCCATCCATTAGACAGTACTGCTAAATATTTTATCATAGTTTGATACTGTCAAATAATTCGTTAGATAGCAATTTTGCAACATTTTATTGTTTGCACTTAACTTTATCTGGATATGCCTGCTATGTGTTTTGCATGCGTCGCTCATCATTATTTGACTGCAAGACTCCTATCCAAGGAGTGTCTGAAATAAAGAGTGTCCTTAGTAGGACTTTTTAAGTTACCTTACAGAGCTGCACAGAAACAGAATTATCGACTGAGTGGGCCTAAATATTGATTCATTGGGATAACAACTATTATTGTCTACTTCCAGACTCAAGAAATTGTCCTGCAGAGTTATTGGCGAATTCCAAAGCTTCTATATTTCATAGTTCCTACACATACCAAAAGTGTCATACAATCTATCATTTCTTGGTGTCTTTCATTACGTTACTGTAATTGCACCTTAGGGGATGACCAATTTGGCAATCAATCAACACACCTGGCAGAAGTAGATATAAGTTGGAGTATGATTTCTATGGTAGATATAGTGGCACCTATAAGCCTTAGAAGTCAGTGAGGTACTCTGGATGAATTTCTTTTACCAAGATGATCATCAGCTACTCATCTCTTCTCATAGAAGTTCTAATCATTCTGGGCAATATGCTTTTATTTAATGCCAAATACTGAGCAATTATGCAAATACTTTTTCTCTGAATCATTACTATGAGCCAATTAATAGGTTTTGTAAAAGAAAACCGTGGGTTTCTAAGTAATACTTCATAATAAATAACTGAAGAAACCCTATTTTTTGGCTTGTCTGAATATCTATGTTGTTCCATAAATATTATTTCCTTCTTTCTCCAAGTATGTATGCATTGTTGTTGTGTAATGTTTGGCTTTCGGACTTCTGTTGCAATTGGTAGGAGATGTGGTTTCTACATCAGATCAATTTATATTCTTTTATTTACGAGATTCCTCAAAGCCATAGATCAGGAATGATGTTTAATTTCTGATTATTCTTCATTGTTTCCATTTTTCTTTTAAAGTTTCTGTATACATCAGATTAAAGCCATCATTGATGCTCCTTTTATCATTATTTACGTTGTGCCATCACAATGGCTCTCTATTGTCCTTTGGTAGTCCAAGCAAATCTGATTTGGTTCATCTAATAGCTGCGCATCACATATATTTTATTTCTTTATTTTTTTCATGGCCGGTCATACAAAAAGGCGTCGTATTTCAATTATCGATGCTTTATCATGCAGCTCAAGGTAACTGTCAAAGGAGTAGGAAATGGTCAATTCATCACACTCACGGCGGGGCATGGCGATTGCCATCTTGATATTAGTGACCAATCTATGCATGATAAGGAAACGCTAGGTGGTGATTCCAAGTCCACATTCTTCGACCTCTCTCAGCAAACTTCCTCCATTGCATTATTGTTTTTGGCTGCATTAACAACGGCAGCGTCAGTTTTGATGTGCGTCTTCTTGAGGAGGCGTTTTGCAAGAAAAGCTCTCAAGTACCATATTCTGGACATGGAGCTACCAGTTTCCCATGGCAGCCATCACGAGCCAGGTGCAAATGAGGGTTGGGACGATAGTTGGGGAGACAATTGGGACGATGAAGAAGCACCAACTACTCCATCATTTCCTGTAACTCCAAGTCGCTCAACCAAAGGCATTGCCTCGAGAAAGTATAATAAGGTTGGTCGGAAGGATTAGCGTCAAGAGGTCTCAAGACGACCGGTAAATTATATATACCCATCTAGTTTTCCGTTACTTCATCATTTAAGGTATGTTATTCACAGATTAGATTGGAGTAGAAAAATGACATGCACGACAGGTCCCCGGCTCTAATTCAATTTACTTGGGATGTTCATAACTTTTGGGTCAACGGACTAGTTAAATTGTGAAATTGAAAGAATTTTGATATCATTGAATACCTTTTCGACATATACAATTAGGTGAGAACATGGTGTGGCGTAAGTTTTCTTGATCTTCCAATGATAGCATTATCCATTGTATGTATGTAGACAACTTTGGCTAATTATAAGTTTCCTAGATTGGCCACGAGGCGTCCATCCACTTCTTAGGAATTCCCCAGTTATTATTTAGTTAATGACTGCAAAACAAACTAAAGTTTAAGTGAACTGGATAGTGTTTACCTCTCTTGATTATTTACAATTCAAGATTTTAAAATTGAACGCGTGTTTTGTAAGAAAGTTGTCGGAATTGGTGTAAAGTTTTGCTCTATGAAAGTGTGTGCTTAAACTTTAAGGTATTTTTAAACAATAACTATAGTTGTGGGTTGAATATTTTATTTATGGATTTAACAAATCAAACTTCGATTTCTGAGCATTGAAGCTTAGTAATTGGAGAAGCAACAATTCATCACGATTATGAGACTTCGTTATGGACTTGTGATAATGCTTACAAAACTATGACCACTTATTTTCAGCATAATGATGGATGCCACTATTTTTTTCCAAGAAAGAGGAGCATATGGTATAAATAAACAAACACCTTCTTAATTATTACAATTGATTCACATGGCCAGTCCCAAACGAGGCTGCCAAAATCTGCCATGACTTGAGAAATGTTTGAGAACCGTGATCACAAATTGGCATCCGTATAGCGTGACGAAGATCGTCAAAACCATTCGGCGATCATAGAAAATCAACATATAAATAGTTGATTCATAGAAATGTAAAAGAACGGGGTCACGTCCCCTATTACCCAAATAGAGGGTCTTATAAAGATAGTAACAATAATCATAAATTTGTATCCTAAATAGAGCAGCTCTTTGTTGGTGGCTATGACCGTCGAAGAGTTTCGGCGATCTTCGCTACTCTGTACGGATATCAATTTATGATTACGATTACTATCTTTACAGGGCCCCTCTATTTGGGTAACATAGGATGTACCCCCTTTTTTTACAATATTGAAGTAAATTAAAGAAAAAAAATTTATAGGCGCTCGATCGATCGAGCAAGGCACCAAAATTCTGTTTGTTGGAAACAGATGCTCGATCGATCGATCCCTATATCTGTTGCGTGGAATTGTGTGTCCATTTATGTTCGCGTGCGATTTTTAACGATGTGGTGCCTCCAAATGGTGTCTGTTTGAAGGTATCTCTTGGTTTACTATAAATACAACAATTCCCTCACTTGTTTAAAATCAGAGTTCGAAATCTAAATCAAGTAATAAGTGAAAAATTGAGA
This sequence comes from Haberlea rhodopensis, assembly GCA_907163345.1. Taxonomy (NCBI): domain Eukaryota; kingdom Viridiplantae; phylum Streptophyta; class Magnoliopsida; order Lamiales; family Gesneriaceae; genus Haberlea; species Haberlea rhodopensis. The sequence continues at coordinate 3,985,588 of CAJQUN010000004.1, read as the reverse complement.
GCATTTTGTTTGTTCATCAAATTTCTTCTTATTGAAGTGCTTTGAACCTTTGTGGTTCGAGAACTTGTGATTTGGAGTGCTCTTATCACAAGTCATAATCGTTGTATCTTGTGAGATAAATTGCCATAGCAAAACCGTTAGCACCAAGGCGGGACAATATTTTCTTAAGGACGGAGATTATAAATCTCGCCTCGACATAAACGTTGAAGTCATTGTTCTGTTTGTTACTACATTCCTGAGATACACTTTGAGAGAGGAAATTCAACAACATTTACACTTCTGGATTAACTATGTATATATTATTTTTTAAGTACCAAATCCCGAATCAGGTCGCTTATTATGTTCGGATTTTAATTTTATTATAATGACATTGAAATGCTACCATGATTTAATAACTTCGTTGCCAACTATAAAAACCACAAAAAAGTTCAAATATTTTTTAGAATAATAGTTTTATTGCATTTTCTCATCCCACTACTATCATAAATATATACAAAAATAATACCCAACAAAAAAAAATGTTGATATATATTGTCGATAGTTGCATGAATTTTCCAATCAACGGTAGGAAAAAATAAGTAAATAATATTAAAGAACAGAATCATGTGGACTTACACAATTTAAATTCGTCTTCTACAAATGTGACAAACCAATTGAATTATTCTCTTCATCGCTTCCTCCTCCACCAACTCTTCATTGTCTTCTCTGTCCCATTTACAAATTCTGATTGCTTAGGTAATAATTTTTTTCACGCGTTGTCCTAGTGGTTGTTATCTATTTCTCGACGTAAAAAGACTCAGGTTCGAGTTCTCCCCCTCTCCTAAAAATTTTTGTTAAAAAAAAGAAGAAAAAAAATAATTTTTTTCATAAAGAAATAAATTAGTTCTTGGACGAAACCTTATGGCACATGGTTGTTCCCCGTGGGCTATTTACCTCGCACGAGCCCGCACATGATTGAAGACACTGCACGTTAGATTGGAGTGATAGCCATTGATTAAATTTATTATTAGATATTATTATGTTATAAAATATATATTAAATTTGTATGGGACTAGGTTAAATTAACTCTTTTGTAGAAATCAATGAATTAAAATCTCTTTGTATTTTTAATAGAGATTATATTGAAAAACAGAAAAGAAGAAACACAAATTATGTTTATATTATCCAACATAATATTTTTGAATTGATTTGAGGAAAATTGTGTGCATAAAGTTCAATCATTGAATGTGAATATTCACATGTAACATAGATAGGGACGGACCCAAAAAAAAATTTTGAGGGAAAAAAGATTTTTTTTGGGGAAAGGGTCCGCCATGAACATAGATGATAATATTTTTATCCAAATATTATTACCCCGTAGGGCACCGCCGGTTCGGATTACAACTATTCAATCCCAGAGGACCGAGACAACTGACTTATCTTTACTTTTAGTTGTTCCTGGTCCATAGCTGCAGCCTCGAATTAAGCTAAAAAAAAAAAAAAAAAAAGGGAGATCAGATAATTTAATTTAATTTATATTTTTTTAGAAACTGACCACAATAGTAAAGCTGATGATTTTGTTGTCACCCATATTTGCAAGTAAATTACAAAAAATCGGTTACAGTTGGTGGGGATGTTGTTATCCCGGGATTCGGGTGTCGGGTTTTTATCCCATTCCTCTCTTTTACTGCTTTATAATTCTTTATTTTTTATTTATTTTATATTATGATATTCAAAGTTAACATTATTACATTCTGAAGAAGCGTATTATTTAAGTCTGGTTTATTGTGCTATTGTTGTCATTTTAATATCACATATTTTTTTAAAAAAATATGTGACATATCGTCACTTATTTTTCCCAAAAAATATTTTTTTACTTTGACAATGATTCATGTATCAAATATATTTTAACAGTCATTGAAAACGAACCACATATGTCGATATCTTGTAGCCCATCTGACACCGTTTATATTTGTGGCCCGGAAGTCTCATAAAACATATTTTTCCCATAAAATATATTTTTACTTTGACAATGATTCATATGTCAAATATATTATAACAGTCATTGAAAACGAACCACATATGTCGATATCTTGTAGCCCATCTTACACCGTTTGTATTTATGGCTCGAAAATATCGTGTTCGAGTCTCCGTTCTCCAATCTCAAATAGTTGATAAAAAAAACGACACTCATGTAGTGTAACATGGTTGAAGATGTTATTTATTGTTTGGTTGAGAAATACTGAGGGACCATTAATCTTGTCTAGTTCTTAGGGTACCCATTAACTGCAATTAATTGACATCTTTATTTATTTCATTAATTATGTTATGTACTGTCATTTCAAGTCTGACCCGACTTGATTCTCTATATTATTTACGTAGCCTACCCCAATTTATTGAGATTAAAGGCTTAGTTATTGTTGTTATTATTTTAATTATGGTATGTACCGCGTTATAAGCTATTGTGATTTGTGATGTAATTTTTTAAAAAGATTTTTTTCTTTTGTTTGGTTTATTCATTAAAAGAGCGAATGAATATGGTATTTGATTTACGATATGATTTTAAAAATTTAATTATATCGTTACGACTTGCTATAATTTTTATTCAAACGACAAATAGGCGATCATACTATTCTAAATGATTCTGATTTGGGATAGTTTCATAATCATAGATCTCTATGATTATGAAAAAAATAAAAATATAAAGTGTGCAGTAATACGATCAGATGCTATAGATTTTATTTTTATTTTATTAATTTTTAACTATACAAATTATGACGTATATATAAGTTATTGTACCTCACATAAATCATTTAATTAGCCTTATAATAATTTAATATTCGAGAAAATGATAGTATACATCAAAATCCGAAGATTTAACTCTATAGTGTTCTTATTATATATAATTTTCGTTTTTAATTTTGTTGGAAAGAGTCAAAGCATATAACAAGGTTTTTGGCAATGGATTTATATGGTTTTTCAAATAGGCAATTTACACCATTATTTGAAAATAGACAGTTTACATTCCTGTGATTTTCAGAATAGAAAGTTTATCTCCATATGGTTTGTGAATATGTGCAAAATATCTCATCCATTATGACGTGTGAGGGGGCATTGTGCTGTATTTTTTAAACCAGGTAGTTAAAAATATTTGTTTACAAATAACATGAGGATAAAATATCTTTTGACAATAGCGTAAGGGATAAATTGTCACTAACTCTATTTAACCTAAAAGAAAATTGCCGACGAATAATAGATATATTTAATTATCCACCAAATAAAGTATTGAATGGACTCCTTAGTCCTGCGACTTACTCTCATTCGTAGTCATCTCCATTTGGGGTTGCAGACTCATATTTGAGTTTTGTCAATCTCTTTAGAAAAAAATCCCCTTTCCATTATAAAAAATTATAATAAAAAAAGGTATTTAATTTGATGGCGACCTTTTTGCAAATGCAATATAATAAAATAAATAGAATGATTAATTATCTATGTTTGTATTAACCTTGTAGCTTTCAAATATTAACACATACCAGCTTTAATGGAACAGTGTGTCCAAGCATGTTTCTTTGCCTCAATTTATCAATGATTCCACTTGCAGAGTTTAGTGCGATTCTCAAGAATCAACTCCACAAAGAAACACCTAGACGAAGATTTAAATGATTTCATATTTATATTTTCTAAATTTGATTTTTTTGGGAGGAGGAAACTGCCAATATAATTTGTCTGGTTTTACCTTGAGAGTTTACAAATTTTATTTATTTAAAAAGAATATTATTTGTTAGGATCAAACAGTTATCATTAGACCAAACATTATAGCTGTAATCAGAGGCACAACTTTATTTTATTATACAATGATAATGTAAAGTCTCGTACTAAGTGACAGATGGACATGAGAGACTTCACCATATGGGCACCAATGCGATAAACTTGTTATATCTTAGATAGTAGATGACATGCGTCCGTCCACGAAGGCAGAGAAGAATTACTAGGTACACCACTTCCAACATTATTACTATTTTAGATATCAAAAGGTGTTAGAAATCATTTCATATAATGGTTCTAAGATTTTAATTTTTTTTAAGATTTAAATATAATATAGTGATATAGTATTTTTCTGGAGTGACCAAAAAATTAGTTAAAAATAATTATAATGCTGGAATATGTGAAAATAAGTATGTTTTGAGGAAACCAAATGAAAATGAATAGTAGCGTCAGCTTTTATTTTGAAAGATATATAGAAACAAAATAAAAGGAGACTTTTTTTATTAAAAAAAAGGCGGGCCAGACATATTAGTCTTCTCCAAACGTTACTACCGGTCAAAATATCTCCAATAATCACCTTGAACTCTAACTATTTGCGTATAACTTCGAGCCATGTCTTCTTTGATCGTCCCCTCGCTCTCGTAAAATGACTGAAATCCTTGGATTCCACCCGAAGCACAGATGCATTGTTGGGCCTACGTTGTACGTGACCAAACCAACGTACGCGACTTTTCTTGCATATTCTCTTTATACAAGTTACACTTACTTCAGCTCGAATATCTTCGTTCCTTATTTATCTCTTTTAGTATTACCGCACATCCAACGAAGCATGCGCATCTCTGTCACATTCATCTTTTGGATGTGATTTATCTTGGGTCCATCAACATTGCAGGTCTAATTGTGGTTCAATAAAATTTTTCCTTCAATTTTAGCGGGATATTACGATTGCATAGAACTTCGGTAGCGTTTATCCATTTCAACAAATCCGTCTGAATTATGTGATTAACGTCACTATCGATCTCTCAATCCTTTTGGATAAGAGAACCTAAATATCGAAACTTGGTGCTCATCGATGTCTCTTGACAATAAAATAATTTAATAGTAAATTATTATTACCATATTATGGTTTATCCTTAATGATATGGCTTATTTGATATAATCACCTAAAATTTTTGTATTTATACTCTATTTTTCCAAAAAAAAAATTACAGACATCCATTTCTCCTATTTTCATATTTTTGTTTTGTCTTTTATGTAATGATATGATATGATAAATCAGTTTCTTCGGGTAAAATCACATAAAAGTGTCGAACAAGAAATATCCCGAGTACAGAACCCGAACATGGGATACTCAAGGAGATCAACACCTGCTCGGTTTATTTGTCAAAACTATAGCGGACAATCCGGGCATCATTAACAATTAACGGGGGCGGACGAACGTGCATTGATGACGTGCGGATTTATCAGACAAATCTGGAGTCAATAAGGCTACAATTAGAGGAGATCATATACCGGATTTAACGTGCATTAACCACAAGATTCAGCACTATAAATACAAGCTTAAGATGTCATTACTGAAGTTGGACTTTCTAGGCAAGAAAAGACTTCGAAGAGAGCATATTATATTGTTGTTCGGTCTTTTTGTTCGTGTGTCTTAGTTAAATTCATTATCCAAATATCGTGTCAGAATCCTGTAACAAATCGACGTTTATAGTGAAAATTTTATATTAGATAAGGTCTAGTGGTTCTTCCTTCGTTTTGGAGGTTTGTCACGTAAAAAATTTTGAATATTTATATTTATACTCTATTTTTCCAAAAAAATTATTTTCATATTTTTGTTTTCTCATATGTAATTACACTATTACTTATGTTACATCATATTTTATTATGAGGGGTGCAAAAAAAAGGTCAAAAAGAGAAGTGGTCCATATGACAAAATTCCAAAATTCTTAAAAAGGAAACGGTATAATTATATAATAAATAAACACAGGGAACAAAAAGGTGTAGGCGGCCGGCGGCACCACATGCCGCCGTGATTAACTATTGGCGGTGGGCAAAAAATTAAGTCCATTGTCTGATTGTCTCCCTTGATTTGCGCTATGCATCCCACCACCAAATAATTATGAATGTGTTATTCCGTAACTGGCATGTCATTGTTTACTGATAATCAATGAACAAATCACACATTGTTCATAGAAATGAAATTAATCCAAAAGCTCATTGATATCAATTAAATTTGCGATGACTTGCTGATATCAATAGAGAGGGGGTTCACCTCTCTTTCTCCTCCAACACTCAATATAACAGCCGGGATATTAGCAAATATCTTCTGCAATGACCTGAAAATACGAAGCAAATGTGAGAAGGGGCCGGAAGTTGTTCCGGCGGGTCCCCTCCGACGCTCAAGTCAGGCGAGAGAATATGAAGAGAATATATGCTGTAAGTGAAAGCAATTATAAAATTAGTCCTTAATCAATACTCCAAACCTGGTATTTATAGGCGGAGATCTAAGAGTAGTATTGCAACAATGACTCTTTCCATGTTTATCCAAATCTTACCCAGATATGTCAAGATCCTGAGAATACAATCAAATCCCTGATATTGCTCCGCATATCTAGGACTAGATATCTTGGGGAACTGGTTTCCTTGCTGAGAGCCGGTAGCAACAAGGGAAATGAGGAGAGCTCGGCCTAACAGCTCGGGCTCTCAAAAGAGGTCTCACGTCGAGTTACTGGAGGGAAACAGGTAAGGCGGAACAGGTCGACCAAACAGGTCGGATCTCGCTAAAGAGCTCGGATGGGTAGGCGAGGTCTCGCCGAAGAAAGACGAGTAACATGCCTTGGAGCCAGGTCGGCTCGTCAGGTGGTATCTTTTAGCGGGTATCACTCATAATTCATGTGATTACAATATTCAAAACAATATTGATGTGATTCGAGATTTTTGAATATAAGGTAGAATAAAGTGCTAATGAAAAATAACGATAAACACACCAAGATTTTTTACGTGGAAAACCCTCAAATTGAGAGAAAAACCACGGGACCTAGTCCAATATAAAACTTCACTATAAACTTTGATGATTTACAAGACTCTCTTGACACAAATAACAATCACTCAACGACTTCTACGAATATTTTTAGAAAAATAACAAAAAGATCGAACAAACATGAATTTGCTCTCTTCGGAGTCTTTTTTGCCCAGAAAAAATCCAACCCTTGCAATGAGGCTATCCAAGGGTATTTATAGGGCTGTCCTCAGTAACTAACTCGCGGGAAATCAGCAACATGATGTCCTCTGATCGTGGCTTGACTGGTGCCAAACGTGTCCGAGCAATCCGCCCCATTAATGCACGTTCAATCTAAGCCGGTTAATTAGTTTTAATTATGACCGGGTTTTCCGCTACACTTTGACCAAAATCCCGAAGAGGGTAAGGGATGCTCGATAATATGCTGATCAGTATTCTGTGTTCGGTAACCATCTCTTCGGTCTAACTTCTGTTCGGCGATTTTAGAGTTTGTATCTTCATAAATGGATTTTACCCGAGAAAATCAATATGTCATATGACATCAAATATATATAAAAAATTTAAAATAATAGAATTCGTCATGTTTTCATTAGTAGTTCTTGAAACAAATAAAATTATATCATTTTTATCTGACACTCAAAATATGTATATTCTGGTATTATAATCGTTAACACTGGAAAATAAATTAAAAAATCAGTCAATTGTTACCTATAAATTACTAACCCAAACTCTTCTTTTGTTAGATGTATTTGCAAAGACCTGACAATTTATATACTATGCAATCACACTTCAAAACACAACTATTAGGAAAAGTAAATAATCCTAAATTTATTTACACAATCCTCTTAGAAATAAATAACAAAAAATGATAAAAATTGTGAAACATTAAATGCTAACACGAGTATGGATGACAATGGGATGGTCACACCCGGACCCGCATTGAACCAGCCCCGTCGGGGCGGTCTGTACCCGCTTCAACCGGGTTTGGAAGCGGGACGGGGCGTGGGATTGGCCGAACCCACACCGACCCGCCCCGCCCCGCTATACATTTTTAATTTTTTTTGCTTCTTTGATTGAACAATAAAGTGTCATTATTTAATTTTACCATGTGTTCATATTAAGGAAATTGTAAATTTTGAAGGGAATGAGAGCAAATTAATAAATATTTGATAGCTTAAAGATAGTTTCAATTCTTATTATAAATATTTGCTAGAGAAAAACATGAAATTTGACCACAAAACTCAATTTTTGTGTTTCAAAATTGATTTCTAGCTAATTTGAACCTGGGGAAACCCTAGGCGGGGTGGGGCGGGTTCGGTGTTATGTGTAGCGAGACGGGTTCTGAGATTGACCAAATACGTCACAAACTCGCCCCGTTGCCATCCCTAAATAGGAGAGAGCCAGGGAAAGATCATACGAACACGTAAATAAGGCGAGTCTTTAACTTAATAAAGAACGGGAGAGAGAAAGACATAATAAACATACATACAAATTTGTAGGTTGAGTTTGAGATATTTTTTATTTTTTGTAGTTGTAGATATGCCTTCAAGGTTTGTATCTATAGACTTTCGTAAGGGTCGTTAAAAATATATTGAAATTTTGATACCTCTAAACTTTTATAGTATTTAAAAAAGATATGTTTGAATATTACCCGACTTTAAAAACTCTATGAAAATCTATTTAGAATATCAGTAGACTTCTATAGAGTATATAAAAACATAGATTGGATAACAATAGACTTCTGTAGAGCATATAAAAGTCTAGTTTGAATACCTCTAGACTTTTAAACTACATATCATTAAAAATTCATAAAAGTCTTGAATCAGTACACCCCTTATATTATAAATTACATATATTTCAATGACATTTTTTTGTCAATCAATTGTGATGGAATAATTCAAGCATGCATAATAAATATATTTTTTCATAATTTACAAATAAAACTAATCTATAACTTTTTTCTATAATATTGATTTACATCGGATAAATATAGACTACTATTTAATTTACTACTTAGGTATGTGAAACGTAGAGATTTTAATGAAATTTTTTCTTAAAAAGGATAAAGGGGCCTTGAAATTAATATCATGCAACAAAAACCACCCAACACCTCATAGGTAGGCACAGCCTTCTCTACTTTGCAATTAATAATCATCACATGTAAGGTTTTATTACACATCCTTCTCTGCCGAGCTAACTAATGGTTCGTGTCTGCTCTTATTACATACTAACTTTTTTGTGTGAAAGATATGCTTATCTAGACAATCATTGTAATATTCATAATTATAAAAAAAAGATTAATTTTGTAATATCTAAAACATCAATCAACCAAATTTTATATCCCAGATAACTAATAAGGTAATACTTGATATGGATGATAAGATAATCATTGATTTTGATTGAATAACTCATACTGTCACACACCAGACAACATATAATTAACATATATTACATATATCTATCAGTTTTTTATCACTCATATTATATATCCACATCAAATCACACACCACACACCAATCATGTACAACGTATCAAACAGTATATAAGTGTGTTGGGTATTGTGGCCCAAAATTAGTTTAAGCCCATTATCCTAAACCCTTTATTTAAACCTAACCTAAACCCTAACCCTAATGAAGTCTGAGATAAGCGCCTCTCACATTTTTTGTTCTCATCCTTCATTCTGGAAAAGCGATAGACGTGCGCACCATTCTCCAATCTGATTTTGAGTCTCAGTCGCCCGCCTCACAATTCCTTAACCAGTACGTGCGCCTCCTTCACCACTATTCACTCTCGTTTTTCTTCCTGCTCCTGTTTTGTGCGTGGCCGAGTGGTTGCGTGGCTTTGTGCTGTGCGTTGGAGTGGTTGTGCGCTTCGCTGGTGACGGGTGGTTGCTGGCCGTGTGGGTTAGGCAGCAGGCGTGAGTGCTGGTAGCAGGCGTGAGTGCTGGTGAGTGGTGGTCGTTGGCTATGTGTTCGGTGGTGGCGTGAGTGGCTGTGTGCACTTCGCTTGTGACTAGTGGCTACTGGACGTGTGGTGTGAGGGTGCTGGCCGTGTGTGTTCTTGTTGTGTGCTTTGTGCTTTCGGGCAGAACGTGGGTGTTGGGTGTTGTCCAAACCTTCCGGCCTTTACCTTGGATTCTCTCCGTGACGTCGATTGGGAAAACAGCAGATCTGAGCCTGCCTCGATATCCTTTTGATATTAGTATTATATTTGCATATTGTGTATTTGCATTTGTCTTTGTTTTGCAGGTATACATGGCGATGCCAAGGCGGATACCCTCCTAACAGTGGTATCAGAGCGGCTATCCGCGCCTGGTGGGTGAACAGCGACGCTCGGGCAGCGGCTGTTTGGCGGTTCAGATTCTGCACCAGTTCGGCTTTTCGGTGGAAAAACCCCAGAGCGTTGACCTCTGGGTTGTAAGTGATTGGCTTGAACCCTAAAACTTTTACTGCTTTGTTGAGCGTCTAGGTCTTAGGTTCTGAGGCTTGCTTGCTGTAGAAAACTAGGATTTGTGTGATTCTGTGTTTTCTGTGTTTTTCAGTGTGGCTCACTGAAATTTTAAAATTGTCTAAAAACTTTCAGTTTTTTCATTATTTGTGCCTGTTTTGTGTGGTCATGCTTCTGCTGCTTACTTTGTGTAATTTGGTAGCCTGTGATTTAGTGTGCGTAATTTGCTTGTGTGCAATGGCTTCTATATCTGGCTATAACATGGAACCATTTAATGGAAAATCTGATTTTTCTATTTGGCAACAGAAAATGAAAGGAATTTTAATTCAACAGAAAGTGTTTAAGGCTATATGTGGTAATTATGCTGATTATATTACCCCTGCTAAGAAAACTGATGATGAATTTGCTTACTCTTCCATAATCTTGAACTTATCTGACTCTGTGCTCACAAAATGTGATAAACTTAATTCTGCTAAACTTCTTTGGGAAAAATTAGAAGAGCTTTATACTGAAACCTCTTTGCCTAGTATTGTTTTTACTTGAAAAATTTTTCAGATTCAAGCTTGACTTGAACAAAGATGTTGATAAGAATCTTGATGTGTTTACTAAATTGATTCAAGATATTAAGTTAACTGAAGATAGGAATATTGATGATTATACTCCTATTGTGCTTTTAAATGCTATTTCTGAGACATATAGTGATGTCAAATCTGCTATTAAGTATGGTAGAGATTCTATTACGCTTGACACTGTGATTAGTGGTCTTAAGAGTAAAGAACTAGATTTAAAAGTGAACAAAGGTAGTAAGCAAAATTCAGATGAAGTTATGCATGTTAGAGGTAGGTCTCAACATAGGTATAACAAGACTAGGTCTAAGTCTAGGCCTAAGAACAGAAAGTGCTTTAACTGTGGTGATCCTAATCACTTTATTAAAGACTGTCCTAAAAAGAAAAACCAGAAACAAAATGATAACAACCAATCTTATGAACAAGTGAATCATGCTTCCTCATCCGGTGAAAACTCGGATGATATCTTTATGGTGACTGATTTATGTGATGTTGTGAATTCTGTGCATTCATCTACTGTGTGTGAAAATGAATGGCTAATTGATTTTGGTTGCTCTTATCGCATGTCACCCTTTAGAAATTTGTTTTCTAATTATAAAGAAGTTGAAAATGGTTCTGTTTCTATGGCTGATGAGAAACTTTGTAAAGTTGCTGGTATTGGTGATGTTTATTTGAAATTTGATTCTGGTTATTCTATGACTCTAAAAGATGTAAGACATGTTCCTGCTTTGTGCAATAATTTGATGTCTTGTGCTGCTTTAGAATCTGGTGGTTTTGAGGGTAGATGGGGAAATGGAGTTATGAAAATATTAAAGGGTTCTTTGGTAGTTTTCAAAGCTGAAAAGAAAAGAAACCTTTATGTTTGCAAAACTGAATCTGTGTATGATAATGTGAATTCTGTGACTGATGACTTGACTAATCTGTGGCATAGAAGATTAGGTCATATGAGCGCTAAAGGTCTAGAGATTTTGCATAAAAAAGGTTGTTTTGGTAAAGACAAGTTGTCTTGCATGCCTTTCTGTGATTCTTGTGTTTATGGCAAACAACAAAGAGTTAAATTCTCGGTTTCCCCTTCCCCTAATGTGACTAAGAGTTCTGTGATTCTTGAGTACTTGCATGCTGATGTGTGGGGGTCCCTCTATTGTTCCTACACAAGGTGGTAATAGATACTTCCTATCTGTGATTGATGACTTTTCTAGAAAAGTATGGGTTTTCTAATGAAAAATAAATCAGATGCTTTTGAAAAGTTTCAAAATTGGAAGATTTTAATTGAGAACCAAACTGGTAAAAAGATTAAGAAACTTAGGACTGATAATGGCTTGGAAGTCTGTAGTTCTGTGTTTGACAATTTGTGCAATGAATCTGGGATTCAAAGGCACAAGACTGTTCCCTATACCCTTCAGCAAAATGGTGTTGCTGAGAGGATGAATAGAACTCTCCTTGAGAAAGTTAGAAGTATGCTTGCATCTTCTAGCCTCTCAAAGAAGTTTTGGGGTGAAGCTGTTGTGACAGCTGCTTACTTGATCAATAGATCTCCTTCTGTGCCTTTAAATGGTTTGTGTCCTGAATCTGTTTTTGTTGGTAAAGAACTTGATTTTTCTAATCTTAAAGTGTTTGGTTGCTCTGCTTTTGTGCATAGGAAAGGTGATAAACTTGAACCTAGATCTACTAAGTGTGTCTTTCTAGGTTATCCCGAGGGAGTTAAGGGATATAGACTATGGCTAAGAAGTGAACCTGGTTTTAAAAGTATTATAAGTAGGGATGTAATTTTCAATGAGTCTGAAATGCCTTGCTTGCTTCCTTCTGTGCCTATTGATGAGTCTGAGTCCAGTGCTACTCCTAGCAAGGTGGAGCATTTCTCTGGTGTGCTTCCTGTTAATGAACCTGAGATTCATGGGATGCCTGAAAATCATGATATTGTTGTTGAACATGAACCTGTTGTGCATGATGAATTGGTTGCTAATGAACAGGAAGATTTGCATGATTATCAATTGACTAGAGATAGGGCTAGGAGAAACATAAGACAACCTGCTAAGCTAAGTGATTTTGACCTTGCTTCTTATGTGTTCAATGTGTTTGAATCAATTGATAGCTGTGAACCTAAAACCTACAATGAAGCTTTGAAATCCAAAAATGCTAATGACTGGCTGTGTGCTATGAAAGAGGAAATGCATTCTTTGATTGTGAATCATACTTGGATTCTTGTTCCTAAACCTGTTAGTTGCTCAATTTTTGATTGCAAATGGTTATTTAAGGTTAAGAATGAAAATGATTCTGTTAGGTTCAAAGCTAGACTTGTAGTTAAAGGTTTTACTGAAAAAGAAGGTGTAGATATCACTGATGCTAAGCCTGTTAATGTGCCATTAACTGCTCATTTTGTGTTGAGTAAAGATCAATGTCCTAAATCTGATTTTGACTTTGATTCTATGAAGAATGTGCCTTATTCAAATGATATAAGATATGTTATGTATTTGATGGTTAGTACTTGGCATGCTATATCTTATGTTGTTAGTTGCTTAAGTAGGTATGTGTATAACACTGGCATGTTGCATTGGAATGTTGTTAAATGGCTGTTGTCTGTAGTTGTTAAACTCAAAGGTTATGCGTTTAATCATGCTGATAAGTGTACTAAGTGTTTGTCCCTTAGTAAGTTTCAATCATATTTAAAAATTTTAAAATTTGATACTGGTGATTGATGCATGTATAGTCCCTTGGTTAGTGTTTTATAACCTGCTGTGTGCTCGTTGTAAAATTGTTACCCTGGTTACTTTCCCACTTTAACTTGCTGTGTGCTTGTTATTGTTTTTCTTGTCTTTACTTTGTGTTTTGACAGGAACTTGGTCCACACAATTACTTTGTGTATTGTGGGGACCATAAGGCGATGATGATGTCTGCTTGTATGTTTTCCCTACGTTTGAAGAGAAATCGGTATTGGGCCAAGGTGGAGATTTGTTGGGTATTGTGGCCCAAAATTAGTTTAAGCCCATTATCCTAAACCCTTTATTTAAACCTAACCTAAACCCTAACCCTAATGAAGTCTGAGATAAGCGCCTCTCACGTTTTTTGTTCGCCTCCTTCATTCTGGAAAAGCGATAGACGTGCGCACCATTCTCCAATCTGATTTTGAGTCTCAGTCGTCCGCCTCACAATTCCTTAACCAGTATCTGCGCCTCCTTCACCACTCTTCACTCTCGTTTTTCTTCCTGCTCCTGTATTGTGCGTGGCCGAGTGGTTGCGTGGCTTTGTGCTGTGCATTGGAGTGGTTGTGCGCTTCGCTGGTGACGGGTGGTTGCTGGCCGTGTGGGTTAGGCAGCAGGCGTGAGTGCTGGTAGCAGGCGTGAGTGCTGGTGAGTGCTGGTCGTTGGCTGTGTGTTCGGTGGTGGCGTGAGTGGCTGTGTGCACTTCGCTTGTGACTAGTGTCTACTGGACGTGTGGTGTGAGGGTGCTGGCCGTGTGTGTTCTTGTTGTGTGCTTTGTGCTTTTCGGGTAGAACGTGGGTGTTGGGTGTTGTCCAAACCTTCCGGCCTTTACCTTGGATTCTCTCCGTGACGTCGATTGGGAAAACAGCAGATCTGAGCCTGCCTCGATATCCTTTTGATATTAGTATTATATTTGCATATTGTGTATTTGCATTTGTCTTTGTTTTGCAGGTATACATGGTGTTGGAATCGAAGAGGGGGGTGAATGAGATTCCTTGTGTTGGGTTTTGGAAACCCGAATAATCTTGGTTTTGATGTTAACAAAACTTGTTATTGTGTTGCTAACATATTTCATCAAGTGTGCAGTTCATAGATCATAACTTAGAAGCTTGATGAATTACAAAGAAATAGCTTGAAAATATCAAGCTGGACCAAGTCTGAAATCCTGGCAGGGCGGATTGTTTCGATCATATCTCATAGCTCGGATATCGAAATGGCGTGCTTCCAAAGAGATTAAACAGCCAACTTAAAATACTAAAAGTCATATTTCACAACAGATCGGCTAGTTCAAATGTTATCAAGGAGAAAATACGCCTGCAAGATCGAGCTGAACCGCGAAGAAACAGCAAGCTATTTCAGCAAGCAACTGTCAGTCTGGTGGCCATAACTCTCAGATCGCTTAACGGAACGGAACGATTTAGTATGGTTGGAAAGCTAAGACAAAGATCTACAAGTCATCTTTGTAAGTGAAAGACTGAATCGGACGTTAAGATGGCCAAAAAGCTTCTGAAAGTCACGCCATTTGACGCCTATAAGATCAAGCTGTTACAGCAAAGTCCCTGTCAGTCTGGTGGGCATAACTCTTAGCTCGCTTATCGGAACGGAACGATTCAGTATGGGTTGGAAATCTAAGACAAATATCTACAAGTCATATTTGGAAGTCAAAGACTGAATCGGACGCTAAGATGGCCAAAAAGCTTCTGCAAGACACGCCATGTGTTGCTGCATCCAGCAAACAGACAGCAGGAGCATTGCCTCGTATTTCGAGCATAACTCTCTCATACGAACTCGAAATCGAGCGATTTTTGATTCCATGGAAATCTAAGAGAAAGGGCTACAACTTTCATGTGGATCACTTTGCCCAAAAATCAAAGAATGAAGAGTTACAAGCAACAGATCTAAGAGCAAGTTTATCAATCTGTTTTTGTATCAAGCTGATTGTCCAGACTGATCCGGACCAGACTGATCTGTCCTTGCTGATCTGGACCAGACTGATCTGCCCGTGCTGATCTGCCAGATTGATCTACCGTGCTGATCTGCTAGACTGATCTACCAAGCTGATCCGTCCAATCCGGTCCGAAATACAAATAGCCCAGAAACCAGAATATGACCGTTGCAAGCTCGGGAATGGTGCAGAACCTTTTCCAACGGGCATATTCTTGTGTCTAACATATATATCATTACTTGGGGCTATATATACATGATTTGGAAGCTCAATAACAGCTGATTGAAGATCAATCAAAGCCTTCCAAAGCAAACCCACTTGGGATTCAATTGAGGAACTTAAAAGACAAAAGATGCTAAATGAAGAGCACTCCTCAAACCTTTGGCACCACTTACCTTGCTATATCAGATCTAGTTAGAGATCATTTGTGCCATATATATTCACTCTATTCATTGTATATGAGAGCTTAATAGATGAGTGAATATCATTGTAACGGTTGATGATTTATCATAACCGATGAGAGGTCTTTGTATGTGAGACATTAAAGAACATACATAGTTGAGTTGCTAGGAGTTCTAGTTGGATGGGGAATTCCCAACTGGATCGGGTTTGTACAACGGGATTGTATAAATCAAAGTCTTCTAGTGGAATCCTTCCATGAGGTGGAAGAAGGGGAGACGTAGAAGGATTACACCACCTTCGAACTTCCATAAACAAATGCTTGTTTATTTATTTTAATTGCATATCTTTAAAATGCCTTTCAAATGTTTAATCGGTTTTAGAGCTGGTTATGTCGAGTGTCTTCCGCTCGATTTTGTAATCGAACTCGATATAATCTCTCGGTGCAATTATTTCAAGAACACGAGCTATTAAAGCTCAAGTTGGTTGAACTCGGGTGTGGAATGGCAACCCACCCCCGGAATCGATCCTGACACCTTGGCTACTTTAACGTTTTAAAATGAGTTTGAAAAATAAAAGAGTTTTGCGCTTGCAGAAGCCTTAAGTCAATCGATAAATAAAAAGAACAAAATAAATAAATGCGTAAAGGAATTAAAGCAATAAAAGAGATAAGGATTTGTTATAGAAGTTCGGCGATGAATCGCCTAAGTCTCCTCTTCCCGGTTAGATAACCTCCAACCGAGGTTCCACTAGAACAATTGATCTTGGCCTTGAGGGCTCCAAGTTAGCCACAACACAACTCTTCCCGAGTTACAAAGCTCTTCCCGAGCACACTACTCTTCCCGAGTACACAAGCTCTTCCCGAGCACAATACTCTTCCCGAGTACACAAAGCTATTCCCGAGCACAATACTCTTCCCGAGTACACAAAGCTCTTCCCGAGCTACCAACACTCTTCACGAGTCTTCTTGGCCTTAAGGGCTCCAAGGATAGCCATACACATGCACCAACTAGACTTGTTGATGACTTTACAATTTTCCAACTTGCTTTGGTGTTGGAGGACCTTTTCAATAGATCAAATCAAAAACACCTTCACGGTGCACTCACACAAAGAAAACAAGACTCTAACAAAGAAGACAATTACAAACTCCAATACAACAACAATGTATGGAGATTGCAATACAATTTGAAATAATAATTATCAAGACTTTGTAGAAGTTTGTAGGCTTGTTCCTTAGCTTCAAAATGCTCCAAAGCATCAATATTTATAGTGTAGGAGGCTCCCTAGGCTCCTACTAGCCGTTGCTACACAAAAGGCTGAAATCACTCCTCGATCGCCTCGGACACCGCAGGCGATCTCCATCGCCGCGCCCCAACGGTCAGCATAAATCACGCATCGCCTCAGGCGATGTCCCGATCGCCTCAGGCGATCCAAATTAAATTCCAATGTCGTAGCCTCAGCAGCCTAAAATCTTGCATCGCCTCGGGCAAAGTTTAGATCGCCTCAGGCGTTCAACGCATCGCCTCAGTCGATCATGCCATCGCGCCAGGCGATCTCTCCCTGCGCGCAGTCCTCGGCATCGCGTCAGTCGATGTGCGGGGCGAAGTGTCAAATGGTTGCCATCGCCTGGAGCGATCTTCCTCGCATGCTCGCCTAGCCATCGCCTCTGTCGATGTGCGTGGCGATGCCTCGCCTGGCACCCATCGCCTGGGGCGATCCAGGCCAGAATATGCACACTCGATTTTCTTCATTCCAAACCACTTTTCATCACTTAATCTGCACACTAAGTAGATGCATTAGTATAACAAACACAAGTTTTGTTGATCATCAAAACTCAAAGATGACCGGCGATAATTTAACGCATTAAACGCAACCATGCGTTTAAGGCTCAACAATCTCCCCCTTTTTGATGATCACAAAACTTGATAAACTTGAATAAGTAATATGCATGAAATGTGAGTAAAAATGACTCCCCCTTAACAATTGCATAACACATACAAGTTAAACAAGTAAAGCATCAATCAAATAACTCTCCCCCTCAAACCATGCATACACAAGCTCTCCCCCTTAAACTATGCATGTATTAAGGTTCAAGTTTATCATAAAATTCTCCCCCTTTTTGTGATAATCAAAAAGCATAAAATTTAAATAAACATAGCTCACATATGTTGACACATAGCCATATTTTAACAATTTTACACATGGTCCTCACCAATCATGTAATAGCTATTAGATCAAATCAATTAGTGAAATACACATGCGTTTAAGGCACTCAACCATAAATTATAAACATTGCAAAGTGTGCATATGTACATGCATTCATGCCCAATAAACAATAAAATTATCAATTCATTATCACAAATCATATAATTGCACATTTTCGCATAGCATATTCAAATTTGAATGCAAGGCATATCAAGATACTTACTATAAAAAGATAAGCATACATCATGCATTAACCAATTATGCTAAGGGGTATTCCATTTTACTACAATGAATATTGAGCTTCAATATTTATTGATCACAATTAATTTGTGCCAATGAAATTTGAATTGCTCTTCTAAAATGAATAAAGTAAATTTTACCCTCGATGACAAGAGTTCGTTCTTGTCATTGGTCCAATGCCTCGCGCCTCTTCTATTGAGGTGAATAAGACGAACTCCTTCTTTGAATTGCTTGGTCCTTCATCCTCCATCCCATTGTTGTTCCTACAAAATAAATTTATACTAGGAGGATCTTTGGTACCCATTTGATTTTTGGGTCCTTGATGGTTAGCTTCCTTAGGCACCTTTGGAATCCATTTCCACCTCTTGTTAGGTTGGTATTGGATTTTAGCAAACCTACATTTATTCTTAGTATGCCCATTTTTACAACAATAGTTGCAAGTAGGAGAATCATGCTTGGCTTTAGCTAACATGGTTGAAAATGATTTTGATTTGCTTGAAAAACCTAACCCGGCTTTGTCAAAGCTACAACGTTGCAAGCCAAGCAACTCATTCATCTTTAAACTACTATCACTAAATTTGGCAAAAGATGTCTTTAAATCAAGCACTTGATTTTTCAAAATAATATTTTCTTCTTCCTTCTTGGCCAAGTCTAGCTTAAGCAATTTGTTGCTCTTCTTGGTTTTACCAAGACAATCAATGAGTTCATTATAAGCATCTAATAATTCATCATAAGATGGTACCTCATCATCATCCTCTTCATCTTCATCTCCAAGAGCTATTAGACAAAGATTTTTGGCTTCTTCTTCATCGGAGTCACTATCACTCCATGTGGCTATACACGCCTTCTTCTTGCCTTTGTCTTCATTCTTCTTCCTAGGGCATTTGTTAGCATAATGGCCTTTTTCTTGACAATTATAGCAAGTTACCTCATGTTTGGATTCTTGTTTGGTAGCATTAGAGGTCTTTGACTTGCTATGTTTGTTGAAGAGCTTCTTGAACTTCTTTGTGAACAACATCATCTCTTCATCATCATCATCTTCTTCATCATCGGAATGGTCTTTCCTTCCAACCAAGGCGATCTCATTTCTCTTGGATCTATCCTCCTCCTTTACTTCTCTCCTTGTGGCAACTTCTAGCTCATGAGTCACCAATGTGCCATGGAGCTCATCAAGATCATAAGATGCGTTCTCCCCTATGTTGGACTCGATGATGGCCGTCCTCTTGGCATTCCATTCCTTTGGTAAGGCTCTTAGTGCTCTCCTTCATATTTGCTTTGGAGGGTACTTCTCTCCAAGTTGGGCAAGCTCATTTATGATAAGGGTGAGCCTCCTAAACATGGAATCCACCTCTTCTCCGGACTCCATCTCAAAAGTCTCATATTTGAGTTGTAGAAGGTCAATCTTGGTCTCCTTCACTTGATTGGTTCCTTCATGACAAATTTGCAATTTATCCCATATCTCCTTAGCGGTTGAGCACATTGAGATCCGGTTGTACTCCTTCATATCTAAAGCACAATGCAAAATATTAATAGCTTTAGCATTTTGTGAAATTAAAATCATGTCCGCTCTTGTGAAATCGTCCATTTCTTTGGGAACACTTATTCCCCCAATTTCCTTTAAAGGAACATGTGGACCTTTCACTATGATCTTCCATAGGTCATAATCTACGGATTGGATGTATAGAGAAATTCTATTTTTCCAATAGCCGTAATTATCACCCGTGAAGAGCGGAGGGCGATTCGTCGATTAACCTTGAGCAAACTCATTTGCTAGATTAGCCATAAAAAGATTTTGATTTAAAAACAAAAATCAAATGGCTCTGATACCACTTGTTGGAATCGAAGAGGGGGGTGAATGAGATTAATTGGCTACTTTAGCGTTTTAAAATGAGTTTGAAAAATAAAAGAGTTTTGCGCTTGCGGAAGCCTTAAGTCAATCGATAAATAAAAAGAACAAAATAAATAAATGCGTAAAGGAATTAAAGCAATAAAAGAGACAAGGATTTGTTATAGAAGTTCGGCGATGAATCGCCTACGTCTCCTCTTCCCGGTTAGATAACCTCCAACCGAGGTTCCACTAGAACAATTGATCTTGGCCTTGAGGGCTCCAAGTTAGCCACAACACAACTCTTTCCGAGTTACAAAGCTCTTCCCGAGCACACAAGCTCTTCCCAAGCACAATACTCTTCCCGAGTACACAAAGCTCTTCCCGAGTACACAAAGCTCTTCCCGAGCTACCAACACTCTTCACGAGTCTTCTTGACCTTAAGGGCTCCAAGGATAGCCACACACATGCACCAACTAGACTTGTTGATGACTTTACAATTTTCCAACTTGCTTTGGTGTTGGAGGACCTTTACAATAGATCAAATCAAAAACACCTTCACGGTGCACTCACACGAAGAAAACAAGACTCTAACAAAGAAAACAATTACAAACTCCAATACAACAACAATGTATGGAGATTGCAATACAATTTGAAATAATAATTATCAAGACTTTGTAGAAGTTTGTAGGCTTGTTCCTTAGCTTCAAAATGCTCCAAAGCATCAATATTTATAGTGTAGGAGGCCCCCTAGGCTCCTACTAGCCGTTGCTACACAAAAGGCTGAAATCACTCCTCGATCGCCTCGGACATCGCAGGCGATCTCCATCGCCGCGCCCCAACGGTCAGCATAAATCACGCATCGCCTCAGGCGATGTCCCGATCGCCTCAGACGATCCAAATTAAATTCCAATGCCGTAGCCTCAGCAGCCTAAAATCTTGCATCGCCTCGGGCGAAGTCCAGATTGCCTCAGGCGTTCAACGCATCGCCTCAGGCGATCATGCCATCGCGCCAGGCGATCTCCCCCTGCGCGCAGTCCTCGGCATCGCGTCAGTCGATGTGCAGGGCGAAGTGTCAAATGGTTGCCATCGCCTCAGGCTTTGGTCATCATCGCCTGGAGCGATCTTCCTCGCATGCTCGCCTAGCCATCGCCTCTGTCGATGTGCGTGGCGATGCCTCGCCTGGCACCCATCGCCTGGGGCGATCCAGGCCAGAATATGCACACTCGATTTTCTTCATTCCAAACCACTTTTCATCACTTAATCTGCACACTAAGTATATGCATTAGTATAACAAACACAAGTTTTGTTGATCATCAAAACTCAAAGATTGACCGAGGATAATTTAACGCATTAAACGCAACCATGCGTTTAAGGCTCAACACATGGATACCCTCCTAACAAAGTGTACAAGTAAAATGATCAAACACTTGTAAAACTGTATCTGATTGGAGTAATAGGATTGGAAGTGATTGATATAAATATGATTAGTAAAATGATGTGATAGGCTGAGAAATAGTGATAGATTGTTGATAGTTAATACTAAATTTGGGTAAAAGTTGTTTGACTTAACCATTATATTTATTAGGGATATAATTGTGAAGTAGCTCTCTCAATATGCTTTTCCGACTGATGAGATCAATAATCATACGAGAGCGAAGTCATAAGATTTTGTAACTGAAAGATAATTTTACAAGGTTTGTTAATTAGAGAAAAACATGAAATTCAATCACAAAACTCAATATTTGTACTTCAAAATTGATTTCTAATTAATAATTTTGCATTCCCATTTTGGTCAAACCCGTCCAATTGTCATCCCTAGCTAATATATATATATAATGTCATGCCTTCAAATAACAAATTATCGTCAGGAATATTTGATTTTATCCCAGGGTGCAATACCCTGATGGTGCATCATGCATTATGAATATTCCAAATGGAATATCTCAACGTATGGTAAGATTTACCTCTAAAGATAATGCCATTCGGGGTAGTATTAAAATAACTTGTAATGTCAGAAGTGTCGATTATTTGGAAAAATATGTTTAATGGATTGAAAATAAACATAGATAAGTCGAAAATGAATGAAAAATATGCTTCACATGCGTGTTCATGCCACCAGAGAGGCGTGTACACGCCATCTATTCTGCTATGTTTGGCTGGGATGAAGAGCGACGCATTCACGCCTCTCTGGTGGCGTGAACGCGCCACCTGTTGTGTCTATCTCGTTCCACGCAGAGAGAGAGGTACGTTTACGCCTCCCAAGCGGCGTGAAGGCGCCTGTGAACGTTTTCTGATAGGTTTTTTGCACCCTTTGGCATTTGAATGCGGTTTTTCATTATAAAATATTTCCATATGATGTATTTTTGTGACTCCAATTGATAAGTATAAATAGAACAATCATCTTTTGAATTAAAAATACATTTTCCAGAGACTAATCACACGATTAAAGCAAAAATCTGTGCATTCTTCATCCTTCTTGTCCGTGTTCAAAGTTTAAGTGCTTTTAAACCTTTGTGGTATAAGAATTCGTGATTTGAAGTGTTTTCATCACGAATCATTATCGTTGTATCTTGGAAAACGAATTGCCATCAAAACCGTGAGCATTATAGCGTAACAATATCGTTTTAAGAGCAAGAAATTGAACTCTTGCCTCGATATTGATTCTTAAAAGGCATTATATTACTTTGTTTGCTATTAAACCAAAGAGACGTACGAAGAGATTTTACCCAACAATTTTTTCTTCACATAATGGTCTTTAATCACAAGTCACGTCTTATATATTTCTAAGTAGATCTTAAATAATTTGAAATATAGCGTTCAAGATTGAAGTACATATTATATATAATTCTTTATTTTATTGAAAATGAACGATAGATTGAAGTACATATTGTATATAATTCTTTATTTTATTGAAAATGAATGATAGATGGGTTGTTTAGTACTGTGCCCGAAAATCGAAATAGTGAGAACGTAAATAAACCGGTATTCACGGATACCCGCAACCGGTTGACTTAGTTCAGATTTAATTTCAGCAATTAGCAAATAAATTTTAGACCTACTTTCTTCTTTAGTTCACTTTTTTACATATTTTAAAAAAGTGCACACCAATTTACATCCATTTATTTAGGGCAGGCAGGCCGTTGATTGCGGTTAGGAGCTGATTCGAAACTGGCTTTTTCTTCTTTTTCCTTTTTTGAGGTTGTCTTTTTTTTTTTTTTTAAATAATAATCTAAATTCCAAGTTCAGACTTCAGACAGTGCAGCTTTACTTTTCTATTACATTAACTTTTTTAGTTATTTGTATAATAAAGTTATCGAGTTTCTTTTTCTTTTGATAAAGAGTTTGGCTTATGGTCAAACGCTTCATTCAATGGCCTATCCGCAATGGGCAAGTAAAATTACCTTGGGCGGGATTGTTTTGTATTGGCAAATGGTCCACCCAATCGTCAATCGATTGATTTTTTGAGTCTAAAGACATCAACGAGTATATTTTAACCAAAAAAAAGCTCTTGGAAAAGATCGATGCATATGATTCATGTATAGGGATGGCAACGGGGCGGGTTTGGGAAGGGTTTGGCCAATCCCAGGACCCGCCCCGCTACACATAAAACTCATACCCTCCCCGCCTAGACCCGCCGGGTTCGCGGGTTTACCCGCCCCGCCCCGCCCCGCAACACAATTTTTTTTTTATAAAAAAAAAAATTTGGTAGAAATTAATTTTGAAACACAAAAATTGAGTTTTGAGATTGAATTTAATGTTTTCCTCTAGTAAATATTTATAATAAGCATCGTAAAACTATCTTTAAACTATCAAATATTTATTATTTAGTTTTTATTCCATTCAAAATGTTCAACTTCTTTACCATAAACACATGAATTTTGATATGAAATTAAACAATAACACATTATTGTACAATCAAAGAAGTGAAATGTATATTCAATATTAAATTTTTTTTTTAAAAAAATTAAAAATGTATAGCGGGGCGGGTTCGGCCAATCCCAGGACCCGCCCCGCCCCGCTTCCAAACCCGGTTGAAGCGGGTTTGGACCCGCCCCGGTGGGTCGGGTTCAATACGGGTCCAGGTTTGGACCCGCCCCATTGTCATCCCTATTCATATAGCCTACATATATCCATCGAGATTAAAGACTTATTATCAATTGTTGTATCCGAATAAGCTCTAAAATTATACGACATTATTGCTATAAGCAGCTATGATGAAATACTATTAATCCAATAGTTTATTTTTATCTTATATCAATATGTGATCAACATGTATAAACAATACCATTATGGTTTTGTTTTAACAAAAAAAAAAAGTTGGCATTCCAGCAACTTATTAAGACTCATTGACCACATTGATGTTGCATTATGTGATTAATATGTGATCAACCTCGAAGATCGATCCCCAACAACAATAACAACCAAATCTTTAATTTCAATGGATTGCGGTAAGTTACATGGACTATATAAACAATGAAGTCAGGTTACAAACATACATCAGTCTCTCTGAGAGATCGACCTAATTATTTCGAACAATTTTAATTTTTTTTATTCTTAAACTACATCCCTTCTAAATATCTATGGAATCATATTCCACGAGTAATTCACACACCCCAGTACAGTATGAAGATATGCAACAATTACATTTGGTAACAAATCCCCTTTGAACATTTAAATGCACAAAGTGCATAAATTTTTTTAAGTTCCAATCAAGGTTTCACAGGGAATATTTACTTTGACCACATGATAATCCACCTTAATGCTCCATAAAGTTTGTTTGTTAATAGACATTTTATTTCTATTTGGTTTGAAAATAGACAGTTTACCATTCTGATTTTCAAAATAAATATTTTATCACCCTGGTAAACTAACTATTTTCAAAATAGAAAGGGTTTCTGATTAGTTTCAAATAGAGTGAACTGACTACTTTGAAAATCACAGAGGATAAACAACATATTTTCAAATCATATGAGTGTAAACTAGATAAACTGATTATTTTCAAACAGGGTAAATTGACTACTTTGAAAATCACAGAGGATAAACAACATATTTTCAAATTATATGAGTGTAAACTGCATATCTGAAAATCAAGAGGGGTTCGTTGCAAAAAAATTCGGAGGCATGATTTGTGAGTCCCTAAAAACAAAAAAAAGCCAGTAACACCAATTTTTAAAGTAATATTATATGTTATAGTAATATAGTAAACGATCTCTTAAAAAATTGAGAGATGCTGAAACGATTAACCACCGAACTGAAAGTGAACAAAAATCCAAAGCCGACCCTTCTTCCTCCCGAAAGAGCCAAAAAATAGCACATGCATCTTCATTCCCCCTCATCAAGAATGCATCAATTACTGTAATTTCTTCTTCCCTTTTAAAAATAAATACAGATGCATTTATTTATTAATATCTGCCCATTTTTCTGTACCAATGGCACCTTCCTTCACTCCTCTCTCCATATATACTGCACGTTTGCACTTCCTTTTTCTCACAACCTCATTCCCCGCTCCCTTCTCTTTCTCTTCCTTTGTATGAGCTCTCATAAGTTTAAGCTCATAGATTCTATACTACATTAAGCATTGTATGTACACACAGAGGGAATAACCCTCTTGCACTACATATATCTCTGAAAAGATCTGTATACTACACGATTTAAGTTTTTTTTACCATTTTCTAAGTTTAAGATAAGATTATAATGGAGAAATCTCTGGGACTCTGTTTTTCAATGGCTCCCCTGTTTTTGTTACTTGGGATTCTACTTCCTGGGGCTTTGGCTGGCCATGACTATGCCCAAGCTCTGAGTAAGAGCATTCTCTTCTTCGAAGCTCAAAGATCTGGTTACTTGCCCAACACCCAAAGGGTGCAATGGAGGGGTCATTCTGGCCTAAATGATGGAAAACTTAATGGCGTATGTAACTCTGCGTTTACTTCAGCAAATTCTTTTTTAGCCTAATTTCTGCTTTTTGTTTGAGTGTATTTGAAATGCTTAAAATCTCACAGGTGGATCTGGTAGGAGGATATTACGATGCAGGGGATAATGTTAAGTTTGGTTTGCCCATGGCATTCACCATTACTATGATGTCATGGAGCGTTATAGAATACGGCAGTCAGATGGGTGCTAGTGGTGAACTTGGCCACGCCATTGATGCTATTAAATGGGGCACTGATTATTTCATTAAAGCTCATCCCCAACCTTACGTTCTCTATGGAGAGGTGAATCCTTGTTCCCACTTCACAGTTCACGCACACACTAGAACGTGAAGTTGTAATCCACTCCCATTTGTTAAATAAATGTTTAGTTTTTTAATCGAGTGAATCCACTTGTCGTTTTCAATGAAAATAACTTGATTATTAATCTGTTTAGTTTGAAAAGTAGGATTAATTTATTATTTGTTTTTGTTCAAACAACGAATTGATGTGATTTTCATGGTGAACTGTTGTAGGTTGGAGATGGAAACACGGACCACTATTGCTGGCAAAGGCCAGAAGATATGACCACCTCAAGGGCAGCTTACAGGATCGACCCCAGTCGTCCGGGATCCGACTTAGCTGGGGAGACTGCCGCTGCCATGGCGGCTGCCTCCATCGTCTTCCGCCGCTACAATCCTTCATACTCGGCGGTGCTCCTTAAACATGCCTATCAGGTAAGTTCATTAGTCCTTCTTTTCAGCCTTTTGAGAAGGGTCGGATTTAGCGCATTTTAGCAAGCGGTTGGGTCTGAAACGGTCGCAGTAATTAGGGAGTGCTGTTGTTGTCGGTGCATTATAGAGGTGGGAACCACATTTATTACTAAATCTACTGCGATGTGATATGTGCATGCTAAGCGATCTGTTTCTTGGCGCATTTTAGCACCGACACTATAAATTGTGAAACATGTGAAATTGTACGACATATATCAATAATTGTTATTGTCAGAGTAATTTTCATGAATTTAACACATAAAAATTATTCTGACAATATCATAACATCAAAATATATCTAATCCAAGTTGAATTGAATAAATGAGTGCGAGGCTTCATTGTTCAATCCAACATATATGGCGTCAACATTTAACATTTGATCTGATTTTCTTGATATCTTATAAAATTAATTTGAGACAAAATTATCTCTACCAATTTTATAAATTCTTTAGTTTCATTTAAAATAATGGATTTAACTTGTGCTAAAAAAATTGGATAACTTCATTTAGTCGGAATAAATTCTCAGCTCCTATATATATATATAAGATTTGAATAAGATTTTATTTTTACACATTATATTTTTTGAGTGGGTGAGATGATAAATATTTCTTTGCACACCTCGAGGCTAGAACTCGAGGCTCTCTAAAAGTGATGTGAGCTCTTACCAGAGGGGCTAGGCCATGAAACTCATTTTTAGACAATATTTACTTGCCAAAATTATGAAGATTAAGGAGCTTTTAACGATAAGAGCTCATGCCCACTTTGGACATACTCGATTAAGAGTTCGTGTCGTGTTTGGTGTAAAAAAATTTGATTTAACCCTCCCCATAAAAAAAATTATAGCATATTTATTTATATAACATAAATATTATACATAGTATCTCTCTCTTTTTTTCATCTAGGATTTGTCAAATGTATGTTACTCGATTATATTCAAAAGGCTTAATATGATTATATATTCTTGTTAATATTATTATTTTATATGAAGTTCGCCAATATTGAATTAAATATAATATACTAAAATTTAAAAATTATATAAAATTATATCTTACTGAAATAAAAGAAAGTGCAACAATAGTTAATGTGTTGTACAAAATATAAATTCACGCCAAAAGCTATCGGCGCATAAAACGGGTCATGTGCAAAACTCGCCGTATATCACGGGCATTGTCTGGGACCGTACATGTAGGGCGTACTTTCAATCTCAACCGCCGAATTAAAATGTCTACCAAATTCACATGATCTTGACACGTATGTAGCCGCTAGCGAACCACTGTGCAATGACCATTTTACCCTTACTTTGTTTAATTTAACAACCGTATTCTTTTCTTTCTTTCAGCTATTTGATTTTGCGGACAAATACAGGGGAAAATACGACAATAGCATCACCGTAGCACAGAAGTACTACCGATCTGTCAGCGGATATGCTGTAAGCGATCCCAACAATTTGTTGGATTAGTAGTTGATATATTTAACAAATTAATCCCATTTCCTTATCCATAATTTATTTATAAAAATTGAGTTTAAATGGGCAGGATGAATTGTTATGGGCAGCTGCATGGCTGTACAAGGCTACAAATAATCAGTACTACTTGAATTACTTGGGGAACAATGGCGATTCGCTTGGAGGAACTGGATGGGCTATGGTCGAATTTGGTTGGGATGTGAAGTATGCTGGCGTTCAGACCCTTGTTGCTCAGGTACAGTGTCTAAAAACAATTGGAACTTTCAAATTGAGACAATCAGGGTATTTGAAGATGATTATTGATTATTGGCCTTGTTGCAGTTCCTGATGGCAGGGAAAGGTGGTAGATATACATCAGTCTTTGAGGATTATAAAGAAAAGGCTGAGTTTTTCATGTGTTCATGTCTCGGAAAGGGGGACGCGCAATACTCAAAGAACTCCCGGAGGCCTCCTTTTCCGGCAGAGATGGAACAATATGCAGTTTGTTACCAGTGCTTCATTCCTCATGACAGTCTACGCTGATCATCTAACATCTGCTGGCCAGTCCCTTAAGTGTGCATCCGGCTATGTCTCGCCCACCGAGCTTCTTTCATTTGCTAAATCTCAGGTTTTTTACCAACACTATTAGCTAATATATAATGAAAAGCAGTTATAATTACATGAACTTTATGTGATCTTTTTATGATCCTTTAGGTGGACTACATTCTTGGAGACAACCCGCGAGCCACGAGTTACATGGTTGGATATGGAAACAATTATCCAAGTCCAAGTGCACCACAGGGGTTCTTCTATTGTGTCGTTTAAGGTGAACCCTTCATTTGTCAGCTGCAGGGGAGGATATGCCACTTGGTATAGTCGAAAGGGAAGCGACCCCAATCTTCTTACTGGCGCCATTGTGGGTGGACCTGATGCTTATGACAATTTCGCTGATGAAAGAGACAATTATGAGCAAACCGAACCAGCTACTTACAACAATGCTCCACTCATTGGCATATTGGCAAGACTACACGGTGGTCACAGTGGCTATAATCAGCTCCTTCCAGGTTAATTAAATATATTCCAAGAATTCCTTTTCTGCCTATTCTGTGAAGTTTTCATGCGGAGTTACCTGCAAATATTAACGTTTTTTTTAAAAAATTTCTTGCATTTGTGATCTCAGTTGAGTTACCTGCGCATAAACCTGTTGATACAACTCCAAAGGAAGCTGTAATTCCATCTCCAGGTACCATTATTCATCTCGATCCCTAGTTCAAGGTTGATGTTTACTTGAGAGAAACTTCATAGACTGAAGAAAAAATGTATTCCTGGATTGTGTATTTAACAGCAAAACTCTGTCTTGCAGCGAGAACTACCCCAATTTCTATTACTCAAAAGCTGACAGCTTCATGGGTTCAAAATGGGAGAACTTATTACAGATACTCAACAACAATCACCAATAAATCTTTCAAAAACGTGAAGAACTTAAAGCTCAACATTTCCAAGCTCTATGGCCCTATATGGGGGCTCACAAAGGCTGGTGATTCTTATTTCTTTCCGTCATGGATAAAAAGCTTGTCCGCTGGAAAATATATCGAGTTTATTTATATCCACTCGGCTGCACCAGCAGAGGTCTCAGGTATCAAGCTACACTCTTGTATAAGCTGTTAATCACATCGGTTTTAGCTAGATGATGATAAAGAATTCTGCAGCTATATGACAAGAAGCTCGATAATTCCCTCGTTTTCTTTCAGAACTATTAGTTTCAATTACCTGTTGATTTGTGATCTAAGTAGGCTTTTTAGATGAAGTCATGGTGCATAAGGTTGATAATCGGGGAGGGAAATGAGCGACGAGACTTTGAAAACATGTGTGCTCATCCTCTTTCTTCTCCACTTCATCAATCATAGGATACATATATCCAGAGATTTAGAGATAGGCAATGAAAGAGTGAGAATGAGAAGTTAAGATAACTTACTTCTCAATATTATCAATGTCTTTTTTTTCTTTTCTTTCTTTTTATATATGTTCTTCACAGCATGTGTGAGATTTCTGGTGTTGTCTTGTTTGTGATTGATGTTGTAAACGTTGTGACATCTTATATTTGCTATATGATATTATGGTTTGGCAAATCCCTTGGTGTGTGTTTCTTGAGATGATTTTCTTATTGTTTTTCTATGTTTCATTGAAAGCCAAATAAATGTATACGAGTTTTTGATATAAAATTTGGACTAGAGATGCTGTGTATGAGAGATGTACAGATTACGATACTAACCAAATGATAAATTCGTATGAGATTTGACATTAAGGCTAATTTTATTCCAATGTTTGGTTTGATTTTAAGAAAAAATTATCTCATCATATTTATCTCATTTTAATCCAAATTTCTTACAAAATGATATATATACAAGTTCTCACATTTTTTACTATTTCAAAATTTAAAATTTCCATGTAGGATATCACTTGTCGTTTTACCAAAAGCTACAGCAGATGGTAACGATATAACTTAAATCTTTTAAACACATACATCAGCACAAGCACCACGTTTCGCTCGACCACACAGCAAGAGCAATTGTTGTACCCCAGCAATCCTCATCCCAATAATTGAACTCATTGCAACTCATGAAACTCGAACACGTGGCATTGGATCTGATACAAATTATAACTGATGCTAACGGAGAAATTCAAATCTTTTAAACTGTACAGCAGCAAAAACAACACGTTTCGATCGATCGCACAGCAAGGGCAATTGTTGTACTCCAACTTCATGCAAAAAATTTCAACTTAATTCCTATAACTTAAGTCCCAAAAATCTAAAATTTAAAATTTATGCCAAAATTTGAAATTCAAATCTTTGAGCGTATTGTAGTCATTATAACAAACTATAAATTAACCATTTGAAAATCATACCAAACATCATATAACTATCACACCATACTATTTATAACCATCTCATAATTTTAATCATCCTATCACTTATCATATCACTCACTCCAAAAGGTACCTAAAATGTTTATAAGCTATATATATATATATATGTATATATATATATATATATATATATATATATATATATATATATATATATATATATATATATAAACCATATCAAAGAAATAAAAAAAGGGATAAATTCTTATGGGATTCATTTTGTTGTGTGTATTTAGTTTTTTGAGAAAATTTAAAATCACAGTATTTAAAATCAATAGATTTTAAATTCCATAAAATCATTGGTTGAGTGGAAATGAATTTTAAATCCAATAATATTAAATAACCCTCTAAAAATTTGGAGGATTTCAAATTTAGAAGGCTTCTCTATTGATACACATTTTTTGTAATAATTAAAACCAGTATTGCGGTGATGCAGTAATTACGTTTTAATTCAAGATTACTCATTTTTCCAAATAAAAAATATTATTTTTATAGAAAAATTGCAAAAAAAAGGATACTTAAACAAGTTACATAGACAGAAACGTAATTTATGTGAATGATGCTAATATCATGCGTAATTTCTGGTAAAAATGAATTATGAGTCGCGAATATGAATTGATCTGAAGCAGTTCCTTGATACAATCAGAGAAAAAAATGTTTAATAATAAATAAATATATTTAAAATTATTCCATGACCAAATTCAAATTTGAGATATTAATAATGGACACCCTTCGTCACGGCATACTAAAGAACTGATTTGGGCCATATTGCATTCCGGACATATGCTACGTAAGAAAATATTTTGATTGTCCAAACCAAATTTCAATCGAATATTACATCAATTGAGATTGGAGTCATTAAATACCAAAACGTAACAAAAAGTAAATATATTGGAGGACACGAGGTTGGATTATGAGCAAATCCCGGTGTACGAAGCTTCCGCTATACGCTGGTCTGAAAATGGGTCGGGCCACTTTGGACTAGTCAACCAAAAGTAACTTTGTAAGCAAATACAATGTGTCTTAACAAGCAAAATATTGTTGAAGTTGCAGATATCACCTTAGGAGTCTGCTTATTTCTTGTACATTTTGTCAATCACATTCTGCGAGGAATAACATGTAAATGTATCCGTAAGATAGCTATTGTACTAGGAAACAAGTACTTGATAGGGAGCGGCCACCCCTCTCAAGCTGAAAACTTTCGAATTCCATGTGTAATTTTTAATATATATATATATTATATTAAATAGTCCCTGATTAAGCTCAAAATCCTAGATCCACCCTTACACACATAGGCACACACATTCTATACATACAGTCACAAGAATGGTACAGGATCTTGTAACTGACCTGGTAATATTTAAGCAACTGAGGCCTTTTCTTCTTAAATGTTGGCGTGATAAGGTCTCGTTCCATATCAAATGGAACGGGATCAAGGTGTACAGCTTTAATGAATTCAAAGCCCTTCAACTGCAAATATCGAAAAAAATAGAATAAGGAAACGATGAAAAACCCATTCTAAGAAAGATGATCCAAATAGTGGAACAAATCATGTAAACTATGTAAGGAAAAACCTTCTTCTCTTTTGCTATCCGTGTGAGTTCCCTAATAAAGTATTCTTTCACTTTGACATGTTCACAGAGGGCATTGAAGTCACCAGATATACCAGTCTGTTTAGCCCATTGTTCTATGGCTTGCTTGTTCGGGTTAATAATCGCAATGAGAAACGACTCAAAGCTGTTACCATAAATCCATATCTGCAGTCCAAAATTTATGCAATTCGAATATCATATAATAGCATCATACTGCATTTCTTACTAGAAACACCAATGCTATCTGAGAAGGAATTATACAATCTTGCTTTCTCATGGTCATTGCTATCCATTTTTTAGAACCATGTTGCAGTTTACTCTTAAAAGCTCAATAGAACATATGACACTCTATGTTCCTGTATGCTATCAGAAGCTCATTTTAAGAGAGAGACATGAACTAAGGATAAAAGAAATCTAATCAGAACACACCATACATACATACCGACTCGATATCTGGAACAAGACCATAAATATTTTCCAAGTTCTCCACCGCGACATATTCTCCTTGTGAGAGTTTAAAAATGTTCTTCTTGCGATCAATAATTTTCAAGCTTCCATTTGGTTGCCATTCACCAATATCCCCTGGCAAAATGGTGTTTCACTAAAATCAGGATCTAAAACATAAGGGGCCGAGCTGGATATCAATTCCATAATTACTGGAAGAGCAACCTGTGTGAAACCATCCATCAATTAAGACTTCTTTGGTTAAATCTTCGCGTTTGAAATAGCCTGAGAATAAAATATCCCCACGTATACATACTTCTCCACGTGGTATTCTTGAAAGGGCATCATACCCGAGTTCAGGAACAGATTCCAGGCAAACATCCACATTGGGTACAGGAGGACCTACTGTGCCCAGCATGTCGAGCTCATCTGGTATTGAAACGAATGTACCAGCACAAGTTTCAGTCAAACCTACATCACCAAAATAAAATGAAAGGTAACAAGAAGTCAGACAGAGCAAGAATATTCAAAACTACAACGACAAGCAAATCGAGGTTCAGAGAGCACCAAACTAGCATACATCCAACAAAAGCCCAAAGATCTCTGATGAAACACAGTAATGGCCAAAGGAAAACGAGCTTCACCTCTCAAGACAATGTGTTTTTTTCACGTGTAACCATTAAAAAGATGGCTCAACAGAAAAGGGGCAGCCTCGTCAGTTATGATGAAAAATTACTAAATCATGAAATTCTCAATTAAAGAGTTTTAAACAAAACAAGATTCCAAATCCGGAAATTATTCCTCTGAAAATATACAGAAAACAAATAATTTCAATACTTTATTAAATAAATGTAATGACATGTTCACGTGACATCTTCGCCGAAAACATATCAAGTGTTAAAATACAGCCCAAGCAAAGAACAAACAAATGAAACACCTCATATGCAGGAAGAAGCAGTGCTTCAAAAAGCCAATTATCAATAACAAGTGAAAAAAACAGTGCGCGACCATATATATTACAGCATAAAGAACAATACCATATCCTTGAAGAACATAAGAACATGACACAACTCGGAGAAATTCTTCAACATGTGCTGCAAGAGGTGCCGCTCCAGATAAAATAAGTCTTACATTGCCCCCTAAACCTTCTTTTACCTAGAAGAATAAGCAAAGATAGTGTTCGTCACTCTTCTGTTAATATACAATGAATATGAATAGGACACAAAAGCTTCACAAATATGATAGATTACCTTGTTAAAGACAATTTTGTCACATAGTGGAGATGCCTCTGAGTGTTTATAGCCGTTCCTCATACTATTTAGTTTTCTGCACAATATTTGTCATGCAGGCACAAAAACTAATCAAACTTATATTGGCAAAAAAAAAAAGAAAACAATTCTTAGTCATGGTATACTTATTAGGTATAAATATCACAGTATGAAAGCAGACCAACAAACCGTTTGGTTTAGGCTTTGAAAGGTTTAATTGATAATAACATTTAGAACCATCAAGATTGAAGTCAATACATATTTGTTCAACTAATAAGGTGCATTTAAAAATATTTGAGCAACAAAAAATAAAATTTTAAGACAACAGAAGTTAGTTCAGATGGGTGAGATTGCACATTATTTTTAATTTTCTCAAAACTACATCCAAGTTGAGGAAGAACTTACAAAGAGTATGCAAAGTTGAACAGGGTTTGCTTAATGAAACCTCCCGCAGAAATCTTCTGTTGCAAACCTGAAATAGAAAGTCTGTTACAATAGAACTACACCTAAGTTTTTTTTTAGAAAAGAGAAACCTGAATATATTAAAAATAGTACCAGAGGTACTAAACGAGTTACAAAATAGCAAAAGCCAAAAAGAACTACACCTAAGTTGATGTCTTCAACGAGAAATGTATATACCATTGTGCCAACGATTTATTTGAATTTTATAATCCCGAGTTTAGTAGGTTTGGTTATCAATAATGAAAATATGTAACGTCAAATAATAAATTATTTCCATAAAAAAGTTTGGAAACTGGGGTTTGTACAGATGCATATATTATATTAAAAAAAATGACCTACAAATCCAAATATTTGTTGGGCTTACCAGACAAATAACCAAGAGATAGAAAGTGTTCTCAGACGAGTAAAATTGATCCATTAATAGAATATGACAGTCCAAGTTCTCCACGCCCATCCCAAAGGGTGAAACAATTCAACTATTACTCATCAAGATACACACAATGGATAAACCTAACCTGAATAAATTCTATCCAGTACCCGTGGAACGGCACAAAAGACAGTGGGCTTAAGCTCTGCAATATCTTCAACCAACAACTTAACATCCTGAATTTCGAATAACATAGTATATTAGTCATGTTTTGCAAGCTCACATGATAGAAAAAGTAAATGAGACATTACCCCACGCCAGAATCCGATTGAAGCCCCATGATTGATGAAACATTCTTCAATGACACGATCAAAGATGTGTGCCAAAGGAAGATATGATAGATACACGTCATTGACAGTCAACTACAGAAAAGAAATAACTTGCAATTTAATCCAATTGAATTGACTGTTTATTGCATCTCACATTTTGGAAAAGCATGCACTTTTATTGGAAAGTGACAAGGCATGCAATTTAAGTTTTTTTTTTTCATCTCTCACACAATACATATGACCAAAACAAGACAAATAATAGATGTGTGATCACCGATTCATCCACATTCCCCAGCAGACACTTCACTCCAGCTATTAAAGTAACAATGCTGTTGTTGGAAATCATAACACCCTTGGGGTCTCCAGTTGTTCCGCTAGTATACATAATCGTACAGATGTCAGTCTTCTGTTTGACTGGAAGATCAAAGTCCTTACTTTCCCCCTGCAGGGTGTCATAAGTAACAGAATTTTAGTCAAAATAAAATTCTGTGTAAGCAATTGTACGAAAAAACTTCAAAAACAGAACGAATACGAATGAATCTTTCTAAATCAATAGGCATTGAATCCTACCATTTACACGATTGGCTATGCCCAACCACATTAAAAGTCCAATATTCAGATTAGCAAAATTCACCTGATCATACAGCAGCTGATAGAGAGTACTTATCAAATGGCTTTCACTAACCCTCCTTGGAAGTTAAGACTACGCTGGAAAGCAATTTTCCAAGCTGGTTATTTACATTTGGCTTTGAATTTGAATTTATCAAACTTAATCTGGATCGAATACGGATTTTAACAACCTTTAATGTGTTTATTCTCAATTGCTATACAGTTATGTATTTGATATTCGTAATAAGTTACAACTTATAATCTTCACTATTAAAATATATGAGAACCTTTGATATTTTTTCCCAGACATGTAACCTCAAGTCTGAAATCCCCAGTTTTAAACTCCTACTGCTCATGCTGTCACGTGGAAAATAGATCTGATTTTAAGAGAAAATGGCCCGACCATCATGCAGTTGTTTACTTCTTTTGCTAGTGCCAATCACTCAGCAAACAAATTGCTTTCTCCGTTCCCACATTTGCTCAATTTATTAACTATAGTTGTTGGAGATTAACAGATTGTAGACAGATTTGATACTAATTGTAGAATGTCGTCAGAGTACTGCTTTTGATGGCATGTCAGTGATGATAAATTAAACGTCTGCCAACAGCATCCATTTTATCTTTTCCAAAATAACATCTCTCCATCATCAATTAAAAGTTACATTTGATATCTCACATCAGTGTATATAGAAATTCAAGTTTTTCTAGAAATTCAAGTTTTCCTCATATATCTTGAATTCTGATCATCTAATATGCTAATAGTTAAAGGTACCCTATGGGGACATCGATTTAAAATGGAGAGAAATTTGCATCTTTTGAGTTCATTCTGCACAACTATGGTTAACAGCATAAATAAAGAGCCACCAAAAAGGAAATTAAATAGGTGACTAAAAAGGAACACAATCCGAAACAAGACCCTCTTTCATGGTGAATTTTTTCACCTACAGTTCACAGGGCAGTTTTCCGGATCTAGACATCGCGCTAGTCCAATTTACAGTATGTATCCAAGTGCCTTTATGAAACTTATTTGAATAACTTCTCAGTTCATATCCTTGAGTAAGTTAGCTAGTAAACTACTTCATTAACAAAAAATCAGTTGTCCTCAAATATTTGACCAAGATGCTTGCTTTAAAGAAGTTAAACAAATATGTGGTCCAATTAAAAGATCAATATGAATATAACACAACAAGAATCAAGACAAACTGGTATCCACTAAAACAAGCATCACAAGAGGTGCGAACTGGATGCTCGATGATTGTAAGCCTAGCAAAAAGTACTAACTTTCTTCCAATAGTACAAAGTTTTAATAGTTATCCAATCCATGCCACCACAAATGTGAGGAATACTGAAACAAGCTTACCAGTGTTAAAAATTCATCCCAAGAATAAATAGCCACACCAAACTTTTCAACTTCTTCCTTCTGTTGAGAAGCGACTTTCCCAAAGCTCACAATTGCTGAAATGGAGTGGTGCAAAACATATATATTTATTGAAATTCAAACCCATGCTCAACCGGAAACCTAAACCCAAAATTCACGTACTTCTCAAATACTTTGATGAACCCGGAAAAGTTTTCAGCAACTGCGAATTCAAAAGAATAGGTTAATGTATGTAGGATAAGGCCAAACCCATTGTATCCTTAAATGTCCCAAAAGAAAAAGCTCAAGTCTCAGCGGTAATAAATCTTTAAACCACCATTATTTATTAACATTATGCTCACCAATAAATCATTGATAAAGACTCAAGCAATGATACATACATACAAAAGAAAATGGAATATAGTTTTTAACATAAATAGATGTACCTCAGAAATTTTTTTCTCTTCCACAAAAGCAAGTTCAACTTCCGCATGGCATATGATGAATTCAACAGCTCCAGCACCTAAACCAAAGGCAAGAACAAAGTTTTACTGTATACCCACTGGTATATTTTGCCCATTGCAAAAGCATCTGGCACATGTCAAATGAATTCTTACGCATACCTAAAGTGTCATATAAAGGGACACAATAGAGCCCATGAGCGTTACAGGCCTGCAGCAATTTCCTCAACTTTCAGAATAAATGCATATTATCCTATTTCAGATAGCTTCCAGACAACAATTGTAGAAACCTTTAAGATGTCAAAATAAACACAGAACAAGAATAAAAGAAAGTGTGGAAAACATTGAGTGAACGAAAGGAAATTAGAAAACCATGATACAGATAGTTTTACTCCTTTATTTGTCTTTTACCTAGTCCAAGAAACTACAGTTTTCCACTACGGAAGTCCTTTCTTTGTAGATAAATTACCCACGATGACATAAGCCTTTGAAAGAATCAGACGAGAAAAAAAGGACAGACATAGATTAAGGGTGGGTTGGATGATAGGAATGGAGATAGGCACATGAAGTTGTACACAAAAGGAGCAAAACAAGACCCAGTTATACTGGGAAATACACAGAACATAGGTGTATCGTAATTAGACTGGAATATTTTACTCGGCATTACACCAAAACCAAGGATAAGCAAGCAAAACGCATAAGTGGACTACTTATGGTGACAACGAGAAGGGCAATTATAAAATCATGTCAAGACCACATTGATTTCTTCGAATCATAAAATATTATAGATCATCATTCGGATAGAGGGTTCAGGAAATGGAGAAAGGCATGAGCAGAGGATATAAATTGGATAATTTGAAGAACTAAATTACAACTCCTTTTAAGTCTGAAATCCAGTCACCAGGAGCCAACCAATGAGATAAGTTTCTCCAAAAGCACAATCAATGGAAAAGGACTTCTGAAACGATAGCCTATACCATACAAAGACTTGGTTATTCAAAGTAGTTTAGGGCCATATGAAGTTCTTCCTTAGAAATCAGATTTAAAAAAAAAAACCAGAATTTTCACGCAACATTGCCAGTAATGAAAGGAAAATCTACACATGCACAAGTATCACACATATACCATGCATGAAGGAATACATGCATAGTAGGGGGTTGAAATAAAATCACTGAATTACCTCCATACTCATAATCCACTCAGAGCAATTGGCACCATAAATTCCACACCGTCCTCCCTGAGAACATTAATCGGTTAAGTGAGAAGGAAAAGTTTACATTATACATACAACCACGATAAGATGAAACAAACAACATATATAGTGAAGCAAACTATTATGGGCCACAGCAGACAACACTATACCTGTAAATATATGTTAATATAAGAAAATATACTCAAGAAAACTGATTCAAATGTAAATGGACTAGGGAGTGACATTTTTAAGGAGCATATGAGAATTGTTCCAATAAAGAAAGCTGTTTTCACAGAACATATGGCGGATAAATATTGCAAAAATTTACACTAAAGATGCATGACAACAAAATAAACATTACAGTACAAATCATAACAGGACCTTACTTCCTCAATGCCACAACTGCGTAAGGAATTCCCAACTTGAAGCACTCTGTCGTACACTTCTTTGTAAGTCATCCATATGTACTTACCAGGCTGCCAAAGCAGATATGCCATGATCATTATCCAATAATTTCACGCACAAACAAAGAAAGTAATGAAAGTGGAAGGCAGAAAAAAATTACAAGAAAGTTGATATCTCAAACAGCATGGATGATCTGCTAATAGTCAAATGATGACACTATACCTGCCCATTAACAATTTCTCGACGACCAAGCATTTGATTATTGGGATATTTCTCAACTGCTAAACTGTGCCACAGATTTCTGGTGTTGTCTTGTTTGTGATTGATGTTGTAAACGTTGTGACATCTTATATTTGCTATATGATATTATGGTTTGGCAAATCCCTTGGTGTGTGTTTCTTGAGATGATTTTCTTATTGTTTTTCTATGTTTCATTGAAAGCCAAATAAATGTATACGAGTTTTTGATATAAAATTTGGACTAGAGATGCTGTGTATGAGAGATGTACAAATTACGATACTAACCAAATGATAAATTCGTATGAGATTGACATTAAGGCTAATTTTATTCCAATGTTTGGTTTGATTTTGAGAAAAAATTATATCATCATATTTATCTCATTTTAATCCAAATTTCTTACAAAATGATATATATACAAGTTCTCACATTTTTTACTATTTCAAAATTTGAAATTTCCATGTAGGATATCAATTGTCGTTTTACCAAAAGCTACAGCTGATGGTAAAGATATAACTCAAATCTTTTAAACACATACATCAGCACAAGCACCATGTTTCGTTCGATCACACAGCAAGAGCAATTGTTGTACCCCAGCAATCCTCCTCCCAATAATTGCACTCATTGCAACTCATGAAACTTGAAGACGTGGCATTGGATTTGATACAAATTGTATGATCAAACGATTGTCGCTTTATCAAAAGCTATAACTGATGCTAACGGAGGAACTCAAATCTTTTAAACTATACAGCAGCAAAAACAACATGTTTCGATCGATCGCACAGCAATGACAATTGTTGTA
Source organism: Haberlea rhodopensis (assembly GCA_907163345.1). NCBI lineage: Eukaryota > Viridiplantae > Streptophyta > Magnoliopsida > Lamiales > Gesneriaceae > Haberlea > Haberlea rhodopensis. Next base: position 3,944,917 of record CAJQUN010000004.1, on the reverse strand, counting down.
CTCCAACTTCATGCAAAAAATTTCAACTTAATTCCTATAACTTAAGTCCCAAAAATCTAAAATTTTAAAATTTATGCCAAAATTTGAAATTCAAATCTTCGAGCGTATTGTAGTCAATATAACAAACTATAAATTAACCATTTGAAAATCATATCAACCATCATATAACTATCACACCATACTATTTATAACAATCTCATAATTTTAATGATCCTATCACTTATCATATCACTCACTCCAAACGGTACCTAAAATGTTTATAAGCTATATATATATATATATATATATATATATATATATATATATATATATATATATATATATATATATAAACCATATCAAAGAAATAAAAAAAAAGGGATAAATTCTTATGGGATTCATTTTGTTGTGTGTATTTAGTTTTTTGAGAAAATTTAAAATCACAGTATTTAAAATCAATAGATTTTAAATTCCATAAAATCATTGGTTGAGTGGAAATGAATTTTAAATCCAATAATATTAAATAACCGTCTAAAAATTTGGAGGATTTCAAATTTAGAAGGCTTCTCTATTGATACACATTTTTTGTAATAATTAAAACCAGTATTGCGGTGATGCAGTAATTACGTTTTAATTCAAGATTACTCATTTTTCCAAATAAAAAATATTATTTTTATAGAAAAATGCAAAAAAAAAGGATACTTAAACAAGTTACATAGACAGAAACGTAATTTATGTGAATGATGCTAATATCATGCGTAATTTCTGGTAAAAATGAATTATGAGTCGCGAATATGAATTGATCTGAAGCAGTTCCTTGATACAATCAGAGAAAAAAAAATGTTTAATAATAAATAAATATATTTAAAATTATTCCATGACCAAATTCAAATTTGAGATATTAATAATGGACACCCTTCGTCACGGCATACTAAAGAACTGATTTGGGCCATATTGCATTCGGGCATATGCTACGTAAGAAAATATTTTTGATTGTCCAAACCAAATTTCTGTCGAAATTACATCAATTGAGATTGGAGTCATTAAATACCAAAACGTAACAAAAAGTAAATATATTGGAGGACACGAGGTTGGATTATGAGCAAATCCCGGTGTACGAAGCTTCCGCTATACGCTGGTCTGAAAATGGGTCGGGCCACTTTGGACTAGTCAACCAAAAGTAACTTTGTAAGCAAATACAAATGTGTCTTAACAAGCAAAATATATCACCTTAGGAGTGTGCTTATTTCTTGTACATTTTGTCAATCACATTCTGCGAGGAAAAACATGGAACTGTATCCGTAAGATAGCTATTGTACTAGGAAACAAGTACTTGATAGGGGGTGCGGCCACCCCTCTCAAGCTGAAAACTTTCGAATTCCATGTGTAATTTTTAATATATATATATTATATTAAATAGTCCCTGATTAAGCTCAAAATCCTAGATCCACCCTTACACACATAGGCACACACATTCTATACATACAGTCACAAGAATGGTACAGGATCTTGTAACTGACCTGGTAATATTTAAGCAACTGAGGCCTTTTCTTCTTAAATGTTGGCGTGATAAGGTCTCGTTCCATATCAAATGGAACGGGATCAAGGTGTACAGCTTTAATGAATTCAAAGCCCTTCAACTGCAAATATCGAAAAAAATAGAATAAGGAGACGATGAAAAACCCATTCTACGAAAGATGATCCAAATAGTGGAACAAATCATGTAAATTATGTAAGGAAAAACCTTCTTCTCTTTTGCTATCCGTGTGAGTTCCCTAATAAAGTATTCTTTCACTTTGACATGTTCACAGAGGGCATTGAAGTCACCAGATATACCAGTCTGTTTAGCCCATTGTTCTATGGCTTGCTTGTTCGGGTTAATAATCGCAATGAGAAACGACTCAAAGCTGTTACCATAAATCCATATCTGCAGTCCAAAATTTATGCAATTCGAATATCATATAATAGCACCATACTGCATTTCTTACTAGAAACACCAATGCTATCTGAGAAGGAATTATACAATCTTGCTTTCTCATGGTCATTGCTATCCATTATTTTAGAACCATGTTGCAGTTTACTCTTAAAAGCTCAATAGAACATATGACACTCTATGTTCCTGTATGCTATCAGAAGCTCATTTTAAGAGAGAGACATGAACTAAGGATAAAAGAAATCTAATCAGAACACACCATACAAACATACCGACTCGATATCTGGAACAAGACCATAAATATTTTCCAAGTTCTCCACCGCGACATATTCTCCTTGTGAGAGTTTAAAAATGTTCTTCTTGCGATCAATAATTTTCAAGCTTCCATTTGGTTGCCATTCACCAATATCCCCTGGCAAAATGGTGTTTCACTAAAATCAGGATCTAAAACATAAGGGGCCGAGCTGGATATCAATTCCATAATTACTGGAAAAGCAACCTGTGTGAAACCATCCATCAATTAAGACTTCTTTGGTTAAATCTTCGCGTTTGAAATAGCCTGAGAATAAAATATCCCCACGTATACATACTTCTCCACGTGGTATTCTTGAAAGGGCATCATACCCGAGTTCAGGAACAGATTCCAGGCAAACATCCACATTGGGTACAGGAGGACCTACTGTGCCCAGCATGTCGAGCTCATCTGGTATTGAAACGAATGTACCAGCACAAGTTTCAGTCAAACCTACATCACCAAAATAAAATGAAAGGTAACAAGAAGTCAGACAGAGCAAGAATATTCAAAACTACAACGACAAGCAAATCGAGGTTCAGAGAGCACCAAACTAGCATACATCCAACAAAAGCCCAAAGATCTCTGATGAAACACAGTAATGGCCAAAGGAAAACGAGCTTCACCTCTCAAGACAATGTGTTTTTTTCACGTGGAACCATTAAAAAGATGGCTCAACAGAAAAGGGGCAGCCTCGTCAGTTATGATGAAAAATTACTAAATCATGAAATTCTCAATTAAAGAGTTTTAAACAAAACAAGATTCCAAATCCGGAAATTATTCCTCTGAAAATATACAGAAAACAAATAATTTCAATACTTTATGAAATAAATGTAATGACATGTTCACGTGACATCTTCGCCGAAAACATATCAAGTGTTAAAATACAGCCCAAGCAAAGAACAAACAAATGAAACACCTCATATGCAGGAAGAAGCAGTGCTTCAAAAAGCCAATTATCAATAATAAGTGAAAAAAACAGTGCGCGACCATATATATTACAGCATAAAGAACAATACCATATCCTTGAAGAACATAAGAACATGACACAACTCGGAGAAATTCTTCAACATGTGCTGCAAGAGGTGCCGCTCCAGATAAAATAAGTCTTACATTGCCCCCTAAACCTTCTTTTACCTAGAAGAATAAGCAAAGATAGTGTTCGTCACTCTTCTGTCAATATACAATGAATATGAATAGGACACAAAAGCTTCACAAATATGATAGATTACCTTGTTAAAGACAATTTTGTCACATAGTGGAGATGCCTCTGAGTGTTTATAGCCGTTCCTCATACTATTTAGTTTTCTGCACAATATTTGTCATGCAGGCACAAAAACTAATCAAACTTATATTGGCAAAAAAAGAAAAGAAAACAATTCTTAGTCATGGTATACTTATTAGGTATAAATATCACAGTATGAAAGCAGACCAACAAACCGTTTGGTTTAGGCTTTGAAAGGTTTAATTGATAATAACATTTAGAACCATCAAGATTGAAGTCAATACATATTTGTTCAACTAATAAGGTGCATTTAAAAATATTTGAGCAACAAAAAATAAAATTTTAAGACAACAGAAGTTAGTTCAGATGGGTGAGATTGCACATTATTTTTAATTTTCTCAAAACTACATCCAAGTTGAGGAAGAACTTACAAAGTGTATGCAAAGTTGAACAGGGTTTGCTTAATGAAACCTCCCGCAGAAATCTTCTGTTGCAAACCTGAAATAGAAAGTCTGTTACAATAGAACTACACCTAAGTTGATGTCTTCAACGAGAAATGTATATACCATTGTGCCAATGATTTATTTGAATTTTATAGTCCTGAGTTTAGTAGGTTTGGTTATCAATAATGAAAATATGTAACGTCAAATAATAAATTATTTCCATAAAAAAGTTTGGAAACTGGGGTTTGTACAGATGCATATATTATATTAAAAAAAAATGACCTACAAATCCAAATATTTGTTGGGCTTACCAGACAAATAACCAAGAGATAGAAAGTGTTCTCAGACGAGTAAAATTGATCCATTAATAGAATATGACAGTCAAAGTTCTCCACGCCCATCCCAAAGGGTGAAACAATTCAACTATTACTCATCAAGATACACACAATGGATAAACCTAACCTGAATAAATTCTATCCAGTACCCGTGGAACGGCACAAAAGACAGTGGGCTTAAGCTCTGCAATATCTTCAACCAAGAACTTAACATCCTGAATTTCGAATAACATAGTATATTAGTCATGTTTTGCAAGCTCACATGATAGAAAAAGTAAATGAGACATTACCCCACGCCAGAATCCGATTGAAGCCCCATGATTGATGAAACATTCTTCAATGACACGATCAAAGATGTGTGCCAAAGGAAGATATGATAGATACACGTCATTGACAGTCAACTACAGAAAAGAAATAACTTGCAATTTAATCCAATTGAATTGACTGTTTATTGCATCTCACATTTTGGAAAAGCATGCACTTTTATTGGAAAGTGACAAGGCATGCAATTTAATTTTTTTTTTTTCATCTCTCACACAATACATATGACCAAAACAAGACAAATAATAGATGTGTGATCACCGATTCATCCACATTCCCCAGCAGACACTTCACTCCAGCTATTAAAGTAACAATGCTGTTGTTGGAAATCATAACACCCTTGGGGTCTCCAGTTGTTCCGCTAGTATACATAATCGTACAGATGTCAGTCTTCTGTTTGACTGGAAGATCAAAGTCCTTACTTTCCCCCTGCAGGGTGTCATAAGTAACAGAATTTTAGTCAAAATAAAATTCTGTGTAAGCAATTGTACGAAAAAACTTCAAAAACAGAACGAATACGAATGAATCTTTCTAAATCAATAGGCATTGAATCCTACCATTTACACGATTGGCTATGCCCAACCACATTAAAAGTCCAATATTCAGATTAGCAAAATTCACCTGATCATACAGCAGCTGATAGAGAGTACTTATCAAATGGTTTTCACTAACCCTCCTTGGAAGTTAAGACTACGCTGGAAAGCAATTTTCCAAGCTGGTTATTTACATTTGGCTTTGAATTTGAATTTATCAAACTTAATTTGGATCGAATATGGATTTTAACAACCTTTAATGTGTTTATTCTCAATTGCTATACAGTTATGTATTTGATATTCGTAATAAGTTACAACTTATAATCTTCACTATTAAAATATATGAGAACCTTTGATATTTTTTCCCAGACATGTAACCTCAAGTCTGAAATCCCCAGTTTTAAACCCCTACTGCTCATGCTGTCACGTGGAAAATAGATCTGATTTTAAGAGAAAATGGCCCGACCATCATGCAGTTGTTTACTTCTTTTGCTAGTGCCAATCACTCAGCAAACAAATTGCTTTCTCCGTTCCCACATTTGCTCAATTTATTAACTATAGTTGTTGGAGATTAACAGATTGTAGACAGATTTGATACTAATTGTAGAATGTCGTCAGAGTACTGCTTTTGATGGCATGTCGGTGATGATAAATTAAACGTCTGCCAAAAGCATCAATTTTATCTTTTCCAAAATAACATCTCTCCATCATCAATTAAACGTTACATTTGATATCTCACATCAGTGTATATAGAAATTCAAGTTTTTCTAGAAATTCAAGTTTTCCTCATATATCTTGAATTCTGATCATCTAATATGCTAATAGTTAAAGGTACCCTATGGGGACATCGATTTAAAATGGAGAGAAATTTGCATCTTTTGAGTTCATTCTGCACAACTATGGTTAACAGCATAAATAAAGAGCCACCAAAAAGGAAATTAAATAGGTGACTAAAAAGGAACACAATCCGAAAACAAGACCCTCTTTCATGGTGAATTTTTTCACCTACAGTTCACAGGGCAGTTTTCCGGATCTAGACATCGCGCTAGTCCAATTTACAGTATGTATCCAAGTGCCTTTATGAAACTTATTTGAATAACTTCTCAGTTCATATCCTTGAGTAAGTTAGCTAGTAAACTACTTCATTAACAAAAAATCAGTTGTCCTCAAATATTTGACCAAGATGCTTGCTTTAAAGAAGTTAAACAAATATGTGGTCCAATTAAAAGATCAATATGAATATAACACAACAAGAATCAAGACAAACTGGTATCCACTAAAACAAGCATCACAAGAGGTGCGAACTGGATGCTCGATGATTGTAAGCCTAGCAAAAAGTACTAACTTTCTTCCAATAGTACAAAGTTTTAATAGTTATCCAATCCATGCCACCACAAATGTGAGGAATACTGAAACAAGCTTACCAGTGTTAAAAATTCATCCCAAGAATAAATAGCCACACCAAACTTTTCAACTTCTTCCTTCTGTTGAGAAGCGACTTTCCCAAAGCTCACAATTGCTGAAATGGAGTGGTGCAAAACATATATATTTATTGAAATTCAAACCCATGTTCAACCGGAAACCTAAACCCAAAATTCACGTACTTCTCAAATACTTTGATGAACCCGGAAAAGTTTTCAGCAACTGCGAATTCAAAAGAATAGGTTAATGTATGTAGGATAAGGCCAAACCCATTGTATCCTTAAATGTCCCAAAAGAAAAAGCTCAAGTCTCAGCGGTAATAAATCTTTAAACCACCATTATTTATTAACATTATGCTCACCAATAAATCATTGATAAAGACTCAAGCAATGATACATACATACAAAAGAAAATGGAATATAGTTTTTAACATAAATAGATGTACCTCAGAAATTTTTTTCTCTTCCACAAAAGCAAGTTCAACTTCCGCATGGCATATGATGAATTCAACAGCTCCAGCACCTAAACCAAAGGCAAGAACAAAGTTTTACTGTATACCCACTGGTATATTTTGCCCATTGCAAAAGCATCTGGCACATGTCAAATGAATTCTTAAGCATACCTAAAGTGTCATATAAAGGGACACAATAGAGCCCATGAGCGTTACAGGCCTGCAGCAATTTCCTCAACTTTCAGAATAAATGCATATTATCCTATTTCAGATAGCTTCCAGACAACAATTGTAGAAACCTTTAAGATGTCAAAATAAACACAGAACAAGAATAAAAGAAAGTGTGGAAAACATTGATTGAACGAAAGGAAGTTAGAAAACCATGATACAGATAGTTTTACTCCTTTATTTGTCTTTTACCTAGTCCAAGAAACTACAGTTTTCCACTACGGAAGTCCTTTCTTTGTAGATAAATTACCCACGATGACATAAGCCTTTGAAAGAATCAGACGAGAAAAAAAGGACAGACATAGATTAAGGGTGGGTTGGATGATAGGAATGGAGATAGGCACATGAAGTTGTACACAAAAGGAGCAAAACAAGACCCAGTTATACTGGGAAATACACAGAACATAGGTGTATCGTAATTAGACTGGAATATTTTACTCGGCATTACACCAAAACCAAGGATAAGCAAGCAAAACGCATAAGTGGACTACTTATGGTGACAACGAGAAGGGCAATTATAAAATCATGTCAAGACCACATTGATTTCTTCGAATCATAAAATATTATAGATCATCATTCGGATAGAGGGTTCAGGAAATGGAGAAAGGCATGAGCAGAGGATATAAATTGGATAATTTGAAGAACTAAATTACAACTCCTTTTAGGTCTGAAATCCAGTCACCAGGAGCCAACCAATGAGATAAGTTTCTCCAAAAGCACAATCAATGGAAAAGGACTTCTGAAACGATAGCCTATACCATACAAAGACTTGGTTATTCAAAGTAGTTTAGGGCCATATGAAGTTCTTCCTTAGAAATCAGATTTAAAAAAAAAAACCAGAATTTTCATGCAACATTGCCAGTAATGAAAGGAAAATCTACACATGCACAAGTATCACACATATACCATGCATGAAGGAATACATGCATAGTAGGGGGTTGAAATAAAATCACTGAATTACCTCCATACTCATAATCCACTCAGAGCAATTGGCACCATAAATTCCACACCGTCCTCCCTGAGAACATTAATCGGTTAAGTGAGAAGGACAAGTTTACATTATACATACAACCACGATAAGATGAAACAAACAACATATATAGTGAAGCAAACTATTATGGGCCACAGCAGACAACACTATACCTGTAAATATATGTTAATATAAGAAAATATACTCAAGAAAACTGATTCAAATGTAAATGGACTAGGGAGTGACATTTTTAAGGAGCATATGAGAATTGTTCCAATAAAGAAAGCTGTTTTCACAGAACATATGGCGGATAAATATTGCAAAAATTTACACTAAAGATGCATGACAACAAAATAAACATTACAGTACAAATCATAACAGGACCTTACTTCCTCAATGCCACAACTGCGTAAGGAATTCCCAACTTGAAGCACTCTGTCGTACACTTCTTTGTAAGTCATCCATATGTACTTACCAGGCTGCCAAAGCAGATATGCCATGATCATTATCCAATAATTTCACGCACAAACAAAGAAAGTAATGAAAGTGGAAGGCAGAAAAAAATTACAAGAAAGTTGATATCTCAAACAGCATGGATGAATAGTCAAATGATGACACTATACCTGCCCATTAACAATTTCTCGACGACCAAGCATTTGATTATTGGGATATTTCTCAACTGCTAAACTGTGCCACAGAATAATTTTTGGTTCAATCATTCATACACAAAACATATTAAGATAAACGGAGTAATGGATCATTCATACAGATCGTTCAGAATACAGGAAGCGCAAACTATCTCCAATAGCACGACTTTGTCAGTCACTTGATTATGGTTTATATGTTCTCAAGTACTTTTCAACTTTCGTCAATTGTTGATATAATTTCTTTCAACAAATTTCTATTATTCTCATACTTGAAACAAACCTATAACTTTTTAGCCGTTTGTTATAAAATTCGGTGAAGGGCAGGGTCACAATACATAGACGTGTCTTCATCATATCCTAATCTATGCTCCTTTATCCAAGAGTATTGAGTTATTATGCTAGTAATTCAAAAGGGGGGATAAAGAAATTAATGAAAGTTCAGAACTTAAGCTTGCTTTCCTTCTTCCCCTTGGTCCATGAAAACGTAAATAGGAATAAACTTCAATTCTTGAGGGCATAAGCTTGCGAGAAAACAGGGATAGACATAAAGCCCACATGAAGTGGGTTTAAATATCACAAAGTAAATTAAAAAATGAGACTTGGTATGGCGAAGAATCTGGAAGTTAAAAGCAATCCGAACTGATACCAAACAGAATATACAAAATGCGATACATGGTCACATCAATTTTTCACATCATAATAGTTCCTTGACCAACATCAATTTTCATAAAAATTCATGGTATCTCCTTATTGGTGACCAAATAATAGCTTCGACCTTTTCCAAGCAAAAATATCATAACTTTTACGCTAAATCCTTCTACGGTGGTCAAATTTAATTGCATACCAAAAACTTATTTAGTTTTCCATTAAAAAAAAAGTTATCATGCAAAAAGGGTGGATTATTTCAAAATTACAACAAAAAAATACAGCACATTCTAAACAGAAACAATCTCCCACTCCAGCATAAATCTCATCATCCAAAGAAATCAATTGAATCCAATATGACGCATGAAAAAAAAAAAGAGAGACAATCCACGAGTCAATTAAATATTTCACAGAAAAATAGACCGGAAAATATCCCAGCAGCTGTCGAGTCCAGGGATCGGCTCTGGAAATCCATCCTTGGCAAAAGTACTCCTGTAAACCGGTCCCATCGACGGGTTTCCATCCTTGGCAGGCTTTGAAGGCTCCACCTCAACTATAAATCTCTCCTCCTCCATCTTCAAACCCCCTTTACATAAAAATAATAAGTAAATATCTACCTCTATCTATTTATGGTTACATGCATTTGGGCATTAGTAGATTCTGTAAATGAAATGATAGCCTTACGAGTAAACAAATTCGTTGGGAGGCAAGCTGTTATTTTAATTTTGGATCTTCTGATAAAAAGAACCCTAAAAATTCAGGATGAATGAAATCACCAGATGCAACAGTGGAGCGCTGCTTATCTCAACCTCAAGATTCACATTATCTAGGGTGCTTTTTATTAAGATGGGTTTAGGATAACACGGTGATTAGTGATTCTCAATGTGATAAACAGTTATGATCTTCTAGATAAATTTTGGAAAACTAAAAAAATTTACTAAAGGATGTGGACGAAATATGAAGAAAATCCATCAATAAACATGACACAATATTATATTTTTTAGAATTGAAAGATACATAATTTACAAACTAAAAAATGCTGAAATTAAAGTTGGATGAATTAGAATGATAAAATAAGAAGGGAAAATTTCGGGCCGGTATCAGAACATAAGAGTTTTTTCGGCCAAGTCCACCAAATTATTTGTCTTTCATTTAAGTCCGATTGATCGCAAATTACTAAATTACTCTCGTCTTCTTCCCTTACATTCAACGTCGAAAACACTCTGCATTATTACAATCATCGCGCCTCTCCTTCTTCTTCAACGCTAAAAAATTTTCCAGTCATTCCTCCAACATTTTCCTCGATATCGTTCAAAGAATCCTACAAGTTTTCAAAAATTTAATCGAAATCGTACAAGTAAATTACTGTAATTTTGCCAAACCTTCTGAGGCGAAAACCTAAAATGGCTCCAAAATCAAAGAAGATTCCTCAAACCAAACCACCTACAAACATCAAGGGAAAGAAAAAAGGTGCTCCAAAATCTGGTAATCATTAATCTAGGGTTTACACATATTAAACTATTTCTTAATCATTAATCTAGGGTTTCCACATATTAAACTATTTGTTTGTTACTGTAAGTTCTTGTGTCTACAATGCATGAGTACTATTGAAGACCTTATTAACACCGCATTTACAAATGTTTGTAATTTTTGTATTCTTAATTAACATAAGTCTATCGGTGCATGTAATTAACATGCACCGATGGACTCTTATCTTGCATTTATATTACATACACCACTTTTTAAAATCTTAATTTTTTGTATTAACAATGATGAACAAATTGACACCAATGGAACATCTTTTTAGTTTTTTGTTTCTATTGGTGCATGTGTATAATACACGCACCGAATAACAAGTTGCATTTATCCAACATGAACTACTTGAATGTATCGGTGCACCAATTCACATTTTTTTCTTTCGGTGCATGTGATTTCACATGCACCGGTATACCATTAGTGCATTTATCGACATATTATGCTTGAATAAATCTTTTATATTGATTTTACTTTGTAATTTGAGATGTACTATCGATGTATGTAAATACACAATCATAAATTCACAGATGTTTTATATCGGTGCATGTGTATTATACATGCACCGATATAAAACATTGCATTCATATATAACATATAAATATTTTATAAATTTGTTTCTATCGGTGCATGTCATATAAATGCACCGATAGTTCTTTACATGCACCAATTGTACATACATGCACCGACATGCACTGTTATAAAACATTGCATTTATCCAACATGTAAATATTTGACATTTGTTTCTATCGGTGCATGTGATATACATGCACCGGAAGTTCTTTACATCCTCAGTTGTTTTCTATCGGTCCATGTCATATACATGCACCGATAATTATTTACATGCACCAATTGTACATACATGCACCGACATGCACTATTATAAAACATTGCATTTATCCAACATGTAAATATTTGACATTTGCTTCTATCGGTGCATGTGATATACATGCACCGGAAATTCTTTACATGCACCAATTGTACCTACATGCACCTACGGGCTATCTACATGCACCGAATAAGTCAATTTATTAAATTCATTGTTTTAGTTTTTTAACTAACATATAATTTTCTCTCAGTTACACCTACATCATCACCAAGCTCAGAAGAAATTACAAAAAGATGGAATAAACAAACTACATATCGGGCCAACCTACAGGCAGTTATAACAGAGATAAAGGCACTTGAACTCAGTCAAGTTCACATCAGAGTGCTAATGAAGACACCGTTCTGGCCTTTACTGAACTCCATTTTTTCCAACACAATTGTCCTCGATCATTGCAAAAAGCGTGACATATTAATAAAAGACATCATTGGCTGCTTCAACAGAAATACTCAAGATTTCACATTCGGATCATATACAATGAAAATCAGGACAAATGATGTGCGTATACTCTTTGGAATAAGAGATGGTAAAGAAGACATTGATATGCAGCTTCAGGATTACGAACGTACGGAATTCTTATATAGATGCTTTCCAGAAAAGAAAGGAGATAAAAAAGACATAAGGATGAGCAAGAGTTTAATCTACAAAAAATTGAAAATAAAGGCACAAAGCAACATTGATACTGATGTCAATGACGTTACTCGTTTGGTGACCCTATACATTCTTGCAGCATTTTTCATATCAACAAAATCATCGAACATTCCATGGGCGTACACATCGGTTGTTGAGGATCTGGACATGATTTGCAGCTACGACTGGTCCAAACACATATTGAATACATTGCTAAACAGCCTGATGCAGCCTGACTCTGAAAAACACTCCGGCTGTGTTCTACTACTACCTGTAAGAAGTCTTTATAATCAATCTTTAAACAACAATTATTTCTTCATGTTTATATAATAACATCGATTCTATATAATTTGCAGTATTGGTTATGTGAGAGGACAGAGCTCATAAATCATGTCCAGCCCAACCTTATCCCAAGGTTCCTTAAGTGGAATCTTGAGGATTTTTACAAAAGGATTCAAAACATTGACATCAAAGAGCTCGCCCGTGATTATGTAAGTTTCTTGTACATTCAATTTAACTATTTTGGTGCATGCAATTTAACTTGTTCTGGTGCATGCAATTTTTCGATACTGGTGCATGCAATTATATAACATGCGATGCTTGAATAAATCTTTATAATGATAATGATTTTACTTGAAACCAAACTAACGATGCATGTAAATACACAAGCATAAAACAAAGTTGCATTTATCAAACATGAACAACTTGATTCAATCGGTGCATGTAAATACACATGCACCAACTCACATTTTTTTCTATCGGTGCATGTGATTTCACATGCACCGGTAGACCATTAGTTGCCTTTATACAACATGTGAGGCTTGAATATATATTTTATAATGATTTTACTTGATATGTACTAACGATGCATGTAAATACACAAGCATTAATTATCATTTTGTTTCTATCGATGCATGTGATATACATGCACCGATAGTTCATTAGGTTCATGCAATTTAACTATACTGGTGCATGCAATGAAACTATGCTGGTGCATGCAATTTAACTAGACTTCCAACAATTCAATTGCAGATAGTAAAAAAACCTCTGCAAATTTCTGCTGAAGAAGATGAAATGCTGAATAAAGCCATTGTTTGTGCTACAGAAGCTCCAATGACATATCAACTTCCCGATTTGAATTCAAACATTAAAACAGCTGAATGTTTGACAACAGCGGACTCCACTTGCCGGAGTCCTCATGGAACTGAAGCAACTAAGTACAGAGGAAAATATATACAATGATGAATACATTGAAATGGAGGGCAACATGGTGGATGTAGCTATTGATGAGGAACCAGCCCAGAACGAAGAAAATGTCGCCAATCTGTCTGAAGAAATGAATGAACTTGATGACACGCAAGCACAAGATATTCTTCAAGCTGCAGTACTTGTAACAGAGATTGAAGAATTGAAGGCGAAGCTCATGACAAATGATAATGAAATAACAGAACTGAAGAACATTGTTGATTCCTTTGATCATGAGCAAGAAACAATTCCAACACCGCAATTTTTTGAATATGCGGAACTAACAGCCCAGCTGGAAGAAACAAAAACAAATCTTTTAATGAGAGACGAGCAAATCAAAGAAATTAAAGACAATTACGAAGATATGAAAAAAAAGAAAGATGAGCTCGAAACTATCATAACACAGCTCTATGCGGACCTTGAAAGGGTAAATGATGAGAATAATTCACTGAAAAATGAGCTTCTCAATGTCAAAGCTGCCTCCTTCATCATTAATGAAGAACAAGAACAGATCCTTAAAGAAAAGCAAGAACAAACATCCCTTGTCAAGAGGATCAAGAAAAGGGAGGACAGGCAGCAAAAAATGGAGTTGGACCACACATACCCTGATAAGAGGAAGGCAAAGAGGACCAAGAAAAACGACGAAGAGGGAAATAAAATTTTTGCAGAAATGGAATCATTACAAAGTCTGAAAGACAAAGGTACAACTAATGATCCCGTAGATCTAGAGCTGAGAGATGATGATTTCGTCAGCGACAATAAACAAAAAGGGAAGACGAAAAAAGATAATGGACCTCTCAAGTTCAAAACCACAATGCCTGCCATGAAGCTCTTAACAGCAGATGAAAAGGCTTACATAATGAATATAAACAAGAACCATGGAAAATGGTACGTCTAATTTAATTAAACAACGCTTCCTTGACACTGACTCTTCAACTGTGTGCAGGGGACTTATCTGGAAAGACAAATTCACCAACAGAAAGCTATTTGTATCGGATATTGCTGAAATCCTTCACGATGTACCTCTTGCCAACGATGTAAGTCAATTGCATTATACTTTTCTAATGGATTTACTTGATAAAAAAACATTAATTCACATTTGGTTAATCGGTGCATGTAAATAACAGGCACCAATTCACTTTTTTTCTATCGGTGCATGTGAAATCACATGCACCGATAGACCTTTAGTTACATTTATATAACATGCAATGCTTGAATAAAACTTTTATGATGATTTTACTTGATAATTACTAACGATGCATTTAAATACACAAGCATTAATTAAAATTTAGTTTCTATGCGTGCATGTTAAATCACATGCAACGGTAGACCATTAGTTGCATTTATCAAACATGTATACATGCACCGACATAACATTAGGTGTATGTCTCGCACATGAACTACTATATATATCTTTGAAACTGATTGATCATTACTTACAGATGATTGAATCAACCGGTGCATGTAAATAACTTGTAGCAAATCAAATTTGTGGTATTGGTGCATGTGTTTTCACATGCACCGGTAGACCATTATTTACATTTATCAAACATGTAAACATGCACCGACATAATATTAGGTGTATGTCTCGCACATGAACTACTATATATATCTGTGAAACTGATTGATCATTACATACAGATGATTGACCGTTGGGCGATTATTGTAAATAACCAGATTGCCAATACCGGAAAAAAGAAGATAGCCTATGTGTTCAACAGCATGTGTTGGGTAATAAAATTCAACTATTAAATATTTTTTTTCTCATTAAACAAAGTGCAATCATACCATTCAACTTTGGATATTCGTTTATCATGCAATTATTTCATACAAATTCGCAGCAATACGCAGCACTGATCTCACTAGGAAGCTACTACAAAGACTCAGCAGAAAACAACATTGATAAATTCCTACCAGAGGCAATGTCATATAGGTTTTTGGTTTTTCCAATAAACACCCCAGGCAAAGAAGACCACTTAAAAACACCAGGATACCACTGGACACTACTTGTCTTTGATATTCAAGAGTCAGTTTGGACTCATTACAATTCAATAAGGCCACGAATTGAGGGGGAGACAGATTATTACTTTGAAAAGGCCAAATTACTGGTAAGGTTTACTTTAAATACACTTATTTTTTTAAATTCAATATTTTTTATAAAATTACCAGTTGATAACAATACTTCTTCGAAAATATAGAAAGTCTAGGTTGAAGAGAAGATGAAGAAAATCATTCAGGAGTCTCCCATTTCAGCAGGCATCACCTACAGTCCAAGTGAAGATACATACGAAATCATAACATTCAAAGAAGCAATGCAACAAAAGGGTGGCTCGGCAGAATGTGCCGTGTTTGTTTGCATGAACATGGAAAGAATTATGAGAGGACAAGAAGTGCCCAAGCATTCAAATGTAGATATAAATAGTATGTATAGAGCAAAAATGGTGAAAGTCATCCTCCAAAATGTATAAGACAGCGATTAATACTTTGTTGTATATATATTTTGTTATTGGATAACTGTACACACTCATATTGGTGTTTTAGTTGGTTAATGATAAACTGGACAAAAATTGAATCCTACAAGTGCTCTTTGTTTAATTTTTATTGTGTGTGTCCCTTCGCATTCACCAAATGAGACTAACGATTCATGTAAATACACTAAAATAAAACAAAGTTGCATTTATCAAACATGAACTACTTGAATCAACTGGTGCATGTGAATAACATGACCTCTTCAATTTGTTTTTTATCGGTGCATGTAAATCACATGCATCGGCAGACCATCAGTTGCATTTATCATACATGCAAGCTTGAATATATATTTTACAATGATACTACGATGCATGTAAATACACAAACATTAAGTAAAATTTTGTTTCTATCGGTGCATGTGATATACATGCACCGATAATTCATTAATTGCATTTATCCAACATTTTCAATAGGTGCATGTGAAATCACATGGACCAATAGCCATTTAATTGCAGTTATATAACATGGAATGCTTGAATAATCTGTCTACAGGTGCATGTAAACTAACATGCATTAACATTTTGTTTCGACCGGTGCATGTATATCACATGCACCGATAGAATACACATTTTCATTTATCCATGTTCAACTTGAATCTTTTGGTGCATGTATATGACATGCACCTATATGTGAAACTTAAATCTATAGGTGCACGTAAATTACATGCAACTAATAAATTGTATGTATTTGTATCATTATGTTAAATAGCCAATAACAAATCAAACAAATAATTTCTACAATTAAATTTTGTTCAACATAAACTTACAAAAAACATCAAATAGGTTCCTTACAAGTCTTCCTATTATGTCCGTATTTTTTACACCGTCTACAACGCAACTGTCGAATGTTTTCACCTTTGGATCTAATTCTCCTCTTCTTTGGACGACCCGGTTGCCTTTTTGTTTGTGGTGGTAAAATATTCATATCCGTGACAATTTGAGCAAAATCATCACTTGAACGTCCTGGAATCGGAATTATAACTCCTTCATAGCAACTCTTATATGTACGAACATGGAAATATACATCAACAACTTCATCTATGGCCATCTTGTTCCTCCTAAATACAGCAATCGCATGAGGACATGGGAATCCATCTTCGCGCACAGAACCCCACTCCATCGTGCAGCCATTGATCTCCTATCATAAAACCAGCTCATTAGCTTAACCCGGATACAATCCACCATATGAGTAATAGGCAGACCCCTTGCCTCTAATATCCACGAATTGAAAGACTCTGCTGCATTTGAATACATCTCTCCATATCGCATGCCGCATGAGTAAGCATTTGTCCATTTCTCCAAAGATAGACCCTGTAAAAACCCTTCTACAATTGAACCACCTTCTCGTTTCAAAATAGCAAGCTTCTCTGTGAAAATAGCCACCGTCGGCGAATATGCACACTCATCCAACAAGTAACACATCCTTTCCCGAAACTGGTTCGAAAAATGTTTGCCAGCATATCTGTCCCGGAGGTTGCATTTCAAATGATAAAGACAAAAAAAGTGTTTTGGAGAAGGTCCAAACACAACGAGTAAAGCCTCCATCAAACCAACATTCCGATCAGATATATAAACAATATCTCCACCATTATCTACAATCTTGCTCAGACAAGATAGAAACCAACACCAATTATCAAAGTTCTCTGAGTCCACAACAGCAAAAGCCAGGGGGAACAACCCTACAATAAAATAATCAAAACATATAAAGCAAAAAATACAATTTATGTTATATGATGCACTTATATAACCTTTAGTGGTACATTTAGAGACGACAAGTTCTACCGGTGCATGTAATATACATGCACCGATAAATTTTCGGTGCATGTAAACTACATGCACCGATTCTCTATTACATGCATATGTAGTACTAAATGATAGAGAATCTTATTTCTATCGGTGCATGTAATATACATGCACCGGTAGACTAGCGGTGCATGTATAATACATGCACCGCATTCGATCCGATTAATTTTATATCATGTAGCATTTTTTTACGCAGAAGTCTATCGGTGCATGTAATATACATGCACCGACAGACTTCGATGCATGTAAAATCTCATTTATATTATAATCTTGTTGCATCTTACCTTGATTCCCATCCTTTGCAGTAGCTGACAGAAGTATTCCCTTAAAACGGGATTTCAAAAAAGTTCCATCAAGAAATAACATAGGGCGACAAAATTTAAAACCATCCATACAAGCACGAAACGACACAAACAAACGGATGAATCGGTTACAGTCGTCAACTTCAAGCTCTACAAAACTCCCAACATTAGTCGTCTTCACCGCATCGATGTACCACTTCAACTCCTTGAAAGACTCATCATAATTTCCAAAAGCAGTAGACCTAGCCTTCTCCACACTTCTCCATGCCTTAATGTATGTTATATCCAACCCATAATCTTTGTTCATGAACTCCATTACAGACCTAGCAGAAAAGTTTGGATTTGAACTGACTCGTTCACAAATAATTTCTGATATTAAATGTGAAACAATCCTTTTTTATTTGTCTTTCATGACTCGTACACCACACATGTGAATGTTGTTCAATTTTTTTATGTAGAAAGAACCATTTACACGTGAAATGTTGGCACTCACAAACCAGCCACACCCATCAACATGCTTCCTAGAACATTCAGCAACTACTCTATCTTTATTATTTTTCACGTAGTTGTAATCAAACCCAACCTCCATGGAATATTTACTCAACTCACTTCGAAACTCTTCAACACCACCTCTAAATACTTGACCCACCCTACTAATAATTGATGACCATCCAGAACATAACAACAACTTCTCCTTGCCTTTAATATTGCATCTTCGATATTCTGAATCAAGTCCTAGACCTGATGGTGAACTGCAAATTTGTTTTGTCGATATATGTGCACCACCTGATTCTATTGATGGGTGTAAATCACGGGCAGAAATAGACTCTATAGGTTCATGTATATTGCGTATACCGCTTGACTCTGTCAAAAAGTTTATACCACAAGCAATTCTGTCTACCGGTGCATGTATGTCACATGCACCTCTAGACACAATCGGTAAACTACCAACACATTCATCAACAGACCTCAACAATGAAGCATTACCATCAACAACATGCACTGTCAACAAGCAAAGATTGATCATCTTACACAACAAAAACATATTTCTCATATCAATCGCATTACTCAAACAATAATTAGGATGCCCATCGATTGAGTATTTGAAACAAAATTCATCGGCATTCATATCAGACCACTTAGCAGATGCACAGCCTATTAAATCACTGAATTCGAAACCGGGATTAACATTCAAAACCAGTGTTTCCTCTCTAAATTTCAAAAGAATCATGATTTCATTATCCATCAGAATTAACGATAAAAATCTCAGGAAAATTTGATCAATTAACAGTTAATTGAATATTGGACAGATCGAACAGTCTAAAATCAGAAAACTAATTAAAACACGATCGAAATCAGCTGCTCAATGAATTGGATGAAAAAAGTTTCGAAAAACGATAATCGTTATGTTAGAAATATCAAATTTTTTATGATGGATTTTATTGCTTGCAATAGGGGTAATTTAGTAATAAAAATAGACCAGTTAGATTAGGGTTTAATAAATTGGACTTATGTGAAATATGTTTTTCAAAAGATATATTTAGTTGAAAAGAAAATATTTTGCTAGATTTAGTTGAAAGATGTTTTAAAAAGTGGTACCTTCTTGTAATTTCCTCAAATAAGAACCATAACTTCTTTTCCTTATAATTTAAGGCCTCAATTTCCACCAAATTATGTGGGTTTAAACCCATTATTTTCGATGGTCAATCCATATTTTTCATTGCTGATAAATGCCCCCGATATGCAATTGACCAATTTGTCTATATAGTATTGCCTTTAACGATTGAATCATCATTCTTATCCGCCAACTTCACACCATTCCTTCGGATAATCTCGATATAATATTTAGGGATGATATTGGGGCAGGTCTAAATCCGGACGTGTATTGAACCCAACCCACTGGGGTGGGGTCCGAGGACCCGCTTCAACCGGGTTTTGAAGTAAAGCGGGAGAGTCCCTGGTTTGGTCAAGCCCGTTCGGGCTCACCATGCTATATATATATTAAAAAAATCAAAAATTTATATTGAATACACATTTCACTTCTTTTATTGAAAATAAAGTGTCGTTATTTAATTTATATCAAATTCAACACTTGCTATGACTTACATGCCATTTTGCTCCATGATCCGAATTAGACTGAGATGCTTGAAATATGAAATCTAGCATTTTGAGTTGGCTTTCCAACTTCTTTGAATTCGCGTTATTCGGATCATCGAGCTAAGAGATATAATCAAAACATTGCACTGCGCTCCAAACGAATTTACCCACCAACGGACCTTTGGTTCGTGGGTCTTCATCCCAACATAAAATATTATTTTCATCTAACCCTGTACACTAAGTAGACGCATTAGCACAACAAATGCAAATGCAAGTTTTGTTGATCATCAAAACCCATAAATAATTCGGAGATAAATTAAGCATTAAACAAACAATGCGTTTAAGGCTCAACAATAAGCCTTGAAGAAGTAAGGAAATTTACTTAGGATGTGCACAAAATGGGAAGAAAATGCATCAATAAACATGGACACAATGTTATGATTTGAGAATTGAAACATACATCATTTACAAACTACAAAATTTTGCAATTAAAGTTGGGTGAACTAGAATGATAAACTAAAAAGAGATGAAATTTACAAGTTGAGATGATGAAAATTAAACTACAATCCAATAGCTAAAATTTGCAGTAGCTAAAATTTACAGGAAATTATAGAGATAATTTGAGTAATTTGTTGATTGTTTGTGTGTCTTCAAAACCGATAACAATTCCTCCATTTTGTTCAACTTCCTCTGGTTTCTTCTTTTCCAACTTCCTGTATGTTCATGGATGTGACTTAGTGGGTAGGAAAAGTGGTTATGGCTTGGTTAATCGCCCAATTCATTAGCATGAACACTAACTTCCTTTTTGCAGAATTTAAGGCATCAATTTTATTTTCCACCAAATTACGTGGGTATTAACCCATTAATTTTATTGGGCCAATCCTTTTTTTTAAGGGGATTTTCTCTCTCCCTGTGAGAGTCTTCGTCTTCTCCCTTTCCTTCGTGGTGCAGTGTTCATCTTTGCCTCACCTTGTGCTCTGCTACCTTGGCTCCCACTAATAAGTTCCAATTTCCACCTCCTCGGTTTGTCCCCTATCCTTCTTGCTCGGTAATGGTGGTGTTTGGTGTCGCCCTCTTTGCTCATCTCTTTGGTGACTGAGGTGGTCCTCCTTATCCGTCGTGCTCTGGTTAGCTAGGGCAGATCTGTCCGTAAGAAGTGTTCTAGTGTTACTCCGATGTTTCCTGGGTGCCTTGATAGTTATGTTGTAGGGCGTTCTCTTTACACCCCCACTGTTATTGAGGTGTTCTTTTGGTTTTTGCGCTCCATTGGTTGTTGATCTTTGTCTTTGGTGGCACTTTTTGAGGTCTCTGGAGCTTCGGTTTATCGCACATGCCGTAGCAGCCTGGTTAGCTTGTCCATCGCTTTTTGTGCAACTGCTGGAATGTCTCTTTGGTGGTGTTGCTTTGGTTTATGTTTCATTGTTGAGGCTCAATTTGACACTGACTACTAGGACTTTCGATTCGTGCTCCATCTTTTGATGTTTTTAGGATGCTGGTTTTCAGTGTGGACTTTTGCGTATTTGCTGTCTTTTATCAGATTTGTCTACCTTATTTCCTATTGTACCTTCAGTTCTGGTAGGTAGTTCATTTATCCAATCTCATCTAATGTATGGTTTGAGGGGACTTATTGCTTCCGGTAGTCTTTGCACTCTTATGGTCAAGCAAGTCTACTTCTGATGTGATTTATGTTACTTAATCATTATCCATTACTGGGTCATGTCTTTTTGGTTTTTATGTGTTGTTTCTTGTGGTTTTCGATGGTTTTGGTTGTACTTTACTGCTATTCCAATATAATGTTGGTTTCTTGTTAAAAAAAAACATGGTCAAAATTCGAGATTAAGTTATATAATTTTACTCATAACTTTTTGAATATCCTTTAAATGGGATGTCAAAATTCGTATTTCAACTCACTCAATGCTTAGTCAAATTAGGATCATTGAATTGGACCAACAAATTATTTGAGTCGAACTTAAACTCTCGAATTAAAAAATCAAAGAGTAAACTATTTTATCCATTGAATTTCAAAGTTGAAAATTTGACATCGATTATAATACTACCATGTTATCCATCTTTCCTTTTTTTGAACATTTCGTAACGCGTATTGAAGGGTGTGACACTTAAAAAAACACCTAGTGCAAAAGCAATTCCATGCAAAAAAAAGGGCACAAATTATTAAAAACTAGTCGTTTCTTGAACACGATGCATGCTTGTATAGTCGATTTTGTTAATAAAGTCTTTTCAAAAAAGTTAATTTTTGTTTATAATCAGTCTTTTTTTTTGAATAAATTTTATTTTAAAACAAAGTAAATTGTTATATAATTTATTTTATAATTATACCAAACATTAAATTTATCATCCAAATATATCGGTCTCTAAGCTCTTCCATGAAAATAATTAAATAAAGTTAAATTGGTGAAACTAATAATTCACGAGTAACGATCTAAAAAGGAAGCAAGATGTAATAAATAATAATGGTAGTGATAAGGACAAAAGCCTGAAAAGGAAATATGAGTTTCAGAACATTAGAAATCAAAAGGTGAGGGGTAGTAAAGTAATTTACATAAAGGCGAGTCCAATTTGAACTTAGTTTTCCCATATGATGTGTTACTGTTATTGAGGCTAGGGTAAGATTAGGCCCAAGGAGTTGGGCTATTTGAACAAATTTGGGCCAAAAACCTGCCGGGCAAATACCTGTTTTGGCCCACACTAAGTTCGCCCTTGTTCCATAGTCCCAAAGTTGGGGGCTGAAATTGGCGGGAATATATCCGTACAGAGTTATTCACGCGAAATTATTTAATTCTCGTGGTCGTACGTGCGAGCGAACCCTAATTTAGAATCTTATCACTATTATTCAATTTGTGTTGATAACAATCTCCGTGGATTATACTGTTGGATTTCACGCTGTAGAAGAAGTATCATTTCTAATCGTTTTCTTTTCCCCTTCCTCTAGAATATAGGGTTTCTTATCTGTTATTGAATTTGGCATTTTTGTCTCGAAAAACATATTAAACGAGTTCTGTTTTATTCTTTTGGTGATAGGGGTTTGCTGGAAATGGCTAACGTGTTTGAAGATGAAGCTGATACTGAGCCCACGATTTCAATCGGAGACTACCTCAAGGCCGTTGAAGAAGAGGAGCTGGTAAGTAAATTCCGTAATTATTATTTCTAATTTCAATTTATTTCTTTTTTTTTTTGATTGAGTGGGTTTTATTTATTTTTGAGATGTTGGATTTTCGAGGTCAAAATTACACTGGGGCTATTCTTTACTAGGGGATTGGGATGTAATGGAGGAAATGACGCTTAAAGACTTATCCCTGAAATTTAGAATTCATAGTGTGTGAAGATGTGAGGCTTGAATTTATGATGTATTTTCACTTAAGAGAATCAGATGTTCAATTTGATAGACGAATAGTTGGTTATGGAGTATGTTTATCTATATTTTCTATTTTCGTAGGATTCAGTATTTAAAGTTTAACAGTTAGCAGTGCAGCATAATGTAAAATCCGGTGGTTGAGAGGCTTGTGATTTTGGAAGGCCTATTTTTTTCGATACCCTTTTTAGAGTTCTTGGTGTTATTCCGAAACTCCACAAGTTTGTCTTGTTCTGACATCTTGTTGATGCTGTCCAACTGTACTGTTTAGCTCCATTGTGGTTGGTCCCAGTTTTACTAAATCGCAGTAACGCTCTTTGTGGGTCCACACGGCTACTCATTGGTTGCTAAGGAATCAATGGTTACTAAATTACTGCCCTCTGGCAATTTAAACAATCATTCAACCTGTCTAACCTAATAGAATATTCATTTATTGGTTCATATTTTGATGCAAACCACGTGTTTTTATTAGTTGTTAAAACACTTACTTATTATGTTAACTGACCACTTTAGAATGTTCCAAGGCCAGATGTCTTAGATGTAATTGGTTTAAATAGATTAAAATTGAGCAAAAAATTGATTAGCAGTTGGGTGTATGTTTAGTTCGAAAGCAGTTAACTCGATAGCAAGATTGAATTGGAGAATCAATTACTTGTTTGATTGCAATAGTGTACTCCTTTCTCTTTCAAAGTATAGTTTTGCAACCTGGTTTTTCTAGAATACAAGACAAATTTAATAAGACAGTCAAGTAACCAGTAACCAGTAAACATGCAAATGACATAGTATAAAATAATGCTGTAGCCAGCTTTGCATGAGATTGTCTGCCTATAACTCTTGATATGGATGCCTTATTGAACTTAGACTGGATCCATGTGCAGCTAGTTACTACTTTCTTTTTATTTCATTTTCTTTTTTTTTTCTTCGAGCATATTTATTGGTGCTCTGAATGTTGTTTGTCCTTCCATTTGCATAAATGTATTCTGAAGGAAGCAGATTTGGTCCTGGGAGGTGACGAGGGCAAGGAATGCACCTACAGTAAAGGTTATATGAAGAGGCAGGCAATTTTCTCATGTTTGACGTGCACACCTGATGGAAATGCAGGGGTATGTACAGCCTGTAGCTTGTCTTGCCATGATGGCCATGAGGTATATCTCAGATCTATTTTTCTACTGTTGTATTTTTTTTGTAAATATGTTAAAATGTATTAGTACAGGCAGTATTTTACTCTGAAGTTTCGGCGGATGTTCTTTTGGCACTTTTTTTTGTTTTTATTTGAGTGGAGAATGCGACATACTATTGCTTTTTTTAAGTTCTGTTGGATGCTGCCTTTGCAATTTAACCATTGGGAATAATCTTTCTGTTGTGATTGACTGGTAGCTCTAAAGTTGGTTCTTAGAGGACATTTCTCAGATCAGTGACTTGTGTTTTACTGACGTGCATATCATAACTATCTGTTACCTGAAACCACGGTTGCCTTTATTGACCGTGGAATTATTAGTTTCGGATTGTTCTGAATACTGTTATTGCTTTCGATGGTTTACACACACCGTTTTTAAGGTCTGCCTAAAAGTTAATTGCTTGGATATAGCTTATAGGTAACATGTTCCACGTGGGGACAGTTAATTTACCTAATATGAATTCAAATTCTTAAAATTAGAATAATACGAAAATGTGGGGCTACCCATTCATCAAAGCAATCAGCTAATTTTTGGCTGCATTTGGATTCTCAACTCACGTAACAAAAATTCTACTCCATATCACGGAGTGTTGATTTTGTGGATCTTCTTTTATTCGTTATCAGCTTCAACGAGTCAGATTCTGTTTCAAAAGATTCTGCATGCATGTTATATTGTCTTTGTGTCCTGTTTGAGGGGATTAGATGTGAATTTATCCTGTTACACATGATTTTTATAATAATTACGATTTTAGCAGGAGAAATACTTATTTTAATACAACGAGGATGATTTGTTGAAACCAAAAGGAAAAAACGGTTTTTATGAGCAAAATACGGATGGAGGAACGATCTGATTATGCATATGAATGTTCTATGTAAGTACTAAATTATTAGCACATCACACTACCAGTACTTCTTTACATGGAATGACTGCAATGGGTATTCATTGATCTTCTGTTCACTTGTCATCACCCAAAGTTAATCTCTTGATTTCTCAAAACCCAGAGGTTGTTCTGTGACTCTACAACTCTACAATTTATATTCTTTCTATCTGTTTTTTAAAACAATCACCTTATTTCCCCTGGATCAGATCCAAATTGCAGGACTAAACTGATTTTAAGAGTACTCATTTTTTAATTGGAGTTTGTGAATCTGGATCAATCCATAAAATTTAACTAACAAATGACTGCGGCATGCAAATTATTTCTTGAACCTAGTTACAGAAAAAAATGTTTCTGATATCCTGACCCAAATGCAAGTGCATGAATGATGGGCCCTTGTGCTTCCAAAGAGGTTGTGGCTTCTAAATGCATCATTCTCCATTTCTTCGAATTCCAGTTGCTAGCTTGATGTTGGACATCTCTTTCTTATTTTATTATGCTAAAAGATGTTAAATTATTCTTCTACTGTGTGAAAAAGATCGTGGAACTATGGACGAAAAGGAATTTTAGGTGTGATTGTGGAAATTCAAAATTTGGGGAGTTCTTCTGCAAGCTTTTAGCTAACAAAGATGTGGAAAATTCAGAGAATGTGTACAATCATAACTTTAAAGGCACTTACTGCACATGTGATCTACCCTACCCTGATCCCAATGCTGAAGAGCAAGTGGAGATGATTCAAGTGCTGTATCTGCGAGGATTGGTTTCATGAGGAGCATATCGGTCTTCAGGAGATTGATAAGGTTGGTAGCTTTTTTGTATGGTTCCTATATATTCCCATTGACGTCATGGATGCTTAACAAGCTGAAGTTCTAATAGGTTGCTATATCTCTCCCCTCATTAATGTTATAATGTGCATGTGGCTTTTAATTCAAATGCTGTTAGTCAAATTTGTGAGTGTGAGATTTGAGACTTACTGTATGAATGTGATCGGTACATAAGAGTAGCCAAACTCTAGTTTATACATAATGAAGAAGTATCATGCTATGTTTTTTTCAGAAACCAAGCATTCAGGCACGTGTTACACTTAAATTCTCTTGTACGTGTAAAATGATATCCCTAGCATCCTTCCCTTCTCCGTTGGTGTAAAATGACCTTTCTAGTTAAATGTACCGGGAATCACGATACTTCAGTGGAATGAAGGATTGCTAAACTTGGATAGAATTTGAAAATTTGAATTGTTGAAGACTTCTTTGAGTGTGTATTCTCTTTTTTCACTATTTATCCCTCCAGCATTTTGTTAGTTCCTATTTCAGTATATATACCTGATCAAAAACGCACTTAGAAATTGGTATGAAATCCTCACCACCTCCATTTTCTTTTCACCACCTTACATATTTTTTTTTTCAAAATTTCTACATTGAACATTTATGCATTTGGCTAACGAGAAAGCAGTGGAGACCCCTCCCTTCATGAAAAAAATTCATTGTTATGCAAGATACATAACGATGTAAATGTTGAACTTGGATTCTTATCAAAGTTCATAGACAAGCAATTGTCCCTAGAGTTTTGATTTCCATCATGCAAGAGTCAGCTTCTTTCTGTATTTCTCAAGGAAAACTTAAAATTGCACTTGTTGCTTGCATTTGTTTGACTCGGCAGCACTAGTATGTCATGGGGAAAATGCATAGACTGACAATCTGACATTTTGCTAATCAAGGTCGACAATGGCATATGATCCACTAGGTTCGATGATGAGGGCATTTCACTCTGTATCGCAAGTGTTTCCTATTTTTTCGTGCTCTAGAACAGTAGGAGCTAACATTATCCTTTTGCTTCCACATAGATACCGAAGGATGAAGAAGGCGAGCCTATATATGAGGATTTTATCTGCCAGGGGTGTGCTGTTATTTGCTCTTTTTTGACTTACTATCCGCAGACTCTTTCAGCCCCAGGTTCTTCAAAACATGCGAAGGAAAAAGCAGTTCTGGAAACCGCTCCTGCTGTCATAACGTCCGAGAAGCTTGATAATGGAAGTTCTTCCCTTGGCTCCGCCGTAAATAATCCTGATTCTGATAGCGCATCTAGTTGAAGCTAATGCAGGAGATGCAGTTAATGGTCAAAATGCAAAGTGTATTCTTGAAATAGACCTGATTGAAAATTCACCATCTCTTGACGAAAGCAAGGCTATTTTTCTCTCGAAAGGCTGGAGAGACATTCTCTGCAAATGCGAGAATTGTGCAGACTTCTATGCCAAGAAGGGAGTTGGACACTTGTTCGACAAAGAGGACTCAATTGCTGAGTACGAGAACGTGGCAAAACAGAAACGGGATGAAAATTTACAGAAACAGGAGGGTGTTGAAATGAAATTTCTCGATAATCTTGGTCATGTGGAGAAGATAGAAATATTAAGTGGAATAGCTGACATGAAGAATGAGTTTCGAGCCTTCCTGGTATGTCTGCTCCTAAAAAAATCTGAAAATAATGCATTGCAGCCTTAATATTTCAAAAATGCGATAAGCATTTTGGCCCTGTAACGGCCTTTCTTGGTGTTGTTCACAATCTGCTTCAGGAAACTTATTTGAAATTTCGTTTTCAGGAATCCTCGGACCCCTCAAAGGCTGTTACAGCTGCGGATGTTCAGCAGGTTTTCGAAAATCTTGCAAAGAAGAGAAAGCGTGTGCCATGAGTTATGAGAACAATTTAGAATCTAACCGCTGCTGCTAGTTTTCCATATGCAGTTGTTTCATGTACTCTTCAATTTTCGAAAAGTTTGGGCTTCATAGTTTTATGGAAAAATTGTCGATCTTGATGTTTTGTTCTTGTGTACCGTGCATCTCATGTAATTACTAGTAACTTATTTGACCTTATTATATTGTGTTTGCTCGACTGCTCTTGTATATCGTTTGCGATTCTGGGACCTTGGGAGAATCCTGCGTTCAGTTTTTTGAACTTTCACTCATCTCAGCTTATAATAAAATAAAATGTGTCAAATTATAATTTTTTTTAAAAAAAACTGAAAATGTTGGTACTCACTCTTTCAATTGTAATATGTGTATTTCATACAATGTTGTCCAAGTGTTCTTGGTACAAGCCTCTTGACCATGTAAGGGAAGTTGAAATTGATGTTAGTTCTTCATCCAGATTTGCCGCCATTACTCCAACGGATGAGTAAATTTAGTTATTGGAATGGGACATTTGGATGCGTTAATTTCTTTGTTTTATCATTTGGAACACAAAATTTAAATTAACGTCTCAGGAAATTTAGACACGATTTTAGACACTTTGAATTTAAATCAACGTGTCTCAAATGGTGGCAAGTGACTTGTAGCAAAGTAGACAAGTGCAATTAAAATGTTTCCAAACGAGTTTTTTTTCGCCAACGTACCACATTTGATTTTCCAAAGTTTAAACACATGTTCTTTGAAAATAAGAAATTTATCTCATGTGATTTGTGAATAGATGCAAAAAAATCCTTTATAAGACAGTGTACTATATTTTGCAAATCACATAGTAGTAAAATATTTATTTTGAAAAAATAAAGGGTAAACTATCTATTTTTTAATCAAAAAGATAGGAACTATCTATTTATAGATCATAGAAGAGTAAAATGTCTATTAACGATACCGTATAAGATAATTGTCACCGATGTTTCCAAATGTGAGTGCATATTTGGAGTTGGATGCAAATTTTGTTAGAAAAAATGAATTCGTTTGTAAATTTTGATCAGATGATGAATATATATATATATATATATATATATATATATATATATATATATATATATATGATGTGAACAGCCCTCCGTCTTGTCACTATTTTTCTGAATAAAAACAAATGTGTATCAATATTTTTAAAATATGTATTTTTAGATTATTTATTAAAAAATGAAACTTATTGTTAGATTCTCTCTCAAGCCAGATAGCTACATTCCGAGAAAAATATCTTAATAACGACAAAATTGAGATGAAAAATGATTGTTAGAATCTTGACCGTGCATTTGTCCTCACCGATCAGCCACAGCCTTTCGATATAAATAAATAATATTTATCGTTTGTGTTTCCGCGTTCAATTATCAATTTTTTCACTACGTCACATGATGTCATGCTTACATCAATTTTAAAGGGCAATCTTTACAGTACCATTATTATTGCTAATATATAAAAATAAAATAACTCCGCCAGTGATGCATCACAGTTACCTGTTTTAAGTAGAGTAGTGAGGATAGTAGCGATAGGCCTATGACAACGACAGCGAGCTGTAAAATTAGTCACATCTCATGTTACGAGACATAAAAGTTCATTGAGTATGTATAAACATTTACTTTCTTTATTTTTATTGATTTATTTTCTAACTAATATATATCTTGCACATTTTTTTCACTATGTCGCATGATGTCATGCTTACATCAATTTTAAAACATTATTATTATTACTTTGTAAAAATTAAAATAATTCGACCAGTGATGCATTACATGTGATATGTATCGTTACTTATTCCAAGTAAAAGTAAAAGACGAGAATAGAGATAGGCATGCGACAACGAGCTGTAAAAATTAGTCACATTTCATGTCATGAATCATAAAAGTCTATTGAGATTAAATATTTAATTGTTGTTTATGTATAAACATTTACTTTCTTTCTTTTTATTGGTTTATTTTCTAACTAATAGATATCTTGAACATTTTTAGCAACGAACAGTAGTTATATTCACCAAAACAAGTCGAGACCAAGCAAAAGGGTGACTCTAGGAGTTGGTTTTTTTTTTTTTCTTCTTCTTTCTTTTTATTAAAGATATCACAACTTTATATTTTTATATTTATTGGATATACATGCTCTCGAAATTTTATTATATCCACTTCACTAAAGTTATACTTTTATTAAAATTGTGGGAAAAAAAAATCTAAATAATGGGTTGGTTGAACGTGTATAATTAGAATCAGTTGCAATTGCTTATTCAAAGTACTTTTATGTTGCTTTTGCTTAAAGTTAAAAAAATTGATTTTAAGCAAAAATCACTCAATGTTTGCTATAAAAAGTAGCTTAAATAACTGTAAATTATTATAAAATTGTCACTAAACAAGTAAAAACAGTGAAAATCATCTCATTGGCTGCTTCACTGCCTCTGTTTTTGCCTATTTATTTTTAGAAAAGCAATAACAGAAGCAATGAAATAAAAAAACAAAAATCTAAATATTTTTATATAGATAAGTAGTTTTGAAAAACAATCGTACACTCACTAAACCAGGAATTTCAATCATAAGATCAAATAAAAAATGGTAAAATGTAAGGTGACAACCTGTATTATGCATATAAGAAAATGGCTGCTTTAGTAGGGTTTAATTAGTAGCATAATTCTGATTCAATGAAATAATTTTCAATAATTTTTTTTGGAAACAAAACTTTCTTCAGTTAAAATTCATCTCTCATAAAATAAATTTTTTTTATTGAAAGCATCGTATGAAATATAAAGCTCAATCATGTTCTTGAAAAAGTATGATCCTCATAAACCATATCTGTGAATAAAATAGAAATTAGTGGTCAAATACATGTAGAATTAGTCAATGGTACATGCCAAAGGTACAGAGAAAGCAGGATTTGATTTCATTTTCTTATAAAAAAAGAGGATCTCTTTTAGACCAATGCAATATACCAGGACAAATGATTTTAGCTAATCAGGCTGAAATGGTCCAAGTGCTATATTTTATCTCGAAATTTAAAGATTTAAAATTTCTTGATAGTACAGTGTACACACCATTGTTCTACAGTAAAAGTTGGTAAGTTGCGAGCGTAGCCTCAGGGTTAATCACTAAACTCATTATCGTGTGGTCTAGAATTAAAGATTCGAACTCGAACTGATTAGGGTTTTGATCTTTTTAGTCACAGGATAGAAAATTTATTTCAATTTGATTGAATATTTGTTGTCAATTGACCATCGAGAAGGTATTTTGATGCATTAGGAATTAAGGGTTAATTAAAAATAGTAGGACGGATTTAGAATTTAGGTTGATGAGAGCAAAAAAACATAAAAATGAGGGGAACGTTTTTTTAAGGGGACATAATACAATTTTAAGTGGGCAAACATAATTTTAGAGGTAATAAAAAAAATTTGAGGGAAGGCACTTATCCTCCCTTACTTTTCCGCTCTTGATCCTGTTTATATTCATTTGAAAAGTAATTTCATTAGTGATATGGTTGGAAATAGTAGATATTTTTAAAAACTCGATTTATAATTATAACACATCAATTAATCTTCCAACTCCACCGAAAATTTAGTTAATATCGTGTATGAGATTATATATCTAGATATATATCTCTCTCTTTTTTAGCAACTATTACAGCTATACATGAGAAGGGTGGTTAGGCTCGAACACGAGATCTCGAACTTACTAGAGCTAGTGTCAACTGGGCCAAAAGGCCTTCGACATATCTATCTTTCTCTTTCCAAATTATTAGATGTATATACAGATTACATGTCAAGACAGAACATGGCCAATTTATTAATATGAAGTTGATGAATTAATTTGACCTGTTTTTTGCAAAATTCTTTAAAAAAAGGGTGTAAGCCCCCACACTCACATGCACCATAACCACTCCTATCAACCCTACTCCAACACTAAATAAACTACTCATTCCTGATTCATTAAAAGAACAAGACAAGCCCAGTATAT
This sequence comes from Haberlea rhodopensis, assembly GCA_907163345.1. Taxonomy (NCBI): domain Eukaryota; kingdom Viridiplantae; phylum Streptophyta; class Magnoliopsida; order Lamiales; family Gesneriaceae; genus Haberlea; species Haberlea rhodopensis. The sequence goes on along the minus strand of CAJQUN010000004.1, from coordinate 3,912,377 downwards.
TTTCTTGGAGAGGGGTACAGAATTCCACTAAAAAGAATGGGAAATTGCATAGATTCTTGCAGAAAAACTTCACAAAAAGAGAAGAAACCCAGTGAGAAAGAGCCAAATTCTGATGAAAATGAGGCAAAGAAGAGTGGGAAAACCTATGGTGAAAATAGTGTTGACAAAGAATGAATTGGAGTGGCTTTTGCTTGAGGTGAAAAATACACAAGGGAAAAGGCTTGAGGATGTTTTGAGAGAGATACAAAGAAGTAGGGAAGAGAATTTTGCTTGGAGGCCTTGTTTGGAGAGCATTATTGAAGAAATGCAAGAGGATATGGAATAATGGAGAGATAGATATTTTAATTCATGCTCATTTTAGTTATTTTTATTAAATTTTATCTGTCCCTTTTTCAGTTTTCTGTATAATAGTTTTGATATGGTTATGATATATAGACATGAGCCATATTCGTAGTGGAGTTTATTTTGATTCAAATTTATGTTTTATTGTTCATGGTCAAGCTATTGCATCTCTACTGTGAATCTCATTACCATTACATATTTTATTTTATCTAATTATATATGCCTATTTCTAAGTGTCTATTGCTCATTCCCTATGAATGACCGTTGTCGTTATTGTACTTTTGGTTTGTTTTGAAGGGAAGTTGTGCTGTATATTTATTTACTCTAAAGTTCATATTTATCAGAATGAAGAGTTTGTCATTCAAATAACACATTACAATTTTTTAAAGGATTTGAGATATTTAAAAAAAAAATAAAAAAAATACAAGAGTTCTGATACTGGTCCTAGCAGGCCTTTTTGAACTGGGCCTGGCACATATGTAAAGCAGATACCAGAAGAGGATTCTTAATCCTCTGAAACTAGGCCAGCCCATAAAGTAGGTGGGGGCGTTATGTTTTGAATTGTTTTTTAAAAATTATTTATCTATTTTTTGGATAAAAAAATATATATTTTGGATTTTAATTTTATTGTTTCTGTATTTATTTTTCTTAAGAAAACTAAAAATAGAAATAGATAAGTAAGTTATGTTTCTAGCTTCTTTAAATACAATTTTGTAATAAGTTGAAGTACATTTAGCTGCTTTTTATTTTAGTATAAAACATTTAATGTTTTTGCTTAAAATCAACTTTAAACAAAAACAACATAAAATTTGCTTTAAATAAAACAATTCAAAAAGACACTCTACTACCATTCGTTTATAAGACCAGAGTTTATTTTGGAAAAAAAACTATTATTTCATTATGTTATTATTATTATACTGGAAAAACATAATTTTTTTATAAAAACCTGATATTAATAACAAAATTATGGATATGCCAGAATTGTGTGCTGATTTTTAAGCAAGAAGAGGAGAGCATCAGTGTTCCCCTCAACTAGACGAGTCAAAAACCAAGGCCATATACAACCCATAATTTCATTTAAGTGCAGATTTTGCATTAAAATTGTGCAATTTTTACACCAAATATAAAACTCATCTACTTCAAACTTTACTCCAAAAATAATATTCCACATAATATTCCTTTTAATTTCATTTATAATAATTATTTTATTCTACCAATTATCTATTATTAATCATATTATTAGAAACAAATTTAACTTTCTTATTTTTAACAAGTTTTATATTTTCAACAACAAAATTTAATTTTCTTACTATATATACTATAAATATTGACTATATAAATCAAGTTAATATATTCAAATAAGTACTTTATTATTATGATTATTATTATTAATTTTATATTAAATAATTAAATATATTTTCCATATTTTACATAGGAATATAAATTTTTTTATTAATAATTAATTTTGAAAAGACAAAAAAGTAAACGGCTTCGCTACACAAACAAATCAAATTTTTTAAATAAAATCTTTAACTAATAATCACAAACTTTAACTAAATAAAAGAAAAAAAATAAAAAATGTATAACATTGCTACAATGCTGCACCAAATTTGGTGCAACACTATAGCATTGCTCAATTTTAACGCAAATAATAGCGCCTGGTTGGAGGGTGAGATTGGACGTCATTTTAGCTTTTCACATTAAAATAACTTCTCATTGGAGATGTCCCGACATAATATGTCGTACAAAAGCACTTTTTTTAAAATAATATAGGAGGAAATCATTTATGTTTTAACATTTGATAACAAAAATTTCCATAAAAAATATCTTCGCATTTCATTCATGGCTTTATTCTATAGATTGGATCATATTTCATTCATGGCTTCGGGTCGGGTTGGGTTGGGGTTTTCCCAACTCGCATGGAGGCGGGCCCAAGCGATTGGGCTCGTTTGGGCCGCGGGTTGGGCGGGCCAGCTCGTTTGAGTCGGGCTGGCCCTGTTCTGACGACTCTACAAAAATCCATATCCACCGCCCTATTTGAACCAAATCAAAAGAGTATTAGATGATATAGTATATGTGGTTTAGCTAAAGTCAGTTCTTGACGTCACATTTAAACATAAATGAATTGATTGACCAATCTTCTAAAGATTATCATTTAGTTTTGATTATGGTACTGAATCAAAAACACAGGCTAGATTTGAGACAATAGTTTATTTATGGAAATAAGAAGAAGAAGAAGAAAAAAGGGAGGAGATTCAGGATACCTTTTGTTAGACAATAAATAATAAATTGTTCAATATCTCTAAAAAGATTATGTTTTTAGATGAGACGACAATTCTTTATTATATAAGAACATCTGGTTAACGCCAATGTTTTGAGTTTAAAATTCACAAACAACAGTTTTTTTTTTGAACCCTTAATTATTATTATCAAAAAATATTTCGCCCCTCAATAACTAATTTTTTTTGGGTTCGCCCCTGTTATCAAAACAATAAAAAGCACAAAAAATTAATATATAATATTAACTAATCACTTATTTTTGTAACCTAAACCTTGTAATAAATTTCATTTCACTTTTAAATAGGTACTCTTTTATATAGTGAAATATTACATGAGAGAAAAGAAAAATAGAGATACTTTTTATATATATATGCTTTCATACTTTTATTTTCCATAACTAAAGTATGCTCTAACCACTGCATAAAGTGTTGACTGTATTCCGGGTTTTCTTAATAAAAGTGTGCATAAGCACTTTCCTTTCGATGTTTAAGGAAATATTTATTGTTTTTAAAATATATAGATTAAAAAAGGCACAACTTTTGGCTGAACTCAAATGGTAGAGAACTCGCTTAGCCTGTGAGAGGCCCGGGTCTCGATTCCCCGCGCCACCATTTTATCCTTTATGTCATTCGAATTTTCAATTTTGTCTTCCACACGACCTCACATTTCTCATCTACAATCCGCCTTCTCGTCCAACCCTCGAAATCCCACCATTTTTTTCTTCTGGAAACTCAACATCTATAACCAGAAAACCAACGAACATGACTCTTCAATTGTGCTGCTGCTTCTCCCCGCTGCTCCCTTTTCCTGTTTCCCACCCACCAAATCACTACCACTGTTGCTTTATTTTTCCCACGAAGAACAGCCATACCACGTCGTTTTCAAGTTTCCATCTTTCTATGAACCTTTTCGCGGCAGCTAAGAATCCGGTGTCTTCATCTGAGGGAGGGAAGCTGGTTTCCGAACTGTTGGATGATGAGTTGTTGGGTCGGATTTCTGCCGCCAAGGATGCGGACGAGGTGTTGGGTTTGATTGCGGAAGAGACTCGGAGAAATGGGGGTGTTGTGAGTGCTTCTGTTTGCCATTTGATTCTTTCTGCTGCGCTTGATCGTGGCAATACTGAGCTAGCTCTATCTGTTTTTTCCTCCATGCGCTCCAGCTTTGACTCTGGTATAACTTTTCGTGTGTGTGTATGCGCGCATGCGCATGATGTTGCAGCTATGTGATTTGTGGAATTGTAGAAAAGAATGTTTCTTTCAGTTACATTGATTCATGAGGTTATGATGTATAGTCAAAAGATTGGTACCTCGATAGGTTCTTTTATAATGGGCCTGGCCTTTGTGGATAATGATTTCTTAAATAATTAGCTTTTTCGCTCTATTTGTTGCAGAATGCATGTATTTGTGATGATAATTTGATGTCTGCTGTCGTGGTATACTTGCAGTCGCGTGGTCTGTGTTAATTCTTTTTGTTAGAGTTGTCTTGGGATTCAAATTATGTGCCTACTGCCTACGAAGTTAGTAAACTTAAAGAAGCACAGAGGACCTATTAAAATGCTCTCATTCCTACAAATGAAAACCATCTTATTTTCTGATCAAAATTATAGAATTGTAATACACCGATTCCATCAGTTAAAAAAATTGGAGTGCTTTTGCAACCACTAATATTTTCTCATTGTTGATTCTCCTCATATGGACATCATTACTTTGGTTCTAAGGTGCAAGATGGGGTGAGAATTCTACATCAGTTGAGAGATGGAGGTGGTCAAGGCCAGATGTAAATACTTATTCGTTACTAGTCAAGGGTCTCGCAGCATTATTAAGGGTCTCAGATGCCCTAAGAATAATTGACTGTGTTTGCCGAGTGGGGGTGTCACCAGGCGAAGAGGTATATTTTTTCTATGGATATAATCTGTTTCTTGTTGAGACTGTATGTTGTAGAAAGTGCATTAGTAGAGGCAACCAATTTGATGCCTGTTGCGAATTTTTGGGACCTATATTCTGTTGTTGATCATATCGATAAGTGAGAAGGTAGACTGGTCTTTGTTCTTGGACTGAACATATTGCGTTTTCTTATTTGGTGTTTTGATAGTTGTATGTATACTTAGTTGGCTTTTTGATAATTGTATGTATACTTGCACCTGTGTATGTATACTTGCACCTTCCATGTCAAGGAATATAACAAGTGCTGATGGTATCGGATACGTGCGTGTATGTTATATCTAAATCATTACTCATTTGTAGCTTTGACATTTTGGAACTTGGATCAATCTACAAACAAAGAGACAAGGACCCTATAGGAAATTAGCAATTAGTGAATCAATTAGTTTTCAGTAAGTCATATGTTGAAAATCATAAATTGCAGTTTATTTTGTTCATTTAGAAAAAAATTATCTTGTTGGTTTTAACGCATTTATATTCTCTTTGAAAGTGGTTGCATATTTCTGCTTAAAATTATTTATTTGTTTCTTATTAACAGCATTGAGTATGAATGCGCAGGTTCCTTTCGGAATGGTGGTTCGATGCCCAACTTGTATGATTGCTGCTGCTGTTGCTCAACCACAGCATGGGATTCAGGCACGTGCATTTAAATTCGATTATATGCTAAATTCAGTCATTATCCCGATACTCTTAAAATTCTAGATTTGGAAGAAATGCTACATAAAACCAGCGTTGAATTTTTTCCTGTTTGCTAATGTTAATGTCTACGAAGGAGTGCAAAAAAAGTCTTCACTACATTTGTTTAATTTCTATGGCTACATTCACAATATAATGGATCAAAGAATCAGATTTTGCTAGTGTTTGGTGAACTAATGGTCTTAATTGAGAACAGTATGATCCTACGTTGCTAATTTGCCAGATATGTGGTTACATGTCCTTCAATTATAGACTTATTTTAGCTACTTTATGGTTAAATATACCCGTAAATCATAAATGAATCAGGACTACGGAGTCTTAGTTTGATAAACATGTTAGAAAGATAGTATGTACCGCATCATTAAAATGATCTTTAACTACTATTGAAATATTTTTTTTGGGCATTTGCCTTGCAAAAGAATATAACATGATCACAATGCTTTTCTGTTGGTTGTTTATCTGTGACATATGAATGGACACTGTAGTTTTCTTTGTCCTGAGATTTTAGAATAAGCATAGATTGCTTGTTATTCTGTGGAACTTTAATAAACTATAGGGGAATGCAAGTGTGGTAATCTTTGTCTTATCATGATATGTCAAGAGTCCTGTTTTATGCTCCAGCAACCTTTTCTTTTGGCAGAATGTAAATGCTTTCTGTCACTATATGTAGTAACAAATAACTCAACTATTTTTCAGATTGTGTCCTGTTCGAAGTGCCGCTACCAGTATGAACTAGTTTCAGGAAACATCCTCACCATTGAATCAGAAGAAATTGGGTCGGTTACTTTCATTTTGATTTGTATCTTTTGTGCCATGTTTTTATGTACTTGTTTCTTGTCATCATGTTCACAACCTATATGGTATCGAGTCCGTATATCAATCGTCAGTGCCAAGAAACTTATATTGTTTATTTTTCTCCGGTTGGTAATAGAATAATCAGAATGTATATACATATGGTGTTGATCCTGGGATATTCACTTTTCTAAGGATCTCCTCCTACCGAACGCAGCATGGATGTTCCTGCATGGAAACGAGGGCTACAGCTCTTGCAAATACTGAAGGAAAACATTCCAGCTGCTGTTCATTCCATTGTGGTACATATTTCAATATTATATATAATGAGATTTTTGTTCAGACCTATGGTCATCGTTTTTTAGTTGATATTACAAGATTCAATCCCAATAATTTGCAGTATTTCTGTATTGCAGGTGGAGACTCCATCTGGATTGGCTAGAACTCACAGGTTTGCCACCGAAACAGTCGATTTGCCTGCTCAGAAAGGTGAAAGAGTGACAATTGCTTTAGCGGCTCCTACGAGTGTTTACCGAGAGTTTGGTCCTTTGAAGTTGAGTTCAAGAGTGCCCAAATTCTACCCGGAGGAGCCTATGTGCCTGAAAAATCATAGGGATGGCCGAGAATCTCGCCTGTTAAGAGCCCCACAAAAGGATTCGGGCCCATACATATTTAATCCCTCAATCTTATTTCCGCTTCTTGCGGTGTTGGCCACGGGAGATGCTGCCTCTGGAATAATTGATCCTAGCTTACCGCAGTTGATATCGATTGCTGCGATTTCTTCAATTGCCATTGGAGCAACTTTTAGTGGTTTGGTTCTTCCACAACTCAACAAGGCAAGTCTAGCAGCCAATAGAAAGTTGGTGTAAGATCTATTAGGCACTTATTTTTGTCTTGTAAGAAAATTGATAGTAAACAAGAGTTTTTTTTGGTCTGATCATCATTATTGGGGAGCAACTATCACACGTGATGTCTTATGTGGCACAGTATTCAGAACATGATGACGTTTGAGCTGGAATACGATTTATAAATTTGAACTGTATTGCTACCTTCAGCTACACCTGTAGCAGGAAATGCTTGGTCCTGTAATTATTAATTTTTTATGTTGTGATTCCAGCTACCTCAGAGATTAGTTGATATAACGGCCATCAGACAACAGCTTCTGTCTCAGTACGATTTACTTCAGTCTCGCATAAAAGAGTTGAAGCAAGCTGTGGAAAAGGAGGTATCCTTGTTCTCTATTTATTATATTCGTCATCAATTTTGGAAAAAACCTCTGTTGCATAAATCATTTTCTAAATTTTATTTAAAATTAATGAGAACCTAAATTTTTTTATGAAAAAATCTAAGTAATTTCTAGAGTTGACAAACGATTTTGAGCGAAAATCCTTCATGTAGCTGAAGTTATGATGGAATTTGATTCTATGATGAAATTAATAAGTTAATTTTGGAAAAGGTTTGGATGCTCGCTCGAATGTGCCAATTAGAGAACAAAATTTATGCTGTTGGAGAACCTTCTTACCGGTTAGCTCTAATATTTCATGTATCACTTCTTAACTTCATTACCAATGTATTTGACTATAGAAGCTTCATTTTTGTTTACTTAACTATTACCTTCCGCTTTTAGCGCTAGAAAAGGTAAAGTCAAAAGGGTACGTGAAGGATTGGAAAGTTCCCTCAAGAATCGAATTGAACTGATTGAAAGCTATGCTAGAGTATGTTATCCATTAAAAATGTAAATATTTAAAATATCTTTCTGAAAATGATCATGCTTTAACCGTTTTCTTACGGGTTTTTCTATCCAGATTTCTTCTATGATAGAAATTGAAGTAGAACTGGATTTGGATGTTCTTGCTGCCGAATCCATCGGCAATGTGGTAGGCACCAAGTTAATAATATTACTCCTCCATGTTATTTATAATCTTATCGTCACAAACAAATATTGATACTATCATCTGCAGGAAAATGCCGCCGATCAGATAAAGCAAATTATGGAGATTGAGAATCTTGAAGAGGCATGTCGTTATTTGTTTACCAATATTATATAACAAGCAAAATGTGCCCCCCTTCGCCCTATGAGAAAAATAGCGAACATGAACAATTTGTTTTCCATTTGCTGTAGAAATGGAGATTCCAAGTTGAGGCAAACGATGAAGCTGAAAGGCTTCTTACTTCTGAACCTGTTTCTTCAGAACAGATTTCGGACCTATAACCACACAATAGCTTGGGGACAACGTGCAAGGATTTGGTTACTTTACGATCCTGAGTGGTGTTTGGCTTCTCTACGTTTCGATTTAGACTCAGAAAAGTAATTCTCCATCTCGACAGTTATGTTGCAACCTTAAACTTAAGAAGAAAATACAACGAAGGTGCATGATTTTCAAGAAAAAATTGACAGCAACTTAAGTGATTAATGAAATGTATATTTCTTTGTCATTGTTTAGTACTTTTGAATAGCAGTCTTTTGTGGATTCAGCTCTATAAAACCAAGTAATATCTATGTAAATGAAGCTCTTGAGCTTCCAAAGTCATGCTTTTGTAGTTTTACAGAGTAATTTTGGAAAGTGGATTCATTATTTACTAATTTGGCATGTGCTAAGAATTCTTATGTTATTAAAATGTTTGTATAATTGAAATGAGCACACACATCATTGATCCGGTTATACTTTGGTAAATAAATAGAACTTTCATGCGATTTTTTTACTCTTGGCTGGTGAAACATAAAACTGCTGTAGGAAGGGACTTCTTCAAGGATAGTTGTTGTTGCCTGAAGGATTGCCCTTCAAGGCGATCTTGATCACACATCCAGAACATGTTAGATGTGTGGTCAAATGCTCCGAAGCCTTCGGTGTGGCATCAAAGTAACCATTTTTTAAAAGCAAAGAACAGTAAAGTATCACAGTGACAATGAAGAATAAAGAGAGAGAGCCGTTTCAGAATTTTACGGAACTTCGCGTGTGGAATTTGGTCTCTTTTTCAAGCCTTAAGGGCTTATATTCGAATCTGATGCCTGGAAACTGTGAAAACACATACACTTTACTTTTCTGGTGGAGCAATTAAAAAGGTAAGTTTAAAGGTATGCAGTGTTGTTCAGTGATGATGAGTTATATTTAATCAATTGTCGATTTTATTTCTAGAAATTTTCTAAAACTTTAAAAACTAATCTTTAACTCAATATCTATTTCTCTTTGATTGGATGACTATTCATTCGGACAAACGATGAATATGAATAAAGTAAATAAAAACAAGAATCCGAACCTCTCTATGCGACAAACCGCCATAAATGATGGACATTCCCATATTTTTCTCCAACTATATTGAAATGTTCCAACAAAATTGAAGGATTGGATTTTTTAATAATAACCTTGGAATTTGAATATTTTTCTCTAATATTTTTAATTTGATAACAATGATTAATCGATCTCGGTTTTAAAAAACAATGAATGAATCAATGATTATCATAAATTGTAATTTTCTATGTTCATAATTCTTTGATGCTTTGCTTGCTCCCTGGCGATTCTTTGATTCTTTGCTTGCTCCCTGGCGGTGCACAAATTTTCCAGTACACCCTTAAATATAATCAACTTAACTACCCACCAAACAAATTGTACAGTTTCCTTGTTTAATTATCAAAAATAGCAGAAAAAATTACGATCCGAGGACCAAACACGACCAATATCTTAACTTCCTGTTTTAGACATCACGTGCTGACGTGCATGCATATATCTAATGTGTGTCAATATATTCAGAGTCTCTGATCTAATAAGCTCACTCTTGTCCAAACTTCACAATCTTGTGTGCCTATATCGAATTAAATTCTTGGGTTTAATATTTCCATCCATAAAAAAGATGCCGTCGAGTATATTAGTCACAGGGGGAGCGGGATATATCGGAAGTCACACTGTGTTGCAGCTGCTGTTGGGAGGATACAAGGCGGTAGTGGTGGATAATTTGGACAATTCTTCCGAAATTGCTATCAAGAGAGTCCAAGAACTCGCTGCTGAACGTGGCTCCAATCTCACTTTTCACAAGGTCCCCTTTTGATGCTCCCTTTTCAAAGTTTTTTATGGGTTTTGTGACTTTTGGTGGAAAGGATTGATCCTGAATAGTTCTTGCATGGTTTCGGTTTTATTCATGTGTTGGATCTGTGATTTCTATGTGATTCTTCTTGGTGATTTTGGAACGTCGAGAAAGTTATATGTGTTTAGATTAGGATAGATTTGACGTGATATAAAATGTGGACTGGTGCATGGAATGCGCGTATTTGATCTACATTCTCCTTTTTGGATTCCATCTCTGTTATATATAAATGTGTTAGTTGATTTTGATATTTGTGCACTAATAGTGTTATGGTAGTCGTCGAAATTTTGGCAATATTGATTTGTTTTTTGGGTTGTCGATCATTTTTAAAAAAAATTAATGACCGGGTGTTGATATTTTTAGGAGAAATATTTTTTATGCATTTTCTGATATGATCATTAATCAGGTGAACTAGAGGAGTGGTGTAAAGATAGTAGAATTTTTCATGTTTACCTGTATTTTAGTATCTGAGACAGTCTTGTCTTGTCATGGAAGTTCTGATATATAGTTTTTGGCAAGGATGATTTTTTAACTTCCATTTCGATGATTGTTGTATTTGATTGCAGATAGATCTTCGGGATAAACCAGCGCTTGAGAAGCTATTTGCTTCTGAAAAGTGAGTCTTCATGAAGTCATTATGTAGTCATCCTTAGATTTGAAAAAAAAACCCATAAAATCTGTTTAAAGTGCGAGTCAAATTGTTTAGTATACTCAATTAGGAAAATGGACCAGAATTCCAACGGCTTTTTATGTTCATATTGGTTTTAATAAATTATCAGAGACATTTTTTGTCTATATTTGTTCCTTCAAGAACAGCAGGCTTTGACTTCTTATTGTTTCTAATGCATTGAATGAAGGTTTGAGGCTGTTATTCACTTTGCTGGATTAAAAGCTGTTGGAGAAAGTGTGCAGAAACCCTTGATGTACTATGACAATAACCTTATTGGTACCATTGCTCTACTAGAAGTCATGGCTGCATATGGATGTAAAAAAGTACTTTTCCCATTTACCTTTCTGCTTCATCTTTTCTCTCGTTCCCAGTTGATGTCTTGTCATAACCGGGCTTACTTGCATGAACTATTTTCAGCTTGTATTTTCATCGTCAGCTACTGTGTATGGTTGGCCGAAAGTGGTGCCATGCACTGAAGAATTCCCCATTAGTGCCACAAATCCTTATGGACGGACAAAGGTGATTAATCAGTCAATTTGATGCCTATGTATTGAGATTTAAGAATATGAACGTATAATGTTCCCTTCAGAATAAATGAAAAAAAGAACCGTGGCTTTCTTGATCAGCTAGCTCGCCTAACACTAACAAATTTTCCAGCTTTTCATTGAAGAGATATGCCGTGACATTTACCAATCCGACTCTAAGTGGAAAATCATATTGCTGAGGTACTTCAACCCAGTCGGTGCACATCCCACCGGCTACATTGGTGAGGACCCTCGTGGGATTCCAAACAATCTCATGCCTTTTGTGCAACAAGTAGCCGTTGGAAGGCGACCAGCTCTGACAGTTTTCGGAACTGACTATGGAACAAAGGATGGAACAGGGGTATGTATGTTGCTCGGCTTTATATTTGGCTTACTTTGCTAAATCTTTATTTTCTGTTTTGGTATTCGCCACATGCCGTAATAGATATAATTGTTTAAATTCGGATTATTTTGATATTTCTGTCATGTTAACTTCTCAAAGCATTGTGCATTACAATGCATTTAAGTTGGGTTTACTTGCTTCCTTATTGTTAGGTACGTGATTACATTCATGTCGTGGATTTAGCTGATGGCCATATTTCTGCTTTGAACAAGCTATCTGACCCTTCTGTAGGTATGATCTCCTGGTAGTGGTTATTTTCATTTACTACGGTGTTGGTGTTAATTTTTCCTTGGGACTCTACTGATCAGGTTTAAAGAATAAATTAATAGCAGCTGTTTGAATTCGTAGTTGGATATGTATTCTTCTATGCGCTTATATTCTTGTTGATAGTTGTCCACGTTGAGAATTTATTAGCAATGTTAGCTTTTCGTAAAATACACGTGTTACTCCTCGTTATCAATTGGTTTTGAGTTGGAACATGTATTCTTGTATTAGAGCAGGCTTTTCACGTGATTGAATATTCCACTTGCATGCTCACCGTCATCCGTGTTATCAATCCACGTATTTGACTTATGGACGTGTCGAGCCATATATTCTTTAACACTTGCGACCAAAGACCAGCCTCCAACTCCCGAGTAGATCATTATCCCACGGAACGTAGAATGCAATTCTTTTTTATTATAATGAAGCCGAAGATGAGTATAATGCTTCACGAGCTTCCCCTTTGTTAATGTTCTTCATAATATTCAGTAGATGGTTACTGCTAACTGATTACGTTTACTTTCCTAACCTTATTTCAAAAGCTGTGGCCTTTTCAGGCCATAGTATTGATGGTATGCGTGAAAGTGCAGGTTGCGAGGTCTACAATCTGGGGACTGGGAAGGGTACATCTGTGTTGGAAATGGTATCGGCTTTTGAAAAAGCATCTGGGAAGGTGAGTTAATTAATACACAAAATGGCGCTTATTACATGTTTGTTTGATCCATGAAACAAACTGCCTTGTGCTTTTGTTGTTAATTTACCAGTTACTTCCAAACATCGTCATTCTTTCGTCTTCATCGGTATATTTCCATGCGTGGCAACTTTTTTTTTTGCCTGATCATATAGAAAATTCCTTTGGTAATGGCCGATCGACGTCCTGGTGATGCTGAGGTTGTATATGCTGAAACTGATAAAGCTGAACGCGAATTGAACTGGAAGTAAGTGTTTCAACTACTTTGAATCGTACCCTTTTATTGCCCCCAAATTCTTATGTAGCTGCCTCTGTGTCATAGAACTGTTTAGTTTACCATATAGTTCAAAATGCTTGAGATTCATTATTGTCATCGGTTTTTGAGATAGACTTGTTATCAGGTATAACTTTTGATGGAATGATAAACGTTTGTTCCTATAATTTAACTCCGTTTGGCTTAACAAAACATTTTTTGCGTATTTTTGAAGGGCGAAGTTTGGCATCGATGAGATGTGCCGGGATCAATGGAACTGGGCAAGCAAAAACCCTTATGGTTACGAGGCTTCAAAATGAAACAGTGTCGCCCTCGTCTTCGACCTTGATGTGTCATATGCGAAGGCGTTATATTTACTTCTTTTGCATCAAATCTTGGATCTGTTGTTGATTTTAGGCTTCAGAAGGAGAGAGGTTCTTATATCTTCTTCTCTGGGCTGAATGTCTGAATCTTTGAACACAATACAAGATTTGTTATTATGTGTTGAAAATAAATGCAAATGCAATTTAGCCACTAAATCCATCTTCCTACCTTCCCTGATAGCATAATTACTGCGACTTATATACATCGAAAGTTACTGAGCCCATCAATACTCACGTGACATACACAGAACGGCGTCACATTCTCTTTTAGCTCACCTCTTCTTTTGTGGTCTTTCATAATACCGATCACATCGTATTTTTAATTTTTTCAAATTATTGTACTACAAAATTTAGAAACTTTTATAGGTAAAATTATACCCCCGGAAGCAAAAATTCAAGTAATTTTTTTCATTGAGTGATATATAACATTTTAATTATTTTCAAAATCCTTTTGCTATAAATTAAAAAAAAAATATTATATAGGCGAAATTATATAATTTTAAAAATTTCTACGCCCCTGGTGAATAATGATCACATGATCACTCGGTCCAAGACCGGTATATTCAAACCAAAAGTTCTTACTGCTAATATTTCCAATTTTCATGAGCCATTGATAGTTTTGGAGGCTAAACAAAAACCTCAGTGGACTAGTGCTATGTATAACGAGTATCAAGCGTTGCTTCAAAATAAAGCATGGAGTCTTGTTCCTGCTCCTCCTCATGCTCCAATTATCAGGTGCAAATGGATTTTTAAACTAAAAAATAAAATAAAAAAATGCCGATGGATCTATTGCCCGACACAAAGCTCGCCTCGTGGCTAAGGGGTATTCTCAAACATCAGGATTGGATTACTCGAAGACATTTGGCCTCGTAGTAAAGCTCACGAGCATAAGACTGGACCTTACGAGTTACGATAGCTATCTCAAAAGGATGGTTTATTCGACAACTTGATACCAATAACGCCTTCCTTAATGGTTCTCTCAACGAAGTTGTCTATATGAAGCAACCAATGGGTTTTGAGGTTCAATACAAGTATACAACACCACTCCTCTTGTTTGTCAACTTCACAAGGCTATCTATGGTCTTAAACAAGCGCTTTGAACATGGTTTGATAAATTAAGGAGTACTCTTCAGGAGTTGGGTTTCACTAATTCACGAGCAGACATTTCTCTTTTTGTTAAATACATTAATGCACCAGTTACTTATGTCTTGAGGTATGTAGATGATATTATAATTACAGATAGCCATCAAAGTCATGTTCAGGATATTATTATGAGTCTTCACAATCAATTCTCACATAAAGATCTCGGATCACTATCGTATTTCATGGGCATTGAGGTTCGGAAATCGTATGAGGGATCCCTACTTCTCACCTAGTCAAAATATGTTCGGATTTGCTTCTCAAGACTAAAATGGCTCAAGCAAATCCTCCGCCAACTCCTATAATAACGGGCAGTATGCTATCTTCAAGGGATGGAGATCATTTTGATGATGATCTTCAAGGGATGGAGATCATTTTGATGATGTTACTCTTTACAGAAGCACGGTGAGAATGCTGCAATATCTCACTATCACTATACCTGATATTGTATAAGTGTAAACAATGTATGTCAATTCATGCAATCGCCATATCGAAAAAATCCATTGAATCAAAGATTATTTCTCAAGCCCAAAATGTTTTTTTTTTTTTAATTTTTATATAAAAAAGATGGAAATATTATTAAATTAAATAATATAAACTTAAGAGCGAATTGCATCTGAAATAAGGATACAAGGAGGATAAATCCTTCATCCACCCTACTTAGCAGATATAGAAGCGGTGACCAAGGGGGAAGCCTCTATTCCACAATGAGGGCAAGTGACCCTTGAAAAAAAGAATATCTTAAACCTTAATTTTTTTTTTAAAAAAAAAATTATATCTTATGGATCAAAAATTACATTTTGCCACATAGAATTATATTTTAACCATCTACATTTTTTTCCTCTCCATTTTTTATTATTTGCTAAATTTTATGCATCCGTTTGTGGCCGTGACCCAACTAGAGCAGAGCAGCAGATTTGCTGATCTGTTCACAACAAATCGATAAAGCCAAGGCTAAAATTTACATTCTAATATCTCAAATGATGCATCAAACAGATATTAAGATATTTTTGCACTTTTACATTCTAAATATACTGATATTTGTATGTTTTCTTTATTTCTCAAACAATCTATTGCATTCTAAATTTCTAACTCTAATTTTACGTTGTCTTAAGATATTTTTATGGAATTTTATATATTGCATTTAAAGCCACATGGGAATTACCAATGGCTTGCAGCTGATGATCGAAAAATCTCGTATTCGAATATCCGCCACACGCGCAGCCAAAAGCTAAAAAAATAATAGAAAAAAAGCCAAAAGACAATTGCAAAAAAAAGTTAAATGTAAATTAAAAAAGGTAGCCAATATGTAACTTGAACACACACAGTATTATAAGTAATTGGGTAGCACTATTATAAGTCAACGCTTGTATATAGCTAATTTATATATATATATATATATATAATAAACAGGAGATTTCAACAGCATTTTTGGACTGGAGATGGATGAAACTTGGTTCTAATTAATCACATACAATAAGTGCCCACAGATTTAGTAACGGCAGTACTGAATCTGTCTGACTTACTTCTTCTCACCAAAGATTTGATTTCCGGCGAGAACCCTTCAGATTCTGGAACTTCTGGAATGGTGGAAAGTGCGTCGGACTTGTCATAAATCATATAAAACCCTTCTTTCGGCTTAAATCCTCCGGAAAATGGGTCACTGTCGCTGTTATTAATCTTGCTGCTGTGGTTGGGTTTGAAAACTGACCGTATAAGCCTGTGGACAGAGCGCAAGATTTTAGAAGTGGGTTTCTTTTTTGGCGGCGGAGGGAGGCGGTGGTCGTCGGTTAAGTGCGGCATGGAGAGAGTTCTTGAAACTATGGCGGAACTCAGCTGCTTCTCAAATGATTTTAACTCGAACGAATCGTAGAGAGAGCTGCCACAGTCCCATACCAAATGATTTGACAAAGAATTATCTGACCCTTGCTTTGATTTTGGTATTTTTTCCATCAATTTTTATTTTTATTTTTTTCAAGAATGAAAATATTTTGATCAGCTGGGGGATGTAATTGAAGCTTGGGAGGCGGGGTGATGAAGTTTGGTGCGGGGTGAGGACGTTAGATTGTGAAGTAAAAAGGCTACCACGGCATATTTCACGTCTCCCTAATATATACCACAAATCCAATTGCCACGTACTGTCTACATTTCCGTCCAAATTATTTATTGCTGGACCCGATCTACACAAGAATCTCCAATCTCATAATAGAATTATATTTTATAATTTATATATTGAAAAATTATATTTCCCGATTTTTTAAAACTCATTTCTATATTAATAAGATTCAATATCTACTTTGTATAATAATATAAGAGGACCTAATAATGCCATATATGTCATCAATTTTGGTTAAACTTTATTCAAGACCTAAAAATATCATCTCCCATACTTTTATTGAATATTGTTACACATGTTTATTAGTCGTCCCTATTTTTTTTGAAAATCAGTTTCATAATTTTAACTACTCAAATCCACTTCTCATTCTTAACTACTCCCGCTTTTGTTGAAACCGTCAACGAAAATTTTATGCTATATATCATCACGTATGTTTCATCTCCACTATTTTAAATTTCAAATAAATAACAATATTTTTTTTGAGTTATGATGAATTTAATGAGGTTACATACATAATATTTGTACGTCGACCCTAGTTTAATCTGTTTATCAGCAAACACTATCTTGTAATTGGTCCAATTAGTTGAATTTTTTAGTAAGTTTCCTAGAGTAAACTCTGTATTAAATTATTATTTGTACATAGGTAATGAATTTTAATTAAAAATAACAAAATTACATTTCAACTTTAGTCACTTTAAAAATCTATTTAAATATTAACCAACTAATTTAGAAACGTTTCAAAATAAACATTTTTGTTTTTTTGCATCTATATGCATCCCATATTTTTCTGAATTAATTTCAGTAAATATTATTGCAATCAGAGGCGGAAAGAGGGCCGCACCCGAATTTTTTTAGTGATATATGTTTTAAATATATATATTTTTAAAAAATTATGTTTTACAAATAATTTTTTTTTTAAAAATCGTAGCTCCTCCCCATGCTCAAATAAGCAAAGACCAATGAGATTGAAGGGGTATAGACGGATAGACGGATTGGTAAGGGCTAGATGACGTGGAGAGAAATATCTGACGTCATATATTCGAATTTCGTGTGAGACAATTCTACACTGAAATATTGTGGTGGTTTGTCATGGGTTTGGGTCATGTTGGTCATCGCCTTCAGAAACCTGTCATCTGTGTACATCCCTTGATTTACCTGGTGGCGATCCTGAAGGATCGAAATCGTTATCCAAGAATTAGTAAAACACAAATCTAGATATCTTGTTAAACTAAAAAGAAAGGGCCAATGGTTTAGATAAAGAGTCGGCACAATATTGTTGTGTATCAAATTCATTAATTGATTTCTCATTATAAGCATGTAAATTTAATTGATATGATGGTGACACGTGCAGCGCAAGTGCTTATTAAAGAAGTAATATTGCTTAAGTAATTATAATATATAATATTTATGTTTACTTAAATATCTAGTAAAATCTTTCGTACATGTTGGTTCATATGCCCGACTACTCAATCGCATCAATATTTATTATAAATATATTAAAAAAGTATATCACTTTTAATGAATATTCATTAATCAGTTAAAAAGCTTTTTAAAAAATATAACATGTACTTTATTCCATCAAAACAAAACAAAAAATCAAATTAATTAGCATTGATCACAATTAAAAGGTTATAACCAAACTCGAATACAAGGTATATTGTATTTTAATTCACTTTACTTTGTGTTTAATAAATGCCAACTTATTCAGCTAAACAAAATGGTTGCTTCATTCTCAACAAAAGATATTTAAAATGTATGTATATTATTTTTAAAATATCACTTTACTTCTTAGAAAATACATAACATTGTGTTATAAACAACAAAATAGTGTATATCCTACGATATGCAGAATATGTGCTCTTATGAATTGTTTATATTTTGGGAAAATTTTGATGTTATCCTCGGAATAGTGCGAGATATATTTATTATTGATGTGGAATTGGTGTAAAATATTCCATTTAAAACGCTTAGGAACAACATCAAACAAACGATATTTAAGACAATCACATGATATTTTTTCTTTAGAGATAATATTTAACTAATAGTATTTAAGACAACCACATGACATTATTTTCTTAGTTCACATTAAGGGAGGAACCCACTCTTGGGCTAGGGTAGGCTTCAGCCCCATGTAATTTTTAAGACGAAAATTTCTTTAGTGATAATTTTCATCAATTTTATTTTTTAGTCAAACCCTCTAAATCGTTATAGTCCTCTAGCCTTATCTAATCCGACCAGCTTCAAGTAATATTGATTTATAGCTCCGCTCCTGGTTCACGTCATGAAAAATGTTAATTATATGACTATATGCGAGTAGTAAATTTAAGCCCAATTAATGTATTAATTGGTAAGACTCGAGGCTTCTTTATATTTATAATTTTCTGGTCAATTCTATTTTACTTGATTTTGGTACACCATATCGGACTATTATGAGTGGTCGACTGGAAACAATTGCGCCTATAACTGATGCTTTGACTTTGGACAAATTTGGTACGTCAAGAACCAATTACTTTGATTCCCATTTTGATCATTATATATATATATATATATATATATATATATATATATATATATATATATATATATATATATATATAAAAGCTCGTTAGATAGTTTGAATAAGAACTCGATTAGGCTTTGTATTGTTCGAGTTTGGAATTGAAATCTATCGATCTACAAGCAGGGATGCAAAAAAATTAAAAATGGGGAAATATTTTAGCAGGATAATATACAATTTTAACGGGCAATCTACAATTTGTGCTTTCAAATATAATGAAATATTTAAATTTAAAAACATAATTATAAATTATTGATATTGTTCGAGGTAAAATGTTGACGACTATTGAATTTATGAAAAACTAACGAGTAATTAATTAATAATTTTGAAATATAAAAGGATTTCAAAATTGCAAGCTAATCTTGATCAATTGTGTGATCAAAATCTAATAGATAAAATAGAATTGTACATAAAAAAATTGATGGGAGGATGAAGATTGTGAGAGCATCTTTGTTCCTTTGGAAAGCATCTTGATTACGTTGTATGCTGAATATGAAAGCTTATAGCTTTTGTCCTTTTTTCATAATTTAACTAAAAAACATTTTTGCTTATCTTCAATATCCCCGTCATATCATACCAGACAAAGTTCTTCCAAATTCTTGCATGGATTTTAGGATAAATACATTTCCCCCCATTTTTGTTAATGATATTTTCTATATTATAAAATATACATGCATGATATATTAAATTAAATATATTTCAAGGGCAAAATTCACGTTCTTTATAATGTCTCCCTTTGCAACAATTGGGATTCGAGTCCGGCTAGCAACCTAAAAATATTTACAAAATCCTCCATCCTCATTTTTAGAGTATTATTCACGTCCTCACAAATAATCCATATCGTTGAAGTATTATTAATGTTTATATGTAGACAAATGATATGAGCATAAACTGAAGTATTCCGGATCTACAATATAACTATTAAATCATTAGAACCGTATAACATTTCTCATAAGTACACTTCAATCTTTTCTCTTGCATGTTATTAATTTATCTCTCGACAAACATAATAAATGGCGGATGCAGAAAAAATATATAGGATGATAAAAAATATTAGCATAAAAAATTTGAGGGCAAAAAAATTTTAGGATGCCAAAATATAATTTTAGAGGAAAAACATTTAATTTTTGAGTGGCAAAAAATCAAATAGGTGCTCTCATCCCAAATTCCAGCTCGGTCTAAATCGGGCTAAAAACATTTTTAACCCAGTCATGTTGGGTCAAGAAAACCCACTCAGTAGTAAATTGGCCCGGATGGGTACTTGGCCTTGTAGCCATTTATACATTTTGGGTAAAATTCAGGTCGATTTAATAGAAAAAAGTTTTTTCGAACCAATTAATCAAAAATAAATGATTTCAATTATGTCCATTTTCTAACGTAATGACCAAAATATGCTTGAGTCTAATGATGTATGTATATTATTTATATGCACTGCATAAGTCGTTAACTGTAGTCTCTAACGATACATGTATATTACATTTATATGCACCACATGAGTCGCATATACCAAATGAGTCTGAAGGTTCACGTAATTTACGCCCACCGCTTAAACGATGCATGTATATTGTATTTTTTTTTACATATGTTTTGAAAGTTCACAACCAATTTATTTATCCGCTCCGGCTCATACAATCATACCCCTGTAACAACATACATGCCAACTCCAACCCTAAAACCACCTTGCCACCACCAATGCCTCAGACATGGGCAACGCTCCGAACATATTTTTCCAGACCGAAGTACCTCGTAACTATCGATCCAGGTATTCTTTCGTCTTCTATGGCAGGGGCGGACCTAAGCCCCCCACCAAAGACAAAGAAAAAAAATTTGAATTTTTTTTTTTTTTACTTTTCTTGCACCCCAAATTTTTTTAATCCTAAAATATTATTAAAAAAAATTAATTTTTTTCTGGGTCCGACACAATGGCCGCCTTCAAATCCTTCGATAAACTCTCAAGATTTCTGGTATATTATGCTGTGTTAGCATGTGATTGTTCCCCCCTGATTATATGATTGTATGCACTAAAAGCATTGGTTGATACACTAATAGTGGGTTAAGGGAACGGGGTTCCTTACAGCATCTTCATGCTTCTTGCTTTCTCTGTCAATGTTGGCAAATGCATTATGTTACTAGCACTGCAATATAATCATAATTCTCAAATGTAGAGAATTACCATGCTCCACCATTAAAAAACATACCCACTCAGAATTAACCATTCCAAGAATTTCTATTCGGCCAATGTTGAAAAATAACCTTGCTGAAAAAATTATGGTGCAACTCCCACGTTTTGGCTTTCCTGGAAGTTAATTAGCCATCGACATGAATTTTCACCACACATCCTACATCAATGCCAAACCAATGCCCATGTACAAATCTGTAGACCCGCTAACGTTACACATCATCTATCATGGCAACTTGGCATGCCATAAGGATGTACATGTCCTTTGTCAGAGGGCATCATAAAAGGAGACAATGTTAGCTTCATTATCAGTATCTCCACTTACTGAACCGGAGCAATTTGCCTAACCCACTTCAGCTTTTGTAAAATTTCTTTTGATGTGACAAGGTTGTCCACATCTCCAACATGCTTTCTTTCCAGAGTTCTTCTTCTTCCAATCGCGAGCTATCATTGTCAAATTTTGACTTGCTGCTTCCTGACGAGCTACTCACTGCTGCGACTAGCATTCCCTTGTCTGTGGCCATAGTTCCTGATACTTTGATGAAACAGTACTTGAATTATACACATTAAGTAAGCCCACAGGAAATAGAGGATCCCGATCTTTCATAGACATAAATTCAAGATTCCCAGGAAAATTGGTGGAGTCACACAGGTCCCACTTAAATATCGATTTTCCTAGACAAAACCTCATTAGTCAATACGTATTCGCCTACCACATCAAAGCTCCACCCAGCAAAATGGAAGGTCTTCTATATCATTTGGTTTTTCTCCCAAATTTAAGAACAGATTCTTCTGAAAAAGATAATTTTCAATCTGCATATTCCAGAAAACGAGTTTGTACCGTCAAACTTTTCGATCCTTTCCTTATCTGATGCCCTTGTGAAAAATTCTCAATCGATGATGGAATTAGCCAATTCCCACACCACCAGTGAATTCAGAATATCTGAAAAACATTTGGAACCATTTTCTGCCCTTAACTAGCCTGATACCAGTTGTTAGGGAACAATGATTGTTGTCATGTTCTTGCGAATCCAGGAGCTATAAGGGACAAAAAATAACACACACACATAAAATGGAGACACAAAGACTTACTTTGTTCAGCAAAATCCGCCTACATCCACGGAGCACACACACTTCACTATATCAAATATGAAATGATTACAAGAGGAGTACAAACTCGACTCTTGGAGAAGGAGCAAACTGCTCAACTCAACTCAAACTCTCTCTACACTTTGTTTTCTATCAAAGCTACATTGCTTTGGTTTGTGTTGTGGTGATTTACAAATGAGCAAAAACCTAGGCCTATTTATAGCCAAAATCAAATGTGTGAAAGCTAATAAAAAATACAATGTGAAATGAGAAGTTTGGCATGGTTGTTGGCCAAATTTATTTGACTTCAAACTTGTCTCACCATTGTAGAAATTTCAACAATTGTTAGGCATAATCCAACATTTTTCTCAAGAAAAAACAGTTGCATTTACATTAGTCATCCATGGATTTCATGCAATGATAAATTCACATGGTTGAAAGAAAAATCCGTAGTAGTTTGTTGAGTTCTGGTGAAATTATTAATAGCTATTGGATGTTTATATTGGTCATTATCTACTTAATTAATATAATATTTAACGATATCATTTTTTTGTACAACGCAATTCGATAGGGCAGAGGACAAATTTGATGCACAAAGATGTCGCTATGTAATTTGGGCATAATGTACGACCACTTTGGGCCTTTTCATCATTTCATGCAAAAACAAATTCACTTGGCAGAAAGAAAAAGCCATATTAGTTGTTGAGGTTGGTGAAACTATTGGATGTTTGTAAATGTCACTCTCTACTTGTAATTTTTGTAACAGTTAATGTGAATATATTTCTAGGAATCAATATAACTAAGATGTATATTTGGGTATAACAAACAATATAACAAATAGTTTTGAATGTTGAGGCAAGAGTTCGACTCTTTGTCCTTGAAATAATATTATCCCGCTAAGGTGTCACGGTTAATAGACAACTCGTTTCCCAATATACAACGATTATGATTCGTGATAGAAGCACTTCAAATCAGGAATTATTAAACCACAAAGACTTAAAGACACTCAAACAGTAAACAAAAAAGATGAAAAACAAAATGCACATTTTTTTCCTTTAAATCTGATAAGTGTTTAATTCAACCAAGTAACCAAGTGTTGTTTTATTTATACTAGACAAAGATGTGACACCAAAAGACACAATTTGGAGGCATCAATTTATAAAAAATGTATCACAACACGAAGGGAAGCACCCACATGCATAAAAGTGCATGTGGCGCTATCAATATCAAATAGGGCATGATCGATCGTGCCGTCTCTTTAACAAAATTTCGGCAAGGCGCGATCAATCGAGCTAGACAGAATTTGGTGCCTATTTTTTTCACATGTCGCGATTGATCACGTCAACACATGACGATCGATCGCGGCCTCCAGAAACTCCGACGTACGGTCTTCTCTCGTTTGATCCCGATGCTTAATTTTAAACACTTCGGTGCCCGTAAATCAATGCTTGAGACAACCTCATGTATATCGATGCCGGTTGGTCTTTCTTCCTTCTTCTTACTTGCCACAAACTCTTGAAAAGAAGTAGCGATCATGCCAACAACCTCAACAATATCATCTTTTTTTGCTTTCTTCCTATTATTGGATATTGAATCCATTGAGTTCGAAGGTCGTGATCGTACTTCTGCTGAATTTACCTCAATTTCTTCTTCATCCCCCATTGCATTGGCGCCTTCTTCAAAAGTTTCGGCCTCTTGACCGGTTGCTCTATCTCTTCCACATAAAAGTACTATACCACTCCAATTTTCTATCACTCTATTTTGTACCTCCTTGGCATCTGGTTATGACTATCATAGAAAAATAAAATATTTCAATAAAATAAGTAAACCATAAAATAAAATATAAAAACAACTTACCATAGCATATTCATTCCATGAACTATATTCATCTGATGTAACGACAATCATTTTGCGTTCCTCATCCCAAGAAAATCCACTTTTGTTTTGGATATCTGTAACAACACTATAATATTGCTTCCAAGCTTTTGAATCTATTTTTTATGTTTTCTTTTGTCAAATTAAGATGTAATCTTGAATTTAAATAGGTCACAACAGCTTTCAAGGCTTGGGGTTTCCAAGTATCTCCATCACATTTGTTTCCTTGAGCCATTGGTCAGTCAAAACTTTTGCCAAATGGATGTCCACGTCTCTATTCCATGACACATAATGTCTTGATGATTCAAATTGTTTCTTATGGTATCCACCTACAAATTGACATGCCAATCAAACCAATGTTATTATGAGCATCCCGTGACCAAAAAACCAAGTTACAATAATGGCTAAGAATTTATCAGCAACTAAAAAAGAGATGCAACTAACTAACTATTCAGCTAGACAAGACAAATAGGTATTGACATTGCAATCACAAGGTACCAACCCAAACAATGGTGCTAGAGAATAAAACATTGGGGCTCTGAAATAGAAATAGAAAACACTCTGAAAGTTTGTTAAGCCTACAAGCTTGCCTTCACCATCACCTCAAACATACAATTGAAATAGAAAAATACATTCTCGAGAAATAAACAAAAATACAGGATTTGATTTGAGCCTGCAAGCTTATTTATATATTCAATTGCATGCAGAATTATGTTCATCTATTGCTGGTAAACATTCTGAAAGCTTGTCCTTTGGCCGATGTTTTGTGGGGGAGGAAGTAGGAAAGAATATAGATTTAAATTCGGGCACCACCACCCTGGATGCTCTTAAAAGTTGTTAATATTGTTGTCAATCAACTCTATCATTGGGGCTAACTGATTGTTCGTAATGTACACCTCCACAAGTTTGTAATTGAATTTAATGAATTAAATTGGGAGTTGAAATTGGGATTCAACGATTGCCTCTGCTTTGTGATCGGTCGAACACGTGACGCTTGTGTCAGTGTATGGTTGAAAAGATTGATGTTGCGCCATTACCCTTAACTATAGTTATTGGTAAAGCGGTAAGTGCTCGATCCAACAATTGGTATCAGAGCCAAGGTTGCGTGTTCGATTCCCATGAGTTGCAGAGAGTGCAATTATTTGGGGAGGGATTGTTGGGGTTGCCTCTGCTTTGTGATCGGTCGAACACGTGGCGCTTGTGTCAATGTATGGTTGAAAAGATTGATGTTGCGTCATTACCCTTAACTATAGTTATTGGTAAAGCGGTAAGTGCTCGATCCAGGAGTCGTTCTTTCCCTGCCCTCTTGCAGACTATGGTCAATTTTTTTTGTGGGGACTCGAAAGAAAACATCAAAGAACTAAACAAATACACTCTCAAGAAATAAACAAAAGTCTACGATTACCTACACCATATCAAGAAGCTCGTTTCCAAATTGACAGTATGAAAGAAAGATAGTATAACATCAATCCCTATTGCTTTTTGAACTTGAATGCCACAAAATGAACATTTAAAAAATCAAAATATATAATGATTGTTACCTTTAAAATTATCTCCTATCACCAATATGAATGGATGCCTGAGTTTCCATCATAAAACCATCATATCCATAATTAGTTAAAGCTCCCGTTTTCATCTTACTAGTCATACTTGTATCTTTTTTTGATATATGTCAAACTTGTTCACTACAAAAAATTTGTAGAATCAAATTAGAAATATTTTTACCAAACTAGATATAGTTCAATAAATCAACCACTCTTGATTAAAATCATAATACTAATAACAAAGTTCTAATATACATGTTTAAAAAAATAATTTTATACAAAAAATGAACGAGAAAATTCCAACACAACAATTAAATTCCTCGTCAAGCCTATTTGAGCTAACCCAGGGCTGACACACTTTAAGCAAATGAGGGATTTACGAGGGACATGAGTACCAGTCTCTATTAGTATCTATTGAGCTAATCAAGGGCTGACACATCATGAATATCAGTCTTTATTGAGCTAACCAAGGGCTGACACATTTTAAGCAATATCAGGGACACATTTGCATTCAGCAAACGAAGATATATTTATTTTCTAAAAAATTAGGACAATTAAGAAAAATCCAAAGCTCCACCTCGATTCTTTATCTACAAAATATTGTTTACAAAACTCAATCGAGGCTCAATACCAGTGCAAGCTAATTCCTATACAACAAACACAAAAGCACTGCATACAGAAATGACAAGGACTTTATTATATTTTATTTATATGCAAATTAATAATTGGTTTAAAAAAAAATGTCTGTTCAAGGAAATGAATCCCTAGAAGTGGTGGTGGTGATATGAGAAATAAGCTCCTCAGCCGTCCATATTACGTCGCAAATTCTACCTAGGCAATTAAGAACCCTTTATCCAAGGGCGATATAGCAAAATAACCTCATATAAAAATTTCAAATCCCATTAAGATGTACTCAATCTTCAATAGACTCTTGGTTTTTTTTTTAATATAGACGATATGAAAAACGAAGTGGAAATGAGGGATTTACGAGGAATCTAACAATTAATTAATAATATTTTTTTATTACAATTAATTAAAAGGGAAATTTAGGTTTAGGTGCACTTACCAAACAAGTTTTTCATTTAAATCTCCATTTTAAAAAAAGTGTGCAAATAAATGCATGGTGGAAAAATATCTTTTCATTTAAGTCCACTTTTCAAATTTATGATTTTAAAAGGTTTATTTTCATACCAAAAATACCCTTTTAGGAGTAAACCCTAAAATCTAATGGAACAGTGTGAAATTTTATTTGGCTGCGCATTGAGTTCATGTTCGATCGTTTCTCCAAGTAAAAACATCGATTATAATTTCAATCGAATCGTTTTAGCGAGGCATTTACGATTTCTGTCTGGTTTTCGTTCCTGGTAATCGATTTAGAGAAGTCACAGAAGGTATTTTATACTTTTGTGAATTTTTTTTGCTTTCGTATATGTTACGATGGATCTTGGATTTATGATTCTATTGAAATGTAGAGATGAAACGCAAGTTTTGAATGTGAATCCCACATTTTCATACAGTGAGTTAAAATCTATTGCAATTGGTAAATGGTTTGATTACAACTCTGATGCAATGACTTTAAAATATTCTGTACCTGGACATCCTAAATGTTGTTTGAGTAATGATGATGATATGAGAAATATGTTTATTCTGTGTAAGATTATAGATGTTCAATTGGTGACAATTGATGTTTATGATGAAAAAAATGCATATCATGGAGTTTCTTCGGGAAGTATGAATTGGCAGACTGTCGATGGTGGTGGCACTGTGCCGATTCAATGTGGTGGTGCATGCGAGACAGATGTGCTCGGAGATACTAGGAAAAATAGTGATGTAAGTGAATTACGTGCACAGGGATGTAACTCATCTGCAGGATATGATTCTGACCTTCAAATGTGTAATTTTAAAGGCAAAGAGAAGTTGTTGTTGTGTTCTAGTTGGGCATCGAATATTAGTAGGGTTGGGCAACAGTTTAGTGGTGGTGTAGAAGAGTTTCGATGTGAATTAAGTAAATATTCGGTTGAGGTTGGGTTTGATTTCAACTATGTAAAAAACAATAAAGATAGGGTAATTGCCGAGTGTGCTACAAAACATGATGAGGGCTGTGGTTGGTTTGTGAATGCTAGTGTATCAAGAATAGATAGGTCTTTCTACATAAGAAAATTGCAAAACATGCACACATGTGGGCTGAGAGTGATGAAGAACAAATCAAAAAGGATGAGTTCAGTTCTGATATCTGAAATTATTGCGGAACGAGTGTTTTCAAATCCAACCTTCTCTGCAATCGATGTATGTGAGTTAATGAAGAGAGATTACGGCTTGGATATAACGTACAATAAAGCATGGAGAAGTGTTGAGAAAGCTAGATCTATTGCTTTTGGAAATTATGATGAGTCGTTCCAAGAACTGAATTCATATGTTCACTCGGTGAGAACGATAAATGTTGGAAGTTTTGTAAAGCTTGAAGTTGACGACAACAACCAATTTTCCCGTTTGTTTGTTTCGTTCCGTGCTAGTATTGACGGTTTTAAATATTGTCGTCAAATGTTATTCCTTGATGGAACGTTTCTGAAATCCAGATTCAAGGGCACCCTTCTGTCTGCTACGGCTAAGGATGGGAATCAAGGTAAATTGACTGTTTTAAATTGCACCAGTTGTGGTTTACATGCACCAGTTATTATTTACATGCACCAGTTGTGATTTACATGCACCAGTTATAATAACATGCACCAGTTATGATTTACATGCACCAGTTATAATTACATGCACCAGTTATGATTTACATGCACCATTTATGATTTACATGCACCAGTTATGATTTGCATGCACCAGTTATGATTTTGAACCAGTTATGATTTACATGCACCAGTTATGATTTACATGCACCAGTTATCATTTACATGCACCAGTTATCATTTACATGCACCAGTTATGATTTACATGCACCAGTAATGATTTACATGCACCAGTAATGATTTACATGCACCAGTTAAGATTTACATGCACCAGTTATCATTTACATGCATCAGTTATGATTTACATGCACCAGTTATGATTTACATGCACCAGTTATCATTTACATGCACCAGTTATGATTTTGCACCAGTTATCACTTACATGCACCAGTTATCATTTACATGCACCAGTTATCATTTACATGCACAATTATGATTTACATGCACAGGTATATAATTTACATGCACAGGTATATAATTTAGATGCACCAATTACCGTTACAAAATTACATGCACCAGTTATGATTTACATGTACCATTTATGATTTACATGCACCAGTTATGATTTACATGCACCAGTTATGATTTACATGCACATGTATATAATTTACATGCACCAGTTATAATTTAGATGCACCAATTACAGTTACATAATTACATGCACCAGTTATCATTTCCATGCACCAGTTATGATTTACATGCACCAGTGATAATTACATGCACCAGTTATAATTACATGCACCAGTTATAATTTACATGCACCAGTCATATAATTTACATGCACCAGTTATGATTTTGCACCAGTTATCACTTACATGCACCAGTTATCATTTACATGCACCAGTCATCATTTACATGCACAGTTATGATTTGCATGCACAGGTATATAATTTACATGCACCAGTTATAATTTAGATGCACCAATTACCGTTACAAAATTACATGCACCAGTTATGATTTACATGTACCCTTTATGATTTACATGCACCAGTTATGATTTACATGCACCAGTAATGATTTACATGCACCAGTTATGATTTACATGCAACAATTATGGTTTACATGCACCAGTTATGACTTTGCACCAGTTATGATTTACATGCACAGGTATATAATTTACATGCACCAGTTATAATTTAGATGCACCAATTACAGTTACATAATTACATGCACCAGTTATCATTTCCATGCACCAGTTATGATTTACATGCACCAGTGATAATTACATGCACCAGTTATAATTACATGCACCAGTTATAATTTACATGCACCAGTCATATAATTTACATGCACCAGTTATATAATTTACATGCATCAGTTATAAATTAAACGCACCAGGTATGATTACATGCACCAGTTATAATTTACATGCACCAGTTAACAGTTACATGCACCAACTATCTGTAAATAAATTAGATGCACCAGTTATTATTTACATGCATCAGTTAAAATGCATCAGTTATAATTTACATGCACCCGTTATAATTTACATGCACCAGCTATGATTATGATGCATCATTTATAATTACATGCATCAGATACCAATGTCATGTACCAGTTAACTTATGGTTTTATCTCGTAGGTTTGTTCCCGTTGGCTTTTGCTATAGTTGACTCTGAGAACTATGATAATTGGCGTTGGTTTTTATCTTGTTTGACTAATATTTTAGATAACGGGGAAGATGTTGTATATATATCTGATCGTAATGTCGGTTTGATGGAGGCGCTGTCAGTTGTTTTTGGAGCTTCTCTGAAACACTTTTTTTGTTTATACCATTTAAAGTGCAACTTGCGTGACAGATATTCTGGCAAACACTTTTCAAACAATTTTCGTGAGAGGTTATGTTTCCTGCTGGACGAATGTGCATATTCCCCGACGGTGGCAATTTTTAATGAGAAACTCACTATTTTAAAACGAGAAGGCGGACAAAATATGGAATATTTTTTGCAGGGACTTTCATTGGATAAGTGGACAAATGCATATTCTACTGGGATGAGATATGGAGAGATGTACTCAAATGCAGCGGAGTCCTTCAATTCATGGATCTTAGATGCAAGGGGTCTTCCTATTACCCATATGGTTGACTGTATTAGAGTTAAGTTGATGTGTTTGTTTTCTGATAGAAGATTACTGGCATGCAAATGGAGTGGGGTGTTGTGTGCTCGGATGGGAAAGAAATGGACATCTTATGTAAATGAAGGTCGTGCTTGGAATGTGAAGATGTCTTCGCATTGCTACTTTGAAGTGTTTTCCCGCCCTGTAGTTACTGTTCGCCTTGACAATCAAACATGTTCATGCTACAAGTGGCAGTTGGATGGATTCCCATGTCCTCATGCTATTGCTGTATTCATGAGGAATAAAGTGCAAATAGATGAAGTAGTTGACAAATATTTCCATGTTAGTACGTACAGGCTATGCTATGAAGGAGTCATTTTACCCGTTCCAAGACATACCAAAGGTAATGTTCCTTTGATGGGTATGGAAACAAATGTTTTACCACCGCAAACAAAAAGGCAACCAAGTCGTCCAAAGAAGAGAAGAATTCGATCTAAAGGGGAAAACATTAGACAGTTCCGTTGTAGTCGTTGTAACAAACATGGGCACAATAAAAAAACTTGTAAAGAGCCTATTTGCTGATTTTCGAAAAAAAAGAAAAAATTTACGCAAATGTAATTTTTAACAAATGATTGTGTATCAGTTATAAATGTAAATTTTTTAGTGTAGCGATTAATTTTCATGTACCAGTTATAATACACACGCACCAGGCGTATTATAAATACAATATGATTTACATGCAAAAGTTATAATTTAAGGAAATAATTATAATTTACATTCACCAGTTATGATTTACATGCACCAGTTATGATTTACATGCACCAGCTATCATTTACATGCACCAGCTATGATTTACATGCACCAGCTATGATTTACATGCACCAGTTATGATTTACATGCACAGCTATGATTTACATGCACCAGCTATGATTTACATGCACCAGTTATGATTTACATGCACCAGTTATGATTTACATGCACCAGTTATCATTTACATGCACCAGTTATGATTTACATGCACCAGCTATCATTTACATGCACCAGTTATGATTTACATGACCACAGCACCAGTTATGATTTAAATGCACCAGTTATGATTTACATGCACCAGTTATGATTTAAATGCACCAGTTATAATTTACATGCACCAGTTATTATTTACATGCACAGTTATAAATACATGCAAAAGTTATTATTTACATGCACCAGTTATGATTTACATGCACCAGTTTTCATTTACATGCACCAGTTATAATTTACATGCACCATTTATAATTTAAATGCACCAGTTATGTTTTACATGTACCAGTTATATTTTAATGCACAAGTTATAACTACATGCACCAATTATAATTTACATGCACCTGTTATGATTTTTAGGCAACATCATATTTTCATGCACCAGTTATAACTAACATGCACAAGTTATGATTTACATGCACCAGTTATATTTTACATGCACCAGTTATCATTTTCATGCACGAGTTATAATTTACATGCACCAGTTATAATTTACATGCACCATTTATGATTTACATGCACCATTTATGATTTACATGCACCAATTGTAATTACATGAAACAATTAAAATTAGATGCACCAGTTATCATTTATATGCACCAGTTATTATTTACATGCACCAGTTATATTTTACATGCAGCAGTTATCATTTTCATGCACCAGTTATCTTTTACATCCAGCAGTTATGATTTACATGCACCAGTTGTAATTACATGCAATAATTAAAATTAGATGCACCAGTTATCATTTATATGCACCAGTTATTATTTACATGCACCAGTTATAACTAACATGCACCAGTTATGATTTACATGCACCAGTTATATTTTAATGCACCAGTTATCATTTACATGCACCAGTTATAATTTACATGAACCAATTATTATGTACATGCACTAGTTATCATTTACATGCACCAGTTATAATTTACATGCACCAGTTATTATGTACATGCACCAGTTATAACTACATGCAAAAGTTATGATTTACATGCACCAGTTATAACTACATGCACCAGTTAAAATTTGATGCATCAGTTATGATTTACATGCACCAATAATAATTACATGCACCAGTTACAATTTACATGCACCAGTTACAATTTACATGCGCCAGTTATAATTTACATGCACCAGTTATGATTTACACGGACCAGTCGAAATTTACAAGCACCAGTAATAATTTACATGCACCATTGAAAATTAGATGCACCAGTTTTATTTTACACAGGCTAAAGATTCTGCTTATCATTTTTGTAACAAATTTGAATCATGAATAATCATCTTCGACATCTTTACCCTGTAATCTGTATTGTAGTCCACACTACAATGCTTTGGCACCGGCTGTACTCTCATAATCTTTTCCATGTTCATGCAAACGAATACACCACAGTCGACGGACCCAGATTTCTGTTGTGCAGCTTCTATATATGACTCAATTTGAAATATTTTTTCACTAGGAGTATATTGTATACCCTTTGATATAGGGTCATCCTCAATCACTCTATGCATAACTTCTTCGACATATTCTTTCTGTAAATTGGGTACGAGTTCAAATTCTTTTGTCAGCCTACTTATAATAATTTAGAAAATAACTCTTAAAATGTAACTTAAATTACCAGTATTTTGGCCTTCTCGAAGTAGTGATCAGTTTCATCTTCCCTGCGTGACCTTATTGAGTTGTAGTGTGTCCACTTCGATTCTTGCAAGTCAAATACGAGCAATGTCCAATGGTAGCCAGTAGTCACCGATGGATCCTCACGGCCACATGTGTTTATAGGAAAAATAAGGAATCTATATTCCATGGCTTGGGCAATCTTTCCATTTATTTGGTGTTTTGCTGCCTCTTCGCAATATATCTCTCGTGATCTCCTTGCAACGTAATGCTGTCAAGCAGCACGTAGAAATTTAATAAACATGATTTTTATAAGAAATTAAAATTAATAACTTGTGTTTTATTACCCAAGACAAGCAATCAAAAACGTAGTAAGTCTTCCTTTGCCCTAATTTCTCAAGCTGCCTATCAATAAGGATGCTCCAGCAGTCAACAATCTGAAAGGTGTGATCAGACATTTTGCAATGAGTTAATTGAATATCAAGAAAATAGACAAGTGAACAACTCTTTTGATAAACCGTTTACATCGTTAGGAATTGAAAGTCCGTTAAGTATGGCTCCAATATATTTAACAGGTATTTGTTTTGCTGCCATATTGTCTCGCCAAATCACTCCCCTGCACACAATGATAAATTGCAACATTTATTGGTTTCATCTAGTTGAATTAATTTACTTTTTAAAAGAATAAAACAAGTCATACCATTGTCCATGATCCTTGTTGAATTTCAGTAACCAATCTTTTTCTTCTTTGGTCAACCGTTTGAAGATGACATTTCGTGGTTTGAACTTGAAAGGCTCGTCATCCTTATTGTCTTTAACGCGTGTTGCAACCTCAAAATTATCATCATCTTGCAATGCTATTTTATCTTTACTGGCTTTTTTGGGTTGATCTTTTTCTTTTACAGTAGAGCTTTTTTGTGTTGACCTCCTAGCCCTTTTCAAGGAGGGGTACGTATGGTCACGATCTTTATGGGCCATTCGGTCCAATCTGTTCTTAATTCTTTTCACCATTGATGTCTGTCCTCGTTTAATTTCACGAGTTCTACATTTTCCTCGCTCAACATCATTGCAGCTGTTTTTGTGCTGCTCAAGTCGTTGTCAACTGCTTCCTTATCCTTTTTTAAACTTTCGATTCGAGCATGTAGCTGTGCAACGATGTTGTCGAGTTCCTCCTTTTGTAACAGAACTTCGTTATTGCTGGCATGCAATTCTTTCAGGTCTTCTTCTTTCAGCATGATCATTGTTCTTGCTTCTTCCAGCTGTGTTCTTAATTCTGCATTGTTGAGCAACTGGACATCGTGCTCAGAAACAAATGAGTCAAATTTCACCTTCATCTCTTTTAACTCATTTTCCCTTCTCATAAGTTCCTGCTTTGTTTCTTGGAGTTGGGTGGCCAATTCCGCGGATTGAATAAAATCTGGATTTTGAGTTGAATCCAATGGTTCTTCACTTGCCATATTCACATCTTCATGAAATTCATCTCCTTCTCCATCAGTAGCAAACAAAGATTCCTCACCACAACTTTTGTCAGCAACATTAAAGAGTTGCGTCTCGATCTCGTTATGAACAAACACATCAACCAACATATCCTCATTGGACATGTCAACATCATCATATAAATTTTCGCCACGTGAATGTTCAGAAAGATCAAGCAGTACCTCAGCAATTGTTGCATCAGGGAAATATGCAACTTCTTCTTCTTCATATTCTCTTAAGTCAAATTCGGGTTCTTCATTAAGACTTACAGCTCGATGTTCTTGTCGTTCTGCAACAGATGGTTCTTTATTTTCAATATCTTGTTGCAGGAGTTCAGCTTCCTCAGTTGTCAGTTGTAAAAAGCTTTCCAATATCTGGTGCACCAGTTATATTTCAAGCACCAATTATAAATTTCATGCACAAGCTATATATCATGCAACAGTTATATTTCATGCACCAGTTATGATTATGATGCACCAGTTATAATTGTATGCACCAGTTATGATTTACATGCACCAGTTATGATTTACATGCACCAGTTATGATTTTGAACAAGTTATGATTTACATGCACCAGTTATAATTTACATGCACCAGTTATGATTTACATGCACCAGTTATGATTTAAATGCACCAATTATGAATTACATGCACCAGTTATGATTTTAATGCACCAGTTATAATTACATGCACCAGTTATGATTTACATGCACCAGTTATGATTTACATGCACCAGTTATGATTTTGAACCAGTTATGATTTACATGCACCAGTTATGATGTACATGCACCAATTATGAATTACATGGACCAGTTATGATTTTAATGCACCAGTTATAATTACATGCACCAGTTATGATTTACATGCACCAGTTATGATTTACATGCATCAGTTATGATTTACATGCACCAGTTATGATTTACATGCACCAGTTATTATTTTCACCAATTATGATTTACATGCACCAGTGATGATTTACATGCACAAGTTAACATTTACATGCACCAGTTATCACTTACATGCACCAGTTATGATTTACATGCACCAGTTATGAATTTGAACCAGTTATCACTTACAGGCACCAGTTATCATTTACATGCACCATTTATGAATTACATGCACCAGTTATCATTTACATGCACCAGTTATAATTTACATGCACCAGTTATCATTACATGCACCAGTAATGATTTACATACACCAGTTATGATTTAAATGCACCAATTATGATTTACATGCACCGGTTATGATTTTAATGCACCAGTTATGATTTACATGCACAAGTTATGATTTACATGCATAGATATATGATTTACATGCACCAGTAATGATTTACATGAACCAGTTATGATTTTGCACCAGTTATAATTTACATGCACCAGTTATGATTTACATGCACCAGTTATGATTTAAATGCACCAATTATGAATTACATGCACCAGTTATGATTTTAATGCACCAGTTATAATTACATGCACCAGTTATGATTTACATGCACCAGTTATCATTTACATGCATCAGTTATGATTTACATGCACCAGTTATGATTTACATGCACCAGTTATGATTTTGCACCAATTATGATTTACATGCACCAGTGATGATTTACATGCACCAGTTATCACTTAGTACCAGTTATGATTTACATGCACCAGTTATAAATTTGAACCAGTTATCACTTACAGGCACCAGTTATCATTTACATGCACCATTTATGAATTACATGCACCAGTTATCATTTACATGCATCAGTTATAATTTACATGCACCAGTTATCATTACATGCACCAGTTATGATTTACATACACCAGTTATGATTTAAATGCACCAATTATGATTTACCTGCACCAGTTATCATTACATGCACCAGTTATGATTTACATACACCAGTTATGATTTTAATGCACCAATTATGATTTACATGCACCAGTTATGATTTTAATGCACCAGTTATAATTTACATGCATCAGTTATAATTTACATTTATGATTTACATGCACCAGTAATGATTTACATGCACCAGTAATGATTTACATGAACCAGTTATGATTTTGCACCAGTTATGATTTACATGCACCAGTTATGATTTACATGCACCAGTTATGATTTTGAACCAGTTATGATTTACATGCACCTGTAATGATTTACATGCACCAGTTATCATTTATATGCACCAATTATCATTTACATGCATCAGTTATGATTTACATGCACCAGTAATGATTTACATGAACCAGTTATGATTTTGCACCAGTTATCATTTACATGCACCAGTTATATAATTTACATGCACCAGTTATATAATTTAGATGCACCAACTACAATTACATAATTACATGTAACGGTTATGATTTAAATTCCCCATTATGATTTAATGCACCACTTACAATTTCACGGTTTAGATCCTTCAATTCAATTGAGCTTAGCTTTTTGTACAAATCTACGAGATTCCATTTCATGAATCTGGGGAACAGATTCGCATCCACTGGATCAATTATCTTCGTTTTCTCGCATAGACAATACTATAAAAAAAATGTTAGTCAATGTTATTAACAAACCAAGGATATTAATTGCAAAAAAAAAAATTTGTACGCAACGTACCGGTATCAACGGAACACAACCAGAATGTTTTTCATTGTTGGATTCTATCAGGCTGCTCAATAAATTGTTTAAAATGTGTTCCGACCAATTGAGGGTGCATATTCTCTCCATATCATCCACAAGTGCAGCATAACCCCAGTTCAGGTTTGAAGATTTTGTAGCAATGAACAACGTTGCAAGTATGTACAAAACAACCAAACGAGCAACATCATTGACATCTGTAATATCCTGGCTTCCCACCTTAGAAATCAATTTCTTGTAAATTAAGCTCTTGCTCATTCTGTAATACCGTAATTTCTCTTTCTCGGGGAAGCATCTAGTTAGGAATGTTGTACATGGGTTGTCTACCATATGCGTGTCAATGTCCTTGTTGCCATCTCTTATTCCAAAAATTACTCGAACATCACTCGTAGTAATGGTCATTCTATGCTCCCCAAGATGGAATCCTTTAGATTCCTTGTGGAAACAATCTATTATTTTCTTGATTGCCACATCCCGTTTCTTGCAATGTTTCAATTCCACCATGTTGGCTTGAATAGCATTAACCATATGCCAAAAGGGCGTACGCTGCAACAGTTGTAAATGTTCATCTCTGAGTTCAATTTTTTTCAGATCAATCATTACTGTTTGCAGGTTAGATCTGTATAATGATGTCTTATGCGATATTTTGCTAATTTCTTCCTCTATTGGCGAGGATTCAATTGGTGCTGTAATGAAACAAATACGAGTGACATTAAATTAAACATTTCACACAATAACAATTTAGTTCATCATTACAAGCCCTAGTTGGGGGAAAAATCCGAATCAATACAGAAATCTCATTACAAACCTGAATATTTCAAGAATATACATAACATGTTTACAGAACTCAGTAGAAAATTACAAGAATTCGAAAAACGTTATACATACCATGTTTTGTTACACGCGTGCGTCGATTCGTCTTCCTCTTCTCAGCCATTTTCTGCAAATTTTTGAGCGACTTTGGAGCCATGTCTTATCGTCTTACAGATTACGATTTTGGAATCTTAAAGGAAGTATAGTTGGATTGCGTTGGATGGAAGAGACTTTGGTATTAACATCGAAAAGTTTTAGAAACGAATTCAAAATCGATGTAAAATGAAGTGAGAGAATTAGAATTGTGTCAGAGTGAATGTAATGTACCGGACGTTGCAAATCGGAAGAGAAGGGTTTGCCGCCTTTGGTTTAACAGTAGTAAGGGTATATATGTATTTTTGGCCCAAAGTGGACCTAAATAGTTTAATATTTTTTTCTTAGACTAGCTTCAACAAATTTCAATCATAATGTACCGGCCTGATTTTTTCCCTAATTAAAAAGCTTAAAAAATTGAAATCAAACAATTTTAACCGATTAGATTATTTTGTATAGTGTTTATGGGCTTTTCCTCGAGAAAAAAACAGTTGCATTGATATTAGTCATCCATGGATTTCATGCAATGACAAATTCACATGGTTGAAAGAAAAATCCATAATAGTTTGTTGAGTTTTGGTGAAATTATTAATAGCTATGGATGTTTGTATTGGTCACTCTTTACTTAATTAGTATAATATTTAACGATATATATATATTTCTTTTTACAACCTCAGCAACACAATTAGATAGGACAGAGGGCAAACTTGATGTAAGAAGATATCGCTGCTTTGGACCTTTTCATCATTTCATCAATATCAAATTCACTTGGCATACAGAAAAAGCCATATTAGTTGTTAAGGTTGGTGAAACTATTGGATGTTTGTAAATATCACTCTCTGCTTGTAATTTTTGTAACAATTAATGATATTACTCCGCTATGGTGCTCACGGTTTGTAAGAGTTCGACTCCTTGTCATTGAAATGATATTACTCCGCTATGGTGCTCACGATTCGTGACAACTCGTTTACCAAGATACAACGACTATTATTCGTGATATAAGCACTTCAAATTACGAATTATTAAACCACAAAAGGCTTAAAGACACTCAAAACAGTAATAAAGAAGATGATGAACAAGATGCACATATTTTTTCCTTTAAATCTGATAAGCGTTTAATTCAACCATGTGTTGTTCTATTTATACTAGACCAAGATGTGATACCAAAAGACACAATTTGGTGCTATCGATCGCAAATAGGGCATGATCGATCGCATCGCCTCTTTAACAAAATTTCTGCAAGGCGCGATCAATCGCGCTAGGCAGAATATTGGTACCTATTTTTTTTCACATGTCGCAATGATCTCGTCAACACATGACGATCGATCGCGGTCTTCTGAAACTTCGACGTACGGGTTTCTCTTGTTTGATCCTCGATACTTAATTTTAATTCAATAGACGCCTTTTTTCCAACAATATTTTGTTTGTTTTTTTTTTCATCGACTAATAATACAACCTATTTTTAATCATTTACTTTAAATATTTTACATTGTTTATTAGTTTCTTGAAAATCAAGTAATAAAACCATCCTTCCCAAATCCTAATTGTCAAAATCCCCACCGTACGTAATTGTGATTGGTTCTTCGCTGTAAATAGCAATCCAATGCACAGATGTTATTGTCTTTTCAATACAATTTTATAAAGATATTTCAAATCTCATGCAACTTGTACCCAACTTTTTCTTGAGAACAAATTTATTTAGGCGTAATTTCATAATCTAAAGTCGTGATTCTCTATATAATCACAATGAAAAAAATATTTTTTGAATTGTTTTTATATATTAGATTACACAAATCTTTTATAATCTGGGAAGAGATTTATATAATCCAACAACTATTTATTTCAGTGCGTTCCACCAAATGACAACGGCATACTCGCTATTCATTCACAAATGTCAGTCCCATATACAAAATACGTGGCGCTTCGACAGTGCTATATAATCACCCGCTCGCATACACAAAGCTGCATGCAGAAGCTGATACAAAACACTGCTTTAATGCATCGAACATAAAGCGTTCCCCCCTTTTTTCACAGCCCTGAACCTCAATTTCTTAATTGATTTCCAAAGATCATTTTGTGGGCGATGTTTGTGACCCAAAGTGATATCTTCCAATGGGTATAATACTCAAGAAAAAGGGTCTGGAATTCGAGGTGCTCTTCTTTTTTAAGGAACTTTACCTTGCAAAGTTTCAAGATTTCACTTTTCTTGGTTCTTTGATTACAGGAATCAGGAGGGTTTTTAAAAGATTTTCTCGTAGCTGGGTTGATGTCTTTTCTTGGAGAAAAAAATTGAACTTTTTCTTTTCCGTTTTTGTTTAATCTCCATTTCAGCTTGTTCTGCAAGAAAACATAAAAATGAGTACATCGAATTCTGGAAAGTTGGCTCTGGTTCCCGGAACCCCTTCCAGATCACCAATCCCGCAACTTGTGAAACTCATCGAACACTTGGTTCGTGAAGGTAAGCTTGATGATGTCCAGAACATTTTAATGAACATCGAAAAGACAATGAGACTCGGGATTGGAAGTGTTAAACGGGATCCAGAGGATATCGATCTTGAAGAAAAGTTTTATAAGAGTGAAAAGGAAAGCGTGGATTTAAAGGTAAAAAACACAAAGCTGATTGAAGAGACAAGAGAGTTAAATGATAGAGTAAATGAAAGCGATAAGATTATTTATGGGCTGAAAAATAACATGTCAGAGAAAGATCGGATTCTTAATATGTACCGAGAAAAGATCAAGATTTTCGATTTGAAGGTGACACAGATGAACATGGAGCTTTATAAGTTATGGGAGAAGAGAGCGGAAGCCGAAAAAATAAACGAAGAAATGAGCAGCAGACTATCTGAAGTCCACCAGAACGAGGAGAGACTTAGGCGTAAATTAATCGATTCTGGCCAGACTCTAAAGGACGTGTCGCGGAAAAATTTTGAGACGAATCTGGCTATGGAGAGGATGAAGCGCAAATTACCAGAAACTGATCAGAGTGTGGAAGAACTAAAGAGAAAAACCTTGGAGGCTTTTCAGACTGTGGAGAAACTAAGTCGTCAAAATGTTGAAGCTGATCTTGCTCTAGAGAAGTTGAGGAGTGAAAAATTGGAGGCTGATAAGGTTATTGAAGAACACAAAAAGTTGTTCAAGAATTTGGGGCTGATAATCAAGAATGTGGGGGAGGACGTTGGGAAGTTTTTGAATGAGAAGGTGAATGATCAAGGTGCCATTGCAATCTGGAAGGAGCATTCGGGTGCTACAGGTTCTGGAGGAGATGACCTCCGATTGTGATTTGCATACTATTTTGTTCGCAGTTCGTAGTTTATGGTGTAAGGATCTTTGTGTTATTTAATTGAGTTTCAGATTTTAGAGTTTAAAAGCAAAAATGTACCACCAGAAGTCAGCCCTTCAATAGTGAATTTCATGATGCAATTGATAAGATTTAGAAATAATTCTTACATCTACCTTGCATGTGAGCATTGGCAGATGATCTCAATATAATAGAGTTAACGAATAGGTCAGCTCTGTTAATTTATTAACATTCTTTTGATAAGGGAGAGAGAACTCCCCCAGACATCGAGGGATGTACTCGAGTCGGCAGACATTCGTGTGGGAGAGGACTAACAGGACACGACTCCCAGAGCAAACCCCCACAATATTTCAGCAGGGAATTGCTCAACGTGGAAATTGAACCTCGCGCATGAGATTTACCCCACGTCACCACAGACCTTCTCAACTCGGCTATGCCACTGGGGGCAATTTATGAACATTCTTGCAAGCATCTATAGGCAAGGACTCTATTAACACATACAAGTTTACTGCATTTAATTTCTCATGACAGCAGTCACCCAGACAAAACTTGTAGAAATCATGCGTTTATTTAAAACAGTATGGTTGATGCAGTTAAGGCTTCGTTTGGATTGCTTGATGGGTTTAATAATATTTAGATTATTTATCTATCCCATGTTTACTTTGTTGTATAAAAAAAAATTATCCTACCATATTAATCATATTCTAATCCCACTTTACAATAAAAAGACATATATACCCTTTCCCACCTTTTTTTACTATTTCAAAACTTGAAATTCCCGCCAAAACAGTACAACTTATTTCCTACATCATTTTATTATTTATTGTATTTGTATATTTTAATTTATATTTATTATGATTATTATTTTATATATTTGTATATATATAGTATATAAATAATATTATTAATCGATATATATAATAAATATAATAAATATATATGTATTATATTATTATATTTATATATATATAAATAATAATAATAATTATTATTATTATTATATATCTATATATATATATATATATCTCTATATGTGTATATTATCTTATATTATATATATATAGATATCTTATATTCTGTTATGGTTCTTTCTTCTCTCTCTCTATTATGATTAAAATCCTCTCTCTCTCGCTTCTTCTCTCTCTCTCTTCTTATTTTATCCTCCTTCTTTTTTCTCCCCTCCTAATCTACGTCTGTCTCCTCCTTTATCCATCCTCCTCTCCTTATAATTCTTATTCCTCTCTATCCCCTCTTCTCTAATTCTTCTTTCTTTTTCTTCTTCCTCTTTTGTAATATAATCTAATTCTTATTATTATTTTCTTATAATTCTCTAACAAAATCCTTATTATTCTTCCGGTCCTAATAATCTCCCTCTATATTTTATTATAATTTATTTTTAATCCTCCGATTTTATAATATAATAATATTTTTTCTAAAATAATAATCTCTACGTGTCTCTATTAATTTCTCCCTAATAATCTCCTTCTCCTTCTTCTTCCTCTCTCTCCTCTTCTCTCTTCTTCTTCTTTCTTTTTCTTCTTCGTCCTCTCCTAATCCTAATTCTTCTTCTTTTATTCTCCTTCTATCCTCCGCCTCCTAATTCTTTTTCTTTTTCTTCG
The DNA here is from genome assembly GCA_907163345.1 of Haberlea rhodopensis. Classification (NCBI taxonomy): domain Eukaryota; kingdom Viridiplantae; phylum Streptophyta; class Magnoliopsida; order Lamiales; family Gesneriaceae; genus Haberlea; species Haberlea rhodopensis. The sequence continues at coordinate 3,869,221 of CAJQUN010000004.1, read as the reverse complement.
TCCGATTTTCTCCTATCCCCTCCTAAATCTTTTTCTTCCTTGTCCTTCTCTCCTCCGCCTCCTAATAGTTATTCTCTATTCTTATATATTCTTATTTATTATTATTATAATGTTCCGGCATTTTAGTCATTATCCCAAATAAAATTTTATCAACCATTTTATCCTTAAACCAAACATCATATAACTTATCACACATTATTTTTACAATCATTTCATACATTTTAATCTTTACATTACTTATCACATCCTTCAAACCAAACGGTACCTAAGAGTAGTAATTATGATACGCGTCCCCTTTTCCGACACATATCGCCATAAGATACATAATGTATATAATTATGACACATCACGATCACTATCTTTAAGAGCAACTTAATCAAACCTGAAGTCAAAATATCAGGAGATACAATGTTGCGTCGAGCGATTTGTAGCTGAAGCAATTGGTTTTTCATTGGCATTGATATAATAGTGTATAGTTCTTTAGAGAACTGTGTAAATCAAGATCATAAAATTTTAAATTCAGTACAGGTGAGAAGGAACCATCTTCATCCTTTATTGATTTTTCGTATAAATATTTAAAATAAGTTTTTTTCTGTTTAATTTATAAATAAATTGAAGAGCTCTACATGTTATTTACAAATTTAAATTATAGTAATTGTATATTACCAAAAAATATATATATTTGATTTGTGGCTGTAATTACTCGGACAACCTCCAACTACGCTAGTGGGCGAAACACATTAAACTTAACATCAATTTTTATAATCATACTAATGGTACATTACATGCTACAGCCTACAATACAGTTAACATATAATAACAAAATATATGCATTAAATTCAAATAAAAATATAAAATTTAAATTTAATATGTATGATTTGATTTATAATTATATATGTAAATTGGACTAACAGAGAATTAAAATGGAAATTCGGAAAATTCTTCGATCCACCCGATCCTATTATACATCAATACATATATAAATACTAGCGATTTTTGCACGCGATGCGTGTACATATAATTTTATGTAAATTTTTTTTAAAAAATTATATTGTATAAAATTACAATTTAAATATGTAATTACAAATATTATGTGATATGATAATATTGTAATTGACGATATTATTAAATGTATTACAAACATTTTAATAATATAATATATTAGTATAAATTGAAATTATTAAAAATCTCAGAGATATTTCAGTCATTTTGCATATTGTCATACTATTTATGATTAATAAAATATTTAGCGGCATTTTGATAATTACATGACATAAAATCTCTTTTATAATATAGTAATAAAAATAGATAGTGCTTATAACTTTGTATGACCTTTACATATAAAAATAACCGGTAAATCCCCATTCTCTGATCTCTAAGCAAACCCCACCGACTCTTTATTATATAAAAAAAAAAAACAAATTAGGGCTTTTATTTCCATGGCTGACAATTTTCGCAATTTTTATATCTGCTCTCACTAGGATCTTCATTTCTCAGTTTAAGACCCATTTTAGGTGTGTCTCAGCTCATTGTCGGAATTTAATCTCAATTTTCTGATATTTTTTTGGTTTATTTTAATATCTTAGTATAAGTTTTGTTTAGCTTTATTCAAAGAGATTTGAAAGTCTTTAGCTTTGCTGACAGTTATGCACTACTGCATGTTGAGTTTTGCTTGATTATGGCAAATTCAGTTAGGGATTTTGATATGATCGTGTGCGTGTGTATGTGTTTTTCCCCCCCGAATATTTGTTTTCTAATATCAGTTCCTGGGTAGTACGAGCTATGAAGTAAGTGATTTTTTGCCTTAATTGATTTTTGGGCATGAAATTTCTGATTTCTGAATTTTTCTTCCCCACTGGTTCTCGAATATGATTTCCTTCCACCCCTCTGTTCCTATTTTATTTAATTTTTGTTTATTTTTCTGGTTTACACTCTTTTCCGTGTTATCTTGAATGCTCCGTTTTTATCTTCCATCATGTGAGAATAAGCTGTTCGTTTTTGTTTGTATTTGAAAACTGTTGTTTCCATCTGTTTGGGCACATCCTGGAGCTAAAATCTTAATGAAGGGGCCAATAACATAATGGAGCGGTAGACAATAAAAAATGTTCCAAACCATTGAGGGGAAATTTTAGGAGGGTAACAGCTACCACTACTGTCACTGCCTTTCCTTGTGCTAATTCAGAAACAAAATATATTAGTAATCTACAATTCTACACATGTTTCTTGTGTTCCAGTATCTTTGTTGGTATTTATTCTATATCAAGTTTTGGTTTAGCTTGTATATATGGTAAGATAGGCAAGGGGAAAAATTGATTATATTCATGGGTGGAGCTACCCCTTCATGAGGGGGGTCACTTGATCTCCTCAATGTTGAAGATGTTTAATTTTCCCTAAAATTGTTGGATAAATCAACAGATTTTGTATTATTGATCCCACGGGAATTTTTTATTTTTTTTTTTATATATAGAATGGGGTCAAATTCAAGCAAATTAAAATTGGCTTAATATCAAGTCTAGTTTTATATTATAATAAATACATATACTTGTATATATCATAATTGAATTATCGGAAGGAAGGAAGGCACTGTAAAGAAATTAAGTTATTCTTGTTTCTGTCATTCCAACTTCTCTAAAAAATAAAAATAAAAACTAATAAGTGATTCACACAATACAAATTTGTTAAAGAGAATACAAATTTTTATTATACTAAGCGAGACATGAGGTGTTTCATATGAATGATTTGGGTCAGGGAACATACTTGTTATTATGATAAATTATTTTGCTTTAATCGTGGAAAGTGCAATAGGATAAAATTGGAAATTTCTGGGAAGCATAGTTTTATATTGATTGGTCAGTTCACAATATTTCTACCTGTTGCTTCGTTACATTTCATGCATCATTCTGTCGTTTGATTGAACTAATGCCAGTTGCAGATTTGCAACCCCCACCTTTAAGTACTTGCATTGCCACATGATGATGTTTTGACTTTCACATCAAGCGTATTGGACATCAAATTAGTAGGATGGGTTAATTTTAAATTGGCTACAAGCATTTAGTTGGCAGTGTGCTATTTCCGCTGTGAAACTAAGAGTGCAGCAGGATTATATCATTTGATTAATTTTCTCCGAATGGTTGTTATACTACAAGTGATGTCACTTAACTATTGTCCCCTGATAAAAAGTTCACTTCAATGATGGTTTTTTATCAGTTATTTTCATCATTGCTTGCAATTATTTGGCCACGAATCTTTGGCAGCTATACTTTTTCTGAAAGTTTTAGGGCTTGGAATTATATATCAATCAACATAATTACCATAATTACCATCATTCTTTTAACTTTCATCTGGTATATGTGTTGTTCGTTGTTATTTATATATCAATCAACATAATCTACATTTAACTGATTTAATTGGTATATGTGTTGTTCATTGTTATTTATGTTGTTTTTATCCTTATAATTATGATCAACATGATTACCATCATTCTTTTAGCTTTCATCTGGCAAAACGTTGTGTATTATCTAAATGTAATAATATCATATGCTGATTGGCTTGGCTTTATTTTGCTGTGCAAGGCAATAAGTTGATTATGAGAACATCTTAGATGGTATGGATGAAGCAATAGGTGATGAGCTGGTCGAACCTGTTAGTGGTACACACATTCGACATAAAGAGCATGAGGTTTCGTTGCAGCCTGGCAGCTCCAACATACTTCCATCAAATGAAATGGCAACTCCCAGTACGAATGGTTATCGTGAGAGGGCAAGAAAGTTGTATTCAGATAATTTGGATGCGGAAAACCTAGACAGACTTGATTCTTCTGATGATGCAGATATCAGTCCTCATTGTGTCAATGGTGCGGGGGCCACGGTTAAAGAGTTGATTCTAAAAAATTATGATGGGGAAAATTTGACTATAGTGGGGACCTCTAACACTAAAGGGAGAATTCAGACCAGGAAAAGCGGGTGGCAACATTTGCATCAGATAGCTGGCGGATCCGAAGTTGGCAATCTGCATGGACAAATTGGGTACAAAAGTCGAGCAACTTCAAGTGCCTGGGAGGATGGGGACAACAGTTTCTTTTCCGGGCTACTAGATCAAAATAGACCAGTTGCAAACTTTGATCATAATGCAATCATGGACAGTTTATTGAATAATGATGATAAAGTTGCTTCGGGAGATATGCTGCACCCTTCGGGAGGCATGAGGACAAAAATTTTGTCAAAGTCTGGATTCTCTGAATACTTCATAAAAAGTACATTAGGAGGAAAGGGTGTAATACATAAAGCCGCTGCTTGCGGAGGATCTATTCCTGAGATCGAGATTCAGGATTGCCCTAAGCCTCACACTGCTGGTTTGAAAAATTCTGTTGCTCCACAAAGCTCAACCACACAACCTGTTTCACCTATTTCACAAGGTGTTTCTAAGTCATTGTCTGCTCTTAGTTCTAATAATATTGGTGATGGAATCAGTTTGAGAGAGTGGTTAGAAGCAGGCCAAAACAAGAAAAATAATGGGTGTAGCTTGCTCATATTTAGACATGTTCTGGATCTTGTGGATTTTTCACACTCCCAGGGAGTTTCTTTGCAAGAATTGAGGCCTTCCTGCTTCAAGTTGTTGGGATCATATGATATTGTGTATGTGGGATCATTTTTACTCGCTAAGGCCGCAGAAAACACGACAGATCAATTGATTCAACAATCACATCATAATCGAAATGATAAGAGACCTATACATCGAAACATGCATCCTTTGGACAGCCAGACTAGGAAGAAGCCGAAAAGAAGTGAAGGAATGAGATTTATTCAAAGGTGGCCCCAATTTACATCCAGATCTGGTGATGTATCTTCATTTAAACAAGTTCCCAAGGTAGATGGTGTTGACCCTCTGGATCCTCGAAATGGTGTAGATGAAGAGCACAACCCTAGAACAGAAACTAAGAACCAGGGAAAATTTCTTAGATATAATGTGTCTAATCTATCTCATCCATCACAGGTTTCTGTGAGTTGTAATTTGGAAGAGAAATGGTACACCAGTCCCGAGTTACTCAATGAGATGGGCTTCACATTTGCGTCAAATATCTATAACTTGGGTGTTCTTCTGTTTGAGGTTTGTGGATGCCTTGTATCTAAATGGATTTCCCTTCTGGACATCATTTTTAATGTATTCTTTCTAAATAAAAGAAAATTTTCAAGGTGATCACACTCGTATAGTTTCATGGCATTGACAAGGAATCGATGCTTTTCCACATAAAAATTCTCTTTATAATGCACCAAAATATAAGGCCGTAGATTTTAATGGACATCTAGCTAATAACTTAGACTTAAACATTTCTTTCCTTTTGAAGCCTTTTTAATATGAGAAGAGATTGGAAGTTCATGTATTTGATACTAATATGGATGGTACTTTCAGTTACTTTGCTCATTTGATACTGGAAGATCTCATGATGCTGCAATGCTTGATTTACGGCATAGGATTCTCCCGCCTAGTTTCCTTTCCGAAAACCCCAGGGAGGCTGGGTTTTGTCTCTGGCTGCTTCATCCTGAACCTTCATCACGACCAACAACGAGGTATTTTCATGAATTTCTTGGTTTCACTCCACAATCCTCATCTTCCTGTAGTGTTGCCAGACTGTATGCCATGATGATATGACAACTTAATCATATGTGGAGTTTTTGGCTCTGAAGATTCACATACAGAACTAGATAATCTGAATATGTCACTGGCATGAAGTGAAACTTAATGTAGTTTATGATTAATGTTGTTCTTTCATAAAAAAATATTTTATGAAGTTCTAAAGGAATCCATTGTTATCATGAATAAAATTGTCGATTTTTATCATAGATCTCTTGTACATGTTGTCTTAATGAACCCAATTTAACCAAGTGATAAAATCTTCTTAAAACTCCTCAAGTGCTTTAATGTAAATTTCAATGTCTGTGCTTACTATTGCATACCAGGGAAGTTCTGCAATCTGAATTTATAAGTGGAATTCGGGAATCATCTGGAGGAGAGATATTGTCTTCCATTGACAAAGAAGATGGGGAATCAGAACTATTGTTGTATTTTCTTTCATCACTAAGTGAGCAAAAACAGAAGGATGCATCAAATTTGGTGGAACAAATTCACGGCTTGGAAACTGACATTCGTGAGGTTGAGAAACGGCGACTTAAAAAGTCAATATCGTTACCTTCATCAGCAACAGGTTCACTCACTACATGTGGCAACGGGTATCCTAATCCAACTTTAGAAGTGTTTTCGAAGGTGTCTCCACTAAGTGATAAAGAAACAAGGTTGATGAGTAATGCCAGGCAACTTGAAAGTGCTTACTTTTCCACGAGATCTAACATTCAGATTTCAGATGGTAATGCTCCCATTCACAGGGATGGAGAACTGTTAAAAAGTCAAGAAAACTGGTGCACCATGGTGAGGGAAAAAGGCAATGTTGATGATCGCTTAGGGGATTTCTTTGATGGTTTCTGCAAATTTGCTCGATATAACAAATTTAAAGTTCGAGGGATATTGCGGAATGGAGAATTTAATAGTAGCGCAAATGTTATTTGCTCTTTGAGTTTTGACCGTGATGAGGACTACTTAGCTGCTGGACTGGTGTCAAAGAAGATAAAAATTTTTGAATTTCAATCCCTATTTGATGATTCTGTTGACATTCATTATCCAGCTGTTGAGATGGCAAACAAATCAAAACTAAGTTGCATTTGTTGGAATAGCTACATCAGAAATTATATTGCTTCTACTGATTATGAAGGCATAGTCAAGGTGTGTCTCCTCTGCTTCCTTTTGTGGTCTTTGTAAATGAAATATATGAACCATTATAGGTATAATACAGTTGCTAATTTTACTCGTCTCAAAAAAATTCGAGCTTATATATTGTTTGCCAAATGCCTTCATGTAGAAAGAATATATATCATCTTACAATAGCCTCAATTCCTGTGCTTGAATTCTAAAGCGTGAGAATATATGTGGCTAATTGTTAGAATTTAGAGAGTCATTCATGTTTTCTTCTTCCCTTAAACTTAGTGGAAAGTTAATGAGTTTTTGACATATATATTAAAAAATAAAAATGATTATTTTTATATTCAGTGTCAGCTATTACATATTAGAATTTTATTCATGCACATTCATGCACACGGTTAAACTTCTCAACTCCTGCTAAAAGGGTTATTCATCATCAAGTTAAACAACGTTGCTAACACTCGAACAAGACCTGCACATTTTCTCTTCTGGGAACGTGAACCTCAAAGATTGACATAGAAAGAAAGAGGAGAAAGCTTTGTACTAAAATATTCAATGAACATCAAAATAACCTTGTGTGGGCTGAAACCCTTTACTTTGTGATCTTAATCATGTATGTATTATGCCACCAGAAACCTTCTTGGGAACTCTGAGCAATTGACCATCAGAATGAGTTGTGAAGCAAGCATTTGTAGAAAAAAGAAAGTTATAAATGACAGTGAAAGGAGAATAATGTAGTTGTTACATGTGCGTGAACCTGTTTTGAAGTATTCTTTTACTGATAGTTCGAAGAGATTCTACTGGCAGCAAATTAGTTGGTCGCTCTTTACCCACATGTTACCTAGAGCTAGAGTGATAGGCATGCATTCGTAGTGGTAGTAACATATTAGTATATTTATATGTGGAGAAATTGAGATGTCTCAAGAGGATATGAAAACTGAATGTCACAATAGTATGGTTCCTATCATATTCTCAGTTTTCCTGCTTCAATATCTGTGCTTCAAATTTTAACCCACTTTTCATTTTTAATATTGTATCTTGTTACATTGACCTCTCACTATCTTCGTTGATTTGTATTACTTCTCTAAGTCGTTTTTTGACGTATTCAAAATGGTCACAGTTATGGGATGCAGGTACAGGTCAAAGTTTTTCACATTTCACTGAACATAGTGAAAGGGACTTGGTCTGTTGATTTTTCTCGTGTGAATCCTACAAAACTAGCCAGTGGTGGTGATGATCGTCTGGTGAAACTTTGGAGCATCAGTGAGGTATGCTTTTCCTTTATTAGTTTTATTTATGTTTTTTATGCTTCTAGACTTGTTGAAAGCTTCTTAGCTGCCACCATCCCTAATGGTATAGTTGCATAAACCTCTCCCAATATGGGAGGGGCATGGGTCTGAGTGAGGTATGCTTTTCCTTTATTTGTTTTATTTATGTATTTTATGCTTCTAGAACCGCTCCCCCCGTTGTAATAAATAAAAAAAGCTTCATTGTTTTTTTTTAAATTCTAGAATCCTCATTTTTCGGGTCAAGTAATTTTTCTTCTGTACTGGATGTTCCAATGTTGGAGGTGAATTAGAGTTATTACCAAGCTCTTGCTAGTTGTAAGGGTTTGATGATTTTGTCAAAAGCAGAAGTTGTTTGAGCTGGTATGGTGTGTTTCATATAATGAATATCAAGGCCAGAAGTAAAATACTATATCACTCTACATTCGAAATGCATAATATAACTGACGGCCATTATAAAGAAAATATATTAAACTTTCTATGGAGTGGTTGTGCACTTGTTCCGTGGAGCTTAATGCCTGGCAATCAAAAGCCTTATGAAGCGTGATTCTGTTTAAATCCCTTGATGATTTATAGTCACTATCTGAGTTTATTAATTTTTGTTGAATTCCACATATCCAATGAACTGATTTGTAACGTTTGGCGCAGAAAAACAGTTTATGCACAATTAGGAACCATGCGAATGTGTGCTGTGTGCAATTCTCAGCTGATTCAGCTCATTTACTGGCTTTTAGCTCTGCTGATTATAAGACCTATTGTTACGATCTTCGCAATGCTTCAGTTCCTTGGTGCATATTGGCTGGCCATGAGAAAGCTGTTAGCTATGCTAAATTCTTGGATGCTGGAACTCTTGTTTCTGCATCTACAGACAACACCCTAAAAATTTGGGATCTTAATAAGACCAGCTCCAATAGTCTATCGAGGGATGCTTGTGTGTTAACTCTTACAGGGCATACTAATGAGAAGGTTGGTGACTATGTGTCTTATATGTTCATCTATTAGTTCTTAGGAAAATGCTTGTTTCCTAACCTGCTTTCCGCTCTTGCAGAACTTTGTGGGTCTATCAGCTCATGATGGATATATTACATGTGGTTCAGAGACGAACGAGGTGGTTGTCTGTTCTAACTTGCACCTTCCATATGGTTGATCTGATAACCAAAATGAATTGGAGAGAAAATAATGTTTTGTATCAGTTAGAAGTAAAGTTAAAACTATTGGCCTTTTTATCTGTGAGTTATGATTCCTATTGATTTTGCTTGGCGGCCCTTGATCATACGAACCATTGTCCCAGATTTTTCTTATCTAGAGAAATTTATCATAAAATGGTCTGATAAGCTCAACTATACCATCATTCTTTTAACAATATGAATGTATAATAATTGATTCCTTGTCCGGAGAACATAGCCTGTTAATTTTGGATATCATGTGGTCATATAAAAAATTGCTGGAGCCTGTCAATCTTCAAGTTTTGAATGTCTACATACTTGGTTTGCAGGTTTTCGCCTATTACAAATCCCTGCCAATGCCCATTACCGCCCACAAATTTGGTTCCATTGATTCCATAACTGGTAAGGAGACTGAAGATGCCAATGGACAGTTTGTTTCGAGCGTTTGCTGGAGACGGAAATCAAATATGGTGGTTGCTGCCAATTCTTCTGGGTGTATCAAACTTTTGCAAATGGTTTAGAAACTGTGTTTATCCTACATACAAGTTACTCCTAACTGAAGTATCTATTCATCTTGTTAGAGGGGCTTGTCATTTTATTTTTTCCCAAGTTACTGGTTTGGGAAGAAAAATATTGGAAATGGACTTTGAGCTTTTGAAGAGAGCGTAGCTTTGGTATGAATCTTTATTTAGAGGTGTTGGATCTGCAACAATCATTGATTTCGAAAACATGTATGTTGCTGGACACTAGACATTGTTTTTCCAAGTATCTCAAAAGTCCAAGGTTTCTGGCCATACCGTTGACCACAATTTTGTTAAGATGATAAACTGGCTGAGGCATGTTATGTCGTCATCTGTTTTTGCAGAAGTTTCAGAAACGAATTTTACTAACCTGCCTATGAAGTGATTGCACACTGTTGCAAATATATTTGATTGTTCATATGATAGTCTGGTAACATTGTATTTGAGTGGTTTAGGTATCCCGCTCAGCGGCGTTTGTTGTAAATCCAAATCTGTGACAAGTTTACAAGCTTTACAGCTGTTGTATATGAACTCCTATTCTTGATCCATGCATGTAAAATCGTAAGAAAACAACGACGATAGTGGATTGATGGTTATCTTTATTTCATACTTGATGAAAATTTGATTTGTTTCAGGTTTGAACTTGTCAGTTTATCTATTCTGTTATATCTTATGGGGCTTGTCTCCAATTCGTTACCTTTATTTCATACTTCTTGTAAATTTGATATGTTTCAGGATTGAAGTTCTCACTTTATTTATTCTGTTATATCTTGTGGGGCTGGGCGTCTGCAACTCTCTCTTAAACTTATCCGGCAATGAGTTCTTTGCTTCTCCTGGAAAGGTTGACAAGGGTTTGATGCGTCTCAAAGATATATACTTGCCGTTTGAGCGGAAAGGAAACGTATTTACTCACTGTTGGGAGTGGAAAGGGAAACGTGGTTCTTTATAGTACATAAATTACTGCAGATTCTTGATCCTAAACACCGAATATCGATCTATTTCTTGGTAGAGGCATTGATGCATTTAAGACAAAAGAAGCATTTATCATATTCGCAAAATATGAAATCAAGTCTTAAATATCTAACTCTTAAGCTACAAAATACCATGTAACATGGGTAACTGAATCAAAAGCTGCTCTTGTTTTTCTTTCAATAACTTATTTATGAATGCGCTTGTTCATAATTGTTGGACAACAGAACCACGCTACTCGAATCTTGAACCTGACATATTGTAGGTCTTCTGGGGCTCATAACAGTTGGTGGTCCTGAGATCTGTCTTTCAAGTCGTGAACATCGTGGACATGGTTTTAATGGTGATGAATACTCTGTTGATGCATGAACTGTTGAACGCTTTGGTGAAGAACCCGTTTTGAAGTCCCTTGCTGGTGAGGAAGATGGGGAATGACTTGGATTTGTTTTGAACTTTCTTGCTGGTGAGGAAGATGGTGAGTAACTTGTATTCATTTTGAACTGTCTTCCTGGTGAGGAAGATGGAGAGTAATTGGGAAATGTTTTCAAAGGTCTTGCCGGTGAGGGAGATGGATAGTATCTTGGATTTGTTTTCTTCACTCTTGCTGGTGAAGATCTTGGTGACTCACTTTTTAATGTTCCTGTCAGACAAATGCATTATTAAGATCAGGACAAAGAAAATTCTACCAGACACCCCCTAAGCAAAACTGGTTAGAAAAAAGGGAGAGAAACTAACCTGGAAATCGTTTGGTCTCCGTCTCTTTCAGCTTGATGTGCAGAGCTTTCTTCTCTGAGTTCTTAGAATTTCCATCTTTGCTTTTAGCTTTTGATTCACCTTTCGCATCGGAAGTTTTAGCGGAAACAGAAACCATCTTCTGAGTAGATTCTGTATTTTGCAGTGTTTTCTTCTCAGGAATCTCGACTAATTTGTGATATCCTGTGGCCGTAGAAGATATTTTTGCCTCTGCAGAGTTGCAGGAAGCTGTTTTGTGATCAAGTACAATTTTTGAGACCAATTTTTTCTCCATATTTTCAGTAGTTTCTGTATTCTGATATTTCATTTTGGTTATTAATGTAGATTTGTTATTTTCTTGGGGTCTGGGACTGGATGCCTTGCACTCTGCTGATTTTAATACAATTACCTTGTCTGGAATCTCCACGTTCAGCTTGTGACTTTTATCAGTTTTGTTCTCCATGGCCTGGATATTATCTTCCCTCTGATCGACCCGTATTTCAGGAGTTGCCACGCCCAGCGACCTTTGATCGGCTACCGTAAAAGAAAATTTATTTCCTGGACTTTCAGAGCCAAACGACCTTTGGTCTATTGAAAGAAGTTTACGATGGGGTATCTCAGATATAACTGATCTCAGATCCACCACGGTTGAATTTTTCCTGTCAATGATTTCTGAACAAACTGACCTTCTATCACTTGGTGCGAGGAACAGATCATCAATGGCTGCCAAATGCTCATGGTCACCCAGTGATGCTGCACGGTGAACTGCTAATCCATCAATAGCTAAGTCCCAGTTCTTAACACAAATTTTTTCCTTCTCAACCAGTTTATAAGCGAACAGCTGAAAAGGGATTTGTGAGATGGGTTCTGCTGCATCAGGGAACTTCTTCAAGAATCCAGTCTCCATGTCACAATAATCTACGAGTGGTGGTGGGGAATCTGGATGACCATGGTCAGGATTTATAACAAGGATTTTCTTGATATAGCGTAGTATCCTAGTTATGGATGAGAAGGTAGGACGAAGATTTGGGTTCGTTTGCCAGCATTTTTTGGTGAGATTTGCTAGGTATTTCGGTGAAGTGTATGAGAAAAGTGGTCTCTCCCCTGCTTGTATATTCCGAGCCATTGTTTCCCCTTGAAGATGGCCATCTGAAAATGGGACTTTCCCGGTTAAAAGCTCAAAACAAAGCATCCCAAAGCTGTAGACATCAGCTTTCTCTGAGTATTTTGCAGCATATTTGCCACCATGGTGCTGCTCTTGTTCTGCTAAAACCTCTGGGGCTGACCAAATATCAAGATCTACTCCAGTCGGTTTTGGACTTCGGGAAGCATAGTTCCTAATGGACATCAAGCCAAAACCCGTCACTTTTGCTTTGAAAAAACCATCTGTGGAAGCATTTCTTGATTTGAGGAGGACATTGGATGGATTCAATTCTCCATGACAGATCTTCTTCGAGTGCAGGTATTCCATTCCTCTTGAAATCTGTAGCATGATATCTACTGCAACTGGTATAGAGAATGGATTTTGCTTCTTTTGACTGGAATTCTCCTTTATGTAGGTACTAATATTCTTGCTCATAAGCTCCGTAATAAGAAACCCCTCTTTTCTTTCTTCATCATAAAAGCCACAAAGGTACTGCAACACATTGGGATGAGATACCGAAAGAACAGAAGAAATCTCATCACTTAATGGCTCAATATCTCCATAGAAGTTCCTCAAAGTAAAATTCTCACCCAACCAATGGATCTCTTTATAATTCCCTCCTCCCAATCCCAAAAAACGTTTCACAAAATAGTCATGTGATCCTACCAAAACCTGACTCGGCAAGAGCTTTACCCTTGTAGTTTCTGTAGAATTCATCTTCTGAGACAAAAACTCTGCAAGTTTTACCAAATTCCCCCCTACTGCAACTTTCTTCTCTCCAATCTTTTCAAGAAGCAACCATCTATCTTCCCTCCACACCATATCTAACCGATCACAGATTTCTCGGGGCACTAAATATTGTTTCCCAAACATCCACTGAAAAATCTTTGGGTCGTCACACTCTTGATCATACTTTCTCAAAACTGCAATTCTCCTTTTCTGCATATCATCTTGATCCACCCCTGAAATCTCGGCAACCGTCTCAATAGCCTCAATAACCACAGGGAAACAAGACAACAAGTTGTGAATGTGTAACTCTACACAATCCCTATTCATGTGAAGACTAATAACTTTACCCCACCAATCTTTAATGTCTAAACAATGTCTTATATAAAGATCAGCATCTTTATATATTCTGTGCAGCTCTTTCATTGGAGGCTCAAGTGTTTTCCACTTGTTAGATCTATCTTCAAGCCTTAAATTCTGCCTGATTTCATTTGAAATCGTTTCGAATGCAAAATAAAGCATGTCAAAAAGCAAACAACACTGCCTTTGGTTTATTGGGATTTCATGTTTTAATACCATGAAGGCATTCAAACCACCTAAAACCTCCCCAACTTGCCTGAATTGATCCATCACAGCTTTCAAACCTCTGTTCAATTCAGAAAAGCTTCGCCTGCGTGAATCAAAAATTTCACAAACTTTAATAACTAAGGAACGGATAATCAGCGAAGAATATAAAGGGTACTTGTCAAGACTGAATTCTGAAATTGTATCATAAGATTAATTATCTTATGATGTAACCTTACCCTCGAGGAAAAAGTGTTTTGATTTTTTCAGTTTGAATTTTATCCTCAAACTTTGATCATGAACTACAGAACACAATCAGGGTGGAACGTGGGAAAACCTGACGGTTGCCTCCCCTTTCTCTTGAATGAAAACCTTTCAAATTCTATGAATAATTGTCGAAGAAATATCAAATTTCAAGAAACTATGCTAGAGACGCTAAAATAGATAAAACGGAGTATCCGGCAAGATTGAATTTTATAATTTTAAGATAAGCTTAGATAATATGCAAAAGAATAATCGAGCTGAAACGTTTTATGATATGCAAATATCGCCTATGTAATCAATTTTTTTGCATAAAAAATGGAGAAAATAAGGAACGGGAAATAAGAATTCATACCTGTTCAAGTCTTTCTTGAACAACTCCAACAGATTTTACACAGGGAAAATGCTGAATTTTGAAAGGGTTACATGAACCCTAAAGAAAATTCAGCAGAACCCCATCCGAAACCACCACGTATAATTATCTCTGATTCCTGAAAATGGTTCTGCCTCAACACGAGAATTACCAAAATCGCTAGAAAAAGGAAAAATTAAAGCCCAAAAAAGTTTGTTTCGTACCACGTAAACAGAAACTGGTGACGTCTTGTATGTTAAAATCAAGAATCAAACTCTTGAAACCAATTTGAACCGGGAAGTTAAAATTTTGCAGTCTAAATCAGTTTGATTTTCTTGTTTGTACTTTGTGGATCACCTGAATTGCTTTGGCTGATACTGGTTCTTCTGAAATTTCCAAGTATTGGCCGTTGAAATCTCCGTGTCTTTTGGGGTCTTTCGTAAATAATATTCCCGCGACTTTCGTTTGTTATCTTTTTCTTCACTGTACAATTTCCATCACACAAATGTTTTTTTCGGGAAATTTTAATGTGTAATAATTAGGGTAAAATTATAATGATTACGCATATTTTCTGATCTTATACAATTAATAATAATAAATACATTAAATATATGTTGTGTGATGTATTTAAAAAAATGAACAACTACATCAAAAACTTACGATATTAAGATACTAAAGATTTAATTTCCATAAAAAATATTAGATTGATTAATATTTTATTAAATTAAAAGATCAAATAAATCAAACTTGGATAGATCATAGATCCTAATATTACATTAATGGATTGATATATGCTATACAAAAAATTATTTTGTGTACATTATATATTATTAATAAATTGGATATGTAAATATACATAGAATTCATGAATCAAACGATGTATGTACGTGGAAGATGTTTGTTAGAATATATCATAAACTCAACCATGTTTTGAAAAATACAGAAGTCGCATTAAATGAACTAAAATAAAATGTAAGAGATCTTTGCTCAATTATTATATTATAAATTGACAAATGTTTGTGGCTTGGGCCTCATTTATGGATCAACTCAATATGATTGATCTATATTTAAAAGTGATGAATGTTAATATTGAGTTGGTGTATAAATATGACCAAACTAGGTACACACAAGTATCTTCTGATACATATTGTATGTCCATGTAACTAACCGGACTTCATTTATGGATCAACTCAATATGATTGATCTAAAATGATTTGTATGTTGGTTTATGTATTTTTTATTTACGAGCAATGAATGTTAATATTGAGGTGATGTATAAATAAGACCAAACTAGATACACACAAGTATTTTTTGATACATTGTGTATGTCCATGTAACATAAAATCGCATAGGTTAAATATAGGCGCTTCATCTTCTGATTGGTATTGCTTTGTGGAGGGTGGAAAAATGTGTATTGTTTTCGATATGTATTGTATTTATTGTATAGCTTATACTTTTACATATGTATCAATGTATGTATAACCAATTTGAACTGAATTTTAAACTGATACGGCGTGCACACATGACGCTTCCATTTGGAAAGAATGCAGCACTTGTATTAATTTTAGCAGGCAATCTGAATTTTAGAAAACATATAATCACTTATAGGTTGGCTATACAGCTCAACATGATGGATTCAAAGTTTTCGATCATGAAAGTTGGGTTTGCAAGCTTGACAAGTCACTCTATGGTCTCAAGCAGTCATGGAGACAGTGGTACAAACGGTTTGACAGCTTTATGAAGAAACAGAGGTACACATGCAGTTAATTTGATCATTATCTACATGAAGAAACTCCAAGATTGTACATTTATCTATCTGTTCTTATATGTTGATCGCATCTAAAAACAAAATATAGATTGATAAACTGAAAGCCCAACTCAGCTCAGAATTTGATATCCTGAAGAGGCCAAGAAGATTCTTGAAATTGAGATCCAGAGGGACATAATAAAGGGTACAGACTGTCTGACACAGACCCAGTATTTGAAGAATGTAATCCAGAGATTTGGTATAGATAGGAATACAAACATGTAAGTACTCAGTTAGCTCCGCATTTCAAATTGGGTGCATCAATTTCTCCTACAACAGATGCCGAGATGAGACAAATGGATTGCATTCCTTATGCTTATGATGTTGGTGCTCTGATGTATGCGATGGTGTGTACAAGACCAGACATCTCTCATCCCGTTAGCATGGTGAGTCGATACATGCACAACCCTGGTAAAGAACATTGGTATGAAATAAAATGGATTCTACAGTATATTCAAGGTACCGTGGATATTAGTCTGAAATTTCAGAAAGACGGGATCAATCGTATCGTTGGATACGTCGATTCAGATTATGTTGGTGATCTTGATAAGCGTCGATCAACTACTGGTTATGTGTCTACGCTACAGTCCACAGTTGCTTGTATACTACAGAAGCAGAGTATATGACGATCACATAAGCATTCAAGGAAGGCATCTGGTTGCATAATTTGGTGAAAGACTTGAGATCAGGCAGAAAAATAAATAGATTTTCTATGACAGTCAGAGTGCTGGCAAATAACCAAGTTCATCATAGTAGTACCAAACATATCGATGTCCGCTACAACTTTGTTCGGGAAATAGTAGAAGAATGAGATATTCTACTCAGAAAAACTGCGACCACAGATAATCTTGCAGACATGTTAACAAAGATGGTAACATGAATCAAGTTTCAACATTGTTTGGACTTGATCAACATCTATCGAGTACCCAGCGCCTAAGGGCCTACTGAAGAGGCAACACATATTGCTGGAAACATCGCCAATGTGGCGATTGTTGGTATGTGGTAAAGAATGGTGGCTCTTTTTAAGCACTGTTCAAATGGAGGCCGTCGAACACTATTAAATTGGTGGCTTTGGATACAATAATTGAAGGTTGCAAAACTCAAGATGATGAAGCCCATCGATGGATTTGTAATTATATAAAGCTTTGCATTCCATTCTCAGAAATTCTTTCCTCACTTGGTTCTCTAAGTTTTTAAGCTTCTATATCTATAGCTATAAGATATGAGGTGATTAGGAGAGTTTGTAATTTTTGTCTGAAATATCAAAAAATTCTGTGTTTGCTTCTATTGACATTGACAATTGCCGAACCACGTACATATTCGTGTTCTTTTGTGTGTATGATTTTTATATTTTACCTTCAATTCTTGCATTTTTCATATTGGAAAGAATTGCACCTGATGGAAGATCAATCAAAACGTTGTGGTTGGACTGTTGTATCGTTTTGAATATTAGAGCGTTATAACTAAGCTACAACTTTTGTTAAAGCGGCAATCACTATGTCATACATCTATTAAAAAAACATTTTGAAAAAAAAATTATTAATATAACAATATATAAGATATTAATATTATAACTTCTGAGATATTAATAAAATGCAAAATAGGTAATTTATACATTTCCGTGTTACTATAGGCCAAAATTTACGTAAAATACTTGACTTTTTAGAAATTGAGAAATATATTATTGGCCAAAAAGAAACTATATTTAGGAAAAAAACTAAATTTAAGAAAATAATTAAGTTGCAGTATTGACCTCTTTCAGCGTGAATTTGTAAATGATTCAAATCCTTGGTTGAACACTTCTACCCTCAAGCTTAATTACTTCACATAAAGGATTTCAAAACGCTATCTTAATTGTATATAAATCCATATAACTTAGGAATCTGAATTTTTATGTGCATACAAATGAATAAAACTAAGTTTCTTTCAAAGTATCAGTTAAACTTCTGTCTCGATTTTAATAAAAAGTAATCCAATAACTTTCAGAAAATATTATACATAAAGTTAGAAGGGGAAATTTATATTTGGTTGATCTATTGTTAATGCCACATTTTGGGCAATCTTTATCAATCACCGGCAGCAAAGGCTGCCTTTCCATAAATGGAATCCAAAGAGAGACACATGAAATTACAATGTAAAAAACTGCAAAATGACATGCTCCGCTTCCCCACCCAACCACCATTCATTCATTCAAAACTTCGCATTTTAGTTTTACTTGTTTTGGCAATTTCTTGCTGCATTATTATCTGTGTAGTGCTAAGCAATTCCTTTGAAGGATTAATTGCAGAGAGAGAGAGAAAGAGAGCAGAAAATGGCAATGGATTGCAAGGTTTACTTTTGGGTATATGCAATGTTTGGTCTTGTTTTTGCAATACTTTTGCCTTCTGTTCAAGCCCAGTCTTTGGCCCCTGCTCCTGCTCCTGCTCCTGCTCCAGTACCCAGTGATGGTAAGTTTTGTTTTCACTTTTGTTGGAAAATGTTGGTGATCATGCTCGGGAATTTACTACACGGGAAGAGTTTTTTTTATTGTCATTTTCTTCTGATTTAATAATTTATGATGAATTCTGGAAAGCTTGTGAGTTTGTGTTCTTTTTCTGGCTTAATTTATGGCGACAAAACTGAAGTGAGGGAGGGGAAAAAGATATTGTGGGAATGTTCCTTAGCCAAGTCGCATAGTCTGTAGACTGTAGTTAATACAATGGGAATCAACATTGACGGCGAATCAGGGGAAAGACGGTAGTAAACTCCTCGGATAAAAAAAGTTTCTTGTATACCAATGCACAACTTTTCAAGAAATACAGTTTTGTAAACATATTTGGACATGAGTGGTTATTTTTAAGACCGATTTAAGGTTAAGGCATGGGATTTAATCTTTGTTTTTCGGCACCATATAAAGCTGACAGGAAACATCCAACTTAAGGCGAAATTTTGAACGATGTCCCTATCAAAATTTGACGGAACACTTAGTTTTTTCCTTTATAGCTTTTGAAACCGTCAAGAAACATGATTCCCGACATGTTCCCTTAATAGTTTTGAGTTTCGTGTGTTATTTCGAAGATTGTTGCGAATTTGAGTTTTTCACTAAGTTTATCAGTTGCATATTATTAACCATATTTTGCATTCACCTCAGATATAATCTGATGCGCTTTTACTCTTGATTAAGTGCGTATCATATTCATGTGTGCTTTGTACATTGATCTCACCAGGGACAACAATCGATCAGGGCATTGCTTGTGGATTGATGTTATTGGCTTTGGTTCTCACCTATCTCATTCACACCTTTGATGCCCCGATGAATATTTAGACTTATTGGTGTATATTTCTCGTTTTCGATTTTCATGTTTATGCTTCATGGGATTTAAGGCTTTTGAATTGACTAAACATGAACTGAGGATAGTGTACTTTATTGAATGATACTTCAGTTATATATCTAGTTCTTGTTGCCATTATAGCTTTTTATATCATCTTGGGTAGCTACGGATAATTGGTGATACTTTGTAATATATATTTCTTTATAAGATTTATTCTCAAAGAGGGAAACTGGTTGGACTCACTAACGGAGTAACGACACATTATAAACTAAACCACATTAAGGGCAACCTGTGATAGTTGAGGACTAGAAAGTATTCTAAATGAAGTAGTAAGATCCTAATGAGTAACGACACATTATAAACTAAACCACATTAAGGGCAACCTGTGATAGTTGAGGACTAGAAAGTATTCTCAATGAAGTAGTAAGATCCTAAATTCAAACTGCCAATCGAAACCACAAGATTCACACTTATACATGATTTCACGAACAAATTTGTTGAGAAAAGTGTAGTCTCAGTTAGCCTATTCTCCTCTTAACATATATAAAGAAAGATTCACAATGTCAATGAATGATTTCAATATTGACTCAAATTAAAACAATGAGGTAAATCAACTAGCCAATATTCAAAGCATGCTGAGGTACCTGCTATATGATTAAGAATAAGTAGCACTCATCCTGCTCGACAAGGGCGCATTCCTGCACATCAAAATCATAAATTTGACATGGGAAAAACTTGTAACTGTTAAAATTGCAACAGGCCAATTCCTAGTCTGTTGCTAGCTCGTATCTCAATGAAAATTAGTAGGAATGATTTTTAAGTTGCTCCTCCCATGCACGACAGAAAATTAAGTTTGATTCTTGTCTATTGGATCTGCTTGTTCTTTGGTCTGTCCAGCCAGCGAGAACTTCTTCACTTTCTGAAAGCAAAATATTATTTTATAAACAACGCAATGATCATTGGAACATAAAGCTGAAACAGCAAACATATAAATGAAGTGAATCTACGTTATATCAAGATATCTACGTTAATCAAAGTGTTTCACTGTATAGAGACAATTACAGATAGAATCTTATTAGTAACGCACAGGTGCTGATTCAACAATGCTCGGAACCAGTTGGTACCACAAATACGCAATTTTTGCAAAAGAAAAATTGATATGGCGCAACCTCTTAAGCTAAAAAGTTAGCTCTTTGAACTATTTTCAATCGTACCTAAAATTTAACCAACCACAAAACCGAAGCTTTTGCAACAAAATTAAGCCTAAAGGCAGTTGATAATTTAATAAATTTGTGCACAACCGCTTAATAAACCTTGTCGAGTACGCATTGACGCAAGGACTGGAGGAGAGCAAGACATTTTTGTTGATCAAAAGGAGATTGAGCAACGCAATTGAGCAGATCCACAGCTTCTTTTCCGCACACCGCTTGCTGTTGATTTTGAGATGTGTCCATGATTTTTCTCTTCACTTCTAGGGTTTATGAAATTGATTCTTTTGGGGAGCTGTTGTTTCTTGCCCTTTGCTCTATTGCTCATTTGATGACGTGTACACTTATACATATACATGTCTTGCTTTTAACAACTTTTCATTTCTTATTTAACATATAAAATAAAAATCCATTATACATTTGTTTGGGTACAAAATATCACGGGTTCAAATCATGTCATTTTTATCTATTATTATTCAAATCAGTAGCAAAGAAGAATCAATTCAAAGCGATTCAAATTGGAGTTAACAAGAAAAAAATTACAAAGTTTTCTTCAAGTCTTCTAATCTCTTGGATCTCTAAAAAAATTTGGAGCAAGACACCGATTTCTAAAATTTATCTATCATTTCAAAAAAATAAAAAAATAAAAAAAAGACAAAAAATAGTGAATTACCGCTCTATTATTAAGCAAATACTCCATTTTTAATGCAAATTTTAATGAATTATTTACTTGATTCAGTTTCAATTATTTATTTCATTTTATTATTATCTTGACATTTTCTGTTTTTGTTAATATAAATTGGGCCAAAACAGGCCTTTAAGCCAATCAAGAAATTGCATTTCAAGAATTGAAGCCCTGGCACAAGCCTAAATGGGTATAACCCCAAATGCAAAGCCCTGTTAAAAAAAAGAATGAAGGCCTACTAAGAAACATATTAAAAATGGGCTCCAATCTCATTCAATTGTCAAAATATTTAAATTTGTCATTTGCATAATGAATAAAAATAGGATCAATTAAAGTCTATGTAACATATTCAATTTTAAAACAATATAGTTTTATTATAAATTTATTTAATAGTTCATTATTATACCAGTTTGATCAAATAAGTAAAATTAACTTATAATGACTTACTGATAATCGATTCTTATGATATTGAAAAATATTATCTTTTAGTGCTAATTATATAATATAATTAATTTGAGTAAAACATTCTCGATAATATATTTTTATGGACCAATAATGTATGATTTTGCATGTTTAAATTGATTTGATTGAAGGTGAAGAGTGAAAAGTATGCCAAAGCAACCATTTGTGTGTGAAATTGAAATACTATAGATATCATCGCCAAGTGTAGTACCAACAAGTGCAGCAAGTGAGGCGTGAATGCATTGAATGTGTCCCTATGCCCACCCGTTTTTCATGAAATATATAATGCCTACACCTTATAGCCCCGGAAATACTTATACATAGCCGATTTGTGTCTCACTTATATAACAACTCAATATTAAAACATAATATTTTTTAAATAAAATTAATAAACTACTCTACTAACCATTTTAGACCAATCATATTGTGTTGGTCTATAAATAGAGCTCATACCGGGTCATACAACCATTTTTCTTATAGCTCTTTGGGTAATTCGTATATGTTTTTTGTACTTAACTGCAAAGAAGATCATCATTTCAGATCCATCACTCTCCACCTATGATGCATGGACGCTGACACGGCGACATTGACACGACACGGACACCGCGACATGGATTTTCAAAAAAATTCAGGATACGACAAGACTAAGACACGCATATATATATATATATATATTTATTTATAATATTATATTATATTACAAATACTAAAATTAGCATTTTTTAAATTCTAAAATCATATAAAATCAACAAAAATATTTTTACCAAATTCAAGAAGTATATAAATAAATAAATGTTGTCACTGAAATCATAATATTATCACTCATACTAACAACAAATATATATTATTCCAATTAACATAAAGTTTAACTAACATGTCTAAATTTTATTTTAGCCAAAAAAAATTTCAATTGTAAAATTAACACCCAAAAGTGTCCTTTCTGTGTCGGACATGACGATGAGTCATGTCCGACACGGTGTCCGATTTTATTTTTATAATAAAACAAAGGATACGCCACATGGCGTGTTCGACACGTGTCCGAGAATTATCCGCACTGCATCGAGTGATTTTTAGAAATGTCTGTGCATCATAGTTCTCCACTATTATTTTTGGGCCCTACATTCTAAGAACATACTCACTTTTGGATCTGGTTTTTCACAATCAAAACTATACTAAATTTCGACAAATCATGCATGATAGAATTGTTAAATTGTTGACACTGTCGGGCTAGCCAAATAGGTTGTCATATATTATCTCTTTAATGGGGCGGCTCGAGTTTAGGCATTATAAAGCACAAGTACCCTCCACTTTGATAACAAAAAAAAAAATTTGTTATTAAGACATTTTAAGTTTGGCTCTAGGGGTGCTTACCGGGCCGGATCAATCCGGACCCGGCCCGAAACCAAACGGGTTTGCCATGTTCGGAACCGAAATCGGGCTAATCGGTTCCAACCCGCTCCGGAATCGGTAAAAAACCGGTCCGAAGCGGTTCCGTGCTTGGGAACCGGTAGCACCATCGGTTCCGGTGCTACCGAAACCGGTATTTTTTATTAATAAAATAAAATAAAATTTTCAAGGCAACGAACTGGACCGGATCGATCCGGAACGGGTTGGAACCGGAACAGGATCCGATCCGATTTCTTAACGGATTGGATCGATTTCGTGCTTAACAGAACCGTTAAACACCCCTATTTGGCTCTACAATGGAAAAAGGGGAAAATATGCAAAGTACCATATTCCTCTGCTTTTTTGTACTCACCGCCGCCGCAACTTAGGCAGGCGCAGTCCTGCTCTACACATCGCTCAGTGGTGGCTGAGCCAGCCCAAGTTGTATCGTGGTCCCCTGGTGGGACCATAGATGCTACTTGTTAGCGTTAACGAAGATTATCTTATTACCACTGATGCCTTCATAGTTCTTTCTTTTATTTAAAAAAAAAAGATATTCTTTTTTTTTAAAACGTCCATATAATTTGAGTCCATTTTCGATTTCATCCCTAAAATTTTCAATGGTCATATTTAGTCTTTAAAGTTTTAAAAAATTCTCAACTCAGTCCCCGATATTAAGCTTGATATAAGAGGCAAACGGATAAAGACTAAATCGATACTATTTTTAAAATTTTAGGGAATTTATTGGGAACAAATCAGCCCATTTTAGTCATAAGTTTTAAAATATTCCCTAATCATTCCCTCTCCGTTTGCTTCTTATGATCGACTTAAAAGTTGGGGGCTGAACCATAAATACTTTTAAAGATTAAGTTGGGTCATTGAAACTTTAAGGACTAAATTATGAATGAACCCCAGCTACAAGGACGTTTAAAGTATTATCCCAAATTTAACTGAACATACATTATTCTATATGATACTTGATGTGTTAAGTGTTAATTTATTTTTTTAAATGGATTTTGATCATTAGTTTTGTTTAATTTTTACTTTTTTTAGATTCTATTTCTTCACGAATTAGGCAGAATCCATCCAAACTTGAAAAAACCTTACTAGTAGAATTGTTACTTTCACTCTCATCTACCATATTTTATTAGACAAATGGTAAAAATGAATGACCTTAAATGTTTTGCCAACTAAATTTATTACATTATTAAGTATCATAAATACAGATTAAATTTCATTGCCAATTGCATGACGTATACTTTTATGTGGCAGTGTAATAGCCACAACTCTCAAAGATTTCTTTTGTTCGAATATTACTGCCACCTAATATTTTGAAATAATAAGTATATTTGGTACTCTAGGTAATACAAGCGTAAATGCAGGGGCGGACTAAGCGTGCCCCCTTCCAACAAAAATACTACTACATATCTACATTTAAAAAAAAATGTATTTATGTCCAAAATATATAGTTTATCCTTCAAATATCACTTTCCGCTAAAATTATGTTTTAACCCCCTAAATTTTTTTGCCAATTTAATTTTAATATTTTTGCCCCTTATCAAAATTATTGCTTCCACCCCTACGTAATGTACATTTAAATAGAGATGAGTGTTCTCGTGCACACGATGCATGCTTTTACAATCGGATTTTTGTTAAATTAATTGTCTTGTGCAATAAGTTTTTTTGCTATATTTTTTTGAGATGGGATTACGGTAATTGGATACTACTAAGAGTGTAATTGTCAATATTGTGGGGGTAACGTGATAAATGGACTTTGGTCTCAAGTTGGACGGGTCATTTGTTGATCTAAGGGTCTTGGCTTTATAATAGTTATAGATATATATTAGAGAGCAATAAAATGATATTAAAACAATGCAAGTGCTCGGGAATAAAAACACGATCATACGGGGACACACTAAGACATGAAAATGTAAGTAATAGAGTGTGTTTGCAATTGCTTAGTTAACGTTGAAAACGTTCTTTTTAATCAAAAAAACATTGAGTGTGCTATTAAAATTAAAAAAAATAGCTTAATAAACTTCAATTAATTACAAGATTGTCTTCACATAAGTTAAACAACCAAAAACTGCCATGATTTGCTTATCTATTCATGCTTTTATCTGCTTTATTTTATGAAAATAATAGCATAATCAAGTAAATCAAACACCAAAATCTGATATAAAAAGCAAATAAATACTGTTGAGTAATATTTGTTTACAACACCTTACTAAAGAAAGATGGGCCAGAATTATTTGGCAGAAGAGTAATAAAAATGATCTACTTTAGATTGACGAGTTCGATTTTATTTTTTTATTTCAACAAACAAGAATTAGAAATTAATTGTTACTGTGATAGAAAAATAAACTTAAATATGTTTTAAAAAAAAATTTGATTTATGAATTTAAAAAATATACAGATAAATGAGAAAAATGGAAATTCTAAACAAATTATAATAAAAGAATAAAACTCCATAAATCCGAAATGTAGTAGCCCCTAATCCATAGTTCCAGATTCAGTGCACCACATTAATTACCATGTATTATTGGGAATAGATTCCAAACCAGACCTATGAAATCCAATTCGATACCCGACCCGCTAAATCTTCATTAATACTTGAACAGTGACACCACATGCCTAGGTATTAATTCGAAGGACCCAACCGAATTTCAAAGAAAAAGACAGAGGGGTGTCTGTCTTTTGCTATGTGGCAACTTGTCTGTGAGAAGATTTTAATTCAATATATAACGACCTCAAATGGTCAAAAATAAATATGCCTTGCCCACAAAAAGGCAAAGGCTGCACAAAATCTGAAAATCTCACTTTTAATATCTCTAAATTGACCTGATGAGCCTAAAACAACATGAAATATTGGTAGCCAAAACATATACAGCAAATATGACAGGCTAGTTTTGGTTTATTAGGTCTGTTATGGTCCAATTAGGGGATCAGTGTGGCGTCCAAGTTGGCTTTCAAATGTCCCTTGAGCCACTCACTCACATATGCTGTGCTTGGCTAGGTGGTAATCAAAATTGTAGAAATTGGGGTTGAAACGGAAAATTCAAGAAATTTATGTGGAGTTTATGTTATATTGAGAAATTTAAATTATATGCATATATCGTTCTCGAAGACGAGAGTTTACAACATTTGTTGTTGTGAGACTTATGATTTGTAATGCAACTATCACAAGTATAAGTCATTGTATCCCGGAAGAAGATTGATGTATTCCGTATGCACGATGAGCGGGACATAATCTTCTTAAAGTGATAGTGTTGAACACTAGTATCGAATTGATCAGAGTAATCTTTCGATTTTCTTTCCAGCTACAAGCAATGACCCCCAATGAGTTTTTTCGTGGAGTTATAGACAAACTAGGTATCCAACAATTTACTTTTAAAGTATACATGGGATACGATCGATGTAAATCATGGAGCATTTTGGTCCAACGACAATTAATTTTGCGGCAATTGGGGTCTGGGGATGCAGAAAAATGCGAAATGACAAGCATAATTAATTGATTTTTGGCTTATATAAGAAGTAAACAGGTCAAATACTTTTTTTTTGACATGGTAAGTACAGGAAAACGGTATAAGGTTAAAGATTTTATGGTGCTGCAATGGGTTTAATAAACCCGGTTGTTTGTCCAAATGTATGTCAAGTCCAACTCCCAGCACATCCTAGGACCACAATCAGTACTTCTGCTGTCTGTCATCAAACCTCTGCCTGCGTGCAGGGAGAGAAAGATACGGCTCTTTTGTATTTGTTATTGTGTGTTTTAAGGTAAATAATTCAAGGCCAAAAGTCATCATATTTGTTAGGAAAATAATTATATAGACCCGGTGTTGTGTAAGACCAAGACACAAGAATATATATGTATACATTTGTATTGTGTTGGTGTTTGTAAAATCGGACGTATAAAAGTGGGACTGATATTTCGAAAAATACTTATATAGACCCGATGTTGTGTAAGGTAAAAGGGTAGTTTTGGCTTGTGTCTAGTCGATGGTTAATCATGATTTCAACTGGGTAATGAAATAAGTTCTGGGCCCAAAAAGACCGGTTTAGATACCAAAACAACCAAGATGTAGTCCCCGCACGATGCTACGATTCCCCATCAATTACAAGCAATTGTAAGGTGTATTCAATCACAATATTGCAATTTATAAGAGATATTTATACTTAGTTTGAGCGGGAGCAGGGGCGGACACAGGAGGCCAAAAAATATGTTAGGGGTCAAAATATAATTTAAGGGGGACGACGAATAATTTTTGAGGAGTAAAATACAATTTTTAGAGGGTCAAACTGCAAATTTTTTTAACAATGTCTTTTTTTAGGTAATAAATTGTTTTTTCTTTCTTTGGCAAAGGGGGCACTTGCCCCTTGCTCACACATAGGTCCGCCCTTGAGCGGGATACGTGTCCTGCAAAAGAATTAGCATTTGAGTGGTCATGTTTATATAATAAGATTGGATTTAGGTGGATCAGCAGAGCCAGGATTTTAATTTAAGTGAAGCAAATTTGTTTTTGTTTTTAAAAATCAGGGGTACATTGTAAATTTTCAAAAAAAATTATATAAAAACATTAAAAAAACTGGGGCGGCCAAACCCTTACTGGCTTCGCCGCTGGGTGGATTTGGGTTATCCTCTCGAACTAGTGATATAAGATTCAATTGCACTCATGATTTAATTTTTTTTAATAAGTTAATAATAATAAGACGTTGAAGATGTTTTGAACAATATAAACCGAATAATTCGGAACAAAATCTCATTTGGACCACCAGAGACTGTTAACCCTCAAGTTGTGTGATCATAGATATGTATGGCTTGGTTATGATCTTCACAACCAGGAGTTTCACTTTTTACATGACATTACCAAATCACCGACGATTGAAAATACATATGAACTAGTGTTTGGGGCTGTAATTTACTAAATTTGGGCAAGAGACAAACGCAAGAACAAGGGTCCCAACGAGCATCATCCCACCTGGGAAAATACTGAACCCTCCATACGTTGATGATTCATGATTTTGTGTGTCCCAAAGAAAAATGTCGTCAAAGACAACAAGTATGGTTACTTCTTTTATTGAATTCAAATATAGTATTTTATTTATTTGTTCACTTGAGTTGGATTTCTCTAAAATTTTAATGTCATATAATTTTTCAATATTACTGAATGTTAAATACAAATACACTAGTTAACGACCGTAACGAAGACATAATAATGATATTGATGTCATATGACATATTGACTTCATCGGGTAAAATCACCCGAAGAGCCTAACAGTCGTATATCGAACAGAAGAACGCAGAACAGGTAGCACCGAGCAGGGTTTTACCGAACAGCTGATAAACCCTCCTCGATTTTCTGGTCAAAGGATAGCGAAAGACCCGAAGATAACTAACAAGTCAGCCAGCGTAATTAAACGTGCAGTAATGAGGCACGGATTTCCCGAACACGTTTGGCCCAATTAAGCCACGATCAGAGGACATCGTGTTTCAGATCTCCCGCGAATTAATCACTGGGAACAACCCTATAAATACCCGCGGTTGGTCTCATTGGCGGGGGTTAGATTTTTCTATGCAAAGATGACTCCGAGGAGAGCATATTTACTTCTGTTCGGTCATTTCTGTTATTTTCAGGAATATTTTTTATAGAGTCATTTTACAATTGTAAGTTGTGTCCCAAGAGCCCTGTAATCAATCAAGAGTGTGATAGTGAAAATTATACAGGATTAAGTCTCGTGGTTTTTCTCTCAATTTGAGGGCTTTCCACGTAAAAAATTTAGTGTCTTTCCTTTGTTTTTCATAAACACTAAATTCTACCATAAATTGAAAAATAACGGATCACATCAGATATGAATTCCTGAGTGTGTTTAATTATATGACAAATTATGATGCAAACCAAATAAATTGAAAGGTAAGTAGCAAAGCATATAATACAAAGCTGACAAATAATGTGACAAATTTGAGGGCTAACACAATTCGTTTTCATTCAAGTATGTGTAGGTATCCTTAATGGGAATTCATTCCATTTCATTGTTCCACCTAATTCAAAGCATTTCAAGTCACGTGATCTTGCACGTGCCTTGCAGGGGACAAAGTATCATATAGTACATAATAGCACCAAACACAACAATAACATGAACCCAATTCTTCTGAATTTAAATTCGAGTCTGGACGGTGGTCCAAAAATATTTGTTTAAAATCCGACTCCCATTATCAAACACTCCCCATATAGGGAAAACATGGCCGGAAATAATTTATATTAATTAATCACAATAATTAACTATTGAAATGGATAATAACATAGTAACAAAAATGAAAATTAAATTAAAAAGACTCGATGATTCTCAAAACTGCCGAAAAATCAACAAAATAATTTGCTGATTTTCAAGTTACAACTTTATTTATATAATTATATATATAATAATAACGATAATAATGATCAGAGGGCTATTAGAGGATCCGACCCGAATATGTCTCCAAAGTCCTGAAAGTAATCATCCACTGGCCATTTGGATGACCCGAGTCCGAAATCTAAACCGAGATCGAGAGTAGACCCGATGAGCAAATCACCGCAGCGATCAAATTCCGATCCGAAAATGTTATCAGAGATACCCGTTTGCTCAAACAAGTCGGGTAGAGGCTGCGGGTTTTCAAACTCGCGAAATAAGTCGTCGTCGCTCGTTGGAAAAATCGAAAAATCCGAGAAATTCTCATCATCAATCTCTTTCGTTGGCAGCGCATCATTTCCAGAACATGACTCGGCTTCAGCCTCGGCTTGGGAGTCGACTGAGGAGCCGAACCCGAGCACGGATTTCGGGGACTTGGAGTTGTTGTTTGATTCCTCGCCGGAGTTGTACCCTGAGCATGTTTTGTTCCTAACGGGGTGTGGACTCGAGAAGTTGGTGAGCGCGTCCGGCCCACGCAGCTGGATTGCCGCGTGGTCGTACACCATGGCAGCCTCTTCTGCGGTATCATAGGTGCCCAACCACAGCCGTACTCGTCTCGCGGGGTCTCTAATCTCCGCAGCCCATTTCCCCCACGGCCTCTGCCGTACACCCCGAAACTTCCGCACATTTCCTACCTCCGGCACCCGTCTCTCGATTTTTCGGCCGCTGTTCTTCTTCCGCTTCAACACAGCAGCCGACGGGCGGGTAACTTTGGCATTTCCTTTGACACTTTCGGTATCTCTGCAAAAAGGCAGGATTGTCACCTCGTTGATGAATTTTCTGACTCTTCTGCGTTTGACAAAAAAGCACTCGTCTTCATCACTGGAGGAGTCAGTAGCATAGGGGTCTGTAACAGAAAGTCTTATGGTTCTGGGGCAAATGATGGCGGCGGTGGTGGTCGTATCCGGCTTACTTCTGCCGGTAATGGAATATTCCGGCTTGCTTAAGACTGTCGTCTGGTTTATATGTTCAGTGTATTTGACTCTAGTAGACAGCATAGTTTTTTCTTCTTGAGGCATCATTTTGCTGAGAGATTTTTGCTCGAAAGTTTTAGCAGATTCTCATTGAAAGCGAACGGGGTTGAGAGCGTGGTAGTTTGAAAAAGAAGTTTGCACTGAGAGATTCTTCGAGAAAAAAGAGAAAGAGTAACGCTAAAGCGTAGCCTGACCAGGAAAAAGAACGTCAATCGACAACAAGCACACTACTGAGCGTGAACCAGAAAGAAAAAGTGGAAAAAAAATCAAGGAAAGTTGAAGGGGAAAGGGAAGAAGGAATATTTGAGGAAGGGAATCAAATGGATACTGAAAGGATGCCAATGACTTTTGGGTGGATATTTAGATTATAAAACGTAGATAGGAACTTGGATTCCTCGCTTTTGTTCTTGAAGATTTCTTCAAAAAAGTGTAGGAAAATGAGTCGTCTTCCCTTATGGGGAGAGCCGAGAGGAGTGTGTTTTATGTGAGAGAGAGAGTGTGTGCGCGCGCTTCTTCTTCGTCAGTTACTGTGAAGACCGAAATATGTGAGCAGAAGCCACTCTTTTATAGGATCTGATAGCTGGAATTTGAAGTAAACTGTGGCTTTAATTTTTCAGGAAAAAAACAAATATTACATAATCTATTCCCATATTATCTTTCTCTCTTACTTCAAATTATTCACGACTTTTTAAATTTATTTTGCCTAATGTATTTAAATTAATTATATTACTAATTATGAATTTAATAATAAAAATTATATGTGTCTAGTATTAGGGTAATTGCATAGATATACCATTTCCTCCAAGTAACTGGTGTAAAAGATGTAAATTTAGTCGTTCATTTTTTTTGTATAGGGAAGACATTTTAAACAAGATTTTTGGCCCACTGTCCTGATTAGGGACCTGAGATTTTATCATCCGGCTCAGATCAGAGTCTCACCAATTTATTTTATATATCCAAAGAATTAGTGTAGTATTTAGATATATTACACTGTTTATTCAAAAAAAAATCATTTGTTACAGTACACAAATAACTATTGTCAATCTTTTACCAATTTAATATAATCAAATTAAGTTTTTATTTTATATAATATTCTAACTAATTCGCTTAATAGAAAACTTTAAAATATATATGATTTCAAAATATGAATTTGCAGTGTTCTATGAATGCGTTGATTATAATCCCTGAGCGATATATTCTCAACGAATCGCCGCAACTGATGGCGATCTAGGATTTTGACACGTCGCTGTACGTTGCAGCAGGGGTAGATTGGTAAATAGAGTTTCATGTCACGTGACGATCCCGTTAATTTTGTCAGTCAAAACGAATGAAAAGCTAATTCTCCGGTCTTTCTTTGACTAAAAGGATTTTACCGCGCCGTAATATTTTCATTAAACTTTATTAAATTTTAATTAGCAAATACACACACATATATCTTAAATATCACACATTATATTATAATAATATAATAAATTAAAATAAGAACCATATTATAGATATATAGATTTTAATGTAGTATTATGTAATTAAAATTTAAATATAATATATTTATTTAATATTACCCAAATAATTAAATAGCATCTTTTTTTTGTTAGGAGAGATAAAAATAAGTAGATACATATTATAAGAAGTTAAAAAGAAGGTGTAGTATTTAATAATTTTAAAAAAGAGGATAGAATGAATCAAAATTTCCCATTAAATTTTTTTAAAATACAGATGGTAATATATTTTTATTTTATAAATATTATTTAAATAACATATAATAATAACAATAATAATACTCGAATTTTTTTGTTTTTTACTGAGTCTAATTGTTTTTAAGTTTTATCTTTTTTTACTGGTGCACAGCAGGAAAAACATGGCAGGCAACCTAGGATTTGATGCCAAAGAAAGACAATGTTTCACGGTGCTGTCCAATCTTTCTTTACCTCTTTATGAACCAATCTGGGCAATACTTCTGTCATTTGATTTTGTGTTATGATATTTTGTAAGGAATTATTGTTGTTAAAGCAATTTCAAAAAATTTAATATAAAATTTTTTGAAATATCAATAATAAATGATTTGATAATAATATATATATTTTTAATTATGAGCCAATCTGCGGCTTCCAACTATATAAACTTGTATTCAATAATTATTTTTTTGGAAAAGTACAAAAGTCATCATATATTTTGGTCCAAATATCACTTTATAATGATTGTTTAAAAAAGTATAGTTTACTTCATTTTGACTCGTCTTGGTATTTTTATCTAAAATTCATCGTCGCATTCAGTCGCTACTTCACATCCTTAAACATAAGATCTCTTAAGCTACGTGTTACAAAATATAAGAATTATCTATTTGCTTGATTTTGGAAAAATTAAATTTTGATACACAAAAATGTTTTTTGATTTTTTTTTTAAAAAATTACAATAGCTAACTTAATATGACTCTAAGTTTGAAAATGTATATCGATGATGGAATGTGGAGATGAAACTTCAATAAAAATAGTAAACTGAGTCAATATTCTCCAAAATGTTACAATTTATGAAATTTGAGGATGTAAACTGTAATTTTTCGAAGAATTATTGCAAACTGAAATTTATACCAAACTATTGGATGTTTTTTTAGAATTTTCCATTAATTTTTTTTACTATTTGTCCAATGAAACTTACTAAATTTTAGAAAATTAAAATTTTATAAATCATTATACTAAAACATTAGGTGACATTATTAAATATTTATCGAATAATTACCATCCACGTTCCGATTAGGAAATCACCATTAATGTTTACAGTGATTCTCATTTAAAGTATTGCCAATGTTAGGTGTTTTCTAATAATACTCATGCCAACGACATAATAATTGCGTTTTCAATATATGGAGTAAACGTACATGCGATTTTTTTTTTAATGGGATGACAAAGGGGCGGGTCAAAACCGAACCCGTATTGAACCCGCCCCCTCGGGTAGGTCCGCACCCGCTTGTACGTATATTAATTTTTTTTCAAATATTTATTGAATAGACATTCATTTATTTGATTGAATAATAAAGTGTCATTATTTAATTTATATCAAAACATATGTGTTCATATTAAAGAAGTTGGACATTTTGAAGGGAATTAGAGCAACTTTGGTAGCTTAAAGATAGTTTTACATGTCTTATTATAGAAAAACATGAAATTCAATCACAAAACTCAATGATTTTTAGCTAATAAACAATTTCTTTTAGAAAAATAAAAATCAAGTGGGACGGGGCCACCTGCTGGGTTTGTAGGTGGGGAGTGTTAGTCTCGTGTTTGGTCAAACTCATCTCAGACCCAATCCGTTGTCATCTCTAATTTTTTACACATAGTTCGAGTCAATATATGATAAATACAAATTTTATGTGACTAAAATATAATAAAAAAATTTCCAACGAAATAAATTTGATTTTAAGTCAAATTAACCTAATACTCAAAAATAAAACCTAATACCTCTTTTTTCAACAGTAACTTAAACTTGTACTCGAATGAGACTGGGCTGGCCCTAGCCTATTGGGCCACTTGCGTTCTAAAGCGGTCCAAATAACTCCCGCCAACATATCAGACAAAACAAGCCGCCTTGACAAGTTTCTATTATTAATAAATTTAATAATTGATGATTGCATTAAATATATACAATTTAATTACGAGTATGATGACGTAGTTGGAAACTACTATATTATATCTATTTCTAAAATTAGAAAGATGAGAATTCTAAATTATTAAAAATTATTTGATTAATTATATGCTTGGTGTTTAATTTGGTCATTAATGAGAATTAAATTATTCATCTGCGAAAGTTTATTTCTGTCGGTGTTTTTCAAAATTATGATGGTTTATCGACATAGAATTCAATGATTAACATAATAATAATAAATTGATATACGATATCTAATATTTGAAAATTTAGGGAAGAGGAACAAAAAATAATTTATTATTTGAATGTATTACTGTTTCCATTTTCTTTTTTTATTATTATTATTATTTTTAGCTCAAGCCGGAATAATATTTAATATAGCGGCTGAGTAACATGAAATAAACATGGATGATTGGGCTATTAAGAATAATCAATTCAACTAATATTTATATATAATTTATCTAAATATATAAATTTTGTTGAAATGGAGCTCTAAATTTAGTACTTACGGACTTATATGAAATAAAAAAATGATAATAATATATCCTCGTAATACTTGAAGATTTATTATTACTATTATTAATTTTTGAGCAATTATTACAACTACTTGGTGTTGGGGACGAAAACTCGAACACGAAATATCGAGTCGTAATTAAGATCGATGTCGGATGGGTTATAACTATCGGTTGCTGAAGCCTTATTAGGTGTCGAGTAATGATTAGTTGTTAAGCTCTCATCATCATAAGAATTTAGAAGCAAAAAAATAGTGGAAATTATCAATCATTTGCCTATTTAGATTTATTAATTATTTTTAGTACGGTTCATCAGTTTGTGTTTAGATATTCTTTCTTGTTTCTATCCATAATACAGACAAGTTTTGTCACCACTATAATTACTTGATCCTTGGGCATCTTGGAATGTGTATGCATGCATATAAGTATGAAGGTTTACTTTTAAAAATTATTTTAAAAAAGTAAATTTAAAAAATGCCGCATCTTAAAAACGTTACAAAACTACCCCAAAACGTCGTTTGAGATGACGGCTAAGACTTTGTGAAGGCCTGTTTGTAGAAGAAGCGACGCCTCCCCTATTTAGTGGCCGTTCAGTGAAGGGTGGCCACTAATTTTTTTTTTTAAAAAAATTATTCTATTTTTATTTAGTTATTTTATTTTAATTTTTTTATTAAATTTATTTTGGATGATTTTTATGTTTAAAAAAATGATGAATGTTATTGAAATTTATTCGTACAAGTATGCCGAAATAAATGGGAATTAGATTCAAAGACCAAAAAAATGAACAATAAGATTTTGATAGTTTGAGATGCATACCGAATTAGTTTTTTTAAAAAATAACGAATTATTAAACCAATATTGGTTGTAATCTATTACCCAATGTGGGTCAATTTAATATAATCAATATAGCAGCAACACCTAGTGATTGCAATCTATTTTCTAATGTAAGAGGTCTCGGGTTCGGCATGTATCTCATTGATTTTGGCATACTTGTACGAATAAATAAATATAAATCAATGCGATTAGATTCATAGACCAAAAAGATGATAATCTGAGTTTGATTGTTTGAGATACATGTCGAATTAGTTTGAAAATGAAGTGTCAATTTAATATATTTGGGGAGTTGTGATTTTTTTAAGAATACTTTGAGTAATTAATATTTCGGCTATTTGAATAAATAAAGATTAAATTATTCATTTATAGACCAAACAAAATTAATTTCAATAATCAATATAGGTGGATGCAATGCGACTCGACTTTATAGTAAAAAAATATTATTATTTTTTTTTTTGGGAAGGGTAGATTCGAACCCGAGACCTCTTACATTAGGAAATAGATGACAACCACTAGGTGTTGCTGCTATATCGATTATATTAAATTGACTCACATTGAAAAATAGATGACAACCACAATTGTTTTAATAATTCGTTATTTTTTAAAACTAATTCGGTATGTATCTCAAACTATCAAACTATTATTGATAATTTTTTTGGCCTTTGAATCTAATCTCATTGATTTCGGGCTTTCAGCATACTTGTAAATAAATTTCAACAATATTCATTATTTTTTTAAATATAAAAATAATCCAAAATAAATTTAATAAAAAAATTAAAATAAAACAAGCGACCCTCATCAAGTCTAAGCCACCATCCAAACGACGTTTTGGGGTAGTTTTGTAACATTTTTAAAAATACGGTATTTTTGAAATTTAATTTTTGTTTAAATTATTTTTAAAAATAAACCAAGTATGAACGTTTGTAAATTCCAATTTCAAATAATCATCTGGTGTCGTCATTGAAGACAACCTTAGTGAATGTTTTAATGAAGTTTTTAAGCCGTTCATAACAGTGGATTAATGAACTCTAAATTGACGTTTAGCTCAGAAAAGACTGCGGTGATTTTGCGTACATTCGCTTCACTAAATGTCAAGACAGACAATTGTAAATTCAGCTATCTTGAACGACAGCTTCTTTTTCTCCCGATCAAAATATTGCATCTCTGTTGTGAATTTCATTACCATTAAACCTTTTATTTTATCTACTTATAGGTATCTATTGGTCATTTTCTTTTGATTGATTATTGTAGTTCTTATATTTTTGGTGTGTTTTAATCTAATCCATGTTTTATAAAAAAAAAAAAAAAATTTATACCGATAGATAGATACACACCAACGGAACATCCAATTCATTAACTTCATTTTAATATATTTATATACAATTTAGTCGAATATTCATAGGATCTTGTACTCATTCAAGTTAGCTGAACTATTTACATTTTATCAATTTACTTACCAATGTCCCTACATGTTGACTGTTGTGTACCTAGTAATTTTTTTGTGCGCTCGTAGATGATCGTGTGTCATCTACCTTCTAAGGCATAACAAACCTGACTTATTGGCACTCACGTGGTATACCCCCTCATGTCCATCTGTCTGTAATACGTGGTTTTGTGCTGCCAACTATAACTTTTGACTTAATGATAAACATTTGATCCTAACACTTAATTTTCTCACAGAAATTTTAGTTCTGTTCCGCCTCAATATATGACAGAGAAGGTTACAAGTGATGTGTTAAATACTAATTATATTATACAGAAGATATCTTTAATAAATAAAGGATCTGAGAGTTTAATATTGAATCGATCTTTATTTAACTAATTCTGAAAAAATAAATATACACCAAAAAAATCTTAAATAATGTAAATTAATTAAGGTTTAAGAGAAGCCAGGTGTGGGGAATTATTATTGTGGACAAGATAAACCCTTCAGAGTGTTAAAGACAGTACAATAGAATCGACAAATTCTCCAAAGGGTTTGGTCTGTACGCTGTACCATATTAACGAAATGCATTTGGCTTTGTCTGGTTTCACAAATCGCCAAAATTCAATGTGTTTGTTTATTTTGTATTCACTAGTTGACGAGTTTTATAATAATTTTAAGATTAAATCCCCCAAATGGAGCCAGGAATCAATATTACATGAGGCTAGTCAGATTAGATATGACTACTACGTTTTAGAGGATTGAGTTAGAAAATAAAATTTCTGAAAATTAACACTACAAAAAATTTTCTTCCAAAATATTACATTGGGCTGAAGCTCACCATATCACAAGGGTGTTGGCTCTGCCTATGCATGCATAAGATTTTTATGTTGGTTTTAATTAAGATAAGCTTGATATTGGCAAAATGAAAACATATAATGTTACATGAAATTTATTATATTTAACCACTATTCTCCACTAAAAGAATTTACTTATTAGAATTTCTAAATTTTCGAGGGCATAATATACACTACTTATTGTTGTCTCATCTAAAGCTCAAAGTTGTAGAGAAGAGTGATCAATTTATTATTTATTCTCTAACACTCTCCATCACTTTTGAGCCGGTCTGTTAATTTTTTTTGGGAGGCTCATCAAATGAATATTTAATACGCTAAGATTTTTTGAACCCAGAACATCGGCTTTACTCATAGGCTTTTGATACCATGTTTAATTGTAGTCTCAAATTTTTTTGCCCCCTTCCTAAAATTTCTACGTCCGCCTGCCAACATACACAAGTGGATGTATACAGACACTTCTCTTACAGGTGTTTAGCCGCACCCCAAAATATTTGACCAACTAATAATTATAAAGAAACCCTAATTATTGAAGAGTAGTAATGGGCATTTAGTGAAATCCCCTATTACTGTCTAGTTTAACTCTCCCGGTCAAAAACTCTTAATTTAAAGTTTAATTAAATATACTGAATATCTCTGCAGCCCACGGAGATTGGGAAATGTGGACTGTGACGGTGAAATCACATGGTGCCCCCTCGGGCTTCACAAATTCAATTCATTTATCTGCATAAAACCTCACTCATTATATTAATTTTAATTCACCCCTTTAATCATTTTAAATTCAGTTGATTTTTCCCCCCTACGTGCAGGCAACATCTTGGGCATTACTGGTTTTTTTTTATTTCTTTTACTATTCCATTTGACAACATCTCGTTAATCATTTAGATTATGATAAAAAAACTAAAAGGACAATTATATAATGTGTTGGGAATTATTATTTTTGTCGCAAGAGAATGATTATTAAAAACACAATTATTTATATAACCACATTCGTTCAATACAGTCGGCTAACTCAAGTTCCCTAAACACGTGGAAAGTTAGCATTTCTTTTAATTTTGAAGTGGAGACCTATAACATCAAGTCTTAACTCCAAATCATGAATAACCATATATAATCTCAAGTAGAATTTTACATAGGTAAACCATTTAATCACATCAATTAGATATAACGGAGATAATGTATCGGAAGTTATTACAGTTAATTTTTTTTTTAAAAAGAGCTAATACTGACAATTTGTAGAAAGTTTTACTAAACGTTATAGCACCTTTAATTTTGAGGTCCAACGAAATTGTATGGTATGGAAAAGAAACATATTACAAGCATTTAGGGGGTGGGGGCGGGAAATCGATTTTAAGGGAGACAATCTGTAATTTATAGGCAAAATATAATTTTAAGGAACAATATAATTTTAAGAGGTAATAAAAAAAAATTGAGAGATGACAATTGTTCCGCCCGTGAATGCAGTTATACTAGGCTTTGCTATATTTATTATTTAGTGTTTGCAGGTGCGGTTCACAAGCGGAGAGTACGGGCAATGTCTGGAAAGTTGAGGACAAATTAAATTGGACCTGTATTTGGGCCATTTGGCCCATTTACATCACCCCTTGCGTCCGCTTCGTGCATCCACGGTCATTTGCGTTACACGTGTGTCGCCACGTAATGCCAACGTGGCTACTATGGTATTTTAATATTTTAGGAAAATAAATAAATATACGGGGACTATAGAATTATAATTTAATTAATTTATACAGAGACTGTAATAAACTGAAAATCCATCGATATTTTTTTTATTTTTTATTTTTAAATCTACTTTATCTACCCCAAGTTCTTCAATTACAAGAAGATTCAAAATTTTTATCAATTATTTGAAAGGAACAGTTTGAGTGGATAGAGCGATGTATGCAATTACTTCTCCAGTATATTTTCAGGTATTTAAATATAAATTGCCTCCTAAATCAAACACGATTAACGCGTCACATGGAGAGTGTATGTAACCTAGTCATAGCCTCCAAAGGGTATTCGAGTCGGTGAAGTATAGTGACTCATGATCATAAGGTCATGAGTTCGATTCATCCTGCCATCACTTCTCGGTCTGAGTCTGTTCCACCAGGCTTGTCTAGTGCAGTTTACCTGATTGACGTGGTTTGCAGACTACTACATCAGCCCGGGATTTTACGCAGTGCACACCCTAACTACAACGACTGCGTGTTCCCTCGTCATTAAAAAAAAACCTAGTCATATTTGGTAGTTGGAACATGTACTCATAATACACGCTTGGCATGTATGAAATAAATATATTAATGAAATAGTCTCAAATCATAGTTAATTTAGAGAGCGAAGTCAAGTTTATGGTTGATAATTCTATATCATTATTATTGTTTGCTTATGATATACTTCAGATTCCGCTAATTATGAACATGGTTCAAAATACAGTTTATCCAATGTAGTTTGAAAATAGACAGTTTATCAATGTGTACTTTGTGTGTAAAAAAAATCATGTGAAAGATAATGTGCTATAATTTGCAAACCACGTGGGGATATGATTGGTGTCCCATAGAAGTACACAATGAAGGTGATTAAATAAGGTTCTCCACCACTCGTGTGCACGATTTGTTTGCTAAGCCAATCCAACTAAACAATTCATTTACTTTCGGAATAGGGTTTGCAAGTGCCATTTTCATATCAAGAAATCAACTGTTCAAATATACTAAAGTCAATAAGCATATTATATACAATTAAAATAAACACATTTTATTAGAAAATTTTCATTAAGTATTCCAAATAGAAAAGTGTAAGACATCAAAACAGACACGGGTCGCAGAGTCCCATAAAAAAGCAGTAATTAAAAAAATATGTATATATCTAATATTTATTTGCTTGTCTCCCTTAATTTTATATTTCATGGGGAGCAATACCACATTAATGCAGTACACACTGCTTATAAACTTTTATAGTAGTATTATATATTAATATGAGTATGAGTTTGAATTTGTTATTTAATTAAGTTTATCATTAATAAATTTTACGAAATTAATTGCAAAATTACAATATATAAACACATCCCAATGCTTTCGTCTCATGGTAGAAGAAGGGGAGAGGCGTACGCGAGAAAGATAGGATTCAAAAGATTTGATATAGAGTTTAAGGGAGAGCAGTGATCCGATGGGACCATTATATTAAGGTCAAGCCTTCTTCGCCCTCTACGGGCAATTCAATGCTCAAGTTGTTATACCAGCCAGGTTTCAATATCTAATCAGTTATACGAAATAAGCAGTCTCTCCTCTGTATATTACTCTAATTTTCATTTAAAAGTAATTATGATTAAAAAATTATAAATAAGGAAACTAATCCTATTAATACATGTGTTTTTCGAAAATCCCACATGATGGAATAAAAGGACTTGAGTAGCAATAGATATGCTAATTGTCATCACACAAACTAATTATAATATTATTCTTTTCCCATTTCGTTCAACCAACGGCCGAAAATGTGTTGTACCTTAATTTTAATGAATATGGTAGGTACAAGTTCCATGCATTGCATTTACCATTCAAACTAGGGTGTTTTATTACATTTACAGTAGACTTTTTTGTGTACAATTCGCAATAAAATTATGTAAAACATGACTGAGTTTTGATGGTCGGGTGTTTGAGCTTGCTTAGAGGAAGTCTGGATAGCGGAGGCCCTAACAGATCGTAAACCAAGATATGCCCGAGTCCTGGCGTCAGTGATTTAACACTCCTGGAATTATAATTATTTTAAATTGTTTTCAATTTAGGTGTTATTTGTTAATACTCTGTATGCCAATTGTAAAATAATAATAATTAAAAAAGTAGGTACTTTTTCTTTAATTTGAAAATCTAGTCATTTTTTGCTCAAAATAAAAAAAAAAAATTTCTAGTCATTTCATGTCAGAAAAGTATGAAATGAAACAATTATAAAGTTTATTTTATATAATGTTTTTTTAAAAGCATTTGTAGTTTGACTCAATTTTTAATTTTTCAGGAATTTTTCATACGAATTTTTATACTATTATTTGAGTATGCAAAATTAATCTTTCACAATATTTATACACCCACATTTGTTTTTTTATGACTTGGTATCTGACCCGAAGATCGAATAATTCGGGGGATCAATCCCACCGTCCACTAACGGGGTCCAATTGACGCTGGGGCTTTACGCCTCCTCCCTTCAATTTTGAATGTAATTTTGATTGATCAGTTCTAAATTACTGTCAAATATTTTTTAATTAAACAAAGCAAATAATACTATAGTAGGGGAGTAAAATAACAATCATAAATCCCCAAAGAAATTATAATTTGGGAGGCAAAACAAATAAGTAAGTTCCTCGATTATTTACATACCTAGTAATAAATTAAAGTTAGGGTTAAGTCATAATTGCTATATGTACTATAGTACACCGCAGATACGTAACCTAATCGGCTGAGACATAAATTTGTTAGAAAATATATAATTTGATTTGTGATATTTTCTTAAAAATATTTTTACAAAATAATATTTTTCATTAAAAAATTATATTTCAAAATTTTGATCAAACAAAGGTTATTTTGTAAAATAATCCCGTAATTTTATCTATCCCTGTAACAAATATTAACCTATATAATACTCATTGTTTAGTATCATATTAATCACTTTTTTTCTGAAATAAAGTGTGCTAATAAGACATGAATCAATAATAACCTTATTTCCTTATTTAATAGTATAGGTGTCAAACGGGCCGTGTCGTGCCGGCACGGTTTGAAAACAGGCCATGCCAACCTATTTCCACAATAGGCATGACCCGGCACGACCCATACATGCCATGCCGGTACGGTACGGCCCATTTCAAGTTTTTTTATTTATTTTTTTTTTTTTACCAGTGGCGATCGATCGGCGATTGCCACATGACCGTGCTACACTTTTTTTTAAAAAATCTATTGTTCGTGCCGTGTCGGCCCACAGGCCGGCATCCTATTGGCGCTACACGACACTGTAGGAAAACGTGTCGTGCAGCTCCGTGACATGCCGTGTCTCCTGCAATGCGCTCCGTTTGACATTTCTATTTAGTAGTAATTGTTTAAAATGTTAAACAAAAGGGAAGTATTTATATTTAGTAGTTTATAAATAATTAAAGTGGGTGAATGGATCGAGGAGGAGCAAATGGCGAGGACATGCAGGAGTAATGGGGAACTCGTGGTCTTATATTATGCATTGAAATTGGATATTATCACCAACTTTATCAGCAGACCTACTCCAACTCTACATTAATTGCATGCACTAGTCTCTGTTTATTTGTATCTCTACACTTGTTCCATCTCTTTATTAGGAGTTTGCCGGCTGTATTTTCAAATTTGGCACGTGTTTGGAGACAATTTTAATTTCATTTACATACAATAAATGGATAATACATTAAAACGTTCATATAGTTTGAGTTTATTCCCAGTTTATCCTCATATGTTCAGTGATCCGGTTTAGTCACTGAAGTTTTAAAAAGTTCATGGCTGACTTAACGTCGATAACTGAATTGTGAAATTTTAGGAACTAAATCGGGAATAAACCCATGGAGAACCCGTACAATAAAGCAGGATTCTAAAAACTAGGTCAGACGCAGATGGGCGATGGGTAATGCGAAATGATATGGGCTACTTGCATACCCTTACAATTGAATTGGGCCTTGTATGAAATATACATAAAACAAGATATATGGGTCTGACAATACAAGTTATCGGCCCCTTTTGTTTTTCTGGGAGAAAGTCGTACAACATTGGTGGGAATACATTTTATTTGCTCCAAAAAAAAAAACAAAGTAATATATTTTGATTTGCCCTTTTCTAGTCTTACTTTAATTTCTCCAAAAAAAAAAAAGTGTTTGTGTGTGAAAGTGATTCTCATATATGAAATGTGTGCTATAGAAAATAGCTTGTAAATATTATTGTGAAAAAATAAAAAAAATCAAAATTGTAAAATATATCTTCAAATTGCCCCATAATGCATTTTATAAATAATGAAGTGAATTAACCATTAATTTAAATTGAAATTAGCGTGAAAATGTGTAAAATTGAAATACATTATGTTAGTTCAATGATAAGATTATAAAAAAAATGGTAAGGAATACTAAGGTTTAGTATAGTTAATATAACTACTTAGTAAGTATACTAATTAGTAATTACTGCCTTCTATCGTTATATTATTTCTCGAACATATTCTGGTAATTGAATTGCTCAACTCTGGTTACATACCGGAGCCTCTGCCTTAATTCCTGGTATAATATGATTAGTGTAGGATCAAACGCTTACCGTTCTACAGAAAAAAAGTTATAGCTAGTGGGTAATGTAGCACAAACGACACATTTCAACCACTCTTTCATCAAGGATAATCTTTGCATCCAACAATTAGAATATTATTTAGCTACTCTAAATTCACAAGTCACTTGCAATTATTACAATCAAGATTCCTAGCCATCTTCTCAAAACACTGCAAAATGGCCTTATAACTTTCTAGTTTCTGCCGGTGACACGTAAATAAGGTCACCCGAAATATCAAATAGGCAGAATTTCACATTAGTATGATCTTGTCTAATTTCCTCACCCTTTCTTATAGGATGTCATTACAGATAACTCGAGTCGTCCCCTCCATTCTTCCCCTGGCTTCAACGTAACCGGCTTCTCCATCACAGATGCATCCACACATAGCATAACTTTGTAC
The DNA here is from genome assembly GCA_907163345.1 of Haberlea rhodopensis. Classification (NCBI taxonomy): domain Eukaryota; kingdom Viridiplantae; phylum Streptophyta; class Magnoliopsida; order Lamiales; family Gesneriaceae; genus Haberlea; species Haberlea rhodopensis. The sequence continues at coordinate 3,824,503 of CAJQUN010000004.1, read as the reverse complement.
TCTTCGTCGCCAAAGTCAGTAATGGCTTTAGATTTCTTCTCCCATGGATTCCAAACCACTGTCAATATCAATCATAGGACTTAGTTTCTCAAACAAAACATGAAAATACTGAGTCAATTCAACTGTGCTTTACCAATATCAGGGAGACCATCCTTCCTGATCACAAAAGTTCTCTTTCTTTCATGATCAAATACAGCAACCACGTCTGAAGAGCTAAGATAAATTCGATCCACCTGAAATGCACATCAAAATTCTTCGTGACCGTATGTCCTAAAGAATGGTAATTTGCCTTACAAAAATCGGTGTACTGATATGAAATTTTGCCTCAGATTCGAAAGTTAAGGCGTCTCCTTGTTCTGTAAAGCGTTCTCTGTTACACAGGTTGTCGAGGTAGTCAAGAGTCTCCAGTCCCTCCACTCGTACTTCACTGTTATTTAAATGTACTTTTAGCTGTAGTATGAAATATACAAAATTTTGACAAGATCTTGCATAAATTTCAAATCTTCACCTGATATCTGAGACAGAGAAATATGTGCGATAGGCAAAAGTGAAACTAAAGGGCTTGCAGTTAACGTTCCTAATCCGCGATACCAAGTTCAGATATCCATCAGCAGACAGGATCACCCTCAGACGAAGTTCAAAACTGACAAAAAGAATATGTCAACAGAACATTTTTTCAAAACCATTAGTGGAAAACGAAGTAAATAGTTTTTTACACTAAATATTTTTTCAAATATATGATTGGAAAAATTCCAAGAAATGGAGTTGATATATATACCTGTGAGGCCAAATCTTGAGATCATTGTCGGATGGTTTAAGAAGCAAGTCGATAAACGTCTTGCTATTCGAATCAATGGACTTTATGTTAGCATAAATGCCCAGCAAGCCAATGTTGGCCCGATGGGCTTTATGGACCCTAGCCCAATTAGCTAACCACTATAAATATAACCTTGTCTAGGGTTAAATGATTAGAATTCTATACTCACTCTCATAGAAATGCCAACATCAAACTAGCACTGGTGTTGGCTTGTAGATCTGGTCAGGTTGATTGGACTCGAGGGACTACCGCTATCAGATTCACATCGGTGAACGGTAATCTCTTTTCGTGCATTAATATTCGATATTTGCATGTTTATATATGAATCAGGCGCGATCGACCGTCCCCGGGTCAGATCTGTTTATTGTATTATTTTCGCTGCGTTTGGATCTGGCGCCGGGGTACGGAAACCCAACAGTGGTATCAGAGCCAGGTTGCGCTTTGATTCATATATTCAATAATTAATGTTTATTAGATCGTTTCCAGTCGTAACTAATCGTGTTCGATTTTTCAAAAATTACTAAGTCCGGAAAATAGAAAATGAATTACCCAAACCATCGGAAACTGTTTCTTACACCCATCGCCGGAGAACTCCACGCACGTGGCGGCCGCTGGCGGGAGGCGGCGGACACGGCTGAGAAATTGTTCTCTGCGCCGTCCGCGCGCCCAACTGGCGCGAACCCATGGACTTGCGTCGCACAGAAGGATCGCGAACAGACAGCTTGCGCAACCAAATTTTTTCGCTGTCTTCGCGACCAAACTCCAGGAAATCGAGCTAGCCTCTGCGATTTTTAGTTGTGTGCGCGGTTATGGATGTCGACCGAGCGACGAGGGTGAGGAGGCGGCGCGCGCGGGCTGGCGGCGCACGAGTGGCTGCATAACCTAACCCTAACCCTAGTTTTTGAAATGTGGGGAAGATGAACAGTACTCGGATCTGATTTTTCGAAAAAAAAAAAAAAAAAAAAAAAAAAAAAATTTAAATCCGAAAATTAAGGATAATTTTTTGGGTTGAAATTGCATTTTTAATTTTGGATCCAAATTGTTTGGAGTCCATAAATTATTTGGGTCATTTTAGATGTTTTATCCGGATATCATTTTTTAATAAATCATACTGCTTAATTTATTAAAAATGTGATTTTAATTTATTAAGTGTAAAATAGAGATTTTACAATTAGTTAAAAATTTAATTAATTGAAAATTGAATGAAAATGTTTCATTTAATTTGTTAATTTTATTTTTGGCTAATATTATGATTTGGGGTAAAATAGTGATTTTACCAAGTAATTGAAAATTTAATTAACTGAAAATTAAATGAAAGTGTTTCATTTAATTGTTAATTTATTTTCGATTATCATTATGATTAAAGGTAAAATAGTGATTTTACCAATTAATTGAAAAGTAATTAATTAGAAATTAAATAAAATGGTTTTATTTAATTTGTTAATTTCATTTTCAATTAATGATGCGATTAGTGGGGAAACGATAGAATAAATTAATTATTGTGCTCTAATTACATGTGATGTGATTAGTACAATTACATGTGATGTAATTGATTAGTTTAATGTTTAATTACATATGTTGTAATTGCATGATGGATGATTATGTGCCTTGACCAATGTGTTTAGGTGAATGTTTAGGTTTTTATTGTTTCATTATTATTGTGATTTTGGTTATCGGGCCTGCGAGCCTGCTCTCTCTATTTTCTGATGTATCCCACCCCGGATTTGTATCCCTATTCTCTTGTTTGCACGATTTAAATGTAAAATCATTAGAATTAGTGGGAGATCGAGATTGAAGATGGAGCACCAAGAATCAAGACATGTATAATGGAAGCAAAAATGTAATAGGATTGCATTACATACCTGCATCACCTTAGACAGACTTGTGATCCACGTATGGCTCACGTGGATCAATTAGGAAAAGGCCGTAATCGTCCATATTTATTTTTATTATGCATGTGATGTATGATAAATGTTTGTTTGTATGTTTTATTAGTACATATGACTGCATGAATAAAACATAGTTGCATGAATCCGGCAATCAAACAAACAAGTACTTGATGAGATTTGAAAATTATTAAATCCCTCTTTTGAATATGATTCAAAATATTTTAATATCAAACTGTAAAGGGAGCTCAAAGGAGTTTGTTGCTTCCTGTCTTCCATCAACAGTTAAGCCATGAGACGCTACTTGTGTCAGGTGTCTTGTCTCACCCTCGTGGGGGGCATCTGGCATGGGAAAGCTGTGTGTTTAACTGCCACTTAATTATGGATAGGGTTCTGTTAACCTTTAAGATTACTCACCCTCGTGGGGTCTTATTGGCGAACATTACCATCCGTGGGATGGGTTAGTTTGACGTGAGAAGGCATAATTGGCCTGCCTCCGTAGGGTTATGTCAATCACGAGACGAATATCTTGGGGGTTGCATATGATGCAATTGTGAGCTACCTTTAGTATCATGAGGTCGGCTGGACCCTCGCCCGGGGCTATCATGAGCTAGTTGGACTCCAAGCCCACTAAGAAAATGCGATTTTCCGTTCATTTGTCATGAGGGTGACGAATTCGAAAAATTTAGTGGGAGCATTCAATAACTAAAGTCCATTGTTTTTGAATAAATTAATAATCAAACAGTTTGCATATATTTTCTGTTTATTCTCAGTATTGTGATTGCCGTGAATCCGATTGCATCAATTCTCGATACAAACAAAGTAACCGTACCAAATTATTCTGATTGACTAATAATTTTCAAATAGTGCTTGCTTCTAAAAGATTGCTATATACCCTTGATGGGAGCCTCATGTTGAAGTGTCTCCCGGTTCGTCTCATGAAGAGATTGCCACACTTGAGAAGTGATGGGACGATGATCTCTAGACTATGTGATATATGATAGCATCAATGTCACCAATGAGTTTCAACACAGATATGAGAAATTCGTTCACATTGCTGATATTTTCCAACACCTACAAATGTTGTTTGGTGAACGGACGCGATTACTGAAACTCGCGATTTCAAAAGAGCTATTTTCATTTCACATGCGAGATGGGGCTTCGGTCTATGAGCATGGTGTAAGAAAAATATCTCTTGTTGAGAAATTGGAAAATCTGAATGTGACAAATCCTCATTAACTGGCTATAGATTTGATCTTATAGTCAAAATGTTGGAAACTCATGAGTCCTTGATTCAAAAGGAGAAACGTGTTCTTCTTGTCGAATCTTCTACCAATGGTAGGAAGAGTTCAAGGATAAAGAAGAGGAAGGGAAATGGTTCCCAACCTTGAAAGACGAAAAAGTATATAGTAGCAACTAAGAAAGGAGAGGCATCTATGTTTTCACTGCTGGTCACTAGCGCAAAATTGTATCCAATACCTTGACTAGAAGCGTTCTAGAAAGGGTATGTTATATATTAAAATTAAATGTTTCTATTGGTTCTACTTCTTTGGTATATGATGCCAGTTGTGCTCGCATTTTTGCAAAGAGTTGCATGTGATGTGAAGAAGTAGAGAGCCCTAGGAAGGTGAAACCTACCTGAGGCTAAGCATTGTAGCAAGAGTTGTTGCAAAGGTTGTTTGAAACATTTATTTAATATAAAATCTTGAACTGGTTAGGAACTGGTTTGAGCAATTATTTATTTGTTTTAGATTTAATCATGAAATTGTTCCTATTTTGATAGAGAATGATATTCTTTTAAATATGCGAATGTGATTTGCAGTATTTTTAAGAATGCATTCTGGTGAACTTATGAATGATTAGTATGATTATATTCAAAGAATATAAAAAGAATGATAACTTAAATCCAACATATATTTAGCATGTGCTGAATGTCCATTGAATTTGATTCATATGGACGTATGTGGAGCACTAAATGTTAGTGCAAGATGATGTTGAGTTATCTTAAAGAGAATGTGATTCTCTCTGAGTAACTCTCTAAAGTTACATATTTGTTGAATATAATTCATACCAATGCAGTGACCAAAACTCCATATACGATATGGACTGAAAAATAATCCAAATTTTTTATTTGAGATTGTTCTGCTTATGTGAAGCAGCCAGTGGGAGATGAGTTGGATAGTTGATCCATCTTATGTTATTTTGTGGAAATTTATATTATCCAATGGAGACAAAGTGTTTGTTTCGCAATTGCTGTCTTTCTAGAGAAAATGTTTCTATTAGAAATGAATGATAATATAATATAACTTGAAGGGTTCAAGAACCACAAACCACTAGAAAAGTGAAAACGCTGAAATTAATTGAGTCAATCATAACCTTTAAACTGCACATACCAAGGAGATCTGAAAGTGTTTCAAGAACTCCTGATAAATTGAATTTACTCCTAGAAAGTAGTCAAAATGATTTTGACCATGGATGTGATCCTAGGACTTTCAAGGAGGCGATGTCAGATATTTATTCGGGACATTGGCAAGATGCCGTGAAATTTGAAATAGACTCCATGTACTCCAATAAGGTATGGGCCTTAGTAGATCCTCTTTGGGAATTGTTCTCATTGGCTGCATGGATTTACAAGTGAAAGCTTGGAGTGGATGGGAAGGTAGTGACCTTCAAAGCTTGACTGGTGAGAAACGATTATTCTCATAGGCAAAGAGTTGTTTATGAGAAAATTTTCATCGGTTATGATGCTATAGTCTATTTAGATTTTATTAGTTATATCTTTATATTATGAATATGAGATATGAGTAATGGATGTGAACACAACATTTCTCAGTGGTGGCATTGAGGTAGAAATGTAGCAACCAAATGTGTTTACAACTTCTTGTAGTGAGAAAAATGTTTTCAAACTCCAGAGGTCCATTTATGGGCCTAAGAAGGAATCTCGAAGTTTGAACTTCCGTTTTCATAACATCATCAAAGTGTTTGGTTTTGTTAAAATCCGGAAGTGGCATGTGTGTGCAAAAGGGTTAGTAGGAGCATGGTTACATTTGTGATGCTTTAAGTCGATTATATCATGCTCATTGTGAATGGTATTGGATTAATCAATTAAAGCATGATTATCTACTAATTTCTCCATGTAAGATTGAGAGAAGCATCATAAGTGCTTAGCAGAAGGATCTATAGGGATAGATCTAAAGGATGCTTGAAATCTCTCAATCTACGTACATAAACACTGTGCTAAAAGGGTTTAGCATAGAATAGTCGAAAAATGAGTTACTTCATAATATGTCATAGTATTCATCTCTGGAGTCAATGGGTCTTAAGATTGATGAGGAGAGAGAAAAGATGGCATTGGTACCTTATATTTCTACTTTTAATAGCATACTGTATGCTATGGTATGTACTTGGTCTGATGTATGTTCTTAGAGTAATGAACATACATCAGACAGATCCCGGTGAAGGTCACTGGAAAACTGTGAAAATAATCATCAAGTTCTTATGAAAAACTTATGTTATGTTCATGGTTTTTGGATCTGTAAGTGGAGAAATAAAAGTTGAAGGCTAAGCTGATGCTGGTTTTTAAATTGGATGTAGATGATACCATATCGATGTTCGGATTTGTATTTAAGCTCGATGATGGTGATGTCTCTTGGAAACGTTCCAAGCAAGACACCACATTGGATTCAATCACTGAAGCTGAATACATTGCAGCATAAGATGCAACAAAGAGGCAGTTTGGATAAGAAATTTCATCCAAGAGTTGGGTGTAATTTCTAGTGCAGTTGACACAGTCTCTGTGTACTGTGACAACATTTGAGCTATTATGAATAGCCAAGATCTCATCATGATCCAAACATATATTGAGAAAATACTATCTAATGAGAGAGATGGTAGACGCGACATTATTATCGAGAGAATCGCTTCAACAGAAAAATATAGTGAATCCACTGACAAAGCATTTACAATGATTGGTGTCTGTTAGACATCTTGGGAAGATGGTCTTAAGACACATGAGTAGTTGGCTTTGGGAAAGTGAAAGATATTGTTGTCATACATGATTAAGTAAGTCAATAGTTGATTGATTGTACCTGTAATCTTATTATGACAGATCTTTGTTTGAATATTAATATATATGGCACTTCTTCATCTGTTTACCCATGCATCTTGATGCATTGATGAAGTCCTTGAGATTGCTATAGTCCATAGAATGTGGTTACGCATATGATGGTGACCATGAAATACATTCTCGACTGTGATTTCTAAATGTTCCTGGTCGATGAGCCTTCGAGAATGGGATATCGATATATGCTCGTTAGAGACTGGTATTCATGATGTGTCTATTGTAGTGCGCCGCGTTTCATCGGCGTTGGCTTGAGAAGTCAGCACACATGAATAGGTGCTCATTAGGAATGAGTTCACTGAACGACCCTACTCGGAATTCTATAAGTGGTTACCATTTGTCGAGTATAGAATTTCTAGTCATAGTTGTGCACCATTACTCCTCATGACCCGAGGCGTCATTGAGGTCTTGATAGATAGTTGTGTACTTTGATTTAATGACTGATCACATGTGGGTCATAAAGTCATTATTTTGGGTATTCAGTGATGCTGTCAGAGGCCAATGATTGTCGTTGGGAATTCACCACTGGTCTTGATGAACCAGGATGTCCTATGTGTTTTTCTGTATATCATTCAAGGAATCTCTGGCCAGAGTGGGTAGTGCTTGTGAAAAAAGAGTTTTTCATATACGCACACAAAGAATCATATAACGTGAAACAAATACATAGTTATTGAAATCATAAGGGGCCTCGACCAACCAATGCCCTTGATTCAATCGGGACATATTGAGTGAAAGGAATGTACTGCACGCTAACTATGGCTGACAGGTTCTCGTACGTTGCTAGTCATTTGTATCTAGGTCTTTGTGAAGCGCAGATGCTAGGCGCTACCCACGATCGGTAGGTTCATACTGGAATTATATTTCGGTAATTGTCTATTAAAGGAGTTTAATTGACAATGGGGCATTCAGGGTAAGCCCAAAGAAGTTGTTTGACTTCTAAAATCACAAAGGTTGTGATCCTACTGCTATGATACACTTGAGCCTCACTGGGTCACAATCAACCGGCCGCCGATCTATCGATGAGAATTGAGACTTAAATGTTAAGTGCTCAAACTGAGTGATTTAGAATAGATGAATTTAATTTTTGAAAGCTCCTCAATTTAGTGGAGTTCTATATTTGAAATTGTTTCATTTATAGAAAGTTCTAAAATTAAATCATTTGATATATTTATGTCTCATAATTATGTACATTGGTAGTACATCAAGTTGTTCAATTAGATTGAGTTACTTGGATTATGAGTTTGTAGTTTTGTGTTGGCTTTTGGGCAAGTGGGAGATTGTTAGCATAAATGCCCAGCAAGCCAATGTTGGCCCGATGGGCTTTATGGACCCTAGCCCAATTAGCTAACCACTATAAATATAACCTTGTCTAGGGTTAAATGATTAGAATTCTATACTCACTCTCATAGAAATGCCAACATCAAACTAGCACTGGTGTTGGCTTGTAGATCTGGTCAGGTTGATTGGACTCGAGGGACTACCGCTATCAGATTCACATCGGTGAACGGTAATCTCTTTTCGTGCATTAATATTCGATATTTGCATGTTTATATATGAATCAGGCGCGATCGACCGTCCCCGGGTCAGATCTGTTTATTGTATTATTTTCGCTGCGTTTGGATCTGGCGCCGGGGTACGGAAACCCAACACTTTAGAGGTGGAGGGTTGTCATCAATGGCCCACATTTTGTTCCTGGCGAAACCATGTTGCTCCAGTGAACCGCGGTTCCCAAACTTGATCAAGAATTTACAATCTATTATTTATTAAAGTCTAATGGAAATTTTTTTTAAAAAAAAGAAAAGAGAACAGTTGAGTGTCCTAGACTGTACTAATATGGTAGCTGCAGATGATAAGATCGGGATACCTGTGGAAAACAAATGGAAATCCCTCCCCTAACAGCTGCGGGTGGCTTCAAAATGGCCTGTTGAGGAATGAAACACAATCCCAGAACACTATATGTAAGTTCTGATCACTCACAGAGAGAGATATTTCGAGGGGTTTTCGCAAGTTTTGATTACGTTCTGTTCTGGTCAGTTTTATCAGATGATCAGAAAATTAAAGAATTATTCCACAATAAAACAAACTTTTTTATAACTAGCAATTCGTTTGCCAACTACCTTACTACTGGTGAACAACATATCCTCACCCCATTCATTTTTCCATGAAAGAATCTGTCCTCCATGCAGGCTAACCTGAGAATGATGAATTTTTCATGAGACATCAACTCGCGATAAGCAATCCAAGCAGAGATTTTACCAATAGCAAATTAAAAATCCTCAGAGCATAACAGAACCAATTAAAGTACTCAATAAAATTTAAGATTTTTAACAAGATCTAACCTGTGCTGACGCTCCACGAGGACTCCGAAGCAAGACCTGAGAAACTCCATTTTTATCCTTAATTATTTCAACTCCTGTTCTCTGATTACCATCTGCTGCAGAATGATCCATCTCAACAACACGAATTGAACAAGAATTGATGAACAAATCAATCTGCAGCAATAATTTATACGAACGATTCAAAATAATAAAAAGAAAATCATTGAAGCGGTTCAGTATCAGAGGTTTCTCTATCTGGAAATGTTTTCTCGTGACAGAAGAGCTTGTTTCTTGTGATTCTAACAAAATTTCTAACCACCAAAACTTCCAAAGTGTTTATTCAACAACCGCTAGTATTCATTAAATTGGAATAATCATTAATAATAATAATAATAATAATCATAATCAATTACACTTCAATTCTATATTTCAACAGTGGATTTTCTTTAAAGAATTTTTATTTTCAAGAAAAAGAAAATGGCTGTCATCCGCAAGCACAAATCTAATAGAGTATAATTTTTAATTTTTGAAGAAGCCAAAATATAATTTAACTTCTTTCGGGATAATTGTGAAAAAAGTTAAAATGAGACGTATGAAATGAAAATGAGTTGTCTGACCTCACATCAAAGAAACTTCAAAAGTTCAATAAAGTTCATGAAGAAATATTTTCCAGGGTACCATGGTCCATGCAGGTTTTTTCATGCAATCTTTAAGAACGGTGTTCTTATAGCGATATCTACTTCATTAAATTATTTTGGAAAAAAATGTGATTAATAAATTGAAATTAAACATGAAAATGTTGGAATATATGAATGGAGGACAAAACGGCCGGACGAGAAAACATTGCCCGAGCAAAACCCGTGTATTGTAGGCAGGGCAGGTATTGGTGATATTGATGATATTGAGATTGTGATATTGGTATGTTCACCCCGTCTGAGGCCTATTTCTGTTGATACAGATAGAACATGTACAACATTGGCTCTGAAAATGAGTATGAGCTGTTGAATGAGAATGCTCACAGGACTGAGGTATCAATGTTGGTATTGGTAATGAGACTGGTACATGTAGATACATATTCATTTATTAAGGGCTCGTGTGTGAGCATTTTGGATATGTGTATATGTCATGTATAAAATTGAGACTTCTCTTCTCAATTACATATTGCCTGCAATTATTTGAGAATATAATTGCATGATGAATTAAGAATATGATTGGTGCATTGTGAAGTGTATACTTATGTTAGTGAGTTGGGTTGAGAATTGGACATTAAGAGAATTTATTTCGAAAATTTTATAGACTGCATGTCATTGTTATTGAATCATGTAATGAGAATTCCCTAATGCTATGAATGCATGCACTAATATATATGATAAATGCACTAATCATGGGAGTAGGACATGGGGCCCTTACATTAGTGTATCAGACCAGTGGTTTGCTCTTTTGGGCTGTCTGAGGGCCTATGGACGTGTTGATAGAAATGGATAGCACATAGTTTATGCATGATTGCAATTTAGTGCCAGCGTGACATGACATTTATATATACTCATGTGCATAGTATGGTATGAGGTCATGATTGAAAATGTGTTATTGCTAACCATCGTGGTTGCATGATCGTATGGATTACAATGAAAGCGATATTGAGAAATAACCAGTGATACCAATGAACATAGTCACCGAGGGTGGTATTATTGAAAAAGTGCTATCAATTGGTAACATATTTAAGTAGCATATCGTAGATTTAACTGTTTTGACAATAATGATGTAGCGTTGGATGAGCGACGACTGATATGCTATGTTGATAGGTACTAGTAATTTGGTGTGGTGATTGGTGAAAGAGTAAATGGTGTTGATTGAATGATATGCACCTTGTATATGTAACAAGTGCTAAAAAATATGATTTTGTTGGGAAATCAGAAAATGAGAAACGTGATGTGCTGTCTGAGGACAGGAAGTGGTGGACATTGTTGTGCTGTCAATATGTGACGACAGATGATGTGATGATCATTTATGGTTATATTGTGGATATGAAAATGCAGGTATATGTGAATTTGTACACATGCATTGATATTGATTTGTCGTTATGATATGTGAATACTCGGTATTGTCATTGTGCGTACAAATATATTGTGATTATTGTGATGCTACAGTTATATCGAATGGATCAAAATATTTGCCGTTGTATTATCGGGCGCTGAATCAGGATATTTTCCGCTGTCATATCGTAGCGCGAGACGCTGCTATGTCGAAACGAGGGATATCATCGAGTCGTCGATAACTCGAAGCGAGGGATATTATTGAGCCACTGATATAACGTAGTAAGAATAGTAGAGATTGGGGGATATTATGATGATTTAAGTATTTTGAGATCACTATGATGATACTGATATATTGAGAAGCGATGGATCATCATATTTGCCACTGTCATATCATAGCGCGGGACGCTGATATGTCGAAACGAGGGATATTATTGAGCCGCTGATGTACGGAATACTTGTCGTTGTTTTTATCGAGCGATGAATCAGGATATTTACCACTGTCATATCGTAGCGCGAGACGCTGATATGTCGAAGCGAGGGATATCATTGAGCCGCCGATAATTCAAAGCAAGGGATATTGTTGAGCCGCCGACTTGCGGGATGTTGTGCCGTTGTATACGTAGCGATGGATTATGCCGCTGTATACATAGTGATGGATTATGGCGATGTATATGTAGCGATAGATTATGTCGATGTATATGTAGCGATGGATTGTGCCAATGTATATGTAGCGATCGATTGTGCCACTGTATACGTGCGATGGATTGTGCCGTTGTATACGTAGCGATGAATTATACCGTTGTATACGTACCGATGGATTATGCCACTGTATACGTAGCGATGATGTTATGCCGCTACATACGTAGATATGGATTGTGCCGTTGTACAAGTAGTGATGGATTGTGCCGTTGTATACGTAGCGATGGGTTGTGTACCTTCATTGGGAGATGAGTATTGACTGTGTATCGTCATTGGGAGGTGATTATTAGATTGTGTATTGTCATTGGGCGAGTAGTATTCTGTACCACCTTTGGGCGATGAATATTGATGTGCCGCTATTATGTTAGCGATGGATATTATTATACTTCTATTGTGTTAGCAATGTATATGGATGACGGGCTGATTCAGATAGTAGTAAACATTGTGTTAATTGTACCGTCATGGGTTGACGAGGATATTATGAATGTCAAGGGTTGACATGTATCGTCTCAGGTTGACGAGGTATTTTATGATAATATGATATGACGGGCGATGAGTGACTTGTGCCGCAGTTGCGATGAATAATACATATATAGATGTATGTACTGAGTTATGATTTGAGTGCCACTAATTGGCGTAAGGTGGTGTGATGTGTCACAAGTTTACACGAGACCATTATACCGGGCATGTTCGCTTGGTGGACAAATGGTTGTGTCGTGTAGATAAGTGTACTGCATAGTGTATTGAGGCGAATGTGTTACGAGTAGTAATACCTTTGGGTATACTTGTTGAGTTGGCTATGGCCAAGCAACGTATAGTGTATGTAGTTGTCGAGGAGCCTATGTAGTTGTCGAGGAGCCTACATACGTATATCGGTATTGTGTATAATAGATATGATCGCATATACATGTGAGAATATGTAGATAAATCCTAATGAATTAGGATTGAGATGTGATTGGTTTAGGACATTGGATTGTCCCTTATGTATCGGTAAGAGTAATTTTAGATGATGATCTACTATCTTTAATTGTTTGTACTACGATAAGTAATTCATGATGTGATTCGTGAATTGTGAGAGTGGTAGTAGTACATGAATGGTACGGTATTGTATACGGGGTTGAACATATGACCTGTTGGAAGTTTTGTTTGAACGTTATGAGGATGATGTTTGCTAGCCAGGTATGATGAGTTATCGTGGCAATAATATAGTGAGCTTGTTATAACCACTATATGGACTGTTGGTAACGAGGATGGGAACCGTATGATAATACGATGGGAGGTTATAGTGATCTCGGTGTAGTCATTGTAACACTTTTGAGCTTGAGGTAGGAGATACCTGATAAGTGTATTTTATACACTTATATTTCTTCTTATTTTGCATGGTTTAGTGCTAGTTTTCGATCAGAATTACGCTTTTGGTTTTGTTCTGTTTTTGTTTTGCAGGAATCCAGGTAATTGCATGATTTGTGGTCTAAAAGGGTGCAAATGGCGGATTGAAAGGATGAAATGAAGTCAAAAATCTACACTTTCCATCAAAGCATCAGGCGTAAAGACGCCTGAGCCACGACATTTCAGATTTTGAAGAATTTCGCTTGGCGTAACTACGCCTCATTCAGGCGTAGCTACGCCAAGGCTAGGGCTTTTGTATTTTTGCTAGGCGTAAAGACGCCACTTTCAGGCGTAATTACGCCAGTCACGCGGGAGGCCATGCTTTTTGACACATCACCAGGCGTAATTACGCCAGTACAACAGGCGTAATTACGCCAAACGATTTTTGGTAATTTTTGAGGCTTTCCTTATCTGATGCATGGGATGAAGAAGGTTGATTTACCAAGGCACAATGGATTATTGAGACTTACACGTGCAGAACAAGAGGGAAGGAGGCTAGGGTTGAAGAAGGAAGAAATAAACGACGACGGCTCGGAGCAAAAAGTAGAGATTTCATCACGAGACGGCAGCATTCATCGGAGAACGAAGAATAGCTTTCAAATCGCTTTGTATCTCTAAACTTTTATTAGTTTTTATGGATTCTTTGAACATGTCTATGTGTTTAATTAATTCTAATATGAGCTATTTCTATTTTCTAGGAGACGGTGTAGCTTGTTTTGAAACTACACTTATGATGAATTGATTGAAGTTTATTTGGATTTCCATATGGTTTATTTATGTTTTCCTGTTCTTAATGCTTTTAATCTACTGGCCATGGATTGAATGATGTTATATTTATGATCTGTCACTCGGGAGAGGGGGTTGTGAATATAACAGAAGGAATTCCTATAGTGGTAGTTATATTGTTCGAGAGGCATATAACTCCATAGAAGTCGTTAAAGGAATTACTGCGCTTTTACAATTGTTTGATAATTGATCTTAGATAGGTATATCAAGATTGATGTTAGATGATTACTTCTGCTTAACACTCGGGAGAGGGAGTAGAAATAAATAAGAATTCTCGGCTAGTAAACTAGGAAAATCCATAACATGGAAATCAAGGAATGATAAGTGTAGTGGATGAACAAGTGAAATCGTACTCCTAGATTCGTCTCTAATTGATTTCTTTTCAACTCAATATTTGATTATCGTTAATTAATTGATTTTTATTATTCGCATAACACTCAACCATTCGATTCTCTAAATAAAGCAAATGTTATTTTAATTCAGTACTTAGAATTAACTATATATTCAATCTCTGTGGGTTCGACATCTTTTATACTAAAACTTGACTACCGTGCGCTTGCGGTAAAGGATTTTTACGCGACAATACCTCTAGAGAGCATTCGTACGTATAAATGCTTGAGAAATTGTGTTGTGATAGCTCAGTTTTGTTGGGAGTACCAACGTGAGTGCCAACAAGTAATTTGTATATCTTGGGGAGATCGTGTTGTATGTTGATTTTTGGTTTGGTGCAATGTTGTCGTGGAGACAGTTGGTATCGATTGCGAGTTGATTTGTGAATCAACCGTGGTAAGCACTACTGGTGATGGACCTAGTATTTGCTTCGAGTTAATTGTGAAACGTACGAGGAAACTGTAAGGAATCCAACATCAAAGTGCGCAGCGGAAATAAAATTATGGATTCCTAACCGAGGACCTATACAGAGTATTCATATCGGAATGATTAAAAGAGTATCTACCCTTGTAGCGTGTTTGAAGCAGATTCCACGTTGTAGCACCACGAGTCACAAACAAAAGTTTGCACCTTTGTCTCTACGGTATCCACACGATCAAATCGAACAAGGGACGTTCAAGAACAAGTTGCTAGACTCGTTCTTAAACAAAACAACAACTTCACACGGTTCTCAACCGATAGATAGCGGCCGGAAAACACACGCAATCAAGGCGGCAACCGTGAGTCTCACTCGGAATTGGCGGCGGCCGAGAGTTGCTCGGTGATGGTAGGCGGCCGAGAGCTATATTGTAAATTGCTATTAGGTTTTGTGATAGATGGATTAAATCTTAATCACCTTGTTATCATGATTATATATGTTAGATTTAATTAAGGTTCAAGACTTTCTTAAAGCCTCATGGGCCCAAAACCATGATTTAATTAAATCCTTATAATCAATGTAATTAAGACTTCTTCTTAATTAATTAATTCATCCAATGAATTTAATTCCCCTTATCGATTTAATCTTTTGTGCAACCCGATAGGATCTTGCAATGTTGGCAGTGACATAAAATCTCATTTTATGTCACAAGCAATGAGCGGTATCTAGCAACACATCAAGGCTACCCAAATTACAAGAATGTCATTGACTCGACATGACCTAAGAACTTGTGATAATATTAACCATGTAACTTAATCCCTTTGTCCAATGCGTTTAGATTGAACACGAGTCATGGAATAGTCATACTCGTATATTCAATCTTTATTTCTTGACCTCCAAGTAGAACTAGAATAAACGAATAAGCTCGATATCACATATCGACTCATTCGAGCACGACCATGCATTTTAGTCTTACTTGATCAAGGGCCCAAACACTTCTCATGTTATATAGGAGGGACAAATCATTTCTTGATCAATTAACATCCCTCTACATAATTCGTACGTGTATCCAATATTTGCCTTTATAGTTTACCCTGTTACAAGTAACGTTTGATAATATCAAGATACATAACTCCTTATGTTGAGATCTCTGATGATCTCAAGTCGTAAGGATTACATACATTATTATCACTATGAGAATTGCTTATGACACTCATATAACTATCCATGTAGCATTCTCATGGTGGGTCTATCCAGTACATCGTTCTCTAACATTTACCCATGTGTTGATTTGATATCTCATATCTATGAACAATTCATCAATCAAAACATACTAGTCTTAATGCATTATCATTATCCTAATTCACGATAATACTTGACTAGGGACAATCTTTAAGAACAATATAATATTATTCTAAGGACATTAACTTATATATCAATTCATATTGCACAGATATTCGAATAAGATATAATAATGATTTGCCATTTATAAAATCATAATACATTGTATGTCATAAACAATCATCTAATGACTTGTCTTATGGCATATCCCAACAGAAACGTCCCTAGAGAGATGCTTGAGAGTGTTTGAGTATTATTATGTTAGTACGGAGCATCGTTGGAGTTTGTATACGTCGTGTATACTGATTTGTGAATGAGTGGCGATAGTGGCATTGACACAATATCATGAATTAAATATGTATTGTTAATTCAGGGATGCATTTTGGTATAATGTATCTAGATTGTTCGAACGATGGTTCGAGTATGGAGAGTTGTGGATACATGATACTTTCCTTGTAAGGAAAGAGGTATTGATATACCTGTTTGGAATCTTTGAAAGATTCGATGGGTCAGTGCGCGTGGTGTTGATGTTGAATTCACACCATTAGTCGTTAGTTTGTCAATCATTATTCTACGATGTGAGAATAACTAAATGATTGACAGCCGTGCCTGAGGCTTGTGAGTATTATTGGAGATACCCAAGTCGAGTTGTCTTGAGTATGCATGTGGTGTATTTGGCGTTCATGCATATAATGGTATGTATACATGCAGGCCATCATTTTTATGCTTGTTGAGTAAATGGTTAGTGTGCTTGGACTGGTGAATCTCTTGTAAGAGATTGTGGTATCCTTGAGATTGGTAACCTTAATGGGACGATTTATTCTGAGGAATAAATTGTGAGGTTTTGGTTGACTATCTTCTGAGAAGAGGTTATCGTATTTTGAGTTAAGGAAGTTTGTTGTTAGTTAATTCTATAGTTATCCATGCATTAGAATTTGATTATATCATTGTATTAGAATTGTTGATTCTAAGGGTAAACAAGGGATGACCAGGATTCGAATTCGTTTGAGGTCGTTGTCGACACATGTTGTGAGAATGCAAATGATTTCCTTGCATGTTCTTTGTGGAATCATGCGACTTTGTGGAATTTTTGGTAGTGTTGTGTGGCCAAGATATGATTTCTTGGAACACACTGATGTTGACATCTGCAAAGATGTGCATTTATATTGGTCGGTGGCCGAGGGTTGCCTAGTCCGAGTTGCAAACGGTGCAACTTTGCCTTCGATGAGTAAGATTTTTTGGAGAGGCGGAAATCGAATTTAGTGTGAGTATATTGTTGCATACTGGTTGTTTCCTTCGAAGCGATGTGTATTTGCATCGTAGATCAAGTTGTTGAGATGTCATAAATGTGATATCTATGTTGGAACCATGAATGATTCGAGTAGAGAGCAGTTAAGGTTGATTGACTGCTAATGGTTAGTTAACATCGAGGTATGTTAACATCTTTTTTTAGAAGATAATGCTGGTTTGGGAGGATACCTCAATTCCAGAGTTCGGTGCGAGGTCACTGTCCTCGCAGTTGGTGTTTCTTTCATGACGTAATCGTGAGACGATGCTATGTATCTGAGTTGAGTTGTATTGTCTGTGTGGTACGTTGGGTATGTGTGTAGAAATTTTGAGGACAAATTTGATTAGTGGGGGTAAATGTGATAACCGGATATTAATTGTGGTAATGATGATAATTATCGAATTGAGGTTTTAGGGGATTATTATCCACTGTTGGAATTATTGGAGCCAAGGTTTGAGATTTTATTCTCATTGAGGTGTTAAACATTGGAATTGTGTTGGTAGTGGGATTTGGAGTTTGGGGAAATTTTGGATTGAGGTTTGAGATATAATTGAAGGAGTGTGAGATTTTATTGAATATTATTGTTATTAAAGAGTTTTGGTGCCAGTATTTGAGATTCGGATTGTTGGAGCCTTGGTACTATATATACAAAATGGACTCGGTGTTCAGTCATTTTCTCTCGGTTCACTCCCTCTCATCTCTCTTTTCCGCCTCTCTCTTCCATCCCCTTCCCCTTTCCCTTCCCCCATTTCCTTGAGAAGGAAAATTCGACGGAGGCTCGATTCTTGAAGGATTTTTGAGAAATTAGTTGGGTAATCTTCTTTCCCTTTCGATTGTCATTGTTTTGATAGTAATTTGTAGAGATTGGCCATGAATAAAGACGGGATTGAGTTTTGGGTTTTTAGAGATTTTGGGTTGTTTTGTTATGTTGAGTATTTTTTGTGTTTACTTTAAGGATTTGTAAGTTTTTCGAGTTGTGACTGTTGTTTTGGGAGTTTTTGCTCGAAAAACTCCATTTGGATGTTACAGAGCTCGCCGATCGAGGGCGCCGATCAATCGCGCGTCGTTGGTCAAAAATGTAAGGCGATGAACAGTTCTGGCGATCGATCGCGCAAATCGACCGATCGATCATGGGCATTTA
Source organism: Haberlea rhodopensis (assembly GCA_907163345.1). NCBI lineage: Eukaryota > Viridiplantae > Streptophyta > Magnoliopsida > Lamiales > Gesneriaceae > Haberlea > Haberlea rhodopensis. The sequence continues at coordinate 3,805,874 of CAJQUN010000004.1, read as the reverse complement.
TCGATCGATTGTGTGGACTTGGCGATCGATCGAGCGCGAGCGCAACTCAATGTGAAATTTTCGGTGTCTCTCGATCGATTGAGAGATTTTGGCCAATCGATCACGATGCCAAGTGTTGTGAAAATTTTTAGTTTGTCGTGGAATCAAGACATGCCTTGTCCGAGTCTTTTATGTGTTTAATCATCATGATTTGATGATGTATATGGAGGTTGAGTATGTGCTTAAGTATGTATTGTGTGCACACGATTGATTGTGAATTATGGTATTTGTGTAGCGCATAATCCACCAGGTCTCAGAGCAAAGTCAATGATTGGCTCTTGCTATTGGATTATAAGGTACGTGTGACGTACGAGCATAGTTAAATAAATTACTGTCATTGTTAATGAATAATATTTTATTGTTGCGATGAATTGATATGTGTTATGAATTATGGTGGTGCCGCTGTTGAACGAGCAATTAATATGATGTTGCCGCTGTCGAGCGAGCAATGGTTATGATGCCGCCGTTGTTGAGCATGTGAGAGGTTAGAGTGTCGCCGCTGTTGAGCGAGCGATGTGAACGATGTGATATAATTATGAAATTGTTGATTGAGATGTATTTCATTTCTGTAAATCATTATGGTAATGATTGAGCTATGATTAATTATGGAACTGTCGGTTTTGAATATGAGTATAGTGAATGATTGTAATGATTTAACGGCTTTGGAGTTGATGATCTTGGTTATTGTGAGAACGGGAACAACATTGGAGATCCCATATGGTAATGGTACATACATGGAGTATTTTCTAAATTTGCAGCTTTATATTCTATAAATTATGAATTGTGAGATTGATGATATTGAGATTGTGCTATTGGTATGATCATCCTGTGTGGGGGATGTTCTGTTGAAACAGGCAGAACACGTACAACATTGGCTCTGAAAATGAGTTTGAGCTGTTGAATGGGAATGCTCCCAGGACTGAGGTACCAACGTTGGTATTGGTAATGAGACTGGTACATGTAGATACATATTCATTTATTAAGAGCTCGTGTGTGAACATTTTTTATATGTATATGGCATGTATAAAATTGAGACTTCTCTTTTCAATTACGTATTGCCTGCAATTATTTGAGAATATAATTGCATAATGAATTGAGAATATGATTGGTGCATTGTGAAGTGTACTTTAAGAGTATTTATGTCAAAAAATTTATAAACATCATGTCATTGCTATTGAAGCATGAAATGTGAATTCTCTAATGCTATGAATGTATGCACTAATATAGATGATAAATGCACTAATCACGGGAGTAGGCGTGGGGTCCTTAACATTTAGCATCGTTGTATCCTTCTAATATATCAGGATATCTTGTATAATACAATCCATAACATAAGGTGTACCTTAAATATTTAATTACCCTTGTTAATGCCTTCAAATGGTCATTACTTGGATTGCTAGTGAACCTATTTAGTGACCAACCGCATATGCAATGTCACGACGTGTGCAGTTCATGAGATATATTAGACATCCAATTATCATTGTGTATTCCAATTGCATGACAGGGTCACCATTGTTTTTAGTTAAGTGTAAATTTGGATCACTGATGATGTGTTATTTGCGAGAAATTTCACTAGCGAGATTGCGTCAAACACTCGTCCTTAGATATCTTCGAAATTTTAGTTCCAAGCATTACACTTACTTCACCCATGTCCTTCATTTCAAAATGTTTTATCAACATTTTCTTTGTACTATTGATGATTTCTAAATTGCTTTCCACTATGAGCATATCATCAACATACAAGCATACTATCACATATACTTTAGGTGTGTTTTTCATATATACACATTTATCACACTCGTTAATTTTGAAACCATTTGACAACATAGTTTTGTCAATTTTTTCATGCCATTGTTTTGGCTCTTGCTTAAGCCCTTACAATGACTTAACGAGTATATACACCTTGTTTCATATATATTTCTTCCTCAGGTTCCCCATTGAGGAATGCCTTCTTAACATCCAGTTGATGTATCTCTAAATTGTTTAGAACAGCGATAGCTATTATCACTCTTATGAATGTTATTCTCGTGACTGATGAATATGTGTCAAAGTAATCAATGCATTCTTTTTGTCTAAATCCTTTAGCCACAAGTCTTCCCTTGTACTTATCAATTGAACAATCGGTTTTATATTTATTTTTTTTCAGAATCCATTTGCATTCTAATGATTTACTTCCATCTGCAAGATCAACCAACTCCCACGTATGGTTTTACATTATGGATTCAATCTCGTCATTAATAGCCTCTTTCCACATAGGAGCATCGGGGCTAGATAATGTGTCACCAACCTATCTTGGTTCATTTTCTAAAACATATATCAGTCAGGACTATAAGTCTTTGCCACTTTAGTCCTCTTGCTACGTCGTGGCTCTTCAATTTCTTTTGAGTTCATTGTTAGCTACTTCAAACATCATTTTCTTAGGATATATTTCCTTGTTTGTTTTGTAAGGAAATATTTCTTCAAAAAATACCACATTTCTTGATTCCATGATTGTAACTTCATGCACATAACTTATTTCAGATTTGTGTATCAAAAACCGATATGCACTACTATTGTTAGCATAATCAATAAATACATAATCTATTGTTTTAGGCTTAATTTTTACTTGCTTTTGTTTTGGCACTTCTACCTTAGCCAAGCACCCCCACATTTTTATGTATTTGTATGAAGGTTTGTGACCTTTCCATAACTCATAAGGGTTTTGTCCTTACTCTTGTGTGGTATTTTGTATAGAATGTAGTTGGCTGCATGATTGCAACCCCCCTCCACAAGTTTTGGGGTAATCCAAAACTTATCAGCATAGCATTCACCATCTCTTGCAGAGTATGATTTTTACGTTCAGCGATACCATTTGATTGTGGTGAATATGGGGCAGTGGTTTGGTGAATTGTGCCATTCTCGGAGCAAAATTCGTCAAACGGTGCTCCATATTCTCCACCTCTATCACTTCGAACATTCTTTATCTTTTTGTTTAGTTGATTTTTAACTTCATTCTTGTAGTGTTTAAACACTTCAAAAGGTTTGTCTTTGCTACGTAGCAAATAGACATAACAATATCTTATACAATCATCTATGAAAGTAATGAAGTACCTTTTCCCACATCTGGTTTGCACAAACTTTAGATCACATAGATACACATGAATTTATTCAAGAGGAGTTGTAGTTCTTTCGATTGAATGAAATGACAGCTTCGTTAAATTAGACTCAACACAAGTCTCACACTTATGTTTTATGTTAACATTAATTGAAGTAATAAGTTCAACTTTTACTAATTTTTTCAGTGAATTTAATTTGCATGACCCAAACGATCATGACATAAATCACATGACTCAATCAAATAATAGAGGCACTAACTTTATTACTTTCAAACCGATGGATAACCGTCATTATATTCATTTTGTAAAGGCTTTTCTCCATATAGCATCTTCCTACAAAAACTCCATTTTTGGAGAGTATAATTTTTTCAGATTCTAAAACTAGTCTAAAACCAGCATTACTATATCCGATCCAGATATCAGGTTCTTACGGATGCCAGGAACATGTAGGACGTCAATGAGAGTCAATTACTTTCCCGAAGTCATCTTTAACCACCTTCCCCAATACAATGATTGGAGATGTTGTCAAGTTTCCCATGCAGAGTTAGCGCCCAATTATTGGTGTATATATGGAGAACATGGCTTTGTCGAACCGACAAACCAATCCATATGATTGTCCACCAAGTTTGCTTCAAAGATCACAACGGTTAGCATTAGATCATTCAAGTCATTCGAGATCCTATCATGTTCGGTCACATTGACTTGATCTTTTGCTTTCCCACGATCGTCTTTGTTACAACAATCCTTTGCCATGTGATTTGGTATTCTACACTTGTAGCATTTACCTTTGAACTTCTTCGCCGTGCCATTTTTGAGGCCATACCGTCAAACTTTCGCTTTGATCGGGTTGTTTGTTCAACTAGGTTAGCCGATGGTTCCATTTGAAACCTACCCGCATTCCTCTCGGAAACCTTTTTATCCTCCTCGATTCGTAGTCAAACCACAAGATCTTCAAGGCTCATCTTCTTTCGTCTGTGTTTGAGATAGTTCTTGAAGTCCTTCCACATAGGAGGCAAATCATTGCGGTGACTTGGAATGAATCACTTAGACTCATTCTCTCCTCATGAATATCATACAAAATCACTTGCAGATCTTGCACTTGCGCCATCACAGGCTTGGTGTCAACCATCTTGAAATACAGGAACTGTCCAACTATGATTTATTCATGCCGGCATCCTCGAATTTGTACTTCTTTTCCAGCGATTTCCAAAGTTCATTTGTTGTTTCACAAGACAATAACTGTTATATAATTTATTGTCTAACCCGTTTAGGATGTAGTTCTTGCAGAGGAAGTCGCTTTGATTCTATGCATCAATTGTCTCCCCCTTTTGGGTGTCGGTATCTCCTTCTTCAACCGTAGGAACATCATCGGTCAAGAACCATGCCAGATTCAATGTGGTCAAGTAAACAATTATCTTTTGTTGCCACCGCTTGAAGTCATTCCCATTGAACTTTTCAGGCATTTCACCATGATGAACGTGAGTCGTTGTTGCACTCGAAGAAGCCATTTGTTGCTGATATTATCTTAAGATTGTAGTACAAAACTTTATGGGTGTGTGTATATTAGGAATGTATCAAGCAATAACAACAATGGCTTTTTGGAACAGATATCGCGACGAGATTTAGAATCCTCGTTCTTAAGACAATATTGCACCGCTATGATGCTAACGGTTGACAATTTATCTCCAAAGATACAACGACTTATGACTTTTGATATGAGCACTTCAAATCATATCTCTCAAACCACAAATGTTTGAAAGCACTCAAACTTGAACAAGAAGTAGGATGAACAAGATGTACAAATTTTGCTCTTGAATGTGATGTGATTTTTCGGAAAATCTGATTCCAATCTGTCAAGGGGTTGTTCATTATATATTAGACCAAGTAATGCCACATATGAACACCAAATGGAAGCAATAATTCAGGAAACATGTAAGTTAAAATTAAATATATTGAAATATGTAGAACATAAGGTGAGATTAGCCAGCTACATATTTGCTTTACTATGGGGGATCTTGAAGGGTTGGGTGCTCTATTCACGATTGTTTTGGGTCCAAATATGAGATTTAAATTTTTTCTTTTATATGGGGGGTGTAGATTTTCGTAAATATTTTTGGGCTACTGTCCGGAATCTAATCCGAGTAGTTTCAAATGGGGACATGAGGTTTTACCATCTGGCTAAGGTTCGAGGCTCCAAATCCGAGATTTTTGATTATATGAAAAGGGTTTATTTTCTGTTTATTCATGCATTTAATTTTGAGAAAGAGAGCTTCCTTCAGTCTAATACTAGATAAGTGGATCGGATTCAATTTGCTTCTGGGTCATGATCATTCAAATGCTGTAAAATATATGCTTTGACCCCTTTCTAACTTTTGGAACCGCACCAATATTTAAAGGTACCATTTTTCAATTAATTAGGTTTTTTTGAGTGGATTATTTTTTTTAATCTTTTATATACTCAAAAAATTGAATTTGAGTAAAATCAAATTCCAATAGGACTAATTTCAATCTGACAAGTACGAATCACATATATTAAAGGTTAAGAAGCAAAAGGCTTATCCAAGAAAGCGTTTGTAGTCCAACGGTTAGGATAATTGCCTTCCAAGCAATAGACCCGGGTTCGACTCCCGGCAAACGCAGTTCGGTCTTTTTATCCGTTTGTTCCCTACTTCGCATGCAATTGTTTATCCACTGTATTATTATTATCTTAACAATGTTTTTAATATTATTGTAAAATAGGTTTACGAGGGATAAATTTGGTAATTCCATCTTTTCGAACTTAATGATGATTATGTCCGATAAATTTTGCATTGCACTGGCAATATAACACATGACAGACACTCTGCGGACTGAAAATAGGTATTTTACTTGGTTAATTATATTTGTATAATCTCAGTTTAAGTATAATAGTTTTAGTTCTATTCACTTGTCCTCGATTGTATTAAATTTGACCCTTCGATTTGGGCTTTGTGTATACATAACTTAGTTGCCTTCTTCCACGGGAGTTCTCATTGCAAAAAAAGAAAGTGTGGGCTGTATTGAGAATCAAAATATTTTCAAAGTTTGAGATGATAAAAATTATGTTAGTTATTTGTATGTGATGAGATGTATCAAGCTGCGAAGCTAGATGTAGATCAAAGCCTAGAACAAACGGTGATTTACCTATTCTTTAAAAACTCGATTTTTCTAACCAAGTCAAGCACTAGAGTTTTGGTCAAACCATAATTATAGTTATTTGGTCAAGCCAACTACTTGATGTTAAGAGATAATATTGAGTTAAATTAATGAGATAATATCGAATTATAGTATCAAAATCCTTTAGATATTAAGATGTGACTAAATCTCAAAGGTAGTAGGTTACTAGGACTTCTGAAGCTTACACTTTATAAATATCAGAGTAGCTTTCTATGCGAAAACGACTTGAAAATCTCTCAAAATTCACACAATTTTTGAAACACACACTAGCACACACTAAAATATGTGAATTTTTCAGCAAGGAAATGAGAGGAAATTTGTCGCGTTTTTGCCACCCTAATTCATTCAAACATGCAAGAATAGTTTCTGATCTTTGTAATTGGGCTTTTGTTATATATTCATTTCGTTTTTGAAAGAAATCATATTTATGTTTTAAAACTTCAATCGATTTTGTGAATTATGTTGAAACTATGATGTTCTGATGAAAATTATTATTTTTTAAGCACTCTAAATTTCAAAATCTAATTGGAAGGAATTCCATGTTATGACCCTGATATAGTGGGATTATAACCGTTTTTCTGACCTGATACGGTGGTTAACCATTGTACTGGGAAGTCCAGACCCTTTATTCGTGGGAAGTCCAGACCCTTTATTTGTGGGTCATCTCTAAGATAGTTAATTATAGAGTGTATTACATTGTTACATCGATTGACCCCCGCTTGCTGAGTATTTTTCGAAATATTCACCTCACTCCCCAGATAAAAGCGAATAAAAATCGAGGAAGAAGATCAAATCAGTTTTTGAGATAATGATTTAGTTGATGTTGTTCAAGATGCGATGCCATTGATTTGTAAAGATCCCGCTGATATTTGTAAGATATATTTATTTTATAGATAAAAGACTTGTTTTAGTTGAATTCTGTATTATAAGACTTGTTGATTTTGAGTTGTTATTTAGAATCAACGTTGGTATTATCGAAATCGGTTTCTAGGCGTGATATATTCTGCAAGTGATTGTTTTATGGAACATGTTTTATGTATGATAGTTGTGTATTCGCTTTCTAGAATTTCGTGTATTTGGTTTTGAACACCTAATGGTTAGAGTGTACTATATTTGATAATAAATTTTATCTTTTATTAAAAAATATATGGATGAGCGAGTATTAGACATTTGCGGAACTACAAAATTTGTTAAATGGACCATACCTAAATTATCAATGGCCAACTTTAAAACCGATGCTTCTACAAGGAATGTCGTGGTACTTTGGGTGTTGGATGAAATTCATGATCGAAAATTTATTTCATCTCTTTTTTAATTTTTTTATATATTAACATAACAACTAAACCTTTAATCTTAATAAATTAGGTAGAATACATAAATCATATGAAAAATCAAATCAAATCAGATACATACATTAATCTTCTCCAAAAAAAGCTTGTACACTTACATAGGGGCAGTGAAGTCATTTCACTATAAATATTCAGACAAGTAGCCATTAACTTAAGTTACACTCTGTCAGAGAATCGTCCCAAGCGAAAACTTCGACCTCTATCTCGCAAGAAGATCGTTTGACTTTCTAGTCCACGTTAATCCCCCCAATGGGTAACTGCAGTCTTCAGTCCGCCGCCACCACTTCATCATCGGCACAAGCCAACGGCGGAGCTACAGATGGCACCATCACCGTCCTACCTTCGAACGCGCCACCACCTCCCCGCCGTCCCCTCCCCACCGGTCCAGGCCGCGTCCTCGGACGACCCATGTCGGATATCCACTCCGTCTACATTTTTGGCCGAGAACTCGGCCGGGGTCAATTCGGAGTGACCCATCTCGTGATCCATCGCTCCACGCGGTTGACCTATGCCTGCAAGTCAATCGCTACAAGGAAACTCGTGAACGCCGATGACGTGGCGGACGTCCGCCGTGAGGTACAGATCATGCACCATCTCACCGGACACCGTAATATTGTGGAACTGAAAGAAGTGTTTGAAGATCGTCATAACGTGCATTTGGTGATGGAATTGTGTGGCGGCGGCGAGCTCTTTGATCGGATTATTGCTAAGGGGCATTACTCGGAGCGCGCTGCGGCGGGGTTGTGTAGGCAGATTGTGACCGTGGTGCACGCGTGTCATTCCATGGGGGTTATGCACAGGGATTTGAAACCTGAGAATTTCTTGCTTTTGAGTACTCGCGAGGATTCACCGCTCAAGGCTACTGATTTCGGGTTGTCAGTGTTTTTCAAACATGGTAGTGTTTTTATGACCGAGTAACTATAGACCTTTTTTTTGTCATTGAAGTTGTTTATACTGATTTTCTTATGGGAGAAATCTGTTAGTATTTTTGTCGAATTAGATGATAATTGTTTCAATAGTTTAGAATTGTGAAGGATGATATATTGATATATATAGTGAGCAATATCGCGGTCTTTAATGTAAATTTTTTTCTGGTTTATACAATGTTGTCAGGCGAAATTATTAGAGTAACAATACGGGAGAAATTTTTATCCTGCAGTAGTTAGCTTGTGATTCCTTGATCTTCTTAATCTGAATTCCTTGTTTCCATGGTCTTTCAAGTCATTACTTGTAATGTGAGAAAGAGTTTGCACTAGCACCGTTATGGAAAATTCGGAAATTTGCTTGGTTAGGCATAATGTTATTGAAACTCTAAATATAAAGGCGGCTCTTCTTATTTGTTTGATCACTTTCTTGATTAGACTCTAGGACAGAAAATAGAAACTATCATCGTTTTTCTTGCTTGTGCAAACTGAAAGCCAGCCTTGATTTTAATGTACATAAAATAGTTAATAACGGGTGGACAGGTCATTCTGATAATACATCATATAAACACCAAAAGCCCAATACCTGAAATATTTTAATATTTTGTTGATAGAAACTCTCTTCTTATGATCTCTTACTTAATGTCTGAACAATGTATGATGTATCCAAGGGAAAACAGATTTGGGAAGAAAGTAGTTCTATCCGATTTCTTGACAAAATGCTAAATTATACACTCGTAAATAATGTATACCGACTGCAGGAGAAGTATTCGAGGATCTCGTTGGTAGTGCATACTATGTGGCTCCTGAAGTGTTGCGCCGAAATTACAGCGCCGAAGCGGATATTTGGAGTGCTGGAGTGATACTCTATATCTTACTAAGTGGTGTTCCACCCTTCTGGGGAGGTATCGTTTTTTTATCTATGTTTCGTTATTTTTAACTTAGTTATTAAAATTAGGCTCATAATGTTAATGTGGGGGGTGCAGAATGGAAGTGCTCGATTGAGGAATGGAGAACAAAATGAATTCATCTACTTAGATTATTATCAAGATTTACTAGCTGTCAGTGATATATTGGTGATGTCTTCACTTTTATTTCCAGAGAATGAGAATGAAATTTTTGAAGATGTTTTGCGTGGACACCTTGATTTTGTATCCGAACCTTGGCCATCGATATCAAATAGTGCCAAAGATCTTTTGAAAAAAAATGATACAAGCAGATCCTAAAGATAGGCTTACGGCAGTTGAAGTCTTAAGTAAGTGTCTTTCTTTGTTGTGTATGAACATATGCCAGGATATCCGTCTATTATGCGAAAATGGGAACCAAGATTAATCTGCATTTTATCTGGCATCCCCGTACTCCATATCGGACATGTATAAGATGACGCATACTTGTATACCTCTTACTTTGAAATATTTTTATACATATTGTAGTCTCATGAATTGAGCTCAAAATTCGCGATATAGAGAAATTTATAAAAAACTTTGGTAACGTTGTTTGGTTATTTTCTGGAAATGTGTTACTGGAGATTTTATTATAGAATATCTTGTATGCTTAGAAAAAGAAATGTCAATAATTAGTTTCATTTCTAGATATGGAAATCGCTTCCAATAATGAAACCAAACATAGGCTTCTTATCTGTCTTTTTCTTTCATTTCATTATCAAAGCGTCTACCACTTGTATAACAAAGTCCAACTTCAAAAAATACAGACCATCCATGGATGAGAGAAGACGGAGATGCATCAGATAAGCCTCTTGACTTCTCCGTTTTAAGTAGAATGAAGCAGTTCCGTGCAATGAACAAGCTCAAGAAAGTAGCTCTCAAGGTCAAAATATATTCTTCACGTCCCACAAGTGCAAATTTTATGCTTGTGACGAATTCTAAGCCTTTGTATTTTCTAGGTAATTGCAGAAAATCTTTCTGAAGAAGAAATCATAGGCTTGAAGGAGATGTTCAAATCTATGGATACAGATAACAGCGGAACCATTACTTTTGAAGAATTAAAAGCCGGTCTACCGAAGCTGGGTACCAAACTCTCTGAGTCGGAAGTGGGACAATTGATGGAAGCGGTACACTTCTGAATCTCTTTTCAGCCTTATCCCCTATCTTATAGTTTTATACGTTATTCCATCCTTCTGTATTATCAAAGCTATTTGAAGGACAATAAACTTCACTATTTGGTTGGACCAGTTGGCCTATTGTCTTATTATGCGTGATACTGAACCGGAACATGGTGGCGTTTGAGGTGCCATACAATTTAAAATATTTAAGTTTCAGTGAAACATTTGTTTTTGCAATTGGTTAATGTCACTTGTTCGATCATGATTGTAAGTTGGAAGTGGAACAATTGCTGGATTTGTAGCACTTCTTCATGTTGCTCTGTTTAGCTGCCTACGAGATACAACGATTGAATTGAGATGCTTAAGCTGCTATATGGTTTATAGTATTTGGGTTTTACATTTAGTAGCGTTAAGTGCTACAATCACCATCAGCTTGATTATATTCAAATTTTCCTTGTGGTACATGAAAAGGTGTCTAGCATAACATTTAGGGTATAAAATATGGGCTGCTGTTTTGTGAAAATTTTCTTCTCTTCAATATGTTCTCTTGCAGTAAAAATGCCACAGGTTATTGTCTCTAAAAATTGGAAGATGCTTATTGATTTTAATCATGAAAATTAGCTTTCGAAGGTTTGCTAGCTAAAACTCATGAGGTGTGTTTGCAGGCTGATGTAGATGGAAATGGGACAATAGATTACATTGAATTTATAACAGCAACAATGCACATGAACCGAGTCGAGAGAGAAGACCATCTGTACAAAGCCTTCGAATATTTCGACAAGGACAAAAGCGGGTAACACTTGGTTTTCATCCACCTTTCTACTTATTATGGTGGATAATATTCACAGTTTTCTAATGCTTGCCTCTGAAATTAGGTATATCACGATGGAAGAACTCGAGCATGCGTTGAAAGAATACAACATGGGTGATGCTAAAACGATTAAAGAAATCCTTGCAGAAGTAGACACAGACCATGTAAAGTTTTCTTCTTCCCTTCATCATCAGTAGCAAGCTGTAGTTTTATCTTCGGCATCCATGTATTGACCCTTAGAAAGTAGGAAATAATGAGAAAAATGTGTATATATAATGATTATGAGAATAAACGGTTTTTCTTGTTGCGAAGTCATATGTTATTTATCATTATGTTTCTCGACAGGATGGAAAGATAAACTATGACGAGTTTGTCGCAATGATGAGAAAAGGCAATCCAGATCTGGTCACAAATAGACGGCGCAAATAGAATCAATGCGTGATTCTTAACCAAAATTATGCCTGTTTTGAAGGGTTTCAACTGTTTCCTTGTCTGTGGTCACATCTTGCTGCACCGGACAAAAGAGGCGCCTTCAGTTATCCGTATAGCCAATCGATCGGGGAGGTCCTTAGTGCTTTTTCTTTATTTGTTAATACCTTTTAATTTCTGGAGATCATCACTTACTTTGATTGATTATTTACTCTTGAGATTGAAGTACAGGATGTGCTTATATATTTCATGTGTTTTTCACAAGAAGTTTTGAACTGTTGGATTATCAATAAAAGACCAGAGGTGTCTTTTTTATATCTGTTTGAGCTTGAAAAGCCTTCTTATTTCTTCGTAAAACTGTAATTAACTATCCATATAATTCTAAAGTTAGGCTTGAACGAAGAGCTGCACCTAGATGATACATTTGACTCCACTTCATGAACTCGAGTTCTGATACTTTCTGATCAAGTTCTTCCATCGACTTCACAACTCTTGGCATGGCGGAGCAGAGGCTGAGAAAGTTTGTGATGTCCGCGAAATGGGATAGGATGATTGGAATCCACCATTTCTGACAGCTGGTGGTGGTGGAGACCAGGACAACGGCTTGGAATATGCAATATAACTTGACATTTTGAAGTGTTTTGGCTTCAAGATTTCTTATTCTCTGTTCGTTTTTCTTGTTTGTTTCACCTAATAATTTGTTTCGCTCGGGGATTTGATGATCTGAAATGATTTCCTCTTGATTTTCATTCATTGGGATTTCATTAAATTATCTATAGCCAGGGGCGTAGCCAGAAATTTTATATTGGGGGGCTGGAGGCAAAGGCATTGCGGGGGTGAAGGAGGCGACAACCCCATTGTGGGGGTTCGGGGCGGAGCCCCAAATTTTTTTTTTATATAAACACTTCGTTCATATACTCGTTAGTTATTATTTTATAATATCTTTCTCTACATATATAAATTTTATTCACCATTTAATTTTCAATCTTCTGTATAAATATTTCATAATCCATTTAATCCAATTTCAAATTAACATATACAATGGGTTTTAATATTAGATAGAAAAAAATATACCAGAATTTTTTTTAAAAGAACTAGAGTTTACAAAAAAAATTATGTATATCTATATATTTTTAAAAAATAAGCTTAAAAATGGGACCAATAAGTATTAATTTTTTTTTAAAAATAATTTTAATATTAAATTCTGTTTAAATAAATCAAAAAATATTATGTAATTAAAATCCAAAAGTTTTATAAAATGAGCTTCCTAAGTTTTGAATCCGCGACCCAATAGTTAACATATCAACATTTTTCCACCTGCACCACACCCCTTCACACGTTAATTTTAGACAAAATATATATATATATAATAATTCTGGGTAGCCCACACTGTAGATCCGCCCCTGTCTATAGCTTTAGGGAGGATGTTAATACTTCAGTAGCGATTCGCAATTAAAATTTTATATGATAATTCTAGCCATAAATGATTTTTTCTTATTATTATTATTATTATTATTATTTTTTTGCAATTACCCATAAAATACGCTAGTGAAAATGAATTGCATTTTGTAGGGTAGGAAAGTATTAGGAAATTTTAAAGTTAAATTGCCCCCACTATTTTTTTTTTTTAAACAATTACAGTTTTTGTCCATCGAAAATTGTATTTACCCCCTCTAAAATTATGTTCGACCCCTCTAATATTTGTTTGCATAATATTTTTATGTTATTATTTTTTACCCCTAAACAAAAAATCTAAATTCACTATACTAATACTTGATTGATATTTAACGAATATATATTAGATCCATGCTTTTACAGACTTAGAAAATAATATCAAACATATATAACATAAATCCACATATAGATAAAATTTCTACCAAATGGAAATGTAATTATCATGTAAATTTAGGCTATTTATCATTAGACATGAATGTTTTTATTGGAGAATCTTTATTTACTCTGCATGTTATCTTGTTAATAGCATTGCACCACTATTTACCTTTGCACGTTCTAATGTACGAGGATGTTGCTGTTAGAGAATAAATAATAAATTTTTCAATCTCTCTACAAGCTCGAGCTTTTAGATGAGACGACAATTCTTTATGGTATCAGAGCATCTGGCTAACACCAATGTCATGAGTTCAAAACTCACAAACAACAATTCCACTCATATTAAATGTTCACTTGATGGGCCTCCCAGAAAAAAGAGGAACAAATCGGTCCACAAGTGAGGGGGGATGTTATAGAATAAATAATAAATTGTTCAATCTCTCTACAAGCTAGGACTTGAGACGACAATTCTTTAGTTGCCTCCATATGATATTCTTGGTGTTGTGAATCTATTACCCACCATTCTCTTCGTAGCCTGGGAGTGGCTTTGTATCCTGGGATTAATGAAATAGAAAACCATATTTTGTTGCTACATTAGTCCATAGCAAAGTGTTAAACCACAAACAACCTAATTTAATAATTTGTGTTGTCTCTTCTGGTTAACGTCACATAATTTACTCAACATTTAGTACTTGTGAATCTGTGATTCTTGCAGAAGTGTAATTGTCCACCTAATTCCCACTCAACTTCTGCGAAATGAATTACTTTTTGTTCAGTTCTAACCTCTATTTTGGTGGGATGCAGTTAAAATTTCTGATCAAATGTAGTTGGAAGATACAACTTTCATTAAATGTCCAGTTCCTATATAGCCTCTACTTATAACACATAAGGGTTCCTTTTAGATGAACTTCGACTGGAAACATGCAAAGGAATTTTGTACAACTGTTGCTTCTTTTTTCCTATGCAACTCTCCTTCACTCCCTCCCTCTATCAACGAGCTCGAGATGGATCATAGATGAGCCCACCAGACATCGAGTGAAGCTCGTTTGCGCCAATTGGGCTGCCCACCTCGAGCCCATGTTGGCAGAAGGGCTCGATAAGCAGCCCGTGGGTCATATCGTAAGGAATGTTGCGTCAATGGGCTTCAACTGCGTAAGGCTCACATGGGCAACGTACATGTTTACCAGATATGCTAATGTTACGGTGACCCAATCTTTTACTAGCCTTGGGCTTCGAGATGCTATGGAAGGGATAGCCCGTAATAATCCTCGATTTTTGAACCTTACCGTCGTTGAGGCCCAATGGGCCTTAATTGAAGAACTTGGGCTGCATGGTGTGATGGTGGTGCTTGATAACCAAGTCAGCCGGCCCATGTGGTGTTGTAGTGATGATGATGGAAATGGATTCTTTGGAGACAAGTATTTTGATGCAAAAGAGTGGTTGCAAGGCTTGGCTATTGTTGCAAAGCGTTACAAAAATACACAAATGGTACGTTACTCTCTCGTTTACATCAAGGGCAACAAGAGGGAATGCAATTGTTCTTCATCTCAAATTAAAAAAAAAAATCAAATTTTATGTGCATCTGGATCTTACCAATGTCTAGCTTTTTGTTGAAAAATATATCTATTTGAGCAATAATATTATATATTTCATGAAAGCATTAAGTTAAACAACTTACTTTTAAGGGGCAATCTCGGGCCACTTTGGGCCTAATGTATGCGGTAATCCCTTACAATGCAATAAGCTGTTTCCGCTACTCGAACTCGTGACCTCCAAAGTCACATGACAACAACTTTAACCATTGAGGCATGCGTCAACGTCAACGTAAACCGTCAAGGCTCACCCTAAACAACTTATTTTACTTGTATATGATAATTTGTTTGTTTTTGCTGAATAATCATTTTTGTAGCATCTTATGTTTAATTGAAAAAATGAAAACAGGTTTTTTCTTCGTTGTAGGTTGTGGCGATTAGTATGAGAAACGAGCTACGTGGTCCACTCCAAAACGAGACCATATGGTATCGAAATATTAAAGAGGGGGCAAGAACCATACACAAAGTGAATCCGAATATCCTTGTGATCATTTCGGGCTTACATTACGATCTTGATTTTACTTTTCTAAAGAAAAGGCCATTAAATCTAAATTTTCAACACAAATTAGTTTATGAAACTCATCGGTATTCGTTTACTGAGGGACAAACAAATTCGTGGTTAAATGAACCATTGAATAGATTTTGTAAAAGTGTAATTCAAGAATTACAAAATAAAGCTGGTTTTTTGGTTGAGGATGGGAATAAGGCTCCTTTATTTGTTAGTGAATTCGGGATTAATCAGTTGGGGGTGAACCGGGCCGATAATGTTTTCTTGGGCTGTTTTTTGGGCTACTTGGCGGAGATGGATCTGGATTGGAGTATTTGGGCTTTACAAGGGAGTTATTATCTGAGAGATGGGCTTCATGGGCCTGAAGAGACTTATGGAATGCTAAATTATAGTTGGAGCTCACTTAGAAATCCGAAATTTCACCACAAACTTCAGTTTATTCAAAGGCATTTACGAGGTAACATTTCATGTCACGTCTCATTCTTATCATATAAAACACTTCAAATATGTATACAAAATTTTAAATTTCTTTCATTTTAAAAAATTATGTTAAAAATGGTTTCTTCCTTGGGTCTCCAAAAAGTAATTCAGATTGTGTAAATTTTTTTATCTTTTAATTAGCATTTAAAAGAATAACCAAGTGTTGATTTTGTTTTAAAATATTTATTAAAAGTTACTGTTGAGAGTTGTCACACATTGAGAATTTACAAGCCTTGTTAGCTTTTATTAGATATATGAGTTACTCCATTAATTACCAATTGATTTTGAGTTGGAACGCCATATATTCTTAACATGGTATCAGAGTATGTTTTTATGTGATTGACTATTCTGTCTACATGCTCACCATTCCCCGCGTTATCAATCCAGATGTTTGACTTATATAATGTCATGCGTGAGGGGGCGTGTTGAGAGTTGCTACACCTCGACAATTTACAAGCTTTGTTAGCTCTTTATAAGATATATATGATTTACTACGCTCATTATCATTTGTTTTGAGTTGTAACCCCAAATATTCTTAACAGTTACAAAAAAGTTAGTTGTTAATAGGAATGCTACAAAAAAAAAAAAAAATTGATTTAGCCCATCCCTACTCAAAAAAAAAAAAATTTCAGTGTTGATTTTGTTTTAAAAATATACTTATTAAAAGTTACAAAAAGTTGGTTGTTATTAGGAATGCTTCATTCCTAGCGTGTATGTTTAAATGTAGATCCTCATTCGAAAGTGCCAACGTACTATATATTGTACCATCCATGGAGTGGCAAATGCATCGAAGCCAAGAATTCTCGAGTTTACGCAACGGATTGCCGGAGTTTTAGCCGGTGGAATCATGCCGGAAATAGAAATCCGATTCAGTTAACTGGCTCCAAATTATGCCTATCTGCCGCGGGAAATGGGATTCCAGCGATCCTTTCCGACAATTGCACGGAAAATCAAAGTCAATGGGAATTGGTCTCCGATTCCAAGTTTCAACTTGCAAGTAAAGATGAAAAGGGAACATATCTGTGCCTGGAACTGAACCCCGACAACCCATCAATGATTATGACAAATAAGTGTTTGTGTTTGGACGATGATACTGATAATTGTGGAGAAAATCCTGAGACTCAGTGGTTTAAACTTATTTTAGCTAATGTTTAGTAATTATTTATTATTGTTGTTATTATTATTTTTGTGATCAACTCTAATTAAATTTCATTAAGAAAAGATTTCAATGCTATTGTATTCATTGCATTCACAATTTATGATAGACACAATTAATGTTCTGGCCAGATAAAATTTTGAAAATTGTAGCTATAAATGATCTATAAATACATATAACGAATTAGGAAGGAGAAAGTCACGTATTTTGCATTTAGAGTATGATGTGAATTTTTTTCAAGTATACAAGTACCACATTAATATATGGGACGAATTGCACCAAAGTGGAATCACGTTTAAAAGATGAGCGTGACAGAGATGTTTATACTCCATTGGATGTGTAGTAAGATCAGAAGAGATGAAATAATGAATGAAGATATTCCAAGCTGAAGTATAGAAGATACGATGCAAGAAACTCGTTACTCTGGTTTGGTCACGTACGACGTAAAACCCAGTAAATGAATATAGAAGATAAGATGCAAGAAAGCCTAACATTATTTTGAAGCCAAAAAGTCGAGTTTAAAGGAGTCAAAATAAATTATATTATACTTGAAAACACGTAGTTAATTTTCGAGTTCATATTCATCAGGAGCGAAACTATTAAAACATGTGAACCGAACCCTGTAACTGAAAAACGAAATTTTTCTTTTTAAAACCGAAAACGAGCCAAAAAATTTCGTTCTATTCGGTTTGAAACGAAATCGTTCAGTTCGGTTTGACCGGTTAACCACACAGTTGTATATAGAGTAATTTTAGTTTTTTTTTTTCATTTTCGGGAATCAACGAAATTCTCTCCGAACTTGCATGCAACACAAAATCTAATATTAAATATCCCCATTTCAAACTTAAAAATTACATTCAACACATTATCTACAGTCAGATTTCTCCGCAATCTGTGGATTCATTTGCGAATAGTAATATAGTATTTTCAAAGTTTTGAGGATTATTTTCTAAAAAATTTCCATCTTGTTTTTTAGTTTTGTCCACATAATGCATTTTTACATTATTTTCACATTGCCCTAAATTATTAAATTATTTTCCATCCGTCTTTTCCCGATTTTTCAGAGAAACTGAGCAAG
The DNA here is from genome assembly GCA_907163345.1 of Haberlea rhodopensis. Lineage (NCBI taxonomy): Eukaryota > Viridiplantae > Streptophyta > Magnoliopsida > Lamiales > Gesneriaceae > Haberlea > Haberlea rhodopensis. Next base: position 3,787,327 of record CAJQUN010000004.1, on the reverse strand, counting down.
CGTATATTATAAATTTATATGTTATAATTACATGGAACTAATCAACGCACGAATATTAAGCTAGGATTATTAAAGCTACTTTTTTTAGTACAAATCAGAAGAAGTTTTATGTTTGGATGCAGTAGTTACATTTTATTTTTTGTTTTTTTGAGGAAAGTTAAAGTAAAGCCTTCGAAAACTTATTTTTTTGGTGTTTTATTTGTTTTTAATATTATAAAAATACAAAATGAAAACAACTCAATTAATAGCTTTTTTTATTATTTAAAATATCCCCCCATTCGCATTTTATATCTTCAAATTTTGAAACAATACACGCTATTAAAAATGAAATATGTATATAGAGCAAATTAAAAAAAAAAATGATCACGTAGAATTGAACTTTTTCAATAATACTCCCAAATTTTTACGATTAATCAAATATCGTCTCACATAAATTGTTTTAATAAAATAATATCACATAAATATTTTTAAAATTTAGTCCTACATAAATTATGATTTAACAAAAGTAGTTTCATAATTGAATAAGTGATTTTGAGAACATCTTGATTAAAAGCAAAAGTTTGAGATAAATATTGATTAAAAACAAAAGTTTAGGACCATTTTTGATTAAAAACGATTTCCATGTGACAATATTTGATTAGTATTAAAAATTTGAAACTAGTATTGCAAAGATCACTTGATGTCATATGACATATTGACTTCCTCGGGTAAAATCCCCCCAAGAACCTAACAAGTCATATACCGAACATGAGGACATCGAACAGATAGCACCGAGCAGGGTTTTACCGAACAACTGCTAAACCCTCCTTGGTTTTCTGGTCAAAGATTAGCGGAAGACCCGGGGATAACAAACAAATCAACCGGCGTGAATAAATGTGCAGTAATGGGTCACGGATTTCTCGGACAAGTTTGGCCCCAGTTAAGCCACCATCAGAGGATATCGTGTTTCGGTTCTCCCACGAATTAATCACTGGGAACAACCATATAAATACCAGCGGATGATCTCATTGAAGGGGGTTGGATTTTTCTATGCAAAAAGACTCCGAAGAGAGCATATTCACTTTTGAAAAATTAGCATTGGCTCTAGTTATCACTGCGAGAAGGCTTCGGCCGTATTTCTTATCTCATCCTATCATGGTGGTGGCGAGTAATCCCTTGGGAAGGCTCCTGTCAAAGGCAAAAATTTCAGGGCGGATGGTGAAATGGGCCACAGAATTGAGTGAGTTCGATATTTCTTATCAGCCTCGAACTACCATCAAAGCTCAGGCCTTGTCAGATTTCTTGGTAGAGGTGGCTTATACTCATGAATAAAAAGATTGGAGCTTGTTTGTAGATAGATCATCTACTCAAATAGGAAGCGGTGCATGAGTTATACTCATTAGTCCAGAAGGAGAAGAAATTGTCGTAGCTATCCAGTTCGGTTTTCATTCCTCAAACAATGAAGCCGAATTCGAAGCTCTCCTATCAGGTTTACGGGTAGCATTAGACGCCGGAGCTCGGAAAATAAAAGTGTTCATGGATTCAATGCTGGTTGTTCAACAAGTAAATGAGGTATACAAGGTAAAATAAGAAAAGTTGAAAAAATATGTGGAGAATGCCCAAACATTAATGACTCAGTTCCAAGAGGCGGAATTGAAGCAGATACCGAGAGAAGATAATAACCGAGCCGATGCACTCGCGAAATTGGCTAGTTCTATTCACGAGTGGAAGAACAGGAAAATACTGGTACACGACCTTTTAGTCTCGCGCATAGCTATCAACAACATAATGAGTCTGGAGCCCTGTATTATATCCGATTGGCGAGAGCATATCATTAAATTTTTGAAAAACAAGGAGTTGCCATCTGATCTGAAGGAAGCTGCTCGAGTGAAGAGAGTGGAGAGGCGTTTTGTATTAGCAGAAGGCAAACTGTTCAAAAAAGGATTTTCAACTCCCTTCATGCAATGCACATCAAAACAAGAAAGAGAACATTTGCTCAAGGAGATTCACGAAGGCTGTTGTGGAAATCATCTGGGAAGCAACAATCTCGGTTTTCGTTTTCCTTGTGATGGACCTGGATTATATCAGAAGGCTTTTCGAGCTGGATACTATTGGCCCAGCATGAAAGAGAATGCCGAGGGAATTGTGAAAAAGTACAACAATTGCCAGAGACATGCAAATTTATCTCATGTGCCCGCAGAGGTCTTAAATAACAGTGTTATTTATTGTCCCTTCGATCAATTGGGGATGGACATCATCGGACCTTTTCCTCTTGCCGCGGGACAAAGGAAATTCCTTCTGGTAGCAGTTGAATATTTCACAAAATGGGTAGAAGCTGAGCCTTTAGCAAAGATAACTGAAGAAGAAGCCAGTAGATTCATATGGAGAAGCATAGTGTGTCGATTTGGAATACCGAGTAGAATAATTTCCGACAATGGAAGGCAGTTTCAGGGGAAGAAAGTGTAGGATTGGTGCGAAGATATGAAAGTCAGGCAAGTATTCACGTCAGTGGCCTACCCGCAAGCAAATAGACAAGTCGAAGTTATTAATTGTATTCTATTACATGGGATTAAGACAAAACTGGAAGGTGCCCGGGGAGAATGGGTAAACGAACTACCTGGTGTCTTGTGGGCCTACCGAACAACACCTCGGGTATCTACAGGGGAAACTCCATATAGCCTAGTATATGGTTCGGAGGCCCTCATTCCAGCAGAAATTGGAGCCGAGTCTCTCCGAGTACAATGTTATGATCCAGAGCAGAACAAAGATACAAGGAAGCAAGAGTTAGATGAGATTGATCAGTTAAGAGAGCGAGCTGTAGCAAGAACAGAGTTATACAAAGTAAGGATCACCAATTCCTATAACCGAAGGGTTCGCCCAAGAACATTTCAAGTCTGGGATTTGGTATTACGAAGAACAAATCCTGCTGGTGAGGTGAAGAAACTAGCACCCAAGTGGGAAGACCCTTACAAAATCAAGGAAGTGATCGGAAGAGGATTGTACAGACTGGAAGATCATGAAGGCCGGGAGTTGGTAAGACCTTGGAACATTCATAACTTGAAAAAGTATTTTGTGTAATCTTTCCTTGTTATTTCAATTATGAATTTATTAGCAATAAAATGAAATTATTTGATTCATTGAGCTTGTCCGGAATTTTAATTGTTTACTCGTGGGATCGGGATGTTTGGTCCACGTTTAAACTTAAAATTGCATAAGTGGTTGTGCTCGGGGTTGAGAGCTTGCTCGGAATTTTAATTGTTTACACGTGGGATCGGACGTTTGGTCCACGTTTAAACTTAAAATTGCCTAAGTGTTTGTGCTCGGGGTAGTGAGCTTGTTTGGAATTTTAATTGTTTACTCGTGGGATCGGGATGTTTGGTCCACGTTTAAACTTAAAATTGCCTAAGTGTTTTTGCTCGGGGTTGCGAGCTTGTTCGAAATTTTAATTGTTTACTCATGGGATCGAGATGTTTGGTCCACATTTAAACTTAAAATTGCCTAAGTGGTTGTTCTCGGGGTTGCGAGCTTGTTCGGAATTTTAATTGTTTACTCGTGGGATCGGGATGTTTGGTCCACGTTTAAACTTAAAATTGCCTAAGTGTTTGTGCTCGGGGTTACGAGCTTGTTCGGAATTTTAATTGTTTACTCGTAGGATCGGGATGTTTGGTCAACGTTTAAACTTAAAATTGCCTAAGTGGTTGTGCTCGGGGTTGCGAGCTTGCTCGGAATTTTAATTGTTTACTCGTGGGATCTGGATGTTTGGTCCACGTTTAAACTTAAAATTACCTAAGTGGTTGTGCTCAGGGTTGCGAGCTTGTTCGGAATTTTAATTGTTTACTCGTAGGATCGGGATGTTGGGTCCACGTTTAAACTTAAAATTGCCTAAGTGTTTGTGCTCGAGGTTGCGAGCTTGTTCGGAATTTTAATTGTTTACTCGTGGGGTCGGGATGTTTGGTCCACATTTAAAATTGCCTAAGTGGTTGTGCTCGGGGTTGCGAGCTTGTTCATAATTTTAATTTTTCACTCGTGGGATCGGGATGTTTGGTCCATGTTTAAACTTAAAATTGACTAAGTGTTTGTGCTCGGGGTTGCGAGCTTGTTCGGAATTTTAATTGTTCACTCGTGGGATCGGGATATTTGGTCCACGTTTAAACTTAAAATTGCCTAAGTGTTTGTGCTCGGGGTTGCGAGCTTGTTCGGAATTTTAATTGTTTACTCATGGGATCGGGATGTTTGCTCCACGTTTAAACTTAAAATTGCCTAAGTGTTTGTGCTCGGGGTTGCGAGCTTGCTCGGAATTCTAATTGTTTACTCATAGGATCGGGATGTTTGGCCCACGTTTAAACTTAAAATTGCCTAAGTGGTTGTGCTCGGGGTTGCGAGCTTGTTCGGAATTTTAATTGTTTACTCGTGGGATTGGGATGTTTGGTCCACGTTTAAACTTAAAATTGCCTAAGTGTTTGTGATCTGGGTTGCGAGCTTGTTCGAAATTTTAATTGTTTACTCGTGGGATCGAGATGTTTGGTCCACGTTTAAACTTAAAATTGCCTAAGTGGTTGTGCTCGGGGTTGCGAGCTTGCTCGGAATTTTAATTGTTTACTCATGGGATCGGGATGTTTGGTCCACGTTTAAACTTAAAATTGCCTAAGTGTTGTGCTCGGGGTGGCGAGCTTGTTCAGAATTTTAATTGTTTACTCGTGGGATCGAGATTTTTGGTCCACGTTTAAACTTAAAACATCGTTGTTGTTTTGTACGGAGGAAAGTAGCCAAGTGAATCAGTAATTTTATTCATGTTGAAAAGTAATACAAGAAAAAAGTAAAATCCCTACTCTACGGATGAATTATCTCTTCATGGAGGCTTTCTAAGGCAACCCCCATCGAGGAAATCTTTTGAAGCTCCTTCGGTAGGATAGCCTTGAGCTTTAAATTGGCTGACACATGCTTCAAATTCATGATCAAAAAACTTAGAAGCACGGTCCGCCACCATGTTGCCATACTCCGGAGACTTAAAAAATTCAGCATTCTTGGTGAGCCAGAATTCTTCCATTCGAGCAGCAGTTGAAGATTTCTCTTGAACAAGTTGCTCATATACGGATTGATATTGCTCGGTCATGGATTTGTACTACTCCGATAAAGAAGAGTTAGCACCTTCCAGATCGGCTAATTTTGTCCGCTCTTCTGCAAGGGCTTTCTCCGCTTTATCTCGAGCTGACACCAGGGCCAAGTGCCGCTCTTCCAGAAGACTCACTGATTTCTTCATGTCCTCACACATACTTTCCATCTGCCTGATGCGCTTCTGGTTATGGCCATCGGCTGATCGTACTGAGTGAAAACGGGTGAGAAGCTCACCCGCCATCATATGGGCCTTCATCAGAGCATATAAAATAAAAATAAAAATGAATGAATGTACCAAAAGGGACAGGCTGGGAAGATTAATTGGTAAAAATATCTACATGAGTAAAGGAGGTGGAGAAGTCGTTCACCAAGGTGCTGAAGGCTAATTCCCCGAGATATTTATGGTCGGCGGAGTTGGGAGTGTGGCATAAGATGGATTGGGAGGCTTTAGGGTCGGGTTTCTTCATTAGGGGGACGTTGGGAGAATACGTCCAAGAAGGGATGTGATATCTCAAGGAAGGTCGAGAAACACCAAGAGCTGGTTGAGATGAGGCTCGGGGTTCAGAAGGGATGAGGGAAGAAGAAGTCTTCTTAAGGGGAGGGGCTTTTGGGGAAGAACTTGGACCCTCGGGCGTGGCCCTTTTTCGGCATTGAAGAGTCTGAGTCCCCTCGGGAGAAGCCATCTCCTCAGGGGGAGTCATAATCTCAACGGAAGGGGGAGGGGCCGGAGCAGTAACAACGACCGAAGTTTGACCTTTCTGGTGCTTTTCCTTTAATTTCTCGGCCATCCTAGCTTTCATCATTTTCGTTTCTGAAAAAAGCAGAGGAATATTAGTCCAAACATAACAAGTTGAAAGTTAAACGAATGAGACTGCTTAAAAGCACTCACCGAGGGGCATTTTCAAAGATGCACCCTTAGGGCTCAGCTGGGACAAGTATAGCAGTCCGTCGTCAATCAGCTCCATTAAGTTAAAACAATGATCGCCAAGTGTACGACAAACCGACAAATACGGTTCCTCCTAGGTAACCCTTGATTGACTTGCCCCTCGGGAGATTTTCCCTCCACTCCATAGGACAATCCCAAGGTTGGAGCGGACGGGCAAAAAAATAGGAGTTATTCCAGTTTTTTTATAGACGATGGGTATTTTTTGAGGAAGCCAACCCCTGTCCGAGAAGTAAAGTAAAATAGCCCGATCTCTTTCTTGTTTAATTGAAAAAAGCAATGAAAGAGTTCGGAAGTAGGGGTAAAACCCAGAAAAGAAAGAACTATGAAAAAGCCCGCCAATAATCGATAACTATTGGGAAATAGCTGACTAAGAGAAACAAAAAAAGTAAGAGGCTACTTCGATAAAGAAAGAAGGGATAGGAAAGCGGAGGCCTCCTCGGAGTTGGTCTATGTAAAGAGGAAAAAAACCCTTAGGGGGTAAGTGGGGACGAGATCCGGAAGGGGGAGCAATAGAAGTCCCCTCAGAAATCCCCCATTTGGTTCGAATGTTACTTAAATGCTGAGTCGATTTAACCTCAGATTCAAAGATCTCAAACCAAGGAACACGGGCTTTCACTAAATCCCGCTCCGTAGCAAGTCTCTGCTCGTGTATACGAGCAGCTGATGCAGCAGAAGAGCTTAAAGTTTCTTCGCTATCAGAAGAAGATGAGGGTTGAGGAGAGGGGCTAATAGCATCCCCCTCATTGAACATATCTATCGCCTGTAGTGAAGAGTCGGCTGAAGAAGAAGCTATGCTTGGTGATTGAAAGTTGAAGATTACTGAGGCAAGCTGTTCGATCGTCTGATGCTAGCTCGGAAGCAAAATGCAGCAAGATAAGATAAATGAAGAGAAATGATGGGTATTTATAGATGGGATCATGTGAACAGTCATTTAATCCTCACCGTCCAGAGATAATTGAATGAACGGTCATAAAGGCGCCTCGGGAAACGAAACGTCGCGCGGCATTTGATTTAAGATGGAAAAAAGGGCGGCAAAAAATCCCGAGCAGGTTAAGGTCAAGATTTTACCCGAAGACAATAAAACAAGACTTCAAAAGTCTCCTCTTGCTTTACTTTAGGGGGGGTGATGTGATGTCATATGACATATTGATTTCATCTGGTAAAATCCCCCCAAGAACCCAACAAGTCATATTCCGAACAGGAGGACACCGAACAGATAGCACCGAGCAGGGTTTTACCGAACAGCTGCTAAACCCTCATTGGTTTTCTGGTCAAAGATTAGCGGAAGACCCGGGGATAACCAACAAATCAACCGGCGTGAATAAATGTGCAGTAATGAGACGCGGATTTCTCGGACACGTTTGGCCCTAGTTAAGCCACTATATGAGGACATTGTGTTTCGGATCTCCCACGAATTAGTCACTGGGAACAGCCCTATAAATACCCGCGGATGGTCTCATTGAAGGGGGTTGGATTTTTCTATGCAAAAAGACTCCGAAGAGAGCATATTTACTTTTGTTCGGTCATTTTTATTATTTTTTCCTGGGATATTTCTATAGTCATTTGACGATTGTAAGTTGTGTCCCAAGAGTCCTCCTGTAATCAAAAAATTGTGATAGTGAAATTTATACTGGACTAGGTCCCGTGGTTTTTCTCTCAATTTGAGGGTTTTCCACGTAAAAATCTTGGTGGGTTCATTTTTATTTTTCGTAAACACTTCCTTCTACCAAATTCTTAAAATAACGGATCACATCATCACTATTCAATTAGACCATTTAAAATTTATTCTATATAATATATATCAATCTTTGTTACATAAGCAGGATAATTGTCATAATTGCCCAAAAAATATGCAGCTCAAATCCGAGCCCTACTTGTTACATTCTCCACCCCTTGATACAAAAAAAAATCTTTGTTACATAAGCACAGGGAAGGACAACCAAAGATATCATACATTTCTTCCATCCTTTTTCAGTTAAATGGACTTTTCACAATAATTGATTAATATTCTGAAAACCTAAAAAGCAGTCATCATATCATTATAGTACATTTACGTATATGGTGTAGAAGACAGAAAAATAAAGACTTTTTCATGAAAAATCTGATTCTACATTATGGTAACACAACATCTGAGCTCAATATACTGACCATAAATCAAACATTGTAAATTCCAGGCACTATAAATATGCAATTGCATTAACCTCAAACCACCAGCATTCTTCTTCAATGGCAGGAAAAATGAACATCATTGAAGCAATTATTTTCCTGCTTCTTCTTCAAACAGCCAATTCATTCCCTCTAGCAACAAACTCCAGATGGATAGTGGATCAAACAACAGGAAAACGTGTAAAACTCGTCTGTGTGAATTGGGTCTCACACTTACAACCGATGATCTCAGAAGGGCTTGAAAAACAGCCCCTAAAATACATAGTATCACAGATAGCCTCAACAGGGTTTAACTGTGTTAGATTCACATGGGCTACATTTATGTTTACCAGGGCTGAATATGGTAACCTTACAGTGTCGCAATCACTCGATAAATTTGGACTGAAAAACGCAAAAGTGGGGATTGCGAAAAATAATCCGCAGTTTCTGAATATGAATGTGATTGAAGTTCATAAAGCAGTGGTGAATGAACTTGGGAAAAGTAACTTGATGGTGGTGCTGGATAACCATATAAGCGAGCCAAAATGGTGTTGCAGCGGCCGAGATGGAAATGGTTTCTTCGGGGATGCTAGCTTTGATCCCAATGAATGGATAAAGGGATTGATGGGAGTTGCAGCGACGTACAAGGGTAATCGTGCGGTGAGTCGACGCAGAATTTATTTGGGCAAATTTACAAAATGTCCCATAAAATATAACTTTTTCAATATTAATTTTAAATTTTTAGAACTAATGAAATGTAATCCAACAAAAAATATTTTTAATAAAAAATAGTCATACATACATGTTTTTAACAAGTTTAGTCCCACACAATTTATTTTTTAACAAAAGTAGCCCGTATTTAAACAGGGACTTCAATGCCACTTTTGATTAAAAAATAATAGTTTGGGGCTATTATTTTTTACAAGAATTTTTGTGCAAAATTTATAAAATATAATAATTAAAATAATTTAAAGATGATTTTTTGATATTTTTAAGAATTTAAAGATGACATTTTAACTAATTAAATAATCTTTAAAAAAATCACCCAAAAAGTTTTTTAAAAAAATTGTAGAAATTTTTGTAATTAAATTTCTTTATGCAAAAATTCATAATATCTTAAAATAAACGAAGAGACACTCATATAAGTTATACATCCAATTCCATTTTATAAGTAATTTTCTCTTACTAACAAGCTTTCTAGACTCTTTCCACAACATTTGCGACTGGACTTTTAAATTAGCATACATCATTTAGTTGAATTTTTCCTTAACAAAAACTAAATTTTTACACACTTAATTTGCAGGTGGTAGCAATGAGCATGAGAAATGAGCTAAGAGGTGTTAGGACAAGCTAAACAATAATTCCCAGATCAATAGGTAAATATTCACCTATCAACAAACCAATGAAGAATAATATATCATCAAGAACGATAACCAATCAACACGATATTTTTAACGTGGAAAACCCCTTCAACTTGAAGAGTAAAAACCACGAAGCCTACGAGACCTAATCAAATCCACTATAATCAAAGAGATATGAGTTTTTACAGCAGCAAACCAACACAAATGCTCACCAACTTAGAGCAACAAATGATTCTCAACAATCAATACAAGAATCAACAACCAAGAACAAAAATTTGGTAAGAAATCACCAAAATTCGTAGCTACTGTTCCAGCCACCAGATCTGCGTCTCCGGAGCTCCAAAACCGAAACCCACCAATCAGAATGAAGACCGATGAGTTGTGAGGGTGCTGTCCCAATTTCAGCAAATTTGGACTACGAATGAGCCTCCGATCGTCGCCTAGAAAATTCTTGCCAGGAATGGATTTTGTTCTTCATTTATGAAAAATGCTACTGCCTTTACTCTTTTTTTCTCTCGTGAAATGCAATCTGATATTGCAAGCCAAGTCAACAATTAATAATTGTTTCAAAATGGGCTTACAACCATGGGCTTCTCTAATTTTATGGGCTGGACCCAACAAATCTCCCCCTACAGCCCATGAGTAGAGGGAGGAGACACTGCAACAACTTCATCACTGCAAGTTGATGCCGGCCATCCCGGCACACAACTTGAGCTTCTCACGAGACACCACTTTTGTCATCATATCAGCTGCATTCTTATCAGTATGAATCTTCTCAAGTTCAAGCAATTTAGAGTTCAAAACATCTCTAATCCAATGATACCTCACATCGATATGTTTTGATCTACCATGAAAAGCTGCATTTTTAGCAAGATGAATAGCACTTTGATTATCACAAAATAATGCATACCTCTGCTGAGTGAATCCAAGTTCATGCATAAACTTCTCCGTCCATAACAACTCTTTGCAAGCCTCAGTAGTTGCAATGAACTCAGCTTCTGTGGTAGATAAAGCAACACATTTTTGCAACTTGGATTGCCATGCTACAGCTCCCCCTGCAAAGGTAATCAAATAGCCCGAAGTAGATTTTCTTGAGTCCAAATCCCCGGCCATGTCTGAATCTGTATAACCAACAAGCATAGGCTTTTCAGACCCAAAACAAAACCTCAAAGCAGTAGAGCCACGAAGATATCTCAAAATCCACTTCACTGCAAACCAATGCTCTCTACCCGGATTAGATAGAAATCGACTAACTGTGCCAACTGCATGAGCTAAATCTGGTCTCGTGCAAATCATAGCATACATTAAGCTGCCCACAACTGATGCATAAGGAACTCTTGCCATGTCTCTCTTCTCTTCATCATTAGAAGGAGACTGTTTACTGCTTAACTTAAAGTGTGAAGCAAGAGGGGTGCTTACCACTTTAGCCTTATCCATTTCAAAACGTCGAAGTACCTGCTCAATGTACTTTTGTTGAGACAACCACAATTTCTTGTTCTTTCTATTACGAGTGATTCCAATTCCAAGAATTTGATTTGCTGGTCCTAAATTTTTCATTGCAAAAGATTTAGAAAGTGCATTCTTCAACCTGTCAATTCGTAAAGAATTTTGACCAACAATAAGCATATCATCAACATAAAGCAATAAAATGATAAAATCATCATCAGAGAATCTCTGCATAAATACAATGATCAGATGCAGTCTTTCTGAAGTTCAGTTGAGTCATAACTTGTTCAAACCTCTTATACCACTGTCTTGGAGCTTGTTTCAAACCATACAAGCTTCTATTTAATTTGCAGACATAATTCTCCTTTCCTTTCACCACAAAACCATCAGGTTGCTCCATGTAAATCTCTTCCTCTAGATCACCATGTAGAAAAGCAGTTTTTACATCCATCTGCTCAATCTCCAAATCAAGATTGGCTGCCAAACTCAGAACAATTCGGATTGATGACATCTTCACAACTGGTGAGAAAATTTCTCCAAAATCAATCCCCTTTTTCTGCCAAAAACCCTTAACAACCAATCTGGCTTTATATCGTGGATGAGATGTATTTTCATCATGCTTTATCCTGTAAATCCATCGATTCTTCAGTGCCTTTCTATCTTTCGGTAACCTGACAAGATCAAATGTTTGATTTTCATAAAGAGAATCCATTTCATCTTTCATTGCTTTGACCCACTCATCCTTATCTTTACTTTCCATAGCATCTTGGAAATCTTATGGTTCTCCCCCATCAGTCAAGAGTATATACTCATCGGGCGGATAACGAGTGAATGGTCTGCGATCTCTAGTAGATCTCCTGAGAGGAATATCAGGTTGCTCTATAGTATCATATACATGTTCATCAACAACATGTGATGGAGCATCTACCTATTCTGCAGTTTCATGGCCATGTTCAACATCATTCTGAACCTCATTCTCTGCATCATTCTGATTTTCAGTTCCCGTTGCATTAGGTATATGTGTCATAGGAGCTGGGCTGAAATCTATCAAGTCACCTTGAGTCTGACACTCTGGCTTATCTGCCTTATCAATATCTTCAATGGTTTGATTTTCTATGAAAACTGCATCACGGCTTCTAACAAGTTTCTTCTCAATTGGATCATAGAATCTGTAGCCAAATTCATCTTGGCCATAACCAATGAAGATACACTGTCTAGTTTTGACATCCAACTTAGACCTTTCATCTTTAGGCACATGCACAAAAGCCTTGCAGCCAAACACTCTCAAATGATTATAAGAGACATCTTTGCCATACCAAACACTGTCAGGAACATCAGCCTGCAATGCAACAGTAGGAGACAAGTTGATTACATTAGTAGCAGTATACAATGCCTCACCCCAGAAGGATCCAGGCAATTTTGCTTCTGAAAGCAAACATCTAACTCTCTCCATCAATGTTTTGTTCATCCTTTCTGCCAAGCCATTTAATTGAGGAGTTTTAGGAGGTGTCTTCTGATGTCTGATGCCTTGCTGTCTGCAATACTCATCAAATGGTCCACAATATTCACCACCATTATCAGTGCGGATGCATTTCAATTTCTTTCCTGTCTGTCTTTCAACGGAAGCCTGAAATTCTTTGAATACTCCAAAAACCTGGTCTTTGGACTTCAAAGCATAAACCCAAAGTTTTCTTGAATAATCATCGATGAAAGAAACAAAGTAAAGTGCACCACCACGTGTTTTTACCTTCATTGGACCACAAACATCTGAGTGTACTAACTCTAGCAAATCAGATTTTCTGTGCGGAGGGTGACTTTGGAATGAAACCCTTCTCTGTTTTCCAGCTAGACAATGAGCACATCTTTCCAACTTTGCATCTTTTAAATCAGAAAGTAGACCTCTTTTAGCCAAACAATTAACTCCTTTTTCACTCATGTGACTGAGTCTCTTGTGCCATAATTCAGATAAATTTTCACCTCTGACTGCATTTACTGAATTACCAGAAATCGAACCCTGCATCAAGTACAAACTGGAGCACTTCTTACCTCGAGCCACAACCAAAGAACCTCTGGTGAGTTTCCAAATTCCATTATCAAAAGTGTTGCAAAACCCAGCATCATCCAATCTACCTGTAGAGATCAAATTCAAATGAATATCTGGGGCATGTCTGACATCTTCAAGTACCAATCTTGTACCATTGTTGGTTTCTAAGCATACGGTTCCAGTACCAACCACTTTTGATAAACCACCATTACCCATCTTCAATACTCCAAAATCACCTGAAGTATAAGACGAGAAGAATTCCTTCTTTGATGTAACATGGAAGGATGCACCACTATCAACTACCCAACTGGTTTCGTGACAGACCAAATTAATCATGTTTGCATCATAGACAATAACAAGATCATATGTAGTAGTGGTAGCAACACGGTCACTGTTATCATCATCTTTCTTATCAGCAGACTTGTTCTCCCTTTTCCACTTGTTTTCTTTCTGTGGTCGTCGACAATACTTCGCTATGTGTCCATTGTAGCCACAGTTGTAACACTTGACATTGGCTTATCGGTTGGATTTACTTCTGCCTCTATCTTTGCCTTTTGGACCCTTGCTCTTACTTCTTCCCCTGTTTTCTGTAACCAAAACCTCCGACTGTGAAGTTGAGGCACCTTGTGTCCTTCTTCTCATCTCTTCATTTAGAACACCGCTTTTTGCATACTGCATGGTTACAATACCATTAGGAGCTGAATTAGTTAATGAAACACGAAAATTCTCCCAAGAATCAGGTAAAGTATTAAGCAACCAGAGTCCCTGAATTTCATCATCAAACTTCACTCGCATTCCAACAAGCTGATCAAAACAGCCCTGAAATTCATTCAAGAAATCAGATACAGAAGTCCCCTCCTTATATCTCAAGTGCATCGCCTGCTTTAGTAAGAAAAGTTTGTTATTTCCTGTCTTCGAGGCATACAACATTTCAAGTTTAGCCCACAGAGTTTTAGCATGCGTCTCATTCACAATATGATTCAAAACATTATCTTCTACCCACTGCCGAATAAAGCCACATACTTGCAAATGCTCAAACTCCCATTCTTCTTCAGTTTTTGATTCAGGTTTTTCAGTAGCAAAAACTGGTAAATGCAGCTTTTTCACAAATAGAAGATCTTTCATTTTTCCTTTCCATTTATGATAATTAGTCCCGTTCAAACAAACCATTTTGCTCAAATTTGCCTCCATAATTCAAATCATGTTTAGCTCAACACAAATAACCTGGCTCTGATACCACTCTGTTAGGACAAGCTAAACAATAATTCCCAGATCAATAGGTAAATATTCACCTATCAACAAACCAATGAAGAACAATATATCATCAAGAACGATAACCAATCAACACGATATTTTTAACGTGGAAAACCCCTTCAACTTGAAGAGTAAAAACCACGAGGCCTACGAGACCTAATCAAATCCACTATAATCAAAGAGATATGAGTTTTTACAGCAGCAAACCAACACAAATGCTCACCAACTTAGAGCAACAAATGATTCTCAACAATCAATACAAGAATCAACAACCAAGAACAAAAATTTGGTAAGAAATCACCAAAATTCGTAGCTACTGTTCCAGCCACCAGATTTGCGTCTCCGGAGCTCCAAAACCGCGATCGTCGCCTAGAAAATTCTTGCCAGGAATGGATTTTGTTCTTCTTTTATGAAAAATGCTACTGCCTCTACTCTTTTTTTCTCTCGTGAAATGCAATCTGATATTGCAAGCCAAGTCAACAATTAATAATTGTTTCAAAACGGGCTTACAACCATGGGCTTCTCTAATTTTATGGGCTGGACCCAACAAGAGGTGACAGAGAAAACGAGCCGGATTGGTACAAATACATGCAAGAAGGCGCCGTCGTCATCAACAGACAAAACCCTGATGTTCTTGTAATAGTGTCTGGTCTACACTACGACACAGTTCTAGGATTCCTGAAATCAAAGCCATTTGGGGTGAACATAGGCAACAAAATAGTGTTCGAAGCACATTGGTACACATTTGGAACTCCAGTTGAAAAATGGAAGGCTCAAACCAATCTAGTGTGCGCAAGTATGACTCAAGGTGCTGAAAACAATTACCTTTTCTTGATCAGATCTAACAATTCATTTCCTATATTTTTGAGTGAATTTGGTATAGATCAAAGAGGTGTAAATGAGGCAGATACTAGGTATATAAGTTGTTTCTTGGCGACGATAGTAGAGAATGATATAGATTGGGCATTATGGGCTTTTCAAGGAAGCTACATGCTTAGAGAGGGTGGAGTTAATATCGGAGAAGCTTATGGGATTATGGATTTTGATTGGGTTCGTCCTAAAAATCCATCTTTTGTGCAAAGATTGCAACTTGCAAGACAGATGAATCAAGGTATCATTCTTACTATATTCTCTAGTCAAAGCATATGAATAAGGTTTTGGCTTGATCAAGTCACATTAGGTTGTGTGTATTCTGTATGTAGGAAGATATATACTAAGAGAAGTGACAAAATTACTATTTACTATCATGATATTTACTATTTTTTAATTCTTGTGACTGTGCAGATTCAAAACCGATTCATCTAACTTCCTACAAAATATTCCACCCCCAAACTGGTTTATGCGTGCAGGTTGGCCAAAACAACATCTTCCTATCCAACTGCGTCACCGCAACTCGATGGGATCAACACCAAGACGGTGGTCCAGTCAAGATGGCCGGAAGTCCACAGTGCCTAGTGGTGGCGGGAGACAATGTTGCCGCGCATGTTCGACTGCACCAGCAATAGCAGCAAATGGAAGATTGTTTCGAGGTCTAGGCTTCATTTAGCTGCCCAAAATGGTCAAGGGAGTTATTTGTGCTTAGAAAAGAATGCAGCTAATGCCACGATTGTTACTAAGAAGTGTCTTTGCGTAGGAGACAACCTAGTCGATTTTCCTAACTCAAGTACAATGGTTTAAGCTTGTACCTGTTAATGTCTAAATTTGTAATACAGATCCAGAAAGGAGATTTATAAAGCTGCTGAGATGGAACAAACCGAATGAGCATTTGGAGTAGTAGTTCTAAAATCAAATATATTCCAAAGAAATTATTTTTAACAAAAGTAGCCTCACATAAATGTTTTTACCATATATATTCCCAAATAAATTATTTTTTTGACAAAAAGTTATCCTTGAACTCTTAACAAAACTTGTGACCATTTTTATTAGAAAATAATTTACGTGAGACATTTTTTGATAAAAATATTTATATGAGAATAATTTTATTAAAAAATAATTTCTTTATGACTATATTTGATTAGTTCTAAAATTTTGAGACTATTATTACAAAAACTCCTATTCTATGAGACCATTTTTGTAATTACATTAACGCTTCAATGAAGTTTAGTGTGTCTACATGCAAAAGCTATTTCTTACAAAAGGCTTAAATTTAACAAAATAAAATTATAAGATTTTTGAGAAGGTTTTAAAGCAATACAATTGACAATTGGATTTGTAAAAGTTAAAAAATATATATGTTTTATGTTTTGAATTCAACTTATAAATTATTTCAACTTTCATTCAGAAAAATAATTTAAGTAAATAACATAATTCAATCGCGCGCTTCAACGTTCAAATTTGCCCTTAAGAAAAAAAAAAATACAAATGGCACGAATTCAGGTTGTTGTGTATATTACAGCTGATTCTACGGCGCACATTCTAACTTTTGACAGTGGATTATGCAAAATTTCAGACCTTTTGGTACTGAATTACGTAACGTGTGAAACTAACATCACATGAATTAAGCCTTAAGAGAATCACATTAATTTTGAGTATAAAGGAAAGATACTCAATGTTAGATTTGTGATCTTACTCATGGCACAGTCTCTCTCGAATATATAGGTCATACGATTCATGTTTTGTTGGTATCAGGGCGGCAACAAGATATAGTCATGTATAAAGGAACTTCACAATTTATGTGAAAACAACCTAAAGTTATTGAGATAAAAACCACCTGCGGCACCGTACAAGACGCGGTGCCAGTACCAACATATTGGTCTATTTTTTCCTAATTTGACCGAAAATAATAGTTCAATGACTTTAACTTTTTTTTAAAACGACAATGCTACTGTAATTGAATGGAAAAAATAACCAAATGACTTATTCTATTTTTTGTTTTAAAAAAATGATGCACATCTTATTATAAACTGAAAAAAAATAACATCTGAAGTTGCTAAATGTTGGAGTAGATAAATACTAGAATGTATGTACTCAAATATATATCAGCTCTATTTTAGAAATATATGCAAGAAATATTATATGTCGCATATTGAAAAAATATATATTGCATGTAATGCAAAATATTAAATTATAAAATATATCAGCAATGCTCAACAACCTATAAATGATAATAAAAATTACATTTTTATAATATCCGTAATACTAATGTTAATAATAATAACAGGTAAAAATACTTATTTAGTTAGGTTGACCAACAGATTAAGGTTGCCTTGACTTCACCAATCGAGTTGGTTCATGCCAAACCCGCGCATCAACATTCATAGTCGGTTCAGATCAAACCCGAGCATCAATTGATTAGGGAAAAAAAATTAATTTGTTTAGCTTTACTATTCATTTGAATAGTAACAAATAGTAAAGCTTTCTCTATTATGATATAGGTAAATTACTATTCATTACCAAATAGTAAAGCTTTCTCTTTTATTATATAGGTAAATATAGATCTCTCACTCATATGAAAACGCGCTATTCATATTTTTTTTTTCCAGGACTCTTAATATATATATATATATATATATATTAACCAATATAATAAGGGGCTAAGTCTATGAACAGTGATTTGTCTCTGAAAAAGCCACACAATGAACAGTAGCTTCGCAGCTGTTTTTTTAGTTAATTCATTTTTTTGGGCTTTGTTTATTTATTTTTCTTCCTTCTCAACAGATGTTGGGCTTTTGGGGATGTATTGGGCTTGTGGGCTTAGGAATTAATGAGGCCCTTTTATTCTTGGCCCTGCGAATTACCCAATTGGACGCCCAAACCCTTTTCTTTTCAGACCCTTCGCTATGAGCGCCGCCCGTCAGCGATCGTTGCCGTCGGTGGTTGGGCCCTGTCACTCGCCGCCTGAACCGGATGGACGTCTTGTCGTAGGTTTATCAGATTATGTTCGTAGGTGATGGTTGTGGGCAGCTGGCGGCGCGTCCTATCTTCGTTTCTTGCGGACAAGAGGGCGCCATCTCTTCTTGCCCGCTGGTCAATGTCTGTAACCGGATCTTCCTTATTTTCCTGCCTTGTCTCTTTTCGTTGCAGGTATTTGGATGCCATCATTTCGTTTCGCTCCCGTCACCTCGTTTCCTGGTTTGAGAACCATTTCTCCCATTCTATAAGTTATTTTGGTGTTGGCGATTTTTGTGTGCCTTCTTGATTTAGGAGTTTTGTTGTTTGTTGCTCGCTTTTCCTCCTCAGGTATCCTCATTTTCTTTGCGTTTTATGCTCTTTCTTCTGCACATGAGCTTACTGTATTCTCTTTTAGGAGGTGGTTATATGAGGGCCTTTTTCACATGGTGGCATTAAACTTGCCTCGTTATTTTTGTTGTGCTTGATGCAAATTTGTTCCGCTTCTGGGTTTAAACATGGGTTCTAATTTTGTGGATATGCGTTCGAATTTCTGTTTTGCACTCTGGTTTTGCTTGCAGTATGTTTTTCGGTGGGGTTTTGTGTTTTTCGGCTGTTGGGTATGTGATTTTTCGGTCTGTGGCTTGGAAGGTGTCATTTCCTTGGCTCGCATGTGTGTACAGTTCTCTTGGCTGGAGGTTGTGCTTGTGTCCTAGAGTTTATCGCTACATTGATAACTTGATGCTCTCGGCCATATCTGTAGGTGTATTCACGGGATGCTCAGGTTCATGAATTTCTCCTGTAGGAACATTAGCAGTACCACCATCTCTCTCACCTTTTTTTATTCCCATTTCTCTCATAGGAGTGGCAAGCAGATTTCAGCTCGTTTGTAGGCCAACATTCTCGTTTGTAAGCACAGATTATGTAGGCCAACATTCTCGTGTCCTTTCTCGTATCTCCTTATGTATAAAACATATGTATGCGTTGTAGTTATTTTCAATCAGAATATACATTTTGAGAATTAAATTCAATCAGAAAGTTTGGGAACATAGCATGAAAACGAAAAAAAAAATGAACATGGTGGTGATGGAGCAACAGAATTGGATTAATTCACTATGAAAACATACAGATCTCCAAACTCTTTCAAATGTATATGGTGTTCGTTTTAATTAAAATGCTTAGCCTGCTCCACTTTGCTTGACTTTTTCTTTGTGTCTCGTCACATGTTTGGCTGGATTGACCTTGCCGAATATTTTATGTCGTTCTCGCAACGCTCTTAGCATTAACTACGCTGTATTATCGAGAATTTTATTTAATGCATGTGACGCACTTTGCAGAGCCTGAACAGATCTTGATCTTTTAACAGCTCTGCTCGGAGTTGTGCAAATTGCCTGCTTCACACGGATCATTTAGGTAATTCTCACTCGTATTGATGCATATGTCTTCAGATGATTGATGATGGGTGGTTCCTTTTTCGTCTGAATATTTTCACCATTTAATTCTGAAATTCTTAGGCCATTTATTTTGTGCATACAAATTTCTCTATCCACTCGTTTTTTACCCACGGCACACTTCATCTGTTTCTGCTCATGTTTTTCTGTGGAGTGCATTGGCCAAGCTCTGTCCATTAGCTTTTCATTGCCCACTTCGTTTGTTTTTCCCTTTTAGAATGGTTTAACAGACGATTATCAGATAATCCATACTTTGTGCATGCGAAATTCCTCTATCCACTCGGTTTTTCCCACGTCCAATTCATTTATTTTTGTGGAGTGCGTTGCACATGTTCTCTCCATTTGTTTTTTCATTGGCCACTTCATTTGTTTTTTTCCTTTAAATGTTCTCTCCATTTGAAACATTGTGGACACATGCTTATCCAATTATCATCGGGATGGGAAGCATAAAATATTAGTAAATTAAGTTGTTCACTTTAGTAAAGAATAAAATAAACCTGATGGCCTTTAGCATACGAGAATTCAAGTTGCAAAATTATGAACGCATGTTTATCCAGATATCATAAAAATGGGAATTATAAAATGTTAGTAAATAAAATTGTTGTCTTTGCTCTGCTTAAAAGGTTGAAAAGATTGTTAATTTTTCATTTAATTTATCTTTAATAGGTTCATAAAAATTTCTAATTCCATATCATGTTTTAGTCATCAGTATTCATCCCATCGTCCATCGTCAAGAGGTTCTTTATTGAGCTTCCTCCATCACAAACCTTACCATTACATATTATGGGTTTCATTTCACTTTGACTTGCTGATAATTAATCTCATAATTGATTCACATCACATTTTTCCTACAATTCATTCCCGTGCCATTTAATTCTTATTAATTCTTTTATTTATCTCATGATCAATTCATTTCCTAAACATTCACTTCACTTTAATTGTAAATAATAATATTAAACCTATTCATGATTAGGATTGTTGTAGTTTGTCTAATAATATCATTTTCATTATGGTTGTTAAAAAATATATGGTAGACGAGGAATACATTTATCAAAATGATAGATGATTGTTCCTAAATAAAATGATTCTGTTTAATGGAAAAAATAAAATAAAAAAGTGAAAAATTATGAGATAGGATATCTATGGCTTGTTGGATCGTCAAAAACATTAAGAAATAGCTCAAAACATACAACAAACAAAAAACATTAGTTAGCAAAGCAAGGCAAAACCAGCCTTTATCGCCCAATAAGCACATTTGATTCATGTCATACTCATTTTGTTCCTTGATTATGTTTTTTAAAAAATAGGACATTTTCCTAACTATGAGGAAAGAAATTATTGAAAACAAAACACAAATCTTCAATTATTGCAATTAAATGTTGCTCCAATTTAATTGTTTAGATTTCCTAGCAAACAAACTACAACTGCGTTTGTTCGTCTTTACACTCAATCTTTATTCTGTGTCGCTCAGATGTGCCTCTTCTTGTCTCTGAAAAAAAAAAGTTATGCATCATGGGACAAAAAGGACCCGAAAAATGCAAAACCAGAAAACAAAAACAAATTCAAAGGCATAGAATTGTAAAACATGAGTTCTCAATCACCTAACGGGATTCATGTCATCTTTCCCTCCGCCTCCATGAATTCTTCTACGTGTCTCACCTCGTTGTTATGCTTTTGTCTCTTGCTCTACTCCCATCCATTCTGACTCTCTTCATTTCTTTCGAACTCCTTTTCCTCCGCATCTGCTAATTCGCTGTAGTCTTTACTTTGTCCGTCTTCCTCATAGCTTGGCCTCCAGTGATGTTCTCATGTTTTCCTCCACATCATGTCTCTTTAGGCCCCGCAGAAAACATTCGTTCGCATCTTTGTTGTTGGCTGAGCATGTCAAACGTGGGTCCGAGCGACATCCATAGCGCTCATGAAGGTCTTGCTGACTCAACTCCCCGCCGCACAAGCCATACTTCGGCTTTGCTAGGTATATTTCTCTCTTGCCTAATTGGTCCTATTGTACTCCGGCACTTTTTATTTGGTCTCGTTATTTCAGGCTTGCCCGCATCGCCCCGAACCCCAGCCCAGCTTCGGCGCAGGAGAGTTGCGTCCTCCCCATCAAGCTCTGTAACCTACAGGTCTCGTCGTTTTCATTGTTGCAGTCGAGTATTATTTCATCATGGCCCCAAAGTGCTTGTTCATAGATTTGTATACATAGTAATGCTTCTCTTTGAGAATATCAAGCAAAAAAACGCATCAAGGATCTACCTTTAGCATGCCGTGCTGAGTCATGTCCATGATTCTTAGTCGTATAGCGCTTTTGACAGGTTGCTTGTCATAAGAAATCTTGAGGGTTTATCTTGCGAAAAGTCTTTTTGTTTGTTTTTTTGTACATATTCTTTCAAAATTTCTACGAAATAATCATTTAGTTAAATATATTTCTTTGGCCAGTAAAATTGTCCCTGGCACCGTGCCTTGCACGGTGCCAAGAAATACTAGTATATATATATATATATTAAATTAAACTTCATTTACCTAATATCTACCATTTAATATTGGCGAGTGGCCAAATATTACAATTTCATAATGCAGCGAGCAATATCTAATATTAGTTACTTTGATCAAACGCAACCCAATTCTTAAAATTCATAAAAAGTACTAGTTTATAGAATCGGATTAGTATTTTAAATTTATACATCACTGTACAATTATTCGTAAAATGGGCTATACATACCTAGATTAATCCAATATACACAATGAACATGCAGTAAGAACATTAATATTATGATACACGTTCAAAAGAAGAAACAAAGCCAAAACATAATATATGAATTTGGAGGAACACATCAACAATCATTCAAACATGCTCCCTAAATCAACTATTAAAATTGTTTGGTGTGTTGTGACAATGCACGGAATATTGAATTTGGTTGAGTAGAAATAATGTAATTTTTTGTCATGGTAACGTTGAACTGCAAAAGGTAATTGAGATTATTAAGATTATGCTCTGACTATGATTCAAAGAAAAATATTTTTTTTGTGGTCAATTACTCGATCAACGACTGATTTCTTCCACAACTTATTTGTCTAGAAGTTCATATTTGTAATTTGGTAATGGGTTAGAGTACAAGTAGTATTCTATTAATATATTAGTTTAATGGCCATGAATTAATTTTGGTACCGAAGACGTTTGATTTCAAGAAGAATAAGATTTTACCAGAGTTTCAAAAGTACCTACTTTTTTTAAGCACCTAACTTTCGAATCACACCCTTTGAATTTCATGTGCTATAAGTACGCAAAAATCTTACTCAGCCGATAGAACACACTTCTTCGCAAAATGAAGTTCAAAGAAAAAACTATTTTCCTGTTTCTTCTCCTGCAAACAGCGGCACTCTGCAATTCGTTCCCTCTCTCAACAAACTCCAGATGGATAGTAGATCAAGCAACAGGAAAGCGGGTGAAACTTGCCTGCTTGAATTGGGCCTCACATTTAAAGCCAATGTTCGCTGAAGGGCTCGAGAAACAGCCCTTAAATTACATAGTATCACAGATAACAGCAACCGGGTTTAACTGTGTGAGATTCACATGGGCTACATTCATGATTACAAGAGCTGAATATGGAAACATCACAGTTTCACAATCACTTGACAAACTTGGATTGACAGATGCAAAAGCTGGGGTTGCTAAAAATAATCCACAGTTCTTAAACATGAATGTCATCGAAGTCCATAAAAAAGTGGTGAATGAACTTGGGAGGAATAATGTGATGGTGGTGGTGGATAACCATATCAGCGAGCCAAACTGGTGTTGCAACGGCGGAGATGGGAATGGGTTCTTTGGGGATGCTAACTTTGATCCTAGTGAATGGTTACATGGATTGACGACAGTTGCAACCATGTATAAGGGTAATCACGCGGTGAGTTCATATGAAAGTGTGAATTTTTTTGTTTTGGTTTTTGTTGTTTAATTTAAAATTTGTGCAACAATCCCTTTATTTTCAAACATGCAAGTTCATCGGAGAGGTCTCAGCAAAGAATTTGTAAACGACAAGGGTTTTCAGGGGGATTTTCAAACTGTTTCGAATTTTAAAAGGCTATCGCATGCAATTTTCCCATTTTCGATATGATTAACTTTTGTCTAAACAAATTTTCTCAGATACATATTTCTCAAAACTTTATTTTAGGTTGTCGCAATGAGCATAAGAAATGAGCTCCGAGGTGACGGACAAAACGAGCCGGATTGGTACAAATACATGCAAGAAGGCGCCGCCGTAATCAACAGAATAAACCCTGATCTTCTCGTAGTTATCTCTGGTCTAAACTACGACACAACGCTAGGATTTCTAAAATCGAAGCCATTTGGGACGAATATAGCCAACAAAATAATGTTCGAAGCACATTGGTACACAGTTGGAACCCCAGCTGAAACATGGGAGGCTCAAACTAACGAAGTATGCGCAAGTATGCTTCGAAGTGTCGAGGACAGTTACCTTTTCTTGATTAGAGGAAACAATTCGTTCCCTCTGTTTTTGAGTGAATGGGGTATAGATCAAACAGGTGCAAGTGAGGCAGATAACAGGTATATGAGTTGCTTCTTAGCGGCTATAGTGGAGACCGATATTGAGTGGGCATTATGGGGTATCCACGGAAGTTATATGCTTAGAGAAGGTACAGTTAATATGGAAGAACCTAATGGGATTTTAGATTTTGATTGGGCCCGTCCTAGGAATCTTTCTTTTGTCAAGAGATTACAACTTGCAACACAGGTGAACCAAGGTAGCATTCAAGTTCTTTTTCTATATTCGCTTTCTAGTTTTTTTTTTTATAGGACAATTTTATTCAAATAGTACAAAAAGTAACCGACAAATCAAAAGTTACAAACACGATATCAGAGCTAACACAGTGGTAAATTAAAGTCGAGTTCAAAAACCAGCAAGACACAGAAAAATTACAAGAGGAAAAATAAGCAGAAATCAAATACCAAGTCCGAACATTCACTTCCTTCCTCAATAAGTGTGTATAGGGTTATTAGTTAGTTTAGCTTGACTTAGGTCCTTACTATGATTGAGTCAGATCCCGTGCATGCGTATTCGAAAACAATAGAACAAGCTAAATTATCTTGAATCATTTAATAAACATACATATAATTTGGTGAAATAAAATTCTTCTTGTATAACTTCTATTATTCCTACATATGATGTATTCTTCATCATTTGTGTTCATAGACCTCATTATCATTAATTATAATTTGTAATTGTCCAGATTCTGGTCTAAGCCATCCAATGTCCTACATAATGTTCCACCCTCAAACCGGCCAATGTGTTCAAGTTGGCGAAACAAACATTTTTTTATCAGAATGCACCACTGCAAGTCGATGGGAGCAACACCAAGACGATGGTCCGATCAAGTTGGTGGGGAGTCCACAGTGCCTAGTGGTGGCTGAAGACGGTGTTGCTCATGTCTCGAACGATTGCACCAGCAAGTGGAAGATTGTTTCCAGCCCCAGGCTTCATCTAGCTGCCCAAAATGGTCAAGGGAGTTATTTGTGCTTAGAAAAGAATGCAGCTGATGCCACAATTGTCACTAAGAAATGCCTTTGTATACGAGACGACCTAACTGATACTCCTACTTGTGCAGAAAATCCTCAAGGACAATGGTTTAAGCTTGTCCCCGTTAATGTGTAAATTGTAATGAGAATCAAGAAATTGTAGGAGACTTATCTATAAAGTTATTGAGGTGGAATAAAACGGAATCTTGATATTTATATATTTTAAATTTAATTAAATACAGCTATTTGTTCAGAATTTGATTATTTTAGAAGGTATTATTAATTGAAAATTTAATTGAAATCCATAGTATTCTAAATGCATGTATAAATATAAGTGTCTGAAATGATAGGTTAATGCAATGAGTAAAAATACAAACCAAAAATTAACAAAATCATCTTGTAAGTTGGTGTATTTTGAGTATTTGTTTTTTAATCAATTAATAATCTAAATGCAGACATCTGTATATGTTTTTTTTTGTACTTTTAATCATTTTTTTACCAAGTGTTAATATGCATCAAAGATATTAATATCAGATGACATGCCAGTAATAAGTTGTGTCATATCAATACTTTGCAAAAAAAAAAGAAAGACCAAATAATTTTGGAAAACAGTAATTTAGTCATCTAAGTTGTCTTGTTTTCAGTTTTCATCATTTAACTTGTCAAAATCGGGTTTAGTGTAGTAACTTTGTTTTTTAGTTTTATGTCAGCACAATTAGAAACAAAAAAAAAAATCCTACAATTTGCCCCCAACCAATCACATGGCTAGATTCGTCTCTGTTAACCACTATCTATTGATAGAATGGTGAGCAAATATATATCGTTGAATAATGCAAAGAAACATTAGGTTTTACCTTGATCATGCTCTATCATATCCATGGCTTTAATTGATGTCACAATGCTTATTAATTACTAGTTACTTTTGGCACCACGCTAGACGTGGTGCCAGTTATCGAATCAAGAAAAAAATGCAGAAATGAAGTTTGGTGACATGATTATGAAACAAATCTCAGGAGGCATACCTTGATCATGCTCTATCAGATCCATGGCTTTAATTGATGTCACGGCGCTTATTAATTACTAGTTACTTTTGGTACCACGCAAGACGTGGTACCAGTTATCGAATCAAGAAAAAAACGCAGAAATGAAGTTAGGTGACATGATTATGAAACAAATTTCAGGCGGCAACTCTTATAGCGTATTATTGTTCAAAATCAAAAGGTATTTGCATTGCTTCGGCATCTCGATCCCTCTCACTCGGAGACACGACTAAACAAGTCGCACCTACAAACACATGTCCACATCAGTTCATAAATATCCCAACAAAAGTCAATCAATAACTTCTAGCCAAATGCACTCACCAATGATGTAGTTTGCAACTTTCCCTCCACGTTTCTCTATCTTTGACTTCCGGTATTGCTCTATGAATCACAAACTCCATTGTAATTTCCATATTTCTTATGGACTCTAAAGAGCTACAATCATCCCCTTGAAAGGTTTATCGGTGGGAGGCTCCCTCTAAGGCCGAGTTTTCAAATCTTGGTGCCTTATCAGTAAATAAATCATAAGAAAGACAATTTAAAAAAAAAAGTTCGAAATCTCACTTCATAATTTCGAAAGAAATGGAAAGAACATCGCATAAAATACATCTGCAACAGTCGAATCTTTAACAGAACCTGGCAACTTGAGTGGAGCTCTTCTTGGAGGATCCCTTGTGGTGTAGGAGTATGAAGACCATTCACTATACGATCCGCTGTATGAGTAATTCATGCCAGAGACCTCCAAAGTGCCTCCACAAATTGGACAATTTATCCAATGGACCATACAACACGATGTCTTTGCTGCAATTTTTATCAAGAAATCCACTCTCCTCACATGGAGCAACACTAAAACTTACAAAAATTCAATTAGAAACAATTTTTAAATTAGCATCTCGGAACAACATCATCGTAGCCACTTGGATCATGGCTATCAGAGCCACTTGATCATGGCTATTACTCCGGTTCGGGGGTCTTTCCCTCTGCTTTCTGCTTCCTCGCCACATCTTTTCATCATCAACAGATGTTATTGTCATGAACCTTTAACATACATATAGAGGAACAAAGAAAACATAAATACCATGGCTCATTAAGTTTCAACACAAAGCTTGAATCTTTTTCCATGAAAAAAAATATTGACCAGTTCATTTCGCATGTCATTAGCAGGATCAGGAAGACTTTCCTGTATGGTCTGTTACTTGAAAACATGCATTTTTTATTCTTCTGGAAGGATATGTTTTTAAAAGAAATAGTAAATAAAATTTGTGATCATTTTCGAACTAGTTTTATTTATCAAAACACCACAGAAAAAAGAGAACAGAGAACGAAAACCTCCAAAAATGCATAACCTAATGCAATTTTTTATTCTATTGAGTTGTTTGTCTTCCAAATCATCGTCGTTCCATCCTGCGTATGGGTCTTTTTTCTGTCAGGTCTTCGAAAAAGCATTTCAGGGTCTTTTGGTCACTATTGATATACAAATTTCTTTGCCCATATAGTACAGATTTCTTAAACTACCAAAACAAACATGTCACACAAGAAAACGTGAATCATCAAGCAGGACACCAAAAACAAACCTTTTTCTCAGTGGGTAAGGTCAAAAGCTCACTGATCGACCCCAAAAAATTTCCCCACGGCTCACTTCTATAAAATCCTCGTTCCATAGATAGAAGACAGATTGGAGACTTTAGATATGATTCTCTGAAAATGATTCGAAACTTGGGTGAGAAGAAGCATGACGAAGATCACGACAATCTTCATTGCGACTATCTAAGCTCTGCACTGTCACCCGACCTTGCATTTTTTGTGTGTGGAGTAGTGTGTGTGAGATTGAAGAAAGTGGAGATATTTCCCAAACCGTCGGGCAAAGAAACAACACGAAAAAACAAACAAAACAAGGGAAAAACCATCGAGCAAAGGATGAGAGAACATGCCAAGGAGAAAAACCTAGGGGTAAAGACAACCAACGCCAAAAAACCAAATAATGTGTGCAAAAAACCATCGGGGCAAAGGACGAGAAGACATCAACAAAAAATCAATCTATAAACCTCAAACCTACCACGACGGCAGCGTGTCTTTCATAAGATCCAACATCATCATACGTGTAGACACAACCCTCTCCTTCAGGATTTCAAGATAGAAAAGAAACGTACATTGAATCAGTAGAAATATGGGGATATTAACCCAAGTGAAATCATATTAAGATTAACTTTGGTAGATGGTCAGAGAAAACTACCCAGTTCATTACCTGATAAATGTGGCCCAACATGTTTTCCAAGAATGAACAATAAATTTAAAGTTTAAACATAATTCACCAGGTGTCTAGCTTCCAAGACCTTTCGTAGAAGATAACATCTGCTTAAAAGCTTGAAGAGGCCGTCAAAGATTTGCCTGGAGAAATCTTAAAAAGAGAACAAAAGAGAACAAAAAACTCACGAGACAATTTTCAACAAAAGAGAACAAAAAACTCAAAAACAACAAAAGCCATAACCTGATTAAAAAGAGAAGGAAATAAAGAGAACCACATAACCTTGGATTTCCTCTTGGAAGAACTGGATTTATTGAGATGGGCCGGGACGGTGAAGAAAATTGGCAGCTAAGCAACTATGACGGAAGACTGTCTGATAGAATCCAAAAAAAAAAAGAAGAATAATGAGAACCGTAACAAGAAGATGATCAGTTCATCCCGGCTATAAATTGGATAGAAGAAAACATGATGATAGTTGGTGCCTTGGTGGGCAAAGTTTTTTTTTACAATAAATTAGCTCTCTTAAACCATCGCTTCATGAGACAGAAAGGAAATGAGCAGTCACAAAAGTACATTGGCTCCTTGGGAAAACAAATGAAACCGTGCGCCAAACATAACTAGACATTGTTTATTAAATAAAAACCCAAAAAAACAAAAAAAGGCACACGAAAAATTCAGAAAGAAAAAAAAAGTTGGAGGAAAAACACTGTTCACCACTTTAACAAAACCCGTAACATTGTTCAAAGCTCTCCTCTCTTATTATATTGTAGTATATTATCACTACTATAAATTGTTATCGCTACTATATAATAAGAGTCGAATGTCTTACCATTAAGAGGAACAGTGTAACAGTGCTGGGTTGCCATTTTTCTTTGGCCCGACATTAAATGCTTGCACATTATCTTGTTGGTGTGATGATTGCATTGGCTCTCTTATCTTGTTGCTGTAATGAGGCAGTGATTTTGTAAAAGGATGCTCTATTCTTTTTCGCTTGTCTTTTTTTTTTTGGTCTTTTGGGTTTGTTGTATTATGATGTCTCTTATTGAATGAATTTTGCTCAAGATTTCAATTTTATCGAAACAAAACCGGAGGTGTATGTGGAGGTGTAAGCCCCCGGGGATGATTGTGTGAAGATTTCTTTAGCTTCAATAGGAACCCGTTATTTCTCTTGTCTTCTGTTTCAACTTCAAAACGAAGAAGACCAATTTTGCTTAATTTAGCCAAACACATTTCTTTAGTCCTAATTACTATGTCAGCTTCGATCAACTACTTCATTCTTTCATCCTCTGCAGCATGTGCAAGAACATATGATTTATCGAGAAATGGTGAGGATATTGTTTTTGAAATCAGGGGTGGAAGGAGAGTTGAGCTGCTGATTATGCTAAGGATGAGTTCATTATTCGTAGTAATAATGTGGTCTTGATGGTCAAAAGGCAAAAAATCAAAGTCGTTGTTGAGTTTAGTAGATATTTGGATGAAATGTAGGGACTGGTTGCAGTTCCCGAGGGGTTCCCGAAGAGTGTTACAAGTGACTATCTTGAATATTCTCTTTGGAGAGGAGTTCAAGGTATAGCACCTCAAGTTAGTGTGTGTTCGCCACTCAGGTATTAGTTTTCCTCTTTTTGTGCGTAATTTGCTCAAGCATTTCGGATGCCGTTTAGAATATTTTGACCAGTCACTTTTATGTTCAAGATTGGTGCAAAGTCCAGAAATTTTGGGACAAGGAATTTGCCAGCACAAGTACTCTATTTGCTAGGTCTTGTGGGAAAGTGCACGAAGATTTATCTATAATTGAGGTATGAAGTACATCATAATTAGTTTGTTAACCATGAAGCTATGCTTTATTATCTTCCAACTAACATAATCGATTTTATTTTTCATTGATTTGAGCTAGCTAATCAGCCAACATTCTATTCTGATTATCCAAAGTCTAACCTGAAATAAGCATTGTTTACTGAGACCTTGACATAATGCAATATCATTAATTTTTTATGCAGTGCAATGTCGTAACAAGATCTGACATATGTAAAAAATTGACGAGTGGGAATAAGTGTCCTTTGTTTGCATATAACACTTTCTTTATTTTTGACTTATCCTCATCTTTATCCCATAAAGTCTTCTATTGGAAGAATTTTTTTCTTATTTAAGGGGAATTCTAATCATCATACACGGCCTAAATGAACACAGGTGTGGCAATGACTTGAGTTTGTTCTCTTTTCACATGTTAATTCCATTTGTCTCATGTAAAACATACTACTAACTTCGTCTATTTTTACGATAACATTTGCTATGCTAATCTTCTGTTATCAACGGGCGCTACGCCTATTTTGCTTGACAACTATTCTCCTGCTTGGAGTCTACACAATGGATTGGATGGGTAATTGCTTGTTTGTTTAATATGCTTTATGCTTTTCTTCATTTTATACCTTTTAACCATGCGGAGGCCATGATATTTTATATTTTACCTTTAATCATTGATAGTTACTCCGTTGGTTGGTCATGTTTTGCTTTAATAAGTCATGTAGGAAGTGATGGTTCGCATGGATATGTGCCTTCTCTAGATCATGTTGTTGTAGACACTGTAAGTTTCATATTCATCTTAATCTTCAGCTGTTAGATACTTTCTCTGATGTATGTGAATGAGGTCCTCTATCAGGGCTTCGAGATCTCTTGCAAATATTTGTTGCATTCGCATTGGTGGGATTATTCTACTGTTTTATTATTCTATGCAACACATCACGATGGTTGAAATGTGCCTTTTTCTGAAAAGATCAAATTAGAGAACCCAGGGGTACCATGTTTCTTGTTTGGGCATACTACATGAGGGATTGTTGTTTTGAAGGCGCGGTGCCAAGCGGACTAGTAATAAAAGAAAGAACTGGTGTTACTCCTACGCTTACGAGGCGCGGTGCCAGTGGATAGATAATGTGGTTATTCTATCTCGTCTTTTCATGTTACAGGTGAACAACAATACAATGGGGTGAAATTGGATGAGAGATCAATAAAACCTACACAAAATTAGATTAATATGCAGTGCACAAGCAATCAACGGTTGAGTCACAAGTTTTATGTTGGGTCGATATCATATTGTTGTATATATGAATTTTTTTTTACAGTCAATTAAAGATCATATGGGTGGCTGTTCCACCAGACCCTCCCCCCCTCTACGATTACCATGAGTGAACTAGTCTAAGGTTAGCTATTGCACAGAGATATGTGTTAAATGGAGGTCTATTTCTTTCCTTGTCAAAATGCCTCCCTCTTTTTTGAACAATAAATCCCAGTTGTATATGATTATACTTCAAGTGCACTGTTGTCAAGTTTTAGATAGTTTATTAAAAGTAGGGATTTCATACCCACGTGGACTAGAAGGAAGCACCAAATTCAAGTATTTTAACTATATTTAGCCTATGAATGATTTATGAATATTATATTAACTAAAACAATGACACATAATCCAAACCAAACAAGTGATGAAAAGCGAAGAAAATCAGTAGAGACTTTTATCAAGACTTCGGCTTACTCATGTAATCCCCATAATCTCCTATTCGTTAACATTAAAATCCTACGTTATAAGGGTGATGAGTTTTTCTAATGCATTCGTTATACCACTGTCAAGTTATAACATGTCTAATATTAACATTGCAATAAGCCACTCCCGCATCCTTATTGAACAATCAATATCACATGACGATTTGTGAAAACTATTAGCATTCGATTGGGTAATCTATTGCTATCACACGTGCGTTTGATTTTACTTGGTTAGTTTCAATCTGAAACCCACAACCTAATTTATTATGTCGTATTGTAATATTATATGTTTAACCTCAATCACTATTTGCATAATTATTCAAAGGTGATCAATCCATCAAAAGCATGGAGAACAATAAATTATGCACATAGAATTGTAAGAATGCAATCAAAAATCGTTATTTAAATTATGGGTTTAAACATGGGATCCCTAGTATTGATAAACAAACTTAGCCAACAATCATAACAAAATAATAAAAATATGTTTTGCAACAAACTAAACATCCAAAATCAGAAAATAATGAAAAACTAAGTTCAGAAATACGAAAGATGCAAGGTATTGACTCCTTGCGTCGCTGCATCATATCGTCTCTCCCGATGAGTCTTGTTCTTCAATGGCTTGAAGTGGTGAGGGATGGAGGCTATGTTCTAGGTCTAGAAAATATGAGCAAATGTTTATTTTCGTCCATAGTTGAGCTTTTATAGTGGAGGAGGAAGTTAGTTTCATTGTGGAATTCAAACTTTTCAAAAAGGTATTTTTTTTTCGAGAAAATTAAGTTGATCGATCGATGCGAGCTACCGATCGATCATGCGATGTTAAAAATATCATTTTTGAAAAAACCTATGGCGAGCGATCAGTAGCGCCTCAACTACCGATTGATCGCGCATCCGTAAAAATTGTTGCTCAGCACCCTGCCACGCCCGATCGATCGGGCTCTTGCTCAGGATCGATCGGGCACTAAGAAATATCCAACTTTCTGCTTTTTCTTTGACTCAGGGTTCCATAAACGGAATGCCTTAACTCTTTCACTAAAGCCCATGAAAATAGTTTTTTCAGCTCTAGGTTCCAACTTTGATTTTCTAACATGAAAGTATGCGGGACACCCAAATATATGCAGAGAATCATAATCAGAAACGGGTCGTCCTGGCCATACCTCCTTTGGAGTTTTTCCGTCTAGTGCAGATGTTGGTAGCCTGTTGATGATATAAGAGGCATATGACAAGGCTTTAGCCCAGAATGTCTTGCTCAGTCCAGATTGGGATAACATGCAGCAGACTTTATCTATCAGAGTACGATTCATCCGTTCTGCTACACCATTTTGCTGTGGCGTGCCTGGTACGGTGAAATGTCTGACTATCCCCTCTTTCTGGCAGGTTTTCTGAAATGGGTCTGACTTGTATTCTCCACCATTATCAGATCTGAGCCTCTTTATCTTTCTTCCGGTCTGGGTTTCGATCATCTTCTTCCAGTTGATGAAGATGTCCAGAACTTCATCCTTATGATCCATAGTATACTCCCAGACATTTCTCGAGAAATCATCTATAAAAGTAACGAACCAACGTTTACCTCCCAATGAAGCGTTCTGAGAAGGTCCCCAAACGTCGGTGTGCACATAGTCCAATATTCCTTTCGTACGATGGATAACGGTACCAATTGTTGTGTCTGAATACCCAAAATAAAGTGTAAACATCATACACATATACAAGAACACAAATATTTACGTGGTTCGGCAATTGCCTACGTCCACGAGAGACAAACACAATTTATTGGAAATTTCTGACGAGAATTACAAACTCTCCAGGATCACCTCACAACTCACAGAAACAAATACAGAAGCTTTAATAGCTTAATATTGAGAAGTAATTTCAGATTGAGGGATGAGTTGTGAGGGTGAGGATGATGGGTTTATATAGGAGTGAATGAAGTCTCGGTAAACAATTTCCACTTAACTTCTTCTTCCTCCATTTTTGACCAAGCCTCCATTGCTACAGGGTTCAACCCTTCTGGATGGCCTCCAAAGCTACAGTGAAAAAGACCACCGGCCAACACATCCATCAATTAATAACCATGCGAGAAGATCTAAAGGTTAGTTGCTTCACAGCAAAAGCACTAGATGTTGTCCAGTAAAATGCAAGGATCTCCAGAGCTACAGTAGGTCCCCTCAAATTATAAATCTGCCTTCCAAAATATGTATAGACGAGAGACAAAAACTGATGAAGACAGCCAAACGTGCAAGCTCACATATCCAAATCTCAACCTGAAATCTATTGACCAAAAACCACCACTGGATAATGCATGAAACCGACAAGCCCAAAAATTATGGCCAAGCAATACCCCAATAGTAAAGCAGAGTCGATAAATTAAACTAGAAAAAAGTGAGAAATTTTGAAGTAAATATCATTTACAGAAAATATTATATTTACTAAGTGATTTTTTTTTAAAAAAAATCACTGCAGGAGCATTGCGCCACAAGTATTAGTTTATCGTACGAAACACAAAAACAAAGCAAATGTTAACTAAAGGGATGGTATTTAACCCTAATTTAGTCCATCTGGGTAAATGGAGCGGAGAATTTAGTTAGGCTGCACGGACACTAGCACGGTGACATTGATTGATACGATATGGATACGGCAACACGGATTTCAAAATTTTTAGGGATAGGACACGGCTGGAACATGTCTGTATATTTTTATATATATTATACATGTACTATATTACAAAATATTAAAATTCATATTTTTAAATTCTAAAACAATGTAAAAGCAACAAAAATATTCTTATCAAATTCAAGAAATATAATATAAATGCGTGTCATCGGAATCATCATAGTATCACTCATACAAACATCAAATACATATTACTTCAATTAACATAAAGTTTAACAAATGCGTCCAAATAAAATTTCTTTTCTCTGTCGGACACGGTCATCGATCGTGTCTGATAGGGTGTCCGATATTTAGGGGAGTATCGACACGGGTGTCCGATTTTATTTTAAAAAAAAATTAAGGACACGCCATGTGGCATGTCCGACACGTGTCCGATGAATGTTCGGGAAATATCGGATTCCGAAAAATATCCAACATTGCACCAAATAATTTCTTGAAATATTTCAGTGCATCCTAGATTTTACTCCAATTTAGATCGGCCTAGTAGAAAATACATTCGAGTTAGGTAGATTTATTGTTTTTAAGAATTTACTATTTTAAAATAAAAATTGATGATAAAATCAAAAAAAATATATGATAAATTTAAAGTTCTTATTTTTAATATTAATATAATTTTTTTGCAGCTGGGTACGGTCATTTATTAGGATTAAGAAAAAAAATCGGGCAGAGATGTCATCAACGAAAACCTGCCCTGATTGGTGTCGTTGAGTCAAATTGTTGGATTTTCGCCAATTTCCATTGATGTGTATGGTTCAACATTGACATTACCAGACACTCCTTTCAACACTTTTACTATTTACTTGTTACTATTACAACATTTGGTACATTGTTTATTATTATTAGTGTCGTTTCGTACATTAATAATGATAAGATGAGTCATAATTTTTAACCATTAATCCTTTATTTATCTGATTTCATCCATTTGTATCAAACATGCTTGCTATTACGGTTACTATAATGTAACCCGCTTGGCCGCTTGTGTCATTAGCTTCCTTTCGTTCTTAAAGTCGTTGTCTTCAAGTCTTTTTATACACCTTTAAACTATCTTTTTTTCCCTCTAACTGGCTCTATCAACCATGGAAGCCTTCAGTTCACTTAGATACTGGCGTACCAGCGGCGGAGCTGGAGGCAGCTTCATCCCTGCCGACGCCACCATTGTCCATCCACGCTCCGCCACAGAAACCATCTTCACTTCTACTTCTGTCGAAAGCCCCGCCTCTTCAGACAGCGAGGACGGCACGTATTTTGACCTGGAATTCGCCCTGCCTGAAAATGAAAGCGACACCGAAGAAGAATCGTCAGAAAAAGCAGAGGAAAATTGCCAAAGATCCCTAAAGAAGGCGAATGGAGCCGAGACTGTAAGTAAGAATGGTTGCGAAGAATTGTCAGAGAATGAAATTGAAGATCATGAAGAAGGAGAAGTGAAAATTACTCTTGCTTCTGATCAGAATCATGAACTTGCTCTTTCCCCTTTGGAAGAACTTTTTTTCAAAGGGAATTTGGTTTCGATTGAGCCAACACGCATTATTTCGGATGATCAGGAACAACACTCAAAATTCCCTGTTTTTTTACTGAAATCAGCGACCAAGTTTCGTGTGCTTCTTCTGAAGCTAAAGAAATCAAAATCTGTATGGACTCTTGAGAAAGCCGAGAAATTTGAGGCCAATGGGCTAGAAAATCGCTCTCCTCAGGAAATTCAAGGAAAACAGAGTACAATAGGCGGTAAGTTTCTCACTGTTATGTGTAAAGCTGAGGATGTAAGAATGCCTCTTGTTTCTTTATTTAGCAGAGATAATAGCTCAAAGGCTAAGCATGGAGGCAAGGGTATAAAGAATAATCGAGAGGATTCTGATTCAACGATGGCTTCGGAAGAGAGAGAATTGACAAAAGAAGCGGTGCAAAAGTACTTAAAAATGGTGAAACCTTTGTCCATTCGCGTCTCGCGACGTTATGTCGAGAAGTTGAGGTTTTCTGGGCAGTTGAGCTTCTCAGCCGGAGCTTCCAAGAAAGGCGGGGTGGTTTCTCTGCAGGCGGAGAAAGGAGGGGAGACGACAAAAGTTGCGTCGTCGTCCGGCAATGTGAATACTCACCAAAAGCAAGCTTTGATAAATAATAATCTGCAAGCAAGGCTAAAGGTAGTGCGTCAGCATTTAGGGAAAAGCCGGTCAGCTTCCGCCATTGTGACGCCGCCGCCTCCAGGGAAGATGGCCTCCAGCCGTGATGACTCGTTGCTGCAACTCCGTGATGGTATTCAAGGCGCCATTCGCCATTGCAAGAAATCATTCAACTCCACAAGAGGTAATTTCCTATTAATTTTATCCCCAAAACCTTTTTTATTTCACTTGAATTCATACCCTCAAAAATTTAAATTTCAGATGTGGAATCTTCGATTTTGTCTCGCTCTGTGGGTGATCCATCGTACGAGAAATCTGAAATTATGTCAACGGATCCTTTGTCTTCAACGTCGTCGTCATCATTTTCAGGGGAAGAAACTAAAGACAATTTGGAATTATAATTAGCGAAATCTTGTCCACTGATTCATTGCATGGGTAGTATCCTGAGGTAGCCAATAATTTTATTTAATCTGCTTGTCTTTTGCAGTTAAGTCGTATAATTTCTCAGCTTCATAGTACTGATTAAAATTTGATTTAATAGACATTCTAACTGTTGGCATACCATGAATGGGAGCACTTTATTTAATTAATGTGAGGATAATACCCGATGGGGCCGAATAGCCATTGACAATCGTTTTTCAGTGTTTAATTATGGCACCAAGTGGAGATGAGAAAGGAAGGTATTCATATGAAAATATTGAAATTTTATATATATAGCTATTAGTATCACGACAAATATTTCGGCAGTGTATGTTTTGTAAATTGATATCACCAAAATTTGTGTTGATCGGATGCTATCAATTGAGAGGGGGTTTCTCCTCTCTTTCTTCTCCAATACTCGAAATAACAACGATGGTGACAGTAAGTAGCCTCTGATATGACCTGAAAGCACGAATTAACCGTGAGAAGGGGGAAGAAAGTTTTTCCGACGGGTCCCCTCCGACGCTCAAGTCAGGCGAGATGATACTATAAAATATATACTTGCAAAGTAAGAAGATTGTGAATGAATGAGTTGTACCCCAAACCTGGTATTTATAGGTAGAGATTCGAGAGTTACCATGCAACAATGTCTCTTTCCATGTTTATCCATATCTTATCCAGATAAGCTAAGATCTTGTGAATACAATCAAATCTCAAATATTGCTCCGCGGATCTAGGACTTACCTAATTCAGGGGACTCAGTCTCCTTGTTGTGCCCACGTATTAAGCAAGTTATGAGAATGGCTCGGTCAAGGAGGTCGGACTTGAAAAGAGGTCGCCAGAGTGTTAGGAGGAGGGCGAACAGGTGAGCTAAAACACGTCGGCCAAACATGTGGGTAACCAACAAAGAGGTCGGAGAAAGAGGTGAGGTCTTATGAAGTAAGATCACCAGGACGCAAAGGTAGCAGATCGGCCAAACAGGCGGTGACTATATTTAAGGAGTATCACATAAATGTTTTCCAGAAGTGTTTTCTATTTTTCAGATAAAAAAATAGATTTTTGGTGTTTGATTCCATTGTTTCTGCTATTGCTTAACTGAAAAAAATAGGTACAATAGAAATAGATAAACAAGTCATTAGATGCTTTTGACTATTGTAAGTTGAGCGGTAACAACTTTTACCCACTTTAAGCAAAAACAATATAAATATTATTTGAATAAACTATTGCAAACACACTCTAATAAATGTACTCAGATGATATCAGTCTTTTTATGATCTTAAATATCTCACTTCACTGATAGAGAAAACGAAGACTTGAGGGACAATTAATCTTCCAATTTTTAATTAGTTTTTTTTTTTTTTTACATTTACATAAATTTCCTATACATTATGTATGGCCATATTATTTAATTTTATAATATTTTATTTTCACAAAATGAATTAACTCATGACATCACTAACATCGCTACAATTTCATTTTTATATCAGAATATCCAAAATAAAGTGTAAACATGATACACACTCAACGAACAACAAAATTTATGTGGTTCGCAATCGCCTACGTCCATGTGAGCAAAAACTGATTGATTGATATTTTCATACGAGAATTACAAACTCTCAAGGATCACATCATAACTCACATATACAGATAAGCTTAAAAGCTTAAAGATAACCAGGTGAAAGATGATATTCAAATGATGGAATTGAGGTGTTTATAAAGGCACAAAACCCTTCGGTGGACAAAGTTCATCTTGAACACGTATATGTAATACCCTTGTCCCACATTGGTTGTGGATGAAAATTTAAAGTGGTTCATAAAGGCTTACAATGGACTATTATAGCAACTTGGGTTAACCATTTTCGTAGAGCGAGGACGGATACAAAGTAGTTGCTATATGAGCCCAATGTGCAGTCGCGCTTGCACGGGCTTGGGCCTGGGGCGTTACAGAATGGTATCAGAGCCGGTCACCGGCAGAAAACACCTGGAGATAAGTGTTATGCGGCGCAAAGTGCTACGTGCGTGGGAGCCACCTCTTGAGCCTAAAGGGGCTAAGTGCTACACGATGGGGGCCACCTCTTGAACCTGTGGGGCAAAGTGTCATGTGCGTGGGAGCCACCTCTTGAACCTGCGGGGCAAAGTGCTACATGACGGGAGCCACCTCTTGAACCTGTAGGAGCCACCTCTAGATTCTCGGTGCAGGTGGATCGATGAGTTAGGTCGCGACGAGGACGTCGCGTTCTAAAGGATAGGTAATTGTAATACCCTTGTCCCACATTGATTGTGGATGAAAATTTAAAGTGATTTATAATGGCTTACAATGGACTATTATAGCAACTTGGGGTTAATCATGTTAGTAGAGCGAAGACGGATAAGAAGTAGTTGCTATAGGAGCCCATTGTGCAGTCGCGCTTGCACGGGCCTAGGCCCGAAGCGTGACAGTATACCTCTATTATTGACAATTTGCAAGCCACCAAAGCTACAGGAATTCAACCCTTTTGGATGGTAATCAATGCTACAGAGGAAGAGAGCCACCACCGGCCAATACTCACTTGATGTTGAGACTAGAATTTGGATGAAACATAAAAAAGGAAAAATATTTATTCAGTTAAACTTTTTGCGAATTGCATCGTCATAAGTTTCAAGCTCGCATACTTTCGAACGAAAGTTGATTATTGTTCAAGAAAATGAAGAAAACCTTTTTGTTCAACAACATTTCCTGATTTGGCTTTAGTTTATGCTATGTAAGATGGTACATCTGAATAGTGAATACAAATATTGTTACAATATGTGTAGCATCCACAAAAATAATACTACATATGTAGTATCTATTTTCCAATTCTGATAAGTGATAATCGGCATAAAAAATATATTCTAAAAATATATCTATAAGTTTTCTATAGCGATGTCAACATCTTTAAATGAATGAAAAGATACGCCTGATTTGAACAAATTAGTAGGAAGTCAATCAAGTGAAAGAAGAGCAAAAAAAAAAAGGTGTAAATATTTTTACATGGAAATGCAGAGACGTGGTGAAAAGGTAGAGATGAATATTCTATACTATTCTATGGGGTACATCTAACCATTTATTGAGAATATTCCCAATGATGTTAATTGGAAATATTCCTAATAAATGTTTGAATGTATCCCATGGGATACTATCTCATGGATAACATAGAATAAATCGGTAGAGACATGATTGAAAACAGCAGAAAATTAAATAACTTATGCTCTTTCCCACTTTCATTCCCGAAAATTTCTTCCATTGCACTGAGTATGGTCCCGTGCATGCACCCGGTCTAAGCCTAAAGTAACTGAAACCTTTGCCTCGGCCCCTTTTGGCAAAGGCCAATATTTTTAAGTTAACTATTTAAAAGATTTTAAAAAAAATTACATCATTTGTCTCACTATTTCCCCCTCTTCTCTCTCGGTCTCTCTGACCGACCTCTCGTTCGCTGTCTCGCTCTCTCTCGCTGCCTCAGTCTCTCAACAAGTAAAATTCTTCTGGATT
The DNA here is from genome assembly GCA_907163345.1 of Haberlea rhodopensis. Lineage (NCBI taxonomy): Eukaryota > Viridiplantae > Streptophyta > Magnoliopsida > Lamiales > Gesneriaceae > Haberlea > Haberlea rhodopensis. Next base: position 3,746,697 of record CAJQUN010000004.1, on the reverse strand, counting down.
CTTGCTTCTTACTCTCAAGGTAATTATTTCTTGAATATGCTCATGCGTTGGGTGTTCTATACTGTTTTATTACCCCTTTTAGACGTAAAGGTATTGCATTTATTTGGCAGATTTTGATCTATTGTTATGTTTTTTGTTTGTTGACGTGGAAATGTGATCCGTTCTCTCTGAACTTTGTTTTTTTTAGCATATTTAAGACTTTGGTTGTATTAATCTATGTATCAATTATTTTGATTGAAAATAAGTGTATGGATAGGAGGAATGAGATTTGGTAGAAGGAATTTTAGTCAAGGAATGTGGAATAATTCCAATAATTCGAGATCACTTAAAATGATCGAGACTTATAATCTTTGAACAAACAATCTTTGGATTTGATATCCCTTGGTAATATTATTTTACGGTAGTTCGGTCCTTGAAAATTGAAGATTTGCATAGAGATTGTGTGAACTTTGAGGTATTGGTGATATTCATTTAAAAATTGAATCAACGATGACAATTCTTCCATAGTGATCAGCCCTTCAAAAAAATATTAAAAACCTACCCCATTAATCAGATTTTTTTGTTATCATGCCCAATAATCATAATTTGAATATAAATAAAACTAAACTAATCTTAGAATTTATACCATTAATCAGACATGAAACTGTTGATGGGATTAAGAAATATGCTTCATGATTAATCTGATACAATATTTTGATCTTGGTTAGTAAATGCCTCATTTTTTATAATTTATCTAAGATCTTCAAAAAGTTTGAGCCGCCCCAAATATAATGTATGTATCAGGCCCCGCGCATGTTGCATGTAAGAATTTCCAAACCATTTCCAATATCATATGTTTAATTTTGGGGAAGGGGAACCGAATAATCAACAATTGTGTGCCGTCTCCTTTTCTTATATATGATTGAATTTCTCATTCCCCTTTGTTTTTAATGACAGCGGAGCAAATAACTTCTAAATTTATCAGCACAAGTGGGAAATATTATAAAATTATAAAAAATTTATTTATAATATAAACAATAGTATAATAATAATAATCATATCATATGGTACAAAATTCTGCCAACCTGAAAACATGCAATATTGGGAGAAGAAAACATGAAAAAATGGGACATGCAATATAGTTCAACACAGTCTCACTTGCATGTTAAATCCTTAACCGAATTGTTGGGCAAGCTGATATTCATGGCGCAACTCATATCAGCTGATTTCTTCCTTTTTATAACTCTCAACAATTCCACTTTACCTCTTAAATTGGCCGCAACACTCACGGCCAAATTAGCATTGACAGGAGAAGTTAAATCCCCGACCACGTAAATCCTTTTAGTAGAGCGTGCCCCAGCACGTGCCTCGGGGATTGCGAGCCGTCCGACGACCTCATTCCCCGACGTGATAATTGCCAAAGCGCTATCAAATTTGTAACGTCCATAATTGGTGTTCTTAACTGTAACTCGAGCAGAAAATCTAACAATACCATTCCCTGAATTGTCAATAATGACATCTTCCAATCTGACCTTAGGCGTTTTGACACGCAGGAAAACGAGACTGAACACGACTATTACGATTGTCTGAAGCACAACTAAAGCAGCAATATAAGCCAAGCATTTCATTCTTTTCTTCTTCTTCATGACTCGTTCGGACTGGTGATTCGTGGCTGATTCCTCGTGGGTTGGTGACAATGTCGTGGCCGGGGCCAATGGGTACCATTGTTGCTTCTCTGCCATATTGAAATAAATTGCTTAGACGATGTAGGGAATGATAGTTGATATTTTATAAGTTGTATACAATATATGGCTTTCTTTAAAGATTATATACATATTAGAACAATATAATAAGGGGTTAGGGGTGTCAACAGTGATTTGTGTCTTATTTTGCTGAAATTTACTGTTGCGATGAACAGTAGCATTATCATGGTTTATTCCTTGGTTAGTTTTACCACAATAGTTAGTTGGTTGGTTTATTAAAAATGATTGATTAATTGTTTATTTGAGGAATTGGGCTTGGTTAACTTACATTTGGGTGGGTTGACTTTTGGCCCTTTTCTTTGCCCGATTATTTCTTTTGCCCTTCAGTTCATGGACTCGTTCCACCCCTGCATCACATCGTGTTTTTTTGCCCTTCATTTTTTTGCACTCCTCCTACCTCTGCACCCTCATTTCACAACTGACACGACTCTTTTACCCGCCGGTATTGCACCTGTTTTGTCCGTCGGACTGGTTCGAGGTATCAGCTTTTCTTTTGCCGGCATACTGCAATTGTACGTTTGTTTCATGATTTCCCTGTTGTAGCGGCTATGATAGGCTACTCCCTGTCTTTTGACATGACCATGGTGAGTTACTCCCATCATTGTGTTCCCTTGTGTTTTGGGGGTGTCACATGTTTTATATTTTCAGAGGCCATGGAAAAATAATGGGTCACGACATTTTCATTTTTCTTCATCTCGACGAGGAGGTCTGGTTTTCTTCTGACCATGTAGTCTATGAGGTTTGATTGTCCATGCTCGATTGTTTTTGGTTTACTCTTGGGTTTGCGTAGTCGCCTTTCTGGACTGACTGCTCTTGTTTTTCTGAGGTTTATGGTTTTCCATTTTTAGGTTGGTTTGGACGAGGATACTGGACTTTGAAGTTTGCTGATGCATACACGATTCTTCCTGGTTTTTGTTGGTACGATGTGTCATGCATTTTTAAGGGTTTAAAATCTTCTGCTTTGTGTGTCTAAGATGTTCTTATGCTTTTTGGGGTTGTTTATTTTTGTTTTAGGATTTTTAAGGGTTTAAAATCTTTGGCTTTGTGTGTCCAGGATGTTCTGGTGCTTTTTGGGATTATTTATTTAAATTTTGGGTTGTTTTTGCCCTTCATGGTCTCAATTTTGTATGTTTTGATGGTCGTTGGCTTGGTGCTTTCATCGTCATATATTTTTGGCTGCTGCTTGTGCATTTGATTTCAATATGGTTAAGCTCGTGCATTCGTCTCCAGCGTGGTTTCAATGATGCTAACTGTTATCTTATCATTGTGGGTATATATTGCATGCATCTCACCAACAAAAGTGGTTTTTGGATAGTTCCCCTGCTGTAATATAATAGTTTTTGTGGACACCACTTCTGAGATTTTTTACCACTGTTTTTCGGACTTCAAACATGTGTTTTCTAGCCAGCCCTGCTTTAAACACTACTTTCTCATTAAACACTACCTTAGACACTCTTTTCATTTTAGAAACTTTGTTTCTTTAGATTTTGGGGCGTGGGTCTTCGGTTGGCACTGCTTAACACGCTGTTTTTTATAAGTTACCGCTCCTTTAGCCAATGTTTTTCCCCCAGAAACCGTTGCTTAGATTTATATTCAGATTTGTGTGCACCCCGTAATGAAATGAGATTTTCTCCCTTTCCATATACGCACATAATAGATTTCTTTGTTCACAATATCTGATTTTTTAATGCCTGACGTTGTGCTCAATGGTTTAGTTCTTCAGAATCGAGTCTTTTAGCACTAAAATGCAACATATTTTTTTATGCCAGACATTTTGGAGCATCAATAGTATCAGGTTAACACAACCTCAAATCACTCACCGAATTCTGTCCACGTTTTTCGGCTGTTATGTTAGGTTTAATATAACGTATGTGATAAACCATATACACTTGATAGATATCATGTTATTGCCTCAAGAATGTATGCTCTTCCTCTGGGTCTGTTCATGCTTGGGCTAAGGATTTCGTGTGCTGTTTTTTCAGGTTCTTGAACAAAGCTTTGTCGGTGAACACTCCTCCTCCCGTTAGCACTATTTGTAACACGACTCGTTTGGGTTTTTATACACTGTTGTATTCAGGCTTTTTTAGCAGACAACCCTCCTTCGAGTTTCGAGTAAGTTTTTCTACAGATTTGCATTTTGACGTGTGGTAACTGTATTGTGCTATGGCTCATTGTTTAATATAATTGTAAGGTTTGCACGCTTGGTTGGTGTAAGTTAATTTGATCTATACACGTGATATTATGGAGATCTAATCTCCATGCAACTATCCTACCGTCAACTTGTGCTCCAATCGCTTTTCTGTTGTTTATAGCTATGATTTCATTATTTTCAAGAAGGAAGATTATAAGACGGAGAAGAGGTACATAGATTTGGTCAAATGTTTTTCGTTTTTTGGGGAGATGAGTTTGTATGCGATTTACACAGGCTATGACCTTGTAGAGAAGAAGAAACTAGGGGTACTTTCGGAGGTAGTTAACAAGTTTTTCGTATGAAAATCTTGAGAAAGCGATTAATTACTTTCTTATCTCCAATAAATTGGGGCAATAATGATTTGTTTCAGTATCTCTTCTTCTGTTAGAAGGAGTGGATGCTTTTGGAACTTTATTAAGCTATTCGTTTTTCTTATTTTTGCCGACAAACATGACACTTTAGCATGTGGGAAAATTGTTGCTGTAAAAAGGCTTTTCTTCAATACATAACAATGGGCTGATCATTTCTTTAATGAAGTTTACCTAATTAGTGGTATTGATCATAAGAATTTGGAGCACATTTCATTCTGCATCTCTACATGCCTATTTTCTTATTAGCTTGTGAAGAAGTTGGAGATGGCGAGTTTATTTTACAACTTATTAGAATGAATCTTAAAGGTAATTTTTTAATCCAATTATTAAAACTATGTGTCCGTACTAATTAACCTCAAATGGCATTTGAATGTTATTCTAGTATATATATATGGAAGGTTGGTTCTTGGAAATTACTTTTTTATTTGAAAGTGAGCAAAACATTGAAAATTCTATGAAATTAACGCGTGGATTTGTTGGGTTTTTTTTTTTTTGACTTCTAGAAGCCTATGACTTTTTAGTTTTAGCCAGAACTTTGAAATCAGATGAGCAAAATTATAATATTTTTAGTTTTTTTTACAACACATTTCAAAAATTTATAAGTAAAATGATATCGTTTTGGCAAATTTTGTGCCGAAAAAAGCCCAGCTTTGCCCAAAGCATAGATCCACCCCTGTTTCTATCAAATTTTTTCATTCCATATACAATTTTTGTTATATAAAAGAGAATAGATCTACAACTAATATTTTTCACGATTGTTTTTTGTTTATTGGATGGGTACTTTGCCCAAAAAATTAAAATAAGTTGGACTAAAACCATATAGAATAAATAATTGGATCATTTAATTTTAACAACTTTGTTTATGACAACAAGACATTGGCCTAATGGTTAACATCTACTTCTCAATATAATAGGTATCGGGTTTGAGTCATTCCTACTCCCCTGAAATTTTAAAAAAAAATTATTTTTTCACGAAAATTTTGTAAGTGCTTATTTGCTAGAGAAATTAAAATTATACCCTCTCTTATTTGATATATTAATCCTGAATATTCTACACATTTGTTATTGGGAAAAAGTTGTTTGCATGCGAAAGAAACAAGAATAATGTGGTAAATGGGTGCGCATAAAAGTTATACAATTTTCAAACATTAAATAGTAAATCTATTGTTAAATGTGAAACCAAATTAAATACTTGTATATATAATGGTGGAGCCCATTTAGACACCAACTTAATATTATAACATAATAATTTTTAATATAAAAAATAGAATATATCTTTTATTTAATTATATTGTGTTGGTCTATAAGTGGAGTCTAAGTCGGTCCATACAAATATTTTTCGAGAAATAGCTCTAATAAAGTTCCTATGTTGACTAATCCACATCAAAATTTAGCTCATGGGATACATTTAATATATTTTTGAGGAATTTTATAAAATTCTTAAAAGAATTTAAAATATTTTATCGATAGAGACGATTGTTAATATAGTAATTTTCAGGTTGAAGCTCTCACTTTTAGACTAGGTTATGATTCAATGCGAGACCACATTTTCAATCTTTGAAAGGCAATTTAATAATGGCTGGATGCAAGTAAAATATAATGTCACGCCCCGAAATCGAAGCGCGTGACACCGGCGTTGAATCCAAATATAAAATTCGAATGCAACAAGCCTCGTATACAGATCTTTGATAAAACCAGTCTATTTATTCCAAAATCATTAAATCGTCCTTACATTGCTATTACAAAATACTATTGTCTAGGATTAAATCAAAGATGCGGAAGCGTAAATAAAACTAATAAATTTTCTGGAAGGTTCTCCGTGGATCATAATCTCCAAAATTGTTCTTGTTCTTCTTCCTCGATCTCTTCTTTTCGTCTTTATCTGGGAGGGGAGGTAATGGGGTGAGCGTTTGGGAAAACACTCAGCAAGTAGGGGCCGATTGAACATAGTAAAAATATACATATATCATAGCAAAAATCCTTTAATATTTCTTTGTCAAATCACATAGATCTTGCACATAAACACATTTCTTACACATAAACGCATATCTTGCACATATCCACATAACGAGTTATTTGATTCAAAAGGTGGCTCCGTCAAGTCCTTTCATTCATGATCATGTCACATACTTGTTTAGATTTAAAAACATAATTTCATGTTTGATGTTCAATCGAGAATTTAAATCATAAATAATATTTTGAAAACGAAATGAAGTTGTAGCAAAAACCCACTTACTTTCGAAGCGTGATTGAGCGAATTACAGGTTGTAGAAAATAGCACAAAATCTCCTCTTCCTTTGCCTTGAAGGTTTCGAAAAATGTGTGTGTGATGTGTGAGAAGATTTTCAACAATGTAAAGTGTAGGGTAATCATTTCTTTGTATGGTGTAATGTGGTTTTAATGTGAGGAGGAGTGTCCAATTTAGGTCCACTATTTTGGCTCCCAATTGGCAAGACGTTAGTGTATGATGTGTGGATGTTGCTAATGTGATTGAGAGGCAATTAAATGGGATTGAGTGAGGTGATTTTAATGTAGGAGGAATTTAAATTGGGTTCCTTAACTTTGGTCATTTAGTGTCATGATTTGGCAAGGCAATAAATGTAAATATGCATATTGGTAGGATAATCTTTTCTTTGGTATGGTATAATATGATATAATGTAGGAGACTTAATTGCATCCTATAATTTTGGTATCCTAATGACAAGATTTGAGTCAAGTAATGAATGTGGTCAATAATTGGTAAGGAAGAAGAATTTATTGACAATTACAAAACTTTGACCATCTAATGACATGATTTAAGCAAACTATTAAATATCTTTATATTAGAATGAATGGGATTGAATTGTGGTTGTAAGAGATTGAATGTTGGCGAGATTTGGGTTAGGCACTTAAATATCATTGAATGACTTATGACAAGGTTTGGACAAGACCATTGAATGGTTTAATTATGCACTTTCAAAAATGTAGGATTAGTGTATGAATTATAGTCCATAACTTTGATATATTCATTGCAAGATTTAAGATTGGTTATTATTATTAATATTATTTTCAATGATTTCATAATTATCTACAACTTTAAATTATTTAAAAGTTTACAAGCTAAAATCATATAACCTATGTATTATCTCTTACAGAACTCTAATAAGTTATAAACTTAAATATGTGATTAAAAGTTCACAAGATTGAATAATATAATTAAATTCATCCATAATGTAAATTTATTATTTTTATTTACTTTTCAATGTTATCTCGGTATCACGTAATTTGTTTGACCAAAATTCCGGGTCTTCACATATTTAAGTTCCAACCGGTTCAACCGGTGACCGGTGCTTGGTCCGGGCCGATTAACCCAATAAAACGGGCAGTGTAAAAAACCGGTGCGAACCGGTGAGAACCGGTCAAAAATCGGTCGACCGGTGAACCGATCGACTCGGTTGAACCGCTCGAAACTCTTTTTTTTTTCTTTCTAATTTTTATTTGTTATCATCCCTTTTAGGTTTTATCATTCATTCCTAAATACATAAATAAAATGTTATAGCCATGATTAGAGGTTCCATGTAGTTTATTTATATATATTAGATTTAATTTTGTATTGCATCAACTCCATAAACTATGAGTTTTAACATTTACCCATTATATATTTTTGATATTTGTATCAGTCTTATATATAAATGCAAATCTCTTAATTTTGATAATCAATACTAAAGTATTTGTAATAATATAGTAGCCCATTATTGAATAATATTATACAGATTTGGTGTATACATGACTAATTAGTGTATTTGTAATTAATTCTTTTTTATATAAAGTTTATATTTACAAAAAAATAGTTATAAACTTAAATAGATGAAATTATTGAAAGAATGTGTAAAATATTGGTCTCCATGCTATATTACTACAATTATATTTCTTTTATTATTATGAATGTTTGAAACTTTTGCAAATACATGTTATAAATATTTTATAAAAATTAAATATAGATATTAAATCATGCTGACGTCATACCGATTGAACCAGTGGTTTAACCGGTTGAACCGATCGAACCTGTAACCAGTAAGGGCACCGGTTTTATGTCCGGTCCGGTTTTAAAAACACTGCATATAATATTATTTTTTATCGATCATCCTTGTTCTCAAATTTGCTTAAATCTGCGCCAATCATTAATTTTCAAATTTTTTGCCAACAAAAATTGAAAATATACAATATTTTTCATGCATTACATTCTTACTTTTCGATAATTAACATGTACAGATTTTCTTAAAAAAATCGTTGCATTTTATATGTAAGTTTTTGTTAATGTTTAAATGTTTGTAATTACTGTGAACATAGTTAAATTTGTAGAAAATTGAAAGTGTACGATACAGTACTTGTAGGGCTGCTTAACGGGCCGGGTCCGGATTGACCCGGCCCAAAACCGGACCGGTTAGTCCGGTCCGAAACTGGAAACGGACTAACCAGTCCCGAACCGGTCCTAAACCGGTTTGATACCGGACCGGATCGGTTCTACCGTTCCGGATCCGGTATCTTACCGATTCCGGATTGAACCGGATCCGTTTTTAAAAAAAAAAATTATTTTTTTCGATAAATCCCCTTAGTTTTTACTTTTCTTTTTAAAACAAAAAACAAAAAAAGAAAATCCGGTTCCGGGTTGGAACCGGTCCAATCCGGAACCGGTTGGACCGGAACCGGATCCAATCCGGTTCTTTAACGGATCGGTCCGATTCTGGGATTATCAGATCCGGAACCGATCGGTTTCGGACCAGACCGGACCGGACCGATCCGTTAAGCACCCCTAAGTACTTGTTTCTATTTGTTCAATAAATTTGGGTAAATCATAAGTATTTTTTATGTAAAATCTGTAGTTTTGCATCTTAAAGATTTAAGTATTTTAGGATGCATATTAAGAATAAATGTGGTTCAAACCCAAAACCAAATTGATAATGATTGGAGTAACGCATGTATCTTATAAATAGCTAACATAGCTGGTAAATTATCAATATCAGACAACTCTCAACACGCCCCTTACGTGTGATATTATACAAGTCAAACATGTGTATTGATAACGCAAGTGACGGTGAGCATGCAGATGGAATAACCAATCGTATGAAAAGTTTGCTCTGTACAATATTAAATATACATGGGTTCCAATACCATGTTAAGAATACATGTGGTTTTAACTAAAAACCAATTAGTAATGAGTGGAGTGACACATTTATCTTGAGGTAACATAACTTGTAAATTCTAAATGTTGGCCAATTCTCAACACGCCCCCTCACGTATGACATCATATAAGTCAAACACATAGATTGATAATGCGTGTGACAGTGATCATGTGGGCGGAATAACCATTCACATTAAAAGTCTACTCTGATATCATGTTAAGAATACATGTGATTCCAACTTAAAACCAATTGATAATGAATAGAGTAACTCATGTATCTTATAAAGAGCTAACATAGATTGTAAATTCTTTATGTGAGACAACTCTCAATAATGCGTCTGGAAGGGATGATTTAGTGAATGTAGATTTCAATATATTTGGATGATATCTAAATCCAGAAATTTTGAAATTCTTTTGCTCTCATTTTTAGTTAATGTTGTATTCATAACAATGAATTTCAAATATTTAGTTCATGTAGTTATGTAAAATCCACTCCTTCAAATTTCTTGCCCGTTTTAAGTATTATTGGCTTTTATTTTTTTATTGTCTTTCTAGTCAAAACTTAAAAGCAAAGAATAAGCAAACCAGGAGCTGAGCCAGAATTTTGAATTACGAGGGGCTAATTATTTTTTCAAACAAATAGATGGGTAAAACATAAATTTTCAAATATATATATAAAATAAAAACTTTGGGGGTGCGGCCGCACCCCTACTACCTCCGCCCTTGAAGCAGACATACAACTTTAATGGGATTCAGTCAAAGTTCATAGTTGTTGTGAGGGGCAATGTACTATTATATTTTATGCGTTTACGATTTTTAATGAATATAATTCGTATTTAGGAAATCTTTATTCAAAAGTAGCACTAATCAGGGATATTTGGACAACCTATATTGACAACGCATCATATACATGTATTACATGACATTGAATTGATGATAATTGGATGATAAATAAAAACAATTTAGGTTTTGCAAAATTTGTTTGGCTTCATACGGGTGTAGTTATTTCTAATATCATTATGCAAGTAATTAATGAATATAATATTCATTATAAAATATTTTCTATTTCTTTTGATAATGCATCTAATAGTACATCCGCAATGACTCATTTATTAAAAGCTTATTTGAAACCAATTTTAAATGATGATTTTTTTCATATTCGTTGTGCATGTCAAATTTAAATTTGTGCATGCAAGATTGGTTGAAACCAATAGAAACTCATTTAGAAAAAAAACTACTCATAGATTTCTTAATGGTTCAGTTGCTAGAACACAAGAGTTTAAAATTTTATGTCTTTCTCATGGTAAAAATTATAAAGATTTTTTTATGATGTTTCTACTATGTGGAATTCCACATATTTAATGTTAAAAGAATGTTTACCTTAAAAAAGGTGTCATTACTTTGTTTTTTAATGAAATGATGTCTGAACAATTTCATATTTATGATGATGTGGGAAATTGCCTCTAGTACTATAAAATTGTTGGAATTTTTTGTGATGCTATTAAATTATTTTCAGGGTTTTTTTAGTAAAATTTATGAAATTAATGAATGCTTTGCATTATATAGAGGGAATTCCTTATTTAAAAATATTGTTGAACCAATTGAGTCTAAATTTAAAAAATATTGGAAAACCATTCCTCTTCTCAATTGTTTTGCCGTAATTATGGATCCTAGATAAAAAATATATAGTGTAAAAATTATACTTGAATCTTATTACACTAACATGAGTTATGATAATGTCAATGTTAATCAACAAAAAGAGCGCATTAATAATAGTTTATTTTCTTTTTTTCTTTATATCATTCATTATATAATTCTAAATTACTTCCAATAAGAGAAAGTGTTGGTAATGGTGGTATTAATGAAGTTTCTGTGTGGACAGTGTAAAGAAAAAAAAAAGATACTAGTTCGACTTCTTCTACTTCATCTTTGTTTACCGTGCTTCAATTTATTTCAACTAAGTAATTAATTTTAGTGAATATGAATTAGAAATATTTGATGTTTTTGCATGGTAGAAAAATAATGTTAAACGTTGGACAGTGTTTTCTATCATGGTATATGATATACTAACCCCTCCGATATCCACAGTTTCATCGGAGTCATGTTTTAGTGCATGTGGCAGAGTTCTTGATGAAAAACGAAATAGAATGAAAGCAGATACCGTAGATATGTGTATTCTATCAAAAGATTGTTTGGATGCCAATAGCAGATTACAAAATTTAAGAGAACATGATGTATCTTCTGATGAAACTGAAGAAATGAATTTTATATTTATATTTTATGATTTTGTTACTTTGGTACTGTTAGTTTGTTATGTGAAATATTGAATCAATTAATGTAATATTGTAATTTATAGATTATAGTTATAATTTGAATTTTCACATTATTATGTCAAACTTACAAGATATTTCTTATTACACTATTTTTTATATTTAACTTAAGGGAAAATTTCGGACCGGTATCATTAGGTAAAAGGTTTTTCGGCCCAGTCATCCAATAAAAAGTTCTTTCAACTAAGTCCATTTTTGAATACAATGACCAAACTAACCTCACTTACGAAAATACTCTACACCGCATAAATAATTTTTACATGCATCGCAATAATAATTTTACATGCACCGCATGACTCATTTTCACATGCACCGAGTGAGTAATTTTACATGCACCGCATGAGTCAATTTTTACATGCACCGCTCAATTTTACATGCACCATATTAGTAATTTTACATGCACCGCATGAATAATTTTTACATGCACCCCTCAATTTTACATGAACTGTACTAGTAATTTTACATGCACCGTTGATTTTAACATGCACCGCATTAGTCGATTTTAACATGCACCATTCAATTTTACTGCACCGCATGAGTAATTTTACATGCACCACATGAGTATTTTACATGCACCACATTAGTAATTTTACATGCATCTCATTACTCAATTTTACATGCATCGCATGAGTAATATGCACCGATAGATTATGCATATTAAACTATCTCATATGTTTCTATCGGTGCATGTAAATCACATGCACCGATAGACACAGATGATACAAGTCCACCGCAGGAAAAAAACACTACCTCAACGCATGCATTTGAGTCTATCGGTGCATGTGATTTAGATGCATCGATAGACTCTACCGGTGTTATCTCTATCGGTGCATGTAAATCACATGCACCGATAGATTATGCATATTAAACTATCTCATATGTTTCTATCGGTGCATGTAAATCACATGCACCGATAGACACAGATGGTAACATGTCCACCGCAGGAAAAAAAACTACCTCAATGCATGCATATGAGACTATCGGTGCATGTAATTTACATGCACCGATAGACTCGGTCGGTGCATGAAATTACATGCACCGACAGTTTCAGTCGGTGCATGTAAAAATTAAATAATCAAAATCAAATAAAGCGATTGTACCGCCAAATCATTCTTGTATCAAATGACCGATTCAACAATATAAGCAACGGGAATACAAACCGAATGCATGAATTGGAAAGAAATTCCAAACAACGAGAATGGGGATAAATAAATAATTTCCTCAATTTTTTTAGATTCGCGTTTTTGCCAAAAATTGAGCGTTCAACTTAAGAAAATTAATCTAAAATTCAACGAAAAAGAATTCAATGATTTTAGAAAATCACGATCGAAGAACGCGAGGCTAGAACAACTGAAATTCGATCAGAAGTTAGTCGCTAAAACAAAATTCAAGCAAACACCCAGAAAATTAGAAACAATTCACTGAGAGGGAACAATGAATCAACAACAATCACAACACAAATTGTAAATACGACCACACAACACAACCTAATAAAGTGATTCCAAATGAAATTATCTCAATTTGTTCGAAGAATCCTTTGCAGAATTGCGGAAAACAAAAATCAGAAACAAATCAGAAGCTTCAGAGGGCAACACGATGGTGAAAAGTAGGCAAAGGCTTGGGGATGAAGGTGTAGAGCAAGTGTATTTTAATCATAACTAATGGACTAATTATATTAGGGTTTGATAAAATGGACTTATTTGAAATAAATTTTCTAAAAGATGTATTTAGTTGAAAGAAGATTCTTTGGGGTGATTTAGTTGAAAGAAGATTTTTTGGGGTGATTTAGTTGAAAGATGTTTTAAAAAGTAGTACCTTCTTGTAATTTCCTCTTAAAATAATCTAATTAATATGAATTATTTGTTTAAAAAAATAACACGGGCCTATAAAATTTTTGGTAACGGGCCGTGTTGTATGGCAAAAATTCACTTACATATTGAAGATGATTTCTGGACACGTTTAAAGGATTTTGGGTTGCGAACCACGCAAATCTCATTTTATTCTTTGATGGAGTTTTCGAATTTGTGTAGGCTACAAATCAGTCATAAGAAAGAAGCATTTGCGACAAATATAACCGTTGGATCAAGCTGAAATTTGGTTAGCGCGTTCAAAAAGGGAGATAACTAATTTGTGAACAATGGAGATTATAGTGGGAAATTTTATGTGTTACCCAACCAAACTCTCCGTCTGCCAATATCTTCCGCCCAGACCGACCCTCCTAGGTGACCCTTGGGCCCAAAACTAGGGTGTTGCCTCACCTTCGATTTAATAAGGTATCTTATTTTAATGTGTAACAAAATCTTTATTTTTTAAGAAAAAATCAAATTCACACGGACACGGTGAACCAATGAAAAAGATAAAACAGCATTGACTGAATCAAATACCTTAATTACCCACATACATATATACTTCTATTCTATAAGGGAAAATAATTAGTAGTAATGTTCAATATCGAAAGCATCACGGCATGGCTTTTCTTCAACATTTCCACGAGCCCACCCCAGGAAAAAAAAAAAAAAAAAACTGCTTGAAATTGTCACATTTACAATTTTTCAGCTCAAAACATCCAAACTTTCAATCGAGAAAATCACCATTCCTTCCAAAAGTGTATTTTTTTTTCCAATCCAGATAGCAAGTAGGCCAATTCCTTCATGATTTAACGAACCTTCATATTCCATGTAATCTGAGGTATCGAAGCCATGCGCCAATTCTGCCACGTGCATGATGCTTAGTGGTCGTCATACCCTTCCCTGTTGAACCTACCACAACCACTTTTCTTGGTTGTGTTGTCTTAAGAAACTATTTTTGAATCAACGTAAATGACTTTTTGTGTATATTTCTTCTGTATGTCTATCTTTCCTATCAAGGCTATACATATACTCCTGCCACTTCTATTTTCCCCTTCTTGGTATTCTTACTCGAATTCACCATATTTTATAAATGGAAGTTACATATGGACTCTAAGACTAACCAAGAGTGGGATGGAACGTGGAGGATTGAGCGTACGGTTATTACGTACTCAAATTCATTGTCTTAGAAAAGTTCCTTGTGGAATTCAAATTTGGTTGACCCCTTCTGGTTATATTCATTGCAGAGCTGGTTGAGTTCTTTTGCCAAAACTGGTGCCCCACAATAGAAAACTCCTGTTCCAATGGTATCAAATCAATAAATGTTTGAGGTAAAAGCAGATACCGTGTGTTATAACTCGAAGAGCCTTTTAAATGGTTGATGTACTGACCTATCCTTGCATTAGCATGCTTGGTGCCGATTTTTGAGAGAACTTTTTTCCAATTAGGCCTTGCAAAATGTGTTCTAACCTGTAAAATCATAGGTCCAAATAACGGAAGAAAGTCATTTAGGATAATTGAATTGGTTAGTTTAGTGCATAATATTTGTTGCAGCTGAAACCATATTGTGAAAGTGACGAAACATTGATGAACTTACCCTCGTGCCAGATACAATATCAACCCCATTTTTAGCATGATTAAGAGCCTGAACCATGGTGATGAGAGCCGAACGGGCATCCCCTTCCTCGTATACACTAGTTAAATAGTTGTGCATCTCAATGACACCCTGCAAGTTTATAACATATGGTTATATTAAGCAGATTATAAAGCTACTAGTGGCAGTGTGATGCTAAAGTGGTATCATACCCTTTGATCAAGTTCAGCTACTTCATTCATGACTCCTTTGAACCAATCGAATGACCCTTGCTCTCTTGTGACCCAATAAAAGTAAGCGTTTGTGGTTCTCAGAGTTTTCCTTTGTTTCGGGGAAACCTTGTTAAGAGAGGGAGAGTCAAAAGATCCCCCACTCTGATCTGAATACCTGCTGAAATCTGATACTGAATCCTGGAAAGAGTAAACCAACTTTATTAGGCTCAAATGATAGGGCTGATGAATGATGATAAAGACTTCCATGATGAGCATTGATGCTTACAGCCTGCTCCTCCTGTTTGATAATATTGCTTAATAAATCTTTTAGGATGCTTATAAAAGGTGTCGCTCCAATCCCAAGACCAACAAGTAAGAGGACATCGTACTTTCTATAGTTCTGTGCCGGAGCTCCATAAGGTCCATCAATTAGTAATTTTGGCAAACTGAGGCAATTTTCAGATCAGTTTACAGATATTTGAAAAGAGAAGGACAAGTAATGTGCTAATCCTGAGAGAAGGTTACCTTTTGGTAGTTTCATCCGCTCTAAGTAGCCCACTCTTTCCAGAAACAGGTGCCTCACACGCCTCAGAAAATACCCTTTTTAATTCCTGTGTCCAATCACCCAACTGCCGTATGTGAATGCTAAGGTAGTCATCACCAGGCGCTGAGGTAATTGAGAATGGATGCCTGGGTATTTTTAAAATAGAGCAATACTAACATTAAAAAACAAAGAAATTACGGTTGGTTAACCATTAAGTGATGCAAAATAACTTTGGCACATTTTGTCCCACAGACGTATATTTATGTGGAAAAATGAAATATTGCCCAACAAAACAGATTAAGCCTATCTGCAAGCTTACGAATTTTAAACAGCCATCTAAATTAAGACTAATACGTTCTTGGTGTGGATTAAACCCTGTCAAATATGTAACGTAGTGAGTGCAGTTTTTACCATTCAAATGGAGAAATGGCTGGACACTGGACAAACATATATTGCCCGCTCTTGTATTTAAATTGTATAGGCTTTGACATTTGTAAGGTTAGGACATTTCCTGGATAAATAGCAACCTGAAAATAAAAAAAGAAAAAATGGGGCATTTTTATGGCACATTTATCAACCCAATTCACAAAAAACAAGCCTAGCAAGCCATGACATCCTTAGCTTTTCAAATCATAAATGGATTTTTTTCTGCTGAACTTTTCACTTTTTGTCCTTTTACCATTTCTCTAATTGATCACTGTTTTTTAGAAAACAAAAGCTGTCATATTCATGCTCACCTTCAGAAGCCGGACGCTATAGAAACCTGACCGGAAGAATCTGAGTATCCTTTCACCTGCATAAAGAAGTACCGGAACTGCCAGATACATCCATGTCTGTAACCAATGCAAGTATACAAGATTATGAAGCTCCAAACTTCATTCTAAACCAAGAAATCAAAAACGATATATATACTCACCGTCTTTTTGTACCAGACATGCACAAGATAAAGAGAAGTGCCATGGATGATAAGCAAGACGTAGACCAAGGCAAACAGGTGGTGCGAATACCAGAAAGCATTGTACCCGGTAAGCCTATCTAATGGCTTCGGCAACTTAATTAGACTCCTTCTGAACCACCGTGTTGCCAATATAAAAGCAATTATCATGAAAATCAGCATCAAGATTCCCGTCACACCTTCAATTCCTCTAATAAGTTCTGGGTATGTGGGCTTACTAACCCCAAAGTCATCATTCAAATAAAAGGCATATATGGACTGGGATACGTGTGTAAGCCTTGGGAAGTCGCAGGCAAGGTGGTTACCAGCGTGAAGAATGATACCGACTACAATGGCAGCGGCAATGGTCTGCACATTTCCAATTTTGGACAAGGAACATTGCAAAAAAAAAAAAATCATTAGTAAAAATAATTCCAATATTTATTTTTTATTTCAATTGATCATCTTTATTCATGTTCAGCACCAAAGCATGTGCTTGTAGAGTTTAGACTAAACTTTTTGTTCCATGAAATGTAAGTGAGACTTGTACCAATTTCTCATTTATTTACCTTCCCCACGTGTGAATTTGAGTTATACGTTCACATACTTTTGTCTCCTATAATCCCATAACCAAAAACTCATTTTACCAAGAGCTTGGGTCTATATCACATTTAAGAACACAAAAGTCATGATGCATGGACGACAAGATATTTCTCCAAAACAATATCGTTTGTAATATTTATAAGCTTAACTCGCGTCCTCACGGGCTATTTGACTAATAGGCAGAAAAAAATCAGTAGGGACATGTACCAAGCAGAAAATAGCAATTGTTCAATGTTTTCTGCTTATTATTAGGTTGACTTGCTAAAAGATATCAACCCTTAATAATTGGATTAGTTTGAGCTGCCCTCGAACCTTTTATTTGAAAATTTTCAAATTATTTATTCCAAATCAAGGGTTGGATAGCATAAAAAAATCGTAATAGGTGATAGAGGGACAGAACATGGAAATGGGCGATGGCCCCATCTCTTTAAAATTTTCCCCTACACTTATATATGATCTTAATATACACTGAAGAGATAAAGAAAGTGGAGTTGAGTGTACCTGGTGAAAGTTGATATTGTCATCAAACGGCACAAAATGAGCCACTTTAGAGGACCTCAGCCAAGTAATGGTATTCCTACACACAGGCAATAGCACAAGAGCCATGTTGAATTTCAATGTTTCACCTGCACCCTTAGCCGTGAGGAGACAATAACCCATGATTTTGTAAGCATTTTTCTGTTTGTACTGGTAGAACTTCCAACTGAAAAGCCCAATCATGATCATAATCCAAAGAGTTAATACCCAAATTCTCTTCCAATTTTCTTGGACAAAATAGAGCAACTTGTTACGCAATCTTTCGATCCGGCTTCTATATCTAAGCCCATGTAGATTTTGACTCAAGGCCTGGCTCGTGTAGCTCAGGGCTTGACTGTAATTTAAGTAAGTGTCCTTTTGTAATAATAGTGTTTCCAGCTGCCATAGCTGCATCATCATATGACAAATTCATTATAACATACATGAGATATGATCAGGAAAGATGGATCATGCGCTTTTTTCCATAAGTGGGACGCTGAAATTTATGTGGACTATGTTTGGACGGACGTTTGTTAAGTGCTGAAAACACGCATTCGATGCCCATTAACAGAAATCTCCACATGGGAAGGATTCTGAGGTCAAAAGTCATCATCATCACATGAGATTGAATGATGAAAATGTTGAATTTTAATTGCAAGTTTTGGTCTAAAATTCATGATTAGAAAAATCGCATGATTGTCTAAAGTCTCCTGCTGTATAGATCCTTTTTATATGTAAATTTCTTTTCAAACAATTCATTTTTTGATTTCCAAATATGTTAAATTATCCTTTGGACACATCTTACTTTTTTTGAGGCACATTTATTTGAGAAACAAGACACTTTTAATAGTTACTTCTTAGCCATACTTCTTAGCCATCAGCTCATTTTAAACTGTTGTCAACCATTTTAATTATATACAGACACACATTATGTTAGTTGGCGATTCTCAAAATCTACTAATGTAATACATGACAGTTGTCTTAATTAAAGAACTTCGCCTAGGCATGTCAAAATAAAGTTTTATTTAAATGTGTTTCCATATTATGATCTGAACCAAGTCTTCTCTTGAGCTCAACTAACAGTAATCAGGTTATCAAACCTTTACTAAAGAAAACTACTGCTGCACTACCATGGATTTGACCAAATTATTATAAGCTCTAACCAATCAGTTTCCTTATCTCAATTTTATTTATCATTTGAGCTAGGGGCGGATTACCCTGGTGGTTTTGAAAATAGGCAGATTATCCATCGTGGTTTGAAAATATGCATTTTATCCTATCGTGGTTTTGAAAATAGACAGATTACCCCACTGTGGTTGAAAATAGACATTTTACCCTCTGTAATTTTGAATATAGGCAATTTACCACCTTGTGGTTTGCAAAAAATGGCATCTACGGAGGGGGTATTTTGCACATATTCACAAACCAGAATGAGGTAAAGTGTCTATATTCAAAATCATAGGTGTTAAAATGATTATTTTCGAACCACATGGGATAATATGTTGATTTTCAAAATCCAATTGAGTAGACTATTTTCAAACCACATAAGATAATCAGTCTATTTTCAAAATCACAGGGATATAATCCGACAATAGCTCTTATCATTCACTCGAGTTTTTTAAATTAATTTACTCATGTTTTTTTAATTTACAAAAAATTAATTTGACTGAAACAAAGGATAGGACTACTTCAAAGGTCAAATTTAGGAACAAGTCTATTGTCAATTACAAAATCTTGCTTATGTATAAATAAGATCAAGTCACTCATCTGTCATCTAACTACTCACTATGGTAACAAAGTGCAACGTTATAATTTAGTTGTAACCATTTTCCATTATATATTAGTACAAGTGTTGTGGTTGGTTTATAATTCCAGAAACTCAATTTTGTAATAATTAGTGCCCAAATAAATTTTGTTTCCTAATATCAGAAATTAGCTAATGAAAAGCAGAGAATAAATTCGGGTCAATATTTTTAGACAAAATGAAATTATAAATTAATAATACTTTTAAAAAAAAAAAAATTCATACCTCAATGTAGCCAAGTCTCTCTGGATCCAATTCTTCCATTATTAAAGCTGCATATTCTTCTGCTTGTTCTTTTAATCTCGATAACTTATTTGCAGAAGCGCTTAGCATAATAATCTACAATTTGGAAATTTAAAAAAAAAAAAATATTTATTTAAAAAAAATAATTAAATACATGAAATAGAAAAGTGATTAATTGCTTGGTCAAATTATTGGAATTTTCTCGAATTACGAAAGTACCCCCCACCAACCCCAGAAATTCCATGAATACTCAAAAGATACGTGGGTGCAATTTGGAGAGTTTCAAAGTTTGACAAAAAAAAAAAAAGGAAACAGAACTAGTGTTGTACACTTACTCACGCACTTTGGAATATTATTTCAGCCACAATAGATACGTGAGATTTGCATATGCTATTTATATTGGAGTTGTTAGTACGAATTTTCTCTCGTATATTTAAAATGCAAATTTAAAGAATTATTATTTTTTCAATATAATATATTAAATTGTTGACATTTAAAAATAAATTGCTTGTGGAAGTTTATTTTTGTACATAGGTGGTATGAGTATCCCTAAAAATATTATATTATTTTGTGAATTCTGATAAAATTGGAGTATTTATAATTTATAAGTGTCTACTGTTTTATATAATTGTTTGATTAAATAGATTTTATATTCCAGGTCATCATATACATCTATAGTATATCTATCTGTCTATACGAAAAAGTCAGTGAAAATTTGTTTATGCTACAAGAATATGCCAGACTGTACTTCCCTCATAATCATCACTCCATTAATTTTAATTATTTTAAATCACGAGATTAATGATTACCCACTTTTTAATCAATAAATAAATATATAAATCGTGTCACCTCCTTAACTTCCGTCTCGGTGATCCGACCATCCTCGTTTTTGTTTACCCTGCATCATTATATATATGTATATTTATTTAAATGATAACATTAAGCCCAAAATTATTCTTAAAACATTATATATATCTATATAATCATAATCATCACAATATTATTCTTTTTCACACAATATATA
This sequence comes from Haberlea rhodopensis, assembly GCA_907163345.1. NCBI lineage: Eukaryota > Viridiplantae > Streptophyta > Magnoliopsida > Lamiales > Gesneriaceae > Haberlea > Haberlea rhodopensis. The sequence goes on along the minus strand of CAJQUN010000004.1, from coordinate 3,725,581 downwards.
TATATATATATATATATATATAATACATTAAAACATCTATACAATTTGGTTACATTCCCTATTCAGTCTAAAAAGTTTTCAGTAACTCGATTTGGTACCTAAAGTTTTTTTTTTAAAAAATCGATTTAGTTCCAGACATCGGCCTCGGGAATGTTTTTAAACTTTAGTGACTAAATCGTGTCTGAATTGTTCTCAATTCAGTCCCTATAAAGTTATAAAAATATTACCAGTTTAGTTCTCTCCATTTGTTTTTTGCGCCAGCCTTAACTTCAGGGACTGAATTTAATTTTTTTTAAAATTTTGAAGATTAAATTGGGTTACTAAAAACTTTATGAACTGAATCTAGAATGGATCCAAAGTTCAAACTACAAGGAAGTTTTAATGTGTTTCCCCATTTATTTAGAAATTGAAGGATAAGTTGAAAAAGGATGTATCAATTATATTATTGTGAATCTCGCGATTATATTATTATATATTCATATTCGTCTCATATTTAAATACATCGATTGAATATTAATATATATAATATTAAAATATATTATTTAACTAAAAGGTATAATTAGTGATATGAAACAAGACAGGTAAATGCATACATGTCGAAGAAAATCTGAAGCCTGGAATCGAAGCTTTGATCTGTAAGTTGCGACCAGAATTCGTAAAGCTCGTCTCTCGAAATCTTATCGAATTTCAATCTTCTTCTTCTGCTTAATGCATCGAATAATTCCAACCCAAATTCATTGGAATCTCTCATCCCTGTGAAACAAATTACCGAATCAAATCGATATTTTCAGCTTAGAAAAACTATAATTAATTTCATAATTAATCACTTAAAGCTGTGACACTGTAATTAATTCGAATTTTCGGAGGATTTGTTTGATTTCAAGCGCTAATATGAATTTGAAAAAAAATTAACCTATGCATTGTGCGAAAACTTCGCGGTGAAGATAACCGTCTCTGGCGAGCTTCTGGAAATTGTTTTGAACTTCGTCCCAGCCATTAACGCTGTTGTTTTTGCTTTTAGTGATGAATTTCAACCCCTGCAGTGCTTTCTGCGCACCGGAGCGGGTGCGATCCAACTGCGCGCGCTGGCGACGCATCGCACGCGCAGCCAGAGCCGATTCCAACCCGTTACCCCCGCCGCCAACGGTGGACAGTATCCGAGACGTATGACCGTGGCTCCACGAGAACCGCCTCAGCTCCGCCTTCAGCTCCTGCGAAAAATGCTTCGCCTTCGCCACCGCTTCGGCTTTCAACTCCTGAGAAAACTGAAGCAGTCTATTAGAAGCGCTCCGGCGCATTGTCGGCGATCTCGAAGTCGACGATGCCACCGGAGTTTCAATCCCGGAGATCCCGGCAATGACGTCATTGCTGTCGATACTAATAACCGTTGCCGGTTCAACACTTCGCAGTATAATCGTATCGTCATCCTGAAAATCAAGCGTCACTTCCACAAACTCCTCCGCCGAGTTCGTTGACGAAGCTCTAGAATACTCCACCCCCGACGACGACCTTTCTGAATTCCCGGCGGGAACAACATCAGAATCCCATCGGGGATCATATTTTCCGATACCTCCCATTGCACCAAAAATGGGATGAATGTATTCGTCAAGAAGAAAGAGTAAGTGGACACATATATATGGATTTAAAAAGTGAGTGGAAGTAAAGCGCGTCTGTGTAAAACGACATGCAACGCGGTGGTGGTGTTAAAAAAGGAAAGAAAAAGAGAGAAGAAATGGGGACCTGAGAATGAAACCAAGGTTTTTGTTTGAATTTCTGTGTTGCTTAATCATGGAATGAATATAGTTTTTGAATTTTTTCAAGAAAGAGAAAGAAAAGTGGTTAAGTTGATGAATCTATGGGTGACGCATATGCAGATTGGTGATTAGAATGGAGAGGGGTTGAGGAGATATAGTAGATTGTATTATGCCAATGCTATAATATAATTATAAAAGTACTATGTAAAATACGAGTTTCTACTTTAGTAGAATATGGTAAAAGTTCAAATTTATATAATAACTCAAAAATATTTATAATTTTTTTCTCCAAAGTACCAAGTAAAATATATTTGGTTGGATGTGGGCTTAGTCAAATTAGATTTAAAAAATAATATATATATTATTATATAATTTATTGACTATCAAATATAAATTAACAATTTTAAAATTCTATATATTAATGTAAAGTAGTTGGTTAGGATGCCAATTATATGAAATTTTACTTGGTATCTCAGTAGTAGTATTTTCAAAATCGGATCGGACATAAAATTTATGTCCTTACTGGTTATATGTTCGACAGTGGTTCAATTGGTGATGACGTCAATATGATGTATTATATATTTAATTTTTACAAAATATATACACCATGTATTGTCACAATAAAAAATAAAGTATCATTAGATCAATATAATATGTCCAACTTAAAAAAATATCATCAAATTTAATGTCCAACATAAAAAGAAGATAATAAAACATCTAAAAGAATAATAATATCCCAAAATCATAAGAAAATGTTTTAAAGAAATTATGAAATGAACATTTGTTTATAATTTACGAAAACTGAATATTTTTATATATAATATACAAGATACATATTATGGATTATATGGATTTTTCATAAGACATCCATAAAATATTAATTTATAATTATTTTCTATATCAATTAATTATATATAATATGTTTTATTCTAAAATTTGGCTAATAAATTTAACAATAATAAAAAAATTAAACAAAATTACTGAGAAAAAAGAAGGATGAAGGAACCGGTTGGACGATTTTGACTGGTTAAATTCATTCCCACAGATTTTTTAGCACGATAAGTATAAATAGTGCAATAAATATGTTGGGGTACAACAGTTGCCCATGCTGTATTATCGATCGAAACATGGTGCTTGTACTGTTGTCGACTTAAAAGATTTGAGTTGCACCGTTACCATCAGATATAACTTTAGTAAAACGGCAAGTGCTTGATCCTACAATTGATATCAGAGTCAAGATCACGTGTTCGATTTCCATGAGTTGCAAGGAGTGCAATTATTGAGAAGTGGTTGTTGGGTACAACAATTGCCCTTGCTGTAAAATTTTGTATTCTTAAATATAATTAATCAATCCATTTCTTATTGAAAGTTTGTTCCATGCTTGGTAAAATTTTCTAAGTTGGGTGTTGAAGGACAAAGGTGAAGCGTATCAAAAAAGGAACAACAATAAATAAAAACAATTCCAATAACCAATACTTTAGTGCATTGAAAGAATATTCAAAGTGGGAATTGCTTATTATTTAGGATTTTAGGTCAATAAGATGGAGATTTTTAAAACTAAACCCAACAATATTTAGAGTAAACTATGGTTAATGTCCAAACCTGCATGACACAACCACTTGAAACATTCATCCTCTTTTGGTTTATAAATCACAAGATTAGCATATAAGATATGAGTCATTTTTTTCGATAAATTTGAAGCCCAAGACATTATTTTAAGTGAATTTATAAATATTATTAAAAAAGAGTTAATGAACGAGTCAACACACCACGAATTTACTCAAAAAATTCCAGTTATTAACGACGGGAAAAGGAGACAAATTTATTGAGAAAATAAACATATTGAAATTTAAGAATGTTTGACCCTGAAATTGATACGATAGGATATTCATGAAGTCCACATTAGCGTTTACAGATGGTTGGGGTTGTAGTCAATTCCAGTTGCACAATATATATCTGATGTGATCCGTTATTTTTCGATTTATAGTAGAATTAAGTGATTGTAAAAAACAAATGAAAAACACCAAAAATTTTACGTGGAAAGCCCTCGAATTGAGAGAAAAACCACAGGACCTAGTCCAGTATAATTTTTACTATCACACTCTTGATTTATTACAGGACTTTTTGACAATATACGATCGTAAAATGACTATACGAGAATATCTCAAAAATGACGAAAAATGACCGAACAGAAATAAGTGTGCTCTTTTCGGAGTCTTTTTTGCCTAAAAAATCCAACCCTTTCAATGAGACTGCTAGTGGGTATTTATAGGGCTGATCCCGGTGGTTAATTCGCGGGAAATCCGGGACATGATCTCCTCTGAAAGTGGCTTCATTGGAGCAAAACGTGTCCGAGAAATCCACGTCTCATTACTGCACGTTTATTTACGTCGGTTGATTTGTTGGTTATCTCCGGGTTAATCTTCGACCAGAAAACCCGAGGAGGGTTTAACAGCTGTTCGGTACCACCCTATTCAATGCTACATGTTCGGTGCTACTCACTTCTGTAAACGACTGTTCTGTTCTTGAGGGGATTTTACCCGAGAAAGTCAATATGTCGTATGACATCACCTCACCCCCAAAGTAAAGCAAGACAAGATTATTGAAGTCTTGTTTTATTGTCTTCGGGTAAAATCCTAATCCTAACCTGCTCGGGGGGTTTTTGCCGCCCTTTTTTCCCGCTTAAAAATTTCAAATGTCGCGCGACGTCTCGTTTCCCGAGGTACCTTTATAACCATTCATTCAATTATTTTGGACGGCATGGATTAGATGACGGTTCACATGGTCCCATCTATAAATACCCCTCCATTCCTTTCACTTATCTCACTTTTCTGCATTCTGCTTCCGAGCTAGCATTAGACGACCGAGCAACTTATCTCCAGTAATCTCCAGCTTCTACTCACCAAGTATGGCTTCCTCTTCAGCTGATTCCTCACTGCAAGCAATAGATATGTTCAATGAGGGGGATGTTATTAGTCCCTCTCCTCGATCATCTTCTTCTTCTTCTGATAGCGAAGAGACCTTAAGCTCTTTCGCAGCTTCAAATGCTTGTATAAACGAGCAGCGAATTGCTACAGAGCGGGATTTAGTGAAAGCCCGCGTTCCTTGGTTTGAGATTTTTGAATCCGAAGTTAGATCGAATCAGCATTTAAATAACATTCGAGCCAAATGGAGGTTTTTCTGAGGGGACTTCTATTATTGCTCCTCCTTCCAGATCTCGTCCCCACTTGCCCCCTAAGGGGTATTTTTCTTTTTACATAGACCAGCCCCGAGGAGGTCTTCGCTTTCCTATTCCTGCCTTCTTTGTCGAAGTAGCCTCCTATTTTTCTGTTTCTCCTAGTCAACTGTTTCCCAACAGTTATAGGCTATTGGCAGGCTTCTTCATATTTCTTTCTTTTTTGGGTTTTACATATACTCCTGAACTCTTTCATTGCTTTTATCAAATAAATAAGAAAGATATTGGGCTTTTTTATTTTTCTTCTCGGACAGGGGTTGGTTTCCTCAAAAAATACCCATCGTCTATAAAAAATTGGAAAAACTCATACTTTTTTGCTCGTTCGCTCCAGCCTTGGGATTGCCCTATGGAGTGGAGGGAAAATCTCCCGAGGGGCAAATCAATCAAGGGTTACCTTGAGGAGGAACCGTATTTGTCGGTTCGTCTTAAACTTGGCGATCAGTGTTTTAACCTAGTGGAGCTGATTGATGACGGACTGCTGTACTTGTTCCAGCTGAGCCCGAAGGGTGCATCCTTGAAAATGCCTCTCGGTGAGTGCTTTTAAGCAGTCTCATTTGTTCGCATTTTCAATTTGTTATGCTTGGACTAATATTCACTTTACTTTTTTCAGAAACAAAGATGATGAAAGCCAGAATGACCGCTAAACTAAAGGAAAAACACCAGAAAAGCCAAGCTTCCGCAGCTACTGTTGCTCCTGCCCCTCCCCCCTCTTTTGAGCCCACGACTCCCTCCGATGAGAGGGCTTCTCCTGAGGGGACCCTGACCCTTCAACACCGAAAAAGGGCCACGCCCGAGGGCCCGGGTTCTTCCCTGAAAATCCATCCCCTTAAGAAAATCTCTTCTTCCCTCATTAATGCCCTCTGAGCCCCGAGCCTCATCCCAACCTGCTCCTGGTGGTCTGAGCGCTTCTCGGCCCACCTCGAGATATCATATTCCCCCTTGGACTTGTTCTTCCAACCGATCCCAAAACCTCCCAATCCATCTTGTGCCAATCTCCCAACTCCGCCGACCGCAAATATCTCGAGGAGTTGGCATTCAGCAACTTAGTGAATGAATTCTCCACTTCCTTCACCCATGTAACTATTTTTATTAACAATCTTCCAAGCATCCATTTTCAATATACTCATTATTTATGTTCTGATGCAGGCCCATATGATGGTGGGTGAACTTCTCACCCGTTTCCACTCAGTGCGAGCGGCCGATGGCAATAACCAGAAGTGCATCAAGCAGTTGGAAAACATGAGTGATGATTTAAAGAAGTCTGTGAGCCTTCTTGAAGAGCGGCACTTGGCCTCAGTGACAGCTCGGGATAAAGCGGAGAAAACCCTTGGGGAAGAGCGAAAAAAGTTAGCCGATACGGAAGGTGTTAACCCCACTTTATCGGAGCAGTATAAATCTATGGCTGAGCAATACCAATCCGTCTCTGAGCAGCTTGTTCAAGAGAAATCTTCAACTGCTGCTCCGATCGAAGATTTCTGGCTTGCCAAAAAGGCTGATTTTTTGAAGTCCCAGGAGTATGGTAATATGGTGGCGAATCGTGCTTCTAAGTTTTTCGATCATGGATTTGAAGCACGTGTTCGCCAATTTGAAGCCAAGGGTTATCCTCCTAAAGGAGCTTCGAAAGATTTCCTCGATGTTGGGGCTGCATTAGAAAGTCTTCCCGAAGAGATCTTTCATCCATAGATTAGGCACTTTATTTTCTTTTTCTTGATCATTGTTGTATTACTCTTCATTATGAATAAACTTATTTTATTCCCTTTGTTATTTTCCTTTGATCAAAATAAGAATGATAATTTAAGTTTAAACGTGGACCGAACATCCCGATCCCGTGAGTAAATCATCAAAACTCCGAACAAGCTCGCTACCCCGAACACAATCACTTAGGCAATTTTATTTTTAAACGTGGACCAAACATCCCGATCCCACGAGTAAATCATTAAAACTTCGAACAAGCTCGCTACCCCGAGCACAAACACTTAGGCAATTTTAAGTTTTAACGTGGACCAAACATCCCGATCCCACGAGTAAATCATTAAAACTCCGAACAAGCTCGTTACCCCGAGCACAATCACTTCGGCAATTTTATGTTTAAACGTGAACCAAACATCCCGATCCCCCGAGCAGCTTCCTTCGGATCAGATGGCTAAATCCTTGTTTTCAAGAACTTAGTAATATGCTCTCGCCAATCAGACACAATACATGGTTCCAGATTCATTATGCTGTTGATAGCTATATAAGAGATTAAAAGGTCTTGCACTAGTATATTCATGTTCTTCCACTCATGAATGGAACTAGCCAATTTCGCGAGTTCATCGGCTCGATTATTCTATTCTCTCGGTATCTGCCTTAATTCCACCTCTTGGAACTGAGTCATTAACGTTCGAGCATTTTCCACATATTTTTTCAACTTTTCTTATTTTACCTTATATATTCCATTCACCTGCTGAACAACCAGCATTGAATCCATGAATGCCTTTATTTTCTGAGCTCCGGCATCTAATGCTACCCGTAAACCTGATATGAGAGCTTCGAATTCAGCTTCATTATTTGAGGAATGAAAACCGAACTGGATAGCTACGGCGATTTCTTCTCCTTCAGGGCTAATGAGTACAACTCCTGCACCACTTCCTATTTGAGTGGGTAACTCATCTACAAACAAATTCCAATCCTTTTCTTCAGGAGTATGAGCACCTCTACCAAGAAATCTGACGAGGCTTGAGCTTTGACGGTAGTTCGAGGCTGATAAGAAATATCGAATTCGCTCAATTCAGTGGCCCATTTAACCATTCATCCTGAAATTTGTGCCTTGGACAGGAGCTTTCCCAAGGGAGTACTCGTTACCACCATGATAGGATGAGATAAAAAGTATGGCCGAAGCCTTCTCGTAGTGGTGACTAAGGCTAATGCCAATTTTTCGATTTCAGGATATCTCTTTCGGCCCCTTGTAAATCTCGGCTGACATAATATACCGGCTTCTTTGCCCTGACCTGTCTTGAATTAATACCGAACTGATCACCTCCTCGGTCACCGACAAATAGACGAGGAGTGTTTCATTATGATCAGGTTTATTCATCAATGGTAATTGATCCAGGTATTCTTTTAAGTCCTCGAATGCTTTCTGGCATTGATCATTCCACTCGAATCGTACTCCTCGTCTTAATGCCTTAAAGAAAGGCAAACTCCTATCAGCCGACCGCGATATGAATCGACTAAGCGCCGATATTCTCCCTGCTAACCTTTGTACCTCGTTCAATGTTCTAGGAGGATTCATCTTCTGAATTGCTCTGATTTTCTCGGGATTGGCTTCCACACCTCTCTCTGTTACCATGTATCCTAAGAATTTCCCACTATGAATTTCGAAGGTGCATTTTGCAGGGTTTAATTTCATGCCAAACCTTCTCAAAGTGGTGAAGACTTCCTCCATATCTCCGATCAGATTTTGTGCCTTCTTGCTTTTAATCAAGACATCATCCACATATACTTCCACATTTCGCCCTATCTGATCTTTGAACATTTTATCCATCAACCTTTGATAAGTGGCCCCGACGTTTTTAATCCGAAGGGCATTACCACATAGCAGAAAGTTCCTCCTGCTTTGACAAAGCTGACCTTTGATTGATCTTCTCGCGCCAAGGGGATTTGATGATATCCCCGATAAGCATCTATAAGACACAGCAGCTCGTGCCATGCAGTAGAATCCATTAATTGATCGATCCTCGGCAATGGATAACAATCTTTGGGACAAGCTTTATTCACATCCCGAAAATCTACACACATCCTCCATTTGTCTCCTGTCTTTGGCATTAAGACCACATTCGAGAGCCATGTAGGGAAACCGATCTCCCGTATGTGGTCCGCTTTCAATAATTCCTCTACTTGTTTAGCGATGATGACATCCTTCTCGGGTCCGAAATACCTTCTCTTCTGCTTAATTACCCAAACACTGGGGTCAACATTAAGATGATGTTCGGCAATCTCAGGCTTTACTCCAACTAAATCAGAGGTACTCCAAGCAAATACATCCACATTATGAGTCAAACAATCAATCACCTTTCTCCGTAATTCTGGATCCAATTGGGACCCTACTCGGATAGTTTTAGTAGGATGACCTAGCTCGATGTTAAGAAATTCTTCTTAGGGAACTACTCGCTCCTCAGCCTCCAGCTGCTCGCGCTTCCTCTTACTATTGTCTCCTTGCTCACCTCCTTCTCTTTTCTTCTCTTTCTCTTGCTTTAACTCTTGTATATAACACTTTCTCGATGAGCTTTGACTCCCTCTTACTTGCCCAACTCCACCCCCCCCCCCCCCCTACTGGAAATTTTATCTTTAGTTGGTAAGTAGAGGCAACTGCCTCAAAAGCAGTTAATGTCGGACGACCCAATATTATATTGTAAGAGGAAGGTGCATCCATTATGGGAAAATGATCATCTTCGTTTTTATCTTCGATTCTTCACCCAAAGATACTGGTAAAGACACCTGTCCCACTAGGCTTATGACCTCCCCAGTAAACCCATGCAAAGAGGTATTCATCTTCTGCACGGCTATGCTTCCTAATTCCATCTGGTTCAAAGTATTAGGGAAGAGTACATCTGCCGAGCTTCCTGTATCCACGAAGATTCTTTGTACATTATAATTGGCTACTGAGGCAGAGATAACCAATGCATCATCATGGAGAAGATGGATCCCCTGCAGGTCCGTGGGTCCGAAAGCTATGGAAGGACCATCGGGTGTATGATTTGGGTCGATGGATAGTACTTGGAGCTTTCGAGAATAACTTTTTCTTGCTCGGTTTGAATCTCCACATGATATTCCCCCAGAAATCATATGTATAGTTCCTCGGTTAGGAACATTGTTTAAGGTCCTTTCTCCGAGGGCCGATTACCCTCTTCTGATCTTTCTCTCTGAACTGCCCACAGAACTGGCTGAGGTGTCCCCCTTCCAGGGTTAGCGTTATTCCTGGGAAAAAGGTTCCCTTAATCCATCGCTGCTTCCCTGCCCTCTATCAGTTCTTCATCCTCAGATATCCTCCTCAAAACAACCATCTTTTATAAGGTCCTCCCCTACCCCTCTTCGGCATAATTTGATTCAAGGCTACTTCCCGATGAGATCTCATCGGAAGGTATTGGTCAAAATTCCTTTTGTGTTGTTCCACTGACCTATCATTCCTATTGATTTCATCACCATTTTTTGCTTCTTTCCTCTACTTCATCTTCTGGGCTTCTTCTAAATTAACGTATTTAGAAGCTCGTCCCAGCAACTCGTCATAATCCGAAGGTGGCTTCTTCGCCAATGATCTGAGCAGATCTCCCTCTCTTAGTCCCTGAGTGAAGGCGCTGACTAGTATTTTGGAAGTGACTTGTGGAACATCAAGGCATGCTTGATTGAATCTCTTCAAAAAATCTCAAAGAGATTCCTTCTCCTTCTGCCTGAGCCCGAACAGACTCAGTGATGTTCTCTTGCAATTCCTACTGCTCGCGAATTGATGAAGGAACATGGAGCTGAATTTAGGGAAAGAATCTATGATCCCTGAAGGTAATTGATTAAACCAGGATTGAGCGACGCCCGTAAGTGTAGTCAAGAAAACTCTACATTTCACTCCATCCGTCAGTTGGTGAAGGAGTGGAGCGTTTCAAATCGAGACAAATATTCCTCCGGATCCGCGTTGCCATCATAATTCCCCACATTTAAAGTTCTGAAATTGGGGGGCAGGGGATCATCAATAACTTGTAGAGAAGATGGGGTGCTCCTCCGTGCTGAGTAAATACGCCCTTCCATCTTGTTGAACATTTGTTGCAACTCATCCTTTAAATCCTCCATCTGGTGATGTAAAGTTTTGTCCACTTTAACATCCAAATGTTTGGGAAGATCTTTCGACTCTCTAATTTCTTCCTCTGATTCCTTCGTGGAGGCTGAATCTTCTTCTGCCTCTATGGTATCTTCTCGATGGGGGGAATCATAAACTGCCTCATGACTTCCCCTACAGTTTTGGCAATTACTTCCGTTAAATGTTCCATGGGTATTCCTCCTGTAGGAAATGCCCGAGAAACATTCTGAGATGATCCTGCATCTCCTGCTCATTCTTCTGGTTCTGGGCACTAATATCGGGGGGTTTGGTTTATTCCTCCCCGAAATTTGCCCTCGACCCTTACTTCTAGCCATCTCGACTTAGATTCTTACTAAAATCTTCTTACTTCAACCTCTTTGCTCTCTGTTCCCACAGACGGCGCAAATGATGTGATCCGTTACTTTTCGATTTATGGTAGAATTAAGTGATTGTGAAAAACAAAGGAAAGACACCAAAATTTTTTCGTAGAAAGCCCTCGAATTGAGAGAAAAACCATGAGATCTAGTCCAGTATAATTTTTACTATCACAATCTTGATTTATTACAGGACTTTTTGACACAATATACGATCGCAAAATGACTATATGAGAATATCTAAAAAATAACGAAAATGACCGTACATAAATAAGTGTGCTCTCTTCGGAGCCTTTTTTGCCTAAAAAATCCAATCCTTTCAATGAGACTGCCAGTGAGTATTTATAGGGCTGATCCCGGTGGTTAATTCGCGGGAAATCCTGAACATGATCTCCTACGATTATGGCTTTATTGGAGCAAAACGTGTTCGAGAAATCCGCGTCCCATTACTGCACATTTATTTACGTCGGTTGATTTGTTGGTTATCTTCGGGTCTTTCGCTAATCTTTGACCAGAAAACCCGAGGAGGGTTTAACAGCTGTTCGGGGCTACCTGTTCGGTGCTACTCTGTTCAGTATACGACTGTTCGGTTCTCGAGGAGATTTTACCCGATAAAGTCAATATGTCATATGACATCAATATCTTTTTACACACAAAGTTTAAAAGTGGTGAGCTGAATTATGGATCACTTTAATAATTTTTTTTAAAAAAATATAACTAGATGCAAAATATATGGTCGGGTGATTAGGGGTGATAATTCAGTCCAAATTGAACTGAACTTGTAAAAACTGAACCGAACAAATTTGTTTTCCGATCAACTGAAAAATCGAACCGATAAAACTTCATTTACCGAATTAACTGATATTTTTTAAAAAAAGTATTTAAAAAAATTTAAATAATTTAAATATAATATAGAATGTTAACCGATTTGTTTAAAATGGAAATCGAAACCAAACCAATTAAATCGACATTTTAAACAATGAATACCGAACTTCCGAATATTTGATTCGGTCAATTAGTTCGTTAAATATATTTTTTTCTCACCCTTACGGGCGACACTCCATAAATTGTATGAATAAAAAATTAAAAAACTTATCCCACAAGGTAACCCAAAGTGTAGATAATTAGGTCCGTAATGCGACACTCATTCAACAACTCCTAATAATTCCTATACCAAAAGAATATATATATATCGTGACATATTTAATAACGATAATAATTGTTTATTGCATTAATTAAATATCTTGTGATATATTTAATACCGATAAATACTGTATTAATTTGCATCATTGTTTTATAGAATATAAATTAAAGCTTGAGTATTTTATAAATTGTTTTTTTTTATTTAAATTTGAGTACTTATATTTAATGAGATCGAATGTTGATGAATAGAATATCGTCTCTCGCACTTTAAGTGTCATATGTCTTCTGACTGAAACATAATATATGTGATTAACAGCAACCATATTTATTATACATTTCAGTGTGTTATTTGCGGATTTGTTTGATCGTACACAGGGATATATCAATCATTGTATTCGATTGTAAAATTATAAATTGATATGGTCATAGCTTCAGGTAAAAGTAGTGATCCATATTGTGATGTCTTAAAAAGCCATATAAATTATAATTGATAATTATAACATAAACATGTGGTCATATCGAATAGTCAATGGATAATATGCACTGATACCCGGACGGGTCAAACCAATAAAAAACGACTCACAGATCGACTCTAGTTCACCCGAACATACCCAAAAAATGACTGAATCAACACCTTGGGCGAGCTCAATGAGCTCACCCACTTGGCCTTGGGCGAGCTCCATGAGCTCGGCCAAGGGGAGCTCGCCCATGGGTGCTTTGGGCGAGCTCATGGAGCTCGGCCAAGAGGGCGAGCTGACCAGCTCGTCAGTTGTTCGGCCTTGTTGGTCCTTCCGAGCATGCCTACCTCCGAGCATGCTTAGCTCCCAACATGTCAAGCTCCCAACATGCCTAGCTTCCAACATGGCTACCTCCGAGTATGCCTAGCTCCCAAACATGGTTAGCTCCCAGCATGTCTACCTCCCAACATGGTTACCTCCGAACATGCCTAGCTCCCAAACATGGCTAGCTCCCAACATGCCTACCTTCGAGTATGCCTATCTCCGAGCATGCTTAGCTCCCAACATGCTTAGCCTCAGACATGCGTAGCTCCAAGCATGATAAGCTAACAAGCATACTACACTCCAAGAATGCCAACAACTTTGTTTATCCAAACTAGTGGACGAGCTCAGAGTTTGCTCGTACCTCATGCCGGGCGAGTTCTCAATGTCGGGCGAGCTCAGGGCTAGCCCATGTACGCTATGGCTGAGCTTGGACCCTTCATTGGAGAAATCGCAGAGACCTCCGCTCCATTCGACCGATGTATAGTCACTTCTGCAGAGTGTAATGATTACCATTAGAAGACATTATGGTGCTTTCTGCAGATTGAGGCGTACACGCAATTAAACTTCCCACACTGACTAAGGTATAGTCATTTCTGCAGGGTGTAATAAGTTGATGTGACGTGTCACTGACAATGAGATGCTACAAGTTACCAGCAACAACCATCCCCCTCCACCTCCTATAAATACAGGTTTGTTGATGGTAAGAAGGCATGAGATATATTCATCTCTCTCAAAGATTTCTCCCACCACTTATTCCAACTTGTGACTTGAGCGTCGGAGGGGACCCGCAGGAATAATCTTCCGGCCCCTTCTCACGTTTGTTCTTGATTTCCGGCCTACTTACCCTCATGAGGCAATACATGAGCTAGCCCCAGCCATAGGAAGGATCTCAACCAGTGTTACTTGTCCATCGGAGGCACTACCTGAGCTATCCCCGTCCATAGGAATGATCTCAACCAGTGTTACTTGTCCATCGGAGGCACTACCTGAGCTAGCCCAGGCCATAGGAAGGATCTCAACCAATGTTACTTGTCTATCGAAAGAAGTCATCTCTTTTTAACAAGCATCATTTGGCGCCGTCTGTGGAAAGCGAGAGCAAAGACGTTGAGATGACGGGTAGAGGAGAATCAACGAAACAGAATCACATCTGAAACAAAGGAATGAACAACTGCCCCGGTGAAGTGCTTGGGAAACGCGACCCTGGAATCACTTCCCTCGTTCGTTACTTACCCCATAAGGCTCCTTGTGAAGAATCAAGCTTCTCCGGTGACCAGAGATCTTAGACCTTCGCCAAATCATGAGAATGTTGAGGTCTAGCTATGTCATGTTAAGACTGTATCAAGGAGACCTAGAGGGGGGCCAACTAATGAATGAAATGCGGAATGGTACCTAAATGCGGAGACTGTGGCAAGGAGAGTGAACTTTTGTCTAAGAGAAGGAAAGCCCATTATCCCTTACAACCTTGGAGGATAAGTTTTCCCTCAGCTTTGGTTGCCAAATAAGAGAGAATATGTTTGAGGTCACGACCCGTGGACCATGTGGGTAGATCGCCCACTTTTACCTCAATGCTCTGACACAATCGAGTATTGTGAGTTCTTGGACAAGCCCAGTGGGTATCCTTCGTTGATGAGTTCCAGCAGCTTCTTCCCTTCGAGGCCAGCTCTTAACACTTCATCCCTCATGGATGAGTCTCAGCAGGTATCATTCTTGGGCGAGGTCATCAACTCATTCCCTTCATGGGCAAGCTCAACACTTCATCCATCACTGATAAGTCCCATCATGTCACCCTCCTGCCGAGTTCGAGCACATCATCCATTTCAAAGATGAGTTCCCGCATGTCATTCATCCGGCCGAGTTCCAGCATGGCCCCCATTCAGATGAGCTCCTAGCATACCATCCATCTGACCGAGTTCCCGGCAGATCACCCTCGTTGGCGAGCTCTGAAAACTTTGTTTCTTTAGGACGAACTCCCATTACTCCATCCTCATATGGGAAGTCCCAGTAACTCCTACCTCGGGGCCAAACTCAACCTTTGCTCCACAACCGAGCACGTAGGTGAGCACATCCTTAGCTCTACCCCGACTACGATCCAAGCACATCTTTAGCTCCGAGGGCAAGTACATCTTTAGCTCCGCAGGGGAACACGAATCCGAGCACATCCTTAACTCTGCGCAGTAGAGCACATCCTTATCACTACAGGCAAGATTCAAGCACATTCTTGGCTCTACAGTTGAGCACGTAACCAAGCACATCCTTAGCACCATAGCCAAATGCATCCTTCGCTTCACAAGAATAGGATGCTCTCAACAAGGATCAATCTCCTCCAGTATCGGAGATCCCAGACCATCCAAACCATGATAAGTGTTAAGGTCTGGCAAAATCATTCAGAATGAGTAACTCCCCTCCCAAGTACAGGAGACCCAGAAGTCCACCAACGAATTAACAATATGTGGAACAAAGTCAAAATGTTGAGGCTACAACTCGGGAACAAAGCTATTGCCTAAAAGAAGGGAAATATATTCTCTATTTTACAGTCACCCAAAGAAAGAAGATTCAGTAAAACTTCAAGCAACCAAGTATGTAATTATGCATTGATATTATGAGGGAGCCAATTGTCGGATGTAACTGAATAAACTAGTAAGGTCGGGCCAGCAATGATTCAGCATTCTAAAACCAATCCCGGGACAAAAAACCCAAAATCTCATCCCTTACTACCGAGCTCCCAACGTGTCATGTACGATGGAGCTACTAGTCAGCCCTGTGTGCGGGTGACCTCAACGGTTGTCAAAAGTATGCCAACCTATGCAATATATCAAGCTGACAACCAAGCTATTAGTTCATAACGCCAAATTATCAAGACTTCATCCCTTTCTCGGATGAGCTCCCCGCTGAACAATAACCTTGTCCAAGTCCCAGAAGTTCACCCCCTCCTAGACTAGGTCCTTCATCACTATGCAGCTTTATGCTTACGACTGAGCTACAAGCATCGTCCGAGCTACAAACCACATTCTCAGATCCGCATCTGAGCTCATTAATGTCTGCGCGCCTGAGTTGTTGTTTGGGACTATGGGGTTCCCAACCTATCCAATTTTTATTCTCAATGGCCAAATTATCAACATGCACGTATGAGCTCCCCATATGTCAACAGGTCATCCCTTATGGTCCGGCTATCAGCGGATCATCCCCTTATGACCAGGAATCCAACATAACGAGCTCCAAGCTCATAACCTAAGAGCATGGAGATGGTTCCTTGGTCAGAACCGCTTTGATAAATATGAAGAAAAATCATACTAAGGAAAGGGATATGTGTAGATAGTTATCAGCTCAGCTCAGAGGAGTTTGGCGATTTCAGGGGTGTTTACCCAACCTGTCGCGGTTACGCCCGACAGAGGATCAGTCGAGCTGCGGTTACGCCGAGCTCATTTGCCTTGGTCACGCCAAGTACCTACAGGGATGTTTACCCGACCTGTCAAGGTTACGCCCGACAAAGGATCAGTCGAGCCGCGGTTACGCCGAGCTCATTTGCCTTGGTCACGCCAAGTACCTAAGGGATGTTTACCCGACCTGTCACGGTTACGCCTGACAGAGGATCAGTCGAGCTGCGGTTACACCGAGCTCATTTGCCTTGGTTACGCCAAGTGCCTTTCAGGGGTCTTTACCCAACCTGTCGCGGTTACGCCCGACAGAGGATCAGTTGAGATGCAGTTACACCGAGATCATTTGCCTTGGTTACGCCAAGTTCCTTTCAGGGGTGTTTACCCAACCTGTCGCGGTTAAGCCTGACAGAGGATCAGTCGAGCTGCGGTTATGCCGAGCTCATTTGCATTGGTTACGCCAAGTGCCTTTCAGGGGTGTTTACCCAACCTGTCGTGGTTACGCCCGACAGAGGATCAGTCAAGCTGCGGTTACGCCGAGCTCATTTGCCTTGGTCACGCCAAGTACCTACATGGATGTTTACCCGACCTGTCGCGGTTACGCCCGACAGAGGATCAGTCGAGCTGCGGTTACACCGAGCTCATTTGCCTTGGTCATGCCAAGTACCTAAGGGATGTTTACCCAACCTGTCGCAGCTACGTCCGATAGAGGATCAGTCGATCTGCGGTTACACCGAGCTCATTTGCCTTGGTTACGCCAAGTGCCTTTCAGGGGTGTTTACCCAACCTGTCGCGGTTACGCCCGACAGAGGATCAGTCGAGATGCAGTTACGCCGAGATCATTTACCTTGGTTACGCCAAGTGCCTTTCAGGGGTGTTTACCCAACCTGTCACGGTTACACCCGACAGAGGATCAGTCGAGCTGCGGTTACGCCGAGATCATTTGCCTTGGTTACGCCAAGTTCCTTTCAGGTGTGTTTACTCAACTTGTCACGGTTACGCCCGACAGAGGATCAGTCGAGCTACGGTTACGCTGAGCTCATTTGCATTGGTTACGCCAAGTGCCTTTCAGGGGTGTTTTCCCAACCTGCCGCAGCTACGTCCGACAGAGGATCAGTCGAGCTGCGGTTACATCGAATACATTTTCCTTGGTTACGCCAAATGTCTTTATATGGGTGTTTACCCAACCTGTCACGGTTACGCCCGACAGCGGATCAGTCGAGCTGCGGTTACACCGAGCTCATTTGCATTGGTTACGCCAAGTGCCTTCAGGGATGTTTATCCAACTCGCCTTGGTTACACCAAGTGCCTTCAGGGGTGTTTGATTGGCTCGTCTCGGTTACGCCAAGTGCTATCGGGAGTGTTTACCTAATTCGTTTTGATTACTCCAAGTGGCATTCAAGGGTGTTTTCTCAATTTACCTTGGTTATTTAAAACCCTTTTCTAGGACGCCGAGGGGCTGACCTGCGGAGAAGGTCTATTTATCCGAGCTCTAGCCCAACTTCCGAGCACTTACCCAGCTCCCAAGTTGTAGCCCGTCGTCCGAGCTCTAGCCGCATTCGAGTTCTTTTATGATCTAGTTTTGTATTCAGCACTCGCACAACATTTGGCCGCACCCAGGCGAGCTAATCAGCTTCCCCCAGCCTCCTACGGGTCCGGGATGAGTCATAGCTCGCCCAGTATTGGCCTTGACGACTGTTGGCCGCGAGCACACAAGGATATACATTGATGGATTGTCTAGTCAAGGTCAAGTCCTTACATTACCAGCTTGCCTAGTCAAGATCAAATCCTTGCATCTCTAGTTTGTCAAGCCAAGTCCAAGTTCATGCTTTGATTAGATGCCTTGGCGTAGTAAAATTTTAAATAAATTGATTTACATGCATCGATCAAGTCATGTGGCATATATCCCATTAGCGTCTATCGATTAGTTAGAAATATCACCCGCATCCGAGTTTTCACATTCGATTCAACTCGGACTCGATGGGGGAGTAGTGATACCCGGACGGGTCAAACCGATAAAAAAGGCCCACAGATCGGCTCTAGTTCACCCGAACATACCTGAAAAGTGACTGAATCATTGAGCTTGCCCACTTGGCCTTGGGCGAGCTCCATGAGCTCGGCCAAGGGGAGCTTGCCCACTTGGCCTTGGCCGAGCGGGGAGCTCGTCCATGGGTGCTTTGGGCGAGCTCATGGAGCTCGGCCAAGAGGGCGAGCTGACTAGCTAGTCTGTTGTTCGGCCTTGTTGGTACTTCCGAGCATGCCTACCTCTGAGCATGCTTAGCTCCCAACATCCTAGCTCCCAACATGGCTACCTCCGAGTATGCCTAGCTCCCAAATATGGTTAGTTCCCAGCATGCCTACCTCCCAACATGGCTACCTCCGAGCATGCCTAGCTCCCAAACATGGCAAGCTCCCAACATGCCTACCTTCGAGTATGCCTATCTCCGAGCATGCTTAGCTCCCAACATGCCTAGCCTCAGACATGCGTAGCTCCAAGCATGATAAGCTAACAATCATACTACACTCCAAGCATGCCAACAACTTTGTTTATCCAAACTAGTGGACGAGCTCAGAGTTTGCTCGTACCTCATGCTGGGCGAGCTCTCATTGTCGGGCGAGCTCAGGGATCGCCCATGTACGCTATGGCTGAGCTTGGACCCTTCATTGGAGAAATCGCAGAGACCTCCGCTCCCTTCGACCGATGTATAATCACTTCTGCAGGGTATAATGATTACCATTAGAAGACATTATGGTGCTTTCTGCAGATTGAGGCGTACACGCAATTAAACTTCCCACACTGACCAAGGTATAGTCATTTCTGCAGTGTGTAATAAGTTGATGTGACGTGTCACTGACAATGAGATCCTACAAGTTACTAGCAACAACCATCCCCCTCCACCTCCTATAAATACAAGTTTGTTGATGGTAAGAAGGCATGATATATTCATCTCTCTCAAAGATTTCTCCCACCACTTATTCCAACTTGTGACTTGAGCGTCGGAGGGGACCCGTCGGAATAATCTTCCGGCCCCATTCTCACCTGTGTTCTTGATTTCAGGCCTACTTACCCTCATGAGGCACTACCTGAGCTAGCCCCGGCCGTAGGAAGGATCTCAACCAGTGTTACTTGTCCATCGGAGGCACTACCTGAGCTAGCCCCGATCATAGGAATGATCTCAACCAGTGTTACTTGTCCATCGGAGGCACTACCTGAGCTAGCACAGGCCATATGAAGGATCTCAACCAATGTTTCTTGTCTATCGAAAGAAGTCATCTCTTTTTAACAAGCATCATGCACAAAATAAATTATTTATTGTAATATGATTTCATATTTTGGCCATAGCCTTTTACTATGATATCGAAATTATGTGATTCAATAGGACACGTGAAGATAAAATAAAGAGCTACCACTTTCATGTTGATAACGGTAATTGAAAATGTAGTTATATAAGACAAAAGATAGCTGTAATAAACGTATTTATATGTATCGTAATGCATGTCAATTTAATATTTAATATTTAATATAATATAATATAAAATATGAGAAGCATGAATTTGAGATTTATTGTCCAGAGAATGATCGAGAGAGAAACACAGGAAGAGCTTAGGGTTTAGAAATCTCAAAAGAAATTATTACGTTCAATCCGCTGAGTCCTGGTAAAATAAATTATGTATTTGGAATCAGTGAGGTAAGGGCTACAAATTGACACTAATATTTCGTATTTTTGTGATAATTTTTGATTAGCCAATTTATATAAAGATAGTTAAAAATGGTGTATTATTGATTGTTATTGACTGCTCAATACACTGTTATGTTTTGTTGTACTCGAAATAGTTAAAAGATTGAGTTTTGAATTTCTGAATAATTATCATATTTTGATTTTTGGGGGAATTAATTCTAAATGAATTATTAGTGTTTTAAATACACCAATATGTATAATTGCAGTTGAAAGCGTAACTGATGAAGTTTTATAGTTTCGGATGAATTTATTTTGAGGCTATTGAAAATATGATTAGATGTTGTAATTATATGTTGATGTTATTATCATGGGCTAATATTAAATTGTTAAATTTCTATCGATACTTTACGAGCCTCAGGAATAACCTAATCTTTATTATCGACTATCAGGTACGTGTTGACATATGAGCATGTATTGATATTGATGTTGATTATGATATATCGATGATTATAATTGAACGATGATATTGAGAGTCGTTGGAATGAGCGACATATTGTTATTATTATTGTTGATTGTTTCGCAGAAGTAGGGACGATGTTTGAGTATAGCAGACTTGGTATTGCTGATATATCGATTATATATTTGATGGGTTGCGACGTTAATACGACGATGAGATGTGGCAGGCATGATGTTGCAGCTATATCGATTGTATATGGTGTCGCGGTAGTACGGGAGCGATGATGGTATATAGTAGGCTCAGTGTTGACATTATATTGATTATATATGATGGGTCGCAACAATGATGCGACGATGTGGTATAGTTGGCTCGATGTTGCCAT
Organism: Haberlea rhodopensis; assembly: GCA_907163345.1. Classification (NCBI taxonomy): domain Eukaryota; kingdom Viridiplantae; phylum Streptophyta; class Magnoliopsida; order Lamiales; family Gesneriaceae; genus Haberlea; species Haberlea rhodopensis. The sequence goes on along the minus strand of CAJQUN010000004.1, from coordinate 3,704,576 downwards.
TTTATCTATTTGTATATCAGATGAGATATATTTGATGTGATGATTGATGGAGTTTGATTTGATATTGGGAGATTGAAGTACAGAAACAGTTAGGGAATTCTCTTATTATGATTATTGATTTCAGTGAGTATTTTCAGTTACGTTGTCATTATTTTATACTATTGATAATATATGTTTATGATTATGTTGTTAATATTGATAGTGTGTGCTCACCCATTTTGGGGAATGTTTCTGTTGAAACATATGACATGCCTAGATGTTAGGATTGGAGGCAGGACTATGAGATATCGTGTTGATTCGTAGGAGTCAGATGTTATGAAATAATATTATGTTTAAAATAGTTGTGGCTCGTTTGTGAGCTAGTGTATATATATATATATATATATATATATATATATATATATATATATATATATATATATTATACCATATATATAAGCAAGGAAGGGTTACTGTTCCAATGAACAGTAACCATTCCCTTTTTTCGTTTTTTTTGTTTTTTTTTTTTGGAACAGTAACCTCTCCCTTTTCTTTTCTTTTTTTGTTATTTTCTTTTTTTTTTGTTCAATCGGTTATTGTTCCTGTGAATAGTAAATGTCCATCATATTTTCTTTTAGTTTTGTATTTTGTATTGGTGCATGTGAAATAATCGTATTGATTTTGGGGTAGATGTCATTTATATTTACGGGTTTGTACATATATATATATGTTGTATGTGGTATTGTTGTGATGTTCAATTATTGAGAGATTATGCCAAAAATTCTATATAAATGACGTCATATTTTGTCTGTTTAAGTGGCGACTTGTGAGGCGCCACAATATAGATATTTCTTGAAATTATAGGATGTGAATATGGAAAGAACCGCAAACTAGAAATGCACCAATGGTTTTTTTTGGAAATTAATGTTAATTATTAGGAACAATTACAGTTAGTTCCTCCGTAGAAAATATTTATATTAATTTTTTTATATCTAATTTGAACTGTGACGGATGAAATCCCTTTAGAATAGTTATATTACAATATCATTATCTCTAGTTTGTAATAGATATATGAAAATTATAAATATATTCATTATGATTTGATATATGCGTACTAAGAGAGATAGATATTATTATTTAAATTAAATTGATGAAATTCATATTATTCAAACTATATTTGCACCCATTGTTTTTGGAAATTAGTACTAATTCTTTAATTTGATAAAATAAATATCATTCCACAATCATGAACTGTTATTATCAAATTGTGACTTGTGAGTAGGTGAGTGGAATTGTAGAATTAAAATCTCTTTATATCTAAACTACACAAACAAACAAATTTCCCACTATTACAAGGACCCCCATCGGAAGCTTCTGACTCCGCCTCGGTCAATTTGCCACCAACTCCTGATTTTCATAAAACTTAAAACAATAAATTATAGGCAAAACATTAGAAATTGGAAAAAAAAAACACTAAAGCTAGCATTTCCACAGTTTGGTATTCAATAATATTTGGCACGGAATAATATTTAGGAGCTTATTTATATTGAAAATTAATTGTGGGAAAGCTCCATGAAGAGACACTTTGCAAGACATCTCTGTGTTGTTGCACTCGATAATCAAGAGGTATTGATTTCAACAATTTCGATACCTAAATTCTGTTATCCAAAATGATGTAAAGATTGACAGTGATGTTAACCACATGATTCAGGTTGGCTGTTTGAAATTGAGAAACGTCACCGGAGTTCTATGCGATTGTAATATCTCGTTGAAATTAAAAAGGAATGTTTTATAGAACTGTCATTAGACCTGCAAAGATGAATATTACGAAATGCTGGGCACCAAGATAATCATATCCAAAAGATGAGTGTTGTATAGATGTGTATACTTCATTGGATTTACGGTAAGACTAGAGAGATAAAATAATGAACGAAGATAATCGAGCTGAAATAGGTGTAGCTACATAGAAGATAAAATGCAAGAAAGTCGCATACGTTGGTTTGGTCACGTGCCATGTAGACCTATCAATGCACCTGAGTGTCAAGTGCAGTGTAGTCCATTGATTTCGGTTATTTCACGAGAACGATAGCACGACCGAAGAAAACATGGATCGAAGTTATATGTACAGACTTGGAGTTCAAAGGGATTAAATAGGATATTCTGATCGATAGAAGCGCTTGAAAAATACTTACGCATGTGTCCGACCCGACTTGATTCTCTTGATTGTTCATGTAACATACCTCAATTCATTGAAATTAAAGACTTAGTTATTGTTGTTGTATGTAAATTTAAATTTATTTTGATGGTTTTTTTTTTTTTTGAATTGTAGAGGAGGACTAACGTATTCACCACTCTCTCTATCCCATTACACAAGTCATCCTTCAGAAAATTTTGCAAAGATGAATAATTGAGTATATGAATAATTGAGTATCGTGCTTGACCTGGTGAGTTGATCAAAGAATAATATGTGTCACATTTTTAAAGACCAACAAAAAATCAATAAATTAGCCAAAGAATCAAAATCAATACCAACAATCATTTTCTTAACGTTAATTAGAGGACAACATTTCATTTGGGGGTTGGTAGGATGACGATTGTGATACTTTCAATATTATATAATAATTAATTGAATAAATAATGTTTAGCAATTAATCTAGTTATTTATTTTAGCTATTATACAAGACCATCTTCTTCCTTATAACTTGGATAAATTGGCAAATATGATGTTAATTTCAGCATATATATATATATATATATATATATATATATATAGATATATATATATATATATATATATGTTGCCTCGGATTTTGGTAGGGTAGACGTGTATTTCTTCCAAGCACAAAACAATATACAAAAAGTAAATGAGACCAGATTTTTTACGTGGAAAACCCCAAAAGATGGGAAAAAACCACGGGACCAAGTCCGGTATAAATTTCACTATAAACCTGTGTGATTTACAGTGTCTTCTTTACAAGAAATGAGCTAAGAAATGAAAATGGTGAAGGAGGAAGACCTCGGCTGCTGCTTGTTCTTGAGGAGGAAGGAGACATGCTCTCTTCCCCCCCCCCCCCCCCCCCTCCAAGAAAGAGGTGTTGGCCTTCCTCATGCCCTTTCAACCCTCCTGCATGCTCTCTCACGGAAAATCTCTCTCTTGCTTGGTGAGAGTTATCTGGTATTTATATGAGAATGGAGGAGACAACCTGTAACTACCTACCGAAGGTCTAGGGGACATTGTCTGATGCTGAAGGCAGGGGTCAGAGTCCCAGTGATGGGGACCACATACAACTATTGCACTCTTTGTACGATTTCTGCAGCTTTTAAGATATTATTCGTATACGGAGATCTGTTATGTGCCTCTGATTTGTGAGATCACTTCTCAGGTGTAGATCTTCTTGGAGGCCGACCTGGGGTGGCCAAGGTGGAGGTAATCCACGCAGCCGAGATGGGGTGGCCGAGGTGGAGATCTTCCAGAGGCCGAGCTGGGGTGGCCGAGGTGGAGATCTTCCTGAGGCCGACCTAGGGGTGGCCGAGGTGGAGGTCATCCTCGAGGCCGACCTAGGGTGACCAAGGTGGAGGTCATCCACGCGATCGAGCTGGGTGGCCGGGGTGGAGATCTTCCTGAGGCCGAGCTGGGGTGGCCGAGCTGGGGTGGCCGAGCTGGAGATCTTGCCCAAGTCAGGTCTTGCAGAATACTTTTACTAGGGTAACAATCTATATATATATATATATATATATATATATATATATATATATATATATATATATATATATATAAACAAATAAACGTAATAAAGTCAATGGTGGCTCCAACTCTAATTAAGTATGGTGTAGAATGAAGACTAAATTGCATGCAAAACAACTTTAACCTAACAATCCGACTTCCAAGTCACGTAAATTTAAGGTTGGACACGATAGATTCATGCTTAATTTAAATGATCTCTTTAAAGAAGTGAAAAAATCAAGAATTTTGTATTTAACAATAAATTGATTAATTAATTAACAAACTAATTAAGTTTGATACGAAATTAAGATTATTTGTTGCTTACAGTGTAGGAACTTTCTTAAGACTATTAAATAAAAATGGGAGACTTACGGGCATGTCCAAATGCAAAAAATTAATTTGACCAGGTCCACAAAAAAGCCTAAATTCACTTAGGTCAATTTTCTGATAAAATGACAATAATAACCTTCGCGGGGTCACTGTAGCACGTGCACTTGCTACATGCACCGGGTACTATAGCACGTGCAACGGTTACAGTAACATGTTCATTGGGTGCACTTGCTACTTGCACCTGGTACTGTAGCACGTGAACCAGTTAATGTGTAGTGCTTTGTGACTTTTAATTTTACATGCATCGCCGACCGTCGCACGTAGAATTTTATGTACACTATACATGTGCATGTAGGGTTTTACGTGTACTACCACCACCAAATCTCACACCCTTCCTTCCTCCCTCGCCCACCCATTCCTTTTCTTCCTCCTCCGACGACGACTTCGACTTCATCATCTCCCTCTCTCACCACAACCACAAGTCAAAGAAGCCATCAATATATATATAAAAAAAAAAAAAGTGAATTGTTAAGTGAATTGTTAAACGAAGTTGATTGTTTCCAAGATTTAGTTGAATAATTGTACTATAGGTGATAAATTTTTGCAATTCCTTCAATAAAAATGTAAATTACGATGTAAAACGTAAAAGGGATGTCTTGAAAAAAATAGATAAAAATATGACTACAGGGGGAGCCAAGACAAAAGAAGAAAATAATTGAGTTAAACCTTGCAAAAATAAACAAGGATTGAAAAAAATAATGCAAGAAGAGATTTGAAAAGAAAATAGAAAAGAAAAAAAAGAATCTGTATGAGTTAGTATTGGTCGAAGTTGTTAGGTTGTATCCGGATAGAATGGCTTACAATGGACAACTATAGTAACCTGGGTTAACCATATTCGTAGAGCGACAACAGATACAAAGTAGTTGCTATATGAGTTCATTGTGCAGTCACGCTTGTGTGGGTATAGGCCCGGGCGTTACTGAATGGCACCTGAGCTGGTCACCGGCAGGAAACACCGGGAGATAAGTGTTATGTGGGGTGCAAAGTGCTACGCAATGGGGTCCACCTCTTGAGCCTAAGGGGCAAAGTGCTACACGACGGGATAAGTGTTATGTGGGTGCAAAGTGCTACGCAATGGGGGCCACCTCTTGAGCCTAAGGGGCAAAGTGCTATACGACGGGGGTCACCTCTTGAATATGCAGGGTAAAATACCACATGCGTGAGAGCCACCTCTTGAACATGCAGGGTAAAATGCTACATGACGGGAGCAACCTCTTGAATCACTGTAGGAGCCAAATCTAGATTCTCGGTGCCGGTGGATCGATGAGTTAGGTCACGACGAGAAAGTTGTGTTTTAAATGAGTGATGATTATAATATCATTGTCACACATTAGTTGTGGATGAAAGTTTAAAGTTGTTTAAAATGGTTACAATCAAATACTATAGTAATTTGGGCTAACCATTTTTGTGATGCCCCGAAATGATTATGTCCATTTGAACATTAATTATGTTATGTGAGGATTATGGTGTTAATTTATTAGTGTTGATTTAATAATAATGGGAAATGCTTAGTCATGCGGTAGACATGACCTACTAATGCATTTAAGGGTGCATGTGGTATATGTTGGAAATTTGAGTTATGGCATGATTATTTGGGGTGTGTGTTGTTCATTTTGGTAAAGCATGTTTAATTGGAATTTGAAGTATATTATTGAATAAATACTGTAAAATATCATGTGAGGATATTTTAATACATCATGCTAAATACCAGGACCAAAAACACATTATACCACTCATTAACCAAACCCCAACCCATACCCATTCCCTGCAGATTTCAGCAGCCCATACCCTCACTTTAACCCTCCCACCACTCAACCTCTATCACTCCTTTTCCCCAACTTTTCCCCCATTTTTTGTCCAACATTTGAGCAGCAAGTAGGAGGAAGAAGACTGTCATTTCTTGGTGAGAAACCTTGCAAAAGTTGGAGCAAAAAGGGGTGAGGAACTATATCTTTTATTGGGTAAATTTTGGTTGAGTTTTGATAAAGTGTTGTGTAGAAATGGCATGTTTAGTAGCCTTTTGTTGAGATACTTGTTTTGGATAGCTACATGGTAGTATGTTGGTGTATTTTGTGTGTTAAGTTGTTGGGGCATGATGGTTTGTGGTGTGTTTTATGGTAGCCTTGGATTGGTGCTGGAAATGGCGATTTCTCGCAATTACAGGTATTGGCGATCGATCGGCGCGTTTTCCCGATCGATCGCGAGAACCAGAGTGCGAGGCAGAGACATTCGGCGATCGATCGCGAGATTTGAGCGATCGATCGGCGAAGTCAGCGATCGATCGGCATGTCTTAAGCGATCGATCGCTGAATGCAGATTTTTGGGCGATGAGGCAGTAGCATCTCGCGATTGATCGGGGTCTATTGGCGATCGATCGCGAGAAGCCAAAACATGTGTTTTTAATTATTTTGTGGGATTTTTGGTGTTGGACCATTATTGGCATCTAATATTGGTTTGTGTGATTGTGTAGAACCATCCCAGGTGGCAACACAACCAAGGAAGTAAAGTCCTACCATCTCCTACTTTTGGAAAGGTACGTAGAAGATGTACGGGCACCCAACGGTAACATGTAATTTATATACGCATTGGGATATGCATTGTGGATGCAAGTGTATATGAAATTGTGCATGGTAGATGCAAATACATGTTGATCTATACATTATGATTGCATATGTATATGTTGATTGATTGGTGCACAACCCATGAGTCATGGTTATATTCGAGTGATGATTTTAATGCTTTGCCGCTGTCATTTGAAGCGATGATAGAATACTTGCCGCTGTCATATTATAGCGAGAAATGAATATTTGCCGCCAAATGTTGAAGCGAGGGTATTGCCGCATATCGCATTTGAGCGAGGTTATTCAATGCCGCTAATATGTCCAAGCGAGGGGTATTGGTGCCATTGTCATGACATGCGAGGTGCATTAAAATACACTGTTATAACAGACTAGGGATTGGTAATTGGTGATATGTCATGACATGGAAAAGCCATTGGATAATCCATAGATTATACTCATGAGTTATTTATACAGGGACAACCAAAAAGGGGGCGTTTAAAATGCAATTGGGAAACATGAAGTGTTTTGTATTTACTGTTTCTGCATTTACGCTTTTTAATCATGTTATGCTTAATATGGATTATTATATGCTCATGATTTGGGGGTTGTGTTTGTAGGTATATTTTCGCATAAATGGGCTAAGGTCGGGTTGACGCAGTGAGCTAGCGAGGAGGGCTTTTGGTATAGAAGCTGTGATTCTTTTGTATAGTTTCTACTCTAGGAGTAGTGTAAATCTATAGGATTAACATTCATTTTGTTAGGAATGTAATTAATCCATTTGGAAGTATTTATCTTGGCATGTAACCCTTAAAGCTCAAGGCCTCAACACGAAATTTTTATACTCTGATAATGCATTTCTTAGCTCTACTTATGTCTTTATATCACTTAAGGAACCAGGGTCCTTACAATTTTAGTATAGCGAGGACGACTAAGAAGTTGTTGCTATATTAGGCCATTTTGCAGTCGTGGTTGTGCGGGTCTGGGCCTGGTGCACGACACAACTATAATGATTCAAGATATCTAAAGAGGCCTATGTATTTACCATTATTGATTTGAAGTTCATAGCTTCAAATCCATAAATCCAAATACACCCTTAAACTTTTATTTCAATTCTTCTAAAAAAAATAACTTTTGTCCATCTAAAATTTCAAAGTAGACCTAATCGGCTAATCATGATACAAATTATTTATTCTCTCCCTACTCATAATAACACAAAAATAATGCATAAAACCACAAAAAGTCTTCGGTAATCCAAGTCTTAGAGGAGAAAAAAGTTTTGAAATTGTTTTAAACTCAAGAGTTACAATATGTTGAATAATTGATTAACTCCCATCAACCAAATAATTGTAGGTTGTTGGAATTAATCATCTGGGTAGACTTTTTGATTTGTTGAATTAAAGGGTAATTAAAGAGTTAAGAATATCCTTAAGAAAAGAAAATGTATATCACGACGCCAAATTCACTGCATAAAAAAGAACAGTTTGGTAAATGATTATTAAATGTCACACTTTTAATATAAATGTTATAATATACTGAATTTAATGAACAAAGTCAATGCAGTGATGAATTGATTATAGATATTGGATTAGTTTATTTTATCATTGGAAAAGATTCAATTCATTTGAGATTTCGTTTTCTTCTTGCATAACCTCAATTAAAGTAGGACAGGTGGTTTTCGCTTTGCCTCACGATTTGAAATGGCAGACAGTGCATTCCCGAAGACACTGCGTTTGCACGCCTAAAGATTACATAAATCGATTAAATCGATTTTTTTGAACTTTTTAAAAAATCAATTTTTTTAAAAAATGTAAATTTGTTTTAAAAAACAGCTATTTCGGTTATCGACCTTATTGTTGGGTTTGGGCTTTGTCAAATATCCCACATCGGTGGGATATTAAATTTGGGGCAAAGCTTTGGGTATAAAAAAAGGCTCGGGGCTTTTGATTTAAGTGCACAAGTCGATAGCTTGTCTAGCAACTTTTGGCTTTAGATTAGATATATTTCTCTCTTGTTCTGGAATCTAGTAAAATTATTAGTATGCTCTGTGGTTGCAGCTGTGGCTGAGCTTCCACATCAGAAAAGATTTTACTAGATGTATTTCTTGTAATGTGGGGTGAGTTATAAAGTGTGGCTAGTGGGAAAAACTTTGTGGATGTGTTTGGGGTGAGAAGAGAAATTATGTGGTTGTAATATTTTTTCATATAGTGTATTTTCTTCTCTGGTCCTGGTGGTTTTTCTCCTGATTTGGGAGTTTCCACATTAAATCCTTATGTTGTTATTATTTCTCATTTTGCTTGCTTTCCACATAAAAGGTGCATCCTGAGGGGTGAATTTGGAGGGTCAAATTCCCAACAAATGGTATCAGAGCCTGAGTCTTTTGCGGCGGTGGAGCTTTGGTGTGGTAGGTGAATACGTAGTGACTAAGGAGGTTTTGTCTAGGAAAATTGATATTTAAGTGGGATCATTGTGACCCACCAATATACCTGGGAACCTTGAAGTTCTGTCTAGGAAAAATCGAGATTCTCTCTTTCCTGGGAGCTTACTTAGTGTGTACTATTCAGGTCTATAATAAAATTCATCAAAGTATCACAAGAAATGTCGGGAAGCAGAGTTTCAAATGCATTCAGATTTGATGTGGAGAAATTTGATGGGAAAATCAACTTTGGCTTGTGGCAAGTGCAAGTCAGGGATGTGTTGATTCAGTCTGGTTTACACAAGGCATTGAAGGACAGAGTATTCCCTGAAAGCAAGAGTGATACTACTTCGATTGGTGGAACGACTAGTGCAACAGGTAAAGCTGGAATGAGCAATGAAGATTGGGAGGATCTGGATTTGAGAGCAGCAAGTGCAATCCGTCTGTGCCTGGCCAAAAATGTTCTTGCAAATGTGCATGGAATGTCTACGGCGAAGGAACTCTGAGAAAAAACTGGAAGAGTTGTATCAGACAAACGACGTCTCAAATCGGGTGTATCTGAAAGAGTAGTTTCATACATTGCGAATGAATGAGGGTACTACTATTTCAGATCATTTAAGTGTTCTCAATGGCATTGTTTCAGAGCTGAAATCCATTGGAGTTAGAATTGATAATGAGGATCAGGCATTGAGACTCATCTGGTCTCTTCCACGTTTGTATGAGCACATGAAGCCGGTACTAATTCATGGAAAGGAGAAAATTATTTTCTCAGAGGTTACTGGTAAGCTTCTTTCTGAAGAGCGGAGACTTGATGGGAGTAACGGTTCACATGAAAGTTTTGCAATGGTGGCTCATAATTGGAAGAAGAAGAATTCGGTGAAGAAATCCTGTTGGGATGTGGACAACCTGGTCACATCAAGAAAAATTGTCCAAGAGCTGGAGCGGGTTCGGCAAATTGCTCTGTAACAGCAAGTGGAGATGCTGATAATGAAGCTAACATTGTCTCATCTTTTAATGTCCTCTGAAAAAGGACACGTACATCCTTATGTCATGCCAATATCCCCAAGTTGCCATGATACAAGATGTAAATTGTTAGCAGGTCTACACGGGCATTCGTTTGGTATTGACGCGGGGTGTGTGGTGTAAATATATGTCGATGGCTAACTAACATCCAGGAGAGCCAAAAAGTGGGAGTTGCACCACAATTTTTTAGCAATGTTATTTTTCGAGATGGGCGTAATTGAAATGCTTGGAATGGTTTGTTCTGAGTGAGTATGTCCTTTATGGTGGAGCATGATAATTCTCTACATTGAGAATTATGACTTTTTTGTAGTGTTAGTAGCGAAAGCTATGAAGATCTTCATTGAGGTGGAGTATTGTGAGACGACAAAGCCACAATGTGGAGATTGTTGGGTTTGAGCTTTGTCAAATATCCCACATCGGTGGGATATTAAATTTGGGTCAAAGCTTTGGGTATAAAAGAAGGCTTTGGGCCTTTGATTTAAGTGCACCAGTCAATAGCTTCTCTTGCAACTTTTGGCTTTAGATACTGTTGGGGTTCAACAATTGCCTCTGCTTTGTGATCGGTCGAACACGTGGCGCTTGTGCCAGTGTATGGTTGAAAAGATTGATGTTTCACCATTACCAATAACTATAGTTAAGGGTAATGGTGCAACATCAATCTTTTCAACCATACACTGGCACAAGCGCCACGTGTTCGACCGATCACAAAGCAAAGGCAATTGTTGAACCCCAACAATCCCTCCCCCAATAATTGCACTCTCTGCAACTCATGGGAATCGAACACGCGACCTTGGCTCTGATACCAATTGTAGGATCGAGCGCTTACCGCTTTACCAATAACTATAGTTAAGGGTAATGGTGCAACATCAATCTTTTCAACCATACTGGTGGTGAACCCCAAATGGTCAAGAAGGACAGATCCCTCTGGACGAATGAAGAAAGAAAGAAAGCAAACCTCGACAACGTTGCCAAAGACATCTTGTTCAAGACATTGGACAAGAATATGCTCAGTAAAATCAAAATCTGCTCTACTGCCAAAGAAATTTGGGAGAAGATAGCACAGCTATGTGAAGGGAACGACCAGACCAAGGAAAACAAGCTGACTGTTGTTCTTCAAAGATTTGAGAGCATAAAAATGAAGATTGGAGAAACTCTAAATGAGTTTGATGAAAGAGTTACTGGTATCATCAATGAACTGAATGGTCTGGGCAAGGAATACACAAACAGAGAGATCGCTCTGAAAGTTATGAGAGCCCTGCCAAAAGAATGGGATGTTAAGACCATTGCAATGAGGGAGTCCAAAGATCTGAATAAGGTTGAACTTCATGATCTGTTCGCAGATCTTAAGGCATATGAGTTCGAACTGATCACCAGAGGTGAAGCAGAGCCATTCATCTCTCAACCAAACAAAGCGCTGGCAGCCATTCCAGACCAGACCGCCCCCATAACAGATCGATTTATCGAACAGATAAGTAATGATGCTATGTCATTATTTATCAAGAAATTTGGTAAATTTATGTCTAAAAATAAAAGAAATTTTAAACCCTCTCATCATTATAAATCAAGAAAGGACGATGCTGTTAATGATCAGGCTTGCTACAATTGTGGTAAGACCGGACATTTCATTGCAGATTGCACCAGACCGAAGAAAGAAGAACGAAAAGAGAAGCATCATGATGACAAGAAAAAGAAGCACTACAAAGATCGTAAAAGTCATCATGGGAAGTCCAAAAGGTCCTAGTAGCAGAATAAGGAAACAACAAGTGGGCTCAGACTGATTCAGATTCAGAAAGCTCCGAATATTCTTCCAGCGAAAGCGAAGATGATATTCAATGTCTAATGGCAGACGAAGATATGAGTCAAACAGACGAGGTATTCGATCTTGACTCAAATGAATTTACACTTGAAGAGCTTATGTCCGCACTACAAGACATGGCTAATGATTATAGAATCTTAACTGAATCATTTGAGAAAACCAAAGCTAAAGCCAATGATCAAATGGATGAGCACATCAAACCAAGCTGCTCTGAGCTGGGTGAGTGCAACAATCTACATATCGAGCTGAATAAGCTAAAAATCTCTTACGATCAGCTACATGAAGAAAATAAGAGAATTAGCACACAAAATGCTAAGCTTTCTCATATCTTCAAAACATGGACAAAATCCAGAACATCATTGGAAGAATTGCAAGAGGTACAAAGAAATGTCGGTGATGTTACAGGCATAGGCTTTGATATCAAAGACTGCACCAAAGATGAATCTGAACTGTTGCTGGTAAAGAACAAAATCAAACAAATGACATTTGTTAAATCCAGCACAGTATATGAGACTGAAGCACCTATAATTCAAACGGGAGTCTCTTTCGAGAATCAAGGTTTGAGAAAAGGGATTGGATATGTTAACCAAGCCAAAGAAAAGGCACCAGCAAGCTTTGCGTCTTTCAGACCAAATCTAAAGGTGCAAGATCTAAGGCAAGGAAGACAATACAATTACTATAATTCAAAACCAGTTCAACGAAGATATAGACTACCCTATAAGAATCAAAGGCGCACACATTATCACACACAACATCGAAACAGATCAGCTCACCGCACACCAGACACACACAAGCCATTAAAGCTGATAAAGGTATGGGTTCCCAAAGGGCTAATCCATTCTGGACCCAAGTAGGATTGGGTACCAACAATAATTATGTTTGATGACAGGTACCGAAAAAACTTGCATCAGATTGGTACTTAGACAGTTGGTGTTCTCGTCACATGACTGGAAACATCGAGCTGCTGTCTGAAGTCACAGAATATACTGGGCCCAAGATCATCTTTGGAGATAACTCAAAGGGTAAGACCGTGGGCAAGGGTAAGATTGTCCATGGTAATATTATTATCAATGATGTGTTGTTAGTTGAAAATCTATGCTATAATCTGATTAGTATAAGTCAACTATGTGATAATGATTATGCTGTAGAATTTCACAAACACACTTGCACTGTTAAATCGTCAGACGGTATGACCATGCTTGTAGGAATCAGAAATGGAATATAAGATTAACTGGAACTTTGCTCAACCTGATAATCCTACTTGCTTCATCGCTAATAATGATAATAAACACTGGCTATGGCATAAACGCTTGAATCATCTCAATTTTAAGACTATTTCTAGCCTGTGTAAACATGATTAAGTTGTCGGTCTGCCAAATATCGACTTTGCTAAGGATAAGATCTGTGAAGCGTGCCAAATGGGCAAACAGATCAGATCATCCTTCAAAAACAAGAATGCCAAATCCTCCTCACGCTGCTTAGAACTATTGCATATGAACTTGTTTGGTCCTATACCAATAACAAGTTTAGGGGGAATGTGGTACACTCTTGTTGTTATTGATGATTACTCACGTTTTACTTGGACTATATTTTTGAGCAGTAAAGATCAGACCGGTCCGAAATTGATCAAGCTGCTGAAACGCACTCAGAATGAGAAATCATCAAGCATAGACAGGATTCGAAGTGACAAAGGCACTGAGTTTTCAAATCATAATCTTGAATCCTTTCTAGAAGATCAAGGAATTAAGCATGAATTTTCAGCCGCCCGAACTCCCCAACAAAATGGAGTTGCAGAACGAAGGAACAGAACGCTTAAAGAGGCAGCAAGGACAATGCTTGCTGATTCTGGCATTTCGCAAAAGTTCTGGGCAGAAGCTGTAAATACTGCATGCTACACTCAAAATCGGTCTATGATTAACAAGATTGAATCTTACTCCATATGAAATATGGACTGGTAACAGACCATCTATCTCTCACCTTCATGTATTTGGTTGCAAATGCTTCATTCACAATAATGGTAAGAATCATCTTACAGCTTTTGAAGCTAAATCAGATAATGGGATATTCTTAGGATATTCATCTAATAGCAAAGCCTTTCGTGTTTTCAATAATCGCACTTTAACTGTAGAAGAATCTATTCATGTAGTTTTTGATGAATCTTTATGTATTGAGGGTAGCAAGGAATCAATTCAAAATCAGATGGAAAATATCCATCTCGAAGCTAACAATCATGATGAGATTGTAGATAACAGGTCAAGAGACAATCCACCGGAACCTGAAGTACCAGACAGATCGGATCACGGCAATGAAGCTCCTTCAGATCGAGCAGATCCGGATGTTCCTCGCTCTAATGTTAAATCAGATGCTGATAATGCCACTACTACTCATCCGTCTGGACCGGACAATCCAGAATCGAGTTATCGATGGACAAAGAGGCATCCACCTGATCTAGTTATTGGAAGTCCTTCTACACAGATTAGAACTAGAGGACAGATGATGGATGACACTCATGCTGCTTTCATATCAAATCTGGAACCTAAAAGATTGATGAAGCTTTGACTGATTTCAACTGGATTAAAGCCATGCAAGAAGAGCTTAATCAATTTGAACAAAATCAAGTTTGGAGTCTAACTCCCAGGCCAAGCGATCTGCCTGTTATTGGAACCAGATGGGTATTCAGAAACAAGCTAGACGCAGATGGAGTTGTGGTTAGAAACAAAGCCAGACTGGTGGCACAAGGATTCCGACAAGAAGAAGGAATTGACTTCGATGAATCTTTTGCACAAGTCGCCAGACTTGAAGCAATCCGAATATTTATTGCTTATGCTGCTTTTAAAGACTTCAAGGTATATCAAATAGACGTTAAGAGTGCCTTTCTTATTGGTAAGCTTCAGGAGGAAGTCTACATTGAGCAACCTCCTGGATTTCAGAACCACTCATTTCCAAATCATGTATATCTACTGAATAAAGCAGTATATGGTCTGAAACAAGCCCCAAGAGCCTGTTAATGCAGGGACAGTTTGAGATGAGTATGATGGGAGAACTTTCATTCTTTCTGGGTCTCCAAGTCAAACAGCTCAGCAATGACATTTTCATAAATCAAACCAAGTATACCAAAGAGCTTCTCAAGAGATTCGGAATGGAAACGTGTTCAACTGCATCAACTCCAATGAGTCCTACAATCAAGTTAGACAAAGACGAAGGGGGAACAACAGTTGAAGTATCTATGTATCGAGGACTGATCAGATCGCTCTTGTATCTTACGGCGAGCCGGCCTGATATTATGTTCTCAGTCTGTATGTGCGCTAGATTTCAGTCAGAACCAAAGCAATCACACTTTATTGCTGCTAAGCGTATTCTGAAATACTTGAAAGGATCTTAGAACGTTGGTCTTTGGTATTCCAAAGACTCAAATTTCAGCTTAATCGGATATTCAGACGCTGACTATGCTGGCTGTAAGATTGATCGCAAAAGCACCAGTGGAACATGTCAATTCTTAGGTGAAAGATTGATCTCTTGGTTTAGCAAGAAGCAAACATCTATTGCCACATCTACAGCTGAAACAGAATATGCCGCTGGTAGCTGTTGCGCTCAAATGCTCTGGATTCAACACCAGCTCAAAGACTATGGCATTCAAGCTGTTGAATCTCCGATATTTTGTGACAACACAAGTGCAACCGCTATAACGTATAATCCAGTTTTGCACTCTCGAACAAAGCACATTGATATAAGACATCATTTTATTCGAGATCATGTTGGCAAAAAGGAAATTCGGATCGAGCATATTTCAACAGAACAGCAAGCAGCATATATCTTCACCAAACCACTTCCTGAGGCTAAGTTTAATTACTTTCGTCAAATTCTTGGTTTAATAGACTTATCTTGATGTTTTAGAAGTATCTTTCTTTTAGTTATTTTTTTTAAAGATTGTATGCTGGCACAGATCGATAATACAATGATCAGAACGACACAGACCGGTCCGAACTTTCAGACCGATCTATGTCAAATATGATGTTATCCCATGATCTGTCTGGTCAACAAATCTTTAAATAAAATAATTGTTTAAAACAGCCCGGACTGATCGCAAATTTTAACCGCCTTATCTCTCTTTTATCCTGACCGTTTATTTTGAATTATTTAATTATCAGTCTTCGAGATAAAGACACGTGTCTTCTCTCTCTTATTTAGCGGACTGAACATTTCTTTTTCATTCACTTTTTAAGAATTACCGCTGTCTACTCTCTAACTCTCTCATATTTTTTTTTTCAAACTCTTCGTATTTTTCCATTACACTCAAATGCTACAATAACTCACAACTCTATTTCCGTTGAGTTCAATGATATCTACAGGGCTGAAGATTCCGAAATGGTCTCTATATTCAAGTCCTTAGAATCTTCTGGTTTAAGGAATTTTCTGGAATGTGGCACGGTGGTTTACGAGTCGGAGATTCGAGAACTGTTCGCCAATGTTGTATCACAGAAGACATTCAGCTCCACCACCGTAAAGGGCAAATCGTTTGAAATCTCTCCGTCAACGCTGGCAAAGACCTTTGGTCTTCCCAACTCCGGACTGACTGAGTTTGGCCAGATTCCTCAAGCTTCCCTCACGAATCTTCAGGGGAAGGTATCCATCTTTGGCCACCGCCTGCAGCCTTCATTCAAGAAGAAGGAAATGTTCTTTCATTTCCAGGTGTTATGCGAGATTGTTGGCAAGCCATTACTGGGCAAAGCCGGAAGCTATGATGCTGTTACTGTTGAGAAGTTCCGGGCCATGGCTGCTATTCACTCAGGGCAGAAGATGAATTGGTCTACAATATTATTTGGAGTTCTGCTTGAGACAGTCATCACATCCAAACAGGCTGTCTGTTTTTCTGTGCCCTTAAGCAAACTACTGGAGACGCTGGACATCGAGCTGGGGAAGCCGTCTGCTCTCAGTCCGTTTAAAATTCTCAACTCCAAGGGACTGGCTCTCCTAAAGTCCAAGAGTGCTCCACCCACTCTTACCGATCTGGTGGTCGTCAAGATTGAGAAAGGAGAAGAACAGGCTGCTGCTCGAAGACCTCGAGTCAAGCGCAAATTGACCATTTAGACTGACTCCGAGGAAACTCAGTCTGCTCTTTACCTCTCAAAACCCTACCCATATTGCCTCCCACAAAAGCCGCCCCTGCACCCCAACCTACAACCCAACCTTCAACAGCTTCAACCACTGCACCCAAAGTAACCATCCGAGTCCCCTCTGCCATTCCCGTGGTCAAAGGGATTGTTATCACTGAATTGGGAGACTACACCCAATCAGGGATCAAATCTCCATCTTCCACCGGCAAGGGCAAAGCCAGTCTCACTGAACCCCTCTCCTCCAAACCCAAATCTGCCGCGCAAACAGCCATCGACATCGCTATGGAGGATGTTGAAGAAAAGGTCCAGGCGCTCATTGTGGTCTTTGATGAATATGTCGAGTACAGAACGATCAACCACATTGATATGTTCTTTGGCAAGCTGAGAAGACTGCAGAAAATGGAAGAAGAAGTCCTTAAGGGGACAGAGACGGATGATGTGAGAGTCGCGGTGCTTCGCAAAGATCTCTTTCAGGCCAACCAGAGATTCAGACTGGTGAATTTGCTCTTGGCCGCTAAGAAAGCAAATTTCGATCCGAGCACTCCAACTGCCAAAGATGATGGTGCTGTTATTGCTCAAATGGAAATGGATATTCATGCTCTTCACTTAGCTGTCCGATTTCAACGATAGAAGCTCAGCATATCCACTCCAGTACCCAGCCCGGATCATCCAACTGCGAGCAAGACTCTGGCAGAGCCTTTCATCGAGACTGTTCCCTCTGGAGCAGCGGACCAGACAGCAGATCACACAACAGACCAGACAGCAGATCGAATAGCGGATCAGACAGCGGAGCAGCCAATGACTAATGCTCCGTCTGCTACAGAAGATGAACCCTTGAATGTTTTGTTGGACTCCCCAATAACGTCTATTCCTCTGGGATCATCAGTCTCCCGTGTTCAACTCAGTCCAACCACCGCACTTACAACAGTTGTCTCACCAGAGTTCATCGATCCGGATCTGGTGGTGTCCAACGTTGTTGCATCTTTACAGGTTGAGGAGCCTTCGAGACCTAGCACTCCTCCAGAACAATCTGCTGAAGATATGACGTTCTTAGAAGATTTCTCTTCGGACTTGGTCACCCTGATCCATTCCGAAACACGCCAAACTGCCTTATCTTCACTTATACTGATTACTGAAGAAGCTGATCACACCCTGTCGTCATCTGATCACTCTCCAAGCCGTTTATCTGACGCACCTCCATCCTTGGCTAGGACCCTTCAGCACTTATCTGATAACTGTCTATCCCTCTCTCACCGAGTCATAGAGGTTCATCAAAGTCAGTGGACCACAGTCTTGGATTTTGATTCATTTAAAGAGAAGATGACAGCCAGTATTAGCAGCCTTCAGCGAGGACTGAATGATCTGTTCTCTCAGCAAGCTTCTTATAAAAACAGCCTGAGAAAAGAGCAGATCGAGCTGGCCACTGAAGTCAGAGCATCCGTAGCCAATTCCCTTCGTGCTCAAGACATTCGTCTTGACACTATCAGCGCTCAGCTAGCACAGGTTGTCGATTTTCTTCAAGAGATTGCTGCTGACAAAAAGGGGGAAAAGAGAAAAGACTTCAAGCCGCATCAGTCTCAGTCTTCAAGAAAGTAGAAGTTTCGTTGCTTAAATCAGACTGTCTGTATATAAGATTTTTGTGATCAATAAAAATCTTTCTTTGTTAAGTTGTTAAGTCCTTGTTCATTTATTTTGAACTAAAAACGGCTTAATCGATCCGAACTCTAACTTAATAATGTTCATTTATTTTGAACAAGAAGAAGTAATCGATCCGAAAGTATACGCTTCAGAGTTCTTAAAAGACTGGGTAAAAAGATTTAGAAGCTAGGTTTTGCCATCATCAAAAAGGGGGAATTTGTTAGTTCCGGATTTTAAAGATGACAAAATATATCAGACCGGATCGAGAGAAATCAAACTGACTAGATCGATCGCTC
Source organism: Haberlea rhodopensis (assembly GCA_907163345.1). NCBI lineage: Eukaryota > Viridiplantae > Streptophyta > Magnoliopsida > Lamiales > Gesneriaceae > Haberlea > Haberlea rhodopensis. The sequence continues at coordinate 3,685,622 of CAJQUN010000004.1, read as the reverse complement.
AAAACAGATCAAGCTGATATGGCATATCGCAAAACAGAACGGATCGATGGAAATCAGCCTGACCAGATCGAAGCTTCAGATCGATCTCAACTTCTATCAGATCAGAGCAGTTAAGGCTGAATAAAATTGGCTCTTCAGTCCGAATCATTAACGGCTATTTATTGAAGCATTTAATGTTGTAATTAATGATGAAAAAGACCAAGGACTGAAGATTACCATAAAAGGTAAGAAGACAAAGAAGACCCTACCTGACAGTCGCCGAAAGCATGAACCAAAACGGCAAGTACCCGAAAGAAGAAGACTGCAGCTTACTCAGAGTTTAAGCAGAGTCAAGAGTTGCACATTAAGGGAAATAATGTCGTTGGTACATGCAACTATTAAAGGATGCAACAGAAGAGCTCAAGAGGGAGTCTGATCAATCGAAAAACGCACAAGAAAGCAAAACATCACAAGCTTACAAGCTCAGACATTCTCGAGCTGAAAATCTTCATAAGCACAAGTATATTGTAATATTTGATCATTTAGGATCATTGTCTGCATAGACTAAAGTCTATCGTGTGTATTCTGTATTGAAATATAGAAGTGAGAAACAATTGTAACTGTCAGACAGAGTGTGTCTGAACAGATCGATAGACTAGGAGTTTCAGTCTGGTAGTGAGGTAAATCCAGCTGAATCGGGTTTGTACAACAGGATTGTATAAATCAAAGTCTTCTAGTGGAATCCTTCCTTAATTGGAAGAATGGGAGACGTAGAAGGATTACACCACCTTCGAACTTCTTGAAACATATTCTGTGTTTTACCATTCTGCACTCGTTCTATTATTCAAGCCATCGAGCCGTTCTTACTAATCTAAGAACAGACCGTTCCGCACTAAAATATTCAGTGGTCTGTTCTGCAAAAGAGTTGATTAAGAAACAGATTTATTTCACTAATCCGAAGGAAATCACAAGGGATTAATTTTTAATAGGAGTGTTCATTCACCCCCCCTCTAAACACTCCGGACCGATCCTAACAAGTGGTATCAGAGCCAAGGTCGCGTGTTCGATTCCCATGAGTTGCAGAGAGTGCAATTATTGGGGGAGGGATTGTTGGGGTTCAACAATTGCCTCTGCTTTGTGATCGGTCGAACACGTGACGCTTGTGCCAGTGTATGGTTGAAAAGATTGATGTTGCACCATTACCCTTAACTATAGTTATTGGTAAAGCGGTAAGCGCTCGATCCTACAGATACATTTCTCTATTGTTCTAGAATCTAGTAAAATTCTTAGTATGCTCTGTGGTTGAAGCTGTGGCTGAGCTTCCACATCTATAAAAGATTTTACTAGATGTCTTTCTTGTAAGGGGAGGGGCGTGAGTTATAAAGTGTGGCTAGTGGGAAAAGATTTGTGGGTGTGTTTGGAGGTGAGAAAAGAAATTATGTGGTTGTAATAATTTTTCATATAATGTATTTTCTTCTCTGGTCCTGGTGGTTTTTGTCCTTATGTTATTATTTCTCATTTTGCTTGCTTTCCACATAAAAATGTGCATCATGGGGGGTGAATTTGGAGGGTCAAATTCCCAACACTGATTAACCGATCGGTTTGATTAATTCGATTTTCACAAAAAATTCATTCGGTTCGATTTGTCAAAAAAGAAAAAAAAATTGGTATGTTCGGTATGAGCAAATTCGGTTCATTTAGTAATCAAACCGTGAAAATGCTGACTGCTACTAAAGAGAATGAAACGATTGGGTCATAATCCTTAATTTTGGGCTGTGTGGATCAAACTCTAATAACTTAACCCAACAAGATGTATGTGACAGTGTTACAACAACTCTGATTTGGGCCTAGTATTTATATTTGTAAGTATCGGCTGACCCGTAGGACATTGAAAAAAAAACATATTCCAAGTTCGATGTGCCCTATCAAACTTTTGGGTTATGATTATTACATAGAATTGTTTTTTTATTGTTAATGTCAGTTGTAGTAGTTCAATGTATTTCTTACCTTCTTCACACACAAAAAAAGTATTTACTTACATTTCACGTGTAAAAAAAAAGGTATTAGAAAACAGGTGAAAATAATTTTATAGTAAGAAACCTCATTCAATTGTTTTTCATGTATTGAAAATTGAAAATATTTTTCCAAAATAAACATATTCATTTTGTTATTTTTATTTCCTGCAACATTAATAAACGACTCAAATACTTTTTTTAATATTTAAAACTATGGAGCCATAACTTGTTCAACATGTTTGAAGTCAAATTCTGGTTCATTTTTCTGACTACTCACAAGCCAATCACAAAATATAATATATTTGTCGCTGTCTTATAACTCGTTGTTGAGCCTTAAACGCATTGTTGAGTTTAATGCTTAATTTATCCCCAGATTATTTCTGAGTTTTGATGATCAACAGAACTTGTGTTTGTTATACTAATATGTCTACTTAGTGTGCAGATTTATTGGTTGGAAAGTGAATTGATTGAAGAAAATCAAGTGTGCAAATTCTGGTCTGGATCGCCCCAGGCGATGGTAACCATCGCCCCAGGCGATGGCAGCCAGGAGGACTTCGCCACGACCATCGACAGAGGCGACGCCGAGGCACGCGCGCAGGGGGAGTACGCCCGAGGTGTTGGCTTGATCGCCTGAGGCGATGGTCTTAACGCCTGAGGCGATCAATGCTTCGCCTGAGGCAATGGAAGATTTTGAGCAGCTGAGGCTACGGCATTAATTTGTGGAATTGATCGCCTGAGGCGATCGGTACATCGCCTGAGGCGATGCGTGTATTATGGTAACCGTTGGGGCGCGGCGATGGTGATCGCCTGAGGCGATGTCCGAGGCGATCGAAGAGTGATTCAAGCCTTGAGAGTAGCAACGGCTAGTAGGAGCCTTGGGGGCCTCCTACACTATAAATATGGATGCTTTAGAGCATTTTGAAGACGAGAAACAAGCCTACAAACTTCAACAAAGCTTTGCTTATTCAAATTTCATTTAGCATTGCAATCTCCATACATTTGTGTATTGGAGTTTGTGATTCTTTTCTTTTGTGAGAGTCTTGGTTTCTTTGTGTTGTTACAGCGTGAATGTGTTGTTTGATTTATTCGTAAGGTCCTCCAACACCGACGCAAGTTGGAAATTGTAAAGTCATCAACAAGTAAAGTTGGTGCATGTGTTGTGGCTATCCTTGGAGCCCTTAAGGCCAAGAAGACTCGTGAAGAGTGTTGGTAACTCGGGAAGAGTTTTGTGTGGCTATCCTTGGAGCCCTTAAGGCCAAGAAGACTCGTGAAGAGTGTGGTGCTCGTGAAGAGCTTTGTGTACTCGGGAAGAGTTGTATTGTGGCTAACTTGGAGCCCTCAAGGACAAGATCATTCGTTCTAGTGGAACCTCGGTTGGAAGTTATCTAGCCGGGAAGAGGAGACGTAGGCGATTCATCGCCGAACTTCTATAACAAATCTTTCTGTCTTTTATCGATTTATTTTATTACGCATTTATTTACTTCTTCATTTCTTTTATTTATCGATTGACTTGAAGTTTTCGGCAGCGCAAACCCTTTAATTTTGCAAATTCATTTTAAAACGCTAAAGTAGACAAGGAACCTCATTCACCCCCCTCTTCGGTTCCAACAAGTGGTATTAGAGCCATTTGATTTTTGTTTTAAATCAATTTTTTTCTATGGCTAATCTAGCAAATGAGTTTGCTCAAGGTCAATCGACAAATCGCCATCCACTCGTCACGGGTGATAATTACGGCTATTGGAAAAATAGAATATCTCTATACATCCAATCTGTAGATTATGGCTTATGGAAGATTATTGTGAAAGGTCCACACATTTCTTTAAAGGAAGTTGGGGGAATCAGTGTTCCCAAAGAAATGGACGATTTAACAAAAGTGGATATGATTTTAATTTCGCAAAATGCTGAAGCTATTAATATTTTACATTGTGCTTTAGATATAAAGGAGTACAACCGGATCTCGATGTGCTCAACCGCAAAGGAGATATGGGACAAATTACAAATTTGTCATGAGGGCACAAATCAAGTTAAGGAGACAAAGATAGACCTACTACAACTCAAATATGAGACATTTGAGATGGAGTCCGGAGAAGAGGTTGATTCGATGTTTAGAAGGCTCACCCAAATCATAAACGAGCTTGCCCAACTTGGAGAGAAGTATCCTCCAAAGAAAATATGGAGAATAACTCTAAGAGCCTTGCCAAATGAATGGGATGCAAAGAGGACGGCCATCATTGAATCAAACAAAGGAGAAAATGCATCTTATGACCTTGACGAACTTCATGGCACATTGGTGACCCATGAGCTTGAAGTGTCAACAAGGAAGGGAATAAAGGAGGATGATAGATCCATAAGGAAGGGGATTGCTTTGGTTGGGAGGAAAGATCAATCCGATGATGAAGATGATGATGATGAAGAGATGATCTTGTTCACTAAAAAGTTCAAGAAGTTCTTCAACAAACACAATAAGCCAAAGACCTCCGGTGCTAACAAACATGATTCCAAACTCGAGGTAACTTGTTATAATTGTCAAGATAAAGGTCATTATGCTAATAAGTGTCCTAGGAAGAAGAATGAGGACAAAGGCAAGAAGAAGGCTCTTATAACCACATGGAGTGATAGTGACTCCGATGAAGAAGAAGCCACAAATCTTTGTCTAATGGCTCTTGGAGATAAAGATGAAGAGGATGATGATGAGGTACCATCTTATGATGAATTATTAGATGCTTATAATGAACTCATCGATTGTCTTGGTAGAACCAAGAAGAACAATAAATTGCTCAAGCTAGACTTGGCTATGAAGGAAGAAGAAAATATTATTTTGAAAAATCAAGTGATTTAAAGACATCTTTTGCCAAGTTTAGTGATAGTAGTTTAAAGATGAATGAAATGCTTGGCTTGCAACGTTGTAGCTTCGATAAAGCCGGTCTAGGCTTCTCAAGCAAAACTAAAACATTTTCAAGCTTGTTGGCTAAAGCCAAGCATAATTTTCCTACTTGCAATTATTGTTGTAAAAATGGTCATACTAAGAATAAATGTAGGTTTGCTAAAATCCAATACCAACCTAACAAGAGGTGGAAATGGATTCCAAAGGCGCCAATGAAAGCTAACCCTCAAGGACCCAAAATCAAATGGGTACCAAAGATCCTCCAATTGTAAATTTATTTTGTAGGGACAACAAAGAGATGGATGATGAAGGCACAAGCACCTCAAGGGAGGAGATTATCTCATTCACCACAATAGAAGAGGCGTGAGGTATAGGACCAATGACAAGAACACACTCTTGTCATCAAAGGTAAATTTATTTTATGCATTTTAAAAGAGCAATTCAAAATTCATTGGCACAAATTAATTGTGACCAATAAATTATGAAGCTCAATATTCATTGGTAGTAAAATGCATTACCCCTTAGCATATGCACATATAAATTGTTTTGATGCATGATGTATGCTTATCCTTTTATAGTAAGTATCTTGATTTGCCTTGAATTCAAATTTGAATATGCTATGTGAAAATGCGAAATTATGTGATTAAGCATGCTAAAATTGTTTAGATGCCCTATCTTTGATATAATGATATCATGATCTTAATAAATTTATCAAATGATGCTTTGAGAATTTTAATGGGCATTAGTGCATAAAGTCTTGGTAGAACATATGCACACTTTGCAACTTTTAGAATTCATTTTTTTGATTGCCTTAAACGCGTGTTTCTATTCCTCTAAATGATTTAATCTTATGCGTGTTATGGAAATTACATGCTTGATGAGGGACATGTGTAAATTGTTAAAATATGGCTATGTGTCAACATATAATAATGCTATGTTTATTTGAATTTTGTACTTTTTGATTCTCACAAAAAGGGGGAGAATTTTGTGATAAACTTGAAGTTTAATTCATGCATAGTTTGAGGGGGAGAGTTTTTGTATGCATGGTTTGAGGGGAGAGTTGTTTGCTTTATGCTTTATTTGGTAATCTTGTATGTGCTATGCAATTGTTAAGGGGAAGTCATGTATACTCACATTTTACGAATATTACATATTCAAGTTTATCAAGTTTGTGATCATAAAAAAGGGGGAGATTGTTGAGCCTTAAACTCATGGTTGAGTTTAATGCTTAATTTATCCCCGGATTATTTTTGAGTTTTGATGATCAACAAAACTTGTGTTTGTTATACTAATATATCTACTTAGTGTGCAGATTTATTGGTTGGAAAGTGAATTGATTGAAGAAAATCAAGTGTGCAAATTCTGGTCTGGATCGTCCCAGGCGATGGTGACCATCGCCCCAGGCGATGGCAGCCAGGAGGACTTCGCCAAGGCCATCAACAGAGGCGACGCCGAGGCACGCGCGCAGGGGGAGTACGCCCGAGGCATTGGCTTGATCGCCTGAGGCGATGGCCTGAACGCCGAGGCGATCGATGCTTCGCCTGAGACGATGGAAGATTTTGAGCAGCTGAGGCTACGTCATTAATTTATGGAATTGATCGCCTGAGGCGATCAGTACATCGCCTGAGGCGATGCGTGTATTATGGTGACCGTTGGGGCGTGGCGATGGTGATCGCCTGAGGCGATCGAGGAGTGATTCAAGCCTTGAGTGTAGCAACGGCTAGTAGGAGCCTTGGGGGCCTCATACACTATAAATATGGATGCTTTAGAGCATTTTGAAGACGAGAAACAAGCCTACAAACTTCAACAAAGCTTTGCTTATTCAAATTTCATTTAGCATTGCAATCTCCATACATTTGTGTTGTATTGGAGTTTGTGATTCTTTTCTTTTGTGAGAGTCTTGGTTTCTTCTTGTTGTTACAGCGTGAAGGTGTTGTTTGATTTATTTGTAAGGTCCTCCAACACCGACGCAAGTTGGAAATTGTAAAGTCATCAACAAGTAAAGTTGGTGCATGTGTTGTGGCTATCCTTGGAGCCTTTAAGGCCAAGAAGACTCGTGAAGAGTGTTTGTAACTCGGGAAGAGTTTTGTGTGGCTATCCTTGGAGCCCTTAAGGCCAAGAAGACTCGTGAAGAGTGTGGTGCTCGTGAAGAGTTTTGTGTACTCGCGAAGAGTTATATTGTGGCTAACTTGGAGCCCTCAAGGACAAGATCATTCGTTCTAGTGGAACCTCGGTTGGAAGTTATCTAGCCGGGAAGAAGAGACGTAGGTGATTCATCGCCGAACTTCTGTAACAAATATTTCTGTCTTTTATCGATTTATTTTATTACGTATTTATCTACTTCTTCATTTCTTTTATTTATCGATTGACTTGAAGTTTTCAGCAACGCAAACGCTTTTATTTTGCAAATTCATTTTAAAACGCTAAAGTAGCCAAGGAACCTCATTCACCCCCCCTCTTCGGTTCCAACACTCGTTTTCCACCACTTTCTGGTTGGCTCAGGGCGTTTAGGATATCGGCGCATATCTGGTGTCTCCTCTGGTTTTAGCTTCTCACCTCCGGTGTTTTCCTACATCCTTATGCACCTCTCTACTCAGCGGCGGCTGTTGCTGCTTTGCAACCCTGTCGACAGAAATGATTTTCTTCCGATGAGACGTTTGATCACGATTTATTTAAACAGTAAAATTTCAGTATAGTCCGATTATACCGCAAATGCATGGTTGTCAAGTTTTAGTATAGTATTTGAAGAAACGAAGAGGTTGTCGAACCCACAGAGATTAGACATAAATATCAAATTCAAATAGTTTAACTATATTTGACAGATGATTTATGAGTGGTTATTATACTAAATTGACTAATAACACAATATCCAACCCAACTAAGCGATAGAAAGTGAGAAATTCGATAGAAACAAGTATCAAGATTTGGTTCACCCATGTAATCCCCCATAATTCTCCTATTAATTAAGGTTAAATATCATACATTCTAAACTGATGAATTTTTCTAATACATTTATTATACTATGGTCAAGCTATAACAAGTCTAATATTAACGCTACAATAAGTTACTCTCGTATCCTTATTGAACAACTAATATCGCATGATTATTCGTGAAAACTACTAGCCTTCGATTGTGTAATCTATTGCTAGCACACGTCTGATAGATATTACTTGGTCAGTTTCAATTAAAAACCCACGACCTAATTTATTATGTCGTAATAATCATTCAAATGTGGCCAAACCATCAAAAGCATGAACATTAAATTATGCACAAAAATTATAAGAAATCCATCAAAAACTAATATCTAAATCATGGGTTCAAACATTGGATCCCCTAGTCTTGCTAAACAAACCTAGATAATAATCATAATCAAATAATAATGTTAAACATGTTTTGAAACAATTTAAACATCAAAATCTGAAAATAAAAGATAAAAAAGTTTAGAAATACGAATCAACAAGGTAATGACACCATGTGTTGTTCAGTTGTTCCATCTCTTGCGTTGCTCTTGCTCTTCAATAGGTTGTGGATGTATGGAGAATGGGTGGAGGCTATTATCTAGGTCAGAATATGAGCCAAAAGTCTTCTAGGGTCGTGCATGAGGTTCCTTTTATAATGGAGGAAGAATCACCCTTCTTGTTGGACACAAAATATTCAAAAGGAATAAAATCTCGATTTTTTCGTGACTGGCGATCGATCGCTAAATTCATGCGATCGATTGTGAGATTAAATTTTAATTTTTTTTCAAATTACAAAATACGACGATCAATCACGGGTGAAGTCCGATCGATCGCGAGAATTAAATTTTATTGCCCAAGTATCGACATGCGGCGATCGATCGGTGCTCTGGTGGAGATCGATCGCGGCTTTAAATTTCTTCAAACCTGAGATTTCGTGCTTCTTTCAACATGTTCGCTCGGTTTGGTCCTTTTTATCTTTAATTAGCTCAAAGCCTTTACTTTTATGTACTTAGACCTAGATTCCTGAATTCAACAAATGTATATAAAAAACGTAAAATCGTACAAGAATCAATACGAATATCACAACAAAATAAGTGTAAAAATGACACTTATCAATGTTCATGGATAGGGAGATTCTCAAGCGTGCCTTAGCTTACGATGGGTTATTCGTAAGTCATCTCCCCTTTTGTCTCTTCCATCTCTCTTTTGTTTTATCTAATCCTACTGATAGTTTGAGGTATTGCATGTTTGGCTCTGTTCCTGGGTGGGGGCACCTCATTGCTGCTCTATTCACTCGAAGTTTTGTTGGGTTTTGGGGTTTTAGGGCTGTTGAATACAGTCTTTGTGGTTGATTTTACTTTGCTTTTGGCTCTCAGGCTGTTTGGTTAAGTCCTTGTGTTAGTCGTGTCAGACTATCTACTTTTATTTGCTCTCTTTTGTATTATGGCTATGGTGACTTTTGTGGAGTTCTGGTTTTGGCCCTCTGGTTATGGTTCTTTGTTGACTATGCATATCCTCGGGGTTGATTTCCTGGCGTTTTGGCTTTGCACAAAATCCACTGGTGTTCAACGTTTCTCGGCATTTGATGATGGATACTGTTTCGAGAGCATTTGTCTTTGGTTGTTCTTTATCATTTAGCGGCTCTCGAAGACCCTGTTTTGTACCTTCAGCTCTTATTGAAGGCAGTTTAGTACCACAACCCCAGTTTTGGGTGCTAGGTATGTTGGCGTCTGCTTGGGCGATGTCGGTTCTTTTCCTCCACATCCAATGTTCTTGGGTTACTGTTGTACATTACTTGTATTAGGTTCGTTCGTTTGTACCTTTTCTGTGGATTGTGTACTTAGTTAATGCCGGCAATCGGTCATTGTCAGGATGTTTGTTGTACCATCAGCTATATCTACTTTACTGTTAAAAAAAGATATTATTTAAATGATTTGTACCTTTTTTTGTTAATCGACTTTACCCGAAACATATAATTATTTAGAGGCATTCTCTTAAATGGCCTTCCCAAATGTGCTATAATCAATTTTGGCCTTATCTTTATTATTATCTTTTTTTTCAAAGTAACCTTTTTAATTATGTTAAGTTACAATATATTCTTTGAAACTATTTTCTTTTACCACCACTAATCCATGCTCTGCCGACGAGAAACCCTTTCATCAAAATCCATCGAAACTAAAACTGATGAACCATGCTCCGCTTATATCATTCTCTCCACCACGATCTATATTCTCAACCCCTTCCGATGAAACCATGCTTTGCCACCATCCCGGAGAACCATTCGAACCCACACAAACCCATTGGAACCCCCCACACAACTTGATTGGAACCTTAAACTCTAGGGATTTTTCCTGCTCCCGAAGGGGTTCCCATGATTACGTTGTGCTTTGGAATTCATGCCAATGGTCTGCCGAGTGTGTCCGCTGTGTGCAATTCTACAAAGCAGTAAAATCAAAATATCCGCACAACAGGTTTCTAGTATTGTCGACGAGTGCTAATTTACAGGCCATGAAAGCAAATTCTTGAAAGTACCCGATTCTTGAATTGGATTAGAAATTTGTGACAAGGTAAATACACATCTGTGGTCCCTCGTCATCTTAATCCTCAATTAAGTATACGATTAAGTAAATGTCGTTCTTTACTTAACAAGATTACGATAATTGTTACCACTTATCAAAATTTTCACCACGTCTATCTATTACATTATTCTCATACACAATGTAATGTACATCATTTACATGTCAAACTATTCTAACGTATTCACATCTTGATCAGTTTATTTTCCTAGCAGCGGAAGGTAGACTCACAATCTCTGTCTCTCCAATTTATGAGTCCCTACAGAACAACCACACAATATAAGTATATCAATGATGTCCACAATCCAACATCAATAAAATGCATAAGTACTATAGAAAAGACTTCTTGTATTTCATGCATTGAAATACTCCTCCTTGGTTGTTCTTGTACACACATCAAACCACAATATGCAACAATATGTCATGACATGTCCAATAAATATCATTCACCACCCTGTTATAAAGGAGCATATATGATATTGCTTTCCCGCTCAATATGCCGGTGGAACCTCCTCACATCTTCATATTAGCAGCATATATCATATTTCCAGCTCACGCATTATAACAGTCTCATCTCATGCCTCAACAGCATCTCATGCACATCAATCACATGCCTCAACATCATTTCATGCCTCACAACATCAATCACATGCCTCAACATCATCATGCATCACAACATCAATCACATGCCTCAACTGCATCATGCATCACAACATCAATCGCATGCCTTAACAACATATCATGCCCCAAAAGCATCTTGCCTCACATCATCAAACTCGTGTCTCAACAGTATATCATGCCTCAACATCATTATTCAAAACTATCTCATATCTCAACAATATGAATATATTCATCACCATGTAGATACATTATAAATGTATCAGTAATCCTCGTACGTCAACATTTACATATCGTCCGTTCAAAAGATAGTAAATCTAACCTCATCTTTGACCTGTCCCTTGAGATGATGCTATATCAATCTCAACAAGTCAATGTTATAATAAGCTTTACCAAATTCCACGACATTATAATCATTTTCACAAAATAGACCTAGCGATCGATCGGTCTTATTTAGCGATCGATCACTTCAATTTAATAACACTAACGATCGATTGGTCCCAACTGACAATTGATCGCTTAACATCTCAAATTTCAACACTAAACTTTCTATTTTTAGGGGATCGATATCTACTCTTCTCGCAATCGATCGCCGCCTAGCAATTGATGATCGATCGGTGACAAGCCTGTGATCGATCGTTCAATGCACCGCTTCAGTTGTTCTTAGCCTCACGCGATCGATCGCTACACGGCTAGCAATCAATCGATGTGCTCTGTAATTTTGAACATAATGATTTTCATGTCTATCTTCATGGTTACAACTCTACACTTCATAACACAACACCAAAGCTTCATAAAATATGACTACATCATCATACGAACTTGTTTCCATAACAACACAACTTATTTTATTGAATTCCACCTCCTATCAATTCTTCATGAACATCAAGCTACCATAACCAAGTTGTTAAACAAAACTAGCAACAAAGAGGTATATAAAGCATGTTATCCTTACCAAATAGCTTCAACTTTAATCTATAATCAAGTCTCTTACTTGATTCCAAGCCACATCAAAGCAAGGTTTTTGAGAGAATCCATAAGGGTTTGAAAGCACCTTTGTAAAGATATCTAGGTAAAGTTTGGTGTATTGTGTTGTTTCAAATCTGAAACCTCCTTCTATACTTACCTTTAAATCATATAATTTCAATCCATCTATTCTAACATACATCAAATCCATACATTTATGTAAAAAGTTACTACTAAACCCTGTTCATATCATTTCATACCAAAATACTTCATATACTTGTCCCAACTATACATCGTATTACATTTAGATCATATATAACTTCCATGTCTACAATGAACATCATACACTTGCCATGTATAACATGACCCAAAACTTCTCTCATACTCGGTTCAACCCGAGCCCGAGTCCACATCATATTGTAATAACCGCAGCCTTACCAGAATAATGTCATTAACATACATGGATTAGTTCTATGCATTACAACATCTAAAGATGAATAACACAAATATGTTGTGTGTGTGTATATATATATATTAATTCCACAGCCACATGGTTGGATTTGTTGAAAACGCATCTACCAAGCTTTCTCTTATGATGAGCGGTTCCAAATTGTGCTACAAATCTGCTGCATAATCGTTCGAAAGGGGCAATCTAAGCTTATCAAAATATTCAAGGCTGTTATTAAAAATGTCTAATAAATAATGCTATGTTTAAAAATGTCATTTAAAGTTGGGCTATAATTATTAATTTCTCAATTAAATTATATATACAACTTTATAAGGAAAATGCTTGCGTAGATCTTGCTTGGGTCCCACTTATTGACCAACTAAATATGATTATTATAAAATGTTTGATAAGTCAGTTTATGTATATTTTTTATGTTAAAAAATTATATTTTAATATTATGTTGGACCCAAATCAGATATATACAAATATGAGACACTTACAAGCCGATACCACTTGGTCAACAATAATTCAACTTAATCTACCAAAAACAGAATAATTCGCTTAGGTCCATTTCCTGTCGAAATGACATTAATAACCTTTAGCACGTGGACCCACAGGCCAAAAAAAATCATGCACCCATAGGCAAAAAAAGCGTGCACCACATGCCAAAACAATCATGCACCCACAAGCAAAAAATCGTGTACCCATGGGCAAAAAATGATCGTGCACCCACATGCCCAAAAAATCGTTCAACCACGGGCAAATAATCGTGCACCTACATGCTAAAAAAATCATGCACCCACATACAATGTTCAATTTTAGTGTATCAACGTCCAATTTAGTGTATCCAAAGTCCAATTTTAGTGCACCAGCGTCCAATGTTAGTGCATCCAATGTCAAATTTTAGTGCATCCAATTTAGTGCACCAAATGTAAAATTGCGTGCATCCAATATCTTATTTTAGTGCACACAATGTTCAATTTTAGTGCATCTAATGTACAAAAAATCATGCACCAATGTATAAAAAAATCGTGCATCAATGTAGAAAAAAACTTGTATCAATGTCCAAAAATTGTGCATCAATGTCCAAAAATCGTGAACCAATGCACAAAAATCATGCCCAATGTACAAAAAATAGTGCATCAATGTCCAACTTTAGTGCACTAATGTCAAATTTTAATGCATTCATGTCCAATTTTAGTGCACCCATGTCCAATTTTTGTGCATCCAATATCCAATTTTAGGTTGATGAATGCACATTGTTAAAAAATCGTGCACCAAATGTATGAAATTTTTTCAGAATTTCAAAATTTTTACCCATGATGCACGATTTGTTTGCCCCAAAATTCTTAAAATTTTGTCAAGTGCTACACGATTTTGCCCCCAATAAGTCTGAATTTTTTGAACATGAAACCGTGCACCAAACTTCCCATGATGCACGATTTTTTACCCATGAAGCACGATTGTCTGCACGCGTGCACCATTCTTAACATCATCCAACTTTTGCTCAAATCCCGAAATCCTCCATTGCTCAAAACTCAAAAAACAGACCAATTTAAAAAAAAATGGAAAATTACAAGCTCAATTTCTTCATTTTTGTGTGTTCATATCCTTATTCCAGTTTTAATTTTTTTTTAATGAACAGAGAGCTTCGCGCCTCCGTTGACGAGGCATGCTCTCTGTTGATGGAGGTGGCGGAGGAGCTCCACAGGAAGGATGTGCAGTCGGCGGATGAGGTCTGACACATGAGGGAGGTGCAGCCTCCGTATTGTGTCGAGGAAGAAGAAAATGGAGAATAAGTTTGGGAGATGGTTGAGAGGTGTATTTTTGTAATGAAAAGGGACATAATCAATTATAAGTGTTAAAAATGGACCTATGTAAATAAAGATTTTCAAATATGTGGACTTTAAAGAAAATTATTTTGTGCATAACTTTAGTTAAATTAATGTTTTATAACTGGTATCATCCTCGTAATTATCCATACAAATATTTCCGTGTATAATATACGTCGACCGTTTTCGTGGCTGAAAATCATCACCTTGGTCGGTGCATCAAACAAAGGCGCTCAAGGAAGGAATGAATTACATCTGGCTGTATAAGATGTGTAAATATGACAAAAAAGATAAAATTTAAAAACAAGCCGCATAATATGTCTTATCAAAGTTCTCTCAGAAAGAAAGAAAATATAATATACTGACTTACTTTAACCAATTAATATATCCATCTACGCACGTGCTAGTGTGCTGTTTTCGAATCATTTACCTTATTTTGACCATGCCTACGACCTACGGGGGGTGCCCACTGGTCGAACAAATTCACTTATACGTGTCTATTCAAGATTAGTTGAAGGTTTATTCTAAGACCATTCAAATTTAATTATTATTTGTTTGTAAAAATAGAATTATCGATCAGGGTTTAAAAAACAAAAACAAAAAAACAAAAAAGAAAAGATAGGGTTAGGATAAATGGAAATTATACCTACATTTTTTCTTTATCGTATTGGAATTAAAATATTTGCCAAGTTTAACTGATTGAAAAAGGATTAAATTTTGGGATTTATTCTTTCTACCTTTATTTGTTCTTGCATGTGAGTATATGATTATATTACTAAATTATTCTTAAAAAGCAAAATCACTTTGTTTTACGTCCCCAAACCTAATAGCCAATTGTGTCACATAATTGACAATACAAAGGTACGTGTAAGATTTGGATTGGAATCTGCCTTTCATTTTATGGGAAAAAATCAAATTAAATCTTTAAATTTGCCTTTTTGACTTAAATGACCATTTTCAAGCCAAGTTGCTGTCCATAAAAGCAATAAAAAATAAAGTTAGTTCGTTTTGGCAAGCGGTTTCAATCCAGCTACTTTCGACTAATTAAACAAACCCAATTCAAAAAGAAGGAAAAATTAAACTCAATTTGAATGTAATCGATTTTTTCAGAAACAATCGAGTTTGAGCTAAATATTTATTAACGAAAAAGACATCTTTATTAATGGATTTTTGTGTGCAGTTTATCTAATACTTACAAGCTAGTAATGATGTAGCCATCTAAATTGAAGTATATTCGTATGAGCATATGGGTTTTCGATTTGGTTGATGCTGTTCTCATGACAGTTGTGACAATTATAACAGGCCAATATCAACCATCTACATCTACGTGAACTATTCTATGTGAAATATTATTTGTGGATGGAAGATGATGCCGAATTTGCATCAATATATCATCGGTTTTCACCAACAAAGTTGTTTATGAAATGAAGACAGAAATCAGTTCAATGCAAAAGTAAAGTATAAAATAATAATAAATTCTTGTTAGCTAGATCACCAATTATCGGGATGTGGTCTCGCCTCTTACAAATTCTTGGTTTCAGGTTTTTCCCTTCATTATACAGAATTTAGTGGTTAATTATATCCCGTTCTAAAACAATATATATCATCCTAATTGACATGCATGGAAATTATTGAACTGATGTGTTTATATATAACGTTCATTCACTAGGTATTTACCGAGAAATTGTAGCCGCTTAAATGATTAAGAGTGGATTTTGTATTGAGAGATTTGAAGCTATAGATTTCAAACCTCTTTAATTGTTTGGATGAATTTATATTGTAATGACATGTATATCTATCAATATGGTATACATGTGCTAATTAGGAATCTCAATCTGTTCATATGGTAAATTGTATCTATTCATATGGTAAATTGTAATTTTGGTTCATTCCTTTTCTAGATGGTAGAATAATAGGTAATTCCTTGAGTTTAGGAAGGTAGAAGATTTCTTAGTGAATAAAGGCTTGTGATAGCCATGTATTGATACATATATATATTGACCCCATTGGGGATGAGAAAAGGAAAGATAATTCTCTTCACAAACTCTATTATTCTTTCATGGTATCAGAGCTCTTGATCCTATTAACTCTAAAAAACCAGACATTATGACAGAGAATAATAGAGGGGTTGACGACAAGAAAACCATCTCTCCTTTTGCCTTAACATCGAATGACAACCCTGGGAATGTGATTACTCAAACCCAGTTGAAGGGTACGAATTATGAAGAATGGGCGAAAGCCATGAGAACATCTCTGAGGGCGAAGAAGAAGATGGGCTTTCTTGTTGGAAGCATCAAACAACCCGATGACAGCTCCGAAGAGATCGAGGATTGGTGGACCGTTAATTCAATGGTGATTTCATGGATATTCAACACCATTGAACCAAGCTTGAGATCGACAATTTCTTATAAAGAAACAGCCAAGGAATTGTGGGATGACATACAACAACGATTCTCGGTCGGGAATGGTGCGCGTGTGCATCAGTTGAAAACTGAAGTATCGCACTGCAAGCAGAATGGAGACACTGTGATGGGTTACTATGGCCGAATTAAAAAGATTTGGGATGAGTTGAATGACTATGAGCAGTTGGCTATGTGTACCTGTAATGGGTGCAAATGCAATTTGAATGCACAGCTTGAGAAACGAAGGGAAGAGGAACGAGTTCATCAATTCTTGATGGGGCTTGATGAAACACCATATAGTAACGTGCGCTCGAATATCATAGCCACTGAGCCACTTCCCAATCTGAATCGTGTTTACTCGCAAGTAACACAACAGGAACAGGTCAAAAATATGACCCAAAGCAGGATGGAGCGTCCCGATCCGGTCAGTTTTGCTGTCAAAACGGTGGGCTCGGGTGTGCGAACTTCAGGAGGAAATCGAAGAGATGATGAGGTTATTTGTTCTCATTGCAAGCGGCCCGGACACGAGATTGATACATGTTATCGTGTTCATGGTTTCCCCGAGTGGTGGGGAGATAAATCTCGTAATGATGGTCGTGGTAAAGGACGTGGAGGACAGCAAGGTCGTGGCAAAGGAGGGACGGCCAGAGTGAATGTCACACAAGCATCAGGGAACTCCTCAACTTCGACCTCACTTAATGATGCCGATAAAGCAGGGCTGGATGATCTTAGCAACGAGGATTGGGCAACTTTAAAGTCGCTTTGGAATGTTCATAAAACTACTTCAACTTCTAGATTATCGGGTAAGGCAAATATGGAATGGATTATTGACAGCGGTGCAACGCATCATATGACCGGTATGGCTGAGTGCTTCACTGAATTGAGGGATATTAGTTCATGCCCAATATGGATGCCAAATAATGAACAGGCTTTTGCAACCAAGGAGGGAACAATAAATTTGGGAGGATTGCGTTTAACTGATGTCTTATTTGTGTCGCAACTCAATTGCAACTTAATATCTGTTTCACAGTTGTCTCGTGAAAAGAAATATTCTTTACAATTCACTGATTATCTTTGTATTATCCAGGGCCGCACATCGAGGATGCTGATTGGTGCGGGTGAGCAACGCGAGGGACTGTATTTTCTGAAGACGACGCTTCCAGCTCGTGCGCATAAGGCGAATATTGTTGGGAATGCCGAGTTGTGGCATAGAAGGTTAGGACATCCGTCTATGCAGACAATAGAGATGCTCTCGCAGGCTAGTACTGATATTAAGATTCGAAATATAGATAATAAACATTGTGATATTTGCTTCCGTGCAAAACAAACTAGGGAATCGTTTGTCCTTAGTGAGAATAAAGCCAACGACATTTGTGAAATGATTCATTGTGATTTATGGGGTGCTTATCGAAAAGTATCTTTTTGTGGTGCGACTTATTTTTTAACTATTGTGGATGATTATTCTCGTGCTGTTTGGGTTTATTTGTTGAGAGAGAAATCTGAAGTCCCGCAGATTCTCAAGAATTTTTTTGCTTTAATAGCACGTCAATTTAATAAACAGGTGAAAATTGTTCGTAGTGACAATGGTACAGAGTTTACCTGTTTAACTGAGTATTTCAAAACACATGGTATCTTGCATCAAACCTCTATGGTCGGTACACCTCAGCAAAATGGGCGTGTTGAACGAAAACACCGACATATTTTAAATATAGGGCGAGCTCTTCTCTTTCAAGCTAACCTACCCATTGATTTTTGGGGTGAATGTATTCTTACGGCTGGATATTTAATCAATAGAACTCCCACAAAAGTTCTAGGGGGGAAGACACCGTTTGAAATGCTTTTTGGTCGTCCCCCCACTCTTAATCTTCTTCGAATTTTTGGATGTCTTTGTTATGCCAAAAGTTTGAATCGTGATAGGGACAAATTTGCTAGCCGCAGTCGGAGGTGTGTTTTTGTGGGTTATCCATACGGTAAGAAAGGGTGGCGTTTGTATGATCTGGAGATGGGTGAATTTTTCGAGTCTCGTGATGTTGTATTTGTAGAAACTGAGTTTCCTTTTGTTACTACGGAGGGTACTCAGATTGTCGCTGATGGTTCCTTGCCCAGTGTGGCGTCCGACACTAGCGCTGTTGCCCACTGGATTTTGCCTCAGCAACAGGAGGAGGCTGTGTCTTCATCTCATTTGTCGCCGGCAATATCCGACTATGACAATAATGCATCCTCTAGTGATGGGCTTGAGGCACCTCTTAATGGCTTGGAACATGGTGCATCCGGTAGTCATAATGGGACGGCGGAGGAGGTGCTCGGTAGAGGAAAGCGTGATAAATTTGTGTCCGTGCGCTTGAAGGATCATGTCACTCATACAGCGTGTGTCAGTCCCTCGCAAAGCCACTCCTCTCCTTCAGTATCTTCCGGTACGCCCTATCCGATAGCACATTATGTGACTTGTGATAATTTTTCCTTGCCGCATCGTCGTTTTTTGGCTGCTGTCACTATAGGTACTGAGCCATCTAGCTTTGCTGAAGCTATGAAATCTGCTTGTTGGCGCGATGCAATGCAAAAGGAGGTGCATGCCTTAGAGGATAATGGCACCTGGACCGTTGCAACTTTGCCGCCTGGAAAGAAAGCCATTGGGAGCAAATGGGTATACAAGATTAAGTATCATGCTGATGGCACAATTGAACGCTACAAGGCGCGTCTGGTTATTCTTGGCAATCATCAGATTGAAGGACTTGACTATAATGAGACCTTTGCTCCCACTGCGAAGATGGTTACTGTTCGCATTTTTCTCGCTGTTGCTGCCGCCGAAAATTGGGAATTACATCAGATGGATGTTCATAATGCTTTCCTACATGGCGATCTTGCTGAGGACGTCTATATGAAGTTTCCTCCTGGCTTTGCTACGCCTGATCCCAGCAAAGTTTGTCGGCTGCGCAAATCTCTTTATGGTTTGCGTCAAGCCCCACGGTGTTGGTTCGCCAAACTTGCTTCCGCCCTGCGGACCTATGGATTTCGCCAATCTGCCTCCGATTACTCTTTGTTCACTTTGACACAGGCCGGTGTCCGATTGCATGTTTTGGTTTATGTCGATGATTTGGTGATTGGCGGCACTGATCGTTTGGCTATCCAGCGTTTCAAGGCCTACTTAAGTGCATGTTTTCATATGAAGGATCTTGGTAAGCTGAAATATTTCTTGGGCATTGAAGTCGCTCGGAACTCGACTGGTCTTTTCCTATGCCAACGCAAATACGCCTTGGATATTATTTCTGAGACAGGATTGCTCGGTACCAAGCCTGTTGGCACCCCTATTGAGCCAAATCATCATTTGGCTCTCACTGATAGCGCTGAATTGGCTCATCCAGCTAGCTATCGACGGCTTGTCGGACGACTTATCTATTTGACAATCACGCGTCCTGAACTCTCCTATTGTGTTCATATTCTTGCACAATTTATGCAACACCCAAAAGCAGCCCATTGGGACGCTGCCTTGCGGGTTGTGCGTTACTTAAAGTCTAATCCTGGCCAAGGCATTTTATTGCACGCTTCTTCAGATTTGCAGTTGCTTGCTTACTGTGATGCCGACTGGGCTAGTTGCCCTTTGACTCGACGATCTCTCACTGCTTACTTTATTTTTCTTGGTGGCTCTCCCGTCTCGTGGAAAACCAAGAAACAGTCCACTGTGTCTCGTTCCTCGGCTGAAGCTGAATATCGTTCCATGGCCGCCACCACTTGTGAATTAAAGTGGCTTAAAGGTCTTCTATTGGATCTTGGTGTGTCTCATTCTACTCCAATCCGTCTTTTTTGTGATAGTCAATCTGCTCTACATATCGCTCATAATCCGGTGTTCCATGAACGCACCAAACATATTGAACTAGATTGTCATTTCATTCGCGATGAGATTCTTCGGGGTGTTATTAAACCCAGTTATGTTCATACGTCAAAACAATTGGCTGATATTCTAACCAAAGCACTTGGCCAGCAGCCGTTTGTCGACATTCTTCGCAAGTTGGGCATTTCAAATCTTCATGCTCCAACTTGAGGGGGGGTAATGACATGTATATCTATCAATATGGTATACATGTGCTAATTAGGAATCTCAATCTGTTCATATGGTAAATTGTATCTATTCATATGGTAAATTGTAATTTTGGTTCATTCCTTTTCTAGATGGTAGAATAATAGGTAATTCCTTGAGTTTAGGAAGGTAGAAGATTTCTTAGTGAATAAAGGCTTGTGATAGCCATGTATTGATACATATATATATTGACCCCATTGGGGATGAGAAAAGGAAGATGATTCTCTTCACAAACTCTATTATTCTTTCATATTGGATGTATTTCAAATCCACTTCTTTAACAGTTTATGTAAATGTATGATAATTGTGACGGATTTTCAAATTCAAGTTTCGAATCTATTCTCAAATCAAATCCCCAAATCCAAATGAAATATATCCATTCAGTAACGTCATTGTATAAGATGATTTAAGGTATTTACGCCAATTGTAATCCAATTTTATTCGATTTAAGGTAATTAAATAACTTATTTTGAACAATAAAACACCTTTGCTCCCATTTTTTTTTTAAATTTCAAAACTAATATGTAGCACTCTAATAAGTAATAAGTTAGGGTTGAAAAATTGCATTCAATTAATAAAAGAGAACAATTAGTCACCAGAAAAGAAAAAAATAATTGAAAAAAACGTTGAATTTCAAACCATGAAAACATATGCTCTAGAATGTTTCGACTTTATCCCGTTAGGTGAAATTATGGATGAAATATTAGAGGGTGTGCTCAACCAAATTGTGACCAAAATCAAAAGATAAAATTTATTTATAAATTAATTACATTTAATGTATTTAGTTTAATATTAAAAAAATCATTAAAAACTTCTATTTTATTAATAAATTAAAATTATCAAGTTAATCAAATAAATTGAAATATACATAAAATAAAATTACCTCCCAAAAGTCGGTATAATCAATTAATCCAAGTAAATGAAACTCTCTCTTAGGCCCCCAAATTGTCGTGTTCTTTATCTTTACACCACACAACCAAACGACGTTGCATCCATACGTTTCTCGATATGGCCGCCCACAGTCAAAAGAAAGGTATATAAGATGACACAAACAAATGCGTCAAATTATCAATTCCTCCCCTTATAAATATATATCCACACACATCAAAATTACACAGACAGACCCTCAATTTATTCTTCAAAAGAAAACAAAAGAGTATTCAAAGAAATTCATAGAGAAATGCTCCTTTTCTTCAGATCTTCATCAAGAACAGTCCACCATTATCCTGATCAAGAATTGGGAAAGGAGATTAATAATTACAGTGATGATGATAATGATCAAGTTGGATGCTGCACTTCACTTACAGTGTGGAGTAAATCACTTGTTTTTGGCTGTAATGGCTTCACTGTAATTGGAACAGATGGGAATTTAGTGTATAGGGTAGACAATTACTCTGACAACCCTAGTCAGATCATTCTCATGGATGGAACAGGCAGTCCCATTTTTACCATTTGTCGTCGCAAGGTATATATATTACTATATAGTTGGTTAATCTTTAGCTTTTAATACATGATTTTTTGGTAAACATAAAGTTTTGGTCCCATTAATTTGCTGATATCTTGTTTTTTAGCATAAGAAAGGTGAGAAAATTTGATAGTGTGGACTGTAGAGAAGTACTGCTTTCTAATGAATGTATTTTATGAGAACTAAAAGTAGTTCTGCCTCCGGGATTATACATCCAGTCAATATTGTGAGAATGGTGAAATGGGCTATACGATTTATTAAGAATATATAAAGTTCCAACTCAAAATCAATTGGTAATAAGTGGAATAACTCATACAAATATTATAAAGAATATAAATATTATAAAGAGCGAACGTAACTTGTAAATTCCAAATGTGGGATAACTCTCAACACGCCCTCACGTTTGACATATATGAGTCAAACACGTGCATTGATAACGTGGGTGACGGTGAGCATAAGGGCGCAATAACCAATTACATGAAAAACTTGCTCTGATAAGGATGGGGTTCTAACATAAAATCAATTGGTGTCAATTGGTGATGAGTGGAGTGACTCGAGCTAACATAGCTTGTAAAATTTCAATGACAACTCTCGACACGATTTAACAGTTTCTTTAATCTCTGTTTCAATAACTAGAACGCCGATTGATTATATGGATTTCATGCTCGAATATCATTATATCCAAATTTATTTTTGTTTATACGAAATATATATTATTACATCTTAGTTTTAGTGTTTTAGCTTATTTTTTCTTGTGTTTTGTTTTGGAAACTAACAGAAGCTGAGGCTAGTATACAACTCTTGGCTGGTCTACAACGGAGAAGTGGGCAAATATTCCAATAAATCATCAAGAAAACCAATCTTTTGTGTGGAAAAAAACGTAAATATTTCAAAAACAAAACAAAGTGTTCTTGCATATGTTTACAACGATGGGATTGCTTCTGCTAAGAGATGTGCATATATAATCGAGGGATCGTACACACATCGTTCATGCAAGATTTTGGATGAAACGAGACAGGTCGTGGCGGAGATCAAGAAGAAACAGGCCTCGACAGGAGGTGTATCTTTCGGCTTTGAAGTATTTGTTCTAGTTGTTAACACTGGATTTGATCCTGGATTTGCCATGGCAATTGTATTACTTCTTGATCAGATGTTCGATAATTAACAAGTTTTCGAACTTATATGATTTGCACTTTTCCATTGGTTATTTGCACTTTTGTTATGTTTTATTTATAGTTTTTTAGTTCAATGATGTTATTATATTTTCAAAAGAATGTTATTATGAACATGTATAATAATGCCTTCTTTTGGCTTTTTAACAATCATGTTAATTGTATGTGGAATTTTCATAAGCATCTTTTTAATTATTGTATTCGACACATTCTTCAGTTCTTTTTAGCAGATGTATCTTTCATACTTATAATTTTGAATCTATAGTATTACCAATGGTTGGATTTGTATTAATAATCCATTTTCTTATAAAAAATGGTGCATTACGTATAAAATTTTGGACAATAATGGATGGACTTCGTCTAATTAAATGCAATCTGTTGGAACCGAAGAGAGGGTGTGAATGAGGTTCCTTGACTACTTTAGCGTTTTAAAATGAATTTGCAAAAAGTCGAGTTTGTGCTGCGGAAGACTTGAAGTCAATCGAACAATAAATAATAAGAAGTAATAAAAAAATGCGTAAATTAAATAAAGCGGTAAACGACACAAATATTTGTTATAGAAGTTCGACGATGAATCGCCTACGTCTCCTCTTCCCGGTTAGAAAACGCTTAACCGAGGTTCCACTGGAACAATTTTGATCTTGGCCTTAAGGGCTCAAAGTTAGCCACAACACACTCTTCACGAGTAACACACTCTTCACGAGTCTTCTTGGCCTTAAGGGCTCCAAGGATAGCCACACACAAACTCTTCACGAGTCACCCACACTCTTCACGAGTCTTCTTGACCTTAAGGGCTCCAAGGATAGCCACAACCTTGCACCAACTTAACTTGTTGATGTCTTAAACAATTTCCAACTTGCGTCGGACCTTACAATAAATCAAATAACACATTCACGGTGTACCAACACGAAGAATCAAAAACTCTCACACAAGAAATGAATTACAAACTCCAATACAACACAAATGTATGAAGTTTGCAATGCTAGAATGATTTTAATTGAGCAAAGCTTTCTTGTAGTTTATAGTCTTGTTCTTGTCTTCAAAAAGCTCCAAAACATCCATATTTATAGTGTAGAAGGCCCCCAAGGCTCCTACTAGCCGTTGCTACACATAAGGCTTGAATCACTCGTTAATCGCCTCAACCATCGCCTCGGGCGATCTCCATCGCCGCGCACCAACGGTCGAAACCTTCACTGATCGCCTCAGGCGATGTCCTGATCGCCTCAGCCGATCGTTACCAAAAATCAATGGCGTAGCTCCGGATGATCACAAATCTTCATCCCCTCAAACGATCTCTACATCGCCTCAAACGATCCATGCATCGCCTGAGGCGAGCCTCAGGCGATCTAGCCATCGCCTCAGGCGATCTCTCCATGCGCGCGGTCCTTGGCGTCGCTTCAGTCGATGAGCGTGGCGATGTCTCCCTTGACTACCATCGCCTGGGGCGATGATCACCATCGCCTGGGGCGATGTGCCCTAGTCATTGCATATTCGATTTTCTTCAACCAATCTACTTTTCAACCATCTTAATCTTGTTTCTCGAACTTGTGGCAACCATCAAAGTCGTAGCTTATCCTCTAAGCTACGCATGGACACGAAAATCATCTAACATCGAATATTGTTACCATCTCATCCTATACAATAAGTAGACACATTAGTATAACAAATGCAAGTTTTGTTGATCATCAAAACTCATAAATAATTCGGAGATAAATTAAGCATTAAACCCAACAATGCCTTTAAGGCTCAACAATATCTCCCTTTTTTATGATCACAAAACTTGATAAACCTGTAAATGAAATATGCATGAAATATGAGTAAACAAAACTCCCCCTTAACAAATGCATAGCACATACAAGTTTTACCAAGAAAAGCATAAAAAGCTCTCCCCCTCAAACCATGCATAACTCTCCCCCTCAAACCATGCATGAATTAAGCTTCAAGTTTATCACAAAATTCTCCCCCTTTTTGTGATAATCAAAAATCACAAAGTTCAAACAAGCATAACACAAATATATGTTGACACATATCCATATTTTAACAATTAGCACATGTTCCTCATCAAGCATGTAATAACCATAACAATCATAAGATTAAATCATTGAGAGGAATACAAACATGTGTTTAAGGCAATTAACAATGAATTCTAAATGTGCAAAGTGTGCATATGTTCTACCAAGAGTTCATGCACTCATGCCCAATAGACATTAAATTTCTCAATGCATCAGTTAATGAGAGTTAAATCATTGAGTTCATAGAAACAATAAAGTTATATGAGAATCTTAATCCATATTACTATGAACATAGATTGAGCATCTAAACAATTGAAGCATGCTTAATCACATTTAATTATATTGCACATTTCATATTCCAAGTGGACTCATGGCACATCAAGATATTTACCATAAAGAGATAAGCATACATCATGCATTAAAACAATTTAAATATCCATATGCTAAGGGGAAATGCAATTTACTATCAATAAATATTGAGCTTCATAATTTATTGATCACAATTAATTTGTGCCAATGAAATTTTTCATTGCTCTTTTAAATGCAAAAAAAAAAAAAGTTACCTTTGATGATATGAGTGAGTTCATATCATTGGTCATTTACCTCGTGCTTCCTCTATTGTGGTGCATAAGATGATTTCCTCCCTTGAGGTGCTAGTGCCTTCATCATCTCTCCCTTTGTTGTTCCTACAAAACAATTTTTTGATTGGAGGTTCTTTGGTACCCATTTGATTTTTTGGTCCTTGCGGGTTAGCTTTCATCAAAGCCTTTGGAATCCATTTCCACATCTTGTTTGGTTGGTATTGATTTTTAACAAATCTATATTTGTTTCTTATGTGACGAATCTTACAACAATAAGTGCAAGTAGGGGAATTATGCTTAGCTTTAGCCAACAAGTTTGAAAAAGTTTTAGATTTGCTTGAAAAACTAGTCCGGCTTTATTGACACTATATCGTTGTAAGCCAATCAATTCTTCCAATTTTAAACTACTTTCACTAAACTTACAAAAAGAATTCTTCAAAGAGCTTAATTCATTTTCAATGAATTATTTTCCTCATCTCTCTTGGCTAACTCAAGTTTGAGCAATTTGTTACTCAGCTTGATTTTCCAAGAACATCAATAAGCTCAGTATAGGAATCTAATAACTCATCAAAGGATGGTACCTCATCGTCGCTTTCATATTCTTCTTCATTTGAGTCATCTTTGGCCATGAGACAAAGGTTTGTTGCTTCTTCTTCATCGGAGTCACTATCACTCCATGTGGCCATTAGAGCTTTCTTCTTCCCTTTATCCTCATTCTTCTTCCTAGGACATTCATTAGCATAATGACCTTTATATTGACAAGTATAACATGTTACCTCATGTTTTGAATCATGTTTGGTGGCACCGGAGGTCTTTGGCTTGTTGTATTTGTTGTAGAATTTCTTGAACTTTCTTGTGAACAAGATCATCTCTTCATCATCTTCGGATTGTTCTTTCCTCCCGACCAAGGCTATCCCTTTCTTATGGATCTATCTTCCTCCTTTAATCTCTTCCGGGTTGACACTTCAAGCTCATGAGTCACTAAGGTTCCATGGAGTTCATCAAGATCATACGACACACTATCTCCTTTGTTGGATTCAATTATAGCCGTCCTCTTGGCATCCCATTCTTTTGGTAGAGCTCTAACGGCTCTTCTCCATATTTGCTTTGGAGGATACTTTTCTCCAAGTTGGGCAAGCTCATTGATAATTTGAGTGAGCCTTCTAAACATTGAGTCAACGTTTTCTCCGGACTCCATCTCAAATGTTTCGTATTTAAGTTGTAGAAGATCTATCTTTGTCTCCTTCATTTGGTTTGTGCCCTCATGACAAATTTGCAATTTGTCCCAAATTTCCTTTGCGGTTGAACACATTGAGATCCGGTTGTACTCCTTCATATCTAAAGTACAATGCAAAATATTAATAGCTTTAGCATTTTGAGAAATTAAAATCATACCCGCCTTTGTAAAATCGTCCATTTCTTTGGGAACATTATTCCCTCAACTTCCTTCAAAGGAATATGTGGACATTTCACAATAATCTTCCATAGGTCATACTCTACGGATTGGATATATAGAGAAATTCTATTCTTCCAATATCCGTAGTTATCTCTCGTGAAGAGCGGAGGACAATTGGTCGATTGACATTGAGCAAACTCATTTGCTAGATTAGCCAAAAAAGAAAATTTGATTTAAAACAAAAATCAAATGACTCGGATACCACTTGTTGGAACCGAAGAGGGGGGAGGAGGGGGGGGTGAATGAGGTTCCTTGGCTACTTTAGCATTTTAAAATGAATTTCAAAAAATCGAGTTTGAGCTGCGGAAGACTTCAAGTCAATCGAACAATAAATAATAAGAAGTAATAAATAAATGTATAAATTAAATAAAGTGGTAAACGACACAAATATTTGTTATAGAAGTTCGGCGATGAATCGCCTACGTCTCCTCTTCCCGGTTAGAAAATGTTTAACCGAGGTTCCACTAGAACAATTTTAATCTTGGCCTTAAGGGCTCCAAGTTAGCCACAACACACTCTTCCAGAGTAAACAACTCTTCACGAGTAACACACTCTTTACGAGTCTTCTTGGCCTTAAGGGCTCCAAGGATAGCCACACACAAACTCTTCACGAGTCACACACACTCTTCACGACTCTTCTTGGCCTTAAGGGCTCCAAGGATAGCCACACACAAACTCTTCACGAGTCACCCACACTCTTCACGAGTCTTCTTGGCCTTAAGGGCTCCAACTTAACTTGTTGATGTCTTATACAATTTCCAACTTGAGTCGGTGTTGGAGGACCTGACAATAAATCAAATAACACCTTCACGGTGTACCAACATGAAGAATCAAAAACTCTCGCACAAGAAATGAATTACAAACTCTAATACAACACAAATGTATGATGTTTGCAATGCTAGAATGATTTTAATTGAGCAAAGCTTTCTTGTAGTTTATAGACTTGTTTCTTGTATTCAAAAAGCTCCAAAACATCCATATTTATTGTGTAGAAGGCCCTTCAGGCTCCTACTATCCGTTGCTACACGTAAGGTTTGAATAACTCGTCAATCGCCTCAGCCATCGCCTCGGGCGATCTCCATCGCTTCGCACCAACGGTCGAAACCTTCACTGATCGCCTCAGGCGATGTCCTTTTCACCTCAGGCGATCGTTACCAAAAATCAATGGCGTAGCTTCGGATGATCACAAATCTTCATCGCCTCAAATGATCTCTCCATCGCCTCAAACGATCCATGCATCGCCTCAGGCGATCTCTCCACACGCGCGGTCCTTGGCGTCGCTTCAGTCGATGAGCGTAGCGATGTCTCCCTTGACTACCATCGCCTGGGGCGATGTGCCCAGTCCTTGCATATTCAATTTTCTTCAACCAATCCACTTTTCAACCATCTTAATCTTGTTTCTCGAACTTGTGGTAACCATCAAAGTTGTTGCTTATTCTCTTAGCTACGCATGGACACCAAAATCATCGAACATCGAATATTGTTACCATCTTATCCTGCACACTAAGTAGACACATTAGTATAACAAATGCAAGTTTTGTTGATCATCAAAAATCATAAATAATTCGGAGATAAATTAAGCATTAAACTCAACAATGAGTTTAAGGCTCAACATAATCCATTACGTAATACATTTATAATTTAAACTTGAGGAGGTGTATCGGGTATTATTCAAACTTTTTACTTTCTTTTTTCATAGCATCAACTATACAATGTTATAGAGGTGCTTAATGGGGCTACCCGAATCGATCTGGAATCGATCGGTTCTGGATCCCCTAATTTTGGAAACGGTCCGATCCGGTAAGGAACAAGTTGGGATCCGGTTCGGGTTTTTTACCGGTTCCGGGTTGGACCGGTTCCAACCCAAAACCGGTTGTTTTGAATTTTTTTCTTCATAAAAATCAAGGGAAAATGTTGCTTGCAGGATTCGAATACTCGGCCATCACCTTTTACTCTAAAGATCTAACCAAATAGGCATTTGTGTTTTTAAACTAGCCTAAAATATATTATCTAAATTTTTTAAAAAAATTATTTTTTGTAAAATAACGGATCCGGTTCCGGAACGGTAGAACCGATCCGGACCTATATCTTACTGGTTCCGGATTGGTTTGGAACCGGTTAGCCCGATTCCGATTCCGAACCGAGCTAACCGGTCCGATTTCAGGCCAGATCCGGATTGGCCCGGCACGTTAAGCACCCCTATGCTGTTATTTCAATGAATTTCTTACAATAATTAGCGCCATCAAATTTAAGTACTTACGAGTTTATGAAATTCAAGAAAAATTACTATAATTTCAAAAGAAAGTAGTCAAGTTATAATATTTAGCAACAAATTCATATAAGTTTAATATTAAATAAATAATAAGAAAGTTATTCAAAAACGTTTTAAAATAATCTAACAAAAAAAAATTTGAACTACATATTTTCTATGGTAAATGATGTTATAGGATAAATCAGTCTCTTCGGTAAAATTCCATACAGGTCACGAGCAAGAAATACCCCAAACACAGAGCCCCGAACAACATATTACCCGAGGAGGTCAATACCTGCTCAGATTATTGGTCAAAGCTATAGTGGAAATCCGGGCATAAGTGACAATTAACGAGCGCAGATGAACGTGCATTGATGACGCGCGAATTTGTCGAACACATCTTGAGCCAATGTAACGATCAGAGGAGATCGTATCCCAGATTTGATGTGCATTAACTACCAGATTCAGCACTATAAATACAAGTCTATGGTGTCATTGCAAAACGTTGGACTATTTGGGCAAGAAAAGATCTCTAAAAGATCATAATATCTTTTTTATTCTAGTTTTTAATTTAATTTCATTGTCTAAATATCTTGTCATAGTCACATTTTATGATGTGCATATACTTAATACTAGATACAGGTATCTGATGTTACGAGACACGTCAAAATTCAGACCTCATGTTCCCACATCACCTTGGAAAAAAACATTTTATGTTGATGCTACCAGCACAACAAAAATTTTGATGATACATCATAGGTGTACTGGGTAGATCTAGTCCTGATTTCCCGTCGAATATTCCAAATCAATTCAAACAAACCCATTTCAACACTGTAGACTGTGAGTCATTGTAGTTTGTAATTAATGCTTTAACCAGTCGTACTCCTCGTAGGATCCAAGAAATTTCTAGTTTCTCGGGAACCTACGAATTTACTTTGGATAGACGTGTGTCTGGCATAGTAGAAACCGAATACTTCTTGGCTACCCCAATGGGCACTACCCCATGGGGGTACAACACCCTTGAATGAGCATCATTTCCCCCAAATGATGCTCATCCAAGGGTGTTGTACCCCCATGGGGTAGTGCCCATGGGGGGTAGCTAAGAACTATTCGTAGAAACCATTGGAAATTTGAATTGATCTATTTAAATGTTTTTTTAATTGAAGAAAATATTTTTTTATATCATCATCAATACTTCTATATAAATTTCCTAAATTAAAGGACGATGTTTTCTTCTAAATGTTTGCAGCAATAAATTACAGGACGCAATTTCCAAAATAGTCGTCAGACATATAACACTATAATATATTATCTGATTATTTACTTTCAGGCTTTAAGCTATATATATCCTAGCAAGAATCAAAGAGAGAAGAAGAAGAATTTGAAGCAGATATAATCACATCGTCAGGAGAGTAAGAATATAGTCCAACGAAATTATTATTTTTAAAAAAGTAGTCATATTTAAATGTTTTTATCAGATATAGTCCCACATAAATTATTTTTTAATAAAAATGATATCTAAATTCTTAACTAGACTTGTGACTATTTTTGTTAAAAATAATTTTTGTGATACAATATTTGGTTAAAGAATTAATGTGAGGCTGCTTTTATGGAAAAAAAAACTATTTGTACTATATTTGATTAATCCTAAAAGGTTGGAGATACTATTGCAAATATTCCTATTATATGGGACTATTTTTCTAATGTATCTTTAAAACAATTATAATTTAGGTTATATGTGATCGGGTTTGAGAGAAGTCAAGAAATCTCTTTTTATTTGTAAACTCGATGATGTGATCCGTTATTATTCGGGTTCGGTAAAGTTGTGTGTTATAGAAAGTAAATGAAAGACACCACAATTTTTACGTGAAAAACCTCCAAATCGAAGGAAAAATCATGTGACCTGGTTCAGTATAAATTTTTACTATGAATTTATATAGATTTACAGGACTTGGACACAAATATTTTAGTAAGAACTTTCAACAAAGCATAAGAGTAAAAGACCGGACATATGAGTATAATATGCTCTCTTCGAAGTCTCTTATTGTCCAGAAAGTTCAACCCCCTGCAATGACTTCTTAAGCTTCTATTTATAGTGTTGGATCTAGTGGTTGATTGTAATGTACCGATATGAATCATACATGTTTAATGTGATTATTGCGTAATTACGAACTAATTACGGTATGATGTTGACTCGAGTTCGGTTTGAACTGAGTATGAAAAGCTATAAGGATGGAGGTTGATATGAAACAAGAGGTATAAGTGGATGATAGTATGTTAAACACAATGGAAATGAAATAAGAATAGTTGAGACCAACTAAATGTAATTGTTGTAGTACATGGTTTTGGTACAAAATAGAGGACATGAAATGAGTTAGGTATACATGAATTAGTGATATAGACAAGAGAAGAACATGAGTGAAATCTGAATTTGAATTTCATACAAATTTAACAAACATTTGTTGGGAAAAGGTGGAAGATAAATATGAAGCAAATCGGATTTGAAAACACATTCTACACCACAAACACCTAAAAATATCTACAAATTCTCGTCCAAAATATTGCTTCCTCTTGTCATTTTTCTTGGATTTCAACTTGGAAATCAAATACAACATTGTGTGAAGTGAAACTCAAAGCTAGTTGGTAAGAAGTTCATAGCTTATGATGTTTAAATATTGCTAGCTGAATCATATAAAGCTGCTAGTAGTAAAGTTTATGTATTGAAGTGATATGAGATTCACTTGCATGAAATAGGTTGTGGCAATGTGTTGATATGATGTTAAGTATTACTATGAATAAGTTTTGATGTTGAAATTGAGGTGTAGGTTGAGAACCATGAAGATAGACATCAAAATTGCCATGTTCTGAAAAATCCAGACATCGGCGATCGATCGCGAACCATATGGCGATCAATCGCCGAAACAAGGGAAAAATAAGGCGGTGAAATGCATTGGCGATCAATCGTAATACCATGGCGATCGATTTCGAGTGAACATAATATTTGGCGATCGATCGCGGAGAAACAGAGTTTTGGCGATTGATCGTGAGAATTGGCAATCGATCGCTAGGGTTTAAATTTTGAAAATGTTATATTTTTGTGGAATTTGATGATTATGCCTATTATAACATTATACATTGTTGTTATTCATGTAGCACCATCACAGTGGACAGGACATAGATGCGGATAAACATTGACGCCTAAAATTATATATTTTGTATCACACAACAGGTACGTGTTGACGTACGAGTATTGATGTTCATATTATGATATATGACATAATGTGAGGTGATGTTGATACATGTTTTGAGATTGAGTTATATGATTGTTGTAATCATATTGTTGTGTACTCATGTTGTTGATGCATATGGTTAATGCTATGAGTGGCATGATGTCGTTGGGCATGCGATTTGGCTGTTATAACGTGTAAGGACGACCCATGTTGCTAATATGAGACGTGAAGGCTGAGCCACTGACATATTAAGCTAAGAGGCAATATCATATATGTCCCGTTATAACATGATGATGAATGAGACATGTCATTACATATTTGCATATTGTGATGTATGGTACAAAACAATCACCGTTGAGATGATGTTTATTTATCTTATTGTACATTCTTATTGGTGATGGTTTGAGATGGTTATATATCAATACTCATGGTGTGTGATTGTTTTTGTAGGGACTCATAGACGGGGGTGGCCGAAATTGTGAGTCAACTTCTGCTGCTAGGCAAATGACTGACTAAGAGATGACTGAGTAGAAGTTCTATGAAAGTAAATGATGCAAATTATGTCTCGAGTTGACATAAATGTAATAGTGTGACATAGTATAACTCTTAATCAATGTGACTTTTAACTTAATCCTACTTCTATATTGTGCACTGAGGAATAAGTAGCGAGGATTA
Organism: Haberlea rhodopensis; assembly: GCA_907163345.1. Lineage (NCBI taxonomy): Eukaryota > Viridiplantae > Streptophyta > Magnoliopsida > Lamiales > Gesneriaceae > Haberlea > Haberlea rhodopensis. The sequence goes on along the minus strand of CAJQUN010000004.1, from coordinate 3,652,025 downwards.
ACATTATGATTGTTATCACTGAGGATTAACTCTTAACCCTAATATGAAATCAACCCGCCTCCTTCGTTTTACTCCGTTAACCTCTCTCTCAAAACCCTAGATTGGTGTGTGCTTCTTCTTCTTCTGTGTGAGATTCTCTTACTGTTCTTGAGAGATTTACAGTCCTGTGTGGATTGTTCCAGTGAGGGTTTGGATTAGGGTGTTATCTTGGTGAATCACCTTCGGGTCCTTGCCTTGATTTGTATATGACACCTGAGTTGAAAGATTGTGTTTATCTGAGCCATCGGTGCACATACCATGGAAGAAAGGATGATCGATACCTATTCTCTGTTTCATATTTTTATTGTCACGCCCCGACCCAGACCCATGCATGCACGGCTGCACAATTAGCTCTTATAACAACTACTTTGTGTTCATCATCTTTTACGAAAATGGTTAACCCAAGTTGTTATAGTAGTCTATTGTAACTCATTATAAGTCATTTTAAACGTTCAAATTTTTACGACAAGGATATCACATTTATAATTCTCTTTTATTGGCTAAATGAACTCTATTAATCACTTTCTTAAAAATCGTATTAATTGATAAGTAGGGGATGGGACTAAAGATCATCAGTGTTGTGAGCGGCCTGAAGATATGGACATGACACAACCACTACACAAAATCAGTACTTCTTCACCCGGAACCAAGGTGGCTGCTGATGCTGCTGTCGCCTTTGCTGCTGCATCCATTGTTTTCAAAGGGGTTTCTTCCAATTATTCAGCCCGCCTCCTACGCCATTCAAAATTGGAGACTCTATATATATTGTTTCATATAGTCTGACTAATTAATAATTAAATTTCATTAATTTTATTAATATAATTAGTACTGATTAAAGTTATCAAATTTCTGTTGGTTTCAGTTGTTTCAGTTTGCAGACAAGTACAGAGGATCCTATCAGGCGTCTTGCCCTTTTTACTGTTCCTTCTCTTGTTAATCAAACATTTCACAAGGTTTATTTAAGAGTCATTAATACTGATTAAAGTTATCAAATTTTTGTTGGTTTCAGTTGTTTCAGTTTGCAGACAAGTACAGAGGATCCTATCAGGCGTCTTGCCCTTTTTACTGTTCCTTCTCTTGTTAATCAAGCATTTCACAAGGTTTATTTAAGAGTCCTGTTAAGAATACATCTGGTTTCAACTCAAAACAATTAGTAATAAGTGGTGTAACATACGAATCTTATAAAAAAGCAATATAACTTGTAAATTCACAATATGGATCAACTCTCAACACGCCCCCTCATGTTTGACATCAGGGAAACCATGATTTTATAATTGGTTGGGCTGAACTACATACAAATCATAATTTTTTTATATGATAAACTGTTTAGAAAAATTAATGCGTCAAGATGGATAATAGATCTAATATATCATAATATATAATATTTCAATCAAATTCACAAATTAAGAAACATATAAGATTATATAAATATGATCAAACAATTTCAAATATTATGTTTACTTCACGATATTTATTATCAAATTTATCCATTATGCATTAAACATCTGTCGATTATAAGAATTATTTATTTTATGAATCCCAATTGCATGTCTAATTTTGAAACAAATGAGGCTATACACAAATATTAATTACAACTAAACTACCATAAATACAAAACCAAATAAATATACTTTAGATTTTAAGTTTTATTGGACTATAAAAAGAAAAACCAGAAGTTATTTCGGGCTTATAACTCAGATATCATAAAGATCAGTATGGAATACAAGATTCATCAATATTCAGTATGGAATACATGAGCTTGACAGTGGTGAGAGTCTTGATTTCATGAATTCACTGTTCAGATGAACAATGCTAGCCAATTTGATATTTTGTTTTTTTCTTTTTTACCCTTGTGCTTTTGTTTCTTGTGCTTCACCATATTTTTTTGACAGAGCTTTTTGTTTTTATGGCCCGAGAGTGTGTACATTTTTGTTCTTTTGGCCTTTTGTTCTTGAGGCCTTTTGTTCGGTTCTTTTCATCACGCGTCTTCCTACATCTTCTCATGCAACGAGCCGAACACCATACATTGCATTTAATGTTCCCGTTGTACGTTGTTGTTGCTGCCCTTACGCCGATGTGGTGGTAGGTTTTAGGTTGTGTTTTTTACCCCATGGTCGTAGGTCACTTGATTGTATCTGATTTTGTACCTGATTGTTTGATTTTTCCCTCGATTCTTTTGTTTGTCTCTCATGTTTCACTGTGAATGTTCACTAGTCCTTTGGCCCGATGGCCTTTGCCCCGACTCTTTGGTTTTTTGGTTGTTGATTTTCTTTGTCTGTCTTGTTTCAGTGTAGTTTATCAACAGTGATATGAGTATTTTTCCCCTCGGGATGAACATTAACTCTTACTCACGTTTTTAGGGATATTTTTTCTTCTCTTCTCTCGAATTGCTCTAGGATTTAGTCACAGTGCAAAGCTTCCATGGCCGTAATGATGATTGTCACCATCTCTGTCATGCTTCGTCTCAGCTGAGGATCGTCCCGATTTCAAGAGCAGAACGACAACAAACAACAGATCAACAAACCGAAGCAGAATTTTGATTATCTGTACCCTACGGTACTCCAAAACTGTGTTGGACTTCTCTACTCTTACATCACAAAACTTTAGTGGATCCATTTTTAAGAGTTATCTACACTAATTTTTACAGTTATATCGATAGATTCCATTGAGGGTTTTCTTTTCTTAGTTGATAATTTCCCACAATATTTTATTGGTTTTCACCCTTAGGTAAGTTATTTGAGAGTTTGGAGTGAGGCCTCGATTTTTTCGGAGAGCAATAATGAACTCCGGTTTTCATCTTGTAGAGGAAAATATAAAATTCAAGATTGAAAGTGACAACTGAGAGAGTGTCAGCGCAAGGAGTGAGGGTTGTTATCTTCTTCTTTTTTATAGTACATTCTATGTTGTTCCCACTTCCACAGTTTCTTCTGTACATTGTTTTCCCTCTATTATTGGTGGTTGCAGATATTATGTTCTTGATGCTTACTATCATGCTAAAATGAAAAAGGAAGAGAAAAGGGGATATATGAAGGTTCAGGACACAGAAGGAACTTGTTCAATGACGAAGAACATCGAAGCTAAGTTTTAAATTTTAGCAGATGTTTATTAACTTCCACATTCAGACACTAAACAACGGAGGTAAATTTTTGAGCAAATGTTTGTTAGCTTCCACGTTCAGACACTAACTATGTTATCTATATGTGAAGACTAAATATGTACCGTGTAGGCTGTAGTAAAAAAACTATTCAATTTATATTTTCTGTGACAAAAAAGTTTTCAGCTTGAGGCTGTGACTGTGAGGGGGTGTTATCTTATTTTTAATACCTATCGCCCTATACATCCTCCTCTGATTCCACTATAATGGCTTTAGGTTTACATGGAATACGTCCATAGGTTACATGTTTGGTTAATGCTTTCTTTGATGATGTCAATCTAATTTACTAATGTTCTTCTTTGGTTCTCCTGTACATGGTTGTTAGTTAATTTTTCATGCTGATTTTTACATACACAAACATTACTACATGAAACAACATTCATTTTGACTTCCATCAATTTATACATTGTTTACGAATTTTGAATTCTCTCGGCTGAAGCAGCTCGTACGTGTGAATGATTTCTTTTATACACTTTGTAATCAGTTAGTAAACGCCTAAATGATGAATTATTTATAAACTTGACTACATTCTTGACAGTTGACACTACCTAATTTTTAATTGGTGTAGATTCTTCAACTTGATTAAGTGAAAAGCAGTAGATGCTACTGCAATTGCATTAAATTTAAAGATAATTGCACACAACATAAAAAGAAATGTAAAGATGTGGTTGGAGGGTCCACGTATATAAAAAACAAAAACAAAAAAACGATGTTGTGCTTATAGTCAAGTGATATGTATGTTGTTATGAAGTTCAGTTTTTTGGTATAGTTTCCAACCAGTCCATTATTTATGCTCCTAGGAAAATTCAATATACACTTTTATGTGTTTTCGAACATATAATTCTGGAAGCACGCCATCACTTGAAGCCATCAAGAATGGACATGACAGAGTTGCTTCATTGCTTTCCAGAGAAGGAGGGGGGTTATTGAAAATAGTTAATGCCGGTAGTTTCGTGTGCTCTGTGGTTGCAAGATGTGATTCAGATTTGCTTAGGAGTCTGTTATCCTATGGATGTGGGAAATAGTTTGGGTGCTTTATTTGCATTGGTTTTGTTGTGATTCGGCGGTAGTTCGTCTTATCGCTCATTAAAATTCTTAACTCCATATATCTTTGTCATCACTCGTAGAAGATTATTAAGCGTTTCTGAGCTCTTACTTCTCATATGAAATTTTACTCAGAATATGTTATTTTACTCTACTGGTGTTGGATAATTTGCCAATATAATCCTAGAGATTGGCCCTTTTTTCGAGCAGTTGAGGTTCAAACTGCTTAAAAATGTACTTTCTTGATTTTTTTAATCCATATGGGTCTATCATTTTTTTCATAGTAATGATGATTATGTTTTCAATACTGTGGCTTTTTTTTACTATTTAAGTTACAATGGATATGAGAATTTTTAGATTTTGATGAATGTATATTTATGGATTAAAATCAAATCACATGGGGAGATTTCGCACCTCGTGATGGACATCTGCAAAAATATTGGAAATTTGATCTCTTCAGTCATGTAAGAGAATAATTTTTTTGTTTTTAGTGTTTTTCCGAATTATTAATATTGCTTCAAATTTGAGGTGGAAAACAAGAAATGCTACCGCCTTGATTTGATTAATGTGAAGAGAGAATTTAAGGTACTCTTCTTTTTATAAGGTTCAAATCTTGGTGCTCAATATTGGCCTTATTGTGGATATATCATTAGATTGTATCTGCTAAATGTATTGTCTTTAATAATGAACTGTTAAATACAGTATCGGCTTGCAATTTGGTGCATGAGAGTTCTGGTTATTGGGATTGGAGTTCTCTCTGTTTCTAGTACAGTAATTTTATTTGGCGGCTAAAGTAAAATTCTAAAAATTTAGGATGAGAAATACATTTACCCTTATATTTTGATGCGTGGAAACTAAGTCATTTTCATAAAATTTCAACTACTAAAATGATGCACGTTTGGAGTTTGTGAATACAATTCTAATGGTGATAGTGTATGTCATGCAATCTCTTTCTAATTGGGTTTACCGGATATTATTTTCTGTGGTGAATTAATTTCTTGAGTATTTTGGATTTAAAGCTCAAAGGAAATGTGGGGATGAGATGGAGTTTTGCTGAGGCGCAAATAGTGTCCATGTGAAGCGAAAATATTGAATTTGTATCACGGTAATTGATGGTAACTATGGACTTCCTTGAGCAAACCTATTTGATGTTATTTGTGTATGATTGTGTATGTTCAATATGTATGAGCCATCTTTTTGTTCTTTGTAGCCGATTGTGTGATATATAGATATGTGAAGTCAAAATGCTTATCTCGAACCCGGTAAGCTTCGGAGGTTCTTGGTGTTTTTTGATTTCTTATGTCTGAGGTTCTTACTTTTTGAAATCATAAATGTGTTGTTACATGCGTTTGCACTCTTTTACATATAGAAGCCTACTGGCACCGCGTCTTGCGTGGTGGCAAATGGACTAGTAATATATATAGTACCTATTCTAAGGGATGGGCTGGACTGGCTCCCATGATTCGTCCTGTGTGACATTATATAAATTAAACTTATGGATTGTTAACGTGAGTGGCAATGAGCATGCGTAAGGAATAGCGAACACATGAAAAGTTTGTCCTGATACCTACTACGAATACATATGGTTTCAACGTAAAATCAATTGGTAATGAGTGATGTAACCTATGTATCTTATATAGAGAGCTAACATTGCTTGTAAATCCCCAATATAGAACAACTCTCAACAAGTTCGATAAGTAGATTTCCAACATTAACAATTAGTTTGAACAATATGAATTTCAAGAGGTACTTGATGGATTTTGAGCCAAAACTAATGTTCAACTAGCCAAGGCTCGGTAATGTATGATTATATGGATGAGGGATGATAAAAAGGGCTGATATTTTTTTTGTTTTGTTTTCAGGACGTGTCGAATACGTGACGCTTGTGCCATTGTACGGTTGAAAAGATTGATGTTGCGCCATTACCCTTAACTATAGTTTCTTGGTAAAGCGGTAAGCGCTCGATACTATAATTGGTATGAGAGCCAATGTCGCGAGTTCGATTCCCATGAGTTGCAGAGAGTGCAATTATTAGGGAAGAGATTGTTTGGGTTCAACAATTACCTCTGCTTTGTGATCAGTCGAACATGTGACGCGTGTGCCAGTGTATGGTTGAAAAGATTGATTTTGCGCCATTACCCTTAACTATAGTTATCGGTAAAGTTATAAGCGCTCGGTCCTACAAGATGAATTGTTGTGGGCAGCAGTTTGGCTATATAAAGCAAGTGTAGATAAAACATATCTAAATTACGTGACTTACGTGACGAGTAACCATGAATGGTGTCGAACGGTTTCTGAGTTCAGTTGGGATAATAAGTTTGCAGGAGCTCAAACTTTGCTAGCTAAGGCAAGTACATAGTACCACCAAATGTAGTTCAAATTTACTAAATATTAACTAAGATTGTATTTGGATGAAAAGATTTCATTTCAACAATGGATTTGAAATGACTTTAATAATTAAGAATTTGAAGTACAATGATACTGTAAAACAATGTCTTAAAATTGAATATGATAGATTTGAAATCCATGGATTTCGAAAGTAGAGAAACAATTTGAATGGATTTGTATTAAGGATTTGAAATTCAAATTCATCAAATCCTTACATCCAAATTAAGCCTAATAATATACTTGACACACTCATTAATTTAATGAAAAAAATGACTAATTGAAGAGATTTTTACCATGATTTTTTTGCAGGAAAGACAAATCTGGCAAAATACAAAAGTGGAGTTGTAAATTCGTGTGTATATTGATGCGAGGAAGTAGCTCTGTGCAGATTAAAGACAACCCCTGGTTAGTGAGAAAATCAAATCAAATTAAATATATAAATCACAAGGTACCCCCGAAAGTAGGGTTTAATTGCCTCAACATGAATTTCCTACGGATCAAAACTTGCAAATACATCCTCCTCACACACACAAATAAATAGTATGTGAAAAATAGTTTTCGGGAACCCATTACCTGGCCCACTTCACTCATATGTGCTATATGTTCATTCACATTACAATTGTAAAATATGAGATAAGATACAATTACAAAATGATCCATAAAATATGTGAATGATCAGCTAGAGAGTGAAAATCGAGAACTTGGTAAGTCAAATTCTTTTAAAAAATTTAGAAGTAGCATAAATAATCGAGAGCTCAAATACGTAGAGGGGATTCGTGGTAGTACAAGGAGTCAGTGACAATTTATCTACATGTGATATCTGTAATAAACATTTACCCCACATGGTTTGTAACCATATACATTTTATCCCTAGTTGTATCGTAAATATGTACTTTACCCCCTATTGTTTGTAAATAGACATTATCCCCACGTGGTTTGCAGAATATAGCACACTGCCCCCTCACATGGAGGAGGTGTTTTGCAAATATTCACAAACCATAGGGGGATAAACTGTCAAACCATAGAGGGAAAAAACTGCTTATTTTGAAAACTAGAGGGAGGTAAACTGCTATATTTTCAAATCACGGGTGTGTAAATTGTCTATTTGGTAAAACTGCATGAGGTTCATTACTAAAAAATCCCCAGTACAAGTTTAAACTATACAAGAAGCCGATAAAGAAATGATAAGCCAAAGGAAAGGACCCATATACATTTGAGGAATTCAAGAGAACTCAACAAATTAATCACACGATCCTAAATCTCTGGATTCCCATATATAATCTTTAGCTACCATGATAACGTTGAACATCGTCTCCTTAAAATAAACTAAGCCATGAATTTGTAACTTAATAAACAAATTGGGAATTGATTTACAGGTGAACTTCTGTATACTAGAGAGCAGTAACCTACAATATGCGACAAGCGCTTCAATGATAATTCTTGCCTATTCCAAGATCTTAAGTGCAGCTCGTGTTGGGGGAGTCCAATGTGGATCTGTTAATTTTTCCAACTCTAAAATCAAAGCCTTTGCAAAATCACAGGTTCTTGAATTTAATACATATTTTTTTTATGGAATTATTTTACTAGACTACTTGTATCTTCTAACCAATACACTATTTATTTCTCAATTTTTAAAAAGAAGTATATGATTGAGTAAATCCTGGTTTATTTGATGCTGCCCTCAAGGGTAGTGCCTTTCAGAGCACCCACAACAAACGGTAAATCCTTAACCCAGAAATTCAAACATAAGTAAATGCTTAAAATCTATACTACAAGTATACGGTGGATAAAGTAGGAAATCATGTAAGCATTTTCTTCAAGGCCTTAATTCCTACGACATTAGCTTCATCTTATTTTCCACGGTGATCTTAACTTGGTAGAACATAGTAAGGTCTATCCCTATTAATTAATTAAGTTTTGACTATATATATGCACAATTATTATACAAATTTTTGAATGACATCATCAATAATTTGAAAATAGACAATGTTGAATAAGGTAAATACTTATCATCTCCAAGTGTCCCTTGTAGTCATTGACATAAGTATTTTAATAAAAACTAAGTGGATAAGAACGCAAAGAACTACATTTTTACTCTTTTTACAATCCCAAGATCACATTAATAACTATTTCATTTAAATAATGCAACAACTACAACAAGAACAACTAAGCATTTAATCATAATGGATTGATGTATGATTCTTGTTAATCCACTTGGACTCCAAATCTTTGTATATAACTTTGAGACATGTTTACTTCGATCGTCTTCTTGCTCTCCTGAAATAGCCGAAATCCATATATCTACTCGATGAACAGTTGCATCTCTAGACCATTTCATTTATGTACTACCATATATATTAATATCTTTAGCTCAAATAAATTGAGCATTCAACCTCAACATCCTTTTTTAAAAAAAAATCTTATGAATATAATTAATTTTTCATGTATAGTTTCACAACAAGCTACTCTATCAACCAGAGTCGAAAATTACACATCCCACTATAAAGCTCGTTACTTTTCGAAATCTTACTTTTTATATTTGATATGAGAATTGGTTTCTGTTTTGGCATATGGATTACATTCTTGGAAATAACCCCAAGAAGATGTCATACATGGTTGGGTTTGGCAATAAATCCCCCACGCAGTTACACCATAGAGGTGCATCAATTCCCTCAATCCATACCCATTCTGCAAAAGTGAGCTGCAACGAGGGGTATTCAAATTGGTATCCTTCTTCAAACCCGAATCCGAACACACATGTAGGCGCCATAACTGGAGGGCCTAATTCAAATGATGAGTTCACAGATTCAAGATCAGATTACTCTCATTTGGAGCCCACAACATACATGAATGCAGCTTTTGTTGGATCTGTGGCTGCTTTAATAGCTGGCCAGACTGATCAACATGGGTGTTTGAATTCGCATGCTAATAGAACCAAAGATGTGGTCCATGGTCCACTAATAAAATGGGAGCTAGCTAGCTACCAAGGTTAATGGGTGTATATTACATAGAATTAAGGGTTTGTAAGTGGATTTTAGTGATGTGTGTGATATTAGCTATGAAAATTACACGTGTGTCGGAATTACGTGCAGTTTTTAAAAAGTGAGATATTTATGAAAGACATTTTTACATTTATGATTGAATTGTTTAGTTAATTTGGTCATGCGTGGGTACTATTTGTTACAATATTTTTAAAAAAAATCGTTATAAATGTTGATGTGACAAATGTCAATTAATTAATCACACTTTGAAAAAAAAGATGTTACTAATTCAATAATTATATGTAGGTTATTTATTATCACATACTTATGGGAATGGTTGAGATGAACAATTTTGATGCGTTGGTTTACAAAAAAGAAAAAAACTAACGACAATCAGGACAGTAACATATTGGTTAGTCACACAGAACCCTCTGTAATGACTCGAGTTTGAGTCTCCCCACCCCATAACTTGTTCAAAGAAAAAAAAAAGGACTAATTATAGAATGTTATCGTCTTCCACTATACTTAGTTTTCATAAAATAAAGTGGACTGCTTCATACACCACATGTGCCATGGATAAGATCAAAGTCTTTTTTGGAAGCAAAATATTGTTTAATATCAGGATCTTACATGTTCACCTTGTAACATTAGCATTGCCGGGAGAGAGAAAAAAAAAAAAAAGCATTGTCGCATGTACCCAACTCTTGAAATGTATCAGCCACAAGATCTTACAGAAAACTGTGGAGAAGAAGTATGTGAATCAGCCAGTTCTGAGACAAAATCATCAAAATCTTCCAAACCAGAAAAGAATTCACCGTTCAGTATCAAATCATCGGACACGTCCAAATCATCAACATCGTTTATTTCTGCCATAATTGCTTTTCCCTCTTGTTTAATTCTTGGATGAAAATCAACGTCAGTTGATGAAAAAAGTTGAAGGGTTTTTGTCGAATTTGGGCTGCTTGATTCCTCATCTTTTTCTTGCTTAACATGAGGCATGTTTGGGGCTTTTTGAGATATGAATTTTTGCCGGATTGTACCGGATAAGGAGTTTCTCCGAGTAGGCTGGCTATGGCTGTGTTCTGCTGTGTAGGTTATGATAAACATTCCAGGATCCGCATAGCTTTGCTCCACTTGCTTCCGTGCCAAACAGCCCTTTGAGCTGCTACACCTATAATAGCTCCTGTTCACACATATACCTTTGGTTAGAATAAGTAGATTTAGTCCATACTCCTTAACATGGGGCACAAGAACAAAGAGGGTGCACTAAGGTTACCAGATTATTACATAAATTATTTAATACATAACCAATGCTAGAAAATTCAAAGGGTTTTCGGTGAACCTTGGTATAACCGTGAAGTTATTGCCATATGACCTGGAGGTATTCGAGTGGCGGAAACAAGATTGCGTATATTTAGCCTAGTGAACCAGGGCCCCGCGAATCACGGGTGCTTAAAAGCACTATGTTTGCCCCCTTTTTCATAACCAAAGCTAGAAAATTCAAGAAATCGAACTTTATAATTCTAAGACAAATAAATATGCAGTGGAAATATCTCTAAAAGGTTTACTCATTTTGATCACTCATTTCTAGTTAGGGGAGATGAATGGTCTAGTTTATTTGTTCATTACTTAGCCATCAAATCCTTGAGCATGTAAAGGTTGATTCTGAAATACATTTTGAAATGAATATATATCTTCTGGTGATAGAACAGAAAGATTGATGAGCAATAACTTGGAATAGATTATTGCACTTATCATATAAGAAATATTCAGACCTTGGATATGGTGAACCCTTAATAGGTTTTTGGCCGTATTTGCGCCAAGCCCAGTTATCAGAAGTAATATTATCTGCAGAAACTTGAATCACCACTCGTTTATGCTGATTCTTCCTACACAAAATGAAGGAAAATGATTATCAAAATTATCATAAAAACCAACCTATATACTATATAAAATCCGGTAATAGTCTACATACCTTTTGTATTTTGGCGTAGAAACAGCTTTGCAAACACTGTCAGCGTCATTATTCTCTGATGATTGATCAGATTTTTTCTTCCTTCTATAATCTTCCACACCATTTTTTTGCTCATTTTCTTGAATTTCAGTAAGATTCTGTGCAGGAACATGGTAAAATGGCTTGTAAAGTTCCTCTAATCCATCCCTGGAATCCATTTCCCTATCAAAAATCTCAGGAAAACTAGCAAAATACTCATGATCCAACGACTGATAACCGCCCGAGAAGTCAAAAAACAATTTTTCATCATAATCATGAGCACGTGTATCCACAACAGCAATCTTTGATAAATCACCACTTGATCCTCTAACTATTGCTTGCAAACTCCAATCTTCCATATCAGCTGCTGCAGATTCAGCCACGAAACACGATTCTTGAATAAAACAAATATGAAACTCTATCAGGCTTGATACTTGCCTTTTTTTTTTTTACTATTCTCCAGCGTGATTGTATATTTTAAAAGGGGATGATTTAGATCACTGACGTCTATATATGCACCAAAAAGATTGAATCAAATTTTTTTTGTTATTTTTCCATATTGCTTGCGTTGAGTTTTTCTTAAGGTCAAAGGAGGAAGCCCCAAGTGGGAAAACCAAAAGTGTCACACGCTTTCATCGATATGAATGGCTAATGTGTTCTCACTTGTTGACGAGGATTGGAGGAATAATAATAAGAAACTTAGTTCGGAGTGAGGTTGAAGAAAGGTGATATTTGATAGTATATATAATCTATAATTTTGATTACGTCATGCAAACGATAGTATTACTCTTTTTTTTATAAAAAAAAAATTTATCCCATTTAAATATTGTATTTAAACTTTACATTCAATTATTTGTACGAAAAAGATATTTAATTTTTTAATTGACTTTGAATTAATCAACATACTTAATTATTTGACACTCTTTTTTATTAGGTAAACTAGCTCTTAGGTCACAGAAAAAATCTACTAATTTTGCTAGGTTTTGTGAGGGTGGGTGCGTCTATTGTACTAATTTGAAAGTATGCAAATAATAACACATCGAAATTGTGGTAATTAAAAAGAAAGATTTTTAAAAAAAATTATATTATATTTTGTATGTATTTTAATCTTGTTTGAGTTGATTATTATATTTTAGGTATGAAAATTATTGGGAGAATGTTATCTAAATAATTATATAGATATGCGGCTCTACATGCCGAATGGCCTAACCATAAAAGGCCAAACCTGTCGGAATAAATATTTCAGACAGTTTTATGTTTTGATCTTTTTTCTTTTTCTTTTTCTTTTTTGATACGTTGCCGCTACTTTTTGGGTGTGCATTGGGTAAACCGTAAACCTTCTGGTAGACACAATATACTGCAAACCACATCAGCTAGGTAAACTGCACTAGGCAAACTCAATACGACAGGCTCGACCGACAAAGTATTTGTATGGTGAATCGAACTCACTCTGTTGAGGGTAAATTTATAAGTAAACTAACAATTTTTTTGCACCAAGTGCGACTCGAATTCGAGTCTGTTTAAAGTGGGTATGAGCTCTTCTCCATCTCGATAAGGTCGGAGAGCTCAACTAATATTACCATTTTAATGAGCTGAGTCTTCGGTTGAGCCATCAGATTGCTAGCTATAAGATTGAGAAACAGAGGTGTTAATATTAATTGTCATATATTTTAGTTTAGATCACAATTAGATAAGGTCAAGCAAGTCATTTCTTTTATTCCATCAAGAATTGGAAGTTGGCGGTTAGCAGCAGGTTCAAATCCAAGATTGTTACCTGTAGTATAGGTAACCAAATACTTCCAATATATAATGATGATGGCTCACTGGTAGAGGGGTACCGTATAGCAGAGGCAGAAGCAAGATAAGGAAATGCTTGACAGGTTGAGAGAGGGCAGAGCAATCCAAAAGGAATTCAAGAGTGATCACATTGTAAATCATAGAAGTGTGGATCATAGTGAATTTGTGTGGTGAATTGCTTGTATCTCAAAAGAAACTTGTGATCAATAATATAGTGTCTCCCGTGGAAGTAGGCGTTCTCGCCGAACCACGTAATTCTTGTGTCGATTTTTCTTTTACATGTGTTTTACCATTTCTGAATGATTTGATACTTACTGTCAGTGTGCATTAGATGAACAAATTGTATCGGATGAACTCAGTTCAAGAAAATGAGTGCACATGTGTTTCTTGATCGGGAATTTCAGTGAGTAAAATTCATAACAATTGGCGCCGTCCGTGGGAAGCGACTACGACAAGAAGTGCGATCAAGAAAACAAGAAAGGTGTGGCCAAAAAGGATTAAAGAGCAGATTCTGGAATTGAGAGCAGGTGTCCAGAACGTAATGTGTTTCGGAATTGTTTCTTGAAATCAGATTTTGACTCTGATATGGTCGAAGCATTAAAGATTTTGTTTGCATGAATTGTTGTTATCACCGTTCAATTCATTTCTTGATTAAGGCTTAATCCATCATGACTACAAAGATTGAAGTTGCAAGATTCGATGGAAAAGGAGATTTTGGGTTATGGCGCCGAAGAATGTATGCAATCTTGATACAACAGAAGGTGGCAAGAGCACTCGATGGAGAAGGAAAATTACCAGAATCCCTCTCGGCTGACCAGAAGCAAGACATGCTGGATGTTGCATTCAGCACACTAACTTTACACTTAGATGACAAAGTTCTGCGCGAGGTATCATCGGAAAACACCGCTGCCGGGTATATGGCTCAAATTGGAGCAATTGTATATGACAAAATCCCTCCAAGATAGGATATATCTAAAGGGAAAGTTGTTTGGTTACAAGATGAATGAATCCCAACTAGTCAGTCAGAACTTAGATGAGTTCAATACACTTATTCTTGATCTACAAAACATAGGGATTGAAATTGATGATGAAGACAAAGCAATAATTGTGTTGAACTCACTGCCGAAGTCCTTCTCAACGTTTGTGGACACGATGAAATATGCGAGAGACTCATTATCATTTATTGATGTCCAAAATGCACTAAAGTCTAAAGAAACAGAGAGCATGAATGAGAAGGATGCAAGGGAAAATGGAGAAAATTTATTCACTAAGGGCAGGACTGAAAAGAATTCAAAGGGTAGGACCGATAAGTGTAGTGCATGTGGCAAAAATAAGTGGAAAAATAAGAATGATAAGTGTTTCTATTGTCACAAGGAGGGGCACTACAAAAGGAATTGCCCAGATCTGAAGAAGGAACTGGAGAAGGCACAAGAACATGCTGAGGCAGGAGCAATTGTGGAAGATACAGATTACGCAGAGGTTCTTTGTATATCTAAGATGAAAAAGGGTCAGTCTTGGGTTTTAGATAGTGGATGCTCATACCACATGACACCAAACAGGGGATGGTTCGAGTCCTTTGAACCAAAAGAGGAAGAGTATGTTGTACTAGGAAACAACAGAATATGTAGGGTTCATGGAATAGGAACTGTAAGATTAATGCTACCTGGTGGGGTGGAGAAAATTCTTCAAGGGGTGCGCTATGTACCTGAAATCAAAAGAAACTTGATCTCGTTAGGGATACTTGATAAGTCAGGGTATACTTTTAAGGCAAGGAATGGATTCATGACAGTAACACGAAACTCAAGGATCATCCTTAAAGGAATTAAGGAATGCGGTCTTTACATTCTGGATGGAGAAACAAAGGTCAAGGTGGAGCTATCGGGGGATGCATTGGGTGGATATGGTATCAAATGTGGTCAGAGAAACCATAGCTCAAGATCCACAGATACATCAAACTTGAATTGGTACCAGCCAGCAAGAGAAAGACAGAGGAGAGTATGGAGAAAAATCGAGACAAAACCAGTAACAAATGCTCATACAGATTATTGTGTTGTGTCAAAGGATTCCGTTGATGTTGATGGTGCACATGGAAGCAAGGAAATGGTTTTGAATGCAGAGTTACATTCTAGCAGAACGAGCAAGGAAAGACACCCTACTGGCATAGTCACCAAGGTGCTGAAATTGATCACTTTTGGCTATGGTAGGAGGCTGCTTGTTGGAACTAGTGGTAAGGAGCCTTAGAAAAGGCTCTTGGAGACACTATATTATAGGAAATATATGAAAAGGTGGAGATTTGTTAATATTAATTGTCATATATTTTAGTTTAGATCACAATTAGATAAGGTCAAGCAAGTCATTTCTTTTATTCCATCAAGAATTGGAAGTTGGCGGTTAGCAGCAGGTTCAAATCCAAGATTGTTACCTGTAGTATAGGTAACCAAATACTTCCAATATATAATGATGATGGCTCACTGGTAGAGGGGTACCGTATAGCAGAGGCAGAAGCAAGATAAGGAAATGCTTGACAGGTTGAGAGAGGGCAGAGCAATCCAAAAGGAATTCAAGAGTGATCACATTGTAAATCATAGAAGTGTGGATCATAGTGAATTTGTGTGGTGAATTGCTTGTATCTCAAAAGAAACTTGTGATCAATAATATAGTGTCTCCCGTGGAAGTAGGCGTTCTCGCCGAACCACGTAATTCTTGTGTCGATTTTTCTTTTACATGTGTTTTACCATTTCTGAATGATTTGATACTTACTGTCAGTGTGCATTAGATGAACAAATTGTATCGGATGAACTCAGTTCAAGAAAATGAGTGCACATGTGTTTCTTGATCGGGAATTTCAGTGAGTAAAATTCATAACAAGAGGAATGTGGATAAGAAAATGTTCAAAGCCCGGGTGGGCTAAGAGTCTTAGAAAGCAGCGAGTTAATATGCCAGGTCAATCTAAGCCTCTTGAAGCTGTGGATGTGGTTCATTTCAGTAACTCTATTTCTGATAATAATATCAAAAATTGCAATCAAGTGATTTTGAATAAAGATATTACTCATGAGGCCGAATCCATTTGGGTTGTTGGTAAGAAAATTGGGTTGGATGGTGAAGGAAAAGACGATGAATTGATATCTCATTTAGTAGATATGGAAATCGGAGATAGAGACCGTGCAGTTCATAAGACGGATAGGTGTAATCAGACTAAAGAGGGAGGGGATTATTAATCAATGATCATTGTCAGCTATAACATAAGAGGGATATGGGGAGAGTCAAAAAGAGAATGCTGAGAGATTTAATTGTTAAAGAAAGAGTGGATCTGCTTTGTGTTCAAGAAACAAAGGAAGAAGTAATATCTAGAGAGACATGTCGAAGTGTTTGGAGTGATGAGGAGTTCGACTGGGTTTTTACTGGAGCGGTGGATAGAGCTGGAGGATTGTTAGTTATTTGGAACAAAAAGAAATGTAAAAATTAAAATTCGTGGGAGGAGAATGGTTTTTTGGCGGTGTTTGGGAAATGGGGAACTAATAATATACAGTGTGCTATTGTCAATATCTATTCGCCTTGCGATTTGGATGAGAAGAAAAATTTATGGGGTTCTTTGAGCAATCTATTGTCCAGAAGCAGTATATCCAAATGGTGTTTAGTTGGGGATTTTAATGCGATTCTTGATATTTTAGAAAGAAGAGGGATTGATATCTCAAATCTGGGTGAGATTCGGGAATTCAACAGATTCATTACTGATGAAGATCTTAAAGAGTTACCACTGATGCGTCGTAAATTCACTTGGTTTAGACCTATTGGCAAATGTGCTAACAGAATTGACAGATTTTTCCTGTCTGGGGATTGGTTAGCAGAGTGGAAGGATGTCAACTCCTGGGGTTTAGAAAGAACTCTATCCTACCACTGTCCCATTTTACTCAAGAATCACGCATTGAACTGGGGCCAAAGCCTTTTAAAATACTTGAATTTTTGTTTCATAGTGCTAGCTTCGACAATTTAGTCAAAGGAGAGTGGACCAAATTATACCATCCAGGATGGGCTATGTTTTCGTTTAAAGAGAAATTGAAAGAGCTCAAACAAAAATTAAAAAATTGGAAAATCAACCAGTTTGGTAATTTAGATCAAAGAATTGAGTCTTCCAAAGCAGTCGTACAATCGCTGGATAGTAAACAGGAAATCCAAGGAATATCTGAGGAAGAAGCCAGGCTTAGGAGACTAGAATGGGTCGAGTTAAATAAGAGTTTGTAGATGAAAGACAGTCAAAAGGCTAGAACGGAGTGGTTACAGAAAGGGGACTTGAATTCTTGTTATTTTCATTGTTGTATTAATAAAAATCGGAAGAGGAATGAATTGTCCATTTATCTTTCGGTGGTCAGTAGACGGATTCTGTTCAGGAACTAAAATCAAGGGTCTGAGACTTTTTCAAAGATAGATTCTCCAAGATGTACAGGGTTCGACCGAGTATGGGCAGTTTTGGTTTTCAGAGGTTGGGGGTGTCCTAGAATAATTTTTTAATTGAGGATTTCTCAGATGAAGAAATTCACGATGCAGTTTGGGATTGTGACATTTCTAAAATTCCAGGACCGGATGCGACACTTTTCAATTTTAAAGAGATTTTGGGATCTATTAAAGACAGATATTAAGAATATTTTGGTTGAATTCCACCATAACTCCAGACTGACTAGGGGTTGCAATGCACCATTTATAGTTCTAATTCAGAAGATGGAGAATCTCACATGTATCGATGAATTTCGTCCTATTTCCTTGATTGGATGCGTTTATAACGCAAAAATTCTTGCTAATAGGTTGAGCAAAGTGCTAGATACAGTAATCTTTGAAGGTCAATCGGCTTTTGTTGGGGGAAGACAAATATTAGATATCATTCTTGTTGCTAATGAATTGGTGGATGATCTGAAAAGGAATCAAAAGAAATGAGTTATTTTTAAGGTGGATTTTGAAAAAAAGCCTATGATACAGTAGATTGGGCGTTTCTGAATCAAGTTATGGACGCTGTGAATTTTAACTTCTAATGGAGGAGTTGTATTATGGAATTATCACTTATGCTTCTGCTTTAGTGTTAGTCAATGGCAATCATACACAAGAGTTTCAGTTAGAAAGATGTTTAAGGCAAGGTGATCCATTATCAGTTTTTTTGTTTCTTTTGGTTGTAGAAGGTCTGAGTGTGTTGATGAAACGAGCTGCTGATCGTAATGTTTTTAAGGGTTTATCGGTAGGAGGTGGCAATGTTTATATCTCTCATTTTTTACAGTTTGCTGATGATGTGCTTTTTGTTGGTGAAGTTTCCAGGGACAATTTTTGGGCCTTGAAATGTATTTTGAGAAACTGGATTGAAGATAAATTTTCACAAAAGTACCCTATTTGGTATCAATGTGATTGTTGATGATTTGGGTGAGATGTGTCGAAAGTCACATTGTAAATAGGGCTCGGTTTCGCTTAAATATTTGGGTATACCCATTGGAGATAACCCACGAAGACTTTCAATGTGGCAACCTATGCTAGACTCGATTAATAGGAGAATTAAGCAGTTGGGGTTCTAAACATGTGTCTTTTGCCGGAAGAATTACTTTGCTGAACTCAATTCTTGCTTCCTTGCCGATCTACTTTCTATATTTTTTTCCGAGCGCCATCAGCGGTGTTAAAATCCTTAACCAAAAACCAAACAAATTTCTTGTGGGGTGGGGGGAAGGGGGTCATAAAATTGCTTGGGTCAAGTGGTCTAAAGTGTGTGATTATAGAGAGGATGGAGGTTTGGATGTTAGAGACCTCAATCTTTTTAACTTAGCTTTACTCGGTAGATGGGGTTGGAGGTTGACTAGAGAAAAAGATCGATTATGGAGTAAAGTTCTTGAATCAAAATATGGGGATGTGGGGTGGATTGGACTTGGAGTCGAGGGGTGGGTTTCGAGTAAGGGGGAAAGTCATCTTTGTGGTTGAGGGATTTGGGTAAACACGTTCTAGTGGACAATAACAATTGGTTTAGGGCGGGTATGGAGAGAAGGGTGGGTAACGGTTGTAACACAAGATTTTGGGTAGATATGTGGATGGAGGGGGAGAAGTTATCTGAGAAGTTTAATAGATTGTTTTCTATTGATAGGGTGGGTGATTGTTTGATATTAGATAGGGATGATTGGGTCGACGACATGTGGGAGTGGAGATGGGATTGGAGACGAGACTTATTTGAATGAGAGAAAATTTTACTTAACGATCTTGTGATTTCATTGACGGGTTTAACAGGAATCCTAATATGGACGACTCTTGGAGGTGAAAGCTTGATAGTTGTGGGTCATATACCACAAAATCAGCCTACAAATTTTCGAAACGTGGAGGAGCAATAAATCAATCCCTCGAGGTCAAAGTTGTAAGGACAGTTTGGAACTCAGTGATTCCTAAGAAAGTATCTAGTTTCGCCTGGATATTGTTACAGAACAGGTTACTTTCTAGAACTAATTTGTTGCGAAGAGGTATTATCCTAGACTCAAACGCAGCTTTGTGTGGTGAAGTAGATGAGGAATGCAAACATATGTTCTTTTCGTGCCACTATGCGAACAACGTTTGGAAATAGTGCTATAGATGGTTCAATCTTAAAACAGTGCTTCATGAAGACCCAGTAACTAATTTTTGGCATCAATTTCATCTTTTGAATGGTTCGGTAGGGAAAGAGGAGTGGTTCACCATCTGGGAGTGTATTATTTGAAGTATTTGGTTAGCTCGTAATAAAAAGTTATTCAGAAATGAGGAGATTTCAATTGCTATTACAGTGGAGTTGGTGAAAATAAGATGAACAGTGGATTACAGCGAATAAACTTGAAATTTATCCATACTCTGCTATTGATTGGTTCCATCATCCTTTAATTTGCTTGAGATTACTAGAACCAGTGTGATTTTGGTTTTTCTAGAATTTGTTTTTGTTTTAGATTTTGTTTCTTGTATTTTTTTGAGTTTGAGCATCTCTAATGCTCATTTAATATAATTTTTTCTGCCGAAAAAAATTACCATTTTACCAACATATGACTTGTGAAATGAACAGGTTAATTAACTGAAATCGTGTAAAATCTGTCACTTGATAGCCATTGCTACAGTCGTACCCGAAATTCTAGTGGAAGAGGCTATATGATTTGTATTTTTGATGTAAACTCACAAATTTTTTTACGAGTAATTTTTTTTTTTTTGAGCATAACAAATTTTTTTACGAGTAAATTTGATGTAAAGACATGGGTTTAAAAATATAATTAGTCGTTATTTAACAAAAGCCCGTAATAATATTTCATGGACATATTTTTCTTTTCTAGGTAAGCCTTTTGTTTAGAGAATTTGTGTCATTTTACATCTCTTAATTCAATGGGATATTGTATATTTCATGCCTGTAAACAATATATTTTTAAATATTGAATTATAAAAAAAATAAATGGTCCATCTGCTTGAAGAACGTGAACGAAATTAAATATTATAATATTTATATAGATGGAGAAATCGGGACCGATTTTGTTATATATACTTTCAACGCACCAATTACGGTGGGGAACTTAGGAGGCTTGAAAAAGTTGTACCATCTTGCAAGTGGATGTTATATATATATATATATATATATATATATATATATATATATATATATATATATATATATATATATATATATATATTACAATTAGGATGTATTAATATATATGCAACACGACTTGGATTTTTCAGTGTTGTGTAAATTTGATTAGTAAATTAGTTTTCGGAAAAATTACGGATGCATCTCACGTAGAATAGCTGCATTACAGTATCATCACATCGAGTTTGAAAAATATTGAATGATATCCTCTATAATTTGACATAAAAATATTTAATAAATGAAGTAGACGTTATTGTTTAAACTAAAATAGTGAAGTTGTTATTGTTCAAAATATAGAGATCTCTATGTAATTCATCGTTTAGTATTCACCAAACATGTCCATTTATATTCTCCAAAACGACGTCTAATAAAGGAAGGGGGGTTCTTTCTCCCCCTTACGGTTCTATCTCCCCCTGCGTACATACCAAAAGATATTGTCAAACCCCATGGAGGTAGATGAGATAAGATGGATAAATGCAGTATATTTGGGTCAAAAGGTGACAAATTCAATTCTTGCATCTGTCTCTATCAGTTTGAGTCTGTCGCATCGGGCTTATCTAATGCGATTTATCTGGTTGACGTGGTTTGCAGGCTATTGCGTCAGTCCGGGGGTTTACCCAGTGCTCACCCTAAGGGTAGCGGCTGTGAGTTCCCACGTTATAAAAAAAAAATAGATATCGTCAAACATGTGAACATATTCGAATAGTAGATATGGATAAGAAAAATAATAAATTTCTAATACATAAATATAATTTAAAAAATATAAAACCTTTCAAATTGTATCACAGCGCACATCAAAATTCATGAGGTTGTGCAAGAATTTCAATTTTGTGCCCATTTACACACGCATGTATAGGATGTAGACGTGCATAGTGGCAAAGAAATAAAAACAAATGGATTAAAGCTGGCATATGTTAGACGCGGGGAATCTATATTTTTTTCTTTCTAAAACGAAAAATTCCAAATCACGTCGGTCGGTGTATGTATTCAAAATTTTAGGCTGGAATTTAAATGGGTTTTCATTCAAATTGCATGTTTTGTCAAAATAGCTAATAAGAAAATGACTATAATCGCAAGAACTATCTAGACAAACTATATGTTATCATAGATAGCCCACATTATCTATTTAGTTGTAAAAGATGATGAACATAATTGGGCAGACCTAGCACAATTGGTAAGAGCTCACCTCTACTTTAGAGAGAATCGAGTTCGATTCTCATAGTGTGCGAAAAAATATTTAGCATATCCCCCTCTTTCAAAAAAAAAAAAAAAGATGAGGAACATAATTAATATTTATGGTAAATTACAAAAAATGGTCTCATGGGTATTTTCAATAGAGTCTCAAATTTCTAGCGTTAAGCAAATATAATCTCAAAGAAATTATTTGTTTAACAAAAGTAGTTCCCATAAATGTTTTTTATCAAATATAGTCCAACAAAATTTATTTTTAACAAAATTAGTTCAAGTTTTGTTAAAGTTTTAGGGGCCACTTTTGTTAAAAAATAATTTATGTGGAATTATATTTTTAGAAAAATATTTATGTGAGACTACTTTTGATCAAAATAATTTTATTTGAAACTATATTTAATTAATTATAAAAATTTGGAATACTATTGCAAATATCCCCATATGTACATATTATATAAATGTAAATATGTATTTGTACCCAAACTTATATATTTTAGTGGCTGTGATATTTTACGATCGGCCTATTGAAAAATAAAAGCACAATACAAATAATAAGGTTCCGATTAATATAAAGACCAATTCGTCAATCACTAATTAATTAATTAATTTAAATAATTTATTAATTAAGTAATTACTAGGGAAATAGGATTAGGAAGTTGGGAAGACCAGCGCATTAACGTATAGATCACGAAAGAATTCTGAAGGAAGTGGGAAAAAGCAAGACGGGAGTTAATCCCCAGGGAAATTCGATGCTGTCTCCAAGGAAAAATTTGATGACATTACGCTGACTACATCACCAACAGCCCAAATCAATTTGGAGTCATGGGATCCACACGTTAACATGTGGATTTTATGACCATAAATGTATTGAAGCTATTGGATATGGCCTTAGAGCGATGCCCTAAGGCCTGCTCCGACTTTCCCTACTCTAAGATGGATCGATCCCATATGATCAAAAAAAAATTTATTGGCTCTTGGATCGACTTTCCCTACTCGGATTTTTTTTTTTTTTTTGGTACTGACTTTATTGCAAAGGTGCCAAAATAAGAGCGCACGAGATTCTCAAAGAGAATATAGGAAGGGACTAATCAACACCACTTTAAAGGCAAATTAGCCAACTTGTTAGCCCAATTCCTCTATGCTGCATGGAAGTGTCTTTCCCGGGTGGCAGCAATGTTATGTGCATTTCCTCGTTAAAACCACCAATTAAACTCGCATTGTTTCCCCTAACAAGGGTGGCAGCAACGTTATGTGCATTTCTATATATATGCTATAAACTACGTAATTCTTTTGATATAATATATAATTATATCCTAATACAAATAAGACACCTTTCATTCTAGTAATAGAGATTCTATGCAAAAGTTGTATGTATAGTTTTTTTTGTTACTGTTTTGCAATTTCTATCCAAAACTTTATAGGTTATATTAAAATTAATAAGTTTAAAATGATTTTTATAAACTTGATATTTAATTAAAATAATTATTTATGAAGGATATTCAGTCATTTTGTGATTGCTCATCACTGTTTACTATAATATAATTATTGAGAATTACACGACATATCTTTTGTGCGTTTGTAGATGGTATAACTAGTCTGACGCATTGACACTCAAGTTGTGTAGCTTATCATGTCCACCTATCGCTTAGTACGAAGCTTTGCGCTGCCATTGTATAAGGAAATAAAGTGGCGCCTCTGCTAACAACTATAATTTTTGGTCTAGTGGTGAGTGTATGATCCTAATAGTTGATTATAAAGCGATGTCATGTGTTCGAGCTACCAAGAATAAATTTATGGAGATTATTTTGGGGGGAAATGTTTGGAATTACACGGCATATTCTATGTACACTCATAATGGAGTGTTCATCACCGTCTATGGCATAACAAGTCTGACTCATTGGCATGCACCCATATGGTGCATCATCTCATATCAACATGTCGCTTATTACGGGGTCTTGCACTACCACTGTATAAGAAAATAAAGTTGTATCTTTGTTAACAGCTAAAACTTTTGGCATAAGTAAATGCTTGATGCTGACAATAATAATAGAGCCACATGAGATACAGATAGTTCTGCAAAATTGTTCATACACAAAAATGATGGATCTCAAACAATCCGGAACAACTTATTTTCGCTTATGTAACATCGCCGCTCTTAGCTTTACTACAGCTTTACGAACACAACAAACACTTCGAGAAATACAGCAGATGGTTACTGGGATTTAGACATGGTCGAGGATATTTTTAAGGATAGGGATCAGAACTTAATACTTCCCTTGAGTAGGTGCGATTCCGATGATAGCTGGATGTGGTGTAGGAATATTTGTAATAATGTGTATCTTAAGAATAATAGCAAACAAAGTAACAATTGCTTTATGAATGTTTGTCGAGACGAGATTTAGAATCTCTGTCCTTGAAACGATATTGCCCTTCTATAGTGCTTACGGTTAGCGGCAATCGTTTTCCAATATACAATGACAATGACTTGTAATATGAGCACTCCAAATCACAAGTTTTCAAACCACAAATGTTTAAATGCACTTCAACAAGAACAAAGGATTAACAATATCTTTATGCATATTTTTCTCTAAAAAAAAAAAAAGACTTTGATCTTGCATAAAAAAAAGTGTGTTTAATTCACTTAGGATTGTTATATTTATACTTGGCCAAATGACACCACAAAAGGACACCATTTGGAGGTGTTTATTCATGAAATACGCACCCGTACACGAAGGGATAGACCCGTTCACGAAAAAACCTCCACAAACTTTTTCTGGCAGAATCTTGGGCGTTCGAGCACCCGGATGCGGTGCTCGAGCTCCAAGCTTGAGGCCCAAAAATTGGACAGCACTCGGCCGCTACCCAGGCGCGCTTGGGTGCCGCCTGGGCTCCCCGAATTTTCCCCATGAAGTTTTTTTTCGTCTGTTTTTTCTCGTTTTGTCATTTATCAAGTATTCGACTTTTTCCTCATGTCCAACTTACTTAATTTCAATTAATTAAGCACATTTTTCCAACATGTGGTTCGATGATAAGAAGGGGGTTTACACAGTTAAAAGTGGAGACAATGCTATTATGCAACTTCTATTGTTCTCTTATACTAGCTCGAGTATCAACTGGAATTTGGTTTGGAAAATGAGACTTCCTGCTAAAGTTCGAAATTTCATTTGGCAGTGTTTGTGAATCCTCCTCATGCAGGCTATGATTATTGTCTCAGAGATTTCCAAGGCATTTTGGTAGCTGCAATACATGGTAATACACCTGGTAGTCACCCTCCAACAATAGCAGAACCATTGAGGATTCACGGAGCTCTAAGTTGGCTGAAAGGCTTGCAGATTTCGAATGTGATAGTTGAATCTGATGCTCAATTGGTCGTTCATGCTCTCCATAATTCTAACTCAGATTCTTTTAGTTTTGATTTTGTAAGAATGGAGAAATCACCACACATGGTGAGGTATTCATTCCATATATTTATACAAAGTTTACATAGTTGTATATGGTAAGATTTACAAGTATGGAAATCAAATAAAATCAAATAAATGTGAAGCTACAATTCAGCAAGGGATTGAGGTTGAGAATCCTTGGCTTGATTAGGTTGATTCTCGACACCCCCCCCGCAAGCTAAGCGTCGGATTCGATTGGACGTGAAGCTTGTAGCGAAAAAGTTCAAAAAGAGGTCGAGACACACTCTTAGTGAAGATGTCAGCAACTTGTAAGTGAGAGGGCACGTGCTGGGTTCGAAGCTTGCCAGCGAGAACGAGTTCACGAATGAAGTGATAGTCTAGTTCAACATGTTTGGCTCGTTTTTGGGAAACGGGATTTGAACTCAAGAAGATGGCACTTTTGTTGTCACATAAGAGAATAGGTGGCTGCACAAGTGGAACTTTAAGATCACTGAGAAGATGTGTCAGCCAAAGAAGTTCCGCAGTAGTGAGAGCTAACGCACGATACTCAGATTCACAACTGAAGCGAGAGACAGTAGGTTTCTTTTTGGCACTCCAAGAGACTAAGTTCCCGCCAAGATAAATAGAATAGCCAGACGTGGAACGGCGAGTATCAGGGCAACCCGCCCAATCAGCGTCTGAGTAGGCAACCAATATACCAGGAGTAGTAGACGGATGAAATATGAGTCCGAGGTTAATTGTGCCTTTGATGTAGCGAAGAATACGTTTGACAGCAAGAAAGTGTTCGTCGGTTGGAGAGTGTAGGAATTGACTAACAGAGTTGACAGCATGAGCGATGTCCGGACGAGTGATGGTCAGATATTGTAAGGCACCAACTAGAGATCGGTAAAGTGTGGGGTCCGAGAATAGAGGACCATTAGCAGATAGGTGGTGGGAGACAACCATGGGAGTGTGTACCGGTTTACTATCAAGTAGTTGAGCTCGTGTCAGAATATCTTGGGCATATTTCAATTGACTGATGAAGAGGCCGGTAGAGGTAGTTGTGGCTTCAAGACCAAGAAAATAACTTAGAGAGCCCAAATCTTTAGTGGCAAACTCGGAATTTAGTTTGCGAGCAAAGCTGTCAAGAAGGTTGAGTTGTTGCCTGTAATGATGATGTCGTCAACTTAGAGCAGCAAATAGATTACGGCGGAGTGCTTAATGAAAACAAATAGGGATGTGTCTGCACGACTGCAGTAAAAACCAAGCCTGATAAGAAAGGAGCTTAGGCGATGAAACCAGGCACGAGGAGCTTGTTTGAGACCATATAGTGCCTTTTTTAAATGACACACATGATGGGGAAAGCGGGGATCAATGTAGCCTGGGGGCTGCTCCATATAAACATGTTCACTGAGATGTCCATTGAGAAATGCATTTTTAACATCAAGTTGACGAATGGGCCATTTGATGCTCACAGCAAGAGAGAGTACGACACGGACTGTGGTAGCCTTGATGACTGGACTAAAGGTGTCGGTGTAGTCAAGACCAGGAACCTGTGTGTAGCCCTTGGCAACAAGGCGGGCTTTGAGACGCTCGATGGAGCCGTCAGGCAAATACTTGGTCCGAAAAACCCATTTGGAGCCCACAATATTAGCATGAGTTGGTCGAGGAACTAAGGTCCAGGTACCATTGTGTTGCAAGGCTTGAATTTCTTCATCCATAGCTGCAAGCCATGCAGGATTTTTAGCAGCAGTTTTGAACCCTTTAGGCTCAGTGGATGCAAATAGAGCAGAAAGAAGACCAGAGGAACCCACAAGTCCAAGATGCGCTGGATGACGGGTTTTGAAGATGCCAGCTTTAGCTCGTGTGAGCATAGGATGAGAGTCCAAGGGAGCGGTGGAAGTGGTAGTGCGATCAAGCAAGGGTAACTCAAGAGTGGGCGCTGGAGAAGGTGGTTGTAGGCCCATGTGGGACATTGAAGAACCTGTGTGAGAGTCATTTTCCTGCAAAGGCTTAGCCAATGGATCAGTACAAATAATACACGGGGTGGATCTGGATTGAGAAATATGTCGGGTTTGTGGTGCAGGAGAAGACAATGGCGGGTCTAGGTTTGTGGTATGTGGTTCGAGAAAGTGTGTGATGTGGAGAGATGACATCGGTTGGAAGTATTTGTGAAAGGGAAGTGTGGTTCGTCAAATTGGGCATGACGGGTAATATAGATTTTGGAGGTGGCAGGATCAAGACAACGAAAACCTTTGTAAGATGAATGGTAACCGAGAAAGAGACAAGGGATGCTACGAGGGGAAAACTTATTGGTCATGTAATCACGTAAACAAGGATAAACACGACAATCAAAGGGATGAAAATTAGCGTAATTAGGACATGAACCATAGAGAATCTCAAAAGGGGACTTACCTCCGAGAAGCGGTGTGGGCAAACGGTTGATGATGTAGGCCGCAGTGCTGAAGGCGTCAACCCAGAAGGAAGTGGGAATGTGAGAGTGAAAAAGAAGAGCAAGGCCTGTTTCAGTCACATGACGGTGTTTTCGTTCGGCACGGCCATTTTGTGCTGGTGTATAGGGACACGAGAGTTGATGATGGATGCCAGAGGCACTAAGATGCGCTTTAAAGGATTTGCTAGTGAATTCTGCACCACCATCACTATGGAAAATCTTTATACGAGCAGAGTA
The DNA here is from genome assembly GCA_907163345.1 of Haberlea rhodopensis. Taxonomy (NCBI): domain Eukaryota; kingdom Viridiplantae; phylum Streptophyta; class Magnoliopsida; order Lamiales; family Gesneriaceae; genus Haberlea; species Haberlea rhodopensis. Next base: position 3,623,760 of record CAJQUN010000004.1, on the reverse strand, counting down.
TTGGTTTTCAACAAATTTTTGAAATTGGATAAACGTATGAAAGAAGTCGGATTTTAATTTTAATGGATAAAGCCAAGTGAAACAAGAATAATCATCAATGAATAAAACATAATATCTGAAACCCGAATTTGATGTGACCGGTGACGGGCCCCATAGATCACAATGTATAAGATCCAATACTTTGGAGGAGCGATGTTCAGTGCGAGGATAGGGCAAACAGTGATTCTTTGCAATTTGACATGTACTACATAATGCAGGAGATGGCAATAATGACGTAAGATAAAGTTGGCATTTATTATTAAGAAAGGAAATAATAGAATTGCTTACATGTCCAAGGCGAGCATGCCATAAGTCATACGAAGCATGTAAAGATTTATTTTGAAGAGCAGAAATAAAAGCTGAATTGCCGTGTTCGAGCACATATAGGCCGCCATCTCTTTTACCCGTTGCCACCACTCTTCCCGCATGGCGATTTTGAATAGTGAAAAGATTATGAGTAAATGTAACCGATAACGGAAAGTCTGACGTTAATTTACTAATGGATAAAAGGTTTTTAGTGATATGAGGGACAACTAGAACATCTAATAATTGTATATTAGGGGAATGAAAGATTTTACCGGTGTGGGTAATGGGTAGAGTCGCACCATTCCCGACAATAACACAATCCTTACGCCTATAAGACGTGGACTGGTCCAGTAAGGTTTGGGCCGGAGTCATATAGGCCGAGGCCCCAGTATCCAAAAACCAATCAGATTCATCATGCTTTGAAATGGAGCAGGAGGTATTAAGGGCCTCAGCAAGTTGGGCTTCAGGGATATGACCATGACATTCATAACGTTGGTTGCACCTATCCGCATAGTGACCTTCCTGGCGGCAGATTTGGCATCGCGGTGGTCGTCTACCAGAGGAGCGACCCTGTCCTCGTCCATGGACGCCAGATCGCGAGGATTGGCCACGAGCGTGTGAGTGTTGGTTCGACCGGCTGGGATGGCGGTGGGTGGCCGTGAACGCCGCAGTTGGAGGAGCAGCTGGTTCCAAAGATTTGGTGAATATTTCAAAACCTTCTGCTTTGGGAACAAGATCTGTAAAACGAGGCAAAGGAGTGAGGGCCATTTGAGCAGTGGAGAAACTAGAGAAGTCCGAGCCAAGGCCACGGAGGAACTAGTGGACTTTGTCAGTGTCGTCGACGGACCGCCCTATGGCATGAAGTTGGTTGCAAAGGGCTTTGAAGGCGCGAGCATAGTCAGAAACAGATCGAGATCCGCGTTTCATCAGTTGTAGATCGTCTTTGAGACGGAGTTCACGAGCTTTGGAGCTGTGACTGAAAGTATTTTCAAGTGCAGTCCACACTTCTCGGGAGGTGATGAGGCCCACGACTTCTGCCATGGCTTCCTCTGTGAGGGAAGAGAGGAGCAGACTGAGGAGACGTTGGTCAGTGTGTTTCCACGAGGCGTATTTGTCATTTGGTGTATTTTCAGTAATGAAACGAGATGGGATTTCAGTGGTTCCATCCACATGGCCGATGAGTGCTTGGCTTTCTAGGAGTGGAAGCAATTGACATTTCCAAAGGAGATAGTTGGAGGAGGATAACTTGATGGTAACCATGTGGATGAGTGTATTGAAGGGAAGAGGAGCAGAATTTTCGGCAGCCATTGAAGTGATCGAAGATGAGGGATCGAAGGAGGCTGATACCATGTAAGAATGGAGAAATCACCACACATGGTGAGGTATTCATTCCATATATTTATACAAAGTTTTGTATATGGTAAGATTTACAAGTATGGAAATCAAATAAAATCAAATAAATGTGAAGCTACAATTCAGCAATGGATTGAGGTTGAGAATCCTTGGCTTGATTAGGTTGATTCTCGACAGATTTAATGATAGATGATTGTAAAATCCTAGCATCGGATTTATTAAATTGTAGTTTTGTTTTTGCGAAGAGATCAGCGAACAGGCTGCCCATGCCTTAGCTATGGCCACTGTTTCTATAGCTGTTCAAGTAGGATAAGTTGCTCCTCCTCCCACTAAAATCTAGGGAACAAGGACCTTCTGAGTAAGCTGCTTGGCTTTACTTCAACATCTTTTTTTTACATCTGAAGTTTCATTTCGTTCTCTTATCAGCAAATAATGCAAATCAGAAGAATCGTCACTAACATTATCATAAAAAATGGTATTTTGTGCCCCGATACTAGCAGTCTGCAAATATTTAGGTCGATTCTTGATACCAAGTCATTGTTTTCCAGACGTGGCTTTGTCATAGATCTAAAAAAAGAACCTAAAATAGAATATCAGTTCAGCACTTCACCTAAGAGCCTTCCCATTATAGACCTCATTTAAAAAAGACAAAAACAAAAAACAAAAGCTTAGTTTTGAGGTTTTTCCATAATCCCCACATATAAAAACACACCCGTTATTCATTCTAAAACCATCACAAAAACACAAATATTTTCTTTTTCTATAAATAAAAGTTTGAGATAAAACTGAGATTGAGTGTTAGAATTTCTTAAGGAAATTTTATCCTTTGAAGAAATATGATTAGTAGAGGGAAAGTGAGCATTAAAATCACAGTGTTTTGAGTGAAATACTTTGTATTCTCAATTCTCTTGTCTTCATTGATAAATAAGCAATCTCATTTGAGGGTTCTTGAGTGAACGTAGCCCAATTTAGGATGAACACTATAAATATTGGTGTTCATCTTGTTCAATTCTCGATTATGTGCTTATGATATCCGTTGCGTTATTATCTTGATTATATGTTGATTTCTCTGATCCCAACAACTTGAGGAGAGAAAAAGAAAAAAAAAACAAAAGAATGAAGGCACAGTGAGTGATCGTGAGGCAGAGGGAATTTTTTAGAGTTATTTGTCAAGTAAAATGAGTGAATTCATGGGTTATCCATTGTCATACATAGAAGTGGATTAGGGGAGCCTTGTGTACTCAAGAAGAAATCAATGAAAACTTCTCATGTAGACATAGGCCGTTGTTTGCTGACCACGTAAACTTTTGTGTCGTTTCTGTGTGTTTTCTATTCTGATTTCATTGATATTATTTGTAAGATCTCTTGTGTGTGCGCCTATAATTTGTATGCCTTGAAATCTGCTGTTAATATGATGGTTCTTCGTTCTATTATGCCGTCAATTGTTCGAGTTCACATGTGTTCTATTGTTAAAGTGCCGTGGATGATCTTGGAAATTAATTGGCCGTGCAAAGTGTATTCTTGAATGAGGAATTGTAGTAGGTGCAATTCAAAGATAACTTTGCAATAATGTTTGATACATCTTCATAGCCTCGTGGCATATGCTTACGAGTGGTTTTAATAACACGACTCTTCACCCAACTGCTAAGTGAAGAAACTTTTTAACAAAATTTCGATGACTTGAATGAAAACAAAGAGTCATTCTTCAGGATCCGCCAAGTAAAGTCATCGAGGCATTGGTTTACAAGATTCACTTATTTTATCTTGGAAAATAACATTCTATCTCAAATAAAATGAAAAATTCACTTCTTATTCCTAGTTTTTATGTCTTTTTAATTTCATTGCTCATTTTAGAAAAATTTCTATAATGAAACTGCCCAAATGATCAAAGATTCTAACTTTTTTCTAATATTTTTAAAACTTAAAGTTATTTTCATATAAATATCTTATGATGACAAAAAATTAAATTTTGTGATAGAAAAGTCGAATAGATTGTTTAGAGTTATCTATTAAAAGATGAATGAAATATTTAGGATTATATAGAATTGAGATGCCTATTATCTATTAAAACTGATTGAAATCTTAGATTATGATATAAGTGAGATAATTTAAATGTATTAAGTGAGTATATTAATTGGTTGTGGGTTCTCAAAATCCGCAATAGCATATTATTTTTATTATTGACGAAGGAGTCCTATTTGGTTTTATTCATGTTTTATTGTTTTCACAACGCTTTATATATTTCTTATTTTTTTGGCTTCAAAAAATTTATTATTTAAATGTAATTTTAGTCTACCGGCGAATCCAACTTCCAAATTTTAGCGAAACTCCGATTTTAGAGGTTTAATGTTCATCCATCAGCCACGGATTGAAGTTGGGTGATTTCAAAATAAACAGACACCGATCATAATGCAAGCGTACACTTAAGAAGAAGGCGATGCTTCGATCAATTCCAGCATAAGAAGCTGCGGAACTTCAGGATCCGCCATAATTATGGTTCAAAATACCAGAGTACCCACCTCTATTGTGGAAGGATGGGAGATTAAGGGCACGATGAGTTACATCAACCTTCAACGTTAAAGATTTCAAATTTTCGAGAATAGACGGAGCAAGAATTCGAGTTTTCTTTCCCATGTTTAAAATGCAAATAAATGAAGGTAGTCATATCTTTTATCATCAATGAAATAGTGATTCCGACAATAAATTTTCCAACATATGTTCCACATTTATATCATTCATGCAACATTTTAACATTGCTCGGGAAAATACTTATATTGACCAGTTATTGCAAAAACCAAGATACATAAATATGTATGTACATGTATGTATATGTTTGTATGTGTGTTGTGTTTTTAACACTGTGTGTATAAAAGTGGGACCGCTTTGGTAGGTAGATGTTCTCATCCGGTGGTCAAACGTTTATTAATTCTTAATAATGTTTTTCACTCTCTTATTCTACATTAAAACTATCTATTTTAAAAAATAATAATTTGAAAATTGATACTATCCAATTATCAGATCCATAGATGAAATTTTTAATATAAATACTATCATTTATTTTTGAAATTTATTAAAATTACTTTTGTTAAATTAAAATATAACATGCATAGAATACTGCTTATGAACGATCGTTTGAAATGACAGTTTTTACTGTTTTTCGATAGACATTTCTGTTTATGTTTCTACGGGTAAATATTTTCAACTCTCAATCAGATAGATACCTTGTAATAAGGCAAAAGAATAAAACATTTTTGATCATTGCTCTCAAATGTACATAGTGTTATGCCGAGTAATGTCGAACCTGATTTAGGGTGCTCTGGATTTTCTCAAGAAATGGCATGATATGAAGAAGGCAAATTAAATGGGAAGGGTGGTGATGAATGGAATTGAAATCTCTGTTCAAATAAGGTTTTACCAAGTTCGAGTATTTGGACGGTTATACTGCTATACACTAATACATATATATATATATATATATATATATATATATATATATATATATATATATATATATATATATATATTAGACAATATAATAAGGGTTGAAGGATTTCAATAGTGATCTGTGTCTTGTTTTCTAAAAGTAATGAACATTAACGTTTCTTTACTTTTGTCATTTTTTTATTCTTCTGGGCTTCTTTGCTCTCTGACTCTTCTAATTTTTTAGGTTATTTTGGTCTCCGCCTCTTCTTACTTTGCTCTCCATGGATTGCAAATCGGAGGTATTATAATTTTTTACGTGTATTTTTATCATCAAGACAGCAGCAGATCGCGTGAATCCTGGACATCATCATACCTTCTCGTCGTCGATGGATGATTTGGTGCCATCTTCCATCCTTTTCTTCTATATTTTTCATTTTATATTATAATCAGGGGTGGGGATTTGGGGGTACACTATTTCCCTTTCTTCATTATTCTGTCTGAGGAAAAAACATTTCTTCTCTTCGTCTGTTGTTGTGGGGTTTGCTGCTCCGTCGCTTGCTATTTGTTTTAGGTTGGTTTTTGGTTTCGTGCTGTGATTTTAATCTGATTCTTGTTACTGTTGGTACATTAGATAATACATTTTAGGGCTTTAATTTTCTGTCAAAAAAAAATCGTCGTCTGTTAGGGTTTTTATTTTCTGTTTTGTGTGTTTAGGATGTTCTGATGATCTTTGTGATGGTGGATTGTTTTGTGACATCTCAGATTTATTGCTTTAGATTTTGATGTGAACTGAAGTTTTTTATTTTTCTGTTTTTTCACTTCTTGTTTTTTTATTTTGCTTAGTGTGTGTTCTTTGGGGTTCTTGGTTTTTTTGCGAGGGTTAAAAAGGAGGTTTTTTTATTCTCTTTGCCTGTTATCTTCCCTTCATTGTTTAGCTTAGTTATGTTTGAGCCACTCACTTGTGTCAATGATCAAGTTCTGTTCATTATGACCCATTTTGTTTTTATCATTGATCTCTTGCTTTATATCATCAATTTTATTCATTTTAGCAGTGCGTGGAGTCACAGAAACAAAGATTCTCATAAATAATTTCAGAACCTCCTTAAATCTTGGGATGACTGCATATTCCAGAAGCCCATTCAGAGGGGTGTCAAAGGAAATATGCTTATGGTGGAGGAGCTGGGACATCGTAAGTTTAACAATGGTGTATGGCATCTTAAACTCTTGCTATTGTTTTGATGGACGTGTCACTTGACTTCATTTGTTCTCATTTTTGTTCTTTTTTTTATCACCTTCTGTTTTTTGTTCTTTTTGTTGCTTGAAGTAAAGATAATTTGTTATAAATGAATATAGCTGATTTCTCTGTGGATACATGGTTTATTTTGTAGAATCGTTATGTGCTAAGGCTCTACAATCGATTGGATGAAACCAAAGAGGGAGTAGTAAGTTATAGTTTGATTACATTTGAGACATTAGAGAATGTGGTCCAAGGAGGGGCTTGCTGTCCTTTTTAATTCTCGAGACTGTAATGGGCTTCTTGGCTTGTCATTTTTTCTGCCCTTTTTAACTCTTGAGCTACCCGCTTGGATTCAGATCTCCTGGTGTATCCAAGAGGCAGTGAAGCAGATTTCCTGAGGTCATGCGGAAGGTTTAGAATAATGAAGGGACGACAATAATCTTGTGGTTTATCTTTCGCTTTGAGAAATTTCCTGTTGTATTTCACACTTTATATTATTCTTTGCCATTTCATGATTCTTTGTATAATGCAAATGAATCCGGTTATATTGAAACTCTGGAAATGAATGAGAATGTTTAGGGAGCAATTAAATACTGTCATGACTGTTTTGTGCGATCAAAATGGGATTACTGTGACGCAGAATCAACAAGGACCTTTTCATGCTAATACAAATCTCAGTGCTAATGTACAAAATATTTGGGATTCAGAAGATCTGCATAATTCCTTGTCACTTCTTTATCGCAAAATACACGAACTGGTTATTTATTGACAACTTTTCTTACATTGACATTATCTTTGGAGGATTCACTTTTTGTTTATGTCACAATTCCTGCTAATTCCTAAAAAAATTCCATATTTTTCTTGCTTGGCAGTGTGCTCAGATGGGGAGCATGGAACACACCCTTGCATTGTACGAAGATAAGTTCAAAGAATAAAGGAAGGTATGCTGTAGGTTTTTATGATTATCACCTTACATGCTTACTTTTTATATATTCTTTAGCATTGTTTCTACATTTTTTTACTTATTTATCTAGGCTTTTAGTTATTTAAGGCGATCTAGAGGCTGGTTTCATTAGCACTACAAATTCTTAAACATGTTTAAGATTTATGTCTCTCACTTATTTTTAGCGGATTCTTTGTGATATGTTAGCTTAAAGCCTTGACTTTCTATCTTTAAACTCCATCATGATGTGTTTTTAATTTGCTAAGATTGTCTGTGGATCTTGAAAGAACATTCATAGGAAAACTATATCATATGATGTCGTATATTTACTTTTTTGATTTAGCTAGCAATTTGCTAAAAACAAATAATTATGTAGGTGGTGATATTGGTTTAGTTACATTTATTTTATTAGGATAGAAAGACGAAAAATCCAAGTGTAGTAAAACAAAGAATATCATGAAGGGGTTGAAGTGTTTTCATAGGCAAATATGTGAATGTGATTTGTCATTCTTTTGTTTCAGTGGTGCAGAACTGTTTGATCGATATTCAACTCTTGCATCAGTAATATAATTATTTTTGGCATGTGATAAACTTGACGATCGTTTTTAAAATGTTTGCATACTGCAATGAATGTCGGGCCCGCTCCAAAAGCAGCAATATCGGGGCAGCCATACCATTCCACTGCACCTGTCATTACTAACTCTCATCCACAAGTTGTTATGCTGCCAACTATAGCAACTGCACAGGCTCCATCCGCTTTGTCTACTTCTACCCATATATTGTCAATTATTGACTCATTTGATCCCAACGCCTCAATGAAGCGCTCAGCTGATCTGGTGAAGCCATCATCATTTTTCAGCCCACCACCTTCTTCTCAACTTATCATACCTCCCGTTTCTTCAGCTATACCTACTGGTAATCTTCAACTACCTTTATGGCGTGCCTTTACTCCAGCCATTTCCTCCACCGACACCCCAATCATCACTCACTCCAGCTCCTCTTCCTGCACCAAATTATGGGCCTGGCATAAGCAGAGAAAAAGTCCAAGAAGTACTTCAAATGCTTGTTCAGGTATTCAAATATTGATGAGTTGATTTTGTTTCCATTTTTTGTTCTTAAACTTCATTTTTACCTATTGTGCATATATTTGTGTTGGCAGGATAATCAATTTATAGACATGGTTAACCGAGCAGTGTTGAATACGCATCAGACATGATAGAGTTTGGGAAGTAAGTGTAGGTTTCTCTCTGTGACGATATGCTATGTACTTGACCTTCTGTGTAATAATGTGTGTTAATTTTATAGTTGATTTCAGTTTCAGTAATGTTTCAATATGTTTGTTGGGATTATGGAAGGGGTCAACGTTTACATTTTACTAAATACCTTGGTTTCTAAACACTTTCCAGTTTTTTGAAGAAATTTAATCTTGAACCAAGGTTGCATTGGCAGGTTTCAGTTATCAAATCCTTGATTGACCGAATTTTTTATATTATTATCCACTTATTTTAATAAATATGATGTGGTATATTTTTTCTCATATATTCAGAATTTAAATATGGAATTGTAGTCAATGTCCCATGACGCCTTGACCCAGATTTCATAGTTCTATTGTGCCCAACGCCCATAATAACTATGGTATTGGCTATTAGAAAAGCAGCTCTTGTGATGCAGAAATTTGATCCTCATCAGTAACCATGGGTGCTTAAATTGTTTTTTAAATGTACTATCTTATGAATATATCGTGACATCTAGCTGCAAAAAATAAGTTTCATTATTGTGATTTTCTTATACCGGGTGCACTTGACAGGGACTTAAAGTTGCAACCACTCGATATTTGGGTATTAGAAGCATTACTCAATTACTTGGCCCAGTGTATGAGCAATGCTCTATGAAATTCTGTTTTCATGGTTGTTCAGAGTATTAACTCATCATACAACATACAGTTTTTGTTTGTTTTACGTCTCATCTCTTGCATTCATTTTCAACTTGTGTATTATGTGGGGTGATCTTCTGGCAGATGTTGTCCTTCAGGTGCACGGAACTGATTACGCTAGGATTTTACGAGCCATATACGCATTTGCTCAAGTAATGATGCTTCATATTTCATTAATCTACTATGTTTTATTTTATTTATGTGATAATCTCATATCTCAATGAAATCATTATAGATTCTTGACCTCCAAGCTTTTAACTTCCATTAAAAATGACAATATGATTTTTCTTCTGCCTTTAATTTTTATGTTATGAGCTTATGATGTTATCGCTCCCATAAAACAGCATCTCAAATGGTGTGAGAAGGGGTCGGTGTTTCTTCGATGTTCCTACCCTATTGTTTTGTGGAAAAGACTGATATTTTATTGTCGTTGTAATGACATTAGAGGTGTTTTCGTTACTATGAATGGGTATCCATTCTTATGGACATAATTTAAAGATAACTGCTGGTTATACATAATAATCATTGAAATGTTATATTAATAGTGTTTATTTTAATTTCACGAAATGAACCATTAGTTTTTTGTAAGTTCTTGCATGCCCTTATTTTCAATTTGTTGGGTCCCAAGACTTCTTGCTGTTTTTCCTTATGTCTTCAATTCCAACCTGTAGAGACTTTTTTTTTTTTTTGAGAAATAACTTGTAGAGACTTCTTGCTACTCATTTATTTTCTTATGTACGTAGTTCCAACTTGTCGAGTTTAGGTTGAGTGTTTTTTCCCTTTTCATCTGTTGTTTTTGCAGATCTATCTAGGTTTTCGCATGCTTTGTGATTTTTTCCTCCATTTAACACGTGTGCTACCTCTTGGCCCAATGGTTTGTCAGCTCTAGGTTTTCGCATGCTTTTTAGAAACTTTACCATTATAGGATTTTCTCAAAATGTGGCATATGCTTATATCTTTCAAATCTTATTTAAGATTAACACCTGAGAAGTGGCTATAATACTATATTGCAACTAGCCTACTGGCATCGCGCCTTGCGCGGTTCCCAAAGTAACTAGTATATATATACACGTGTGTTTGGTGTTTGCATAACACTGTTTCGCGTACATCCCTATGCATGTTAGCCGCAGATTGTAAGAGAACTAAGACTAACTATAGATGATGTAGTACCATGCAAATCTAAAGACTGAACTTCTACAAATTACAAGACCTCTTAGATATAAAACACACGATGCTCCAAATATCCTGTTAAGGCCAAAGAAATGCAGAAGGAGATGTTTAGGAAACAAAGAAGTAAAATAAAATCTTAGGACAATGTTTAGCAAATAAACAAAGGCTCAATTTCTGAGTTCCAATGAATGTAAAGTTGCAGAACCAAAGTGACTCATTATTAATCAAACATAGGCTTGCTAAGAGTAGGGGACAATTCCTTGAGCCTATGTTCTTGTGGGCTTTTAACAGCTACGACCTAGTTTATACCCACCAAAAAGAAAAATCACCCCACGCACTAAAAAAACGAGGTAAATTATCAATAGAACTGCCTGTTATAACAATTCTACCGTGAAGAACAGTCAGGATTGGCCAAACAAGTGGAATTAAACCAAATGAAAATAAATGGCATCGAAATGGATGCTCATTGCATCAAGGTTCTGCAAATAGAATTCAAGACTCGGGGTTGTTCGCCAACTAAATGCCATTAAAGGGTTTGAATTGTTTCAAGATACAAATCCTGATGATCAACCCGAAGCAAATCAAGTTGATCAGATTAATTCGAACACATCAACGCAAATGAAGTCCGATGATTGACTGAAGATTGATCAAAGAATTACCGTTCAGTTTATATTCATTTAAATCAACCTGTATATATTTAAATGTTGTTAGTTTTAGTTAGTTAAAACATATTAGATTCCTACCCAAGAAGCTAGTATATAGCCGAGTAGTCCTTCATCTTCATTGTATAAGAAGTAATTCAATTTACATTTTCTGTAACTTTCTTCATAGTAACGAAATACAATTTGTTCTTCTTCAACAAAGTGTGCTGCATTTTTTTCCCTAATCTCTGTTCTTGATTCTTTATGGCGATGCAACTCGTCCCCATACTTCTAATGAAGAACTTGAATTGGAGTCTCCGCTGCTCAATCCGGCAGAAGATACAACTGTCGCCATATTACCTTCATCCAAGTGACAATCCCGGTGGCCTCATCATCGGAGAAATGTTTATCGGAGAGAATTATGTCTCTTGGTCCAAATCCGTGCAAATGGCGTTCAATATCAAAAACAAGATTTCATTTCTTGATGATTCTTTGTCATGTCCGCCTTCATCTTCGAAAGTTTCTTTCCTTGCTTGGACTAGAGCAAACAATCTTTTTATATCATGGCTTCTCAATTAAGTTTCAAAAGACATTAGACAAAGCTTACTTTATTTCATTTCAGCCCAAAAAGTTTGGACGGAATTGCATACCAGCTTTGCACACAGCGATAGTCCACTGATCTTTCAATTAGAAAAAAAGTATTAAGTTCAATGTCTCAAGGATCTCAGTCCCTCACACGTTGCTACAATTCCTTCAAGTCTATTTTGGAAGAATACGTCGGTTATCGTCCGATCTTTCGCTGCAATTGTGGTGCAATGAGTAAGTGTTCATGGCAGATTCTTGAAGCCATGTCAAACACACAACAGGGTGATAGTGTTTTGAAGTTTCTGGTCGGATTACATGACTTGTATGCAGCCATTAGAAAGTGAGATATTGATTGTTTCTCCACTTCCGTCACTCGCAAAAGTTTACTCTCTATTACTACAAGAAGAAAACCTGGGATGCTGTAAATGAGAATGGATATGGATTACTTGGAGCATTACTTGGAGCCGAACACAGGGCTTGAATAGAACGATAGCTGACGAACTTTTCATAAGAGTATCTTTCTATCTTTAGAATCTAAGAGCTAGAAGGAGAGATACTTATGGCTTAACATGCCAAAGCATGCATTTACATTACAGACAGAAATGCCATAACCTGCTAGAATAGGCCAATAAAGATTGATATGGAAATTTCCCAGCTGTGAAAGGAGTTGGTAGAGAATGACTACAGGTATCCAATTGGCTGAAACCGGCTCCGATCTTTTCTTATCTTAAGAAGAAAAGGATGACGGGCGAATGAGGAGATAGCGGCAGCCAAATCAAAGTCCTTGAGGTGATCTCTTACTTCATTGGAACGGGAACTGACACAAAACTATGGATAGATCACTGGATGAATGGCTCACCGTTGATCCACCAGCCTCTAGGTCCCACCCGGGATAGTCAAAGGACACTTCAATAACAGTCCAATATCTCGTTTGATTAACTGGCCATGATGGCAACATAGTTGTATAAGGCTTCATCTCAGCATGTCGCAAATATAGACACATTGGCTCTGTTGGTTAAAAATGCGTACAACAAAGAAAAGAAATGCCCCAAGTGTTTACATTGTGGATACAATGGTCATACCAAGGAGAAGTGTTATTAATTGATAGAATATCCACCTGGATGGAAAGGTCCTAGAGGTTCAAGATTTAAGCAAGACTCTGTTGGAGCAAAATGTTGTCTCCAGCAACTCTCATTTGGAGATCAACAGAATTTTCTCAAGAACTTTATAATCAATACTTTGCCTTCAATACATCTCAATCATGTCAAGATCGATCTAACCATTCATCTGCAACCACTCCTTATGTCGTTGCTGCTATGGTGAAAAGGTAACATCACAGATAAAGTAAATTGGTTTCTTGCAATGTACTAACATCAAGTCGTCCAAAAGCTTGGATTCTTGATACGGGAGCTACATATTATATGATCAATGACATATCCTTTTACACGAATATTTCATCCTCTATTTGAATAAATGTTCACTTCCCTAATGGAGAAATGACTCAGTCAACACATATAGGAGATGTTCAACTCACTCCTAGTCTTAAATTAGAAAATGTGTTATGTGTTTCCAGCTTTACCTTTAATTTTATCTCTGTATCTAAGATTACAATGCTTAGTCCGGTTGTTTTTCATTTTGCATCTAATCATTATTTCCTACAGGACATGACACGCAAGAGACTGATTGGTCTTGCTGAAATCCATGACGAATTATATCATCTTGTTTTGCCTGAGAATGAATCTGACGTTGCTTCAAATTCTGGAATTTGTTTGATACTAGTGATATTTGACATTAGGACATTTATCTTTCAATCGCTTAGCTTCAATTCCAGATTTGAATATCACTTGTAATAATCAGAACAAAACTCCATGTGATATATGTCAATTTTCAAGCCTCAAGTGCATTCCTTATTCTGTTAGTACATCTATCTCATTACAAGCATTCGAAATGATTCACTGTGACGTATGGGGGGCCATTCGCAGTTCCTTCTTACAATGGAAACAAGTTCTTTCTTAAAATTGTAGATGATTATTCTCGTTGTACATGAATATATCTATGAAAATGAAGTCTGAAACCAAGTTTCACCTATAACATTTTCACAATTTGGTACTTACACAGTACTAAGATAAAGGTCATTAGATCTGATAACGGATCAGAATTTATCCTTAAGGATCTCCTATAACAATGGAATCATACACCAATGTAGTTGCGTAGATAATCCCAAAATGGGAGAGTAGAAAGGAAACATCAACACCTCCTATAAGAAGTGAGGTCTCTAATGTTTCATGGTCATTTACCTTTGTGTATACTATGAAACAACACCCCCTCGAATTGTTACCTAAGAAAGCCCCTGACTATTCACACTTGAGACTTACAGGGTGTTTTAGCTATGCCTCAACCATTGTTGCTAATCGGTCGAAGTTGATCCTAGGGCAATCAAATATATCCTCATTGATTGTCCTATAGATTATAAAGGATATAAGCCTTACAAATTTCTCACATTCAGAAACGTTAAATTATATGAAAATACATTTCCTTTTTAAAAACATGACATAACTTCAATCGACATCTCAGAATTCAAAGTCATTGGATGTGTTGTTCCCTCCTGCAGATATCATCTATGATCAATTTATGTATTCAATAAATGTAAATAATCAAATTGGTCATCCTTTAGAGACTAAGATCCCTGCGACAAGTCACGGTTATATTAACGAAGCCTTGAGAAGTTCATCTTTTCGAGCTTTTTAGTAGCAAGATGCACATGAAAAACATCCATGTTCATCTTGTGGGGGTGTCAAGATACAAATCTGGATGATCAATTCCGAGTAAATAAAGTTGATCAGATTAATTCAAACACATCAACCCAAATGAAGTCCGATGATTGACTGAAGATTAATCAAAGAATTACATTCTATATTTATTTAAATCAACATGCATATATTTAAATTTAGTTAGTTAAAAAAAATTGGATTCCTAACCAAGAATATTAAGAACTTAACAAATTGGTGGGCATATACATACAAAATATGTTCTTCAAAAAATAAGTTTAATTTTTTAAAAGATATTTTTTTAAAAAAATATGTAAAAAAATACTGAAAATAAAACCAAACATTACTTAAGGTTTTTGACTAAATATGAAGATGTTTTTTTCTCTTTATTCATTAAAAAATGACCAAATTTTTTGACCCACCATCCAACAAGTAAGTTCCTTGATCAAATTAAATTTGTGCTCTAATTAAGGTTGGACTAGTTGTTGACTTTTCGACTCCAACGTGGCATACTTCTTATTACATACTTTTCAAAATAAAATCCAAATTTCATTTCTACCAAAGAGGGCCAATTTATATACGCACGAGCGCTTGAATTGTTCCCAAGCTGACACCGAAAATTATTTGCTATTGGAATATGTTTTTGACTCTATTACTTCAGAATGATTTTTTTATCAGTTTTTGCACAAGTTTTTTTCCTTCATATCCTCACCTAATTTTATTTTTTTTCGAATTATAAATTAGATTTCAAACTAATAAATTATTGAAATATTCATTTTAATCTCAAAGATCAACGTAGTTATAGCCAGAGGCATGTAAATTTGAGTCAAAGCTCTTGAAATTTAAGAACAAAATTTGAATTGATAACTTACTTGGAAAAATCTTTGATTTTATATAATCGCCATACAATTATACAAAATGAATATTCTCCATTCGATAAAGGAAGTCTAAGATAAGTACAAAATAACAATTACTTTGCATCATTTAATAAAACGGTTTTTATGGTCTTCTGTGTATTACATTATTTTAAAATATCAAGAGTTGCCAAGACCCTTAAATCCAAAGTGGCACATGTTCCTTTAAAAAGATTGGAAGATCTCATGTTCGAGACTTATCTTTCCCCTCCCCCCCACCCTTACATGAAAATGTAATGAAAAAAAAAATTACATGCAATTGGATTTTAGTCATTTATGAGTCTAATTAGAAAATAAGTGGAGTATTAATTTTGAGCAACATGTTCAGATTTTCCTTGTAGTTGTTGTATCAATATCTGAGGATTTAATACACAGTTGCCAGCGGGGAATTAGCTGCACTTTAATGTATTTGACCAATCATTGATACTCTATGATGCAAGGATACTGATACGGCGACACGGACATAGTGGTATAGATTATCAAAATTTACTGGATATGACACGACTAGTACATACAAATATATTTTTATATTTTTATACACGTACTATATTATAAAATATTAAAATTCACATTTTATAAATTTTAAAACCATGTAAAAACAACAAAAAATATTCTTACCAAATTCAAGAAGCGTTTAAATAAATGCATTTCACTAGAATCATCACATATACTAACATTAAATGCATAGTACTTCAATATAATACCAAATATATTCCTACCAAATTCAATAAATAAATGAATGTCATTAAATTATTATATTATCAATGATATCAACATCAAATGCATAGTACTTCAATTACATAAAGTTTAATAAACACGTCCAAATTTTATTTTGGTCAAAAACTTTTTAAAATTTTACAATTAATCCCTAAAAGTATCATTTCCTTGTCGGATGCGTCCCTCAGAATTGTATGGCAGCCCTCTCGAAAATATCCGACACTGATGTCCGAATTAATTTTCATTTTTAAATTAAAAACACGCCAAGTGGCGTGCCCGATACGTGTCTGAGGGGTGCTAGACATGTCTGAAACTGCACCAATTGATTTTCAGTAGTGTACGTGCATCATAGTTGATATTTCAAATTAGGAGGGTAAGTCGAGTTGAATTGGTTATACTTCAGCCCTCAAAATCTAATTTGATTCTTTTATTCAAAGCGTGCAATCTCATTAAATGTTAAAAATATATGATCGATATTTTTAATTATACTTAGAGATATTACTGTTTTCTATATTTTCATGCATATATATAACATTATGATTAGTGGTATAACATTTTAGTACAAATATATATATCAGGTCATGAAGGTCATCATTCTAGTCACAAAGGTGACTTATTTATGTTACTAATTTAAACAAAAAAAAATCTAAATTATACATTTTTTTAAAAAAAACCAGTCATAAAATTTAAATTACAGAGCACATTTCTGATCATGTTCAGATAGATTGAATAATAAGTGGATAATCACCTTAATTAATCTCGAAAATGAACACACTAAATTAGTGAGATAATAGTATTAAATTTTTTTGAAAAGGTGATGATGAACGATAAATGCCAATCTAATAGTTATTCAATTACATTGATGTTGTCCCTAAGAGCCCTTAAGTTCAATCCAGTCCTGCACATAAAATTCGCATAGTTATGAATTGAACACTATTAATCCCCGACCAAGAATGAATGTCAAGAGCCATTTGAACACTGAGATTACAGAATGAACACAACCACATAAATATTTATGAACTCGATTAAATAAACAGAAACTTGCGATGAACATTCAAGTTGACAACATATTTTTTAGGCACTCAATGATCGACACACAAAAAAGAGATCATACACAATAACATCGATGAAATGACACAAAAGAAACAAGCACACAACACAAGAGTTTTGTTATGAAATCTTGATCCTAATTGCACTACATAACAACAAAGAATGGTTTATACAATTTTCGTAGAAACAAAATGCACAATAATGTTCTTTTGTCAATGTCGCAAATCTGATTCAATTCTGTAAATCATTCAAGACATAATATATGCTATTGTCCAAGGAGTGATTTCATATTCTTTTCAAGTCTTGCACACAGATGAATTACACAGCAAGATTAACATTATCTCATTAAAACCAATTCAATTCAATCAAGTGCCCTATACTTTATCCTTGGATGATATCTAATTGCCGTAAACAGAATTGTACAATATACTATCAAATTGAATTAATAACTCATGCATACAACAATCACCAATCACAACAGAATATGAAAATAAGAGTAGTGGTTAGGTCAAGAACGCCTACTCCCATAGGGAGCACCATTTCATTGATCATCATTGAGTTACAAGTAATACAAGTATTCAAGAATTCGCTCTCATATTAACTTCTATTGATTACAATGAATGCACAATAGAATTCTTCCTTTTACTCTCTGTATTTCCTCTCAGTAGCTCTCGAAAAGATCCTTCTAATTTGTTGGTTGAATGTGAATGAGAAGTTTTACTTTACTTTCTGATGTGTATCAATTTTCCTTTTATATTGACTTGTAATGGTAACCTTCTTAATAGGTTATCGGTCCACAAGACTGCAATATATACTCCAATTGTTCAACCAACTTCTAACTGTCACAATCTTGATCAAGGGCTCAAAAGTAATTCCCGAGAGTGCATGATCAACTGGTATTGGACTAGACGATAAAAGAGTAACAAATCTCCACCATGTATATCATGCAATCCTTCACAATGGTGCCCCCGTTTTTGCCTTGTACTGAGGCTCCAAGTTATTGGTTCCTTTAACTAGTTTCATACCATAACCTAAAAAATAGAGGACAATAGCTTGGTGTCCTAATTTCTCAAATTGTATCAAGTTCCTCTATGAGAATGAATCATCACTGAATTCAACACCTTTTTCAGAATAACCAAGTTCACCAACTCTCACAACATGAACCATAGATGAAGCACGATATTCTGCATTTGAATGCTCATGTCCTGCTTGTTGTCTATTGATTCTTCTCCAGATTTGCCTTTGTTTTCTTCTAACTGGTTGATAGTAGCCTTGCATTTCTTTTTCAATTCCACTACCATATCCACGTAATACATCCATCGATGACTCCACCTTACTTCTGTACCACCATCAAAACCAGCAGAATGTCCCTTTGTTTTTCCACTCATGATCACCGTCGAGCCTTTTGTTGACTATTATGGTGCCTTTTTCAGATCTGAAAGAGCAGCTATGACGGTCTAAAGTGCCTAAAGAAATCATATTTCTATTAAGTTCAGGGATATATCATACACCTCCAAGGAGTACATGTGAGCAAGTGCTGATTTCCAATCTGACAATCCCAACACCTTCCACCTTGCAAGTCTAGTTGTTGCCCAAGAATACTTGCTCACCTTCTGTTGATTTGAGAGATTCAAGCCAGCATTTATTAGGAGTCATGTGGAACGTGCATCCACTATCCAAAACCGAATCACAACCGGCTTCCCTCTTAGTTGACGTCACGTACACCACTTCTGCACCATCAAAGTCATCATGAACCACAGATGCATCACCTTGTTCTTTCTTTCTCAAGTTCTTTCTTAAGGTCGGGATAATTCCTTTTGTAATTACCTTCCTTGTGACAGTAAAACTACTTCACATTCTAATTTTCTACTTAGGTTTTCCTCTGTTTTTACCACATATTTCACATTTTCCTGTTTTTTCTTTCGAAAAAAGACCAGCACATGTGTCTTTAATCTCATTGCCCATTTTTTTCTTCTGTTTCCTTAGATTTTTAAAGCTCTTCGTATATGATCCATTGATAGAGACTCCTTAGCATACTCATAGTATCCACAAAGCCAGGGTATGATTTTGGAAGTGGCTTATCCTCATCTTCAATCTTGATGCTTATATATTCTAAATCAAGAAGGATTTTATTGTAGTCATTAAGATTCTCACTTAAGGATCTAGACTCAACCATCTTAAACCCAAACAGTTTTCCTTTCAAATACACCATATATTGTAGAGACTTAGTCATGTAAAGGGATTCTAGTTTAGCCCATAAACCTGATGCCGTATCTTCGGATGCTACCTATTGTAGAACTTATCAAGGTGAAGTGTCAAGGTGCTAAATGAAAGCTCCATCACATCATTCTTTTGTTCAGGTGTTAAATATCCTGGAAGTGATTCAAAGCCTTTGCAACTTTCTGCTGATCTAGAATCGCATACATCCTTCGCCGCCATAGTTCTAAATCACCTTTGCCATCAAACCGTGCAACTTCTATCTTTCCAATCATTGGTCTTGGTCAAGACTCAGTCAAGAAAACAAGAAACATAATCGTGGATGCGTTTCCCACAGACATTGACAGTTGTTATGAAATCTTGATCCTAATTGCACTACATAACAACGATAGAAATATTCTCCAGTACCAAGAATGGTTTATACAATTTTCGTAGCAACAAAATAACACAACAATGTTCTTTTGTCAATGCCGCAAAACTGATTCAATTCCATAAATCATTCACCCCGTAATATATGCTACTGCCCAAGAAGTGGCAAGATTGTAAACCATTATCTCATTAAAACCAATCCAATTCAATCAAGTGCCATATATTTTTATCCTTGGATGATATCTAATTGCCGTAAACAGGATTGTACAATATACTATCAAATTGAATTAATAACTCATGCATACAACAATCACCAATCACAACAGAATATGAAAATAAGAGTAGTGGTTCGGTCAAGAACGCCTACTTCCATGGGGAGCACCATTTCATTGATCATCATTGAGTTCAAGTAATACAGGTATTCAAGAATTCACTCTCATATTCACTTCTATTGATTACAATGAATACACACTAGAATTCTTCCTTTTACTCTCTGTATTTCCTCTCAGTAGCTCTCGAAAAGGATCATTCTAATTTTGTTGGTTGGATGTGAATGAAAAGCTCTACTTTCTGTGTGCATCAATTTCCCTTTTATATTGACTTGTAATGGTAACCTTCTTAGTAGGTTATCGGTCCACAAGCCTGCAATATATACTCCAATTGGTCAACCAACTTCTAACTGTCACAATCTTGATCAAGGGCTCAGAAGTAATTCCCGAGAGCGCATGATCAACTAGTATTGGATTAGACGATAAAAGACTAACAATCTCCACTATGTCTCTCGTGCAATCCTTCACAATGGTGCCCCAATTTTTGCCTTGTACGAAGGCTCAAAGTTACTGGTTCCTTTAACTAGTTTCATACCATAACCTAAAAAATAGAGGGCAATAGTTTGGTGGCATTATTTCTCAAATCATCACTGAATTCAACACCTTTTCAGAATAACCAAGTTCACCAACTCTCACAACAGGAACCACAGATGAGGCACAACATTCTGCATTTGAATGCTCATGTCCTGCTTGTTGTCTATTGATTCTCCTCCAGATTTGCCTTTGTTTTCTTCTAACTGGTTGATAGTAGCCTTGAATTTCTTTTTCAATTCCACTATCATATCCACGTATTACATCCATCGATGACTCCACATTACTTCTGTACCACCATCAAAACCAGCAGAATGTCCCTTTGTTTTTCCACTCAAGATCACCATCGGGCCTTTTGTTGATTGTTATGGTGCCTTTTCAGGTCTGAAAGAGCAGCCATGAAGTCTAAAGTGCCTAAAGAAATCATATTTCTATTAAGTTCAGGGATATATCGTACACCTCCAAGGAGTACATGTGAGCAAGTGTTGATTTCCAATCTGACAATCCCAACACCTTCCACCTTGCAAGTCTAGTTGTTGCCCAAGAATACTTGCTGACCTTCTGTTGATTTGAACGATTCAAGCCAACATTTATTAGGAGTCATGTGGAACGTGCATCCACTATCCAAAACCCAATCACAATCGGCTTCCCTCTTAGTTGATGTCACGTACACCACTTCTGCACCATCAAAGTCATCATGAACCACAAATGCATCACCTTGTTCTTTATTTCTCAAGTTCTTTCTTAAGGTCGGGACAATTCCTTTTGTAATTACCTTCCTTGTGACAGTAAAACTACTTCACATTCTAATTTTCGACTTAAGTTTTCCTCTATTTTTACCACCTATTTCACATTTTCCTGTTTTTTCTTTCGAAAAAAGACCAGCACATGTGTCTTTCATCTCATTGCCCATTTTTTTTCTTCTGTTTCCTTAGATTTTTAAAGCTCTTCATATATGATCCATAGATAAAGACTCCTTAGCATACTCATAGTATCCACAAAGCCAGAGTATGATTTTGGAAGTGGCTTATCCTCATCTTCAATCTTGATGCTTATATATTCTAAATCAAGAAGGATTTTATTGTAGTCATTAAGATTCTCACTTAAGGATCTAGACTCAACCATCTTAAACCCAAACAGTTTTCCTTTCAAATACACCATATATTGTAGAGACTTAGTCATGTAAAGGGATTCTAGTTTAGCCCATAAACCTGATGCCGTATCTTCGGATGCTACCTATCGTAGAACTTATCTAGGTGAAGTGTCAAGGTGCTAAATGAAAGCTCCATCACATCATTCTTTTGTTCAGGTGTTAAATATCCTGGAAGTGATTCAAAGCCTTTGCAACTTTCTGCTGATCTAGAATCGCATACATCCTTCGCCGCCATAGTTCTAAATCACCTTTGCCATCAAACCGTGCAACTTCTATCTTTCCAATCATTGGTCTTGGTCAAGACTCAGTCAAGAAAACAAGAAACATAATCGTGGATACGTTTCCCACAGACATTGACAGTTGTTATGAAATCTTGATCCTAATTGCACTACATAACAACGATAGAAATATTCTCCAGTACCAAGAATGGTTTATACAATTTTCGTAGCAACAAAATAGCACAACAATGTTCTTTTGTCAATGCCGCAAAACTGATTCAATTCCATAAATCATTCACCCCGTAATATATGCTACTGCCCAAGAAGTGGCAAGATTGTAAACCATTATCTCATTAAAACCAATCCAATTCAATCAAGTGCCATATATTTTTATCCTTGGATGATATCTAATTGCCGTAAACAGGATTGTACAATATACTATCAAATTGAATTAATAACTCATGCATACAACAATCACCAATCACAACAGAATATGAAAATAAGAGTAGTGGTTCGGTCAAGAACGCCTACTTCCATGGGGAGCACCATTTCATTGATCATCATTGAGTTCAAGTAATACAGGTATTCAAGAATTCACTCTCATATTCACTTCTATTGATTACAATGAATACACACTAGAATTCTTCCTTTTACTCTCTGTATTTCCTCTCAGTAGCTCTCGAAAAGGATCATTCTAATTTTGTTGGTTGGATGTGAATGAAAAGCTCTACTTTCTGATGTGCATCAATTTCCCTTTTATATTGACTTGTAATGGTAACCTTCTTAGTAGGTTATCGGTCCACAAGCCTGCAATATATACTCCAATTGGTCAACCAACTTCTAACTGTCACAATCTTGATCAAGGGCTCAAAATTAATTCCCGAGAGCGCATGATCAACTAGTATTGGATTAGACGATAAAAGACTAACAATCTCCACTATGTCTCTCGTGCAATCCTTCACAATGGTGCCCCAATTTTTGCCTTGTACGAAGGCTCAAAGTTACTGGTTCCTTTAACTAGTTTCATACCATAACCTAAAAAATAGAGGGCAATAGTTTGGTGGCATTATTTCTCAAATCATCACTGAATTCAACACCTTTTCAGAATAACCAAGTTCACCAACTCTCACAACAGGAACCACAGATGAGGCACAACATTCTGCATTTGAATGCTCATGTCCTGCTTGTTGTCTATTGATTCTCCTCCAGATTTGCCTTTGTTTTCTTCTAACTGGTTGATAGTAGCCTTGCATTTCTTTTTCAATTCCACTATCATATCCACGTATTACATCCATCGATGACTCCACATTACTTCTGTACCACCATCAAAACCAGCAGAATGTCCCTTTGTTTTTCCACTAAGATCACCATCGGGCCTTTTGTTGATTGTTATGGTGCCTTTTTCAGGTCTGAAAGAGCAGCCATGAAGTCTAAAGTGCCTAAAGAAATCATATTTCTATTAAGTTCAGGGATATATCGTACACCTCCAAGGAGTACATGTGAGCAAGTGTTGATTTCCAATCTCACAATCCCAACACCTTCCACCTTGCAAGTCTAGTTGTTGCCCAAGAATACTTGCTGACCTTCTGTTGATTTGAACGATTCAAGCCAGCATTTATTAGGAGTCATGTGGAACGTGCATCCACTATCCAAAACCCAATCACAATCGGCTTCCCTCTTAGTTGATGTCACGTACACCACTTCTGCACCATCAAAGTCATCATGAACCACAAATGCATCACCTTGTTCTTTATTTCTCAAGTTCTTTCTTAAGGTCGGGACAATTCCTTTTGTAATTACCTTCCTTGTGACAGTAAAACTACTTCACATTCTAATTTTCGACTTAAGTTTTCCTCTATTTTTACCACATATTTCACATTTTCCTGTTTTTTCTTTCGAAAAAAGACCAGCACATGTGTCTTTAATCTCATTGTCCATTTTTTTTCTTCTGTTTCCTTAGATTTTTAAAGCTCTTCATATATGATCCATTGATAAAGACTCCTTAGCATACTCATAGTATCCACAAAGTCAGAGTATGATTTTGGAAGTGGCTTATCCTCATCTTCAATCTTGATGCTTATATATTCTAAATCAAGAAGGATTTTATTGTAGTCATTAAGATTCTCACTTAAGGATCTAGACTCAACCATCTTAAACCCAAACAGTTTTCCTTTCAAATACACCATATATTGTAGAGACATAGTCATGTAAAGGGATTCTAATTTAGCCCATAAACCTGATGCCGTATCTTCGAATGCTACCTGTCGTAGAACTTATCATCTAGGTGAAGTGTCAAGGTGCTAAATGAAAGCTCCATCACATCATTCTTTTGTTCAGGTGTTAAAGATTCTGGAAGTGATTCAAAGCCTTTGCAACTTTCTCCTGAACTAGAATCGCATACATCCTTCACCGCCATAGTTCTAAATCACCTTTGCCATCAAACCGTGCAACTTCTATCTTTCCAATCATTGGTCTTGGTCAAGACTCAGTCAAGAAAACAAGAAACATAATCGTGGATACGTTTCCCACGGACATTGACAGTTGTTATGAAATCTTGATCCTAATTGCACTACATAACAACGATAGAAATATTCTCCAGTACCAAGAATGGTTTATACAATTTTCGCAACAACAAAATAGCACAACAATGTTCTTTTGTCAATGCCGCAAAACTGATTCAATTCCGTAAATCATTCACCGCGTAATATATGCTACTGTCCAAGAAGTGGCAAGATTGTAAACCATTATCTCATTAAAACCAATCCAATTCAATCAAGTGCCATATACTTTTATCCTTGGATGATATCTAATTGTCGTAAACAGGATTGTACAATATACTATCAAATTGAATTAATAACTCATGCATACAATAATCACCAATCACAACATAATATGAAAATAAGAGTAGTGGTTCGGTCAAGAACGCCTACTTCCATGGGGAGCACCATTTCATTGATCATCATTGAGTTCAAGTAATACAGGTATTCAAGAATTCACTCTCATATTCACTTCTATTAATTACAATGAATACATAGAATTCTTCCTTTTACTCTCTGTATTTCCTCTCAGTAGCTCTCGAAAAGGATCCTTCTAATTTTGTTGGTTGGATGTGAATGAAAAGCTTTACATTCTGATGTGCATCAATTTCCCTTTTATATTGTCTTGTAATGGTAACCTTCTTAGTAGGTTATCGGTCCACAAGCCTGCAATATATACTCCAATTGTTCAACCAACTTCTAACTGTCACAATCTTGATCAAGGGCTCAAAAGTAATTCCCGAGAGTGCATGATCAACTGGTATTGGATTAGACGATAAAAGACTAACAATCTCCATTATGTCTCTCATGCAATCCTTCACAATGGTGCCCCCATTTTTGCCTTGTGCAAAGGATCAAAGTTACTGGTTTCTTTGACTAGTTTCATACCATAACCTAAAAATAGAGGACAATAGTTTGATGGCCTTATTTCTCAAATCATCACTGAATTCAACACCTTTTCAGAATAACCAAGTTCACCAACTCTCACAACGGGAACCACAGATGAGGCACAACATTCTGCATTTGAATGCTCATGTCCTGCTTGTTGTCTATTGATTCTCCTCCAGATTTGCCTTTGTTTTCTTCTGTAAGGACCCTAGTTCTTTAAGTGCGGATTAAAGGCATAAATAGAGCTAACATACATAAACAGAGTATAAAAATTGTGTTGATGCCTTGAGCGGTTATGATTACAGGCCAAAATAAAATTTTCAAAAGGGATTAATTACATTCCCAACCAATTGAATGTTAATCCTATAGCTCTACACTACTCCTAGAGTAGAGACTATACAAAAGAATCAAGCATGCTATGCCAAAAACACTCCTCACTAGCTCACCTCATCAACCCGCCTTAGCCCGTCCGCCAAAAGTACCTACAGGAACAACCCCAAAACCATGAGCATGGATATAAATCATATTCACAATAATATGATTGTAATTCAAATGCATAAACCGTAAATACGATTCACTTCCTGTATTTAATGCATTTAAAAGCTCTCTTGGTTGTCCCTGTACCACAATCATAATCAATAGATTACAATACCAGTAATGTATGTCATGACATGCACTCATTCCATGTATACCAATGGCCATTTCCAGTCTTATTATATCAGTGGCATAATACCCCTTGCGTTTACATGACATCGGCATTGATACCCCTCGCTTCGACATATTAGCGGCATAATATCCCTCGCAATAGTAATATGACAGCGGCATGATCCTTCGCTTCGACATATTTGCGATCATCGCTATAATATGACAGTGGCAAGTATTCTATCATCGCTTCGACATGAAGGCGGCAAGTATTCTTCATCACTGGAATATAATCTCAACTCGCAATCACATGCACCAATGCATCCAATATACACATGCAACCATAATGCATATCCAAACCATGTACGCAACCATAATGCATAACTAAGACCATGTATGCAACCATAATGCATAACAAATTCAAAGCGTAATAAATACGTTTTACCCTCCGATGCCCGTACGTCTCACTACGTACCTTAGTTCCAAAATGTGGTGTGTGGTGGACTTTATCTCCTAGGCTGTGTCACCACCTGGGATGGTTCTACACATTCACACAAACCAATATTAGGAGCCAATAATAGTCCAATACCAAAAATCCCACAAAAATAATCAAAAACACACATTTTGGTGTCTCGCGATCGATCGCCATCAAGCCCCGATCGATCGCGAGACCACACTGCCAAAGCCAACAAAAATTTCCAATCCGCGATCGATCGCCGAGTTTGTGCCGATCGATCGCGGAAGCTTACTGGCGCCTCCCCTGGTGCTCGCGATCGATCGGGAGAATGTCCCGATCGATCGCGGAAACCTGTACTCGCGATTTTCGGACATTATTCACATTTCTTCTTCCCCAATCCAAACCAATTCAAATACCAATAAACCAACAATACCAAAACACCATAAAACTTCAATACACACTTCAATACTACCAAAAATCCAACCCCAACAAAAATAACACCAACCCAAACAAACCCATTTTAAAACAACAAATACCATTTCAAAACCAGCACAAACACCATTAAAACATCAAGGAGGGTTCCATACCTCTTATGGACTCTAAATCTCACAATAAATCCCACAAACCAAGCTTTTGTGAAGATTCCTCCTTCCTCCTTTAGCCAAAAACGAAAATGGGTTTTGGGATAGGGTTTGGTGGAGTGATTTGGGGATTGTTAAAGTGATGGTAAAGTGGGGGTAGTGGGGTTAAAAGGTGGGTTAATTAAAATTGTACCCCAACAATTAGCATGATGTATTAAAACATCCCAACATGATATTTTAAAAGCATTTTACCAAAATGCACCAAAATCTCAATTAAATCCATGCTTTACCAAATAATTATCAACCACCATAATTCAACCATGATAACCCCCAATTTCCCAACATGCATAACATGCACCCTGAAATGCACCACCGGGTCACGCCTACCATGTGACTAAGCATTTCACCAAGATAATTAATTCTAACACATAATTTAATTATCACCAAAAATAATCACACAACATAATTAATGCCCAAATTGCAATTAATTATTTCGGGGATATCACATCTTCTAACTGGTTGATAGTAGCCTTGCATTTCTTTTTCAAATCCTCTATCATATCCACGTAATACATCCATCGATGACTCCACATTACTTCTGTACTACCATCAAAACCAGCAGAATGTCCCTTTGTTTTTCCACTCAAGATCACCGTCGGGCCTTTTGTTGATTGTTATGGTGCATTTTTCAGGTCTGAAAGAGCAGCCAATGAAGTCTAAAATGCCTAAAGAAATCATATTTCTATTAAGTTCAGGGATATATCGTACACCTCCAAGGAGTACATGTGAGCAAGTGTTGATTTCCAATCTGACAATCCCAACTCCTTCCACCTTGCAAGTCTAGTTGTTGCCCAATAATACTTGCTGACCTTTTGTTGATTTGAACGATTCAAGCCAGCATTATTAGGAGTCTGTGGAACGTGCATCCACTATCCAAAACCCAATCACAACCGGCTTCCCTCTTAGTTGATGTCACGTACATCACTTCTGCACCATCAAAATCATCATGAACCACAACTGCATCACCTTGTTCTTTCGGTTTCTCAAGTTCTTTCTTAAGGTCGGGACAATTCCTTTTGTAATGACTTTCCTTGTGACAGTAAAACTACTTCACATTCTAATTTTCGACTTAGGTTTTCCTCTGTTTTTACCACATACTTCACATTTTCCTGTTTTTTTCTTTCGAAAAAAGAACAGTGCATGTGTCTTTAATCTAATTGTCCATTTTTTCTTTTGTTTCCTTAAATTTTTAAAGCTCTTTTATATGATCCATTGATAGAGACTCCTTAGCCTACTCATAGTATCCACAAAGCCGGAGTATGATTTTGGAAGTGGCTTATCATCATCTTCAATCTTGATGCTTATATATTCTAAATCAAGAAGGATTTTATTGTAGTCATTAAGATTCTCACTTAAGGATCTAGACTCAACCATCTTAAACCCAAACAGTTTCCCTTTCAAATACACCATATATTATAGAGACTTAGTCATGTAAAGGGATTCTAGTTTGGCCATAAACTTGATGTCGTATCTTCGGATGCTACCTATCGTAGAATTTTATCATCTAGGTGAAGTGTCAATGTGCTAAATGCAAGCTCCATCACATCATTCTTTTGTTCAGGTGTTAAAGACTCTGGAAGTGATTTAACCCCGCACCAAGCCTTTGCAACTTTTTGCTGAACTAGAATTGCATACATCATTCGTCGACATAGTTCTAAATCACATTTGCTATCAAACCGTGCAACTTCTATCTTTCCAGTCATTGGTCTTGATCAAGACTCAGTCAAGAAAACAAGAAACATAATCGTGGATACGTTTCCTATATGGACGTTGCCAGTTGTTATAAAATCTTGATCCTAATTGCACTACATAACAACGATGGAAATATTCTCCAGTATCAAGAATGGTTTATACAATTTTTGCAGCAACAAAATAGTACAACAATGTTCTTTTGTCAATGCCGCAAAACTAATTCAATTCCGTAAATCATTCACGACGTAATATATGCTACTGCCCAAGAAGTAATTTCAGATTCTTTTCAAGTCTTGCAAACAGAAGAATTATACAGCAAGATTGTAAACCATTATCTCATTAAAACCAATCCAATTCAATCTAGTGCCCTATACTTTTATCCTTGGATGATATCTAATTGTCGTAAACAGTATTGTACAATATATGATTAATTGAATTAATAACTCATGTACACAACAATCAACAATCACAACATAAATATGGTAATAAGAATAAATAAACAAATACGACACCGATTTACGTGGTTCGGTCAAGAAAAGATGATATCTAATTGTCGTAAACAGGATTGTACAATATAAGAGGATATATAGAGAATAAAGGGAAGAATTCTAGTGTGTATTCATTGTAATCAATAGAAGTGAATATGAGAGTAAATTCTTGAATACATGTATTATTTGTAACTCAATGATGATCAATGAAATGGTGCTCCCCGTCGAAGTAGGCTTTCTTGGAAGGTCTCAACAAGGGAGGAAAGTCTATATGTTCTTTTTGAATCATCTTTTCATACGTTTATGTTACTATATGTGCTTCCTCAAAGAACTCCAAAAGAGTTTCTGTCGTTTCTTGATTCCAAGAAAGCTACTGCGCTTTCTTACTTCTTCAGAGACTGCTTGCACCTTTTTTTTTCTACAGAAAACGTTCACGCCCATCTCAATCTGAAATTCATTGGTCTAACCATTCCGATAAAATTATCTTACTTCTCATTGTCGTGGTCTTGTTCCCACAAACGACATCACTTGATACATCATCACACAATGAAATATTCCACGTTTAGCATCAAAAAAATCCATTTCATTCTTGTTCTTTGACAAGATATCTATCTAGCATTCTTACCTTTGTCTAAAGTTTCTACCCCGGCAATTTCCTTATGTTGGAAGACCAGGATACTAGCTACCATAACATTCAACTCAATTTCTCTACCATAAAATTCAATCTTATCCCCTGTTTCCTGGAAATTATAACAAAGAATAAATCAGACGTTGCTTTAAATTCTCATGCACTAAACCAGATTAAAGATTTTGGGCAGAATTTAATTTTTTAGAAATATCATATAAATTATCTTCATTTAAAAAAAAATTGATTCCTTTTGCTCCTCCCATCGGTAACTAAATATTAAAATACAACACTTTTAGATAAAAAAAATATATAAACTAACATACATACCATTTTAGACCGGTCATACTAAGCTGGTCTATAAATATAGCATAAATCTGGTACATACAAGTATTTCTCTCCCATCGATGGATCTTGTGGAGAACCGACAATTAAATGTTAAAAGTCTCAGTCCTACCATTATTCAACATATCGCTAAAAAAATGCTTGCCAACATTCACATTCTGTAGAAAATAGGTAATGATGAACTCAGACAATTGACAATGGAATTGATGATTAATTTGGGGTGGCAAATTGTTTCACAAATTAGGGAATATTTAAAAGAACAAGAAACTGAACTTAATTCCTCTAAAATTAGTTAAACGTGTATACACAAATTGATCACATTTTAATTAAGATGCACACATACAACCCACCTAGCTAGCTATTTTAACTAATTGTTAGTTTAATAATTGACATTTACTGAATGTTACTCGGTTTTGCTGTCCTTAATGATTTTTATTACAAAAAACCATTCTCTAATCAGACTTCTTCTATGCTAGCCCTATGAGATAGTGTCTCATGTGGTAGATCAATGACTCAAATTGATCCAAAACATACTCCAAATGTTGGGTCAAAAAACCTCTGTCATAGATCTACCTAATGGATACTGCCCTATGAGACTCTGCTAATCATTCAAAACTATCTGTTGTTTCTTTTTCATTTTCAAATCTACCAATATAATTATTTTTAACTCAAATTTTTATCTCTTGTTTTCCGAAAAGGAAAAAAGTTAATGTTATATTGTATTATTGCACGATTTAAAATCAGTTTCAATTTTTAACTGCCTACATAATTTTAAAAATCATTTATCCGATAAAAAATTACATGGTTTAACCACTATAATAATTTTGTTTTTTTTATAAAAAAAAAACCACATTTATCTCGAGTATGAATCTTGTGCATGTTGATTGGAATCAAATTACGTTTTCACATTAAATTTAATTATATAAAAAAATATCTCATATGCTAGCAACAATTTTAAATAGAGCATGAAGTTAATAAACATAATTTTGGAATTAAGGATATGATGAGCAGTGGCGAGGGAGAGGATTGCGTGCGTGGCGGATCACTTTTGTAATTTCTATGAGACTATAGCTGTAAAAAAAATTTTAACTAAATTATGTGGTACTATATTTTTTTAACGGAATTATGTAATTTCTATGAGACTATATTTGGAAAATAATTTTTTTGTAAGGTCGCTTTGGTGAAAAATAAAAATTCATGTGGTACTATATTTGTTTAGTTTTAAAAGTTTGGAACTATTATTGAAACGATCATTATTTAATGATTTGTAAATTTATTGTTAGTGGATTAAAATAACTATGATAAATAAAATAGTAGTTATATTCTAAGAATATTATTTAAAAATATAAAGTTTGAAGTAAATAGTTTGATTATTAATTTTGTATTTGACGCAGAAATTATGTTATCTTGTTGAAAAAATTGTAGCAAAATAGTGCATTAAGTCAGGTATAGGGGTGGATATCGGGCAGGTCAGATACCCAAAATTTTGGGTGACATTTTTTACTTCCCAAAACTTTCAGGTACCCGACTTTAGGTACCCAAAATTTGATATATATATCAAATTTAATATATATTTTTCATAGTATATTAAAAATAGTTAATATATATTTTTAAAAGAATGAATTATTCATCCAAGCAAGTCAGGTAAATTTGAAATTATAATTTTAAATTTTAAATTTCTCAATCCAAACACATCATCAAATCATCCAATTCAACTAAATTCTTGGTCCAATCTCATTTTTAACACTTTCTTTATATTGATTTTTTTTTACCATTCAAACAATAGACTTCAAATTAATTCATGTTTATCCTTCATTCTACACATGATAATCAAAAATAATCTAGGTCTTCAAAATAATTCAAAGCCGCCTAAATATTTTCCAAATCGGAATCCCAGCTTTGGAATCTGATTCTTAATTTAATGTGGGGTTTTTTTTTTTTTTTTGAAGTGTTCTTCGTATGAAGCTTCTTTCACAGCAGTCTACTTATTTGAAGAATTATAAACGACCCTTTTAATTCCCAACTATATATACCTTAGTTCTCCCACCCTTAAAAACATAGTACTCAAACAAGAAAACATCTGACTAGTTGTTTTAAATATTTGCCATAAATCCACTCGTTCTTTCATTTTTGTTCAATTATTATTTCATTTGTATAGTTATATCTAACTTTGCAAATTGAGATTTTCTTGGACTCAAAACAATGGAACATATGTCAAGTAATCAAGAACGGATTTTATCCAAGATTGCAACTAGCGACGGACATGGCGAAAACTCGGCGTTTTTTGACGGATGGAAGGCTTATGACCTTGATCCATATCATCCCACAAAAAATCCAAATGGTGTCATTCAAATGGGATTGGCAGAAAACCAGGTACTATACTAAAAATATACAGAAAAGAAAAACTTTTTCACAGTTTCTGCAAAAATATAATGACATGAAGTTTTTAACTTGGTTTCTTTTGTAATCTCTTGCAGCTTTCGTTTGATTTAATCCGAGAATGGATTAAGAAAAATCCAAAGGTCTCCATTTGCACCGCAGAAGGCGCAAATGAGTTCAAGGACATCGCGATTTTTCAAGATTATCACGGCCTACCAGAATTCAGAAATGTACTAAACCTTAAGCCATTTAATTTTTACTTTTTATTTTTTTGATAGAAATGGATTCTGATGTTAATTTAAATATATGATCATCAGGCTGTTGCAAGATTCATGGAGAAAGTTAGAGGAAAACGAGTCCGATTCGATCCGGACCGTATAGTGATGAGTGGAGGTGCAACTGGAGCACAAGAAACACTGGCCTTCTGTTTGGCTGATCCTGGTGATGCATTGTTGGTTCCAACACCTTATTATCCAGGGTAAGAATTTCAGTCGTCCCTAAATCAAAATCCTGGTTCTATCCGCCCTGGATTTCTTTATAAGATCCCATCTCACATCAAATTATTGTGCATATAATAATTTAATAGGACTACGTAATGAACTCCAAATCATCTCACAGTTCTCTGTATACATTACTATCATGCAGAAACGATCGAGATTTAACATGGCGAACAGGGATACAGCTCTTACCAGTTATCTGCAACAGCTCGAACGATTTCAAGATCACACGCCACGCTTTAGAATCTGCCTACAAGAAAGCTCAAGAATCAAACATCAGAGTAAAGGGCTTGCTTCTAAATAATCCATCAAATCCACTAGGCACGGTTCTTGACAAGGAAAGTCTATCAGACTCATTGAACTTCATAACCGAGAAGCAAATCCACTTAATCTGCGATGAAATATACTCCGCAACGGTCTTCAGCCAGCCCAGTTTCATCAGCATTGCTGAAATGGTTCAAGAAAACATGGAAAAATGCAACCTAGACCTAATTCACATTGTCTACAGTTTGTCCAAGGATCTTGGATTCCCTGGTTTCAGAGTTGGTGTCGTGTATTCGTACAACGATAAAGTCACAGACTGTGCCCGTAAAATGTCGAGTTTTGGGCTTGTTTCTACTCAAACACAGCACCTGATAGCTTCAATGTTATCAGACGATGATTTCGTCGACAGATTCATAGCGGAAAGCTCGAAAAGATTAGGCAACAGGCACGGCGTTTTATCCAGGGGACTATCTCAAGTTGGGATCAACTGTTTAAAAAGCAGTGCAGGACTTTACTGCTGGATGGACTTAAGAAGACTACTGAAAGATCAAACATTTGAGGCAGAAACCGAGCTCTGGAAAGTGATAATCAATGAAGTTAAACTCAACGTCTCGCCTGGTGCATCCTTCCACTGCTCCGAGCCTGGATGGTTTCGAGTTTGCTTTGCGAACATGGACGACGAAACAATGATGGTTGCGTTGAATAGGATACACAAATTTGTGGTACAAAACAAGGGGATTGAGGCTACTCCTAGGAAACTATGCAGGAGGAGTAAGCTTGAGATTAGCTTATCGTCTCGTAGATTGGATGAAATCATGATGGGGCCTCACACAATGTCGCCTCATTCTCCTATGTCTTCGCCTCTCGTTCGAGCCAGGACTTGAATATATGCTACACTGAAGGAGATAATATTTCATGATTATAATTTGTATGCATAGTACTATATCTAATATGTCGCAAGTTTAGAGAATAAAGAATATTTCAGATTATAATCAAATTTAATTACATAAAAAACCATTGTATGTATATTACTAATATATATATATATCATATTTCATACATTTATTTTGAAAGAAAATTCATTCTACATACATATAGCTTGAGAATTTGACCAATGATCTCGGTTACCATAATAAAACATATATTAATCACTTGTTGATTATCCATATGAAAATGATGAATGCTCAGATCTCCAAAGTATATAAGAAATTGTGGCTCTAGCCATTGAAAATCCTGTTGAGAATGAAGCTAAGGTGATTCGTTACACTTGAAACCAATAACTTAGAAAGGAATCACTCATAGCGGCAATAACTCTTCACAATTTTTTATTGCAAGTTAAGAACACGACACTAGAGTTTTTAGTGCAATAAAAAAAGTTATAAATGAAATTTATTTATATTTAAATTTCGAAAAAAAAACAAACATTAATAAACTCATAGTTTATTATATTGTCATTGTTATGTTTGTAATTTTAAATAATTATTAATTTATTATATTGATGGGATTACAAATTTATATAAGATTCTTCCTAAACTTTTATCTTATTAATTTCTTAAAATTACTAATTTTGTAAAGTGGACGGGAAAAAAAAAATCTAGAGACGAGTATTATTTATAGAATAACCAACAATCAATAATGTGATTCCCTGGATTAATCAAATCCCTAATGTTGGGCCCTCGAGTAACTGCCTTACCCAATGCCAATGGACATACAAAATAGGGAAGAAGGAAAACAAAACAACAATATTCTTTTTATTTGGTTGAACTTCAGCACAAAAAGATTAATATCACCATTAAGTTTATTGCACTGAAATCATAAAACCATCTCGATCACCAATACACTTTTGTTGATGCCGTTCTTAAAGGTGGTGTCCTTCAGAACATCTATACCATACTTCTTGTGTGTGTTTAGCATACACGTGTGATGTAAATATCCTCAAGAGTGCCGTCTTTAAGAACAACGAGACCTATCATTACACAGATAAATTACACTCTCACTACAAGATTAATTGTTTCCTTTTCTGGCTCATGATCAAGTTACTGGCCCAGTTGTCACTATTTCTGTGTGTAATTTGCATACCAATTGAACTGGATCAACATCTCCGACAACTGTTACACTCTTGTCCTTTATATCAATGGCTATATATTCAACCCCTACAAAAAAAAATTGATCAAAAGTTTAAGCACAATTTATATTAGAGGGGGGGCGGGGGCGGGCAGGAGTACTCTGACCCATGTGAAAATCAATATTATTATGCTCCATTTTGAATTTTCTACAGTCGACTTAATACAAAAGATAATCATTTTCTAGTCTCAACACCACCCACTTTCTGACAAGTAAAACATCTCAAAATGTAGTAGGAAAACAGAGAAGTTAAATTACCAGAGTGTTAGTGGGGAATTTCGGTGTCATCAGGGTAAAATATAAGGGTGATCCAAGAGCCCAAAATAATTGAGGTCATGGGGACTGTCCAAAACGATTTTAGAATTTAATATTAAGATCCACAATTGAAAATATTTCATGATGTAATTTAGCAGAATAAAAATATGCATCATCAGGTAGATAAGATAGAAAACAAAAGGGTAGAAAATAATAGGTTATGTCGTGGGTGCCGTTGATGTGGCACACCACATGATGGGCTAGGCTGTCAGTGTACTGCCCTTGAGGGTAGAATCAAAGGAACCGAAAATAATATCACCTTTGTCATTTTAGGAATATTTGAGAATTCTTTATTGGGACTTGAAGAAAGTAAGTGTCAGTATATGTGTCATACAAGCCAAAAGTTGGTATGCAGACTTTATGCACTCAAATCCCACTAGTGACTCATTAACACTTATAAATTATTTGTCTCTGTCTCTTGAACAAAATAACACAACTCACAAACCAGAATCACAGATTTCTCATCGTAGAAATGCTGATATCAGATTGTTTGAACTCGATGAATCACAACATACAAATTAATTTCGTTGTATATCGGTAATCTCTTCTCGTGCATTTATATTGGATATTTGCATATTTATATATGAATTTAGCGTAATCGTCCATCCTCGGTCTAGGTCTGTTTACTGTTTATTGTTTCTGCTGCATAATATTTGTTATCGGGGATGGAAACCCAACAATAAGGTCTAAGAAATGTGAAGAAAAATCTAATGAGAAATAAGGGTGGACGTGAGCAAATGGAGCCTGTCCATTATTATATCAGGAAATCGATTATTAATTCTAATTTGGGTGGTTCAATATTTTTTATATAACTTTTGGTTGGTTTATTGTTAGTTGGAAATAGATCCAATGACGTTGATTTTTGGAAATTTAGTTCGATTCAGACAATGTCGCGGGATCTATCTAATTCATAAGACGAATAATATTATCTACAGACAAAGAAAATAAGACTGTAAGGCATAGTTTGGTTGACATGATTAGAGTGTGACGAGTTTTAATATCTTACATATCATATATTTGTCTCATTATGTGGTCATCTAAAGTTTATCATCAAGTCGTTGATTAATAGTATTTGAGTTAGATGTAACATCTCATCCAACTAACATGATGAGCATGTGATATGGGTGATAATGATACAATTTTACGAATATATCATTCTCTCCATTTATAGGGTTGAGTAATTTTGTGTATTTTGCAAGGCATTTAAAACATTATAAAATAGTAATCACAAATAATATCATTAAGTTAAAAACATACAAAACTACATATTATTTATCTCTATATTAGCTATCCATGTCTTTTAGTTCTTTATCACGTCTATTACTCTATCATATCTATAACACCAAATTGTGCCTAAATTGTAAAATAATCAAAATTGGTGGCTTTGACCCAATTCAAAGTTTAAGCATAATAGATCGCAAGTTAGTGAAAATCATTAATGATAGCACATGTTTCGCCAGTTAAGGCAATAAGTTTCATTATTCCCAAAACGACTATTAATACAGCTACCATTCCTTTATTTATTATTAGATCGATGCTACATCCCTGCACTTAAAGACGATGTCTTTAGGGCATCATTATCCTTCATTTACCATCCATGTGGATGGTGGATGCATCCGCCAAGGTACGCCCCGGTGTAGTATCAATATTTCCTTTGTTTACCATCAGCATTTTCAGATTTTGGCTCTTTGGCTCATGGGTATTGTCAAGATAGAGATTATCAATATCAAGCCACACAAATTGATCAAGTCAAACTAGCTGTTACTAATTGTTAGTTAGAAGACAAACTGTATAAAAGGCATTGTTTTGCCTAATTAAAATTAAATTAATTCTTCTATGTCAGAGCTCGTCTTTTTCTCTGTTTTGTTCACAATTCGTGTTGTTACATTCGAATTCATATTTTAATACAGATTTATTTCAGAATTGAATTCAATACTTTATCAGGTATCGACATGTTTAGTGTCATTTATACTCAGCAAAAGAATTTTTAATCAAATTTAATGTTTGATATGTCCCTTTGTCATATAACATTTGCTCTATTACATAATCAAACTTTTAATTTTGTGACTAAGCTTAATATACTGATTATTTGAAACTTTTATCAAACTAAATTTTCGGCTATTATTTTATGATATTTAATTAAATTAAATAAAAAAGTTTGGAGATAAATCAGCTCAATTATATAAAATTTACTTTAAACTTTTTTAAGGCATATTGTTTTCTATTTTTTTTTTATTAAGAGATGAGAGTATTTTGTTAAAAATAAGACTCGAACTCGAATCAATCCTATTTGAAGAAGGATGACAACCATTATGCTAGACCTTTATTCGTATTGTTTTCAATTTTGGTTGGTCTTTTGAAATGAGATATGATGCAACAAAAATTTTCTTGTCAGACACGGAGAGGACTTATCAAAATTAGTTGGCACAAACGACTTGAACAAGGCTAACAAATCGATACCTCTATAAAATGTCTGGCATGTAAGATCGAAGACCCAATTTATTTGGTTAAATTGCATAGTTAGTTTAGATAAATCTGTATCGAAAATATTCGAGAGTAAAAATTAAAAATTAAAAAAATTAAAATCTTAGATAGGTTGTAGAACAGATTTAAAGGCGATGAAATTAAAAAAAGATTTAACGCAGCAAAAAACCTTGACGTCAATTTTAGCTAAATCACATGTTTTACTTCCAACAAAAAAATATTAGTTTAAACTCCTAATAATGAGTGTGAACACCAAATTTCTCAGTTTAGGGACAAAAATAAAAAAATCATTTTTTTTCTTAAATCCTTCAAATTCTATACGTGGATAAACGTATTTCATGTTCTAACGGGGCAACCTGCACATTGAGGTAAAATCACACGATTTCCAGCTGAAAATTACTCAGTAACCAATATGTTAGAGATTTTACGTCTGGATTATGAAAAGGAAATCTCTTTATCACGCTAAAACTTGTTTTCTCATCTCTAGTACACTTCTGCTCGAACTTTCTTGCCTGCATAAATCGCCAAATTCAGGCATTACAAAGATAAGTTTCATAAGTAGACTGTGGTGTACTTAATTTCCCGTTATTCTTGGTGATGCTTTATTTGGGTACGCAACCAGAAAAAGAAGCTCGAAATATATAAAGGTAAGCCGAAATCACACGGAGTGACAACCTAAGCTGCAGTCTCCACCTGCAAGGAAGCTCGGGCAATTTCCAATGCCTCCTCCACTGAAGATGCACTTTGAAGCTTGGATTTTTCAACAGAAGGCTGCTTTCTTGCGAGTTCAGGAAGCAGTTGGAATTCCTATAATAGAACGGGGACACATCAGTCTCACAAAACAGAGCACAATCCAGCACACAAACTGTTGCACTCGATGAATTAAACATGCCTACACGATCTTACATTAAATTTGTTTCACTCAAGCCAATGGACCACATCGGAGGGACGATCAGATGTTTAGATAGATATACTTACGCTGTATATCTCCGACTATGAAAGGAATACGTGATAAACTTTTGCTTATTAGTTAGTTAAAGATGTCACACCTCAGGACTTCCACTTTCAAGAAAAACTCCTTTCAGTTTCCCTGCAAAAAAGATATTTTGTTAGCTATTAAATAATGTATTCGCTTGAATGATTATTCTATGCATCCACACATGGAAAGAGATACCAGAGTCTATCCAGAATGTTGCAACTTTTGGATCAAAATTCCCAACTTCAACAGTCTCGCCAACTGTGTAATACGACACAAGTTATTCTCACAGAAATTAAACATGCAAAAGATAGTGGAGATTTGAAGTTTTAAAGATCTAAGTATGCACAGAAAACAAGACATATGCTCACCATTGTCTCCAAAGAATTGCCACCATACTTTCCTCGGACTACCTTCATACTCAAACACCCTCGAATAGAAATATGGAAGGTAGTCATACCTAAGAAAGATGAAACCGTCGAGTTGAAGTTTCCTAATAAAAAACCAATGAGAGTTGTGTCCTACTTACGTGTCAGAATGAGCTGTTAGTAGTGCTTTAACACAATGTTGTGCAGACCGACGAGCATGATCAACATGCTCAACCCGAGCACTTCGGTTGTAAATCTGTAGATATTACAACCCATCAATTTCATCTGGCAAAATTACAGCTCAGTTTGATAGAAAACATACCTTTAAGGGGAAAGCTGCTACATCTCCAATAGCAAAAATTCCTGGCACACTGGTTCTAAACAGACCGTCAACCTGAGATTTAAATTTCAGAGCAAATTATATTGAGGTTTTCTACTTCTGGACCAAGTGTAATTGTGAATCACATTTTCAATGGAGAAAGATTTATCTAAGTGAAAGATATTTTACATTATTTAGTAATCGCGACTGGTTCTTACATCATAAAATGTAAATGCTGAAGCAGCTTCATTACTATTGTTTTTTATCCTTCGATTTTGTTTGCCATAAGCAGAACACGAGTTCACAAGGTTAAGTTCAATCAAGCATGCAACTTTTCTTCAACAAGAATGTGTTAAGATTGCAGGATACCGTTATGGGATGCGGGGTACTATTCACGATGGGTACTGTTCACGGTGGAGGTACTATTCACCTATTATGTTGAAAGTTTGGGGAAAATAAGAGAGAGAGCAATGAAGGCAGAAAACCTTCTCAATGATTTATTTAATTCAAAAACTTCATTCTTTATTTTATTAATCAAATCCCTCCTATTTATACAAATAAGAATCCTATTTAAAAATATAAAAACATCGATCCTAATCAATAGTCAATCTTAATCCTAAGTTTCAATCAATCCAAATCATAATCAAATAAAAGAAAAAACAATCCTGATAAATACAAAAGCAGCAAGGATGATTCTCTAAGATCTCATCCAAGATCTCCTCTCTTGTAGGCCAAGTCTCCCTTCCCAGGACTCTTGCACGTTACAGAATGCCCCTACAAAATGATAGCATATAGTACCTGTATTCCACCCAGAGTGTTATTTAACCCAACGCTTTCAAATGGAGTGACAGCTGGCTTTGCTCCAATGCCGACAACAACCTGTGGGCCGAAGAACAATTCTTAAATATATTTCCTTCTCTAAGTTGCATTTAACCATCAAGAAAGAAGCAGTTCACAATCATGCACAACAAATACGGTTAATATGCTAGGGAGCTTAAAAAATCCATAACGAGTATTTTTTTCCGGATTACCGTGTCTGCTTCTATAATAGAACCATCCCCAAGTTTAACAACAGACACACGGCCATCAGAACCAGCTTCTAAAGTCTTTATCGAAGCACCCTGAAAGCATAGATTTTATTAAATGCTATCATCATCTTTAGTTGCTTTAAAATGAATACGACAATTTCTGAATCGTTTACCCTTTTTTCTTCTTCTCTACTCTAGTTTTTCTTTCAGAGTTCTTTTTGTTTTTGTGGGGTGAGGGGCACTGGGAAGAGGAAAGATAGAACGAACCTTGACAATTTTGACACCATAATCTTGATATAGTTGTTCATATTTTTGTGCTAGAAAAGGAGTAAACAATCTTGTCATAAGATGGTCTTCAGGAAAAATTATCTGTCACCCAAAAGCTATGCAAGTGAGGAATTTGACATAAAATTAATCAACAAAACTGAAATTAGACAATAAAAAGACGTACAAGAGAATCTAAATAAGTCAAGGGAAGATGCCATACTCTTTTAAGGAACCAATGATTATGGTTATGATTGTGTATTTCTGAAAAATATTTTCAAGAAATGAATTGAAGAATGTGGTGCATGTTTGGTTATATTTTCGTATGGAGATGTTTTCTACTGTGGATGTTATGTCATCTAGAGTGGCATGGCTTCTTTAGTTTCTTTTAGCATTATGTGATTATTTTGAATTTGAAAATATAATGTATTGTGTTTAAATATAATAACAATAGAATAATTCGAAAATGATGAAAAATTGAATATAAAACAGAGATTATATAGGAGAATGTGAAAACGAGGTGAAAATGCTTTTTTGGCAAAGACTTGATAACTGATAACTTTATGCTTTGTTTGAGTTTCTGCACAAGTCAAAACATTTCTTGGAAACATAAACAGATATTGCCTACACGTTTTCATTTCATCCATAAAACGAACATTCATTGTACAGTTCTCCTTAGGTGAGAATAATTATATTAATTTCAGTAAATCAATTATTACACAAAATGATTATAGGCAAAATAAATGGAATATTGAACAAATAATTCACGAGCTGTTAAATACTAAATATTATTAGTTACATGGGTTAGTTTGGAAGAAGTAGATCACTTACAGTTGTATCAAGATTCCACCCAACTGCTGCTGCTGCTACTTCCATGCCGATATATCCACCACCAACAACTACAACTTTCTTTGCTTTTTCCTGAGAAACGGCTACTTCATAGTTATCATGAACAATTAATAGGATCAATGTGAATACTGCCAATCATAGTTATCACAATAATCCAAAATTACCAACGATGATATCAGTGAATTTGCATCTGCAACATCCCGGATATAATGAACGCCTGGTAAGTTTCCTCCAATTTTATCTGGAAACCTGAAGCCAAGGAAAAGCACACATTTCATATTGTATGTACAGAATTTTAACTAGCAGTAGCTGAACAAAAGTTGTGAAAGCTCATTATAGAACAGAAAACGACAATTAAAAATCTATAGCAATAAAAAAATGTTCAATATTAAGCCAGGTGTATATGTAGGGTAAAAGATTAGAAAAGACAGTAAGTTGCTCCAAGTCAAAATCCAAAGAGTGCTTGGAATCCTGTATTCATATGGAAAGAAAATGCTCCCAGTCGATTATGCAGGCAATCATCTGAAACTACCGGAACTTTTGCTTTTAATGTTAAAGGACCAAATAGTATTTCTTTATGGCATGTCAGTAGCTGTGCTTTTGTAGAAGACATTTTGAATGAGTGGGTTTTCTATTAAATATATACATTAAGCATTTAAAGGGAGTTGGTTTTTATTTCTTTACTGTTAATAAGGAATGTATCACCAAGCCATGTCAAAGTTCAAGCATTAATTCATACCTGTATATTCAGTCGGAAGCACATTTCACCATTGTCCAAAACAATAAATAGGGAATACATGACATTTTGAGGAATATACAACAATAACAACTAAGC
The DNA here is from genome assembly GCA_907163345.1 of Haberlea rhodopensis. Taxonomy (NCBI): domain Eukaryota; kingdom Viridiplantae; phylum Streptophyta; class Magnoliopsida; order Lamiales; family Gesneriaceae; genus Haberlea; species Haberlea rhodopensis. The sequence continues at coordinate 3,580,847 of CAJQUN010000004.1, read as the reverse complement.
ATTTAATCTCAATGGATTGGGTCAGGCTAATTTGAGGAATACAAAGGTAGCAAATACCTAGGTTAGAAAACAATAGGCAGGGCTTAGCAGAGAGATTCTTGAGATACCTAGAGGAAGTACAACCAGTAGCAATTATAAGTGATCCATATTTGAGCAGCTTTCCTGAATCAGTTCTTAACGTTTTCTTTTCTATATCAAGGTTTGTAACTGGATCCTCAAGCAGCATCTGCATAAAAATGATAATTTTGGAAATGCAATTGCAAGCATCACTAAGTTGCACTTGCACCACAGAGGCTGGATATAATTTATCAGTTAAATGTGATCATCACGCTAAAGATAATTACTACACAATTGATCAATCCATATTGCAGAAAACATAGCTGAATTCAATCATTTTTTAGTATGAAGTTTGGAAATCAAATTTAAATGGTAAGTTTGGAAATCCAGATTTTTTCAGACTTCAAGCTCATTGTCCATAAATATACTGAGATCATGCCAAGAGAAAAGAAAAAAGATTATTAGTTACCTCTATCCCTTTCTCCTTGTACCATTCAGGTGTCTGCCTTTCACCCCCTGAGCCAACACAAGTATGGAAACCCTGAAATGTCATAAAAACAAATGTACTCGTGATTTTCCCAACACTTTTACATGTACGGTTGCCAAAAAATTAAAGACACTAAAACTGTACAGTTCAGTAGCATTTAAATTCCATAAATAACTTGATAACCATGGACTAGCAGCACCTCAAGAGAGAACATGGTTCCAAAAACAAGCATCAATATCAAATCTAAAAAACACATTTATGCACAGATAAAGCTAGCATTCAAAGATCAATGACATCATGCTCACCGGTAAACGAGCTGGCTTTTTATTCGTCGGGAATAAGTACGCTTTTGTCAATGCAGGACGCTCATAAGGTGCATATGCCTGTGATTTAGGCAAAAATTGATCGAAGCACAACAACCACCAAATCGATACTATCAGCAATACAAAATCAAATATCAGAAAATGTGATAGTTTAATGTGCCGAGGGGCGTCATCCTGATTTCTAATATGCCCTTGTCATATTCCTTGAATTAATCCGTTACAACTTTTAGAAACTGCTGTGATCACCTGCCATCAGTACAGTGACCACGGTTATCATCATTTAAATTTAACACCAACTCATAAATGTGAAATTTAGTTTTTACAAGCAGCATGCTGCTGTGACAGCACGATAATCACTTCTCAGTTCTCACTCATCGATGTGGTGCCAAACCCAAAAACATCGCAAACACAGTTATACTCCTATTAGAGTCCCATATCTCTCAAACTCTTTCCCACAATGAGACTAACAATTTCAGTAGATAATTTCGTAAGAAGCAAAAGGCTACCTCTTTGGAAGCGATGCAGAGCTTTCCATCAGCCATCCCATTCTCGACAAAAGTCCGAGCTGCATACCCTGCAGAATTTCCACCGCCAACTATCACAAACCTGCAACCACAGATCAAATCCCAGGCAAATAAATAAATTCACACACAAAACTTCACTTTCAACTCATAAAAAACAAAATCGATACAATCCAATATCAAGAAGTTGTAATAGTCTAAGAGCTCACTCTCGATTATCGTTGGCGAAAGAGGAAGCTGAAACGGTAAACCTTCTTCGACAACTTGCGGAACCAGTGGAAGAAATATGAGAAATTTGATTAATTGAAGCTGATTGCGGACACCATAATGAAAGCCCGTGCTTCAAAGAAAACATATTGGATATGCTCGACATTAATATTCTACGAGCTGCAAGCTTTAACAAATCACAACCCAAAAGAATGAGAAAAAACGAAACTCAAAAGTGCAGAACAGTAAACTTATTATTAGAGCAAAATTAGAGGACCTGCACACATCTGGCATCAAGATTTATGTAGCTGTTAATATATAAAATTATAAAAGAGAATTACAGGGTGAAAAATAGTAATTGAATTGGAATGGTGACTCTTGTTAGATGGAAGAGTCGGCACGGTGTCGGCGATTGGCGGGGTGAAAGCAACGTTCGCGTGGTCGCGTGGCTGCGAGGCTGACAAGCTCCAACTTTTGTTTTAAAATTTCAAGTTGCTCGAATTTTGTAACGCAGCTATCTCGCTCTGGATATCGAGTCCCGCATACCTTCCGGAGTGACTCGATACCGAGTTTTATACATGACAAAAAATGTTGGGATCAATGAATTTTGATATATTTGATTTCATATCCTAACATCAAATTTTATATATACATTGTTACCCTGTAAAAGTATGGATTGTGCAAGACCTGACTTGGGCGAGACCTCTACCATGGCCACCCCAGGTCGGCCTCCGGAAGATCTCCACCCTGGCCACCCCAGGTCGGTCACGAGGATGACCTCCAGCTCGGCCTCGGGAAGATCTCCACCCTGGCCACCCCAGGTCGGCCACGAGGATGACCTCCAGCTCGGCCTCGGGAAGATCTCCACCTTGTCCACCCCAGGTCGGCCACGAGGTTGACCTTCAGCTCGGCCTCGGGATGATCTCCACCCTGGCCACCCCAGGTCGGCCACGAGGATGACCTCCAGCTCGGCCGCGTGGATGACTTCCACCTTGGCCACCTCAGGTCGGCCTCGAGGATGACCTCCACCTCGGCCACCCCCAGGTCGGCCTCCAGGAAGATCTACACCTGAGGAGTGATCTCATAAATCAGAGGCACAGATCATATCTCCGTACACGAATAATATCTTAAAAGCTGCAGAAATCGTACAAAGAGTGCAATAGTTGTCTGTGGTCCCCAGCACTAGGACTCTGACCCCTACCTTCAGCATCAGACAATGTCCCCTAGACCTTGGGTAGGTAGTTTCAGGTTGTCTCCTCCATTCTCATATAAATACCAGATAACTCTCACCAAGCAAAGGGAGATTTTTTCCATGAGAGAGTAGGCAGGAGGGTTGAGAGGGCATGGGGAAGGCCAACACCTCTTTCTTGGGGGGGGGGGGGGGGAAGAGAGCATGTCTCCTTCCTCCTCAAGAACAAGCAGCAGCCGAGGTCTTCCCCCTTCACCATTTTCATTTCTTAGCTCATTACTTGTAAAGAACACTGTAAATCACACTTGTTTATAGTGAAATTTATACCGGACTAGGTCCCGTGGTTTTTCCCCATCTTTTGGGGTTTTCCACGTAAAAAATCTGGTCTCATTTACTTTTTGTATATTGTTTGGTGCTCGGATGAAATACACTCTACCCAACCAAAATCCGAGGCAACAAATTGGCGTCGTCTGTGGGAACGTGAGCTCAAGACGTTGAGATATGGGAATGAGAAGGATGGTTTGAGGGTTGCATCTCTGTTGGGAGATGGGTTTTCTAAGTTCTGGAGTAGAAAAACCTTTGGTAAGCGGCGGCGATGGGTTTGATAAAAGGGGGAAAGGTTTTGGTTATTGGGGTGCAGCCTTGTATGAAAGTTGCTATGCTTTTGGGTTGCACTCGAAAAAACGCCAGTGTAATGATTCTTGAGATGATACGTCTGGCCTCAGATCTCTGGTGATATCTCTTCCCCCTAGCCGACCATAATTTTTGGAGAATGGAGCTGGTTTAGCATTTGGTTTTTGGTGGCGTTAGGAGCTGTTGTTGCAGTATTGGAGCTGATTAAGAGTGACACAGATCAAATCAATGCCTCACCTTAGCCCAAGCTCGGCCACATCGCCCAGCTCGGCCTCAACATTGAGCTCGGCCTCATCCATGCCAGCTCGGCCTCATCCACATCAGCTCGGCCTCTACAATGAGCTCGCCTCATCGGCCCCAGCTCGGCCAACTCGGCCCCAGCTCGGCCTCAACCATGCCAGCTCGGCCTCATCCACATCAGCTCGGCCACCTCAGCCATTAGCTAGGCCTCATTAATCTAACTCAATTTGGGCGCTTAATCTCTATGCCTTAATTATGATTTTTCCTATCCAACTGATATTTGAGTTTTGTACATATATATTTGTGTAGTGCTATTTTATTATTATTTCAGGACAGGATCACCAGCTCGGGCATGCAATCTAGCAGTAAGGCCCTATTATATTGAGCTCGGGCATGCAATCTCGCAGTAAGCCCCACATTGGTGTGCGCTTATCGTGTACGCCCAAATTAACCCCACTCAATCCTCAAGATTGATAACAATAATGTAGTAGCGTGAGTAGGGATCGATCCCACGAGGAGGTGTGAATTCTTGTGTTAATGAAAATCAAAATCAAAAGAATAAAAGATGGGGTTGTGAATGAATTATACTAATTAAAATTAAAACTAAAGATTAAAGTAATGAAAGTGATTCTTGGTATCGGTCGACTCTTCCTTGGAATTATCATCTATTTCATCGATTTACAAAAGACTCAATTTTTCATATGAATATTCATCGTTGGACGTTTAATCCAATAATCAAAGTCCTATCTCACCTTACGTGTAGTTAAGTAGCCCAAGCGTTCTAGTTTAACCCTTATCAAACAATCAATCAAAATACAAGCGATTAAGATTTAAATCGATGATAGCATATGAACTAGTGAGATCGATGAAGCTAAACAACATAATCCAAGCGTCTATGTTTAATCTAGTCAAGTGTTCTTCCTAAGAATTTAACAAACTCACAAGCGGAAATTCATCAATCTTAGTTGCTTCGTAAATTAGAGGGATCAAACGATTCCGTATTTGATATCTAATTTAGCGTTAGATTTCATGCAAGTTATTAGGTTGTCAATCCAATAAACAAACACAACAATCATATCAATAAAATCAGAAAAACTCTTGATACTCAATAAAATTGATAATTAAAGCGTAAGAATCTCCCCAAGATAAATAAAATCCAAGGAACTGTCTTCCTCAACCAAGAATTAAAAACTAGCTAGACATAATCTAAGAAAAATAATAAATAAAAGCAAGGGAAAGAAAACTAATCCGATCTCCGCTCGTCGAGGTGTCAATCCCGCCTTCGCTTCGATCTTCGTAGCCGTCTTCAACAAAATTGAGAGAGAAATTATAAAACTATCCTAAACTACTCTACCCTAACTATCTAAATGGTTAAAAGGTCTGATTTTCGTGGATATATGTATTGGGAAGCTGATGGAGTAGGTTAGAATCCATGTGGGAAGGAAAGAAATCAAGTTTTTACACTTTCCAAAAGTCTTCTGGCGTAAATACGCGTAGAATGGCGTAGCTACGCCTACACATGCCGTAGCGTTGGCGTAATTACGCCTAATAATGGCGTAATTACGCCTGTCATCGATTTTTCTGGCAAGTTTCGTACTTTGGCCGTAACTTTCTCGTCCGAACTCCGAATTTGATGAATCAGCTGTCCACGCGAAGATAACTCAAAGTTCTACAACTTTTCTAAGGAACACATTTCCAAAACATGGCTCGAACTAATAGAAATTTGAGGAGAAAGGAGCAACATGTGTCTTGGATTCTGGTTTTTTTCTCTTTTCTTCAACTTTATTGCTTCTTTCATCATTTTAGCTTGATTTCTTTACCTTTCCCTACATTTACACAAATATACGATTAGGTAGCAAATGTATCAATTTATCCATCAAAATATACCAAATCGTAGACGATCAAGTGCAGTAGATGTGTCTATTTCTAGTTACATCAAACACCCCCATACTTAAACTTTACTCGACCTCGAGTAAATCAGACAAAACTATAATCTTTTTACTTTGGCTCATAGGTTCATAACAAACTAACTTGTTCTCACTTTTATGCCTCAACAATTTTAAACATGCATAGTAATGAAAGGCGGTGAAAAGTTAACATTGGAACAAGTTCAATCCCTAAACATCTCATACTCAACAAAGTAGTGAACGTGTGTGGGTGGTCATAAACAAGTGTCATGTACAAATTATAGATCCAAAAGAAGTAAACCCACAATAGTTCAAGTCATACACTAACACAAGTATAAGCTCACTTGCACAATCTTCTCCACTACTTAGCCACTTTGCAAACATAAATCAAGTAGGTCTTTATTAGCTTGTAGTGTGGCTTAGGTATTGGCTTATGAAAGAAAGGTAAGGATATATCAAGTAAGAGAGTATGATGATATGCACACTAAAAGCTTCTCTTCTTGCTTGAATTTTTCAACTTTTGTTTCAACATTTTTCTTCTTTTGTGCCTTGGCTCCCCTTGGAGTCATATTTTTATCAAATTCCTCAAGGCATTCCTTTTCTTTCATGTATTTCATTCTTTTGACAATAAAGTTCACAAATATACTTCAATGATTCCCAAGTGCATTTGAATGAAATACATCATACTCCCTTAAAAGGTATGGATTGAAATCATATTTAGGCTAAAAGGGTAGGATGATAAGCTAGTCAAGGAATGTTGAATGGGGGTCTTTAGTATGCTTAGCATACTACCATTCTTTTACATTAAAGCTCAAAAAAGGGTACTAGAGATTGATTTTATTTACATGGTAGGCTTGAAAGGCTCAAACGCATCAAAGATTGCCTATATCACTTTCATGTTTGCAAGTAGTCTAGACATACGCCTCAAAGAGCATGTAGTTAAGTTCTAGCATGTACTAGAGACTTCTTAAGACTATTACAAAGTTCACTCAATCTTCACTAAACTATGCACACTTCACAAGCCATGACAATAATGTGATCAAAATATTCAACTACTAAGTTAAAGTAAACTTTGCATTAGAGTTCAAAGTGTTCCAAAGTTAACAATTCACCTATGTTCAAAAGCATGCATGATCTCAATTAGGTTTCATCATGGGCTAGTGAATCTAAGCATGTGTTCATTACTAACTATGAGCTCAAAATTTTCAAATTTTCGATTTTTTTTTGTATTTTGAAATAAGAAAAACAATAACACACCACTAATCCCTCCCCCATACTTAAATCTTACATTGTCCCCAATGTAAGGCAAAAATACAAGAGAAAAGAAACGTCTAACTAATAAAGCAATAAAAAATAAAAGGGAGAAAGGAAACTAACTCCCCTTGGGTTGCCTCCCAAGCAGCGCCTCTGTTTAATGTCGGTGGCCCGACGCCAACCTTCTCGCTTAAGACGATGCCTATTTGCCTTGAACCTCTTGGAGGGTTTTTGTCTTTTCACTATGTCGCCTTCCTCCAAAGAAGTCAGTTGAGGTCGATCAAGATCTACCTCATGGCATCCTTTAACTTGTCGTCCCCTATGCTCGCATTTTGGAATCTCATTCTGGTAAGATTCCTTGTTATCCACATCGACCTCTGTTTGTTCTTCAAGTATTGATGGCATCAGTACCATCGTTTCTGGAGTTTCTACCTCTTTACCACTGTCCAAGGTGTTGTCTTCGAAAAAATAGTCCCAAGGATCCATTTCAACACAGTACTCTATCGCCGACTCCTCTTCCACATCACTTGATTCATCTAAGTATTCAACATAGCTCTCTGTTGGAAACTTACCTTGCGGAGTTGTAGGATATACAAGCTCCTTTTCTTCTATTGGCACATGTATCTCCTCTTCTAGCTCGGGTGGCATCAGTACCACCTTCTCCAGAGTCTCATCTTCTTCATCACTCCATGATTCGAATGCAATCATGGTCTCCTTTTGTGCTGCTATCCGATCGGCTGATCTTATTATTTGCTCCATTTGGTTACCCAAATTCTGAGTGCTAGCCCTGAATTCCTGTTGAAATTGCAAAGTACTATCAATAAGTGTTAAAACAAGATTCTCTAAAGGTTGTTGCTGCCATGACGAATATTGTGGTATGTATGGCGGTAGATAGGACTGCATGTAAGGTGGAGGTGGGCTCATCCATTGATTGTCATAGTTGAGATTGGGATGATCACTCCAACTTGAGTTGTATGCACTTTGTCCACTCCCTACGCCAAGTTGGTGCACAAGATACTCCAATTCGTCTAGTCGCCTATAGTCCTCCATGATAAGATCCGATTTTGAGAAATCAACCTGTAAGCACTAACAAACAAGAGTAGCGGTGGGGGGAAAGAAAGAAAGAAAAAGAAAGAGAAAGAAATAAAACAGAAAATATTAACACAAAAATATACAACGCCTCCCCGGCAACGGCGCCAAAATTTGGTGTGCGCTTATCGTGTACGCCCAAATTAACCCCACTCAATCCTCAAGATTGATAACAATAATGTAGTAGCGTGAGTAGGGATCGATCCCACGAGGAGGTGTGAATTCTTGTGTTAATGAAAATCAAAATCAAAAGAATAAAAGATGGGGTTGTGAATGAATTATACTAATTAAAATTAAAACTAAAGATTAAAGTAATAAAAGTGATTCTTGGTATCGGTCGACTCTTCCTTGGAATTATCATCTATTTCATCGATTTACAAAAGACTCAATTTTTCATATGAATATTCATCGTTGGACGTTTAATCCAATAATCAAAGTCCTATCTCACCTTACGTGTAGTTAAGTAGCCCAAGCGTTCTAGTTTAACCCTTATCAAACAATCAATCAAAATACAAGCGATTAAGATTTAAATCGATGATAGCATATGAACTAGTAAGATCGATGAAGCTAAACAACATAATCCAAGCGTCTATGTTTAATCTAGTCAAGTGTTCTTCCTAAGAATTTAACAAACTCACAAGCGGAAATTCATCAATCTTAGTTGCTTCGTAAATTAGAGGGATCAAACGATTCCGTATTTGATATCTAATTTAGCGTTAGATTTCATGCAAGTTATTAGGTTGTCAATCCAATAAACAAACACAACAATCATATCAATAAAATCAGAAAAACTCTTGATACTCAATAAAATTGATAATTAAAGCGTAAGAATCTCCCCAAGATAAATAAAATCCAAGGATTTGTCTTCCTCAACCAAGAATTAAAAACTAGCTAGACATAATCTAAGAAAAACAATAAATAAAAGCAAGGGAAAGAAAACTAATCCGATCTCCGCTCGTCGAGGTGTCAATCCCGCCTTCGCTTCGATCTTCGTAGCCGTCTTCAATAAAATTGAGAGAGAAATTATAAAACTATCCTAAACTACTCTACCCTAACTATCTAAATGGTTAAAAGGTCTGATTTTCGTGGATATATGTATTGGGAGGCTGATGGAGTAGGTTAGAATCCATGTGGGAAGGAAAGAAATCAAGTTTTTACACTTTCCAAAAGTCTTCTGGCGTAAATACGCGTAGAATGGCGTAGCTACGCCTACACATGCCGTAGCGTTGGCGTAATTACGCCTAATAATGGCGTAATTACGCCTGTCATCGATTTTTCTGGCAAGTTTCGTATTTTGGCCGTAACTTTCTCGTCCGAACTCCGAATTTGATGAATCAGCTGTCCACGCGAAGATAACTCAAAGTTCTACAACTTTTCTATGGAACACATTTCCAAAACATGGCTCGAACAAATAGAAATTTGAGGAGAAAGGAGCAACATGTGTCTTGGATTCTGGTTTTTTTCTCTTTTCTTCAACTTTATTGCTTCTTTCATCATTTTAGCTTGATTTCTTTACCTTTCCCTACATTTACACAAATATACGATTAGGTAGCAAATGTATCAATTTATCCATCAAAATATACCAAATCGTAGACAATCAAGTGCAATAGATGTGTCTATTTCTAGTCACATCACACATCAGCTCGGATTGGGGATCAGCTCGGAATCTTTATTTGTTCTGGACTTTGGATGAACTTATTCGGATGGTGTGATGATTGGGAGTTCGGATGGGATATTCGAAGTAAGCCCAGGTGTATGAGGCCCTGGCAAATATCAGCACAGGTCCGCCCTGATTGCTTAAGCCCAGGTGTATGAGGCCCTGGCAAACATTTAGCACAGGTCCGCCCTGATTGCTTAAGCCCAGGTTTATGAGGCCCTGGCAAATATCAGCACATGTCCGCCCTGATTGCTTAAGCCCAAGTGTATGAGGCCTTGGCAAAATATTTAGCACAGGTCTGCCCTGATTGCTTAAGCCCAGGTGTATGAGGCCCTGGCAAACATTTAGCACAGGTCCGCCCTGATTGCTTAAACTCAGGTGTATGAGGCCCTGGCAAACATTTAGCACAGGTCCGCCATGATTGCTTAAGCCTGGGTGTATGAGGCCCTGGCAAACATTTAGCATAGGTCCGCCCTGATTGCTTAAGCCCAGGTGTATGAGGCCCTGGCAAACATTTAGCACAGGTTCGCCTTGATTGCTTAAGCTCAGGTGTATGAGGCCCTGGCAAACATTTAGCACAGGTCCGCCCTGATTGCTTAAGCCCAGGTGTATGAGGCCCTGGCAAATATCAGCACAGGTCCGCCCTGATTGCTTAAGCCCAGGTGTATGAGGCTCTGGCAAATATCAGCACAGGTCCGCCCTGATTGCTTAAGCCCAGGTGTATGAGACCCTGGCAAATATTTAGCACAGGTCCGCCCTGATTGCTTAAGCCCAGGTGTATGAGGCCCTGGCAAATATCAGCACAGGTCCGCCCTGATTGCTTAAGCCCAGGTGTATGAGGCCCTGGCAAATATTTAGCACAGGTCCGCCCTGATTGCTCGAGCCCAGGTGTATGAGGCCCTGACAAATATTAGCACAGGTCGGGAGAGCATTATCGGCTCATATTTATTATTTTCGGAGCTCAGGTCGGGAGAGCACTATCTGCTCATATTTATTATTTCCGGAGCTCAGGTCAGGAGAGCATTAACGGTTCATATTTATTATTTTCGGAGCACAGGTCGGGTTATCGGATCATATTTATTATTTCCGGAGCTCAGGTCGAGAGAGCAATATCCGCTCATATTTATTATTTCCGGAGCTCAGGTCAGGAGAGCATTATCGGCTCATATTTATTATTTTCGGAGCTCAGGTCGGGAGAGCACTATCTACTCATATTTATTATTTCCGGAGCTCAGGTCAGGAGAGCATTATCGGCTCATATTTATTATTTCCGGAGCTCAGGTCGGGTTATCGGCTCATGTTTATTATTTCCGGAGCTCGGGTCGAGAGAGCACTATCTGCTCATATTTATTATTTTCGGAGCTCAGGTCGGGAGAGCATTATCGGCTCACATTTATTATTTCTGGAGCTCAGGTCGGGAAAGCATTATCCGCTCACATTTATTATTTCTGGAGCTCAGGTCGGGAGAGCATTATCGGCTCATATTTATTATTTCCGGAACTCAGGTCGGGAGAGCGCTATCTGCTCATCTTTATTATTTCCGGAGCTCAGGCCGGGAGAGCATTATCGGCTCATATTTATTATTTCCGGAGCTCAGGCCGGGAGTACATTATCTGCTCACATTTATTATTTCTGGAGCTCAGGTCGGGAAAGCATTATCCGCTCATATTTATTATATTGGAGCTCAGGTCGAGAGACTTTATATCCTCAGTTTATTATTTCTGGAGTTCAGGACAAACGTTATCTATGTGTCCAGTTCATTATTTATGGAGCTCAGGTCGCGAGGGCATTATATGCTCGGTTTATTATCTTTGGAGTTCAGACATGTCAGCCCTGTTTTAGATTTAATTCTGTACTTAGAATTATTTCTAGCTGTTATTGCAGGTCAGCCCTGCACATATAACAGGCCAGCCTTGTTGTTATTTAATTCTATACGTAGAATTATTTCAAGTTGTCATTACAAGTCAGTCCTGCTAAGATAACAGGTCAGCCCTATTCTGTATTGAACTCTCTATTTAGAATTATTTTAGAGTTAATATTGCAGGTCAGCCCTGCCCAGATAACAGGTCAGCCTTGTTTAAGATTTAATTTTATACTTAGAATTCTCTAGTTGTCATTACAGGTCAGCCATGCCTAGAAAACATGTCATCCTTGTTGTTATTCAATCTATATTTAGAATTATTTCTAGTTGTTATTGCAGGTCATCCCTGCACAAGTAACAGATCAGGTCTTGCCAAAATACCCGAACAATCGAGACAGCGTTACACTAGCTCGACTAGAGGGGGGATACTGGTGTTACCCTGGTAAAAGTATGGACTGTGCAAGACCTGACTTGGGCGAGACCTCTACCATGGCCACCCCCAGGTCGGCCTCAGGAAGATCTCCACCCTGGCCACCCCAGGTCGGTCACGAGGATGACCTCCAGCTCGGCCTCGGGAAGATCTCCACCCTGGCCACCCTAGGTCGGCCACGAGGATGACCTCCAGATCGGCCTCGGGAAGATCTCCACCCTGGCCACCACAGGTCGGCCACGATGATGACCTTCAGCTCGGCCTCGGGGTGATCTCCACCCTGGCCACCCCAGGTCGGTCACGAGGATGACCTCCAGCTCGGCCGCGTGGATGACTTCCACCTTGGCCACCCCAGGTCGGCCTCGAGGATGACCTCCACCTCGGCCACCCCCAGGTCGGCCTCCAGGAAGATCTACACCTGAGGAGTGATCTCATAAATCAGAGGCACAGATCATATCTCCGTACACGAATAATATCTTAAAAGCTGCAGAAATCGTATAAAGAGTGCAATAGTTGTCTGTGGTCCCCAGCACTAGGACTCTGACCCCTACCTTCAGCATCAGACAATGTCCCCTAGACCTTGGGTAGGTAGTTACAGGTTGTCTCCTCCATTCTCATATAAATACCAGATAACTCTCACCAAGCAAAGGGAGATTTTTTCCATGAGAGAGTAGGCAGGAGGGTTGAGAGGGCATGGGGAAGGCCAACACCTCTTTCTTGGGGGGGGGGGGGGGGGGGGGGGGCGGAAGAGAGCATGTCTCCTTCCTCCTCAAGAACAAGCAGCAGCCGAGGTCTTCCCCCTTCACCATTTTCATTTCTTAGCTCATTTGTTGTAAAGAACACTGTAACTCACACACTTGTTTATAGTGAAATTTATACCGGACTAGGTCCCGTGGTTTTTCCCCATCTTTTGGGGTTTTCCACGTAAAAAATCTGGTCTCATTTACTTTTTGTATACTGGTGTTACCCTGGTAAAAGTATGGACTGTGCAAGACCTGAACCGATTTAAAAATATATATCTTAATCATTTGTTGATATGCACAACTTCAAATATTATTTTTTTCAGTTTATATAGTAAGATGAATATAATTTTTTTTAAAAAAAATATATTCAGTTTTATGGTTATTTTTTTCAAATTCAATTACCATAGCATGTCGTTTTTTTTCAAAAAAAAAAATTGTTAGAATCAGTCGTTTGAAATGTTATATTAATCAAATTCTAAAAAAAATTGACCAGCATGTTCTTATCTAGCACCGTATCTTATGCGGTGCTAACAAAAACTAGTATACTATATTTGTTTGACTCAAACCCAATGGTCAGTATTCTAAAATTGAGATTAAATGATAATTAAGCGTAAAATATGGAAAAAACACAATGATTTGACAAAAAAAACTATATGGAAAAACTATCAAACATATGGTTGGCCGTACTAAGCACACATGAACTCAAAAAGTGCAAGCTTTATTTCACAATTTTAATGAAATTCCTTTATGAATCCTTACGAGGTACGTATATGTAGCACGCTTTGCCTCGTTGCCTTAAGCCAAGCAATTTGGTTACATGCTTTGTCGATACGATTGTAGAGAGCGTTATGGAGGATATTATTTTAATTTCATTGATATTTCATAGAACGGTCATGGTTATTGTCGCGGTTTTTAAATTAAAAATAACTAATTAGGTAATTTTGATAAAATTTCAATTAAAAAAATAAAAAAAGTTGAAAAAAATTCCGTTACGGACACATTGATCGTGAAATCGTCATTCCATTCCATGATACCCGTGAAATCACTGTTATAGTTAGATATCTCTTTGCGAACGATGCTTGATTCTGAATGCAAACTGCGACCCCATGTTTGATTATTTCATCGAAGTTTTGACGTAGTTGGGTACCATCATACATCCAAGCTGTTAGGAGGGTATCCGTCTTGGCATCGCCATGTGTACCTGCAAAACAAATACAAATACACAAAATACAAATATAATAGTAAATTGTAAAGGATATCGAGTCATGATCAGATCTGTTGTTTTCCCCAATCTACGTCACCAAGAATCCAAGGTAAAGGCCGGAAGGTGTCGACAACACCCAACACCAAAGTTCTGCCGGAACCACCAAGCACATAGCAAGGAGCACACGACCAGAACCACCAGTCACCACTACAACCAGAAACCTCCCCAAACTGCACTGAGGCGCACACATCACTACCAAGCTACCCCCAAGCGCACAGCACTCGCCAACAGAACCCCAAGCGCACACAGCACTCACGGACAGAGCCAAAACACACGGCCAGACCACCACTCACACCGAAGCACACCCAGCACTCACCGGCAAGAACCCCAAGCGCACACATCAATCATGTCCAGAAGCACAAGCGCACACAACGCTCGTTCGAACCACACAACCTCACAGCACTCACCAACGCCAAACCACCGAACGGAAAGAACCACCGAACGGACAGAACCTCGCACCACCCAACCAAGCGCACAAAGCACTCTGAACACGAGAACACCAATGCACACAACACTCGAAACACGCCTCACCTCACCAGAACCACTCACGAGACAACCACCGATCCCAGAACTGGTGAGAGGGAGGCGCACGTACAGGGTGAAGGAGAGGGGAGCGAACATATAGTGTGAGAGAAGAAGGGAGGAGGCGCATAAACTGGTTCAAAGGAGAAGAGAGGCGGACATATGGAGTAAGAGAGGAGCTACCATCAGACTTGTGAAATTGGGGGAGTTAATAAATAGATTAGGTTAGGTTAATTAAGGGGCTAATGTACTAACTAATTGGGGGTTAAATAATTGGGCCACAGACCCAACACAAGCCTTTACCAAATATTACAAGTATGTAGTTTAATGCAGATCACAATATGCTGCAGAAAGTACTACACATGGTCTAAATAAACATTTCTGTCTTTTTATAGTTTATATGTTATTGAGACTGTATAACATGCACACAATGCCACCACCAAAAAAAATTTAATGCGCAGAAATGGGTACGACAAAACATAATACAAGAGTTTTACTACACTTGTTCCTCAATACTGAGATTTCTTCCTAGGTGAACTCAAATATTGAGCTGAGGATACAAGTGAATGAAATGCTTTCGCTGCTATCCTCATTTTGATCTGTCCTCTCTGCGGAATCAGTCTTTGTCTCTTCAAGTTCTTGTCAAATGCAGAAGAAGTAGCAGTTGCATCGTTTACCATAGTCCTCATCTTTATCAAGATGTTTGAGCCAAAAAAACGCTGTTTTTAGTTTTTTTGGGGGTGATTTCTGAACTGATTCTTGATACTTGAGAACTTTGGATCGAATCCAATAAATTGGGGTTTATATAGGGTGTTTGATTTTGGTGGATCTGGGGAGGAAAAAAGCGGGTGGTAGCTAGTGTTCTGCACTAGGCAGGGCAGTGGAGAGACAGACATGCCAGCTATATCGTTTAGATCTTAAAGATTCTTTAAGAGCGCCCGTTTTTTTCTAGTTATTTTTCGATCAACACAATGTGCTGCATGCAGATAAAGATATAATAAAATTTTCTGACAAATATGGGGAAATTCTAATATAGACCGGTCCTACCATACACCAACATATATTTCCCACAAATATGGCCACTGACATGTGGTATGAAAATCAAAAGAGAGAATTTATATGGGTGAGACCTTTAAAGTTTTCAAAAATTACATGTAAAAAATCTAGAATATGAAGCGACTGTTTTTATTTGCAAATGGTGATGTATATAAAGTATTACGACCAGGAGGTCTCGTGTTCGAGCCTCCATCCGTCCGAAAGAAAAAAATATCGCGGTGGTATGACATGCTTAATAAAAATGATAACTATTGCAGTTTATGATTCACAATAAAATAAAATATGATTATGGTTTCCTTATTTCACAAGTTTTGCATAATCAAGACCAGCAAACATGCATTTTGTTTCTTTTTGTTTTTAAACTAAAAGTTGTCACCAAGAAAATGATTGTGTACTTCATATTATATTGCCCATGTTGGCAGCCTGGCTTCTTCACCATGTGCAAGTTCACAGATTGCTGAAAAATTTCCCATCCAAGAGCTCTGTAGGCTGTAAACATGTATAAATTGCTGTATGAAGTTCCCAAGGTCCATCGAAATCTACCAAAAATCCGTTGGAGAATTTCCATCCCCCAAGGCACACGAGTTCGTTTTCGTGTCCTACCAGCAGCAAGCATCGCTCAGATTCGTTCATGGATCAATCATTGAATAAATCTTCTTTAAAAATTTCGGTTTGTCATACAAGTTGGGGAGATGGGAATCTTTACATCCTTGGACTGTCCTCTGGCATGTTCCCCAACCTCCATTACCTTCTTTTATTAAAAAAAAATATTGCATAACATGGGGATGCACATTGTCTTCCCATATTCTCAAGATCTACCCTCGAAGTACATGTATAGTCCTTCCAACAAATCAACATGGTGATGTATTTTCACTGAAGAAACTCAGTGGCACTTTAATACCGTAAGCAAAATGCATTGAGACCGGCCAATATACATAACTTGAAGCACAAATAGGGACGATAGCCTTCATCCTCATTTGAAAAAAACCTAAGATTTTTTGGGTCATGGAGAGAGTAGAAGTGGTGGTGAAAAGAAAGAGTCTAGCGCGCCAAATCAGTGCTGGCATAGTGGCTTTGTCTCTTTGTCCCCAAATCCAATTCTCTACAGCCCCTGGTGACATCTAGAGTCATTGGTGTGCCTATAAATCTAAGCCTTAAAAAGGGTTCAAACAACAAACCAAAAGCTAGAATTGCCATTAATACTGTTTTAACAAGATTCAAATATTTAAGTGGGAGTAATTGTTATTTTCAGTTAAGAAATCATTTCATGAATTCCAAGATGAGTAATTTTGATGGTGCAGGGGCTTTTACCCAAAAAGGGGGCAAATCAAATCAAGAATTGCTGCTGCTGCTGCTTTACATTCAATTGCTTCCATGATTTCAAGAATTACTGATGATCCCACCATAACGAAGCTACTCGAGATGAATTGACTAGACGAATATGACATCACATTGAACATTTCAAGTTGCCTTGAACCCATCCCCAATTAATTTAAGGTGTAAACATCTACATAACATCCTACGAAAAAAAAAATATACATAACTCTATATGCATTCGAGTTTTGGTCAGACCATACATGTTTGAGGCCTGAGTCGAAGTTAAAAAATTGGGGTACTTACGGGCCGTACCAGCTGATGGAACATAATTCACTTTAGTCGGCCAAAAAAACTTAAGTTCACATATGTACATTTTGGGGTAAAATTACAAAAAGGGCCACAATGCTTCTTCTTCAATGAACAGCCTTCAATGTACCCACTTCTCCTCCATTCTTCTCATTCTCTCGTCAAATTCATTCATCACAAACAAACATCATCATCGAATTTTTTTTTTTTATCAATACATTCAACTGCAACTCCTTATTCAATATTCAAAGCATCATTCCAAAAAAATATATTATCAACTCACGTTCATGGAAGTCAATGCGCGATGGGCACTGCTACGAAACTCGAAAACCCTAGCAATTAGTATATCTGAATTCAGCTCTGACGATAGGAAAAACTTGATCAACTCAACCACGGCCAACATCAGTCTCAGGCGCGGCTGCTCATCCTCTTGGAAACCCTAACAATTTTTCAGATCTGATTTCAGAACGTACAACATCATTACATAAATCGTGCATCACCATGTTAAATAATCGTGCACCAACATGTTAAAAACCCGTGCACCCCTTTACAAATACCGTGCACCCCATCACAAAAAATCGTGCACACAATTGCAAACATTATGCAACAAATGTTAAAAAATCGTGTATGTTAAAAAATCGTGCACCACAATGTTTAAAATTGTGCACCACCATGTTAAACAATTGTGCACGAACATGTTAAAAAATCATGCACCCCCTTTAAAAAAATCGTGCACCTCTATCAGAAAAATTCGTCCAACCAATTGCGAAAATTGTGCAGCAACATGTTAAAAATCGTGCATATTAAAAAATCATGCACCACAATGTTTAAATCGTTCACCCACATGACAAATATCAAGTGCGCCACCATTACAATAATCGTGCATCCCGCCTACAAAATCGTGCACCCCGATTACAATAATCGTGCACAATGTTTGTTGTACACGATTAGTTTATGTAATAATGTATGAAGGGTTTGAGTTAAGATGAACGATTGTGCAAGATTAGTTTATGTACTAATGTATGAGGGGTTTGAATTAAGTGCACGATTGAATTGAAGACGCACGATTGAATTTGTTGGTTTATGCACGATTAGTAGTGTTTGTTGTGCACGATTATTTAGTTTGTTATGCACGACTAGTTTATGTACTAATGTATGAGGGTTTGAATTAAGATGCATGATTGAATTGAAGATGCACAATTGAATTTGTTGGTTTATGCGCGATTAGTAGTGTTTGTTGTGCACGATTATTTTAATTTGTTATGCACAATTTATGTACTAATGTATGAGGGGTTTGAGTTAAGATGCACGATTGAAATGAAGAAGCACGATTGAATTTGTTGGTTTATTGAGTTAAGATGCACGATTGAAATGAAGATGCACGATTGAATTTGTTGGTTTATGCACGATTGAATTTGTTGTGCACGATTATTTTAGTTTGTTATGCACGATTAGTTTATGTACTAATGTATGAGGGGTTTGAGTTAAGATGCACGATTGAAATGAAGATGCACGGTTGAAATGAAGATGCACGGTTGAATTTATTGGTTTATGCACGTTTAGTATTGTTTGTTGTGCATGATTATTTCAGTTTGTTATGCACGATTATTTTAGTTTGTTGTGTAAAAAAATTTTATGCATGATTGAATTTGTTGTTTTATGCACGATTATTAATGTTTGAAGATGCACGATTGAATTTGTTGGTTTATGCACGATTAAAATCTGCATAAAAATCCGTATCTTTCACTGGTGCCGCCAACCCCATCGAAGTCATAAATTCAAAATCAAAATCAAAATCGAACATGCAAATGTCCAACTCAGAAGTATTTGCAAGCCATAGATTTTTCACGCGTATGATTTCAAGCGGATGGGCAGATGATTCACGCAGATGGATTGGAGAATTTAGGCAGATGATTTCGCAAACATAAACCACCAACTCCACATAAAGTTTTAGGATTTATGTGAATATTCGTCTAGTGCAAGATTCATGTGGCTGCGGCGGTCGGCATTAATTGGTGGTGGGAGAGATGAGTTTAAGAATGTGGTGGAGACATACTCTTGGAGATGATGGGAGGGTATTTTTGTAAGAAGAAAATACCTAATATATTACATGTTTTGAAAAATAGACTTATATAAATAAATTTTTTACAAATGAATATTGTTGAGAAAAGTTGTTTTTTTCCCTGGATTTAGTTGAATTATTATTTTGTTATTGAAACTTTTTTACAATATCCTCGGAAAAAAAAATTAGGCCCCTCAATTAACAAGGTCATGCAAAATTTTTCATTGAAGATATTTTTAAAAAAAATTAAATATGTAGGTTTCAAGATATTACATTCAATTAACCAAACAATGAATTAACTCAAATCTTTAATTTATCTAATTTATTCAAATTATATGGATGAATTTAATGCACCTGCAACAATTGATTGCAATTTGCAAATCACCGAGCTTTATATATCGTATTTCAATAACTTTACCTAGTACTTACGTAGTCAAATTAACCATTTTTATCTCATTAAAGATCAAAAACTTGCTAAGCTCATGCGTCTAATCCAGCTCATAAGATATTATCTTCATTATTTGAGTTAAAATCCCACAGTATGGAAAATTTAGTCCCTCCCTCGCTAAAAAAAAGATCCAAAATTTAATCTTCTCCGCCTTAATACAAGTTTTATTAGCGCTAAAATCATAATTAATAAGCATAGTAACAATGCATTCATGAACACTTCAATTTTTTTTAAAAAAAACTACAAGACTATTCTAAAAATCACTAACAAACAAATTTGTCCTCATTCAAAAATTTCAAGGATAAAGGCCTCAATGTGCTTGATAGTGCCTAAACGTAATTTTGATGGGATTTAGCCAATGTTTTAATTAACTTAAGAGTGGTTAGGTTTAAATAGTAGGATTGGTTATTGAGGTGTATATCGAATTTTAGTTGACATGTAAACTCAAGTCGAACGTATTTTAAAAAAAAAAAAATTGTAATTTTACCCTAAAAAATTGTAACTTAACCTTTAAAAATTACATTTTGTCCCCCCTTAAATTATATTTTGACCCCTAAAATTTTCATTTAAAATTTTTTTCCCTCCTTCCCAAAAATCATGCATCCGCCGTTGTGTAAACTCTAATAGCTGGAGGAGATTAGGAGTTGTAAGGTAGTTAAAATGTCTGAATCAGAAATAAAGCTATTCAATTATAAAAATGGCCTTAACTAAACTGATAATGGAGGGTACCCAATTGGAAGCATCTATTACTATATAACATTTATGGAGTTTTAGGACATACATATCCCATTAATTTAACCTCTCTTTTTTTAGTTTTATAAGTTAATTTTGTAAAATGTATGTTTAATTACCTTATACAAGTTATCCCATTATGAAAATTTACAGATCCACCCTTTTTCCACGGATCGAAAAGATTCATAGTAAATTTTTGGGCAAATTACATTTCACATTTTTGAAATATAGAAAGAAAAAAAAAACATAAAAGTTCCTTCAGAGTAATATTTATTTTTGATAAGATATAAATTTAAATGTGATATTTGGGTTATATTGTTAAAAGATTTCATTTATAATATTACCTGTAATTTTTTGTAAAACGACAAATATCTAATTAGCATAAAAGCGCTACTGCCACGTGTTCAATTCTCACAAGATTCCAATTTAATATTGTTGCCCTTAACAAAATAACAAGAAAAATCTTCAGTGTGCCCCAACAAAATTGGAATCTTGAATTTTTAGAGCCACAAATGTTTCCATCAATGGCCTTGCATGATCATGTACCGGCCAGTAACCGACACGGGTTGTGTGTACTTTTTAAAAGAGGAAAACATTCAATACAACAAAAGGAGAGAGAGAGAGATTATTATTTAAACTTTTAGTGAACGGAAAAGAACTTGTCTTAGGGATGTTGGTGTTCTAGAAATATCCGATATTGTATCGAGTGATTTTCAGGCAGCGGCGTGTTCATATATCATGGCTTTCACTTAACAAAATCAATCATATTTGACATAATTTAGAAAGAAAAAAAAAAGTACTTATGAGTATGTGCGTCTAGGGTTGTATTATCGGCCGATTCGATTAGTGATCGAATTAAATAAATAAAATCAATTTTCAATCAAACCGGATAATTATTTTTTTCCCATTCACAGCAAGATGCCACCCATTGAAAAATTACCTTCATTATAAACTGTTTTATGAATACCATATGAAATATAAAGTTAATATTATTTTTTTTTACCATAAAAACAGAAAACTATCCAGCCATATCATGAAGCAGCTGCGCCCCCATCAAATTCCTGTAGGGTAAAGTCTGGTTTTCACCTTCCAAGATTGAATACTGACCTGTTTGACAATCTTCCATATGATATCTTGGGTAAAAAAGTGAGCTTTGTAAGCCATGTTGGTGTAAGCCCAATGTCAAAGACACCCCGCCGCCGCCATACGAGACGGTCGGGTTTGCACTTCCCATGGCTGCTGAGTGATGAGGGTATGATGAGAAGTCCAATTCTATGGCACCAAATGAGCCCCCAACTCCACCAAAAGAATATTGATTCTTCACTTCCATTTCGAGGGTTTTGTTATTTTTTCCACCGATTTTCTCAGGATTGTTGATTACGGAAGATAGAGATTCAGAATGAACTCTAACCAACTGATCATGTGTTGGCTTCTGATCTTCATTTCTTGACAGGTTTTGATTCAGAAATTCATTATTTTCAGCTCCGTGTGATGCTCTTATGTTAACATGATTATCTTTCAGTTCTTCCAAGTACATTTCCTCCACCATGGGTTTCCATAGCCTCACTCTAGCATTGATGAACCAATTGGAAACCTGAAAAAGAAAGATAAAATAAATAATGTCATTTAGTAACATCTGGAGAATAATTTAAAGTAGGAGAGTTCTTGAAGAAGAATTACACATGATTCCTTGATTACATAAATAAATTTTTAATCTTGAATAAAATAATATAGGCTAAAAGGGACTTGCCTGGCTTCTTGAGAGACCTGTCCGGCGCGCTAAAGTATGTTTATCGATATCATTTGGATACCTGTAAAAATCAAGAAAATTGATCAGTACTCAAAAAATAAAAAATATCAAGATTTTTTTATATTTTTTGAGTGCAGGAGAGGGGGAGAGAGATGGGGTCCATGCATGGCGGTTGTAACATTGTAAAATCCACAAAGACAAGAAAGAAATAAAATAAACTTAAGTTCTAGTGATACACATGAACACAAGAAACAATGGAATCTTAAAGGATTTCAAAAGAAACTAAGCTAGCGTCTGCAAACAAATGATTGAAAACAAGCAAGAACCTGTGAGCGCTATTAGAACAGCAAGTAGTGGGATGTTTTATATTTTATTCCTTTCACCTGATCAAGATTGTACCAAACATGTATGTATATTAAGAGTACTTGAAAATTATCAATTGATTACGCTTATATAAATATGAACAAAAAGAAAGCAAATTACGGCTGGAGAAAGTGTTCGAAAAGCCAAGCACGAAGAACAGAAACTGATTTCTCTGGCAGGCCTCGCTGTGGTCGCCATGGATGGTTTTCCATCATGCTCATTTGCTGGAATGTTTTTTGTTCCCTTAAAGCTTGATCAAGAAGTCTTAATCTTGGTGTTTCCCCTTTACTTGTGCCTGGAACTGCAGAATCTTTGTCTCCCATTGCCTTTTTTGTGGCCTTAATTTGACTCACAATTCCATCTTTTAGGCATTTAAAGTGTTTTGACATAGCTCTTGACGCTAAGGCTGAATAAACAGACGCAGCTCTATTCCCTGCCACTGCTTCAAATGATGATACCATTGCCTTCATCTGATCGCAGTAGTGCTTGTACCTTCGATCCACCTTCAGCCCCAGAATTTAAAAAAAAAAAAAAAAGAAACAGACAAACAAACCAACCTCAGTAACATGAATAAAACAGCAGGCAAATAAGGTAAAAAAAATGTGTCAAAATTCGAAAATAATGCAACTTTTCATGAAGTTTAATGTATAATTTCAGCCAGACGAGACATAATACAAACTGGGGTGAAATAAAGGGTTCTGAAATCTAATGGATCTTCAAATTTTCACCATGTGGGCATGCATTAATGGAAGAGAGTCTCCCCACCCACAAGGTTGGTTCAGATTTTTTTTTTTTTTTTTTTGAACATGTTGGTTCAGATTTTTTAGTCTCCCACGTTGATTTATATCAGTGAAAAAAGAAGTTCATTGAACCCATGTAATAAAGATATGAAGAAGTACAGAAAAATGATTGTCTTTTAACGGAAAAATTAAAATATATATACCTCTTCAAGCATTTGAAGCAACTTGGTTGTTCTTTTCTGCAATTCGAAGAGGTCAAGAGAGTAAAGTGACTGCTTCATTAGGGCATTTTCGTCCTGCCCCTCACTGGTTTTCTGAATCTTTTGCTTTGAGTTATCAGTTTTATTCGTTCCAAGATAACAGAACTCATTCAAGAGCTCTTGTGTAGGCCCCAAAAACTTTGAGTTTCCAAACTGAAAGTTCTCTTGCATCATATATTGCTGTTGTTGATTAATATTAACAGACCTAGAACTTGACGGATCAAACCTTAAATCACCTTCTTGTCTGAGTTCGAAAGATTGTAGACCAATACAAGAAGGATTTGATGAATTGAGAGAGAGTGAAAGGCCTTTGGCTGGCCTTTCATTACCTTCACATGGGAAAACACTTCTGAAAGATGAAACATCCACAAAAGAACGTGAAACTATTGAAGAATCAGTAACCCCAGTTAAACCATGTCGGTAGAATTCACTGGAAGTACCGAACCCGTTGATTCCTTTCGAAGAAGAATTAGATGCACCGACATGGTTTTCGGGCTTGTTCGAGAACCCGTTCCAGAAAATTGTGTTGTTTTCTCGGTTCAGATTCTTTGAAGGAAACCCTATTAACTCCATGCCTGAAGTACTCAAATTGTAGATCTCTGGATTGAGATCAAAACCTTGCAACTGATTCACTAAATGAGCCTGCAGATTTTGATTCCCACTTGAATCAGCCATACAAATCTTATATATACTGCTTTACACACACACAGATCTTCTTGTACAAAATTTTTGATTCAAACCATGAAATAAACTACAAATCATTTTCCAGCGGAAAAACCAATCAAGAGCCAAACCCATAAATCAAAAAACCACTTATGCTAAAGAAAATATCAACCTATCATTTAACCAGAAATTCTACTCACTTATTTCTGTGTAACTTTTTAAGGTCCAAAAATTGAATCTTTTCTTCCCTATTGTTACATACACGTACCTTTTTTGATGTCCTATGTAGGGATGAAACCATATATGAGATAGGTGCTACAGTAATACACTTTAATACATAGAAAATGGTGGTTGAGAAGAAAAGCAAATGGGACCTTACTTTTGTTTTATGCTCTGATTAATCCCAACAAGGAAGGTAATGCCATGGAACGAAAATAGCAACAGAAGATACACAATTTCTGATTCCAAATGCAAAAGGACTAGATAGGGTTTGATCATTGATCATGACCTCAAAGCTTACATTAATATATTCATCAATAGAGATATACACACACATTTGTACGTATGTATGAATACATACAAAAGTATTAGACTTTTTAACCATTTTTCACACATAAAATTTCCTGTTATAAGAAGTCCATAAAAAGAGATACGTATAAGATGGTTGCATACAAGGTTGTTTGATCTTACGTACGAATCCCAAGACTGGAGCTAAACTTATGTAGAAGGCTTTTTCAGATATGGATCATTACTTTGACCTGTATTGTGTGGCTAATCTGATCAATTTAAAAAAAAAAAAAGTAAAATTCGGTATGTGTTTCCATATATAGATATATGATAGTATATGTGTTTGGAATTAATGGTCTGAAGACTTTTTTTTTTTTTTTTGTTTATAAGGGGAGGGGCTAAAGATTTTTTCTGCACATGGCTACTCAAACACCAGTAATCCCCAAAGGAGGAGCGAGCTTTTACCAAGCGGATAAGGATCGAAGCTCCTCACGAATTTGTTTAGAATTATAGAATTGTCATCCCAAGGTTCTAACTCATGATCCATATGTGATATAAATTTATATTGATATATCAAATTAGGAGTGTAAAAATATTGATATGTAAGTATGATATATCCCTTATTATATTCATAGTGGTCTGAAGTTGGGCACCAGTCATCTCTAAATGAGGTAGCAATGCCATTTTCCCTATTTTTTATGGCATAAGTAATTGTGAAATGGCATATTTTAAGTTTGGTATATAATCTCTCCTATAAACTAATTAATTAAGGGATTTTTCTTATATTAATTTATCAATTTTTTTATGTTCGGTGTATCTTTTATTTACAAACCACCATTCCAGGTGATAACGGTGTAGTATCAAAATCATATAATTACTATCTTTATATTAAATTTTGATATTTGAAAATAAATTCCATGTATACCCATATTAATGTATAACATTTAAGGTCACTTCTATGCTACTACATGGGGCAGTGTTCGATGGGATAAATATATGGCATGGGGTTTTTTTACCCAACATTTGGGGTATGTATTGGATCAATTTGGGCTATAGATTTACTCCATGAGACACTACCACGTGAGGTCGCATACAAGAATACAACATTTAGATGCTTGTAATATTAGACCCCATAGGGTCTTGAGATGAAGTGGTCCATGTTTTCCAACTAATTCTGATTAAAACATCCAATTAAAACCCTTCACCAGTCTTCTTTTTTATCATTTTCCTCCATTCTTCCTAAATGGGACCATAAGCATCTTGTTTTTTTTCAAAAAAAATTCTAAAATTTTATTTTGTCATTATCATAATTAAACAAAATTTTAGTAACAAGTTGGTTGAAGTGGATAATATATCCAAGAATTGAATTTCAAAAATTTAATGTAAAAGTTAAATTTATTCATTTGCTAGGTACTTTGAAATCAATCATATAACTAAAATCTCAAGTTGTTATGAATGTAAAATTCTTTACATGACAACACCGACATAGTCGGATGGTTGTAATTATTGCACAAAAAGTGTGCTGCTCGAGTTCGAGCCCTAGTTATTACATCCTCCATCCCCTGATTAAAAAAAAAACAAATTTTGCTTTACATACATAGAACATATTTGTATACACATATTCATGCCCTCATAAATAATTTCATATTACGTGCAAATCATAAATGAATTATACATTATTATAAGAGAACAATGTGTTCAACAGTGAAATGGGTTTTGTTTCCGTGAAATTACTGTTTGGATGAACAGTATCCCTCCCTTTATTTTTTTTCCCACTTGGGCTTAAATGCTTTCTTGTTTGGGCTTAAATATACCCTTGGTTTTTTTGTTTACTCATAGGTCCGAGTCTTGGCTTCAGATATGCAATTTAAAGTTCCCCAACTTCGTCTGTTATGCGTCCTCCCTTGCCCACCACTTCTGTAAAATTTAATTTAATGCTGAGGCTGTTCAGAGTTCGCGACGGTGGTTTTCAGGTTGACAGATTGATTGTTGCGTGTTCTCGTCATTTGCTCCATGTTTTTTTCCCTCGTTGTTTATTTTTTTGGGAGGGCATTGCGTTTCGACCCGACGGTTTTTACTCTTGTTCTTTGTCTTTTGGGGTGTTGATTTCCTTACCCGATGCTTTGGCTGCAGGATATCAAATCGATGGGGAAGGTCATCATCCGTTTCGGCCGTCCCTTGCTGGGTTGGGATGTCTGGTGGTTTGCAATTCTTGCTTTATGTTGTATATAAGTTATGTGTTGTTTCTCTCAATTTTTTGGGGTGTTTTATGCTTTGAGGTTCTTCTGGATTGCGCTGCTTGCTACACGTTTTTAGAGTTTTGTTTTAGGTTGGTTTCAGTTTTCCAGGATTAAATTATGACATTCTTGTGTTTGGGGTTACATTATTTATTCTCTGATTCTAAGTAGCTTTTGTCTGTTTTTTGAGGATCATCGAAGTGGGGTTATTCTGAAGAAAAAAAGAAAGAAAGGCGGTGACATAATTTATGGTATAGGGAATCTCGTATTTGTAGTCCTGATGAATTTGGTTGATTTCGGTTATGCTTCGTTTATCCTAACACTTAAATTGATAGAGTTAATCCACCCATTTAACTGGAAGTTGATTCATATGATTATTCATTTGTTCTATCTCAAGCTCGTAAATCTTGAAATTATCCTGAATTTATTAATTAATAATGTATTGGTTGGCTGAGCCTTAATATTTTCTAATGGTAAATAATTTATCTCCTTGGTAGCTAACTGAGATACACTTATTGTTTTATTTTATTCTTTTTTACAATATTAAATTAGCTAGAAGATAATTAGAAATCTCTGTTTATGACAGAGATGTTCCTGATATATTTTTAAATTTTATGTTTGTATTTGCTTCTTTTTGAAGTGTAATTAGTACCCTTCCAGTTGTATTTTCACATTGAAGTTGTACGCACTCATGCAGACATTTAAGATTTGATTTTGATTGCACAACACTCTTGTGTTTGTTTATTTTATATATTTTTATTATATTGCATAAGATTTTATGATTCTTTTATGTAATTTGATTCGCACAACTTTAAACTGGTCCATGGCTTGACTTAAGCTACGAAGGAAGTTTGTCCATTTCACATGTAGCATCCACCGAAATTTATACCAATGCACTTATTTATTTAACGGGGTCAATCAACTGATGCTTTTTGAGATGTGTGTTTTAAGTGGTTGACTATTTGTAATCTCTGCCTGAAATAGGTCTTAAAACTCACAAATCGATGAAGAAGGTCAAGTGTCATGAAAAGCTGATTAAAATTATATTTTGCATGCCATTTCAGAGTATTCTTATTAAATTTTATTTATTAATGTTTTGACTTTAATGCAGTGAATCAAGAACTTGAAGTACAATTTTGTTGAGGTAGATCCTCTTTATGAAGAATCTTTCAAGAAATCAATTATGACATTGAAGCATCAACGAGTTAATGATCCTGTTACTGAGGATATAGTACATTTATGTGAGGCGACTTATCGTATTGGTGATGATTTAGGTTTCTTGTGTCAATATCCTTTTAAGCTTTGCAAATAATCCCCACAAACTGCACATATAATCTATACTTTACTGAAGTATATCTTAACTAGGGTCACATCATTACCTCTGAATGTAGCTAAAGGTATAGCGCTTGCTGACCTTGATCCTTTTACTAAGGAGCCAATCCATGTATAACAATTATTTATGTTAGTATAGCTACATTTTACATATGGCATTTCTAACAATCTTCTCTTTTACGAAATTGCGAGATTGTGGTTCTGCATAAAGATATGCCTGCTTGAATCCTCAACCCAACCATCAGGCTTGCTTGTGAACTGCATGTCAAGCCACTATCACCTATCGATTGCAGAGATAGATTTTTGTTGCCGACATACTTTCAGATGAAATGTGTTATAGATACTGAAATTAAAAGTTTCTAGACTCACTAGACCATGGTAGGGATGTGTGATATATTGCTACAAAGCAAAGCTCTTTTCATGAATCATTAATGGTTTATGTGCATAGGCCCATGGCATGGAATATAAGTGTTGTTGAGTTTGGGTGCATGTCCCTGGTGAGGGTCAAGAGGGTGTTGTTGATGGTGGGACCGACTTTGACTTTGGTTCTGTTTGCTCAACATTTCGAGCTTCAACAGGTCAAAAGTTTATCATCTTTATTTTCTGCAGGAAAATTCGAAGTAGAACGGACATACAAATCTTCAAGTTGGGATTCATTTACTTACAGTAATAGTTCGAGAAACTCGACTTACTCAAGTGGCTTGAATGCGACCAATGAAAGTGTGTCTGAACCTCAGGTGAGATTCAAGAATCCGAATTCAATACAAAAATATTGATTTATAGATGGTAAAAAGTATAAGTTATATTGACTATTTAATTTGTTCTATGATATTGATGCTTCTTGATTCATCATTGGAAGCTTAGGTGCTCGGAATTCAGAAGATTATGTGTCTGATGGTGTTGTCAATGGGGCAAAGCTTTATGGTACGACAAATGGGGTTAGAATCAAGACATGTCAGGTAATTAGAACGTCAATAATAATTCAACATGTAGGCAGAAATAGATGTGGGGTGGAAGTACTTAAGTGGGAATGCGAAACATTGTAACAAATAGACCATCGAGTTGCATCGATTAAGGGTATTTTTTTTTATATTACACAAGACTTTTGAGTTTAGAATATTGGATTTAATTTGATTTTAGTTAGAAATTATCTATAAAATTTAAATCCTATGTTATTTCATGCTTTTATTGATTCTCATTGCTTCACACATACATATGTGAACACGGTGGATCAGGAAGTGCAAGCAATATCAAGTTCCATAATATGCACCCGAGTGATTACACCGTACGTCAGGAAGTTGAGGCTGCTGGTCTTCAGATTTGTGCAGATGAATTAGGATCCATAGTCGACAATCACGATGTTAAAAAGGATTGATTGACATCGAATTAATGGATTTTTTTATTGTATATTGTGCCCAATGAAGTCATTTTTAGCGGAAAACTCAAACCTTGTAAAAGAAAGCTTATATGTTAATATGTTATGCTTTTGACTCCGTGGTTTTTGTTACCTTATTTGTTTGGACTCCATGTGGTTTTTGTTTTGTGATGGTCAGTTTGTCAGGTGTTCATAAGTAACATCAGACAAGGTTTAGCTTCATGTATTACAGATTAGGCTGCATCGTCCATGTCTGATACGCCCTAGCAAAATTGTCTGCCTTGTAAAATTAAAGTTCTTTGTTGCCTTTGGCAGCTTCAGTAAAATATCTGCTGACTTGCTTGAGATATGAATTTTAAATCTTGAAAATTTTGAAATTGGAAATTAAATTGTGCAATAAATTTGTCCCTGGCACCATGTTTTGCACGGTGCCAAGAAAAACTAGTATATATATATACACACAGCAATAACATTTTCACTTCTTTATTTAATATGGTTGATTAAATGTCAATATTGTCATTATCATCATTGTCTCTAATCATGTGGCTAATCAATTTGGGAAATGAAACAAGACAAATTGCGTGGCAATGGCAGGAAAAATGTGTCGATCGTGACCACCAATCGAAAAAAAAGGTAGTAATAATAAATACCTTTATCATATTATAAACCCATAAACTCTAAAAATACTTAAAAACAAATCAAATCAATAAAAAAACTTTTAGAAAAATATTTAGACTCTCAAGGTTTTTAGTCTTTGTTTTTTTTTTTTTCTAAAATACCCCAAAATCCCAAAACAACATGACCCATAAAAAAGAAAAAAAAAACTTTATTAAGAACTAAAAATACAGAAAAGTATTTTAACATAAATGAAAACAAAAAACAATATATTATATATATTTATTTTACATATAACTATATAACATTTAGCCATTACTAATGGATCGACTTATAAAGACTGTTTTAATAATAATTATACGTCTAAGCAGATCAACTCGAGTTTATAATCTCCTCTTTTTTAATATAATATAATACAAATTAATATTTGAAATAGTGTACATTTCAGTAGTTACAAAATGTGTTAATTAATTAATAATTTAAATTTTGCATAGAATGAACACTAATGAATTAAGGAATTTTTTTTATTTTATCAATTTAATCAATTAAAGATTAATTAACCTACTAATATATATTAATTAACAATTTATTTGTACACTTAATTTAGTTTATTGTACTGAGTATTATAGTTTAATTAAAGAAATTCAATGGATTAAATTTAAAAAAAAAATATAAATAAATACAAAATCTTTAAATTTCATAATTACGATGACTTGTTATATAAAAGATGTTAATTATGCAAGTATAAAAGGTAGAAAAAGGATCCACTAAATGCCCTTATTTCTTCTTAAAGAGCTTTTTTTTCCTACAATTAAAATAGATAATCATGTATCATTTAATACTTTTAGGAGTCGAAGAGCCGCCTACTTCCTTCTAGTTCACCATCCGGAGCCTTAAACGTGAAAGTGGTCCGGCTCATTTTCACTATTTCAAGACTCAATCTCCGGTATGGAGCCACCGTCGATCATATTATGGCTTGCTGAATTGTATTAACATTAAAAGCTTATTAAACAGGTAGGCATTAATTGTCAAATAACAAAAAAAATATTAGAGTGGTCCTTTGATTTATTTATTTGAAAAATTGGACCCCTATTCTAGATTCAATGAACAAAAGCTAAAAATTAAATGAGCCCCAGAATTAGATTCAGACCCAAATTAGGGACCGTAAAATAACTGTGACCATTGTTAAGTCAGAGCTTTGAAAATAAATGTAATAATAAATATCAATTGGACCAATCGAATCATAGGATGAATTACAATGCTTTCCGATAATGAATATTAAAAGAGTTTAACTTTAGCATTCATGCAGGCTGTGAATATTCTCTATTTAGAAGTCTAGTTTTGAAACCTTAATGGCCTCATCTTACACAATATAAATTGGGCGAATCTAGAATTTTTTTGCTTATGGTGAGCGAAAAATAATAACATAAAAAGTGAAGGGCAAAAAAATTTAAGAGAATTAAAATATAATTTTCGGAGGGTAAAATATATTTTTTAAAAAAAAATTAAGATGACGCCACCTAACATGTAAAATGGAGATAAAGAACAAGTTGACCAACTTCATTAAAACTGGCTAAAAGAAGAGCAGTGTTAATGCCAAAGCAAAACTTGTTGCTACCAAAGCAACTTTTGAGGACTAAGTCCAAAGTCCCATGTCTCACTTCATTTGGGAGCCACATATTCGACCTAAGCACTCTTTCATTCTATGGTTGGGTGCTTATAGCAGGCTAGCAACTTCAGATCAACTACCATTAGTTGTGGACAAATCGTGTATCCTTCGTGATTCACAGGTAGAGAGCCAGGAATTACTGCGTTTTCTTCTCATGTTCATACAGTGCGGCAATATAAGGACATGGCTACATATGGCTTTTTTCATGATCACACTAAGAAGTGCTTTGAAACGGTTTAAGAAAGATTATCGTGGAACATCCCGTCTAATGAAAGCTCGCGGGATAGCACTTGCAGCAACAATCTATCACATAAGCAAAGAAATGGGATGAAGTTCGATGGCAAGCTAGAAGGCGTGGATGCAATTTCTGATCGCATTAAATTGCTAGTTTATAGAATTTTGTACAAGCTATTTCCTAGTGATTTATATCTTAGGGATATGCCATTTTTGTGGCTTTTTGTTAACGGGCATGCCCCGGAACTTTGTACATATTTTGATCAATGAAATTTATTTACCGATAAAATAAAATTAAAATTAAAGGTAGGACTTGTATTTCAAATGTTGTATATAATAGTTAATTATAATGCGGACATGTAGTCAATTATGTAGAATCCTTTGCAACTAGGGATGGCAACGGGGCGGGTTTGGCCAATCCCAGGACCCGCCCCGCTACACATAAAACCCATACCCGCCCCACCCCGCTTAGACCCGCCGGGTCGCGGGTTTACCCGCCCCGCCCCGCAAACAATTTTTTTTTTTTATAAAAAAAAAAATTTGGTAGAAATTAATTTTGAAACACAAAAATTGAGTTTTGAGATTGAATTTAATATTTTCCTCTAGTAAATATTTATAATAAGCATCGTAAAACTATCTTTAAACTATCAAATTTATTATTTAGTTTTTATTCCATTCAAAATGTTCAACTTCTTTACCATAAACACATGAATTTTGATATGAAATTAAACAATAACACATTATTGTACAACCAAAGAAATGAAATGTATATTCAATATTAATTTTTTTAAAAAAAAAAATTAAAAATGCATAGCGGGGCGGGTTCGGCCAATCCCAGGACCCGCCCCGCCCCGCTTCCAAACCCGGTTGAAGCGGGTTTGGACCCGCCCCGGCGGGTCGGGTTCAATACGGGTCCGGGTTTGGACCCGCCCCATTGCCATCCCTATTTGCAACTCTTTTATTTATCCTTAATTGTATCACATTTAAAAGTTTGAGAATGAATATTGCACGCAATTAGTCCCCGCAAGTGTCCTATTACAATGTGAATTGAAAACTGTCAAAGCTCACATTCTTGATTCCCACATCTTTTTCTTGTGTGAGATTGTATGATATATGTATATATGTGTGTATGCGCGTGTGGACCTAGACGAAATTGAAGAATATTAAGAATCGTATGTAATAATATTGTTTCTCCGGACTCCAAAGTATGTCTATGAAGCTACGATGCACGGACACTCCTAAAAATCAATTGTTACAGTTTCGTATATTTTTAGGATACTGAGACGCCTCAGACACGCCGCGTGGTTTGTTCTTAATTTAAAAATAAAAATAAAATCTAACATGCGTGTCGAACACGGCCGAGAGGTGTGTCTGATACGAAAAGGACATTTTTCGGGGTTAATTGTACAAAAACTTTTTACCTATGAAACTGGTACGTGTTTGTTAAACTTTATGTTAATTGAAGCAATATACATTGTGCTAATATAAATTATACTATAATGGTTTTATTGACATGTATTCATTTATACGCTTCTTGAATTTGGTAAGAATATAGTTGGTGTTATATTTTATTTGGACTTGCTTGTTAAACTTTACATTAATTGAAATTATATGCATTTGTTGTTAGTATGTATGATACTATGATGATTCAACTGTCATGTATTTATTTATACGCTTCTTGAATTCGATAATAATATTTTTGTTGCTTTTACATAGTTTTATAATCTAAAAAACATGATTTTTTTTTAGTATTTTGTAATATAATACATGGTTTTAGTATTTTGTAATATATATGTGTGTGTCTAACCGTGTGGTGTACTGAAAATTCGTGTCGTCTTTTCGTGTGTGTGTCTGTGTCGTCTTTTAGTCATTATGTCAATGCCACTAGCTATGAAGGAACCACCAATATATCTAACTAAAGACGAGAGAACTAAAGATATACTACTAAATTATTTCTAAAAAAAATTATATATATACTACTAAATTCACCAATAGAATCGAATGAAATGGGTCTTCGTCAACTTGTTCTACATTAGCAAAAGATTGACAAATGGCATTAATTCTTGTTTTAGAAAATACAAGATATGGTTGAAACAATGAATATGATATCCCACTTGACAATGGAACTCGTTAATTAATTCTTGCGCGAAAGCTTGTTCTGTATTATTTTAAGTAAGCTTATCCCTTATGCTATACTAAGTGAAACATACTTATTTGCAAAATTTGGAATTGTGATAAAGGTACAAGATGAGTTAGACAAGATCATCAGCTTGCGACTTGAATTCAAAAGTTCATTTTTATTCCAAAATATGTAATTTGAGCTTGCCACAAAATTCTAAAAACTGTGGAGGGAGACGGTGAGCTATATTTTACAAGCAACGACGGTAAAATGTCTATTTGTGATCTCACGTGGGATAAAACTGCATTTTTTGCATATTTAAATGTCAAATGAACTTTGATTGATATATTAGAGTTTGACTGATGATTCAAAAATAAATAAATAAAAACTGTAAAATAGCCAATTGAAAAGGAAAATCTTTTGGTAAAATTTCGAATGTCCAAAACAATATTTACCCTAAACTTCTTAACTGTGCTTTTGTTGCCAAACACAATCAATGAAAGTTATCTTGTAAAATTATTAGTCATATATTATATATGACATTTCAAATATCTCATTTGAGGCCCCTGGGGGACCGAAGGGTAGCAGTTTGATACCTAAAGTACAATAACCGAGGATCTTGCAACCAACAGACACGCGGAAACAACCTGTGAAAATTTATAAAGCTCGATTTAAAAATTTCTACCAGTGAAGCATCATCTGATTAGCAAACAGTGTAAGACTCATGTAATACAAATGGATACCAAGACTTCAGTCAGTGAACATGTACCACAAACAAAAACAAAACCAAGGACCAAATTAATCAATACCGCCTACGAACGGTAACTGGATTCACCTACACTTTGCTAGTTCGTCATTATCAATTCTCTTTCAGAAAACTAACCTTCGGATAACAGGTGCTCACTGTGTGGCAAAAGAATGGGAAAAAAGTTCCATGTAATGAATAGGGTGAACCCAAACTATCATCAATATCGACTTCTTTATTTCTTCTTCCAGTTTCTTTTAGAATTCCATGAGCCAAATCGAGTTTTCGGCAATCTCAGAAGAAAAAAGTTAACTAGAAATCCTTTGTCCAGATTTGACTGTTGCATCTCGAATTCAAGAGTTCTCTGTTGTGGCAGTTGTGATTCGCATTTGCCGAGGTCTTTCAGGCTCTCTATTTCTCCTCCAAAAAGCCCTTCTCCACCAAACTTCAAAACCTCTCTGGATATTCGGACAATCATCGCCAGCATTAAGAAACCGATTGAACCACGACATAAAAATCTCTTGCTGCCAGGGCATTGGCAAAGTCAATATTGTGTTGCTAAGACCATCTTCAATTAAATGCCGATCAAGCCCCTTAGATGCCCTCCGCATCCATCCAAAATCATCGTAAAATGGCACCAACCATGTCTGCAAAAGCATGCACCTCGTGTCTTTTGAGGCTAATAGCTGCCCCTTGCCAATCCCAACAAAAATCCTGGCTGTAACTCTGCTAACTTCGTATCGGTGGATGACAGGCACTTTCGAATGAGCCTTGGATAACTCGGTCTGTGACGCCCATGTCTTCAAAAACTCATCCGCAATCTGTCTATCTATCAATATATCCAAAAGCCAATGCAAATTATCTGCCTGTCTTGCTATCTGGCCTACATTTTGTGCAGGTTCTTCTGCCGCTTTCAGAAAATATTGCCGAAGAAAGTTCAGGCAACCATCACAAGCCGAGTATAATGACTCCTTTCTCAAATCTGTATGGGAGGAATTCTCACGAAGCATTTTGGTCACCAAATTTTTCATCTCTCTCCTAGCTTTCTCGTCTTTTCCTTCAAGAACTACATGCAAGAGCTTGAGTAGCACTTCTTCATTATCATTTCCGTATTCCACCCCTGCCGTAACATCAACAGAAACCCTCTTCAAAACTTCCACAGCTCCAACTCCTTCGAGACGAAGCTCTGATAACAAGGAAGCTACCTTTTCTTCTTCATCTTCAGCCCATGGAGCAGCTTCTAAGTACTCCAAGCAAGACAACACGCCCGCATCAAATCCAATTGCTGCTGCGACCTAGTTACAATAAATGCATCATAACTTAACATGTAAATGTGGAATTTAGCTTAATGTTCCAACAATAATCATCCCTCATCTCACAATTTGAATAAATAATAAATGGTTAATCCACAATGAAACATGGGATCAAATTAACTGAAAGAAAAACAGACTTCGAATACAAAATTCATACTTCAGAAAGCAATATTTGCAATAGATGGGTATTTTCATCGCCATCCATATAATCATAATAATGGAAGTAATAGAAAGTGAAACTGTGAACAAAGTATATATGTTTCAAGTCAAAGTTTGTTGGGAAGAAGTCATCTTGTTAACAAAATGCACCACTCTAAGGAATCTAGAGCTTATGCAAATAAATGAATTTACATTTTGAGGTATATCCTATCTTTCAGGGAATTGATGTCTACATCAAAAGAAATGAAGTTCCTCTGTCTCTAAGGCATTTGTTCAGTATTGAGTTTCATTCTTATGAAGAGTGGCAAAATAAGCACAAATTATATGGCTACCTATCAAGATTCATTCTCTAAATTTCAGTAGGTACACTACCAATCAAGATTAAATATCCAATTCTCGATATGTCCGTGTGCAGTTGGAAATTCATGATTATATACTGGAAGTTTGTTAACATGAATAGATAAAGTAATAAAAAATATATTTATACTTAAGAAACCAAACATTCTACTTTAACATTCTCATAAAGTCCACAATAAAACCGAATTTTCGAATTAACCGAACCGAATTTCCGAATTAGTTCGGTTCGGTCGGTTTATTTCGGTTTAACCGAAATTTTGCTCACGCCTATGTACAACAAGTCAATCTACTTAACAATATGACAAATATCAGCTACCTTATTTCACTTGCATAATTGCGATAAAGGGTTCGTAAAGATTATTCATTATGAGACACAGATAACACAAGTATAGTGTTTTAACATCACAATCACGGTTGGGTAATAAGTTCAACAGTATATCCCAAACCCAAGGACCAGTCTACTAGGGAGGAAATGGTCTATAACTATTAACGATTCTACAACTAGTACTCGTGGAACCAACAGGCAATTGTAACACACTACGAAGACAAAACCACCAGATTCGACCAAGAATTCAGCCCATTATAGCAACTTCAATATTTATAAACTGCACCATGCATATGCAGACATCTACAGCTTGGTCAATACTTTACATAACATTCATTCTCAATTACATATATGTTCTAACAAAAAACTGTCTTATTGAAATTTAGGTACACCAAGCTACCATACTTTGAAGTGCCAAAACGGCAATTTATGCACGAGTGAAATTCAAATAGGAAAGTGATCTGGCTCTAAGGTCTTGTGAGCCAATCCATCACATTTTACGTTCTCATTTGTTCACAAACTTGATCGCCGCTTAACCATATGCGTCTAATCTTTATTATCCTGCTTATTCATCAACACAACTCTTGTCATTCCCAATTTTCTATTATGCCATTCATGCGCTTACAATTTGGATAAACTTTTCACCACCTATTATTGAATTTATGCGTTCTTAACAAAAATGCAAGTTGAAGTACAAAGAAATGGAGATTAGCGATTTCTGTGAGCATGGAAGAATCACCTTGAGAATACCCAATACTCGTGGAACATCTTCCCTCATCAACTTCTTCCTCAAATCCTTACAATACATTAGCCTAAGACTCTCAATATAAATTTCGATATCATCACAATCCGCTATCTCCACAATGTATGGGCCCATGCTGCGCTGCTGCTTAACCCACTTCTCATTCAATTTCAAAGCAAAAAATCTGCTATGAGCCACAAGGATCTGTCTGTGCACACTCATAGAAACGCTAACCCCGTCCTTGGAACTTAAGGTCAGTTTCACATCGCCAGTACCCACATCGTTAAACTGGTTTCCGGGGCTCCTCGAAGCCAGAAGCTCCAATAAATGCTGC
This sequence comes from Haberlea rhodopensis, assembly GCA_907163345.1. Lineage (NCBI taxonomy): Eukaryota > Viridiplantae > Streptophyta > Magnoliopsida > Lamiales > Gesneriaceae > Haberlea > Haberlea rhodopensis. The sequence continues at coordinate 3,542,703 of CAJQUN010000004.1, read as the reverse complement.
TGCATTAGCGCCTGCTTGTCTTGGGGGGGTGGGTTTGCAGAAAGCTTCGAACTTTGGGGGATCTCAATCGGAACGATAGCGTTAGATACAAGGGTTGTGGCTTTGAGGTGGCAATCGGGTTCATTGGACATCATTTCGAAAAGGGTTGGGCTTGAACGGGTTTTATCCACAAACGGAGGGGGGGACATTGGATTGAGAAGGCCAGCAGTAAGTGCGGAGTTGAATTTACTAAACGATGACGAAAAATTATCCGCCGCAGGGTTGGCGCTGCCGTTGGCGGTGGTGGTGACGGTGTAGGAGTCCATGGTGGAGGGTGAGTGCCGAAATTTTAGATCTGTGGGGGAAGAGGGTCGAAAAGGGTAGGATACTAGTGATGATGATGTATGGGTGGTTTCAACCGGCGGTGAAGGCGGCGGAAGTGGTGGCTTGGAGGCTGCGCAACACCACGAATTGCCTGGAGAAACTACTATCGGACTGTCAAGCGTGCGGCTTTGATAATGGTTTTGGGTTGTACAAGGGATGGATGTAGAAGATGACGGAATGGAGTCCACGCCGGGGCAACCGGTGGTGGGAGTGGTGGTGATGGTAGTCTCGCGGTAGCGGCGGCGCTTGGGTTTGATGGGTTCGGTTTGGACTTTGATACGAGTGGTGGTAGCAGCCATATGATTGAGGAAGTGTCAGCGTGTTTAGTACTTGGGATGCGGTGTGTGTGTTTTTGGGGGGGTGTTTTTTGTCATTTAGCTTTAGGGCTCCATTGGCATCATCACCAGATTTAGCAACGTAAAGACAGAAATCCAGAATTGAATTAAGAATGGCGATTGATACAAGATAGAAAAGAAGGGTATTTGAGGGAAAATGCTTTTGGACCTGTTATGTACTCAATCATAAAATTAGTCTAAAATAATTGATATATTAATTTGTATATTTTTATTTAAAATATTTTATATTTTAATAATGAGTTAGTGTATAAATGTTGTCCAAACCAGGTACATTTGAGTCTGAAACTGAGATGGCAAAATGGATGATCCTATTGAAACGTTTGAATGTAGCATTAATGAGTTGATAAAGGGATTAAACATATGAATAGAAGATAGAATGTGTGGTCCTTCAATTTTTTTTGGAGTGCTTAACGGATCAATCTGGTTCAGAACCACCCGATTCCTGGCCCAATAATTTCAGAACCGAATCGGATCCGGATTCTCACCGGATTGGATCCGATTCCGGATCTACTTGTTCCAGGTTGGACCCAGAACCAGTTATTAATAAATATATATATATATATATATATATATATATATATTTAAAAAAAAAGAGTTTTTCTAGACAAGTTACATTTTAATTTTTTTAAATTTCTACAGGTTCCGGTTGCAATCCGAAATCGGAATCGTTTAACTCGGAACAGTAAGCACCTGTTCTAATCTATTAGAACCAATCCGATCCGGTAATACCAGATCGGATCCGATTCCTAATCGGTTGGCTTGGTTTTGATTCCGAACCGATCCGATTCCTAATCGGTTGGCTTGGTTTTGATTCCGAACCGGTTACAAGCTAATTCAGTCCGTTAAGAAGCCCTAATTTTCTCTTATTCCTCGTGTAATCAAAATTTTAAAACCAATTTCAAGTGTTACACGTCCAATGACATCGGATCGAGAAGTATACCCTATAAGATGTTGACTGTTTAAATGAATTTCTTGGGCATTCAAAAACATTTTTACATGAAATTAGATGAGAATGAAATGAAATTGTTGTAGAAAGTACTCGAAAACTTGATTTGCATATCTCTTGAATGACAAGTTTAGATTTAATGGAATCTTAGATATGGTTGGCAAATTATTGAGCATTATAGTTTGGCTTTGCTAGGAAGCATTGATATTCACAAGATTATATACAAAAGGGGACAAAAAAAGCCCCAAAGGGAAAATTGAAAGCCCCACTAATTTGATGTGTTTGTTCATCTTTTATGTCTTTTATTGTTGTCTATGATTACATTTAACAGAGATTGCTTTCGGGTAGCCATTTTTGCTACCCGACAATACCCAAATTGTAATATATATTTTTAAAAATATTAAATTTATATTTTTCATAATATAAATACAAATCAGTTAATATATTTTCAAAATTATATTAAATATACATTTATATATATAAGTCAGGTACCCAAACTCGATCGGGCAGAGGTTTTAAAATTCGATGCCAACCCAACAAAAAACACTTACGCTTGAACCCGGATTTTTTTTTTGTAGTACCAGATCGAGTCAAGTCGAGTCGAGTACCTGGTGCCCGATATCGGACCATTCTATCATCGGGTTGTGCCATATCGACCATTTTACTTCAAACCTCATCCTCTCTATCCGAAGATTAGTCACACTGAAAAGTTCCAAGAGAATACGGAATCCAAAGTTCATCTAAAAAAATAGAATTAAATTATAATATCCACTCACCCATGTGCTTACGCATACATATTTCCCTAGTACCAAAAAGAGCAGGCCCAATTTAAAGGGACCGTTGGACAAAAAATAATAATAATAAATAATTTACAAAATATCAATCCTTGAAACGAGTGGGTATTCTTGTTTTATAATTTATCCCTGAAAGCTATGAAATTCTCTCTGGGATTTATCCAAAAAGATAAATCTACATATTATTTTTACCATAAAAATGTAATTATATTGAAACAAGAAACTAAGTATCCGGTAAAAAGGTCGAAAACCAAAACAAGACAGATGATTAGTAAATACAAGTGCACATTCTAACGAAGACTAATAAGCATCTAAGAATCTAATAAGAAAACGAGTAGATCGAAGCTCCACGAAGCGCAAGAGCTTGAATAGTTCCTATTCTAATGGCATACATTTACATAATAGCTCGGATAGTTCCTATTCTACTAAATTGACGACAGCCTTAATTGAAGCCATCCAAAATATTTGTTGGGGAAAATTAATGCAGTCATAAATAAAGGCGGCAAAGTGAGAGAAAAAGGGTATTAATTAGCTGGTGAAAATGAAGCTAACCCTTTTAATTTATTTCTTAAGTTGCAAATGAACTAGGGCACAGGGCATGCAACATGTTGAACATCCTCTATTCCATTTATTGCAGCTTTCACAAGATTATAATAGGTGTGTAAACGAATCGAACATGTTCACGAACTTTTCGAGTCGGCTCGATAAATATTTGATTCGAATTCGAAATTCTCGAATTCGAGCCGAACTCGAACATGTTCGAACTTTTTTCGAGCTGAACTCGAGCTCAAATTACTTTGTTCGATAGTTCGCGTGCAGCTCGCGACTTTACTATTTTATTAATATAATATAATTATGTATTAAATATTTTCGAGCAATAATTCGAATAGCTCGCGAACATGTTCGAGCATTTTCGAGCCGAACTCGAGCCAAATTTTTGAAACTATTCGAACTTCGAATCGAACTCGACCTCGAATATAACTGTTTCGAGCTGAATTCGAACCTAAAAATTTTCTGCATATTCAGTTCGATTCGGTTCGTTTACACCCCTAGATTAGAGGGTAAATCTTATAATATTCGATAATAGTGGTGGCAAAGAGAGAAATAGTGATGGTTGTGGGGACAAATGAAATTATTCATATATATCTATCTATATACTTATTAATACAGAAAGAGGTCGTGATAGTGACATGCTATGCAGCTGTGGTTTTTTAATCAATTACCAATAATGTCACTACTCGCCTTGATATTTACCATTTTGGCCCTGAACATACGTTTAAGAACTATCAATTTGCCCCTAAAATGTTATAATTACCATTTACCTTTTCTTCTTGATAATCACCATTTTGTCCATCCACATTTTATAGTTTAAACATTATCATAAATATTATAACCACAATCTTTATAATTATCATATTTATTTATTCTATAATAGTGTTCCAAATTTTGTATAAGAACAGAATCACAAAACCTACACCAAAGCTCTAGATCATACATGCGAAATCCTGATCTGGTTGGAGAAGAAAGAGATGAGGAAGAATGTTTAGTTGGAGAAGAAAGAGAGGAGTGGAAGGGATGAAGTTTGACCTAATTTTTGAAATGGGGGTGGTTTGGGCACAAAAAAAAATCCGACGTGGGTTGAAATTTAAAAAATGGACTAATGTGAATTTTGGTTCGCAGACAGTGGATTTTTATGGTATGTTGATTTTTTCAAAGACTTAGTTCAGTAATGCATTTGCAATTGACATTATTTGGTAATTTTCTCTTAATATAAACTATAATATTACAAAAATATTTGAGTAAAGTTCATCGCAATAGTTTTAAGCACTTTTGAAACCCTTATTTTCCGCTGTAAAATATGTATATATTTTGTTCTTGGGCTTGGGCCCCCTTAATCTACTAAATTCAAATCAGGACAAAACTAACTGGGTTGGCTATGATAAAGGCCCATAATCATGCAACAATGACACTTGGGCCGAATGTAAAAGTACCAAGGAATTCAGGGTTTTTTTGACTCTTTACCGTACGATATCGGTAAAAAAAAAAAAAAAAGGAAGAAAAGAAAAGTGAGTGCTGTCTGTAAAGAGTGGATTCCCACATGTTTTTTACATGAATTAAAGTTAAAAGGTACAAGACAAGAGCTGTGCTTCCCTGCAAGAAGTCACATGAGTATGGAAAAGGCAATGCGATCACCTAAATAATCACAAATTGTTTGATATTAATTACTCTGACAATAATTCCTATTATTATTTTTTACATTGTACAATTTCTGAAATATTACGTACAAATAAAAAAAAAGATAGCCTACATCCCACGTGCCCCAACTTGAACGACAAATATTACTGTCTCTGCCACAATCGTTATCTTTTTCTTTTTTTTTTTTGCGAAATTGTATGTAGATACCCTTTTCAGAAAGTTAATTCAAATAAGTCTGATAAAAAATAATATTTACAAATAAATATATTTAGAAGAGAATTATATCCATATAAGTCCACTTTTTAAAGAATTGATTTGCAAAGATATTTTGTTTAGTTCCCAAAACACACACTCATACATACCAGAATTGGAAAAAAAATCTGGAACGAAGTGATGTAACGAAAAATCGAACAGATAAAGAGAAAAACCAGCTGTAAGAAATCGTAACTGGCGAGAGAGACGTACGAAGAGATTTGAATCGCAGTGGTGAAAGGAAGAGCTCGAACGAAGTGCTGAAAGGAAGAGATTGAAAATTTCTGAGATTGCCGCCTTTTTCTTATTAAGGTCAGTTTTGTCATTTTAACCTAACGTGGACTTAAATGATTGCAACTTTTTTTTCTTGGACTATGGTGAATAAAGTTTTACCGTTAGATACCGACCTAAACTTTCCCCCTTTTTTCCTGTTGGCCACTTTGCAAAACCAGGTTATATCTTTAACTTTAAAATTAAAAAAAATATATATTTTTCTATCTTTGATATAAATCATTTTTTTAAAAAAAAAAAACTAATTTCGTTCATGTATTAATATATAGTATACCTTAATATGATAATACGTGAGAGAGTTTAAAAAGCGAACTGTCGGTTTCAGAAAAATGAGAACAAAGAGCCATATACCAAATCTATTTAATTGTTTAAATTAATTGATATTATGTATATTTCAAATTCTCATATTTATTAAATTATGTAAATATAATGATAATTGTGATGGATTTGAAATGCATCTAAGATACTTGTCATTTCAAATCCACATTTAAAATACATTCTCAAATCAAATCTCTACATTCAACCAAAAGTCGTCAATCCAGACACAACCTAAGGAAAATCATAATGAGTTCATAAAACTCATTCGGTTGACAGTTAATGCAATAATGCACATTCATATAGATGCTGTATACGCATATTATACAACAAGGCTTTAGCCCAATGATTTTCATCTATTTTCTTAATATAAGAGGTCTCGTGAGTCCTCCTCCTCCCCTATTAAAATAAATAAAATAAAATAAAAACAAGATTGGGAGCCCCATTTGGGAAAATATCATGATTTAACATTAAAGAGGTTTTACGGAGAGGAAAAAAATAAAGATTCTTGAACCAAGAAACACCTCTGCTTTTAATATGAAATATTAAAATAAAAATAGAAAAGATAAAAAAGATAAAAAAAACTCCACATCAATTTTCAAAAAGAAGGAGCACAGATCCACATCAATAGAGATAACTCTGTACTTGTATTCAAGCAGACTTGGCACATGGTGCTGACACAAAAATTTGTTCAATCCGTTCCAACCATTCATCTGCTTGTTCCCCTGATTCAGTACCCTCAAAGCGAGGTGGGTTCGTGGCTTCTTCGGTAGAGGTTTGGCGAGGGATGAAGTGGCAGAAGCAGACTGAGTTTCATCGGAGTAAGTCTGGGTTGGTCCCCTGTTGGTCGGTGCATTGCCCCTTCGATCTCCCATTCGTCGATACAATTCACGTATAATTGTATTATATATTACGATCACGTGTAAGCATCGGCTGAGGCACCTTGTGAGCTCTATCCATCCAGGCAAACTTTAAAAAATAAAATTAGTATTAGTTTTCATAAATTTAGTTTTTTTAGCTTAGAATCTAGATCAAGATAGGGGTAGCTCTGGGCAATTTTAAATCCTAGTTCAGTCCTACGTTGTAAACTTATCTGCCAACTAAAAATAATTGTTCAAATAAGGAACAATGATACAACGATTAAAAGAATAATATAATTACTTTACAAATTGAGGTTTTAGTTTTATTGAGCCTGCTCGTACCTAATATGTGAGAACCTCATTTTTTTTCAACCAAGTCAATAATTAGATTTTTATCAAATTATAATTATAGTTGTTTAAATCAAGCTAACTACTTAAATTATTTTTTATAAGCTAAAATTGATTTAAAATAGAGTATAAAAGGTACTCCGACCCTTACAAAAAAAAAAGAACTAACAAAACCATTTTACATAAACCAACAACACCATAATCTTGAAAAGAGCTCACTTCAGCCTCCATTTAGCTTAAACAGCTTAGTGGTTCAGTAGCCAATCTTTGAGAGATTAACAAAATCAAAATGTTGTCAAATGTTGAGTAGAGATAATATTAAAAGATAAGTGCTAACATTAAGAAATGCTATCATAAATTAAAATGATATGACGGATTCCGAAAGATGTGATTGGATCGCGGAGGTAGGAGAATATTAGGATTCTTCAGGTTTACACTTCATAAATATCACAATAGCCTTCTACCTCAAATGGACTCAAAATTCTCTCACAATTCACACAATATTCGAAACGCGCTCTAGCATACACTAAAGGGTGTGAAATTTTCATCAATGAAAGGAGATGAAATTCATTGCGTTTTTTTCTACCCAAATTCATTGAAATACGCAAGAATCGTTTATGATATTTGTAAGTGGGCTTTTGTTATGAATTTGTTTCTTTTTTGAAAAATCATAAGTATGTTTTGAAACTTCAATCGATAATGCGAATTATGTTGAAGCTATGAGATTCTGATGAAAATTATTATTAGTAAGCACTTTAAGTTTCGAAATCCAACTGGTATGAATTCTAAGTTATGGTCTTAATGCTGTGGGATTATAACCGTTTTCTGATCTGATACAGTGGTTAACCGTTCTTCTGGGCGTGTCCTACATCGTGAGAGGAAGAATCGAAGCCTAGAAGATTTGCAATGTCAGCAGAAAAGGCCTCCAAAGAATATCATTTATCGTCAATATATTAATTATAAACAGAAGATGGCATGCTATATTGCCATCTGGAATTTAAGGCAATTTATAATGTCAAAATACAATGATTAAAATAATGAAGAGCATAAAAGAGTCCAGCACAAGCTGGTAAGACGAAATTGTTTGGAAACAAATCGTACTCGATTATACTGGAAAGCAAGTGAAAAAGAAGGGTGCCAGATAAAAAGCACAGTATTACGTACACGCCATCTGGATTAGCATAGCTGTAACTTCGTTTTTATTCAATCGTGCTCAGAGCTTGCCTGCGTGTATCACTGTAATTCCATACAATTTTAATCTAACTGGTTGGCTCAGTTTCTTGTTGGCCATCATTTGTCTTCAGCACTGGCCCTATATGAGCCACACAGATTATGTATTGGCTACACATTTATGCGATTGCTAGCTTAAAGGTAGAACCATATGTACTAAGTAGGGTTCCGACATGTGCCATCATAGTAGGGCTACCCATTATGTATTCCCATTATTAACATATGTTTGAGTTTTTTTTTTTTTAAAAATTCAAAATTAGTGGGGGAACGGACTCGAACTCGATTTGTTTACGAACGGATGAAGGTGACGACCACTTGCTCATTGCGCTGGTCGTTATGTCATATGTTTTGGGTTGAGAAAGAATCAGAATTGGATGAATATTCAATATATTTTAAATGTTATTGCTACAACAGTGTAAAACTTTTAGGGTAAATTTAAACTTCTCGTCAATGTATCATAATGGCTCATATTTGTATTATGGGCTTGGATAAAATACATGTAGCAAATATTAGTTAGGGTAAATTTAAAAAATGAATCCATAGAATATGTGCTATTCTAATATTAATCCCAAAATTTTAGGACTAATCAAATATAGTACAACAAAAATTATTTTTAATCAAAAATAGTCTTACGTATTTGTTTTTTAACAAATTTAGTCCTGAAATTATGTTTTAACAAAAGTGGTCTCGTAATTGAATAACGACCACTTTTGATTAAAAACATAAGTTTGTAACTATTTTTTATTAAAAATATGGTACTATATTTGATTAGTCCTAACTATATTCATTGATACAATTTTGAATTTACACTACTAATTATATCTTCTTCTTTTTTAATCAATATACTAATTATTCGTTAATCCATTTATTAACTGGAGATTATGTAGCAGTTTATCAGCGCATCCAACTAGATCATGAGTGGAAGTCCATGAAAGACATATCGAGCAAGATACACTAAAGAGATCAGTAGTTTTACGATCCTATGTCAATCTCACAATCAATGGTATATAACCGTAAACATACCATAAATTTTTTTTCCTGTAAATTTCTTGTTTAATATTGGTAAATGATGAATTTTAAAATAAAAGGAAAAGGTAGAGCTAATCACGGTTAATTGAAGGACTGAAAAAGCTGGATGCTTCATTAATAAATGATCAATTTCTATACTATTATTGCAAGTACATTGCTAGCTGGATTAACTATTAGTTTAATCCAAGTGTGCCAAAATTTCACACGCAAATACTTCTTGGCTACTTCACGTGCTATTACTTCGTTGGATGGATTAATGACCCAAATTTATTAATAGATTGAATCAGATATAAAAAGTGGGACTTTGATAAATCCAGGTTATTCAGCCAACACTTAGGTTATTATCTTATGTGGTGGCCAATAATTATTCGAGTGACGCATTTTAAATTCACCACTTTTGATTAAAGTGTTTGAATCAAGTCAAATCCTACTAGGCTGTGAATGCCCTCGGATCACGATGATCATGTTGTCGATCTTAATTTATGGATTTTGTAAACAACCTGGGTTAGGAAGATAAATAAATGAAAAGTGACTAAGTTGCACTTTACGAAAAAGCCTTGTGGAAATTGAGGTAAAATATTATACCTAGCTGCCGCCAAACGTTAAAAGTTTATATAATTTGCCTTACCAACCATTCATTTAAATAAATGAATATTATGTGCTGGATATATGTGTTTCATAAATATAATATCTTTGGCAACAAGTATATTTCAAGATGCTATGCTATAATATTATTTTGATAAATCCACAAGTACTTGATCGTACAAATGGTATCAAAGTCAATATCACATATTTCATTCTAATAAGTTGTAAGGTAATGCATTTATTAGAAGGGACAGTGGCGGCCGCACCCCCAATATTTTTGTGTTATTTATACGGGTGATTTTTTTTATAAAAAAAAAAAATTTGTTTTACCATTAAATTTTATTGAAATTTATTTTGCTACCTTTAAATTATAATCGTGGCTCCATTTCTAGGGATGTAGATTATTGGAGTGCAATAATTGTCCCTGTTTGAAAAGCAATTGAAACGTGATGCATAAACTGCTATACAGTTAAAGATTAGATTTGTACCCTTACCACCAGCTATAAAACTGTTGATCCTACAATATTTATATATATGTGAACAAACTATAGTTAATTGTTCTATATTATTATTTTTGTAATATAATGAATTTTATCACCAACATTAAAATAAAAGATTCATTTATAATCCCACACATGACTACAAAATGAAAACGTCAGACATTAATCAATGCGTGACTATGATGTATATATGTGTAAGTGAAACTAGTGTCGTGGCATTACTATATTAGAGAAACCCACATGTGCGCCGTTTCTACCTAAACTTGCACTAACATATTATTGGATGGAACAAGTTAAATAATGGATTGTAATTATATTTAATTCAGGGAACCTTCGTCCCAAAACTGTCGGGAGGAGGCGGGCTTGGCACATATCAATAAGAGATTTTTTTTAGATAAACAGGGTTAAATATTTTTTCGCATATTAAGTCTTTTTGAAGAGAGAATAAATTTTTACCAGAACTTGCAAAGGATGAGGTCTCATGAGTCATGTGTATGTATTGGCCGACTTATACAATAATGGTTGGGACCGTTGTGTTTTTTGTCATTTTTTTGGCGATTGGTAGCACTCTAATATTTAATAATTCAAGCATTTGATTTTTTCTAAGAAATTAAATTTATGGGGTGTGACATATATAAAAAGCCATGGCGATTAGGATTTTTTGAACATATAAGCACATTTCTTTTTCTTTTTTATCGATTGTTAATTTCTCCCCAATTTCATGTTTCTCATTTTAGAACATCTAATCCAATTAGTTACTTTTGATCCATATTATATAGTAGTTAATCGAAAGGAAAAATTGTCATATTGATGTTGTAAGTTGGTCTAACATTGGTTTATGTCCTTTAACTAGTCATGTTTTTAGTTTTCGTCAAATAACTTTTTATAATACTAGTTCTTTTTCTGTTGTAATATTGACATTACATCATATATTATTTACCGGACACTGATAACTGATGATTTATCATTGTTTTTAAAATCGGACCTGTTAACTCGAATTTTGGTAGTGGGTTACCTTAGCTAACAATAGCTCCTCCCTTATTGGAAGTGAGCGGTCCTGAAAAGAAAAGATTAGAAGGAGGCCGAAGAATGATCTCCGACTGGGTCCCTCCGATGATCAAATCAGGATCCTTTGTTTATACAGTAGAAATGCACTTTTATCTGGAAATTGCGGGGGAGAGAACTCTCTGTTCCACCAGATACCCCTCATATATATATGGGACGGTGAGAGAAAAGATGCCCCTATTGTGTCCGGCTGGGACCTGGGGGGACCACCGACAAATACTGTACCCGTGTATAGCGCACTACCTATGGGTTCCAATAATACCAGAAAATATTCCCCAAACACTAGTCCCTATATGATTGGTCCCTTTGGCAAGTGGTCCCCTAATAAGACAAAATTCAGTTATATGTTTCCCGGGTGGAGGACCACACTAGTGTCCAAAGTACCTTCCCGAACTCTGTAGGGGAGACCAAGATACAAGTTTAAGGTCGGGATAATAGCACGTGCTCACTGGTCCAGTCCAGCAGGACTGAAGACAATTTATGAGCTGAGCATACTGATTGGAAATGCACCCGACCCATGCATATACATCCCGAGCTGAGTACCCCTGTAAACAATTTACCCTGACCTGCTCTTAACGGCCGCCAAAAACCCGCCCGTGAAAATTCCTACCGGGCTAAGCACTTCTGGATGAGATCACACTCGAGTAAGGGCAAGGATCGGGTTGGACAATGTACCCGGATATCATGAGTATCCCCTCTTAGTCGAGCTAGAGTAACGTTGTTCTCGACTATGCTTAGATCGAGGCCAGAACCGTGCTGTCAGATTCAAATTCTTAACTCCTGACAAGACAGGGTGTCAACAAGATGTGACCGTTGATGTACAGCAAATTGACGTAACTGCCACGCGTCACCATCTACAACCGAGACGTTTGAACTCCCTTGATCCTGGCCATTGAAATGGGCCTGGCCCTAGCGGCCCAATCTTCTGGATTCCTATAAATCAAACCCCATTTCTCATTCGCATCACTTTTTCTTTCTTCGCCTCCTTCCGCTCCATCTGCACGGATTTTCTGTAAGTTCTTCGCCATTGCTCTTATTATATCTACTCTTTCATGTCTGCCTCAACATCCTCAACTTCTGGGGCTGCCTTAGGGGATCGGCCGTCGATGCCTCGGGATCGAGGCTTTCGAGCTCTCCGACCTTGAGTGGCCGGGCAGAGCCAATTATTACTGTCGTTCCTCTTCTCCAAGTCCCCCCTACTTCTACTCATGACCCCTCCCCCCAGAACTTCGAGGTTGATCCTCGAGATCTGGTTCGGGCTGGGCTGCCCTGGTATGAGGTTCTTAGTTCTCGAGTCTCGTCTGAGGCGGAGACTCTTCTCTGTCGTCACTTCATTCCTCCCGACCACGAGATTCAAATACCAAGGTCGGGCGACCGTCCTCATCCGCCCCCTCTGAGGTTCTTTTCCTTCTTTGTTGAACAAATTAGGAGTGAATTGCGCTTCCCCATTCCTGCTCTGTTTCAAGATATTTCCAACTTTTTCGGCGTTTCCCTTAGCCAACTTAGCCCTAATTCCTATCAGATTATGGCAGCCGTGGCCGCATTGTTCCAATCTCTAAACCTCCCCTTCTCTCCTCCTCTTCTACACTATTTTTTCCATGTCAAAAACACCACCTTCCCTGGTTTGTTCTACTTTGGGTCCAGGCCCTCGTGTAAGTTTTTGGAGAAAATCTCGAGCTCCCACAAAGGGTGGAAAGAAACATTTTTCTTTGTCAAACCGCCCAGACCTTGGTCGTGCCCAATGGCCTGGAGAGACTCTATCCCCCAGGGTCGTCCCCTTCCGCATCGGTACAAAGAAGACATATTCTATCAGAGGGTTATGTCAGCCATTGAGCGTCGACAATTTGATACAACTGTACTAATCCGAGAGGACGTACTCAGGCGATACAGGCTGAGCTCTTACCCAGCTAGTCCTCCTCCTGGTGCGTCCTCAATTAACCTGACTTTATTTTCTTGTAACTTGCTATTCACCTTTCTTTCTTTTCCACGGGTAAAATGTCGTTTAACCAGATGCTTTCGGCCATGGTTTCCCAGAAAAAGGGGAAAGGAAAGGCGGTTCCAAAATCCCGTACTGAAGGACGAGCTTCTTCGCCGCCTCCTGCTCCCCAGGCTGCCCCGATAGTCATTCTTCAATCGGAAGAGAGCGGGGGTGGTGGTAACTCACTGCTTAAAAGGAAAAAGGCTGAGAACATCCCTGGTCCTTCGGCCCGGGAGGAAGTGGCCACCTCTCCAGGACCGCAGACTGAGACGTCACTGGATTCTATTCAAAGCCCGCAGTCGGCTCGGACTGCCGGGCCTGGTTCTCCTGGACTTCCCGTGGAGTACACACAGTCCACCAGTTTGATTACTGGTGCCCCCTCTGGACTTCCGGCTGAGATCTTGGAGTGCATTACTATAGGCGCAGATCAACAAGCCATGGCGGGGATGAAGTGGAGACCTCTGGCCCAGGAAGGGTTGTCCCGAGCTCTATCGGTACCTATTCTTACTGTTCTTACCTGCCCTCTTAAAAATATCTTCTTACTAGGTTATCCTTATCCAGGGTTACTAATGTTACGCGAAAGCGTTAGGAGGGGATCCAACTATGGCCAATCTTCATCGAATGCAAGGAAGAAAACCCGAGATGCTGTACACCGGGCTGAGGCGGCAGTAGCTGAGTCGAAGGAAGCCAATGCTCGGCTTATGACTGTAGAGGCAGAGCTGTCCAAATACCGTGCTGAGGTTAATCGACTACGCTCTGTTATTGAGGAGAAAGACACTGCCCTCACTAAGTCTTCTGCTGAAATGAGCCGCGCTCATTCTGAACTGGAAGCATATGTCGCCGGAGAAGTTGGTCGAAAAGAGGCTTTTCCGAAGTCAGGGGAGTTCAAGGGGCTCCTCACAGCGAAGGCGTTTCGATTTCTTGATCTTGGCTTCGAGGTCTGCAAAGATCAGTTCAGGGCTCATGGCTTCCCTCCAGATGATCAAGACCCATATGATTTCCTAGATCTACAGGCCATTGTGAATAACATTCCCTCTGATTTTATAGATCGGGATGTCTGACCAGGCTGTCTTTAAATAAAGTTGCTTCCCCCCTTTTTTCTTTGTTTTGATGGAATGTCAACTTGTAATCCGCGCGCCTTTTTACTTAATGAAAATTTTGCATTGTAAAGATGTTGTTTTACTAACTGGTTTTACTAACAGAAGAAATGACATTGAAAAGAATCACAAGTATAAAACAACACTGACCTGTAGGAGCAGATTATAAACAGATAACTTTTGCCTGATCTGAGCTCTATTCACGGTAATTAACGTTGACAGTGATCAGGGCATATCTAAAGTTCATAGTCAGGTCGGACCTTCACTTTCATAGCAGTCAGGGCGGACCTTAAATCTTATAGTAGTCAGGGCGGACCTTAACTTTCATAGTCAGGGCGGACCATAACTTTTATAGTAGTCAGGGCAGACCATAACTTTTATAGTCAGGGCGGACCATAACTTTTTATAGTAGTCAGGGCGGACCTTAACTTTCATAGTCAGGACGGACCATAACTTTTATAGTAGTCAGGGCGGACCTTAAATCTTATAGTAGTCAGGACGGACCTTCACTTTCATAGTCAGGGCGGACCTTAACTTTTTATAGTAGTCAGGGCGGACCTTAACTTTCATAGTCAGGGCGGACCATAACTTTTATAGTAGTCAGGGCGGACCATAACTTTTTATAGTAGTCAGGGCGGACCATAACTTTTTATAGTAGTCAGGGCGGACCTTAACTTTCATAGTCAGTGCGGACCATAACTTTTATAGTAGTCAGGGCGGACCTTAACTTTTTATAGTAGTCAGGGCGGACCTTAACCTTAACTTTTTATAGTAGTCAGGGCGGACCTTAACTTTCATAGTCAGGGCGGACCTTAACTTTTTATAGTAGTCAGGGCGGAGCTTAACTTTCATAGTCAGGGCGGACCATAACTTTTATAGTAGTCAGGGCGGACCTTAACTTTCATAGTCAGGGCGGACCTTAACTTTTATAGTAGTCAGGGCGGACCTTAACTTTCATAGTCAGTGCGGACCTTAACTTTCATAGTCAGGGCGCACCATAACTTTTATAGTAGTCAGGGCGGACCATAACTTTTATAGTAGTCAGGGCGGACCTTAACTTTTTATAGTAGTCAGGGTGGACCTTAACTTTCATAGTCAGGGCGGACCTTAACTTTTTATAGTAGTCATGGCGGACCTTAACTTTCATAGTCAGGGCGGACCATAACTTTTATAGTAGTCAGGGCGGACCATAACTTTTTATAGTAGTCAGGGCGGACCTTAACTTTTTATAGTAGTCAGGGCGGACCTTAACCTTAACTTTTTATAGTAGTCAGGGCGGACCTTAACTTTCATAGTCAGGGCGGACCTTAACTTTTTATAGTAGTCAGGGCGGAGCTTAACTTTCATAGTCAGGGCGGACCTTAACTTTTATAGTAGTCAGGGCGAACCTTAACTTTCATAGTCAGTGCGGACCTTAACTTTTTATAGTAGTCAGGGCGGACCTTAACTTTCATAGTCAGGGCGCACCATAACTTTTATAGTAGTCAGGGCGGACCATAACTTTTATAGTAGTCAGGGTGGACCTTAACTTTTTATAGTAGTCAGGGTGGACCTTAACTTTCATAGTCAGGGCGGACCTTAACTTTTTATAGTAGTCAGGGCGGACTTTAACTTTCATAGTCAGGGCGGACCATAACTTTTATAGTAGTCAGGGCGGACTTTAACTTTCATAGTCAGGGCGGACCTTAACTTTTAATGTTAGTCATATTGAACCGCATTTCTGAGTAAGACTTCATTAAAAAACTCGGTATCCTGAGCTCATACATCGTAGAAATATACGCCTAAGAATAATATTTTCTAAGATGAAATGCATTCCAGGGTCTCTTTAGCTTTTTTCCCTCTGCATCTTCCAGGTAGTATGCTCCAGAGCCCACCTTCTGAATAACCTTATAGTGTCCTTCCCATTTAGGGTCAAGTTTTCTGACTTCTGCTGACTGGACTTTTTTGAGTACCAGGTCTCCACCCTGAAAACTCCGAGGCATCACTCGTTTGTTATAGGCTTTGATGACCTTGTTTTTATAGGACTCCATCCTGATCATGGCCCTCTCCCTTTTTTCGCAGATCATATCCAGGTCTAGAGCTCGGCGTTCGTCATTGTCATTGTCATAAGCTTGGACTCTAGCCGAGGTCGCTCCTATTTCTGCAGGCAAGACTGCTTCGGAACCAAACCATGCTAAAAGGCGTCTCCCCCGTAGGAGTTCGGGCGTAGTTCTATAAGCCCAAAGTACACCGGGAAGCTCTTCAGCCCAGTCTTTTCCAACCCCATATAGCCTTGCTTTTAATGCCTGCACTATAGATCGGTTAGTGACCTCCGCCTGTCCATTACTCTGAGGGTAGGCCACGGAAGTAAAAGCCTGTATGATCTTCATTTCCTGGCACCAGGTGGTCAATTTTCGTCCTTGGAATTGTCTACCGTTATCGGAAATCAACTTCCTTGGTACCCCAAATCGACACACAATATTCCTCCACAAGAAGTTCAGCACATCCTCCTCGGTAATCCGGGCTAAAGCCTCGTCCTCAACCCACTTTGAGAAGTAGTCCACGGCTACTATCAGGAACTTCTTCTGCCTTGGGGCGATGGGGAGGGTCCCACAATATCTATTCCCCACTGGTCGAATGGGCAAGGTGATATCACGGACTTCATGAATTGAGCCGGCTGTCGTGGGATTCTTCCATGCCTCTGGCAGCCCTCACAAGTTGCCACGACCTTTACTGCATCCCTCCTCAGCGTTGGCCAAAAGTACCCTGCTAGTATGGTTTTTTGTGCCAAGGCTAGGCTCCCTAGATGATCCCCGCAACAACCCTCGTGTATCTCGTGGAGCACATATTTAGCCTCTTCCTCCTTTAGCCACCTGAGCAAAGGCCCTGCAAAAGACCTTTTGTACAAATCATCCCGAACCAGAGCAAACCTAAAAGACTCTCTCTCTACCTTTCTTGCTTCCTTGCAGTTATAACCAGAGCTAGTGCTAGCTTCTCTACCTCGGGATATCTGAGCTCGGCACCCCGGAGAGCGTGGCTAACATAGTAAACTGGTTTTTGATCCGGTCCTTCCTGTTTGATTAATACCGAGCTAACGGCATGCTCCGTGGCCGAAAGGTAGACCCATAATTTTTCTCCGAGACCTGGCTTGACCAACACCGGCAACTCGGTCAGATGTCTCTTTAAATCAGAAAAGGCCTTCTCACAATCTTCGTTCCACTCAAAATTCCTTGCTTTTCTCAATACTTGAAAAAAAGAATAGCTTCTATGCGCTGACCGGGAAATAAACCGTGCTAAAGAGGCAATTCGGCCAGTCAGCTTCTGGACTTCTCTTATGCTTTTGGGAGAAACCATGTCTTGCACAGCCCTTACTTTCTCAGGATTGACCTCGATTTCTCTATCTGTCACTACAAAACCCAAAAACTTCCCGCTCCTTACCCCGAACACACATTTAGCAGGATTCAACTTCAGACCAAACCTCTTTAGGGTAACAAAGGTTTCCTCCAAGTCAGGTACGAGATATGAGCTGCCCTTTGATTTTACTAGTATATCATCGACGTATACCTCAATATTCCGCCCCGTCTGTCCTTCAAATACTTTATCCATCAATCTTTGATACGTGGCCCCGGCGTTTTTAAGACCGAAGGGCATAACCACGTAGCAGTATGTTCCTTCTGAGGTGACGAAGCTGACTTTGTCCTGATCTTCCTTGGCCAAGGGGATCTGATGATACCCTTGATAGGCATCCATAAAACACAATAACTCATAACCTGACGTGGAATCCACGAGCTGGTCAATGCGGGGCAAAGGGTAGCAATCTTTGGGGCAAGCTTTATTTAGGTCCCTGAAATCAACACACATCCTCCATTTCCCGGACGACTTTGGCACTAGGACTACGTTGGAGAGCCAGGTCGGGAACTGCACTTCCCTTATTTGCCCCGCTTTTAACAAAGTTTGAACTTTCTAGCTTATGACTTTGTCTTTTTCCAGTCCGAAATGTCTCTTTTTTGCTTGGTTACTTTGACCTTTGGATCGACACTCAGCCGATGCTGTGCAACTTCGGGGCAAATCCCAATCAATTCAACAGAAGACCATGCGAACACATCAGCGTACCTTGACAGGCACCTCAACCGATCTTGCTTCAGGTCCCAGCTAAGGTCCGATGCCACCCTTATCGTTTTTTCAGGCTGTCCTGGGACCAAAACCACCTCGTCCTCTCCTTATAACAATGCGTGCACCTCCTGCACTTCTCGACCCCTTTGTATGAGGTGAACCCCTTGATCCTTCGGACCACTGTCGTCCCCCCGTTTTGACCTCTTCATCTCCACCCTCACAGTGCTAGTGTAACACCTCTTTGATGATGGCTGGTCTCCCTTTACTTCTCCCACCTTTGTCCCGACGGGGAACTTGATTTTTTTGGTGGAAAGTGGAAGCTATAGCCCTGAATTCATTCATGGCGGGCCTTCCTAAAATGACGTTATAGGAGGACGGGGCCTCCACGATAGTGAAACAAGTTAGACGAGTCTTCCTGCTCTCCCCCTGGCCCATGGAAAGGGGTAGGATGATCTGCCCTAGAGGGTACACTGTATGTCCTGCAAAACCAAAGAGAGGAGTAGATATTTGCTCAAGAGTATACTCACCTAACTCCATCTGCTGGAAAGCCTCCTGGAATAATACGTTCACAAAGCTCCCTGAATCCACAAAAATTCTTCCGACTTCATAGTTTGTGACGGTCGCCCTTATCACAAGGGCATCATTGTGAGGCGTTTGAACGCCTTCCACATCCCTAGGACCGAAGCTAATCACCTCCTCCTCCTCAACATCGAAACCCTTTCCTACGCTCAGCATTTCTCTCCTGCTCATAGCCTTCCGAGCTCTGTTAGAATCACCATCAGTCGCTCCCCCTGAGATCATGTTGATAAAACGTCGGGGGAGCGGGTTATTCTTAGGTAGTTCCTGCTCTTCTGGGCTCCTTACTGGCCTCCATCCACGTCCCCTGCCCTGAAAGGAGCCGCGAAAATTAGTACGCCCATCTCTGCCCCTTCCTCGGTATGGACCTCGGCCCCTCTCTCGTGAAAGACCATAGGGAACGTTTGGTCGAGATACCCCCTGACTATATTGGGGATCATTCCGCATGGCTAGCTCCTGTCCACTATCCAGGTTACGACATTCTTGCGTGCTGTGCCCAGCGATCTGATGGAAATCACAATACTTATTCTCCAATCCCTTGCTGGGTTCGTCCTCAGCCCGCGGAGATTTGCGAGGGGCTTGCCCCTCACAAATCCGGATAGCTCCATCTTTAGCAACCTTCAGGGGCGTAAACTGGGAGAAACGTCCGAGTCTTGCATCCTCCGCGTGCCTTTTTTCTTCAGACCTGAAATGCTTGTCACCAGTTTTTGCACCTTCCTTTCTTTTGATACTCTGGGCCTCTTCTACATTAATATACCTCTCAGTTCGTGTCAGGAGATCATCATAGGTAGGAGGAGGTCTTTTTATCAAAGAACGGAAAAACTCTCCTGCCTTCAAGCCCTGGGTGAATGTGCTGATCAAAATCTCTGCTGGGCAGGCAGGTACCTCCAGACTGACAACATTAAAGCGCCTAATGTATTCTCGAAGGGGTTCGCCTTCTGTCTGTCTCATTTCAAACAGGCTCAGCGAGGTTTTCTTATAACGCTTACTGCTGGTGAACTGGTGAAGGAAAGCCGAGCTAAACTCCGAGAAACAGGTTATTGAAAAAGGTGCGAGTTGATTGAACCATTGCTGGGCTGATCTTACCAATATCGTGACGAAAACCTTACACTTTAAACGGTCTGAATAACAATGCAACATGGCAGCGTTCTCAAATCTGCCCAAGTGTTCCTTCGGATCCGTGCTTCCGTCATACTCCCCAGCGTTCGGGGGCCGGAAGTTGTTTGGGAACTTCTCCTCCACTATTTCCTGGGAGAAAGGAATACCCTTTTTCAGAGCACAGTGCCCTCTGATTCCCTTTTTCATTACTCTGACCTCCCTTCTTAACTCTTCCACCTCGACTTCGAGGTTGAGGCCTCCCGTGGGCGGCGGGTGGGATGTGGCTACCTGTTCGGGCTGTTCATTTTCCCGAATACTCTCCCCCCGGCTGCTCTCAGATTGATCCATAGCTCGCTTCATTGCTTTTTCCACCGTTATCGAGATGAGGCGTGTGAGCTGTTCGAAAGTCAGTGCTCCCACTGTTATGCCCGCTGTCGGCGGTGGCCCTTCTCGATTCACCGATGGTGCCCGTTGCTCATTATTTATCTCCTGATTCGTTCTTCGCGTGTTTACCATTTTTATCAACGTCTTATACTCAATATTTCCCACAGACGGCGCCAATTGTTAACTCGGATTTTGGTAGTGTGTTACCTTAGCTAACAATAGCTCCTCCCTTATTGGAAGTGAGCGGTCCTGAAAAGAAAAGATTAGAAGGAGGCCGAAGAATGATCTCCGACTGGGTCCCTCCGATGATCAAATCAGGATCCTTTGTTTATACAGTAGAAATGCACTTTTATCTGGAAATTGCGGGGGAGAGAACTCTCTGTTCCACCTGATACCCCTCATATATATATATGGGACGGTGAGAGAAAAGATGCCCCTATCGTGTCAGGCTGGGACCTGGGGGGACCACCGACAAATAATGTACCCGTGTATAGCGCACTACCTATAGGGTTCCAATAATACCAGAAAATATTCCCCAAACACTAGTCCCTATATGATTGGTCCCTTTGGCAAGTGGTCCCCTAATAAGACAAAATTCAGTTATATGTTTCCCGGGTGGAGGACCACACTAGTGTCCAAAGTACCTTCCCGAACTCTGTAGGGGAGACCAAGATACAAGTTTAAGGTCGGGATAATAGCACGTGCTCACTGGTCCAGTCCAGCAGGACTGAAGACAATTTATGAGCTGAGCATACTGATTGGAAATGCACCCGACCCATGCATATACATCCCGAGCTGAGTACCCCTGTAAACAATTTACCCTGACCTGCTCTTAATGGCCGCCAAAAACCCGCCCGTGAAAATTCCTACCGGGCTGAGCACTTCTGGATGAGATCACACTCGAGTAAGGGCAAGGATCGGGCTGGACAATGTACCCGGATATCAGGACCGAACATGAAATCATTGTCTTTACTGGTTACAGGTTCGATCGATTCAACCAGTGATGACATAAGCATTAAATATCTATTTTATTTTTTGTAAAATACATATATAATGTATTGGCTATAGTTGCAAGTTGTTCACAATAAAAAAATATCATTACACTAATATTACATGTCAAACTTCAAAAATCGGAACAAATCAAATGTCAAACATAAAAGAAAAATAATAAAACATCTCAAAAACCATAAGCAATACTCAAAAAGAACAATGTTCCAAAATCATAAGAAAAAAATTAAAAATTATGAAATGATTTCATGTATTTATAATTTACGAGAAACTAAACATATTTATATATAATATCCAAGACACATTTATGAAATTATATGGGTTTTTTGATACATACATAAAATATTATTTCATAATTATTTCAATAACACTAAATCATATATAATATATTTTGCTCTAAAAGTTTGATTTATAATTCTAACAAAATAAAAAAGAAAAAGTTAATTTTTTTGAAAAAGAAAGAAAAATGAAGAAACAATTGGTTCAAACTGTGGACCGGGTTGAACCGATTCAATCCGGTTTTTAGCATGATATTTTTATATGGTCAATCGGACCGGATCAATCATTGTATCGGTGAAATCGATTGAATTGGCAGATTCGTTCCGGTTTTCAAAACACTGACATTACCTTCTTGATAAACCCTACATTTGAAAATTATCATTAAAAGACATACACAAGAGGACTTTGATGTAATGTCTCTGCATATCCCACTTAAAAAAAATATATTCTGATGAACTAGCGTGGGACATTGTGTCTTTGGCGAATCAAGACATAATACTTATTAAGATAAGGGTGAAGAAGGTGAGAATATGTGGCTTGTGATCGAGAGGTTTATGTAATTCTTTTCTTAAAGTTTTTAAAATTTAAGTTATGTCTTAAAAAATCTTTATTATTTTAGTTCTACTTTAAGGAAATATTATTGGTCACTCCATGTGCATCATCTGATGGGGTTGCCACAACCCTTGGATGTGTATCTACTCACCAAATTTTGGGTAAAAGATATTCATCTAAGGGTTGCTACCTCACATGGTGTAATGCCCATGTGGTTAGCGTAGAAGTATTCTAGTTTAAGTTTATATATATCATGATGTTATTTTGTAAATATTTAGTATGCATTTTCAGGGTTACTTCTTTGCTATCTCATATGGCACTATCTCATATGATTGATCAATGACTTAGATTTGTCATTGTATTGGGCCACAAATAAAAAGTAAGACATTAATAAATATGAATCATTGATCAAACATTTGAGATAATGTCATATGTGGTAGCCTTTTCAATAATTAACTATAGTTGATTTTGTGTATGTTGTGTCCTATCTACCAACTTAATTTGGCTAGAATGTAGCCACGTCTTTGATTGTTAATCTCCCATCTCATTCTCCACGGCTGGGGTTCATATATATGTCGCACAATACACTTTCATATCTTTGACGCTTCCAGCATACGTAGTATTTTTTAATAATAATAAAGCCCCCACCCCCCAATCTCTTTTTAATTGTTCTTGGCTTATTACAATGTGTACAAGGTGCGAATATTCATGTTTCTACTTATATTTTTATTCCATTAGTTGAAGTTCGTCAAGGCTACTCTGCCGTTCAATGTAAAAACACCTCTTCAAATACAAAAATTTTAAACAATAAATATTAAGTATAGACAGACTTTATATTAAGTAGTAGTGATTACAAAGAGGATCTGCCAAAAGCAAGAATACACAACCAACAAGCCGAATCAAATAGACATATATTGAGCAACATATACATCAGAAACATTCGTACTAAGTGATCCAGTAATAGAGTTGAAAGCAACAGAAGCGCAGTACCGCGAACTATAAAAAGCTAGGACCATCAGAGCTAAATAGGTCCCCTCAAACCAAACAGGCGACGATGTGATTGAACAACGGATCTGCCTTTGATAAAAAGCTCCTAAAGGAACAACCACAACACATGAGCATATAACAATTCATATTCACATCAATTTGAACATAAGATATCATGCATAAATCGTTAATACGAAAATACTTCATGTATTCAATGCATGTAACGTGCTCTCCATGGTTGTCCCTGATCCACAACTCGTATCCATAACCATCAGATTATAATACAGTTTATTTTAAATGTCATGACATAATTCCATACAATCATAGCAATCACCATATTCACGGTCTTGTTATAACAGTGACATTTTAATACACATCGCTTCGACATAACAACGACATTTATAATACACATCGCTTTGACATATCAGCGGCATTTGTAATATCTCTCGCTTCAATATGACATCGGCATTATCCTCGCTTCGATATATTAGCAGCAAATATTATGTTACATCGGTACGATATGACAGCGACAAGTTTTCTATTCATCGCTTGGATATAACAGCGGCAATCATTATAGTCATCACTCGATATATCAACGACTCACAACATACTCAAAGCATCCATTCATGCATCAACAATGCATCATTCAATATTAAATATACATTTTTACCATCGATGCTCGTCCGTCTCTCTACGTACCTTTTCCACAAAAAGTAGGGATATTTCAGAAAACTATCATCTGCGATGTGCTGCTGCCTGGGAAGGCTCTACACAATTGCAACAATTCAATATTAGAAGTTACATTAGGCTCCATCACAAAATTCCCAAGAAAATATCAAACTCCAACATTTTATGCCCCGCGATCGATCGCCCGAAACTCGCGACCGATCGCGAGGCATTACTGGAATTGGTACCAAAATCCTTCGTTCCGTGATCGATCGCGAAAACCCCGCCGATCGATCACGGAGACTCACAATCGATCGCAGAAACATTACCCGAGGTTCGTTGGCTCACGATCGATCGCGAAAACGCGTCGATCGATCGTCGAGGTCTGTAGGTGCGAAATACATCATTTTCACACACTACCTTCCTTCCAATACACATTTTGCCACACACCTACAATTCCTTCAATACAAAACACTAAAAGCTTCACAATAAACATTAATAACCATTTAATTCTCAATACTCACCAAACGACCCAACATAACTCAAAACAAGTTTTCCCCCCAAATCTATAAACTCAATCCCAGACCCATCATAACACAAAACAAGTTTTTCCCCCAAATTTATAAACTCAAACCCATCACCTAGAAGCTTAAACATACAACAGTTTAAATTCCCTTACCACTTTAACTTCAATCCAAGCTAATGAGGGGAAATAGCATGATGTAATAATTTGCATTGCTTGCTTCAAAGCCTTCAGCTATACATGCACTAACATGGTCGATTATACATGCCTTACTAAAGTACACAACCATGTCTTCATTGGACTATTCCAAAATCATTAATTTCATTTAATTCATTACATGCACCCTATAACATATTACCAGTTCATGCTCATCGCATATGTCACGCCCCGAGACCGGGGTCAATAACACCGGCATTGATTTTCATAAACAACTTGAAATCAATAAGCCTCGTAATATCGTAATAAACAAAAACCAGTCTATATTCCATAAATAAAGAAATCATTGTCTTTACAACTGAATTAAAAACGCGAAATTAAAACTTAACATCTTAAATAGTAAAATCGTACTTAAATAAAGTCTTGGGATCTTAATTCTTAGAAATACGCAGCGGATATATCACCAACCCCAAAATTGGTGATCTTCTTCGGCTTCAACTTCTTCCTCAGCTTTATCTGGGGATGTAGAGTAAGGGGTTGAGTGTTTTGGAAAACACTCAGCAAGTGGGGGACAATCGATATGATAACATAATAAATATTCATAATTTTACAAAATGTATTTCAAACGTAATCTTGATATGAATGCCTCTTGACATAATTGCTCCGTCGAGCCATAACATAACATCTCATATCATTCATAATTTTTCTTATACTTAAGCACAATAAATCATCTAGTTTCCTCTTGGTACTGATATCAGTCTCTAGAATTATCCCTCATAGAGAAGATGTCATGCATCGGCTTACCCACGAATAAAGGGTCTGGAAACTCCAGAAACAACGGTTAACCACCGTATAAGGTCATGTAAACGGTTATTTCCCACCGCATCAGGGTCATAAAGGAATCCTTTCCAATCAGATTTCAAAGTTTAAAGTGCTTACAAATTAATACTTTTCTTAGTTTCAACATAGTTCATATCGATTGGGAACTTAAAAACATACATATTATTTTCAAAAAAACGAAACGAATAAATAGCAAAAGCCCACTTAACAGTGCTTTGATGCGTGCTTGATTGATCAAAGGTGTGAAGCGAATGGGTTCTTATCTCCTTGGCTTTCGAACACAAGCAGATCAATATGCACAGAATGATCAATACCAGACTTTGGGAATTTTGAACGAAAACGGGTTGGAAAGTTTATACTCACAATCTCAGACGCTTCGACTTGATACCTTGGTTAGGCTGCTGGATTTTAGAGGGTGATATCGAACGGATTGCTGGAAACAATCGATGGAACAAGTTCGTGAAAACGGGCAGGACCTTGGCTTAAAATCTGACACTCTAACTTTCGAAGATTGTACAGAATGATGCAGAAACTCTCGGCTTAAATGGTTGAATAAATATCGAAGAGTGATGCTTAAAGCTTCTGGAAAATATTGAACGAATTCTAAAGGAATTCTGGAAGAACTTATACAGAATTCTTAACAGCTTTCGAACCAGATTGCTAAGGTGATCGGGTGGAAGAGATTCTGGTAAAACGTGCAGACTCAAGGCTTGAGAGAGAGAGGATTTCTTCTCGGCTTTAGTGACTGAAAGAGGGGGTTTGTTGTGAATAAACTACTACTGGTTGGCTCTATTTATAGGCAAAAAGGTGGACCAATCTTGAGGTGTTGGAGTAGGATTCTTAATCGAAAATATAGGGAGAAGATTTGTAGATTAATCGGTACTTATTGTGCAAAAAACTGAGGTGGGAAATCAGTGGCTTGAGAAGAGTTTTAAGTTGGACTCTTTCGTGTAGAATCTGATAGGTTTGGATCGATCCATATAGTTGCATCTCGGGTGGAGTTTAAGAGGTGAGACCTATCGAAATTCTTGGGACAAATCTATGCAGATTGAGGAGGTGAGTGAATGGATTCTGTTTTGATCTTGATAGGCTTCTCGGGTGAGGTTTCGAAAGTCTTGAGAGTCCCTTGGAGGTGTTTGATGCTTCGGTGAATCATGGACCAAAAACGAGCAAATACGCGATGACATGGAGCCAAATCTGATCAGATTCAGGTTGTAAATCGGGAGTTTGGTTTGATTCCAAATGCCAAATTTCGAGTGGTAAGGATGAGTTTGTGATGAATATGGACTTCTTGATGTATTGTAACTCTTTGCTAGAGTTTAGGAAATTTCAAACTCTTTTTTTATTATTATCAAGGTTTAGTTAACCCATAACTAAAAATTCGGGTCTTTACAACATACACATCTCATTTCAAAACCATATATAATTACAATCTTGTAATCACCTCATATTCATTATTAACAAATCATAAAGCATATGATTATTCAAGAACATCACATAGTCAAAACAGAGCAATCCCCCATCAGCGGAAAAGCACACGCGCTATGGAGACGCCACCACCAAGACCACAAAGTATCACCAGTCAAAAAGCACAACCTGAAGCCCAAAAACAATACAAGTCCCAAAGAGGCATGCGTGACAAACAATAAAAAACGCAAGGAAGTCAGAGAGCTGCATGGATACGACACCACAAGCAAACAAAATAATACATACAGGTAAGTAGTGCTATTTAGGAATAACAAAAGGGGAGAAGGCCTACGAATAAGCATCCGCAAGCCATATAGGCACGAGGTTATCCCACGCCTCAAGCCTTCCAAAACCAAGTGCTCATGGCAGTGATTGGAGTGGCCTGACAACCACCGCCAAAGAGATGGCCAAAAAGTCCACCAGAGGCCGGCTGGATAAATCCGGGAAAAGGAACAGCAGCGAGGCGGCATAGAGACGTCAACAAGGAGCAAAACCAGGTGGCGAAAGTAGTCCGACACAGATTCAGTGACCTGAAAACACAAAGGTTAGATGGACGCCGAGGTCCTAGCAGAAAATACCGAACTAGTATGACATGAGAACACAAAGGTTAGATGGACACCGAGGTCGCCCTAGTCATGGCCACTCCGACGACCAAGTCATTACTAAGAAAACCAAGTGAAACATGAATCAATAAACAAGAGTATGAGGATTCATCACAATATGATTAAAAATAGTAAGGAGAATATGGTAATATATGTAGAGTATTTTGGGAGAAATTGAATTGCTTTTTCTGTTGTTTGATGCTCGTATTTATAGTGTCCCAAGTATTATCTGCCCATGATCATTGCACGATCAGTTTGTGACGTGTCTGGGATTTTCGCTTTCATAACTATCCACTAATGCACGTCTGATTAACCATGTTGACTAAGCGTTACGTTCGGGTTTCGTGCAGTTTTTGACCAAGTGGGCCTACTCGGTAGATCTAGCTCCGCACTGACATTTCAAGTTATTCCGCAAAATTAGGATGATCTAGATTTTTGCCGATGCCACATGGTTTCTTGCCACGACAGTGTGTATGACCAATTGTCCACATAAATGACTAAAAAAATTTATATATATATATATATATAATTTTTTCGCAATTCTTAGATGTGTAAATGCGAATCAACGAAATCCTATTGTGACTTTTAAATTAAATGTTGATAATATCAACAACTAATTAATGGCACATTAAATGGAGACAATTGCTTAAACGACCGCCGTGAGAGCCAAGACTCCAAACCCATGACATTCAACTATATTTAATTAAATGACCAACTTATTCAAAAGATTTAACTACATGTGACTCGATCTTGCTAGAAATTTTATACGAAAAAAGGAAAGAACAAAAAAAGAGAGGTCATAATAATATTAATGGTTGGACAAAGTAATAAAAAGACAACACAGAAAGTGTCAATAAATTTGAGATAAAATATAAAAGGTTGGAAATGTTTCTCGATGATCTGAAAACATGATTTTCGTTTGGCCACATAACTTTTTATCAATAATATTCGAGAGATTCTTAAGGTCCTCCGACTATATGGAGGATATAATACGAGTGAGTTAAATATAAACCCCATCTGGTTTGAATAATAATGAATTATATCTCTCTAATTTAAATAATATTTACATCACATGATTTGTATGTTATGTCAAATCATAGGATATAGTTGTAGTTTTTCGTATATATATTGCAAATAAGATGAGATAATATTATAATATAACTACTCTACATAATAAAGTTTATATGTTATTGTTCAAAATAAAAATCAAATATTATAATAAATTATTTTATATAGGGAGATAACTGTAATTTATTCAAATAATAATAATAATTTCTTTTTAAATAAAATAAAATAAAATAGTGCACATATTCTTGGCAAAAAGCAAGGGGTTTTTTTTTTAAATAATATAACCTATTTTCAAAAATATTTGACAAAATAACTTAAAATATAAAAATTTAACAAAAGGATTGAAAACGCCAACTGAGTTGGCGTCTCCAGTAGAAGACGCCAATTCAGTTGGCAGTTGGTGTGTCCAACATTAGAAGTTGGACACGCCAACTTCATGCTTTTATCTTCTTCTTTTTTAAGAACAAACAAATTTAAAATAAAAACATGCATTATCTTATCGGATAAATTGCAAAAATCATATTCATATTTTTCAGATTTTACATAAATAATTTTTTTACTACCAGATTCGAAAAAGATAAATTTGCAAGATTTAGAGTAATGCATCGTTACGAGAATGCTGCATACGTTCATTGATTTGAAATGGAACCATGTGCTGTGTTTGTGTTCTTCCATTGTTGAATTTAGTGGCCTCCATTTCAATAGTACGTGTAGTTTATATCTTTTCAAAATCATACTTCAAATAATTAAACCAACATGTTTGAATTTGACAATGATACAAAATTATAAAAAGAAGTGTAAACAAATTTTAATACAAATTTAAATATATGATCTTATCAATATGAATAAGAGCTCATATTTATTTCAGACAATTTCTAATTCAAATTGTGTTTAAATAAAAAAAAATGATTTAGATCTTTAAACCCACACATATGAAACCGTACGACAATTTCTGACAAAGGACACGTATATGAACGGGACAGCAGATCCACACACCCACACTCTCAAACAACACCTCAGACCCATATTCGTCATTTAACTCACCCCGCCTGCCCTATAAAATGTACCACCTCTATATTCATTCTTCACTCCGACACCAAATTTTTCACTCCTAATTCTGCTTTTCCATCGTTCTTGAAGAAATATTGGAAGTAAAAATGGGGTTTCCGGTGGGATACACTGACCTATTTCTCCCCAAATTGCTTGTCTACCTACTGACGCTTCTCGGATTCATGAGGAGATTTTCGTACGCCGTTTTCTCTGTTTTGGGGCTTAGGGATTTCCTGGAGCCCGAATCTGGGTCCTACTTTTCAATGGAGGAAACCGGATCCGAGCTTCCCCGGTCTGTATCTGCGGCGCTGATACGTGAGCTTCTGCCGGTGGTGATGTTCTCGGATTTAGAGGAGATGGATCCACCGGAAAGCTGCGCTGTGTGTTTGTACGAATTCAACTCTGAGGATGAGATCCGACGGCTGACGAACTGCAGACACATATTCCACCGGAGCTGCGTGGACCGTTGGATGGACCACGATCGAAATACTTGCCCGCTTTGCCGTACGCAGTTTATACCGGAGGATATGCAGGAGAGTTTCAATGAAAGGCTGTGGCTGGCTTCTGGGATTTCTGAGTTTTACGGCGAGTATTCGCCCATTACTTCGGGTTTGTAGTTTTTTTTTTCTCTTTTGTTTGTCGATGTAAATATTACAGAAATATTTGGGAAACTAAAGAAAGGTGGAGAGTTTTTGCAAATTTAATTCTACTTTTAGTAAGTTATGGTTTATTCTTGCTTACGCCTTTGTAAGGTCAGTTAATTACGACACAGACTGCCTAACCATCGTATACGAAGCTCCCGCAATCCATGGCATTCTGGAAATAATCGAGCTATTTTAAGTCTAATTTATGTAAGTTAATACTTGTAATACAATATGATGTTTCTGCGACTCAACCGAATCGATGCAAATGTCTATATTTTTTAGAGAAATAATAATTTGTTAGTTGGGTTATTTATTGGTTTTCCTTATTTATATATTTTCTCCACTGTGGAATTGCTCAAAAAGATTGCGAAAAAAATATTGTAATTGTACTACAATTGGCCGACTGAATGGGAACTTTGCGACTGTTAAGCCGGATATTGGCTTCCCCTTTAATCACTTCATTTTTTTTTAAAAAGATAATTATAATTGTACTACTATGTTTAATGGGTTATTTATTTAAATACCTGAATAAAACAAATAATTACCAAAATAACCCGAAATCTGAAAACATTTAAAAAGTAACCTTACCCGCCAACTCAGTTGGTGGGTCCAATAGGTCACGCCAACTGAGTTGGCGTGACCATATAAAATATTGGTCACGCCAACTCAGTTGGCGTGACCAACGTTGAATAGTAGTCACGTCAACTCAGTTGGCGTGACCTTTGTTTTATAGGGTCACGCCAACTGAGTTGGCGTGACATTATTACCTCTAAATTCTGAAACTATGAAGTGACTGGAAGCAAAATGAGAGAAAAACGATTGTAACTTGGAGGTTGGGAAGAAAATTTAGACTGTAATTGCCGAAGAGGTTGCCGAAGAAGAAGGGTTCGCGAAAATCTTATAACACCAAGTCACGCCAACTAAGTTGGCGTGCCCATTAACTGGTCACGCCAACTGAGTTGGCGTGACCTGTGATATTAATTGGTCACGCCAACTCAGTTGGCGTGACCAATAATTATTCACGCCAACTTGCAGCTCCAGTTGGCGTGACCGAAAAAAACAAAGGTCACGCCAACTCAGTTGGCGTGACTATATAATTTAAATTGGTCACGCCAACTCAGTTGGCGTGACCAATATTTTATTCGGTGACGCCAACTGAGTTGGCGTGACCAACTGGACCCGCCAACTCAGTTGGCGGTTTAGGTTACTTTTTAAATGTTTTCATTTTTCGGGTTATTTTTGAAATTACTTATTTTTTTAAGGTTATTTAAATAAATTACCCATGTTTAATTATCTCTCAAAGTAAAAATATATACTACTTTGTTTATAAAATAAAATATATATTATCGGGTTCCATAGGACATGTTACCAGACCCGCATCACTGGCAAATGGTTTTTATTTTTATTTTTAAAATTATTTTATGAATAATTTTATTGTGTTTTTATGCTGATACTTACAATATAATTATATAATATCAACTTTCTTATATAATAATTATTTATATAAAATTAAATTTATTTGTTATGATATGACAAAAATAAACATGAGACAACTAAAAATGTTTCACGTGATAATATCTTAAAATTTCAATTTAATGAACATCACTTCCAACCATTACTTTAGTAGAAATGTTTTAGGTGGTACAATGGATTGAATTTATTTGTTGGTAAATTTGACTATTCATAAATTGAGAATTGAACATATAAACAGAATCAGTGACAGATTTAGAATTTAAGATCAATAGGTAAAACACATTTTAAGATGGCAAAATATAATTTTATGCTGTAAAATGTAAAAAATATCTACGAATAATTATAAAAAAAATTAGGGAGGCACTTGCTCTCCTGTGGTTGGCTGTGTGTTCGTCCTTGTACCTAATGAGACATGATATGTAAGGCTCCGATACTAATTAATCTAGATTAACGATGATCAAGCAAACTCAGATAATTAAAAGTGCAACTTTTATATTAAGATGTCCCGACTACGATGAGTCAATCAACTAGTGGAACATGTTTTTAGTGCATGATCATATGGCACTTGGAGAACACATGTCACTAATTAATTTTTACTCATGTTTAATACATGATTTGGACCTTTAATCTTGAAAGATAGTGACGTATTGACACATGAATTCCACAATACATCAAATACATTAAAAATCATGCATTTTATCATGGAAAGTCACACCTAGACCCTCATTTTCCGATTTGATTTTTAAAAAAAAAACTATAAGCATGCCACCATTTCTCTCTCTTCAATACCCATAAAAAATCCACCTCCTTCTCTCTACCTAAGTTCGAAAATTGCAGCCCATTTTCCTACCAAATTCTTGTGAAATCTGTAGTGTATGTTACATGCAATTAAGGAATTAGAAGCTAAAAGGCTAGGGAAGAAGAACCCATCAAGAATTTTCTAATTTGGAGCAAATTGGAGAGGTGAAAGCTTGGTTTGAGCTAGGTTGATGGTTTGTGCATCAAATCTTCAAGAGGAGTGAAGGTATAACACTTTTATTTAGTTTTATGTACCTTGGTGTTGTTTAAGGATCGAATTTTATGAGTCTTGGCATGAGAAAGGTAGAGATAACTTGCTGTCAAAAAGTGTGCAACAGATTTCAGCATGCATGTATCTGTCATTTCAAATTTTGGGTTTAGTTAAGTTTTGAATTTGAGGTTGAGGTTCAAACAAAATTCATAGATAATTGAGTCATCTTTCTGTGGTTAAAATCGGAGGCAATTTGGACTTAATATGATTGAGATATGCTCATTTTACCAAAGAGTGCCCGTTTTTGCTCTGCATGTGCTGAAAAGGCATATGCAGTATATAATTCTGAACTTTTGACAAATTATACTTCGAATTTATTTTCGGTCTTCAAATAAAAGTTGTAGATCTTTCAATTTTATGCAAATTAAAAAAAATAAGCATGCCATTTGGGTCTCCTAAGTAAGAGTTATGTCAATTTTACGTTCAGTGCTCAATTTCGCATTTGTGGACTGTAATTCGGCATTCTAGGCAAATTTTATTCCGAATTTGGTGTCGGTATTCAAATGAAAATTTTAGCTCTTTGAATTCTCTTGAATTTTAAAAAAAAAATATGACTCAATTCGAAATTATTTCCGAGTAGTTATGAATTTTATACTTTAAGTGCACAATCTATGTCCTGCATGTGGCCGAAAATCACATTCATTGTGTTATCCGAGTTCCTGAGCATTTTTGGCTAGGAATTCCGGAACATGTCCAGAAATAGGTATTTTAGTACTTTGAGTTGGCTGTCGTTTGCCACTAGAATCACCCAATTTTAAGTTAAAATGAAAAAGATATGGCAATTTTACTAAAACTGCTCGAGCTGGAAAACAGAATTTCAAAAGCTACATTTTTAGTGTTTTACTACCTTTATATGGAGGAATTAGCTCGACATCATTATATAAGAAAATGAAGTCCTTTGAGTTTTTGAACTTTGAGAATTGGATTTGGGTCATTTGGAAATCATATAAATTTATTATGGATTTTGAACGAAAACTGGTCAGTCTGAATTTGGAAGGAAAATCAGAAGGAATCATCCTTAAAACTTGTTGTAGCTATTGTGCCTACTTAAGCACTTAGTGATAATTTTTAGTACATATGACCAGGTTAATAGATTCCGGGGTTGATCTGAGAAGTCTCGATAGATTAGCTTGGGTCGAGGTACGTAGAATTAGTTTTATCATGACGTCTGACGAAGACGTGTAATGATGCTTTGTATGATTTTATATGTCATTAATTGAATTATATGATTTAATTGTCACTATATGATTCATATGTGACTATATGACATGTTGAGATACATTGTAGTACATGATATGTGAATTACATGATATGTATTGATTTCACATGAGTTTGCATGATATATTGAGTTGCATATGTCATGTGATGCATAAATGATTCATGGGCATATCATATATGTTGGAATCGAAGAGGGGGGGTGAATGAGATTCCTTGGCTACTTTAGCTTTTTAAAATGAGTTTGAAAAATAAAAGAGTTTTGCGCTTTGCGGAAGCCTTTAGTCAATCGATAAATAAAAAGAATAAGTAAATAAATGCGTAAAGAAATAATGCGGTAAATGACAAGGATATTTGTTATAGAAGTTCGGCGATGAATCGCCTACGTCTCCTCTTCCCGGTTAGATAACCTCCAACCGAGGTTCCACTAGAACAATAGATCTTGGCCTTGAGGGCTCCAAGTTAGCCACACAACAACTCTTCCCGAGTTTACAACTCTCTTCCCGAGCACAATACTCTTCACGAGTACACAAAGCTCTTCACGAGCTACCAACACTCTTCAAGAGTCTTCTTGGCCTTAAGGGCTCCAAGGATAGCCACAACACATGCACCAACTTTACTTGTTGGCGACTTTACAATTTTCCAACTTGCTTTGGTGTTGGAGGACCTTTACAAGAAACTCAATCAAACACCTTCAAGGTGTACCAATACGAAGAATCAAAACTCACACAACAAGAAATGAATTACAAACTCCAATACACACAAATGTATGAAGTTTGCAATGCTAAAGTAATTTGAATTGATCAAGGCTTTCTTGTAGTTTATAGTCTTGTTTCTTGCCTTCAAAAAGCTCCAAAAGATCCATATTTATAGTGTAGGAGGCCCCCAAAGCTCCTACTAGCCGTTGCTACACATAAGGCTTGAATCACGCATCGATCGCCTCGGAAATCGCCTCGGGCGATCTCCATCGCCACCCTTTAACGGTCAAATCTGGCCCAGATCGCCTCGGGCGATCTCCCCATCGCCTGGGGCGATCATCAATGATAAACAAGGCCGTAGGTAAAGTTCTGGATCGCCTCGGGCGTTCCGTGCATCGCCTGGGGCGAGGTTGACCATCGCCCTTCAAAAAAATGGCCTAGGAAGCATTCTGGATCGCCTGGGGCGAGGTTGACCATCGCCTGGGGCGATCTGATCGCCAGCGTGCCCACCGTGCCATCGCTTCAGTCGATGGTGCGCAACATGGCTCGGATCGCCTGAGGTGATGGCCCAGATCGCCTGAGGTGATCTGCCAGATTTCAGCATTCTCAAACTTTGCACTATTCGACCATCTTAAGCTCATTTAAGGGAAAAGTGGTAAACATAAAAGTTGTAGATCTTCCTTATTTAGGTGTGTACAAAATTTCATTGCATTTCATTAAGGTATGAAGAAGTTATGCCCAAAATACTACAGTCGCTCAAACCTTGCTACAATCTGCACTTGTTATGACTTCCATGACATTTTGCTCCATGCTGCAATCCGAATTGGACTGAGATGTTCGAATATGAAATCTAGAATATTGAGTTTTCTTTCCAACCTCTTTGGATTCACCTTGTTCGGAGCATCGAGCCAAGAGATATAATCAAAACATTGCACTGCGCTCCAATTGGCTTCTATACGAATTTGCCCACCAACGGACCATTGGTTTGTGGGTCTTCATCCCATCATAAGAAATTGTTCCAACATCATTCCACACATGTTGAACACTTAAATTGGTTGTTCATAGATGTCATTCCTTCTCGTCCAAGCTCAATAGATTCCTTGATAAAAATCACCGCTTGTCCTATGAACTCGCATATGTTATTGTATAACTTGGGTTCTCTTCCATTGGTCTTCCCAACCAATTTATCAATATAACCATGTACACTAAGTAGACATATTAGTATAACAAATGCAAGTTTTGTTGATTATCAAAACTCAAAGATTAACCGGGGATAATTTAACGCATTAAACGCAACCATGCGTTTAAGGCTCAACAATATATCTATCATTTCTTTGATATCCATGATTATGACTGAGTTGATTTACTCTGAGTGTCGGGGACGACGAGCACGGCGATGACAGACAGTATAGGTAGCGATTGTAGTCACGCGCGTGTCACCGGATCCAGACACGAGGGATGGACGAACACAACACAGTCTCCTAGCGCAATGTGCATGTGTTGTCACCCTCTGCTCGAGCTGACATTATTCGATGATACCTTCCTTTGAACTCCGATATTTGGTATCTTGAGATTCTATTCTTTATACCATTCATACATATCATTCATACATGGTATGCATTGCATGATACTTTGTCATACTTGACATGATCTATTTATTTCTCGTACTGGGTTCTGACCCCCGTAGTAGGGGCTGTCATGTCTTTGTTGTATGTGCATGACAGGTGGTACAAGTGGACGTACTGCGGATGCTCGAGGTGAAGCATCGGTGAATACCAGAGCTCCTTGATAGCGAGCTCAGGTTTATATTTTTATGTTTTGAGTCCCAGTAGTTGTTAGAATATTTTTAGTTATGTTTTCAATTATCGGGGTATGCCCCGAGTATCTGTATTTTAAGTATTCTACTACTGGTTGATTTATACTTGATATTGATGTTATGCTCAACGTGTTGAATTGGAAACTTGAATTACGTATTTTCAGTATCACTATATATGTATCATCTAAAAGCGAAATTTTTTTAGGGCCGTTTGATAAGACCTTTGAAATAAATCTTCCGCTGTTTACGCAAATTAATCATTATGTGTTAATTAAACACCACATTAGGATCAGGCCCTCACATGATACTCCATTGAAAAGGTATAGTTTAACTCAACTTATTAAGAATAATTTCTTTGTTTTTCTGCTTTAAGGTTTCTTGGGTAGTTTACTTCAATTTTATAATGATCAGTAGCTAGCTATAGTTCTGATACTGGGTTGAATCAAAGCCATCACCAAAAGGCAACCCTTGGGTGTCATATTCTTCGTGAAATCCATCAATCTACAATGAAAATTTGGATTCTTGTCAAGAGCTTATTACACAATGCAGCTGAGACGGTTGTGTACCAAAAAATCAAAAAGGAGGATTGAGTCTCGATCACACATAGGATGATTCAGTACTTCAAACCATGGTAGCTAGAATATAATACCCACCCAAAGTTCATGTTATTCTTCATATCTCTGAAATGTTGATGCTTTAGGAATATCTCCAGCTTCCTCGTTTCGAGCAAATCTTACTCGAATCCTCGTCCGACTGTTGGATAATGTTTTCCAGCATGCATACTACCACTGTTTTAGCTTAAACTATCAAACACTTCGATATTTAGGTGGGACAGACACGCATCAGACATTGTTTAAATAAGATTTAATTTATTTGAATCTTATCCATTCTCATAGATCTCATGTCAAATTGCAGTAAGTATTCAAATCGATTAATAATTTGAATTTAAATGTATAATTAATTACAAAAAATCACATATAAACGGAATGTGAAATAATATTGTGCCAATTCACGGTCATGATTTGCGGAAAATTTGAATGAGTTGCCAGTCAGATCCAACGACTCCAATTGATTTGGGGGTTTACTCACATATTAAGATATGGATCTCATAGCCTCAAATACAATTAAGTTCGTTGATCCTGGAGTGAAGATTGGGGTCAACTTTCCCCATTATTTGCTGATTTGATGCAAAGATTTTAGTACCTGAAAAACAAACAAATAGGTATTTTTTAAGAGGAAATTACACATAGGTATCACTTTTCAAAACATGTTTCAATTAAATCTAGAAATTTTTTTTTTTTCAACTAAATATATCTTTTAAAAAACTTATTTCAAATAAGTACATAGTAAACCTAATCTAATTAGTCCATTTTCATGAGTAAATTATCCTTGTATTGCTGATCAAATGCACTGTACTAGATTTAGCGTTTTGAACTGTGGCAGAGGAACCCACAAGCAGTAACTCTCGTTCATTGGTCCCATCATTTTCACTAAAATGCACGTCTTCACTTTTTCACTATCATCTCGCCATTAAGCGTGATTTTCGAATTCGACAACGAAACGGGCCCAGAATTCTCGCTATACTAGAAGATTGGGGACCGAAGTGCTGTTTTTTTTTCTTCTAACTTTTATCTTGCCCCACTCAGGTACTCGTTCGAAAACCCAGGTACCAGCATTTCACTTTGGATAGAGAGCACATTATTTCAACCACCGAGGATTCAAACGTACACGTGTATAGCTACAGTACCCACGACCAAAAATCAACTCGACCAAAGAATTTGTGGTCACGTGAGAGTTTCCTGTCTCGAAATGCTTCCATAGCCACTCCTTGGTGCGACTTGAAGAACAAACTAGGAGCCTTAGGTTTTTCTTGGATTCTTTATCCAGAGGAACCGCTACATGGCCGGAGGAGAGACTTCTCAAAGCAAGATCGGTTACAGTTCGACCTTCCATATGCAAATCTGAGTTCAAGTTTCTAGAGAGCGCATGGCTTAGCGCATTGAATTCTCCTAATTTCTGGGTCTTGTGATAGTAACTGTAGGTTGGGTTGGATGTACTCGAACATTTCTCAATTACGAGTTACATATTTGATTCTGAGACAAGATTTTGACTAATAGAGAGGCACCTTTATGATGCCTTGTAAAGTGTATTCTTTATAGATAAAATATGTAATAAAATTATCATATTATCCGAGTTTGTATACGATATGGCCACAGCTGAACTAAGTTGCTGGGTTCTTTACTCTACTGGCAAGTGATGTTCTTAGTCACAGGTGTCGAGAATTTACAAATTATTTTTTTTAAACAATATTATTTTGATTTAGGGAATATAAAATTTATTCAAGCGGTGCATGTAAAATTTACTCATGCGATGCATATAAAATTGAGTCATGCGATGAATGTAAAATTGAGTTATGCGGTGCATGCAAAAATTGCTCATGCGGTGCATGTAAAATTTTACTCATGCAGTGCATGTAAAAATTTACCATTCAGTGCATGTAAAATTTACTCATGCGATGCATGTAAAAATTACTCATACGGTGCATATAAAAATTACTCATACGGTGCATGTTAAAATGTACTCATCCGGTGCATGTAAAATTGAGTAATGCGATGCATGTAAAAATTACTCATCCGGTGCATGTACAAATTACTCATACGGTGCATATAAAAATTTACTCATGCGGTGCATGTAAAATTTACTCATGAGGTGCAAGTAAAAATTACTCATTTTGTGTATGTAAAATTGAATCATGTGATGCATGTAAAACTTATTCATGTGGTACATAGTATTTTCATAATTGGGGTTAGGTTGGTCATTGTATTAAAAATGAACTTAATTGAAAGAACATTTTTGGACGACTGAGTCGAAAAATATTTTATCTAATGGTAACAGCCGAAAATTTCCCTTTTTTGAAAGGAAAAAAAATTATAAAAGCCCAAACTCGATCAAGAAGGATACATCATAGGCCTTGTTTCGTTTATCAATAATTTAGAACTCAGGAATTGAAAGAGGCTCAACTAGATAAAGTTTTCAAATCGAATCCAACTACCGTCACTCATTGAAAAGTGAAAACCAAACGGAAAACCAAACCCCGGCTTTATATTTTACTCACGTTAAAGTTAGAGTTAAAATTACGTTTTTCTTATTTAAATTTATATTACTTCATAAACTATAGGCCCAACAACGAAAATTGCATTGAGTAGAATCTAAGGATTTCGTCCCTTTCATGAGAGCAAGTGGACTATCAAAGAATAACATTTACATCGAGTAGAGTTAATGGAAAGTATACTAACGAAGAAGATATGATCGAAGTTATATATAAAGTTTGGTGTCCAAAGTGAACAACAATCTTGAAGAAAACTGACGTGTGTACAACCCTACTTGATTCCTTATATGGTTCATGTAGTCTATCTAATTCATTGAGATTAAATGATTAAATGTTAATAGCAGTTGTTTGTTGTTTCATAAATTATATATTTGTATATTCAATCAACATCTCAAGCTCAAAGTTGATTGCTGATAATTATCATCTTCGACTTGACTCGATTCTATATATTCACCACAACCAAACTATCAGCCTCGGACCACATCATTTAGTTTCAATATTGAGGTCCCAAATTCAATAATGTAAGTTGATGTCATATGACATATTGGTCTTCTCGGGTAAAATCACATTAGGAACCGAACTGTCATGTACCGAACATAGTGGTACCGAACAGGATGAATACCGAGCACATAGTAGCCGAACAACTGTTAAACCCTCCTCGGGATTCTAGTCAAAGATTAGCGGAAAACTCGGTGATAACCAACAAATTAACCGGCAGAGATAAATGTGCATTAATGGGGTGCGGATTTTTTGGAACATACTCCCCACATTACCGCCACAATCAAAGGAGACGGGTTCCTAAACCTTCCCGCCAATTAAACACAAGAATCGAGCCTATAAATACCCGTTGAGAGTCTCATTTGAAAGGTTGGACATTTTATGCATAAAAGACTCCGAAGAGAGCATACTTATTCTGTTCGGTCAATTCTATTATTTTTTCAGATATTCTTGTACAATAATTCTGTAGTCATATATTGTGTCAAAAGTCCTGTAATAAATCGAGATTGTGATAGTACAAATTATACTGGACTAGATCCCGTGGTTTTTCCTTCAATTCAAGGGTTTTCCACGTAAAAATCTTGGTGTGTTCCTTTTATTTTTCATAAACACTTTATTATACCAAATACATAAAAATAACGGATCACATCATTGCAAGTGACCTCAATCAAAAAATTATGCCCAAATAAAGTACCATTCTTTGGTATACTACTCGATAAGAATTGAATCGAATCGGGTCTTTTATCTAAATGAGAAATAATAATTCACCAACAAATTTTTTAATTAATGGTAGCAAATGTAGGTATGCATATATACCACTTGTGCAAATCACCGAGGATTGCGATAGAGAGACGATATGAGAGGCATTTAAGCCACCGTCTAACAGTTTAGATGAGGAAGTGATGACTTTTTCCCGATTCATATATATTAATTATTATTATTATACTTCGAGCCATTTTTCTACCCTTTTTTATTGGAGTTTTCTGCCATTTTTTAGGTGCATTAATAAGTCCGAAATTTATGTTATATCATCACACTCCATGTTATATTACATGAAGTTAAAGCTATATAAAAATTATTATCGCATTATTTAAATAATAATAATAATTACATAAAGACCTAACATATAATCATAATAATTTATTATTATAAACATTCAGCTTGGAGTAACATATATATCTTATAAATGTTATTTATCTTATAAATAGTTAATATATATTGGAGTAACATATATATATCTTATAAATGGTTAATTTATCTTGCAAATTTTCAATATAGAACAACTCTCAACACGGTCACTCACGTATGATATTATATAAATCAAACACGTGGATTGATAATGCCGGTGACAGTAAACATGCGGACGAAATAACCAATCACATGAAAGACATGCTCTGATACCATGTTAATAATACATGAGTTTCCAAGTCAAAATCAATTGGAGAGGTAACTTGTGTATTTTATAAATAGCTAACATAACTTGTAAATTTTCAATGTGTGACAACTTTCAACAACTTCATATCTGTAAACTCCATGTATGTATTCTAATTTCAGTGAGAGCACGATAATATACGACAATGATAGGATTCAAACAAAATTAATAAGAGTAACTGCAGTTAACTCTAGGCAATATTTTTGAAATATGTGATTTTAATTTGATTAAAATCTTATTAATTACATGCCCTAATGAATAACACCCATTGTCCCATTTTTGGGATGGTCTTGATTCAAGGCCCAATTGTAACACAAATCCCCTCCCCAATGTTAAAAAAATCTTATTAATTACATGCACATAAATGGGTAAAAACTATTAATAATAATAAAATATAGTTATATTTAAGAACCCTCAAAGTAACTCATATACATTTGTTATTTCGTTATGATTTACATGAATATACAAGGAGCGACTCATGAGGCTAGCGTTATTGGTTGTCAACCTCCCACTTTGGGAAAAAACACTCACGTTCAAACCTTGTACATAGCTTTAAAAATACTATCCATCAGATGATTTTTTTTTAAAAAAAGAAAAAAATACATGGAGC
This sequence comes from Haberlea rhodopensis, assembly GCA_907163345.1. Taxonomy (NCBI): domain Eukaryota; kingdom Viridiplantae; phylum Streptophyta; class Magnoliopsida; order Lamiales; family Gesneriaceae; genus Haberlea; species Haberlea rhodopensis. Next base: position 3,500,586 of record CAJQUN010000004.1, on the reverse strand, counting down.
ACCTTCTATTAGATACAATAAATTCATTAAATTTAAAATTTTAGTTTTCTATATTTTAAAAAAAAATTAAAAAGAAATGTATTTAAAATATACCAAATCGTCATTCTCTCCCTATCATATGTATCACATTAATTTTTTTTTTTTCTCAAACTTCTTTAATGGAGATGTGTCAATTGGCCCATAAGGCCAATCACTCTATTTTTTTTTATTTATTCGAGATCACTCTAATTTTAGGGTACATTTTTTTTTAAAACAAAATTTTAGGGTACATACATTCCGAGTAATATACATAAACATGATATGCATCATCGCTGCATGCATGTGTACATGCTTTCTCAACTAATTTCATTAACTTTACTCCACCATTTAATGCAAGAATTTAAGAAGGGGCTCCTTTCCTGCCAAATTAGGTGAGTATACTCAGTACAAGTCAACTAAAAACCAAAAGAATTCCCAAAAAAATAATAGAAAGGAAGACGAGTTTTCAAAAATTATTGCATTGATGCAGTTAAAGTGGAACTTAAAGACATGTATAATTAGCGTTGCGTAATGGGATGACCTCAAATCTGTATTTTTCTCACAAAAAAGTTTTTTTTATTTAGTTTTCGCATTTTAAAGATTACAGATCAAATTTGGAGGTGGGATTATTTGTTTCTGAGCTGTTAATTTATGTGGATTGCTGTGTTAATCAAGCCCAACCCCTTCTGGTGGCATTTAATGTTGACATATATGTATGTATACATCTGTGTAAGTATATGATGAAGTTTCAAAAGCAGTCGACCCCCCGTATTTATTGCAACTCCTTTATTTTCTATAAATCACTTCATTTCTTCATCCCTGTCACTCACAGATCTCTCGCCCTATATCCTTTTTTCTTCGCTGTTTTTTCATCACATTGTAGCATGAGTACTAACTTTTCTTATTCAGACACTTTTTTAAAAAAGTTTTTTTTACCTTAAATTTACTTTATATATACATTTTTATCATATTTTTTCGCTCTGGGATTTCATTTTCTTTGGTGAATAGTACTCAAGATTGAACCTTTCTGAAGTTGCGGACTATCCGCGAGAGGGTTTCTCCGGGTTTCTTGAATTGGGGTTAAGATGGATGTATCAGCGGTTCTGATTATTTCAGCATTTGTGGCAGCTTATGTTGTATGGTTCAGATCAATCACGAGGACTTTAAGAGTGTCAAAGGGCCCGAGAATGTGGCCCGTTTTGGGTAGCCTTCCGGGCTTAATCCAGAACAGCAACAGAATGCATGAATGGATCGCTGAAAATCTTCGGGCATGCGGTGGCACATATCAGACTTGTATATGCGCAATTCCTTTTTTGGGCCGGAAACAAGGACTCGTGACGGTCACGTGCGACCCGAAGAATTTAGAGCACGTTTTGAAGATTAGGTTTGATAATTACCCAAAAGGACCCACGTGGCAAGCTGTGTTCCATGATTTACTTGGTCAAGGCATCTTCAATTCTGATGGCGACACGTGGCTGTTCCAACGTAAGACTGCCGCGCTTGAATTCACCACTCGGACATTGAGGCAAGCCATGGCTCGATGGGTGAGCCGAGCGATCAAGAATAGGTTTTGCCCCATTCTTGAGACGGCTCAGCGTGTGGGCGAGCCGGTCGATCTCCAAGACCTCTTGTTACGGCTCACTTTCGACAACATATGCGGCTTGACTTTTGGGAAGGATCCGCAGACATTGTCTCCAGGGCTACCAGAGAATAGCTTCGCTTCGGCTTTCGATCGAGCCACTGAAGCTAGCTTGCAGCGGTTTATTTTACCCGAGTTTATTTGGAAATTGAAAAAATGGCTCCGGTTTGGGATGGAAGCCAGCCTGAGCCGAAGTTTAGGACTCGTGGACAATTACTTGACCCAGGTCATCAATACTCGTAAACTCGAATTGATGAGTCAGCAAAGCAATGGGTCTTTCCATGATGACTTACTATCTCGGTTCATGAAGAAAAAAGAATCTTACACCGATGAGTTCCTAAGACACGTGGCACTCAATTTTATCCTAGCTGGACGCGACACGTCATCGGTGGCGCTTAGCTGGTTTTTCTGGTTGGTGACTTTAAACCCTCGGGTCGAAGAGAAAATCTTGATTGAACTAAGCTCCACACTAATGGAGACTCGTGGCAGTGATGTTTTGAAATGGGTTGAAGACCCCCTAGTTTTTGAAGAAGTTGACCGATTGATATACCTACGGGCAGCGCTATCCGAAACACTTAGGTTGTATCCTTCTGTGCCCGAAGATTCTAAGCACGTTGTAGCAGATGATGTATTACCAGATGGAACGTTTGTCCCTGCTGGCTCAAGTATCACGTACTCCATTTACTCGACGGGCAGAATGAAGTTCGTTTGGGGGGACGATTGCCTTGAATTCAAGCCAGAAAGATGGTTATCCGAGGATGGCAAGAGATTCCAACCCAAGGATCAGTTTCAATTCATTGCTTTTAATGCCGGACCAAGGATTTGTCTAGGGAAGGATTTGGCTTATTTGCAGATGAAGTCGATTGTGGCGGCTGTGCTCCTCCGCCACCGGATAAAGGTGGCGCCGGGCCACAAGGTGGAGCAAAAGATGTCTTTGACATTGTTCATGAAGGATGGCTTGAAGGTGAATGTGTATCCTAGAGACATGTCTCCTATAGTCGAGAAAATTAGCAAAGATTGTTGCATGGTGGAGGAGCCTCTCACTAATGGTATTTCTCATACAAATTAATCGGGATGATCAATTGTGAATATGATTGATGCATAGTAAATATGGTATACAAATTATATATACCTTAAAAACCAATAAATAATCAGGTTTTATATATTAATTAAGTAGACTCCCAACAGAGAGAGCAAAATATCATTCGTGTCTACTATTATTGTGTTCCCTTCCCAAAAATAATATAGTTTTGGTGTTTTTTCAAAGTCTTTGCTTACTGCCGTATATCATACATTTTAAGGATTAGGCAATTCTCTACTTGGATGTTTGTCGTATTCTTCATAAAATGTCTATTTATTCGCAGCGATTTGTATGTAAATTTGATATATATTCATGTATATATATCTACATGTATGCATATGTGTATGTATGTGTTGATATTTGCAAGACTCGGTTCAGACAACACGTTACGCACGAGAAAATTAGACATGCAAGTTGTTCTAGTATATTTAACACTTAAAACACAAGGATTTAGGATGATTAGATTTTTGGTCACCAAAAAAATTACAGAAGTTTCACTGATAAATTTCACCACCCAAATCTCTGAACCTACAAAAACAAGAATCCCAAATATCAGAGTAACCATATATAAAAATCAAGATTTACACATTCAAACTCGATAGATAATGTTGTTCATTCAAGATTTTGCAGCAAACCCCATACATCAAGTGTCATAAATCCCAATTTACACATAAATTAACACACAAAAAAACACAGATGGGAGAGAATCAGACTACACAAATTACACAAACAAGTATTAATTAGCATAACAATCCATGTTTCTAACTTTAGATAGCCCTGCTGCTTTTGAACGGAATGGCCCTTATCACGATTTGGTGGTAAACTGCAGCGAGAGCGGCTCCAATGAAGGGACCAACCCAGAAGATCCACTGAGAAACAAGAACCAACAAGCAACATGTCGGTCAAAAAATGTCAAGAAACGAATAATGAAACAATATATATTTCAAAACTGTAGACACAGACATATAATTCTTACCTGGTCGTCCCATGCGTGGGCTTTGTTGTAGATGATGGCGGCTCCAAGGCTCCTGGCAGGGTTGATGCCGGTTCCAGTGATGGGGATGGTGGCCAAGTGAACAAGGAATACTGCAAATCCGATTGGAAGAGGAGCCAAAAGCTGCAGAGATAATCACAAAGTGTCCAATTAAGCAGAGAACTAACTACAGGGGAGGAGGTGAGTTGAAAAGATTACAAGTTAGGCTCAGACCGTCTCCAGGTTTGTTATGTTATGTTGCATCGGACGCACTCACCACCCTTAATACTTCTTGGCTACCGCATGATGTGGATCAATGGCTCAAATTATCAATGGATTGGGCCTCGCATAAAAAAGTAGGCCATAGATCCAACACTCTTGGGGTATTACCCCATAGGATGTAGCCAAGAATTATTCCATTGGAAAATCTTCTCCCGCTACACACATGCGCGCAAGAGACATTTCTCCTTTTCCGCTTGGATGCGGATAAAACTCCCCACAAAACATGTTATTTATGTTTTGTGGAAGGTTTGGGTTTGCAGCGAGCCTGCGGCGCTCGCGTGCTTTAATAAACAACATGCCCGTGGCAATCTTTCTTCGACAAATAAAATTTAAAAAATATTCAATTTGAATAAAAGATGAGTGTAAAATATTGAATTATCAAATCTTTGCACATTTGGATGTCACACAATATCTAGAGCCCACATGACAATATTATATTAAAAGCATTCTAAAACCCAAATCTTAAATCTAGTGGAATAATAAAGTTCATCAAAACATGCATTCAAGGGGAGTTTTAGAGAAATCATCCAGCAAACACGGGTAAAGAAAAGGGGGAGGGAATACATACAGGGACATGAGAGTCTCTGGCATTTCTCTTGGCATCAGTAGCAGAGAAGACAGTGTAGACAAGAACAAAAGTTCCAATAATCTCAGCTCCAAGCCCATCGCCTTTAGTGTAGCCATGGTTCACAAAGTTTGCCCCACCTTTCAGTCTCTGGTAAGGTCCCACCATGTAACCCTTCACTACACCAGCACCGCAGATGGCACCAAGGCACTGCATCACCATGTAGAACACAGCTCTGGTCAATGAAAGCTTCCTCGCCAGGAACAACCCAAAGGTCACAGCTGGGTTGATGTGCCCTCCTGTTTCAACGCAACCATACAAATAATTTACTCCTTAATTCGACTAATACCGAAGATTTAGTCATTATAATGTTAAATTACCTTTTCTCATTTAAATAGAGGTGATAATGGTTTAGGCAAGGATTGTTGAAACACTATCAATGTTCTACCTTTATTACGCTAATGGGGCAGATAGATCTACTAAAAGCCTATGAACCAAGATACAGAGTCACAGAACAAGAAGGGATCCCAAAATCATACAAACAGATTTAAGAATGCAGTAGAGATTGAGACTTTCCTCATAAAAAATGCCACAATCAACCATAATGACTGGACCTAAGCTCAAATTAGTAAACCTAGAAAGTAAAACAGAGAGAACACAAAGCTTACCTGAAATACCAGCAGTGCAGTAAACAAGGGCAAAGATCATGCCACCAAAGGCCCAGGCAATACCCTGAATACCAACAGAGGCGCATTTGTTCGGTGCTCTATTGACCCCCATAACAGTCAAGATTGTGATGTACAAAAACAAGAAAGTTGCCATGAACTCTGCAATTCCAGCCCTGTAAAAAGACCAAGATTTCAGCTCTCCAGGCTCAAACAGAGGGGCTGGTGGTGGCTCCTTGTAATCTTTATCCGTCTGAGCAGCCGTCCCCAATGGCTGCCTCTCTGTGTACTTGTTGGCTCCAAGCTTAACATCTTCCTCCTTGCTCTCTGCCATTGATTCAAGAATACAAAGCAAAAAATGAAAATTAGCAAAAACTTGCTCACTTTCTGAAATAACAATAAGCAAGGTGGTGGTGGGGTGGCTAAATGGTAACGTAATGTTTCTTTTATAGTGGAGAAATCATTTATTGTTTGTCTTTAAGTAAAGGGTTGTGCTTTATCTTTCCATAAAGTTTGTTACTAGTGCTGAAGATAATCTATTAGTTAATTAATCAACAAAAAAAGAATTAGTGGGGTCACGATTCTTGGGAAAAGAGGGAAGATAGTGGAGGAGTGTTTACAGAAAAGAACAGATGGATACTGACTGATTCTGAATAATGTTTTTTGTTTTGTTTCTTATCTGCTACAGAGTGTCTATCACTTTTTTTTTTTTTTAGCTGGTTTGGATAATTTAATTACATAATCATGAATATATATTTTAACATTTCCCTAAAATTCCTTCAAAACATATAAAATTTCTTAAAAACAATTTGTCAAATTCATGTAATTTAATGTTGTCTTGACAAAAACAAACTATCAATTTCCAATCATTATATTTAGTAAAAATTAGCCAATCTTATTATCGAATTCTCAAATATAATTGATAAAAAATTAAAAAGAACTTGAAAATTCTACTAAAAAATATATTATACTCACTAATCTATTCATTATTTTGTTTCGCGAGGTAAAAAGTCACGTTCAAACGTTAGGTAAAGTTCGTTACTTTTATGCTATTAATAATTAATAATTAACCTACTCCTTCATCTTTACCATAATGCCATGTTTGGTAAGCCTGATAACAAGGATTATAGAGTGACTAATGACCTTAATCCTTGTTTGCTTCGTTTTTTGTTAAACTTGCTATTCCCTCCAGCCCGTGAAAATGATGGTTAAATAGGTGGATAATAATCCCGCAAAAAGCCTTGGTATTAGCAACTCATGTTGCACAATAGCCTTGACAAGCATGAGCAATTTACATTAACACCCTTTGCCTAAGCCATAACACAACATGATCTTTCTTTTTACCTCCAACCAACATCGATGCAAGGCAAAAGGCAAAGTTTACAAGCGACGACGAAAATGGCTCTCGACTCATCTCTGTGTAAGACCCAGAGTTATTCGTCCCTTCTCAAATGTATTTCATCATATAAAGCTTGTTGCGAAGTATTGGGCTTCATTAATCTCTTGCACAATAGCTTTTTCCAGCTGGCTCTTCTCCAAGGATTTAACGTATTTTGCTTCTCATTTGAAAATTTATTTGAAGCCGTTTCTTTACAATTTTTCGCTGTGGGTTTGGTCTCAAATTTATGAACTGAAGTTTGATTTTTTTTCTTCTATTGTGTGGATTAAAGACTGGGGTGATTATTTTTTTGTGGTATTCGATTGTTAGAAGCTTTCAAAGGTATTCAACAGAAGGAACGCTTGTTGACTTTTATGTGTCTTGTTTCTGTGTTTCCTGTTTTCTATGTGATTTTGTGCAATATGACGTGATCATCCTCTTGGAAAAGCTTCATCCTTCTTTTAAAAAAATTCGATGACTTCGTATGTAGTATTTATCTATTTACATCTTGTTCCGTTGATTGTATGTTTATGGGTTGGAGCAGGTTCCAAATCTGAGCTGGATGAACTATTTAATAATGTGAAATATCACAAAAACCATTTCAAACTACACATTAGCATAATTTTTTGTATATGAATTGACTTTCGAGCCGTATTTAACATGTTTATTCATTTTTGGTTTTCCACTGAAGATTGTTGTGACATTCAAATGTAATAATTGTGGTCAGTTGGATGACTAACATCCGTGAATTTGGACTGATCTACCTTCTTACAGAACTTCGTATTTCCCAGATTACTTCCTTTGTTTCGAGTGCCACATAATTGCTCTTTCTGCGAGTGGTCATTCGAAGTTATGTTATATTTATTTCTAGTATAGAATTTGAAAGCTCCTCTGTTTGTTTTTTTTTTTACTTTTTGGTATTGAGCTTTGTGATTAGTTGATCTTGGGTGTTGATGGAAGATTATTTGGCTAATTGTAATTGTTCTAGAACTGCATTGAAGATTTGAAATTGTAAGTATGTATTGACTTAAAATTGCATGTCCTTGATTTATGTATTGACTACAAAATAGAAGTATATGTTTCGGACACGAGCTGCGAATACCAATTTTTGGTTCCTAGTTCATGTAAAAGTTCGGTGCAAAACCTATTCGAGGGTATTTTGATTAATAATAATTAATTATAATATTTTATTAATAATTAAAAATAAATTTATTTTGATTAATTTAAATTTAATTGAAATAAAATAATAAAAATAAGTGCAAAACCAATTTGAGGGTATTTTTGTCATTTTACGAATAAAATTAATTTATACCACTTAATTATCAAGTGCACCAAACACAATATTACTTATCATACTTTATTAATCATATGAACCAAGCGCAATATAAGTTATTCATTAGTTTACTTATCACTATTTATCCAGTTTTTAATCTATCCATCACTTATCATATCCTCGAACAAAGCGCACCCTAAAATGAAGAAATGGGTAATTAGTTTTTGTTTTTGGTTCATGGGACAAAACAAAATTGTAAAAAAATTCTAATTATAAATGCATTATATCTTTTTATTATATAATACATGAGAGGTATCGAATGGTTACCATGTTACTTAGTATTATGATATATTTACAAAATAACTGCATCACCTATACTCCAAAAAATAAAAAATTTACAAAAAATTATAATTTTAAAAATAATACATACCTAAATAAATATTTCAATTAATTACTGAAAAATCTTATAAAATTCATACTAAAAAATAAAATAAAGTATTCTCAAACACTTGGAGAATGTTGAAGCATGTGCGCAATCCCGAGTAAAAAATAATAGTAGAAAATAATTTTTAAAATTGTGATATAATAAACAAAATGTATATGTTCATACCACGAGTAGTCATCCCTATCTCATAGGTAGCGTGGGAATCCAACGGGCACAATGGAAAAGTAGCCGTTAACTCGACTGTTGTGGAAAGTGACTTTCTTCTGCACATGTAGCCTTGCCCAACTCTCCTCAACGGCTCCAAAATTTTATCCCGTTTGATACATAGTATTCAATTTTGATTTCATGAAATAATTAATCTTACAATATTAAGATTATGATTTCAAGTTTAATAAAATACTAGCCGCCGAAGCATACACATTACGTGTGTAACATAATATATGAATATTATGCGTTGATAATAATATCAACCATTGATCCATAAGGGTCCTATTACCATCATAAAATATTAAAAATTAAAAGAAAATATTACAAACAAATAAAAATTCACAACCAATTAAAAATTTAAGCTAGTGATCTTCTAATATTATCGATTTATCTCATGGATATTAATAAAGCAAATAAAAGATATTTTTGGTATATCACAATGGTCATACCAAAGTGATTACTCTAAAGTGCTTACATATTATAGTATAGTATAGTATAGATATGTGAAATTTGACCAAACTTGAAAATGTCCAACTAATTTGTCTATCACAAAAGATACTAGTTCCCCTTAAATTAAATCAAACATCCCACTAAAAAAAATTTAAATAAATGGTTATTTTGTCAATGATGAGGCATATTTGAAGGTATAAATTTTTAAATTAGTGTGACAAATCTGTGGAATTGGGATTCTCATGTGATATCATATTCCAGTTATAAAGAGACAACTCATGTTTAAGGGGTTATGGACAACTCACATTGAATGGATACTCACATGCAACCTAGGCTAAGGCCCTACCTTCCCACAAAAGGCCTCAATGCCAACCATGGTATCAATCATTATGTATGGTTTTTTATAGTTTTAAAGATTGAGATTGGAAGAAAGCGTATAAATTATGATAATTTATATTTTTCAAAAACAATCTAATAATTCAAAACCTTGAAACTTACATTTTTATTATTTTTATTAGAGAATAAATGGTATAGTATGTAACAACTAGGAGGAATTCGGTCGATTAGCTGTTACTTTACAGACAGTGTCATGTGAAGATAGCTATCTTGGATGAGAGGGCCATGACTTTTTCTATGGGTCCTAGATATGAAATACATATAGTTTCTTGGATGTACTTGGAGTGCCTAAGGTACGATCCCCACGTTACAAATAATTTTGGGACATTGATCTATCATGATGATGTATCATCGAACTCCTCGGGCCGGGTCTCGGTGCAATAAGCAAGCTAGGATTTAGAAGTGACTTTCTTTTGCAAAAAAGATATTATATTGTCTTAACATAAAATAACAAATACTTTCTATTTATAATAATTACCAGTTAGGGAAAAAAGGAAAAAAATCTAATAACATTACAATATGTTGAAAAATTATATTTTAAAAATAAATTTTCAAGACAATTAAGAAATTTAATTTTCATAACATTAATATTAAATTAAATAATATTTTATCCACCTTTAAACTGTGTAAAGTGTGGATGATAAAAGCATATTTTCTCACATCTATGTTAAACACATTTTGAAAACCTCCAAAACCAACAAAGCCCTTGAAACGAGCCCAAAGAGTGGCCCAAACATTCATGGTCCAACAAATTTTTATTAAAATATAACTTTTTTTTAAAAAAATTTGGATCGGCTATTAATAGTTTAAATATTGTGTTTCTATTTATATAATTAACAACTCACATCTCTAAAGTAGTCTAATAGATTACATACATTCAGTTTTCGGGATAATTACATATAACTCCCTTATAGAATATTTGTTTTACAAATTATCTATCTAGTTTGAACAATTACATTTGTCTCCCGATTCTCGACCCGCAATACTCGGTTACGGAATGGTACTAACCCGATACCAAATTGCCTTTCCCGATCGGTTTCTGTTCGGTATCCAAATACCAGACCCAACGTCCACCCCTATGTGCCTGTGTATAATATAGTGGTTTAGAGAGAGAGAGTATAATCTTATTTCTTATATATTTACAAATTAGATGGAGTGTTATTGTAATACAACTATTCTAAAAATGTATTGTTTTTGGACCCTGATAGATAATCGGGTACCCAATCGGGTTTTATTTATTTTATTTATTTAAAAAAATTAAAAGAAATGAATAAAAGGAGGAAATTTCCCAATACCCGACCCGATACCAACCCTATAGACACCCCCATTTGCCACAAGACCTGAAAGACGTTTGTTTTTGTAAATTTCCACAAGCCAAAATCAATTAATAACGTTGGATAAAAGATTTATGAAATTTCACTATCCATTTGCCTGCGATGGACCACTTTTACATGATTGCTCATCACAAGTCCACATTCCACACCCAATACTTTTCCACCAATTAGTATAGTAGGCAAATCAAATATTATATATTTCAAATATTTTTGAACATATTATTTCATGCTCGCATCCTCATAAATCTGCGCATATTTAAAAAAAAAATTATAATGTGGTGTTATTTCAAACAATTTGGAATTTTTATGGTCTCAATTAGAAAATTTATAATTGAGTATTTGTCGTTTTATCAAAATATATCTTTTTGATAATAATATAATCAAATATTTTAAAATTTCATAGTCGCTCAGACCATTAAACTACATATCATGATGAAATCTATCACAAATGCCATTGGCTACAACACCTGTTGGAAATTTTGAGGCTTGATGGACACAAGAAAAAGTCGAATACTGAATAAAGGACAAAACGAGCAAAAACAACGAGAACAACTGTTCGAGCGGCGCCCGAGCTGTGAGGGCCCAATCCTAATAATGTGATTAATTATCACACAATGATAATTATAGCGTAAACAGCGGAAGATTTGTTTAACATGTATTAACATGTGGCCCTAAAAATTTCGGCATGACCTCATCGCACGAGGAGCATACCACCAACACAAATCAACATATACTGAAACTATATAAATACCACAAGTTTCATATCCAGCATACACCAATCAAATTACTAAACAGATATCCACACTGGGTAAAATAAATTAAAATACATAAACTCCTCGCACACCACAGGGATAAACCCCTGGTCACATATGCATATAATACTGGGATAAACAAGAGTAAAACCTCAAGTGTGACTCCCACCGGACATGTCCTCTCTGGCGACCTGGTCACCTGTATCACCTGCCATTGTCCACACACAAAGACAACAACAGCCCCCCTTGGGGGTGAGCAAAAGCCCAATATGGAACTATCATGGAATATACAACATGTATCTATAAAATGTGATATATGATGCAATGCAATGCAATGCATGACATGTCATGTCGGTATCATATCGTACACCCATCCACTGGGTATATCTGAATCAATAAACGAAAGTCCAACCATATCAGAATAGCTCGAGCCTGTCAAGCCTATAGGGTATCCAGACGGATGGACGTCGGCAAAGCGCCACCAACCCCAGGTCCTGACATCACATAATCATATAGGGATATCCAGACGGATGACATCAGCAAGGTGCCACCAATCCCCGTCTCAACAAATCATATCAATCAAAGGGGACCACGATTCCCTATGTCTATCGGGCCATGTAATGCCAACATAGTATCGCAATACCAATCCCCAATGTTCGATATCAGAATCCAAGAAATATCAGGGTGCTCAACGTGCATGTCATGCATCGATGTATGTATAAAAATGATGTGTGTTAACAAAATATTTATTTTCATACACCGATGTTCCAATCATGCATGCTATGAATGCCACATAATTTAAATAAAATCACGTAGCCACGTAAGTCACATAATTCAACAACAAATCATATATCAAATGATACAGATACCTGTCGTATGTTACCCGATCGCAACATACCTTTACTTCTCGATACTTGATCTTGTAGAGTTGATGTGTTCACTGTACACCAATATAAATTCACAATTCAATAAACCAATCATTACAAATGGATTATCAATTTTAGTCACGGCTTAACCAATTTAGGATAATTAAATTGATGCGATTACATCATAATTTAATTTGCTAAATTATTTTTCACCAATTCAAATTATTATTCAACAATTATAGTCCAACTTAGTTGGTAATTATCGAAGCAAAGTCGAGAAAATCGGATATCAAAATTTACCCAAAATCGCACACAGTTCACGCACGCATATCAGCCGATTCCGGCGAGCTCCGGCGGCGGTAGAGGCGGCGACCGGTATAGAAAGTTTCGTCCAGGTGCAAGGAAGAGATACAATGCCTTGGTGTCGTCCAATTCGTAGTAGATTCGAAGAAATCGAACCAAGAGTGTAGAAACCCTCACTGTCGCGACTTCGTTCGTTTCAGACCAAATCGAACCACTTTTCGAACACCATATTTCGATTCTTTGGTATGGAAAGAAGCGCCTCTGAGTAAGGAACACAGTGGTATATCGGTCTCGTCTAGAGGTGGTCGGACGGCGGCGAACGAAGCGGATAAGTACAAGGTGGTCGGTGAATCGCACGAGCAGTGTGTGTTTTCGCACCTTTTAGTAGGTGTCCGCGATTCATTGTGTGTTTTTGCACGTTTTGTTATGTGTTTTACACCCTACACCAATATATATTAATTCCCGACCAATTATGAACATCGGGGTGTCACCGGTGTACTGGTGCATGTATATCACATGTACAGTCCACACCTGACTTCGTGTTCTTCTTTGAATCACAAAAATGAAATCTTTCGATTTAATACAAATTTTATACTTATTAAATCATTTTAATAAAATTTCGGTGTTAATCCGAATATTCCAAAAATATATTTTTCATTCATCATGTTCTGACCCGACTGTCAATTGACATATACAAGATCAATTTACACTCTCATTAATTAGATTATATTTCGTTAATTAATTTCTAACTAATTAACAAAATAATGTACAAATTGTACTTAATTCTCATTATCAAATATCGGGACATCACATTTATAAAATGTTTACGATATCGAGCTGCTATCAAAGATAATATTCCTCATGTTTATTCTCAACCATTTGATTAACATAAAATAAATCACATAAATGTTGAGAAACTAAACCTGATTTCCGATAATACGGTACGAGGGCCTTACATTTCTCCCCCACTTAAAATATTTCGTCCTCGAAATATCACAAGTGCAGATCATAAATCATTCATCAATTACAGTACATGTCAATACTATAATCGGGAAAATATCAACTGCATAACTCAATTAATTTAGCATAAAGCTGAATCAAAATCAATTACTAATGCATTGAATCTATAATCGGGAAAATATCAACTGCATAACTCAATTAATTTAGCATAAAGCTGAATCAAAATCAATTACTAATGCATTGAATCTCGAGGGACGAGTATAGTTTATTTATCTAGAATGGTTATAAGAAACCATCTTTGTAATATAGAACACAAAAGTAATTATTTAGTGCAGAACGTTGAAAAAATATATTCAACATCATCAGATTGAAGAATATTTATCAAGTAATGTTCGTAATTCATCAATGTTGAAGTACGAAACATATTACAAACAATATTATGAAATATTCACAAAACTCAACATACCTTTAACATTAGAGATTTTTGAAACTGATTAGATCACCCTGTTGCCTTTTTCAGAAGCGTCCACACTTATTCTTATAACTAGCTTACTGAGTCTGGGCAGCTTTCCATCCTTTGAGCATCCACCGAATCTTATAATTCACTTATTGTATTCAACCAATATTGTTTACCCAATGATTCCTCGAAGATAGATATCTTGCAAAAGTCTTAAGGATTCGAAAAATATATATACAACATATAGTTCAACATATACTCAACTCAAATGTATTCTGATGAATATCAGAATTTCAAAACAAAACCAAACTTCGACTACGACATATTCGAGAAAATAAAATACTCTCGACAGTCTTCATTAAGTTAAATAGTATAAATAGTGTGATTGCCAGTCTACGAATAATATGTAGTCCTTGCAATCTAGAATATCCGTTTGCATTCTACAATGTTGCAAATGCTTGAAAAAAAACTCTGGGTATTAAACAACTAAAATCAAGACAAATGATTTCACCAATCTTGGTCCGTTAATGGATAAATGATACATTTAAGTATACCTACTTAATACATATATTACAATTCTAGAGTCTCACGGACAATCCATTGACCGTGTCATTTAAATAAAAGATAAAATCAGATATATATCCCAAAGATAATAATTCTTCGGATTCCATAATCAAAGTACTATTTCGTTGAGCATTTGACATAAAAAATCAATCATACAATAACATCATTGATAAGAATCAAATATCTAACCTGAGATACGAACATTTACGTGTACCTTGGTGATTTGAACAACAGAAGATAAACCATTTAGGAGATCTATCCACATGTGTTGCGTCATATAGATAGTAGATTGAGAGAATGGATATTTCATGTGACGGCCCGCCCCGACGGGTCGCCCGCCGTGTTCAATTGCTTGAACACAAGGCTTCGCTCAATTTCAAAATCTTGTTAACACTTTGAATTTATGACTAGCGGAAACGTTTTTATTCTTATCGAACATTTGAGTTAGTAATTTTTTTACCCGTGACTTTTAACTTAGAAAAATTTGGAAAGAGTCTCTTCTTAAAAATTGTGCCATGTGATCTACCAGATCACTACCACCACAATATCAAAACCATAAAAACAAAAACTAAACCAAAATAAACTTCAAATATCAAAATCCAACTAAAACATAAATAAATGTTTCATATCCTCAAAATAAAACTTAAACATGCCAACATACTCAAAACTTCATAATAAATCTAAATATCCTCCGTATCGTCTAAGTCTTCAACTCCATCTGTAATATGTCACATTACAGGTAAAGGTAAGTTGCAACATTTTTATAGTAAGCATAATAAACATTTGATAAAAATATTAAAAACATCATTTTTCATAATGTGACGAAAAATAATATACTTTCATATCAAAATAACTTTCACACATAAATGGTTTAATCCGAGCAGTTAACGGAAATCAAAATTTCACAAAACGGAATCATAACGGAAATAACTGCACAGATAACCAACGAAACGTAACGGAAACGAATAACAATATCATATACTGTCTTAACATTATAGAATTAATCATTAAACATAGACATGCTGTAATGAAAAAATGCATACTCAAATACGGATGTGACACAATGATATCATTCCAGACTATACCCACTGGAAGGGTATCGACAGATATTATACCCCCTCTGTCTTCGGGCAAAACGAAATGCGTTTCTTTATTCTCGTCGCTAGCGAGCCGAAAGTATGCGCGTTTTTATCCTCGTCGCAATGCGAGCCACAACGAAACAAAAATATCCATAGTTCACAAACTTCAAAGCGTATTCACCGAATCAAGACAAACATGGCCTTTCAAAATAGTTTTTCACACACAATAAAATGTTATTTCAAAATTACATTTTTCAACAAAATACATTTCTTATCAAAATCATATTTCAAAATAATCTTTCATGCTTACTATTCAAAACATTTCAAAATAAGCAACAAAATATACTCAAAATAATTTGCGTATTGCAACTTCCTTTACGTACCTGAAAGCTTCTTATCAACGATAAATCTACAAACCTCCCAAAATCTCCAAGATATCAAGGATTTCCTATTATCCATTTCAACATTATTAAAATCATATTCAATTAACTTAGTTCTAACACAACTTAACAAAATCCTAACTCTTATATTATTCAACACCATTTTCGAATTAACATACAAAACTTCAAAATATGTTTCGAAATTCCTTAAAATCCCGCATACAAATTTTCGAACCAAACACCATCCTTATTCTTCCAAAAATTCAGTATCATAATCGAACAAAATACCATTTCAGTTTTTCTTCAAAATCAGATAGAAATTTTCAATCCTAAAATCCAGAAAACCTTCGAATTCTATATTTATCCCATTCTCAAATTTCAGAAATAATTTCAGTAATTTTCGAACTAAATTCTTCAAATTTACAGTATAACTTTCGAACTCCAATTCCAGAATACAATTTTCGAATTCCAGAAAATTCGAACTAAATTTTCAGAAAAATTCTTCAAACTTTGATTCTGAAAATATGGTGTTTTTCTTGACAATTAAACCCCTAAAATTCCAATTTAAAATCTAACAAACCTAAACACAATACTTAAAAATCGAAACAGAAAATAAAAATTCAAAACAGAAATTTCGAAACTTAAGAATAAAAATCGAATTCATACCAATTGATGCCCAAATCCGAATTCCTCTTGATTGCTTGCTACTACTTGGATTTGGAGAATTTTCGAAGCTAAAACCCACGAAATCTGGAATTTTTCTTTTCCGTGTTGAAGCTTCGACGAAACTGGTTTTCAGTTTCCTGATGATAGACTACTAAATAGCTAATTGATCAGTAGGTGAAAGGGTTGAGAGTTATTGGTGTTGTTGGGAGAAGAAGAGGCGAGAAATGAAGAAGGCGAAGTGAAGCGACGAAATCTGAAGAAACGGACATGCTGAAGGCGAAACAAGCGAAAAGATGGAGGCTGAAGTGTAAGGTAAACGACGAAGACAAAAAATGAATTTGAGGAAAAAATCGTGAGCAGATTTCACGCTTTAATCATTTCATTTATTTATTTATTTTTATTTTTTTTTCATGCTAATATTATTATTATTACTATTATTATTATTATTTAAATTAAAAATTTGGACCAATAAATTTCATTAAAATTGGGCCATTACATTTCAAGCTCTAGTGGTCCGAATAAATAACAAATGTTTCCCCGTACAAATTCAATTCTTTAAAGCAAAAACAATTGTTGCCAATTGCCAAATCAGCTTACGGGGTATCGATTTTCTTAAGATTTAAGTTGGCGAGACACAACCTAAACCATTTAAAAACAAACACATCTGTGTAAATCACATATACTCTGGCCAGAAGGAATAGTAAGTACAGATGCAGTGGTCAGTCTCGTCTTCAATTTACGGAAACTTTCTTTACACTCATCTGACCAAATACGGTTTTAAATTTTTCTGTGTCAGCTGAGTACTAGGTTTAGCAAATTTTAAACAAACTTTTCGATAAAACAACTTTAAAAATCCTGCTAAACCCATGAACAATCTGACCTCAAGAACATTAGTAGGTCTTCGCCAGTTTAACACTGCTTTACCTTAGTTTGAGCAACAGAAATGTCATGTCGAGCAATGACGTAGCATAAGAGTATCACTTTGTTCATCCAAAATTTTCATTTGGATAATTTGGCATATCTCATCACTTCTTCATAGGAAATTGAAATTTAATTTCAGATATCCTACAAGTACAAGTTTCTTTATAACATGATTAAAAGGTTACCATTCATTGCAATCCAAATTCAAATTGGACAGCTGATCAGAAGCATTTCGTACATAGAATCTGAAATATTAACTTTCAGTTTTTCAACAAATCATATTAGCGTCTTGGAATAACCAAGAGATCATTAATAGAAATAACCACAATCAAATCAAGGATTTTTTTTTTAATACACTTGACTTATCGAATCCATGAAAATATCAAAAAAATAAAAGACTCGTATGGCTTAACCATATATCGAGCTTATAAGATAGTTATCGGCACATCTTGGCTTTGGATTGACACCTGATACTACTCAGAGTGCAGATCCATTAGCATACAAAAAGCACTGCAATTCATCGTCATACAAAATATCATAATAATTTCGACTCATTCAAGTCGAATCATTTTATACACATAAAAATCTTTGAAATAGTCATGATTCCCAAATCAATATTCTTATTCATCTCTCTGGAAATATATGCAGGAATCTTTCCCAAAAACCTTACCACAAATGCATGGAGTCTATGCCGAGGTAATAATCGGGTCCATGCAAATTCTATCCAAATCCATAACAAAGAAAATCAAAATTCCTTGAACACGAGATCCATACACATACGTGCATAGGTCCATGTCAGTTCCGAGTATGAAAGAAATAAAATTTGCTAATATATTGGATCCATGCCACATCTTGGCATGTCTATGTCAACAAAAAAATTAATCACCTATGTTACCATTGATTTAATTCTTTGCACAGAGTCCATATCACGTCGGTACAGATATACATTCGTTCTGTAATAAGTACGTGTCACACATCTGTGCTGCATCTGTATTACAACCAATTACTCATAATTTACTTTTTATTAATCGAATTATGAAATAGCATAAACATAAAGGAATTTCAGCTTGGACAATCAGGCTATAAAATTCCACACACATATTAAGCGAAGAAAATCGAACTACATCATTAAAGTGATCATCCGTAGTTTCGATCATTCACCTGATAATCATATTATTATCCAAACAACAATAACATATCATAAGATAAGGAATAGACTTTCCTTAAAAAAAATTAGTACTCAACCAGATATCATTTGATCAGAGAAAATAACCTCCCCCACTTAAAAATAAAGTGGGTGGCTAAAATAAATTACTAACACCAATTTTGCCATTTTGCTCTCCTTATGATATCTCCGTAGCTGATAGGTAAGCATTTGATAACTTGTGCATACCCAGCTCTAGATTTATCACGTATATGAGACAAATTAAGACAAAACAATCAATGCACATTTTGCAACAGATAACTTGTTGCAATTCATTATTCACTTTCATTAGAAATACATGAAAAATTATTTGAATGATAAAATCCCCAAGAATATTTCCAAAATTCAAAATCTAAATCGCACATAGTCGTATCTTCAAAACATATAACGATGTTTTTATACGACGTGTTCATCCCTTTACTATATGTAACAATGTTAAACCCCATCTATCATCATCTTATCAAAGCAATGTCTCACACTTTCCAGCATTCTGAATGCCAAAATATAGGTGGCTCAATCAAATCCAAGGACATTATATCACAACAAATCTCTCGTTCGACATTGTTACTTCCAATAGGTTTAGGAGCAATTACATTGCTCTAACCCCATTCATTTAATATAACATTAATATCAGAATTGATATCAGCAATTTATTGGTAGTAGGTTTCAGAGACATACTCTTTCCCTACCTCATGCTGCCACATATAAAAGTTTATTCACAATCGTATAGTCTTAATATCGTGAGCAATATCAATACTACACAAAATCAACATATTCACATATCAAGCTCATGTAACACCATACCAAGGCAAGGCAAGCCAAGTAAGAGCAAATAAGTCAAATAATTCAAACACAAGCGCACATATTTATTTGTGCCTATTCAAGTGTACACAAGACTCAAAATTGAGCATTCCCAGTTATGCTCTGATACCATAATGTGAGGGCCCAATCCTAATAATGTGATTAATTATCACACAATGATAATTATAGCGTAAACAGCGGAAGATTTGTTTAACATTTATTAACATGTGGCCCTAAAAATTTCGGCATGACCTCATCGCACGAGGAGCATACCACCAACACAAATCAACATATACTGAAACTATATAAATACCACAAGTTTCATATCCAGCATACACCAATCAAATTACTAAACAGATATCCACACTGGGTAAAATAAATTAAAATACATAAACTCCTCACACACCACAAGGATAAACCCCTGGTCACATATGCATATAATACTGGGATAAACAAGAGTAAAACCTCAAGTGTGACTCCCACCGGACATGTCCTCTCTGGCGACCTGGTCACCTGTATCACCTGCCATTGTCCACACACAAAGACAACAACAGCCCCCCTTGGGGGTGAGCAAAAGCCCAATATGGAACTATCATGGAATATACAACATGTATCTATAAAATGTGATATATGATGCAATGCAATGCAATGCATGCCATGTCATGTCGGTATCATATCGTACACCCATCCACTGGGTATATCTGAATCAATAAACGAAAGTCCAACCATATCAGAATAGCTCGAGCCTGTCAAGCCTATAGGGTATCCAGACGGATGGACGTCGGCAAAGCGCCACCAACCCCAGGTCCTGACATCACATAATCATATAGGGATATCCAGACGGATGACATCAGCAAGGTGCCACCAATCCCCGTCTCAACAAATCATATCAATCAAAGGGGACCACGATTCCCTATGCCTATCGGGCCATGTAATGCCAACATAGTATCGCAGTACCAATCCCCAATGTTCGATATCAGAATCCAAGAAATATCAGGGTATTCAAGGATAATAGCTCAACGTGTATGTCATGCATCGATGTATGTATAAAAATGATGTGTGTTAACAAAATATTTATTTTCATACACCGATGTTCCAATCATGCATGCTATGAATGCCACATAATTTAAATAAAATCACGTAGCCACGTAAGTCACATAATTCAACAACAAATCATATATCAAATGATACAGATACCTGTCGTATGTTACCCGATCGCAACATACCTTTACTTCTCGATACTTGATCTTGTAGAGTTGATGTGTTCACTGTACACCAATATAAATTCACAATTCAATAAACCAATCATTACAAATGGGTTATCAATTTTAGTCACGGCTTAACCAATTTAGGATAATTAAATTGATGCGATTACATCATAGTTTAATTTGCTGAATTATTTTTCACCAATTCAAATTATTATTCAACAATTATAGTCCAACTTAGTTGGTAATTATCGAAGCAAAGTCGAGAAAATCGGATATCAAAATTTACCCAAAATCGCACACAGTTCACGCACCCATATCAGCCGATTCCGGCGAGCTCCGGCGGCGGTAGAGGCGGCGACCGGTATATAAAGTTTCGTCCAGGTGCAAGGAAGAGATACAATGCCTTGGTGTCATCCAATTCGTAGTAGATTCGAAGAAATCGAACCAAGAGTGCAGAAACCCTCACTGTCGCGACTTCGTTCGTTTCAGACCAAATCGAACCACTTTTCGAACACCATATTTCGATTCTTTGGTATGGAAAGAAGCGCCTCTGAGTAAGGAACACAGTGGTATATCGGTCTTGTCTAGAGGTGGTCGGACGGCGGCGAACGAAGCGGATAAGTACAAGGTGGTCGGTGAATCGCCCGAGCAGTGTGTGTTTTCGCACCTTTTAGTAGGTGTCCGCGATTCATTGTGTGTTTTTGCACGTTTTGTTATGTGTTTTACACCCTACACCAATATATATTAATTCCCGACCAATTATGAACATCGGGGTGTCACCGATGTACTGGTGCATGTATATCACATGTACAGTCCACACCTGACTTCGTGTCCTTCTTTGAATCACAAAAATGAAATCTTTCGATTTAATACAAATTTTATACTTATTAAATCATTTTAATAAAATTTCGGTGTTAATCCGAATATTCCAAAAATATATTTTTCATTCATCATGTTCTGACCCGACTGTCAATTGACATATACAAGATCAATTTACACTCTCATTAATTAGATTATATTCTCGTTAATTAATTTCTAACTAATTAACAAAATAATGTACAAATTGTACTTAATTCTCATTATCAAATATCGGGACATCACATTTATAAAATGTTTACGATATCGAGCTGCTATCAAAGATAATATTCCTCATGTTTATTCTCAACCATTTGATTAACATAAAATAAATCACATAAATGTTGAGAAACTAAACCTGATTTCCGATACTACGGTACGAGGGCCTTACACGAGCATTGTCATCTACAGATTTTTCTTCCCGTTACAAACAACGACGTCAACGAGATCCTTGTGGAGTTGAAGACCAACAAAGTACCAAACAGTTTTAACAACATACCCAATATATGGTCTTTAATGTTTGAAATCAAACTTGTTCTCGATTCATGTTGGGTCGGGTTTGAGATTTTTTTAATCCTCCTGGAGGCGGGTCCAAAAGGGCTAGGTATGTCGGCCCATTTTAACACATCTAATTATATAATTTACCGCGTTTTTAGGATATAAAAAATCTACAAGTACTATGCTAAATGTTTATATAATACTTTGTGTTTTCTCAATATGTCATCTGAAAATATTCCCTTGAATCCTCGTATCCTTGCACCACAACTAATATTTGCTATTATCAAAACAAAATAATTTCAAAGATTTGAACAAAGTTATCTTGATAGCATGTTCTTGCAATATGCACAATTGATAAATATATATAAGAATAAAAGGATGAAATAATAAATGGATAGATTGGACAGAAAATATGGTCCCGTAGAAGAGCCATCCATGGTTGATGAGTGTAGAAGCCAACGCCATGTTGGGGTCTCCCCATAACAATGACGCCAAACACAATTTGCATTCCCACTACCTAACAAAAAAAAAAAACAACCCATCATAGTATCGTCTTCTTCAATTCTATTCTTGCCTTTAGGGGAGAGGAATCCGAAGGTGTTATATTTGGAACATTGCAAATTTAGCCAAGTACATAACATTTATGTTGAGGATGGCCATAGATATTATGTACGATGGGTAAAATTTATCTTTTTTCTATAAATTTATAAAAAAATTAAAAGATGGGACAAGCTATATCTCTTTTTTTCGAGCTACTGACAATTTACACTCATGTATGATCGATATTAGACATGTTAAAACCCTTGGTTTGTTAGATATTTTACCCCATACGATTTGTAAAACAGACACATCTAGAAATTTTTGGCTTGTCGTGACAAACATCATTTAGGAGGGGTGTTTTTGTACATACTCACAAACAATAGTGGAGCGTGCTGCATATTTCCAAACCATGGGAGAGGTAAATTGCACCTAATCGAAAACACAGTTACATCTGACTTTCTAATTTTAGGTGTAGATTACCCTCTATAAAAATCTTTATGCGCAGATTATTAGGCGTATTCTTTAGGTATATTTTATCCCAAAGGGTAAAATCGATATTTTAACATTTGATTTTAAAGCTCAGACGTATAAGAAGACGCGTGACACATAAATTATAGGCCCTTGCACTAATTCACAAACATATATATGTAAACTGCATATTTTCAAACTACATGAGTATATTGTCTATTTGAAAAATCATAGGGGTTCCGCGTCAAAAACCTCTCTATTTTCATATTAAAGTTTTTCGAATTCTCATATATTTGAAAGTATTTAAGTTTTGCGGTTTCAGTGTTTTTTTTTTAAAACATGAGTTTCATTTTAATTATCTAAAGTAATTAAGGTTACCATACTCCTCAAGTGTTTTGGAATGAAACCATGAAAGCGGGTGGAGTACATGTTCCAAGATATTGAGGTTTAATTAACATATTGCCATAATTTGAACAAAAAATACCAATTTGTCCTTTAAAGTTTAAACTTGTCTAAGCACAATGGTCAATTTGTATTGCTTGATCCTCCAATATGTAGATCATGTGCTACTTGATTTTAGAATTATTTCATTTTGCTATATGTACCTATTATCCCCATGTGTAGTGATGTCAAACAGGACGTGTCGACCCGACACGACACGCAAATTCGTGCCTCCCGGCATTATTCCATGTCGGGTCGGCATGACACGGTGGCCGTCCCATTTTTTTAATGGCCGGCACCATGGTCTATGGGTCGTGCAGTGCTGGCACGACACAATTCAATTTTTTTTTTTACTTTTTGCGTTTTCTTTATTTTTTTTCAAATTATTAATTGTTTAATTTAAATTTTTAAATATAATATTAGTATAATAAAATATAGATTGGCACAACACACTTGGAAATTTAAAATTTATTGACTACGAATTGAACAACTATAAATTACATTCAACAATAAAAAGTAAGAAAAATCACAAAAGATTTTAAAAAAATATTCTAGTTTTCTTCATTTTCATCGGAAGAAACATCATGTCTTCCCACACATTGTAAGCGACTGTCAGTATCCAACCGATCATTTAAACGAATACACATCTCCATGGTGTTTGTTCCACCAGAAGAAGCATATGCATAACCTTTTTTTTTACATTTTCTACAAACTGTCATTGAACCCTTTCTCTCAAAATTTTCTACATCGAATAATTGACATACATTACAAGTTCTTTTTTTAGAAGTTCTTCTAGTTGATTGAATTTTGTACTTTTTTCATCTTGTTGAAATTGATCAATTTCATCATCATAATTCACATTACAAGATGAATCGCTCATTATGTATCTAGACTAGAATTATCTAATACAAAATATTTGCTAGAAGAAGTATTGGTCTTGTTGCTTGTGCTTGTATTGACAAACTTGAGACGAACTTATTTGTTCTTGTGAACAAAATTGAAAGTATAGAGTTTCAAGAATATAGAGCTTAGAGAATGAGAGATAACTTATGTGGATAAAATATTTCCTCAACATACACATATACATACACATATATATAACAACCACACAAAAAATTTAAAAAAAGAGCCGTTTGAAACGGCTATATTTTTGCCCGTTGGTGCATGAGCGATCGATTGACAGTTATGTGCCGATCGATTGTTCAAGCACCTTTTTTGCCCGCAAGCTACGTCATGTAGCGATCAATTGTCACATAAATGACGACCGATCGCTACAAATTTAAATTTTTTAAATAAATACGTGTTTTTTCCGTGCCGGCAAGGTCCATGGGCAGGTACCCTTGGCCCGACAAGGCCCATGTTACGGACCGTGCCTGACATGACATGACACTGTAGCAAAATGACCATGTCGTGTCGCTCCGTATCGTGCTTTGCCCGTACCATACCTCGTACCGTCCGCGGCGTTTGATATATCTACCCATGTGTTATTAATTCTATTAGTTTACCCTCTTTGAATATTAAAGCACACATTCATTATAAGCACAATCTTGGAATTTTCAAACACAACCAAATTTAAAATGGAGTTGATAAATGTATATATAACTTCAAGCAATGTCTTTTTCGATCGTTAATGGTTGAAATGCATGAACTTAGTTTGATCATATGAAGATATTCATAAACTAAATTAAAAAGCAAAATTTAAAATTTCAACCAGATGTTTTTTTGTTTGTTTGAGATTGAAAGATGGATTTAAATTAACTTGTACTATTTATAACTATTTGAGATATTGATGCATGGGTAGCTACAGACAATGAAATAACTGAGGATCAATCCAACTCTTCAGAAATTAACTATTTTACACCTAATTTGCACCGACTCATAGTCAAAGTCGCGTTGCCCCAGATTTTCTTACGTAATTTTTGTACTTACAAAATAATTCATTTTGGATGGAATTTTTGAAATTTTATATTTAGCGAAAGTATAGATTTATGATTTGCGTGCATTATAATTTTAAAATTCGATGGTAAGTAAACATAATTTTGCACAAAATATGGGTCTAATCGACTTATTTTCAAGTGGGATACATAAATACCGGAGAGACCAATTAAATGAGGTACAGTGTTGCGTAAATTAATGTCATAACTGAAGATGGTTTTTTCAATAAATATAGGGGACTTCAT
This sequence comes from Haberlea rhodopensis, assembly GCA_907163345.1. Classification (NCBI taxonomy): domain Eukaryota; kingdom Viridiplantae; phylum Streptophyta; class Magnoliopsida; order Lamiales; family Gesneriaceae; genus Haberlea; species Haberlea rhodopensis. Next base: position 3,474,737 of record CAJQUN010000004.1, on the reverse strand, counting down.
TTCAATGTGTTAATGTTGTGGGTGACCTGCGTACCCTTAAAGACATCACAATCGTTTAGGATATCTCAATCATTGACGTGGCACACCCAAATTATCAATGACCCAATTGTTTTTTAAGGCAATATCAACACAACCATTTCAATGGACGAGTGGAGTTAATGCAATAAAATATTTGGGACATACATTTTTATCAGTTAATTATTATTGAACCATAAAATATAAAAATTAATAAATATTATATGGAAGTCTGGCACAATTTCACATTTGTTAAAACACGAAATACATTTTTTTAGCAGAAAATAATAATATATTAATAGATCAAACGATACAACGAAGGTCCAGACCAGACACAACTATACAACATGTAGAAATCAACATAGATGTAAACCAACCAAAATATTGACTCTGACACATCGAGTAACAAGCAAATGGGAAACCATAATCACCGAAAAAACTAGACCTTGACCATAGAAGTGCATATATACTCTGAGCCAATCCAAGTCCTATCAATCAATGCAGGCCAAAGGATGGGCGAGAAAGAGATATGTGAAGGTAATAATATGGAAAATACATTTGAAATTACACAAAATCAAACTTTGATGCCATTGGGGTGGACATAGGCAATGTCGCACAGTTCATAATTTAATGCTATTTATGGAAATAAATTGCAAATTAAGAAAAGAAAGTGCATGTATGCAAACAAACAAATGACGCTCTCTTTTTTATTTTTGGGTCATTTCTTCCTTCACTGTCCCTCAAGAACTGTCGATACGACAAAGTTAGTTCCTATTAGCCTGTATTCTCTACCCCCTAACCTCCCCTCCCCTCCCCACGCCCCAATTTTGTGGCGCAGTGTTTCTTGAAATGTCCGCATTGTTTCTTGGGAAATGTAGAGAATGTTTGTTTATGTTGAATTTCTTTTGAAGCATCTCCTCGTTGAGTTTGCTTGGTTAGTTCCTTTTCATGCCGTGGTTTTAGAGATAATATAATGTAATGTTAATTTTGGCCACTTTGAGCTCCTAAGATAGTATATCTTGTCTGTGTGTTATACGTATTCGATGATTGTTTTGCTTACCTTTTTCCAGACTCTTTTTTGTTCTTTTTGCAGATTCTGAGGTTCATGTAGAACTTCTTTATGCCAATTGAGTGTAAAGACTAAACGGTTATGTCGAAAAGATCACCAAGAATCCGAGAGATGCGGCAGGAAAAAATTATGAACTGTATGTGGGGAGAGCTTGATGTTCTTGAATCCGGCCAAGGCCGAGCCTGTAATGACCCGATTTCGAATGGAGGGCCGATGGATGGACACATTATCGGTATAACTGTAACATTAAATTCACCTTTCTTTTCAATATCTACACATGCAATGCATTTGTAATGGCATAGATCGTCTTTGTCTCAAGGGAGGTTTAGATTTTAGCCCTTTATAGTTTGATATCTTGTACTGTCATTCAATATATTGTACATAATTCCCAGGAAAAATGACTTGATCCTATTTCAGAGATTTAAGATTATAAATTCTGTGTATTGCAGCAGATTATCCAAGAAATCTTGATCGGATTGGCAGTTTTAATGAAGAATGTCAGAAAATTCAAGTAAGTTTCAGCATAAGACCTTCAATAAGCAATAGAATAAGAACAATTACAGGTCAAAATTTTGTGTTCTTTATGATCAAGAATGATTATAAGGCAATATTATGGATCCAATAAACTAAAATGACAACGATTTTGAGCTATCTAATAGTTTGAAGCATTCTTTTTTTAAAAAAGTTCTTTAGGTAATATAGTTTTAATCTATGTTTTTTTGGTTAATCAGCTTGCAGCAGACTTGGCAATATGTAGACTTGATACTAACGAAGCAAGATTTAGTAATATCATTCAAGAAGATATGTCCATTGAGAATCACAAAAATAAACAAATCGTGGTTAAAAGACCGCAACACAATAAAACCGAGTCAGACCATCATCTGGTGAAAACTCAATACACAGCAAGAAATAAAGGCCACAAATCTGCTTACAAGTCTTCTTTGTGTCACAATTCAGCAAGCTTGATCCATCAGCCTCCTTCAATTTCGGCTGAAACATCTTTAAACAAGATGACAATTGCCGAAATATTAGGTGCAATATGCACTCAGAATGCTGACTTAAAGATGAAACATGAGCAGAGGAGGGCTAAAGCCTTGGTTGATCAGATGTTTATTGACAGAAGATTCATCAGAAAACAAGAAATGAGCTCCGAGTACAAACCCTTCTCCGAAGCATTGGAAGTTTTGAGTACAAACAAGGATGTGTTCGTGGAATTCTTGCCCGAGCCAAATCCCATGCTAACAAGATTCGTTAAGCCAGTGCTAGATGACAAATTCTCAGAATGTGAGAGCATGTGTGAGACTAGTTCAGAAAATGGGAACTTGACGAAGCCTTTCTTGGAAAACATCGGTCATGAGTGCCAATACTCCTCGAAAACACATTTCACGCACCATCATGACAAGATAATAATATTGAAGCCAGCCCCTCAAAATATCAGATCTTCGGACAATGTAAACCGTCATTGCTCGTCTGTGCAGTCATATGAGAAATTGGGAGGTAAAGTACGGAATTCGAAACCAACATCCTTCTCTTTCAAAGAGATGAAGAGGAAGTTGAAACATACATGTGGAGGCAACCGAAAAGGAACAAAACAGTTCCCATTGAAGGGAACTTCAAATAAACTTGCCTATAATAGATCCATTTTGGGAGTTGGAGACTGTATCTGTCGCGGGGTGGACACCGTGAATTTTTTCAATCCTTCCAAGAATGTTGAGATCAGGGAAAATCTAAGCAAGAACCTCAGATCCATCGACTGTCCTGATAATATTTGTATGAAGGAGACGGTGCGCAAAAAAATAGACTTCCCAAGTGTTAGCCTCTCCACGAAAGAAGAATTTGATCTGATTTTTGAAGCGAAGAGGCAACTTTATGCAAGTGTAAATGACGCAAATGCATTAGAAAACATGAAAAGAAAAAGAATCCCAAAAACTCTGGCACAGATTCTTTCCTTGCCGGAGCATGATTTCTTGCCAATAAGCCCGAAAAGGGACAGCCTATATTGTTCTGGTTCTGGTCAAATGAGATTTAGTACTCACAGCAACTCTCCTAGTATCGCTCGAAGCAGTTGCTCAATAACGAATGAGAGGCAAAGAATTTTCCCAAGTCCATTGAGACCAAACAAAGAAGTTACATTTGATGACGATTATAAGATACATGAAGGTACAATCGAGATTTTGCAGGTTAAAACAATTTCATCGGTGATCCATAGCACGCATGATCACAAGAACTGTACCATTCTTTCTGAAACAGATGAAGTGAAGTTTATCAATGGTAGATAGCATTCTATTAATTATTATTATTTTCAATTCGACAAATCTTCTGTTTTACCAGTTTGGAATGTTTCTACAGGGGAACAAAAAATCGAAGAAATTGTTAGCATCAAGAAAGGTGAACCATGTACTTCAGAAGAGGAAACTGTAGTACAAAGAAGTGACGTTGTTGAGTTACACGAGGACGATGAATGTGCAGTTCATTTTGTGGTGAGCCCATCTCTTTTATGTCAGGAAATGCTCATCAATATTTAGCCCTTTTGTTCCTTTATATACCCTTTTGTTTCTTGAAGAAGCAATGCCGGACCTAAAGGAACCCGTACAGGGCAATCCTAATAAAAACATCTAGATTTTTGAATAAAATATGTTTGGCTTCTACAAGATTTGTTGGAAATTGATGTAATGCCAGCCAAGTAACTTCATACCTTTCTCACAAGTTTCTGACTTGGCAGGACTCACATTCAGAGAACGAGACATTGGCATCTACATTGGATGATACCCCCTTTACTCCTTTGAGCAGCTGCAACAGCACTAAATATCAAGAAGAACATCGAAGCCCGGTTTCTGTACTCGACCCATGTTTCATGGACGACACTAACAGCCCCCCATGCACCACGTTTCAAATTGGTAACTAAAATTGACAAAAAAAATACCTTATCCATTTATTATCCTTCACCGATGATATCCGGATATCATGACCAGTGCGATCTCGGCCCTTACTCGAGCATAATCTCGCCCAGAAGGGCTCAATCCGAAAGGAATATTCCCAGGAGGGGTATTTGACAACTTCTGAGAGCAGCACGGTATTATTTGAGCAGGTCAGTGTATATTATTTACACAGGGTGATCAGCTCGGTATTCATAAGCTAGGCCAGTTGCGTTTCCCATCAGTATGCTCAGCTCGGGAAAGGTCTTCAGCCCTGCTGGATTGAACCAGGTAGCACGGTCTATACTCCAATTTTAAACAGCTATCTTGGTTTCCCCTTTAGAGTTCAGGGAGGTACTCTGGACACGTATGGTCCTCCACGTGGAAAACATCTAACTGAATTTTGTCTCATTAGGGGACCACTTGCCACGAGGACCAATCATATGGCGACTAATATGGGGAATATTTTCTGGTATAACAATCCCTCAAGTAGTGCGCCCTATATAGGCATAGTGTTTGTCGGTGGCCTCCCATAGGTCCCAGCCAAACACGATAGGGTATTCCTTCTCACCACCCCATATATATATGTGGGGTCATCAGGTTAAGAGAGAGAAGTTTTTTCCCCCGCAAATTTCTAGCTAAATGCTTATTTCCATATTACATAAAAAAGAACCCTGATTTGATCGTCGGAAAGATCCATCGGAGATCATTCTCTGGTCTTCTTCCAACCTTTTCTTTTCAGGACCGCTCACTTCCAATTAGGGAGGAGCTATTGTTAACCAAGATAACCCACTACCAAAATCCGAGTTAACAATTGGCGCCGTCTGTGGGAAATAAGAGTATAAGACGTTGATAAGAATGGTAAACACGCGGAGAACGAATCAGGAGGCAAATAATGAACAACGGGCACCATCGGTGAATCGAGAAGGGCCACCACCTACAGCAGGCATAACAGTGGGTGCATTAACTTTCGAGCAGCTCACACGCCTCATCTCAATAACGGTGGAAAAAGCAATGAAGCGAGCTATGGATCAATCTGAGAGCGGCCGAGGGGAGAGTATTCGGGAAAATGAACAACCCGAACAGGTAGCCACATCACACCCACCGCCCACTGGAGGCTGCAACCTCGAAGTCGAGGTGGAGGAGTTAAGAAGGGAGGTCAGGGTAATGAAGAAGGGGATTGGAGGGCACAGTACTCTGAAAAAGGGTAGTCCCTTCTCCCAGGAGATAGTGGAGGAGAAGCTCCCAAGTAACTTCCGGCCCCCGAATGCTGGGGAATATGACGGAAGCACGGATCCGGAGGAACACTTGGGCAGATTTGAAAACGCTGCTATGCTGCATTGCTATTCAGACCGTTTAAAGTGCAAGGTTTTCGTTACGACCTTGGTAAGATCAGCCCAGCAGTGGTTCAATCAACTCGAACCTTCTTCGATAACCTCTTTTTCGGAATTCAGCTCGGCTTTCCTTCACCAATTCACCAGCAGCAAACGTTATAAGAAAACCTCGTTGAGCCTGTTTGAAATGAGACAGACAGAGGGCGAACCCCTTCGAGAATATATTCGGCGCTTTAATGTAGTCAGTCTGGAGGTACCTGCCTGCCCAGCAGAGATTTTGATCAGCGCCTTTACTCAGGGCTTGAAGGCAGGAGAGTTTTTCCGTTCTTTGATAAAACGATCTCCTCCTACCTATGATGATCTCCTAACACGAGCTGAGAGGTATATTAATGTAGAAGAGGCCCAGAGTACAAAAATAAAAGAAGGTGCAAAAACTGGTGATAAGCAGTTCAGATCTGAAGGAAAAAGGCCCGCGGAGGATACCAAACTCGGACGTTTCTCTCAGTTTACGCCCCTAAAAGTCGCTAAAGATGGAGCTGTCAGGATTTGTGAGGAACAAGACCCTCGAAGATCTCCGCGGACCGAGGACGAACCGAGCAAGGGGGTGGAGAATAAGTATTGTGATTTCCATCAGATCGCTGGGCACAGCACTCGAGAATGTCGTAATCTGGATAGTGGACAGGAGCTGGCCAGGCGGAATGACCCTCGGTATAGTCAGGTTATACCTCAACCAAACGTTCCCTATGGTCCTTCACGAGAGAGGGGCCGAGGTCCATACCGAGGAAGGGGCAGAAATGGGCGTGCTAATTTTCGCGGTTCCTTTCAGGGCCGGGGACGTGGGCGGAGGCCAGTAAGGAGCCAAGAAGAGCAGGAGCTACCTAGGAATAACCCGCTCCCCCGAGGTTTTATCAACATGATCTCGGGGGGAGCTACTGATGGTGATTCTAATAGGGCTCGGAAGGCTATGAGTAGGAGAGAAATACTGAGCATAGGAAAGGTTGTCAATATCGAGGAGGAGGTAGTGATTAGCTTCGGTCCGAAGGATGTGGAAGGCGTGCAAACGCCTCACAATGATGCCCTCGTGATAAGGGCGACCGTAGCAAATTATGAAGTCGGAAGAGTCTTTGTGGATTCAGGGAGCTCTGTGAACGTATTATTCCAGGAGGCTTTCCAGCAGATGGAGTTAGGTGAGTATACTCTTGAGCAAATCTCTACTCCTCTCTTTGGTTTTGCAGGACATACTGTGTACCCTCTAGGGCAGATCATCCTGCCCCTCTCCATGGGCCAAGGGGAGAGTCGGAAGACTCGTTTAACATGTTTTACTATCGTAGAAGCCCCGTCCTCCTATAACGTCATTTTAGGAAGGCCCGCGATGAATGAATTCAGGGCTATAGCTTCAACTTTCCACCAAAAAATCAAGTTCCCTGTTGGGATAAGGGTGGGAGAAGTAAAGGGAGACCAGCCCTCGTCCAAGCGGTGTTACACTAGCACAGTAAGGGTGGAAGTGAAGAGGTCAAAAAGGATGGACGGCAGTAGTCCGAAGGATCAAGGGGTTCACCTCATACAAAGGTCTCGAGACGGGCAGGAAGTACACGCAGTGTTGGAAGGAGAGGATGAGGTGATTTTGGTCCCAGGACAACCTGAGAAAAAGATAAGGGTGGCCTCGGATCTCAGCTGGGACCTGAAACAAGATCTGTTGAGGTGCCTGTCAAAGTACGTGGATGTGTTCGCATGGTCTTCTGTTGAATTGACTGGGATTTGCCCGGAAGTGGCACAACATCGGCTGAGTGTCGATCCGAGGGTTAAAATAATCAAACAAAAGAAGAGACATTTCGGACCGGAAAAAGACAAAGTCATAAGCCAGGAAGTTCGAACTTTGTTAAGAGCAGGGCAAATAAGGGAAGTCCAGTTCCCGACTTGGCTCTCCAACGTAGTCCTGGTGCCAAAGTCGTCCGGGAAATGGAGGATGTGCGTTGACTTCAGGGATCTAAATAAAGCTTGCCCCAAAGATTGCTACCCTTTGCCCCGCATTGATCAGCTCGTAGATTCCACGTCAGGTTATGAGTTATTGTGCTTTATGGATGCTTATCAGGGGTATCATCAGATCCCCTTGGCCAAGGAGGATCAGGACAAAGTCAGCTTCGTCACCTCAGAAGGAACATACTGCTACGTGGTCATGCCCTTCGGCCTTAAAAACGCTGGGGCCACGTACCAAAGATTGATGGATAAAGTATTTGAAGGACAGACGGGACGGAATATTGAGGTATACGTCGATGATATATTGGTAAAATCCAAGGTTAGCTCAGATCTCGTACCTGACCTGGAGGAAACCTTTGTTACCCTGAAGAAGTTTGGGCTAAAGTTGAATCCTGCTAAATGTATGTTTGGGGTGAAGAGCGGGAAGTTTTTGGGTTTTGTAGTGACAGATAGAGGAATCGAAGTCAATCCCGAGAAGGTAAGGGCAGTGCAGGATATGGTCTCTCCCAAAAGCATAAGAGAAGTCCAGAAGCTGACCGGTCGAATTGCCTCCTTAGCACGGTTTATTTCCCGGTCAGCACATAGAAGCTATCCTTTCTTTCAAGTCTTGAGAAAAGCAAGGAATTTCGAGTGGAACGAGGATTGTGAGAGGGCCTTTGCTGATTTGAAGAGACACCTGACCGAGTTGCCAGTATTGGTCAAGCCAGGTCACGGAGAAAAATTATGGGTATATCTTTCGTCCACTGAGCATGCCGTTAGCTCGGTATTGATTAAACAGGAGGGACCGGACCAAAAACCAGTTTATTATGTCAGTCACGCCCTCCGGGGTGCCGAGCTCAGATATCCTGAGGTAGAAAAACTAGCATTGGCTCTAGTCATAACTGCAAGGAAATTGAGGCCGTACTTTTTATCCCACCCTATCACGGTACTAACCAATAGTCAAATCGGGAGAATCATGACTCAGCCCGATATATCAGGCAGATTGGTCAAATGGACTATTGAGCTGGGAGAATATGATATCTCCTATCAGCCCAGGCCGTCTATCAAAGGTCAAGCCTTATCCGATTTCTTTGCAGAAATGATTGGATCCGATCCGGAAGAGGCATGGAGCGTGTATGTGGACGGAGCCTCGAACAGCGAGGGATGCGGTGTTGGAATAGTATTGATCTCACCAATGGGCGAAAAAATAAAAGCTATGATCAAGTTAGATTTCCGGGTATCCAACAATGAGGCAGAGTACGAGGCAATATTAACTGGGCTCAAATTAGCTCGGGAGGTTGGTGCGCTTAAGGTGGTCCTTTATTCAGACTCCCAATTAGCGGCTCAGCAGGTAAAGGGAAATTTTGAGGTAAAAAGCGTGAAATTGATAGAGTATCTGAAGGCAGTCCGTGAAATGTCTGAGAGTTTCTCTGAATGGAATATAGTGCAGATACCGAGGGAGGAAAATCAAGAAGCCGATCAGCTGGCCAAATGGGCCACGTCCTTAGGACCCATATGTCAAAGAGAGGTCATTTGCCAAACCGAATTATTGCCATCAACTCAGCTGGCATCCGAACCTCCTAGTATGGAAAGTTGGATGACCCCCCTCAAAAAATACCTGAGGAATGCCGAGCTGCCTTCTGATAAAAGGGAAGCGAGAAAGATAGAGAGACAGTCTTATAGGTTTGTTCTAATTCGGGATGATTTGTACAAGAGGTCTTTTGCAGGGCCTCTGCTCAGGTGCCTACAGGAGGAAGAGGCTAAATATGTGCTCCACGAGATACATGAGGGTTGTTGCGGGGATCATTTAGGGAGCCTAGCCTTGGCACAAAAAACCATACTAGCAGGATACTTTTGGCCAACGCTGAGGAAGGATGCAGTAAAGGTCGTGGCTACTTGTGAAGGCTGCCAGAGGCATGGACGAATCCACCGACAGCCGGCTCAATTCATGAAGTCTGTAATATCAGCCTGCCCGTTCGACCAGTGGGGAATGGATATTGTGGGGCCCTTCCCCATCGCCCCAAGACAGAAGAAGTTCCTGATAGTAGCCGTGGACTATTTCTCAAAGTGGGCTGAGGCCGAGGCTTTAGCCCGGATTACTGAGGAGGATGTGCTGAACTTCTTATGGAGGAATATTGTGTGTCGATTTGGGGTACCAAGGAAGTTGATTTCCGATAATGGGAGACAATTCCAGGGACGAAAGGTGACCACCTGGTGCCAGGAAATGAAGATCGAACAAGCCTTTACCTCCGTGGCCTACCCTCAGAGTAATGGGCAGGCGGAGGTCACCAACCGATCTATAGTACAAGCATTAAAAGCCAGGCTGTATGGGGTAGGAAAAGACTGGGTTGAAGAGCTTCCCAGTGTACTGTGGGCTTATAGAACTACGCCTCGAACTCCTACAGGGGAGACACCTTTCAGCATGGTTTATGGTTCCGAAGCAGTCTTGCCCGCAGAAATAGGAGCGACCTCAGCAAGAGTCCAAGCTTATGACAACAACAATGATGAACGTCGAGCTCTAGATCTGGATATGATTTGCGAAAAAAGGGAGAGGGCCGTGATCAGGATGGAGTCTTATAGGAATAAGGTCATCAAAGCCTATAACAAACGAGTGATGCCTCGGAGTTTTCAGGTTGGAGACCTGGTACTCAAGAAGGTCCAGTCGGTGGAAGTTAGAAAACTTGATCCTAAATGGGAAGGACCTTACAAAGTTATTCAGAAAGTGGGCTCTGGAGCATACTACCTGGAAGATGCAAAGGGAAAAAAGCTGAAGAGACCCTGGAATGCATTTCATCTTAGAAAATATTATTCCTAGGTTTATATTTCTGCAATGTATAAACTCAGGAAATCAAGTTTTTAATGAAGTTGTACTCACAAATACGGTTCAGTATGCTGACTATGAAAGTTAAGGTCCGCCCTGACTACTATAAAAGTTAAGGTCCGCCCTGACTATGAAAGTTAAGGTCCGCCCTGGCTACTATAAAATAAAGGTCCGCCCTTACTATTTTGATGAGCCCTGATCCTTCCCAACATTAATCATCATGAACTAAGCTCAGATCCAGTAAAGATTTTCCGTTTATAAGTAGCCGGCCCGACAGGTCAGTATTATTTTATACTTGTGAATCTTCAGTTATTACTTTAGTAAATTTCATTTTCGGTTAGTAAACCAGTTAAGGGAAACATGTCTACAATCCAAAATTTCCATTAAGTAAAAAGGCGCTGATTACAAAATGGACATTCCTCCGAAAATAACTATACAAAAAAGAAAAAGAAAAAAGAGCTGGGGAGGAGGAAGTGACTGTGTAAAGAGCCTGGTCAGACATCCCGATCTATAAAGTCAGGGGGAATGTTATTCACAACGGTCTGTAGATCAAGGAAGTCATCCGGGTCTTTATCTTCTGGAGGGAATCCATGAGCCTTGAATTGATCCTTGCAGCCCTCAAAGCCGAGATCTAGAAATCGAAATGCCTTTGCTGCAAGAAGCCCCTTGAACTCCTCTGATTTCAGGAAAGCCTCCTTTCGACCGACCTCTCCGGCGACGTAGGCTTCCAGCTCAGAACGAGCATTGTTCAGTTCGGCAGACGATTCGTTGAGGGCAGTCTCTTTCGCTTCAATAACAGAGCGCAGTCGATTGACCTCAGCCCTGTATTTTGACAGTTCTACCTCTACAGTCGTTAGCCTGGCGTTGGCTTCCTTTGACTCAGCTACTGCAGCCTCAGCCCTATGTACAGCATCTCGAGCTTTCTTCCTGGCATCCGATGAGGATTGGCCATAATTGGATCCCCTCCTAACGCTTTCGCGTAACATCAGTAAACCCTGGATAAAGGTAACCTAGTAAGAAAATATCTATAAGGGAGCAGGTAAGAAAAGTAAGAAGGGATACCGATAGAGCTCGGGACAGCCCTTCTTGGGCCAGAGGCCTCCACTTCATCCCCGCCATGGCTTGTTGATCTGCGCCGGAAGTAATGCATTCCAAGATCTCAGCCGGTAGTCCTGAGGGAGCTCCAGTGATCAAGCTGGTGGACTGTGTATACTCCACAGGAAGTCCAGGAGAACCAGGCCCGGCAGTCCGAGCCGATTGCGGGCTTTGAATAGAATCCCGGGATGTTTCAGCCTGTGGTCCTGGAGAGGTGGCCACCTCTTCCCGGGTCGAAGGACCAGGGATGTTCTCACCCCTTTTCCTTTTAAGCAGTGAGTTACCCCCACCCCCGCTTTCTTCCGATTGAAGAATAACTATCGGGGCTGCCTGGGGAGCAGGAGGCGGTGAGGAGGCTCGTCCTTCAGTACGGGATTTCGGAACCGCCTTTCCTTTCCCTTTTTTCTGGGCAACCATGGCCGAGAGCATCTGGTTAAACGACATTTTACCTATATGAAAAAGAAAGACAGGTGAGTAGCCAGTTATAAGAAAATAAAGGCAGGTTAACTGAGGACGCACCAGGAGGAGGACTAGCTGGGTAAGAGCTCAGCCTGTATCGCCTGAGTACGTCCTCCCGGATTAGTATAGTTGTATCAAATTGTCGGCGCCCAATGGTTGACATAACCTTCTGATAGAATATGTCTTCTTTGTACCGATACGGAAGGGGACGACCCGGAGGGAGAGAGTCTCTCCAGGCCATTGGGCAAGACCAAGGTCTAGGCGGCTTGACAAAGAAAAATGTTTCCTTCCACCCTTTGTGAGAGCTCGGGATTTTTTCCAAAAATTTACACGAAGGCCTGGAACCAAAATAGAATAGACCAGGGAAAGTGGTGTTTTTGACACTAAAGAAGTAGTGTAGAAGAGGCGGAGAGAAGGGGAGGTTGAGAGATTGAAACAAGGCGACTACGGCTGCCATGATCTGGTAGGAATTGGGGCTAAGTTGGCTGAGGGAAACACAGAAAAAGGTGGAAACTTCTTGATACAAAGCAGGAATGGGGAAGCGTAATCCACTCCTGATCTGCTCCACAAAGAAAGGAAAAAACCCCGGAGGGGGCAAATGGGGACGGTCACCCGATCTTGGTATTTGAATCTCGTGGTCGGGAGGAATGACATGACGACGGAGGAGAGTCTCCGCCTCAGATGAAACCCGAGAGCTAAGAACCTCGTACCATGGTAGCCCAGCCCGAACTAGATCTCGAGGATCAACCTCGAAGTTCTGGGGGGAGGGATCCTGGGTAAAAACAGGGGGGACTTGAAGAAGAGGAACGGCAGTAGTAATTGGCTCTGCCTGGCCACTAAGGGTCGGAGAGCTCGACAGCCCCGACCCCGAGGCATCGGCGGCCGATCCCTTAAGGGCAGCCCCGGAAGTCGACGACGTTGAAGTAGACATGAAAAAAATAGATATAAAAGCAAGGGCGAAAAACTTACAGAAAAAGCTGGGCAGACGGAGCGGAAGGAGGCGAAGAAAGAAGAAGTGGTGCGAATGAGAGGTGAGGTTTAATTTATAGGCGCCCGGAAGGTTGGGCCGTTAGGGCCAGGCCCATTTCAATGGCCAAGATCAAGGGAGTTCAAACGTCTCAATTGTGGATGATGACGCGTGGCAGCTGCATCGATTAACCATACATCAACGGTCACATCTGACTGACACCTTGTCTTGTCAAGGGTTAGAAATTTGAATTTGATAGCTCGATTCAGGCCTCGGTCTAAGTATAGTCGAGAACAGCGTTACTCTAGCTCGACTAAGAGGGGATACTCATGATATCCGGATATCATGACCAGTGCGATCTCGGCCCTTACTCGAGCATAATCTCGCCCAGAAGGGCTCAATCCGAAAGGAATATTCCCAGGAGGGGTATTTGACAACTTCTGAGAGCAGCACGGTATTATTTGAGCAGGTCAGTGTATATTATTTACACAGGGTGATCAGCTCGGTATTCATAAGCTAGGCCAGTTGCGTTTCCCATCAGTATGCTCAGCTCGGGAAAGGTCTTCAGCCCTGCTGGATTGAACCAGGTAGCACGGTCTATACTCCAATTTTAAACAGCTATCTTGGTTTCCCCTTTAGAGTTCAGGGAGGTACTCTGGACACGTATGGTCCTCCACGTGGAAAACATCTAACTGAATTTTGTCTCATTAGGGGACCACTTGCCACGAGGACCAATCATATGGCGACTAATATGGGGAATATTTTCTGGTATAACAATCCCTCAAGTAGTGCGCCCTATATAGGCATAGTGTTTGTCGGTGGCCTCCCATAGGTCCCAGCCAAACACGATAGGGTATTCCTTCTCACCACCCCATATATATATGTGGGGTCATCAGGTTAAGAGAGAGAAGTTTTTTCCCCCGCAAATTTCTAGCTAAATGCTTATTTCCATATTACATAAAAAAGAACCCTGATTTGATCGTCGGAAAGATCCATCGGAGATCATTCTCTGGTCTTCTTCCAACCTTTTCTTTTCAGGACCGCTCACTTCCAATTAGGGAGGAGCTATTGTTAACCAAGATAACCCACTACCAAAATCCGAGTTAACAACCGACTTTCCTAATAATAAACATGACCATTATTTGCAGCTGAACGATCATTACAACCACTTCGTCTCGACTTTGAAGAATGCCCATTTGACGCAACCCCCCAAGATCCTCAACTCGACACAAAAACCTGCAAGAATGAACAAGATCACATCTCACTCTATGTCCATTTAGTGCTCCAAGCTTCTTGTACAAACTGGGATCATCTATCAGAAATTAGTCCACTATCTGAAGAACTGATACATGCATCACTATTTGATGAACTGGAGTTTCCTCTTATTGATCCTAACCTCAGTCCCAAGCTTCTATTTGATCATATAAATGAAGTTTTAGTAGACATTTATCAATGGAATTTATCCTCTTCTCCTTTGCTAACATTCATAAAACCAAAAATAATGAGTTTGCCATTGGAAGAAGTTGTGCTGGAAGAGATCATGAAAGAAGCTGACTTCTATGTACTACCTCAGACAGAGAACAGAACGTTGAACCAGATTGTTTCAAAAGAAATCGCAAATTCTAGAACGTGGCTTGATGTCCGGCTTGATGCCGAACAGGTTGTGATTCAAGTGTCGGAAGATTTTATAGAGGAGTTGATACTAGATGTGCTATTTGAATGTCAGATATAAACATTTGTTCTTCATTAACTTCGGTTTTTTTTTATAAAAAATTGTGCACCATATGAAGTTGGTGAATATTTATTGATTTTTAAATGGAAAATAAATCAAAAATCGCATCTTTTAACACCTCCATTTGAAAATCAGGTGGAGGAAGTATCTTTTGCTGTGGTGATGAATACGAACACTGGTCTCACGACTCCTATCTCTATGTTATATAGAACAATATTAAAGAATGGCAAACATGTCTGGGTGGTGTAGTTGGTTATCACGCTAGTCTCACACACTAGAGGTCCCCGGTTCGAACCCGGGCTCAGACATTTTTTAGGAATTACTTTTTAATAAGCAATTCGTATGTTTATTTTTCTTTGAACATGTACGACACGATATAAAACCGAGAAAAACGGCATTAAAAAACCATCACAAATTTAGACTCGAATCATTAGTTTTTAATATCAGCTCGGATATCGACCCGATCAAAGTAATGAGTCATCGGATTACCGATTCAGCCAATTAACCGATAGTTGAACCAACGATCATTCCTATCAAATAACAAATTAAATATTTTATTTTATAAAATATCCGTAGTAATTAATATTTGCTATGTAAAAGCTCAACATAAAACAGATTATATACTTTAAAACAAATTATTAGATTTGCAAATCATAAATATTAATTAATAAATCATGAACAAAAAAAAAATTAAAAAATATAAAAGATAACAATTATTTATATTCTATTTTATATGACTAATATTATTTGTTGCAATAAAATAATAATAATTTTAAATATTTGAATGCATTTACATAAGAATATCAAAGAATACGATATTTTTTATAATAGAATACAAGAACATAACAGATTTTGAAATTTTGAGAACACTTAAAATTGTAATAGGGACTAAAAACTAAAGTAACTGATTTATAATAAAATAATAATATCATTATATTTAACTATTTATTAATATTATAATTTATACCAAATTTTATAGTATGAAATAACTCTTCTTTAATAATTAGGTAATCGGCTTCAACCAAAATTCATTGGTTGTTTACGTTAAAGATTCGGATCAATTTTTCATCCGATTCACGGATTCCCAGTTCAGCCTCAGGTCTGTTTATGTTTTTTATGAGTCAACTAAAAACCGATTAATTAAAAGATTCGGATCAATTTTTCATCATATTCACGAATTCCAGTTCAACCTCAGGTCGGATTCTGTTTTTAAAACTATGCTTGAAAAAATATAGAAAATAGAAATCAATTTTTTTATGGTCCATTTTTCTAAAATCAAGAAACAAAAACAGCCTGAATAGAGATTTGAGATCTCCACAAAGTTCTATTCAAATCAAACATAACAATCAAATCTCGATTTTTCACTTCCCAATTTAGTGTTCATCTCACAGTCTCTACTTTCAATCTAAAGTTAAAACCCTAGGAAGAAGAATTGAAGACTGTTAATTCCCCCCATTTCTTCGACTTGGGAAAATGAACTAGAAAGTATTGCAAACGCGGAGCTCGAAGTTTTAACTAAAAAGAATCAATCTTTGCCAGGTTCAGACCGAACTTTTACTGCTAATTCATTTTTTTTTCTATTTGTGGAGTTATTTGTGGCTAGATTGCTCGATAAATTAAATTTTAAGTAAAACGATTGTGTTCTTGCAATTGGATTGATGAAAATTCAAGTTGGGTTCTCGTAAATATCCTTACTTTTATATTGGCGTGCTGCCTTTTTTTTTGGGAGGAGCAATGTTTTTACTGTTACTGTACTCCCCCAGTTTCATTGTGGACGCTACATTTTTCTTAATTGCTTTAGTATTGATTTTACGGGGCAATTTTTGGTACTTTCTAATTATGGTTCTGAAATTAATGTTTGAGATAGGGTTTTCAAGGCTGTTTCTATTGGAGAAAGCATGCTGTTGATTGCTAATGATGAGTATATATATACCTAACTCAGGTCTTTGTTCCCTATTGATATTGATTAATGTGGAGACGCCAAACGAAGAACTTGACCTTTAACCCAATATGGGGGTGTTATTCATTACCGATTCATATGTGACTCGTAATGTCTGGAATAAGCCGTGTGTTTGTATGAACAGTATTTTCTTGTTGTACGGTTGGGTCAAATTTTATGGAGCCCGGTTAGTTTGGGACTGATCATTTGACGAATTTCCATCCAAATTTAGCGATTGTTGATCCCAAAAGATCCTGTTGTATATGCGTGATGGATGTGAGTGTGAATATTATCCATTGGTATGCTTTTATAATAGGAGTTAAAATAAACAAGAGCTGTTAAGCATTTTGGAAATGAGAACATTTCAACATGCTTTACTAAACCAGTAATAGTAATATACGTGAGAATCACATTGCTTGAGCATGGCCCATCTTTGCGCCAACATAAGCTTACTTGAACTGTGCTGGATGTGTATGTGACTCAAGGTTGGGTTATTTTCATAGGCTTCTTCTGCATTTTCTGGCATATTAATATTTCTCCAAAGGGAACTAGTTCATATTATTCATAATCTCCCTCTGACAAATTAGTTTGTGGTGCTTAGTATGGGAGTTAACCTTGTGTGAAGTTCTATCAGTTTGTGGACCTTAACTTTTTGAAGAACGATTTTATGTATTATTTCTTTTGTGGGTTTAATAAGTGAACCTTATTCCTGGTAATGCAGGTGCCATTCTGTGCCTCTCCTTTCTTCTATAGATGCCAGTATTTTATAGAAGATGAGTAAACACAGTTTATCTGGAAGAAATGAAAGACATTCAATCAAACAAAGGCATAATCCAGTCAATAGGGCATCTTTTGATCTTGCCGATTTTGATTATTCAAGTCATACTCTCAATTCCTTAGAAAATGATAATCGGTCCCCTAAAAACTCCGATCCCAAATTTTCCAAGATATTAAGCAAAAGTGACCTAATAGCAACAGGAAACTATGTACGGGATCGTGTGTCTAAGCCTCTTTCAGTTCTTTTGTCTAAAACCAATTTCCATAGAACTAAGGCCGATCAGAAAAGTGACATACATTGCTATTCTAATGAAGAAGAAGAAGCATTTTGTGCTTCTACTTGGGCTTATGATCAACCTCGCTTAGACTGTTCAACTAGTAAAACAAATTCTGCAAGACCAATCCAGGAAAATTTGGAAATTTTTAAAAGGAACCAGAAGATGTTACCTAGTTATGAAAGTTATTCTTTCTGGAGACGACTACAAACAAGATCCACTCTGATTCGCGCTTATTCGACTGAGAGTTGTGTTTCTAGTTCTGGAAGAATACTTAATTTGGAAAGAACATATAGATGGATGAGTGAAATGAATCTTGCTAAGACAAAGAATCAGGTCAATTTAGCTAGGATCGATGATATGACAAACGATCATTACACAGTTCATCATCACCCAAATTCAGCTAGCGGCTGTGTGCCTGCTGATACAACATGTTCGTCGAATAACTTAAGAATTTCTGGCTGTGAACCTGAAATCACAGAACCTATAGATTTATCACATAGGGAAGTTGCTAACTTTGACTCGAAGGCATCTACCCTGTGCCATGGAAATGATATTGTGCACACCCAAAATATGAGCACACCCATACTGAATATTCTTCCTTCAAGCTCCAATACTGACTCGCAAGAAACCAATTCAACATCAAGTATTCGTGATATTAATGCTGTTGAAGCTGTGGGTGGTTTGCAAGAGCATACATCAGGTCAAGGGGTAATATTTTTCAATGCGGACTCCTCCGAATTTGAAACTAACTTGTCAGCAAAGGAAAAGCCTCGTTATTCACTTGCTAAGCAAGAGCATGCCTTTGCAGGAGCAATGGCTGGGATATTTGTCAGCCTTTGTCTACATCCTGTGGACACAATTAAGACAGTTGTTCAGTCATGCCGTGCTGATCAGAAACCCCTTCACTGCATAGGCAGATCTATTATTTCTGAAAGAGGTATGAATTTCTTGCAATGAGTTCAGGTTGCTTTGAAGAAATTAATTTTCCTTTCTCGAATCTGTACAATCATACTGATTTATATTTCTTGGGAAAATTATTTCTTAAGGACCTCAAAACTAAATAGTTGTCCTCAGGTGTAACGGGGCTTTATCGTGGCATTTCCAGCAATATTGTTTCTTCAGCTCCAGTTTCTGCAGTCTACACATTCACGTATGAATCAGTGAAGAAGAATTTGCTTCCCCTTCTTCCCAAGGTGATGTAACATGTTGCTGCAGAACGTTAAGAAAGATAATAATAAAAATACTGAACCTGGGGTATTCGTACCATTATTTTTTGTTGTGTAGGTACTACATCATGATTAAATTTTATTGACAAGAAATTTACTGTTGTGATTCTTTTCGAATCTCTTTACCAAAAGTCTGAGTTCATGGGAAGTGTGCCCGAGATCAGAGAACATATATCCATAATTATTTTTCAAGGTGTAAATGTGCATGTTAGTCAAGTATTAGGCATCAAATGCTCAGGAATATACAACTTATATCAATTTCATGAAATATAAAGGGGATTGGCTCTTATAACTAGACAAAAAGTCATGTTGGGAACCAAGTTTTGTGAAAGCTCGAGTTTTTTTTTAATATGGACCAATAGTTTTATGCTTCACATATTGATGTATTTCTTTCCTCGTGTAGGAATATCACTCTTTGGCTCATTGCATGGCAGGGGGTTGCGCGAGTATTTCTACATCATTCATTTTTACCCCGAGCGAGCGTATCAAACAGCAGATGCAAGTTGGTTCACACTACCGGAACAGCTGGTATGCATTTCAGATTCTATTGCTTCGCCGAATTAGTTCATGTTGAGTTCATGCCAAAGACATGATTTCAATATAAAACTGTATATAAGATTTTGAAGACAATATTTTTAAAGTACATTAATAAACTGAATGTGTGGTCCTGTGTGGATGGATATGGTGTTAAAATTCTGCTTTTATGCTTTACAAAATGTATTTTCCTTAATTTTTTTTGAGTTATAGGTGTTGAACTGGCTACAGTTTCTTTTTGTTTTCAATCTAGTTGTCTCTCAAATTTTAGGTTTTTGAACTTTATAAATCAAGTGACCTGATGAATTTGGAGCTCTCTTTCTTGAATGGTTGTTATGCTTTTTCTTAACTGTGTCCATGCAGGAATGCCTTGATAGAGGTTGTTCGAAAAGGTGGGTTGCCTTCACTATATGCCGGTTGGGGAGCTGTACTCTGCAGAAATGTTCCACATTCTGCCATCAAGGTAACGGCAGAGACCTATATGTTTTCATAAGGGAAGTCTGTTCTTAACAATGGAGTTCAATATTTTATTACATATTGTTCTGATTTTATTTTCAAAGGTCTGTTCTGTCTGCTTGTAATTGTCATTTCGTGTTTTTTTTGATTGAGTATATATATGCAGTTTTACACTTACGAAAGCCTGAAAGAAAACATGTTACCATCAATCCATCCATCTGTTCAAGCTAATACATTAATGACGGTTTGTCTAACATACTTGTGAATAACTTATAGCTTCACATTCCTTTTTGAGTTTTCTCATAGATTTTCCTGTTTTGCAGTTAGTTTGTGGTGGATTGGCTGGATCTATTGCCTCGTTGTTTACAACTCCTTTTGATGTTGTTAAAACAAGATTGCAAACACAGGTTTGTTAGTCATATCTAAGCATGCCTACAATAGAATTTACTTTGTGAGATTCAATAGAATCTTTATTACGCAGATTCCTGGATCTATTACTCGGTATAATGGTGTATTTAATACACTTGCGGATATAGGGAAGCATGAAGGTTTGAAAGGTCTGTACAGGTGAGGCACCCAATAAATTTTAACCGAACGTTGACTTCTTTGGTGTCTGCCTATGCAAGAATGTCAGCCAGTTCAGTCTTTTGCTAAAAACTTCCTGGATCTACCGAAGTTTTTCTTTTAAGAATAATGTCGTGCATAGTTCGTACGACAAGAAAATAAATAAGGGCCGTCTTATCTTGGAAAGTTAGATTGGCCTTTGGTAATTGCTATGATAAAGCATAAGTTGTGCCCTGGCTTGATCATTTCATTCAGATGGCATGGAGATGCTTCGGCGGTGCTAGCATAGTGTCGTTTGGTGCTCCATAATTTTCAAATTTTTAATGAAAGAAAATTGTGTCTAGCATTAAAATGACAAGGAATGAAGTTGTTTTCCTTTGGTATTTAGAAACGTAAAAAACACGGCAAACTAGGAAAAAGGAAGGTGGTAGAAGTCACTGGCGACCCAAAAAGTTGATCCGAATGACAATACATTGGGATGGAACTTGTATATTTAGAAAACGTTTACACATAGAATTAAGTGTTTTTCATTTGAGACAGGTTTGGCAGTTATTGTCCTGTGTCTCTAATCTTGATCTTACTATCAGGGGTTTGACTCCAAGACTTGTCATGTATATGATTCAAGGAGCACTCTTTTTTACATCCTATGAATCTTTCAAGAGTTTGCTCTCACTGGAGATTCCTCCACAAACGAGCACTCAGGTAATCCGGCATGAACAGAGGATGGAAGATGATTCATCAACGTTGCTTTCGCTCCTATTCGTAAGTGCATGATGAGCATTGAAGAAAAGTCGAAGACGTGGTTTGTGATAAATTCGACTTGTGATTTTCAGGGGTTTTACCTTGTGTTGTTTGAGGTTTAACGTGAAACTTGTGGTTGCAAAGTCATTTGAACGTCATATTAGCATACCGCCATTGAATACATGGCTGTCATAAATACTCCATGATCATTAATATAAACTATATATATATTCTGTTTAGTATTGGGGTGGAGAAGTCTCGAACTCAAAACACTCTCAAATTTGAGAGTAACATGCCACTAAGCCTAATGACTTGTAGATATTAGCAAAAATCGTTTACATTCTAAAAGCAATATCCAAGCATCCGTCAAAGAATTTTTCTATGGTATGATGACAAATTAGTTGAGAAAGTCACTTGACTGAGAAGTCGACCCAATCACATTGGAATGCTTGGATGTGAAAACATGGGTGCAGTTTGGCTTCCCATTATAAGACCAAATCTCATGTTTCTCCTCATCACCTCAACAACCTTAAATTACAAAAATAAAATGTATGCCTTAGGCAAAAACAGCCAATACAGAGCTCTAGTGTTACCGGCTGCCCTCCCCAATTTCTATCAACTACTGCTAATAAGATGAACTTTATTTTGTTCCGTTTCAATCTTTGGCCGTAAACGAACTAAATGTTGAGCAAAAAAAAATTGCCACCTTGAATTCAAAGTACGATTCACCTTTTTAGTCGAAACACTAATCCCATCTCAGATTTCAGCTTGTTTCTCTCAAACAAGACTTTTCAAATCTTCTGCTACACTTGTTACCGCATCCTCCACTACCTTAGCTATAATTGAAGCAGTTTTGAGGTTGCCCGCAAAGGATATCAGATTCCTTATATACCATCTTCCTTCTCGAAAATCGAGTCTTAATTTTAATTATCATGCATTAATGATCATCTACACTCGAGCAACTGGAGAGAATGGTGGATCAAGTACCAAAGCTGGCAAGATTTCTTCCGTCTTCTTGTTAAATTGGACTTTCTCTTCCTCATGTATGTCATCTATCAAAATTTTAGTTTCCTCCTTAGGAAATACCCTCATCGAATCAGCACGCAGCATTTGGTTGCTTTTCTTGTATGTAGCGGTGGTGCAGGTTTCAGAGGGTGCAACATAGCGATACATATGGAGAATGCTTGTAATGAAGTTAACTGTGCATGGAAATCAACTGCATATTTTCCATCATCTATTAGCCTCATTGTGAATGGATGTACACTATCTTTTCTTCCCTGTAGAAGATTAGGTAGTACAGAAGCCGTAGAAACCAAGGGAGTTATTATGACAGGGCTCATTGGATAGACGTACATTTATGTAGTTGATTAGTTATTATGCATTTCAGTTTAGATTATACTTAAGACACACAACCTTGTCAAAAATACTCAAATGAAAAGGCCAAGCACAGAATCTGTTATTGACTTATTTGACATGATGTGATATTTCAAACGGAGAGTTTTGGAAGAAAAGGGTATAAAATTTGTCATTTTTGTATTAAAAAAACGAAATCATAAAAATAAGCCACCATTTGATATGCATGACTGATAAGAAATTTATTTCTTTGCACCAGACAAAAGAAAACAATAGTTTTCTGAATGATTTTGTTGCTGATGCTGATTGAGCTTACCAGAAGAAAAAAAGAGTAAGGTCTGTCAAGGGCATGGTTAAGAGCACAGCTTATAACAGGTATGACTCGTGAAGGCCGAGCTTTAGTATGAGAGGTCTAGTAAATAGGGGCAGATCAGCAATTTAATTAACGGCTGAAATTTAATATATTTTGACAGAAAAAAACTTGTCATGTTATAAAAATCACATACAAGATTTGACACATTTTCTTTTGGGGCCTTCCCTCTCGCTCCCTGTAATTCCGCACGGGCCAGTAAGTTCTTATTTGAAGCAACAATTACCACCAAGAAACTAATTGGTAGAATTGTAATAGATAAAGGAATTAACAGAAACCATATGATCATGTGTATCAGATCTTGATCCTCGATCATGAAGGGATGGCCATCAGCAATATGAATATTTGCATTGCCAAAAACGTAGAGGGGACAACCCATATCCCAGCCACCACAGTCGCATCCTCCTCCTAACCTCCATCTATCTAGTATCGATGAAGGACCGAGACTTTTACTGCTCGGTAAACTATGACCTCCACCTGGAATCAGAAGACGCATATTCCCACAACTCGAACGCTAAAAAATACCCTTATTTTCTCTCTCGATCTGACAATTATCTAGCAAGCTAGGGAGTGGATTATCAAAAGGAACTTGCATGATAATTGAGGCAATTTCAAGTTCCGGATGCAGCTCTCCCACTGCAGAAACCGAGAAGCTAACGAATCAAAGTGATGGTCCTTACGAGAATTCTTCACTTGACCTTTATTCTTGTTTATGGATGAGGTTTCATTTAGCTCACAATTACCCCAAGATAAAATCTCATCCGAGACCAGATAATTATTTTGACAGAGAACATTTTTTCTCGAAAGGAGAACATCATATAACACAAACTCGGTCACCATAGATTTGGTAAAATCTCCCTAGACTTTCACCTCTGTACGTGGATAAGAGGAGACATGCATCTCTCCCACGATAGGTGATTCACTGATGCAGTCTTTATATCCCCATCCACTTGCATTGCTCTTTCTTCTTTGGTGAAGTGAATGGAAGGTATAAACCTGAGATACTGTATTTTCGATCTTTGCAACATAGATATCATCTGGCGACTTCATGGAAAGCTCAAAAAATGGCATCCAGTGCTTATTTTCCAACCTGAGAAGGCCGTGCAAATGTGCTGGAGAATGCTGGTGAAAGAAACTGTGGTTTTCTTTCTTTTCACAATGAGAATTGTGTTCCACATTACGTGGCTTGTCTAATAAATCATTCAACTTGAAAATTGTTTTGTTACATTGCTGCCAACGTCCCTGATATTTCTTTCCCGGCTTGCATTGTTGGCACTACTCAATGTGCTTCTTTGAGACTTGGATTTAATGAATGGATTAAAAATATTTCTTACAGGATTATAACGAGCCTTTGGACTGCTGATTTTTGAGCTAGCACTCTCTGATCGAGCAGGAGAATATGGCAAAGCAAATCTTGCTGATAATGACTTGTGCAAATTGAAAGCATTACCTCTTTCTTGTAGCTTGCTATAATCAATTATAGGATGAATGACAGACTCAGATGTGATTCTGAGATCCTGAATACGGTTCATTAGTTATACTTTGTTCCGAGGGTGACATTTCTGAGTATTTATTTTGTTCCACTAGAGAGCTATCTTCATCTGATGTACATAACAAATCACAAACTCCTAATGTAAGTGTGGATCCAATTTCCCGTGGGAACTCGATTTTTTCCTTCCAACAATAACATCAGTTTTCTTCAGCAGCCTCACTTCTATAGAACTTCTATAGAATGAACCTGTTTCAGAACTTCACTACCTACTTGTGTAGGTCTTCTAGATCGAATATCTCTACAGGATGCACTACGGTTGCGACTAAAGCTCTTGGTGAACTGCTTTTGTAAGCTCAGTATATCATTTGCACAGTTGGACTTCTGTTTGGTTTTCTATTCACATCTTTCGAACTAGGCCGAGGAGCTGGGAGCACAGTTGTAGGAATTCTTTCTCCGACATAATACGTGTCCAAGTAACATTCCATTTCTGCTCACTCTAGTCTCATCGACATGTATGCCACCTAAACATAGCATTAAATTCAGTATGGCTGTGTGTTTAGATTATATCGCATAAAGCCCAAATATGGCTCCTGAATACATCAAGAAGAAATTTATTGTTTCCTAATTCAACTACTCAAGAGTACAACAAATTACCAACAATTATGAAACCCATATAACCATAACATAATATGCTGACAGAAAATAATCTTACTGGAAAGAAATAGAGGAGTTGGCTACTCAACAATGGCATAATGGATTGAACACAATTACTGAGAGATCAACATCTTCGACGCGGTTTTAGGCTAATCAAAATATCATTTCTCGAACAACATAGAATCCCATTTAATAAAACTATACTAAAAACTGGAAACTTATCCTAATGCACCTTCAATAATAAAACTGATAAATACAATGGAAAGAATTTCATACCCATATCTTCTAGTTGACTAACAATATATATTGGTATTTGGTACTAAACTAACACACTTTAAGTCGAGAATCTAATTTCCTCTGCATTTCAAATGTACATTTGAAGATTTTATACCACAATGCCAACAAATACATGGAGCCCATTAATAATTTTGTCCTAATTGCAAATATACAGAAACCTCGAAATTCCTTATATTTCCACATTTGAACAAAAAATTTCCAACATACGAACAATACAATGCTGATACTGGACAAGTAAAAGTTAATTAAAAAAACATAGATACAGACAAAAAAAATTAAAATAAACTTGCATTCCACGCCAAAAAAAGTACAATTTGTTGGAAAACGTACACTTTCAAAGTGAATTAATTTTTTTTTTGTTATGCTCAATCGATCGAGGACCAGAATTTTTTCTGGTGAGTTGCTACAGGAGCTCGATCGATCGAGCCCTGTTTTGGATTTGTGAAATGGTTTATCCATTGACGTTTGGGGTGCGATTTTTGGCCAAATGGTGCCTCCAAATGGTGTCCTTTGAACTTGACTTTTGGACTACTATATAAACAACTTAACCCCACTTGATTTGAGAGAGAATTTTTCAAATTCATTCATAATTTTTTAGTGAAATTTGAGAGCATTTGTTGTTCATCAAATTGAGTGCTTTGAACATTTGTGGTTTGAGGACTTGTGATTTGGAGTGCTCCTATCACAAGTCATAGTCGTTGTATCTTGAGAGACAAATTGCCATAGCATAGCACCATAGCAGGACAATATTGTCTTAAGGACGGAGATTACAAATCTCGCCTCGACATAAAAATTGTTTTGAAGCCATTGTTATTTTTTCCTGAGATACACTTTGAGAGAAACTTTTATACTACAATCTTAAGACAATAATCGTGCAATACAAATGGCTTCATCGAGTGCAACAACGACTCCTGTTCACCATTATGAAAGGCCTGAAAAGTTCAATGGGAACAATTTCAAGCGGTGGCAACAAAAGATGCTCTTTTACTTGACCACACTGAGTTTGACAAGGTTCTTAACCGAGGAGCCTCCTACGGTTGAAGAAGGATAGACTGACACCCAAAAGAGGGCGGCACTGGAGGCATGGAATCAAAGCGACTTCCTATGCAAGAACTACATCCTAAACGGGTTAGACAATAAATTATATAATGTTTATTGTATTGTGAAAACAACAAAGAAACTCTGAGCATCTCTGAAAAAGAAGTACAAATCCGAGGATGCCGGTATGAAGAAATTCATAGTCGGACAGTTCCTGGATTTCAAGATGGTTGATACCAAGCCTGTGATGGCGCAAGTGCAAGATCTACAAGTGATCTTGCATGACTAATGAGTCTAAGCGATTCATTCCAAGTCGCTGCTATAATTAAGAAATTGCCTCCTATGTGGAAGGACTTCAAGAACTATCTGAAACACAAACGAAAGGATATGAGTCTTGAAGACCTTGTGGTTCGATTACGAATCGATGAAGACAACAAAGTTTCCGAGAGGAAGGCGGCTAGGTTTCAAATGGAACCACGGGCTAACCTAGTTGAACAAAGAACCGGATCAAAGCGTAAATTTGACTGTACGGCCTCCAACAATGGCAAGGCGAAAAAGTTCAAAGAAAAATGCTAATAATGTGAAAAGCCCAATCACATGGCAAATGATTGTCGTAACAAAGACACTCGTGAGAAAGCAAAAGATCAAGTCAATGTGACCGAAGAAGATCTTCTCTCAATTGATTTGGATGATCTAGCACTTACCGCTTAAATTAGATTGTGTATCTTTGAAAGTTGTAAACTCCTAGAATGGAGTGATTCTAAATAAATGTAATGACGATATTTGTTGAAAGCAATAAAATTTATGTATTACTTCTTGTAGTGAATCTTATGGTTTGTGGCATGATTGTTAGAATCATTTAAACCATAGTTCGCAGCACAAATTGTAATGTTAAATTTATTGCTTATATGTGCACTAAGTTAACAAAATCGTCATTCATTTGTTAGAAGAATGGTAATGTCTATAGAGTTTACTCGCAATGATGTTTGTGATGGAAAGATTGTGTAGACTAGAGATGTGAGAAAAGTATTTTGTTACTTTATCAATATTTGCACATGATATTATTGTGACTTTATATGCTATGAAGCAAAAACAAGGCTAGTGAGGTGTTTAAACAATTCAACAATGAGATTGGAATAAAATTTAGCAAATAAGTTTTGCTATGGGAAATTGTGAGTAGATTATAATTGTGTTGTCTAAGAATTTGACGCTTAAGCTTGAATCTGCAAGACTATAAAATCTTGAATTCGAGTTTCTAAGCTTTGTACACTTAAAACACAAGTGATAAATCGAAGCCACAAATTTTGATTATGCGTTGTAATATCTCAAATTGATTCATTTTGAATTTCTAAGCTAATACGCTTATAACATGAATTTGCAAGATTTAAAATCTTGAATTCAAGTTTTCTAAGTTAGTGCGCTTAAATTGCAAATTGTGAACCGAGTTTGAGAATATTATCCGAGTTTCAACTTTTGTAAGCAAGTACGCTTAAATCTGAAATTTTCAAGAAATAAAAACTTGAATTTGGATTTGTAAGACGATAACGCTTAGAACTTGAAACACGAAAGTTTGAACGCCAGTGCACTTCGTTACTACCCGAAGTTGTGGGGGAAGGAATCCCGTGGGCCAACTACATTCTAAACAAAATACCACACAAAAGTAAGGATGAAACTCCTTATGAGTTATGGAAAGGTCACAAGCCTTCCTACAAATACTTGAAAGTGTGGGAGTGCTTGGCTAAGGTAGAAGTACCAAAACCAAAGCAAGTGAAAATCGGGCCTAAAACAATAGATTGTGTATTTATTGGTTATGCTAACAATAGTAGTACATATCGATTTTTAGTAAGTGATGTGCATAAAGGTACAATCATGGAATCAAGAAATGTGGTATTTTTTGAAGAAGTATTTCCTTACAAAACTAACAAGGAAATGAGCCATAAGAAAAGGGTGTATAAAGAGGCTAATCATGACTCTATTGAGGAAGTAGAACCACGTGGTCCTGATTTCATGACATATATGTTGGACAATGAACCAAGATCGGTTAGTGGCGCATTATCTAGCCTTGATGCTCATATGTGGAAAGTGGCTATTAATGGCGAGATAGAATCCATAATGCAAAACCACATGTGGGAAGTGGTAGACCTTCCAACTGGAAGTAAACCATTAGAATGCAAATAGATTCTTAAAAGAAAATATAAAGTCCGATGGTTCAACTGACAAGTACAAGGCGAGACTCGTGGCAAAGGGATATAGACAAAAAGAAAGCCTTGATTACTTTGATACATATTCACCAGTCACGAGAATTACGTCCATTAGAGTGATCATTGCTATCGCTGCTCTAAACAAGTTAGAGATACATCAAATGGATGTAAAAAACGGCAGTCCTCAATGGGGAACTTGAGGAGGAAATTTATATGAAACAACCCGAGGGGTTTGTTGTTCCCGGACAAGAGAAAAAGGTGTGTCGACTTGAAGCTGGTGTGATACTTGGAATTAAAATCTCTAAGATATCCGAAGGACGAGTATTGTCGCAGTCTCATTATGTTGAGAAAATACTCGAGAAATTTCTCGCGTATGATACGTCGTCTGTAAAAACACCCTATGACCGAACCTACATCTGGTTAAAAACAAAGGACCCTGTCATGCAATTAGAATACTCAATGATAATTGGCAGTCTCATGTATCTCATGAACTGTACACGTCCTGATATGACATATGTGGTTGGCAAACTAAGTACATTCACGAGCAAACCAAACAATGACTATTGGAAGGCATTGACGATGGTACTTAAATATTTAAGATACACCATGAACTATGGATTGTACTATACAATATATCCTGTTGTATTGGAAGGATACAGTGATGCAAATTGGATACACTCAAGACTCCAATTCGACAAGTGGTTATGTGTTTACCATTGGAGGGACTGCAATGTCGTGGAAATCTACCAAGCAAACTTGTATTGCTAGATTCACTATGGAATCTGAATTCATAGCTTTGGATAAAGCGGGAGAAGAATCCGAATGGCTTAGAAGTTTCTTGGAAGAAATTCCTTGTTGGGTAAAACCTATGCCTGCAATTAAAATACATTGTGATAGCCAATATGCTATAGGAAGGGCACATAGTAGCATGTATAATGGTAAGTCTAGACATATATGTCGTAGACACAATACTATTAAACAATTGATCTCAAATGACATTATGTCCATTGATTACGTGAAGTCAAAGAAAAATATTACGGATCCACTCACGAATGGTTTGCCTAGAGATCAAATATATAGAGATCAAATATATAGTTTATCGAGGGGAATGGGATTACAATCCTATAATCAAAATCTTGTGGTGGATACCCAACCTATGTGACTGGAGATCCCAAGATATAGGTTCAAAAAGGACAACCAAACTACAAGATTGTATAAACACCTTGGAGAATTAATCTCCGACCCATTCCTATGATAAGGGGTGTGTTGGAACCGAAGAGGGGGGCGGGGGTGAATGAGGTTTCTTGGCTACTTTAGTGTTTTAAAATGAATTTGCAAATAAGTCGAGTTTGCACCGCGGAAGACTTGATGTCAATCGACAAATAAACAAAATGAAGAAAAAAATAAATGCATAAATTAAATAAAGCGATAAATGACACGATTATTTGTTATACAAGTTCGGCAATGAATCGCCTAGGTCTCCTCTTCCCGGCTAGATAACTTCCAACCGAGGTCCCACTAGAATAACTTTTGATCTTGGCCTTAAGGGCTCCAAGTTAGCCACAACACACTCTTCCCGAGTAAACAACTCTTCACGAGCAACACACTCTTCACGAGTCTTCTTGGCCTTAAGGGCTCCAAGGATAGCCACACAAAACTCTTCCCGAGTTACCCACACTCTTTACGAGTCTTCTTGGCCTTAAGCGCTCCAAGGATAGCCACACACTTGCACCAACTTCAATTGTTGATGACTTATATAATTTTTGAACTTGCGTCGGTGTTGGAGGACCTTACAATAAATCAAATAACACCTTCACGGTGTAACAACACGAAGAACACAAGAACTCTCACACAAGAAATGAATCACAAACAATATAACACAAATGAGTGAAGTTTGCAATGCTAGATAGAATTTGATTGATCACAACTTTCTTGTAGTTTATACTCTTGTTTCTTGTCTTCAAAATGCTCCAAAACATCCATATTTATAGTGTAGAAGGCCCCCAAGGCTCCTACTAGCCATTGCTACACTTAAGGCTTGAATCACTTCTGCATCGCCTCATCCATCACCTCAGGAGATCTCCATCGCCGCGCCCCAACGGTCACAATCTTGCACACATCGCCTCAGGCGATCGTTACCAAAAATCAATGCCGCGGGCCTCGGCGTCGCTTCAGTCGATGTGCGGGGTGAAGTCTCGAGTGGCTGCCATCGCCTGGGGCGATCCTGCCCAGTCTTTGCACAGTTGATTTCCTTCAAACAATCCATTTTTCAACCTTCTAAACATGCACTAAGTAGACACATTAGTATAACAAACACAAGTTTTGTTGATCATCAAAACACATAAATAATTCGGAGATAAATTAAGCATTAAACTCAACAATGCGTTTAAGGCTCAACAATCTCTCCCTTTTTTATGATCACAAAACTTGATAAACTTGAAG
Source organism: Haberlea rhodopensis (assembly GCA_907163345.1). NCBI lineage: Eukaryota > Viridiplantae > Streptophyta > Magnoliopsida > Lamiales > Gesneriaceae > Haberlea > Haberlea rhodopensis. The sequence goes on along the minus strand of CAJQUN010000004.1, from coordinate 3,444,012 downwards.
ATGTAATATGCATGAAATATGAGTAAACAAGACTCCCCCTTAACATTTGCATAGCACATACAAGATTTACCAAGTAAAGCATGATATAAAAACTCTCCCCCTCAAATCATGCATGTATTAAGCTTCAAGTTTATCACAAAATTTTCTCCCCCTTTTGTGATAATCAAAAAGCACAAAATTCAAATAATCATAACACAAGTATATGTTGACATATATCCACAATTTACACATGTTCCTCATCAAGCATGTAATAGCCATGACAAGCATAAGATTAAATCAATGAGAGGAAAAACAAACATGCGTTTAAGGCAATCAACAATTAATTCTAGATGTGCAAAGTGTGCATGTTCTACTAAGAGTTCATGCACTCATGCCCAATAGACATTAAAATTCTCAATGCATCATTATAAACAATTGATAAGATAATGAGAATAAAATCATTGAGGCCATAGAAACAATATATGAAATTCTTAGGCTATATTTCAATAATCCAAGATAGCATCTAAACACTTAAAGCATGCTTAATCACATTTTATTTATTTTTCACATTTGCATATTCAAATTGAACTCATGGCACATCAAGATATTTACCATAAAGAGATAGGCATAAATCTTGCATCAAAACAACTTAAATGTGCATATGCTAAGGGGAAATCCATTTTACTATCAATGAATATTGAGCTTCATTATTTATTGGTCACAATTTGTGCCAATGAAATTTTGAATTGCTCTTCTTAAATGCACAATTATAATTTTACCTTTGATGATAAGAGTACGTTCTTGTCATTGGTCCTATACCTCGCGCTTCCTCTATTGTGGTGCATAATATGATTTCCTCCCTTGAGGTGCTAGTGCCTTCATCCTCCATCCCTTTGTTGTTCCTACCAAACAAATTTTTGATTTGGGATTCTTTGGTATCCATTTGATTTTTAAGTCCTTACTAGTTAGCTTTCATCGATGCCTTTGGAATCTATTTCCACCTCTTGTTAGGTGGTATTTGTTTTTAGCAAATCTACATTTATTCTTTGTATGACCATCTTTACAACAATAAGTGCAAGTAGGAGAATTATGTTTAGCTTTAGCCAACAAGCTTGAAAATGTTTTAGATTTGCTTGAAAAGCCTAGTCCGGCTTTATCAAAGCTACAACGTTGCAAGCCAAGCAATTCATTCATCTTTAAACTACTATCACTAAACTTGCAAAAAGATATTTTCAAAGAACTTAATTCATTTTTCAATGAATTGTTTTCTTCATCTCTCTTGGCTACCTCAAGTTTGAGTAATTTGTTACTCATCTTGATTTTACCAAGAACATCAATAAGCTCATGATAGGAATCTAATAATTCATCAAATGATGGTACCTCATCGTCGCTCTCCTCTTCCTCGTCTTTGGCCATGAGACAAAGGTTTGTTACTTTTTCTTCATCGGAGTCACTATCACTCCGTGTGGCCATAAGAGCTTTCTTCTTCCCTTTATCCTCATTCTTTTTCCTAGGACATTCATTAGCTTAATGACCTTTATATTGACATTAGCATGTTACCTCTTGTTTAGAATCATGTTTGATGACACCAGAGGTCTTTGGCTTGTTGTATTTGTTACAGAATTTCTTGAACTTTCTAGTGAACAAGATCATCTCATCATCATCTTCATCATCGGATTGTTATTTTCTCTCGACCAAGGCTATCCACTTTCTTATGGATCTATCTTCCTCCTTTATTCCCTTCTGGGTTGACAGTTCAAGCTCATGGTTCACCAATGTTCCATGGAGTTCATCAAGATCATATGACGCACTATCTCCTTTGTTGGATTCAATGATAGCCATCCTCTTTGCATCCCATTCCTTTGGCAAGGCTCTTAGTGCTCTTCTCCGTATTTGCTTTGGAGGATACTTCTCTCCAAGTTGGGCAAGCTCATTGATGATTTGAGTGAGCCTTCTAAACATAGAATCAATGTTTTCTTCGGACTCCATCTCAAAGGTTTCATATTTGAGTTGCAATAGATCAATCTTTGTCTCCTTCACTTGGTTTGTGCCCTCATGACAAATTTGCAATTTGTCCCAAATTTCCTTTGCGGTTGAGCACATCGAGATCAGTTGTATTCCTTCATATCTAAAGCACAATGCAAAATTTAATAGCTTTAGCATTTTGAGAAATGAAAATCATATCCGCTCTTGTAAAATCGTCCATTTCTTTGGGAATACTAATTCCACCAACTTCCTTTAAAGTAATGTGTGGACCTTTTACAATGATTTTCCATAGGTCATAATCTACGGATTGGATGTATAGAGAAATTCTATTCATCCAATATCCGTAGTTATCTCCCGTGAAGAGCGGAGGTCGATTGGTCGATTAACCTTGAGCAAACTCATTTGCTAGATTAGCCATACAAAGAATTTGATTTAAAACAAAAATCAAATGGCTATGATACCACTTGTTGGAACCGAAGAGGGGGGGGGGGGGGGTGAATGAGGTTCCTTGGCTACTTTAGCATTTTAAAATGAATTTGCAAATAAGTCGAGTTTGCGCTGCGGAATACTTGATGTCAATCGACAAATAAACAAAATTAAGAAATAAATAAATGCGTAAATTAAATAAAGCGATAAATGACACGATTATTTGTTATACAAGTTCGGCGATGAATCGCCTACGTCTCCTCTTCCCGGTTAGATAACTTCCAACCGAGGTTCCACTAGAATAACTTTTGATCTTGGCCTTAAGGGCTCCAAGTTAGCCACAACGCACTCTTCCCGAGTAAACAACTCTTCACGAGCAACACACTCTTCACGAGTCTTTTTGGCCTTAAGGGCTCCAAGGATAGCCACACAAAACTCTTCCCGAGTTACCCACACTCTTCACGAGTCTTTTTGGCCTTAAGGGCTCCAAGGATAGCCACACACTTGCACCAACTTCACTTGTTGATGACTTATATAATTTTCGAACTTGCATCGGTGTTGGAGGACCCTGCAATAAATCAAATAACACCTTCACGGTGTAACAACACGAAGAACACAAGAACTCTCACACAAGAAATGAATCACAAACTCCAATACAACACAAATGTATGAAGTTTGCAATGCTAGATAGAATTTGATTGATCACAACTTTCTTATAGTTTATACTCCTGTTTCTTGTCTTCAAAATGCTCCAAAACATCCATATTTATAGTGTAGAAGGCTCCAAGGCTCCTACTAGACGTTGCTACACTTAAGGCTTGAATCACTCCTGCATCGCCTCATCCATCGCCTCGGGCGATCTCCATCACCGCTCCCCAACGGTCACAATCTTGCACACATCGCCTCAGGCGATCGTTACCAAAAATCAATGACGTAGCTTTGGTTGCTCAGAAAAATTCATCACCTCAAGCAAAGTCTTCATCGCCTCAAACGTTCCAGGCATCGCCTCAGGCGATCTAGTCATCGCCTCAGGCGAACTCACCCTGCGCGCGGGCCTCGGTGTCGCTTCGGTCGATGTGCGGGGCGAAGTCTCGAGTGGCTACCATCGCCTGGGGCGATCCTGCCCAATCCTTGCACAATTGATTTCCTTCAAACAATCCATTTTTCAACCTTCTAAACATGTACACTAAGTAGACACATTAGTATAACAAATACAAGTTTTGTTGATCATCAAAACTCATAAATAATTCGGAGATAAATTAAGCATTAAACTCAACAATGTGTTTAAGGCTCAACAGGGTGTAGCATGCAAAATGGGTACGAGGATAGGCAAAAGACCTTTAATTATTCCTAAGACATATTAGAATATGTTGGAGTATAGCGTGATACTCTTCTAGGAGATCACCTACGTAAGTGCGAAGTGTGGTCGCTTCAAAGAATTGAAAGCACTTATGAAACCAAGCGTGGTCCATGGCTGAAACAGACACAACCGTAAGAAACCAATACGGAGGTTAGAATTGTTATGGTGTGGGTTCAATTGTCTTGGTTTACAACAAAGACTAAATAGTTCAAGACTATAAGTTTACTATTAAGTCAAGTAAATCCGATTGAATACTACTACGGAAGATTCAAAGCCGCAAGCTATCTCTTCAGATGCCATAATAGTTCGTCAAAGCACTCAATTGCATACATGCATTAATTTAATTCATGTGAGGGATTGTTGGAAAACGTGCACTTTCAAAGTGAATTAATTTTTTTTTTGTTATGCTCGATCGATCGAGCTTCGAGCGGACCAGATTTTTTTCTGGTGAGTTGCTACAGGAGCTCGATCGATCGAGCCCTGTTTCAGATTTGTGAAATGGTGTGTCCATTGATGTTTGGGGTGCGATTTTTGGCCAAATTGTGCCTCCAAATGGTGTCATTTGGACTTGACTTTTGGATTACTATATAAACAACTTAACCCCACTTGATTTGAGAGAGAATTTTTGAAATTCATTCATAATTTTTTAGTGAAATTTGAGAGCATTTGTTATTCATCAAATTGAGTGCTTTGAACCTTTGTGGTTTGATGACTTATGATTTGGAGTGCTCATATCACAAGTCATAGTCGTATCTTGGGAGACAAATTGACATAGCAAACCGTTAGCACCATAACGGGGCAATATTGTCTTAAGTACGGAGATTACAAATCTCGTATAGACATAAAAATTGTTTTGAAGCCATTGCTATTTTTTCCTGAGATACACTTTGAGAGAAACTTTTATACTACACAATTTCCATGAAAAACTACCATATCCCACTTCAGATCTCAGAGGAGTGAAGCCAAAGAAAAACCCAACACATTACAAGTAAAAGCAATCATTTGCTTCATCTCTTGAACTCAAAGGCTTGTCTAAGAAAATATTATTTCACATTTAGCTATTCAAACATTTATGACATTATGACATGAAAATCACCGTTCAGATTTTTTCCCACTCAAAGAATCACGGGAAGTATTGCATATGGGTAAATATGGGGAAACAATGATGCCCAGTCCCAACAACAGTAAAGTTCAATAATTAACATGAAAAACTGAACATCCCTTGATTTTTATGGGTTTTTGAAAAATTGAGAGAAATCTTGCTTCCATTTACAATATCAAGGATTGAGGAGAGACAGACAGAAATCAAGGTTCTATAGCCAATGGTTGCTAAAATGCCAGATTCATTTACTCATAATATTTTTCTATTTACCATGTCACTTTGTGTTCATGTGTCTGTCCTGCCGATAGGGGTGATTATGAGACATTGAGCTTTACCAGCACAGGGGCCAGACCTGAAATTTTTGTATGGAATGGGTTTTGCCATACACCATCATATATAAATGTACCTATATGTATATAAAAGTTTGTACGTGTGTTGTTGTATGACAGGACCCAGTCGATACAAAAATTTCCCGGGACTAGACCAATAATCAAATAAATAAATCTATGATGCACGAACACTCATAAAATCGATCGGTTCAGTATCGGACACTTTTAGGACACCGGCACTTCTCAAACACTCCTCGTACAAATGTCGACAAGCAACATGGCATGTCCTTATGTTTTTTTAAAAATAACTAAATCCGACACGCGTTCCGACACTCCCCTGAAAATCAGACACCCGAGTCGATACGGTCGATGGACATGTCGGACACAAGAAAATACACTTTTTGGGAGTTAATTATACAACTTAAAAAGTTTTTGGCTAAAATAAATTTTGGACGTGTTAGTTAAACTTTATGTTAATTGAAGTAATATACATTTGGTGTTAGTATAAGTGATATTATGATGATTTCAGTGGCATTCAAATTTTTATATGCTTTTTGAATTCGGTAAAATATTTTTGATGTTATATTTTATTTGGATGTATTTGTTAAACTTTATGTTGATTGAAATAATATATATTTGATGTTAATATAAGTAATATTATGATGATTCCCGTTAAATGCATTTATTTATATGCTTCTTAAATTTGTAAGAATATTTTAGTTGTTTTTACATGATTTTATAATTAAAAATATGAATTTTAGTATTTTGTAATATAGTACATATATAATATATATAAAATATATAGGCGTGTCACAGTCGTGTCGTAACTTGAAACTTTTGAAAATTCGTGTCTATGTCGTGTCGTGTCAGTGTCTCATTGTCAGTGTCCGTGGATCGTATAAATAAATAAACAAAGATAACTGCAAAGAACATTATCTAATGTTATGGGGAAATGAAGCTTTGGTTTAATTAATGTTATATATTTATCCACGTGATTATGAAATAATACAGCGTTTCTAGAAGATAAAATATATCTATCTTGATATATAATAATAAAATAATAATAATAATATTTAATTATATATTGGATATATATTATTACTATCATTATTATTATAAATGAAAACCTATATTTTTGTCATCTCCCAAAATAATATTGGTTTCAAACTTTCAATGTATCGAATCTATAGATCCCAACTTTGCATTTATTTTAATTTTAAAATAAAAAGACATTTATTTATTATTTCTCTATTAAAAGTGTTTTCAACCCATATAAATCAAATGCCATCAATTTAATTACTTCTTAATTTATATATGGCTGACACAATCTTGTTTCTCATTGTGTGATATGGTGCAATAGGACGTGGTTAGTTCAACTATTGAACTTCAAATTAATTTCCTGATTTTCAGATATCATGAAAAAGAACCCAATATAAATATAAATATAAATTATATATTTAAAACCAATTTTCAACTCCATCTCAAATAGTTATTTAGTTATTATCAGAAGCACAACATTATTTTCTTATAAAGTTGCAGCACAAAGCCTCGTACTAAGCGATATTCGAACACGAGTGGTTGTTGGTATACCTTAGATGATAGATTATTGCAACTCCATCCACTAGTGTACCGGTGGGCAATATGACCTTGTTAGTTAACGACAAACAAGTAACAGCAAAAATTCAAAAAATTCTTACGTCTCAAACTTGTACAAGTAACAAATACTTGTAATTTGCTAAAAATGTGCCCATATACGAATTATTCCCTTATATTCACTCTATTTTGGTACTTTGTATGACTCAAAGTTGCCAATTTTGACGTGGCCACAAGCTTCCCGATCAAATTTTGTGCGCATATTGCATACCACATTTTTATTTTCACATTTTAGATTTTCAAACACAATTATTGTTTTAGTCTAAGTATGTTAATACTTAATATTACATATTATATTTTATAGACGATCAGACACGTTTGCTGCGTGTGCAACTCATCATATATTTTTATTGTGAAATTTAAAATTTAATGATAGTATAATTTAAACAAATCGAATCGGTTCGAAAAATATTTGGTTCGTATACACAATTATCAACTTTGAGCAGAATTCAAATATGTTCGAACCTTTTCAAGCATAGCTCAATCCCAAATTATTTAGTTCGATAGTTTGTGAAGCGTTCATGAACTTTAATATTTTTTAACATAATATAATTTAATATTAAAAAATATATTTCGAAGTCTATTTTCGAGCAATAGTTCACAAATTAACATGTTTGAATCTTTCGTGCCGAATTCAAATTTGAGTTCTAATTCTGATCGAATTCGAGCCACAAATGTTTAACTATTTGAGCTTTGAATAGAGTTCGAACTTGAATATATCTAATCCGAGTAAGTCCGTACAAATCTTCATTGTGAGTGGTGGATGATTATTTACTTTTTTATTGAAATTTTGGATACTTATAGATTTTTATAGAATTTTAAAAAATTAAGTTTGAATGTCGTTACCTGGAATTTTGGTAGGTGTCTTCCCAGATGAACAATAACTTTTCCCCACCCTTGGATGAGTTGTCCTGTAACGAAAATGGGTTAGAAGGGAGCTGAAGAAGGTTCTCCGGCGAGGCCCATCCGACGATCAAGTCAATACAGGATAGAGAGAATAAAAGCTTTTAGAAGGAAATATAGAAGAAAAATTATATATCCCCCAAATACAAAATTGATGTGTGTATATATATATATATATATATATATATATATATATATATATATATATATATATATCGTGACGATGAGAGAGAACCATCCTGTAACGGCTTGTAGGGGCCTTGGGGGACCATCGTGGACACGCAACGGACAGTCAGTGTCTCAGAGAGGGGGACCACAGACAAATATTGTACCCCTTGTACGATGCGCCACCCATGAAATCTTGATAGTACTTGGAGATATTATTCGCGTACTAGTTACTCTCTGATTGGCTGATTTATGAGTGTGGTCCTCTGTCAGGAATACAACTCTCCTTATGGACGACTCGAATGAGAGGGACCACACTAAGGCTCACCAGGTCATTTATTCCATGCCAAACAAGAAACTAGGAAAATTGTTTAAGGTTGGGATATCAGCTCGGATACATCTCGATTATTATGCAAAGTTGACGCTTGTTCGTGGTATGGGCTAGGACGGCCTTAATGTTATCCTCATACCATTCTTAATCTGAGGTGAGGACCTGCGAACATGTAGAGCTAAGGACGTGTGCCGAGCTGAGGACATGCAGACATGCCGAGCTCAGGGTCGGGCCACAAATGACGAAGTCGGGTCGGGTTACACCCCTGGAGTTAGGGCCGAGGCCGTACTGACTCCCTATCAGGGTATCATGAGTATCCCCCTCTAGTCAAGCTACAGTAGTGTTGTTCTTGACTCTTCATTTTACGCTGAGACCCGAACTGAGTTGCCAAAGATTCAATTTAAATCTTGATGGGACAGGCTGTCAGCAAGATGTGACCATTGACGTACGCACCAATCAACGAGGTTGCCACGTGTTCACATCCGCTCTTGAGACACTTGACCTCTCTCAATCCACGCCATTCGAATGGGATTGGCCCAAACAGCCCACTCTTCCGGTTGCTTATAAATGTAGTCGTTCCCCCTCATTTTTGCCATTCATTCGCGCCGCTCACCCCCTCATCTCCTTATCCAGCTCTCCTACCTCTATAAGTATGCTTAGTTTCATATATATATTTTGCTTATATTGATGTCAGATTCCACATCCTATATTTCTGGTGCTGCTCTCTAGGGTTCTGCTGAAGACGCTTCAGGGTCCGAGCTTTCTAGTTCTCCGACCCGTAGCGTAGCCTCTGTGGAAAAGGTAGTGGCCGCGGAGCCTCTTCACCAAGTCCCCCCCCTTCCCCCCTAGAGGTCTGTGGTGATCCCCCTGTACCCAGTTTTGAGGTGGATCCTCGGGACTTGGTCCAACCTGGACTCTCCTAGTACAAGGTGATCAGTTCTCGAGTTTTGACTGAGGCTGAACCTCTATTGCGCTCCTATTTTATTCCCACTGACCATGAGGTACGGATACCAAGGTCAAGCGATCGTCCCCATCTTCCCTCGGTGGGGTTTTATCCCTTCTTCATCGAACAATTTAAGAGTGGATTACGCTTTCCCATTCCCTCATTGTATCAGGAGATTTCTCATTTCTATTGCGTCTCCCTTAGCCAGCTCAAACCTAACTCCTTCCAGAGCATGGAAGCCGCGACTATCTTGTTCCAATCCCTAAATCTCTCATTTTCTCATCCCCTTCTCCATTACTTTTTCCAAGTTAAAAACACAACATTCCCCAGCCTGTTCTACTTTGGAGCTAGGCCATCATGAAAGTTTTTAGAAAAGATACCGAGTTCCCACGAAGGATGGAAGGAGACCTATTTTTTTGTCAAGCCACCTAGTCCTTGGTCCTGTCCTATGGCCTGGAGAAATTCCCTTCCAGAGAGCCGTTCACTTCACATATATAAAGATGATGTATTCTTCCATAGGGTCACACCAGCTATAGGGGGTCGTCGCTTTGATACAACTACCTTGATCCGAGAGGACGTACTTAGGCGCTACAGGCTGAGCTCTCATCCAGCTAGTCCTCTCCCTGGTGCGTCATCGTCTCGGATATTTCCTTACCTCGTTTTTGACCTCTCTAAACCTCTTTTGCATTATCTCTTTCTTTAATGTCTCTTTCTTTTTGTTGCAGACAACATGTCGTTCAGCTAAATACTATCCACCATGGTCTCCCAAAAGAAGAACGGGAGGGAAAAGGTAGTCCCAGGATCCCCTGTTCGTACATGCATCCCGACATTACCTGATGTCCTTATACCAGCTCAGACTTCTACCCCTCCAGAGAGGAGTGTGAGTGGTGCTCTCCAGCCCGCAAAACAAAGGAAGGTTGAGAAAACGGCCCAGGCCCCAGCCCAGGAGGTGGTGGCAACTTCCCTTGCGCCTGACGTAGGAGAGGCGTCAAATGATTTCATCCAGAGCCCTCAATCCTCCCATTCTGCTGAACCGGGCTCTCCTGGTCACCAGTTTAATCAACAATCCTACCTTAGGGCTACCAGCAGAGCTCCTAGACACCTCCGTGGACCAAAATTCCATGGCCGGGATGAAGTGGAGACCCTTGGCTCAGGACGGTCGAGCCTTATTAATAAGTGTAGCCCCCATCCTCTATTTTTTTTTTTTTTTGGCCTCATAATTCTTGGCTTGTAGGGCTTGATAATGCTACGTGAGAGTATTCGGCAGGGAGCTAAGTATGGCCAATCTTTGTCTGACGCCAGGAGAAGATTCCGAGATCTTAAGTCCCTGGCCAAAGTGAAGCCGAACTAAGTGCAGTTCGGACAGATCTCGCAGAAAAAATGGAGACAACGGGGGACGAGTTAACCAAGCTACAGGCTGAGGTGGTACACCTCCGACAGGTTATTTCTGAGAAGGATGAGTCTTTGACTCATGCCTCTACTGAGCTGGAGGATGCTCGTTCCGAGCTGAAGGGCTGCGTAGATAGGGAGATCGGGAGGAAAGAGGCATGCCTGAAGTCGGAGGATTTTAAGGGGCTTCTTGACACCAAATCATTCCGGTTTCTTGTCTTAGGGTTTGAGGGTTGTAAGGACCAGTTCAAAGCTCAAGGCTTCCCTCTAGAGGATCAAGATCCGGATGACTTTCTAGATCTCAACGTTGTCATAGCCACTATCCCCCTGACTTCATAGAGAAATGATGTGTTTGTATCCTTGTTTTATCGTTGCCCCTTTTGTTGACCCGTGCTTGAATAGGTTTAGGTTGCTGGCTCGAATATTATCAGGTTTAAATCCTGGGTAGGGCTGTATTTTCTTTTTATTTAATGAAATTCCTTTTTCCGACTGTCATTTTATATTTTTTTACTTTACCCAGCGTGGTGCCCTCTTGAATTAACCGTTAAGACTCAAACCAGATTGACCCATCAAATTTGGTGATGTTGACATGTGATGATAAATTGTCTAATTAAATAATAAACAAGGCTCATCCGCTCTTGAGCAGGGCTGTACTAAGATCAATAATTCTGAGAATTTGGCATCGAACAAGGTTGACTTGTGATGACCACTCGTGGTTCCTTTGTAAATTTAAATATTAAGTAGGGTTGGCCAGTGATAACCGTGATATTCTCCCGTGTTGTAGAATTTTTAGACAGGACCATACTTCGGTGATTATGACAAATCCGAGTTAAGGAATAATAAAAAGGCCATATATGTCATAAATTAGTATCAGGGCCTCATTCACCTGGGCTCTATAGTTATAGGGATGACCTGCACTTAATCATGCCAAGGCGGACCTTAGCAATAAATTTGTGTCAGTGCCTCATTCACCTGGGCTTTATAGTGACAGGGCTGACCTGCTCATAATCATGCCAGAGCGAACATTAGCAATAAATTTATGGCAGGGCCTCATTCGCCTGGGCTTTATAGTGACATGGCTTACCTGCTCTCAATCATGCCCGGGCGAACCTTAGCAACAAATTTGTGCAAATGCCTCGTACATTTGGGCTTGAGTGACAGGGCGGACCTGCACTGATATAATGGCAGGGCTGACCTTAGCAATAAGTTTGTGCCAATGCCTCGTACACTTGGGATTAAGCAATCAGGGCGGACTTGTGCTAATAAAATGTCAAGGCCTCATACACTTGGGCTTTAGCAATCAGGGCGGACATGTGCTAATAAAATGTCAAGACCTCATACACTTGGGCTTGAGCAATCAGGGCGAACCTCTGCTAATAAAATGACAATGCCTCATACACTTGGGCTTTAGCAATCAGGGTGGACCTGAGCTAATAAAATGCCAAGGCCTCATACACTTGGGCTTGAGCAATCGGGGCGGACGTGTGCTAATAAAATGCCAAGGTCTTATACACTTGGGCTTTAGCAATCAGGGCGGACTTGTGCTAATAAAATGTCAATGCCCTATACATTTGAGCTTGAGCAATCAGGGCGGACCTGTGGTAATAAAATGCCAAGGCCTCTTACATTTAGGCTTTAGCAATCAGGGCGGACTTGTGCTAATAAAATGCCAAGGCCTCATACACTTGAGCTTAAACAATCAGGGCGGGCCTGTGGTAATAAAATGTCAAGGCCTCGTATACTTTGGCTTTAGCAATCAGGGCGGACATGTGCTAATAAAATGCCAATGCCTCATACACTTGGGCTTCAGCAATCATGGTGGACATGTGCTAATAAAATTTCAAGGCCTCATACACTTGGGCTTGAGCAATCAAGGCGGACATGTGCTAATAAAATGCCAACTCCTCATATACTTGGGCTTTAGCAATCAGGGCGGACATGTGCCCATAAAATGCCAAGGCCTCATACACTTGGACTTTAGCAATTAGGGCGGACCTGTATTAATAAAATGACAAGGCCTCATACACTTGGGCTTGAGTGACAGGGCGGACCTACACTGATATCATGCCAGGGCGGACCTTAGCAATAAGTTTGGGGGAGGGGTTTCATTCGAGACTTTCTGAATAATATTTCATAACAAAAACTTGTGGCTATGAGCTAGTACAATAAACAAAGGGAAAATACATATACTTTAAGAGTAATATTTTCGGAGATGAAAGGCATTCCAGGGTCTCTTCAACTTTTTCTCCCTCATCCTCCAAGTAGTAAGCCCCTGAGCTTACTACTTGGAGGACTATCTTATATGGTACGTCCCATTTGGGGTCAAGTTTTCCGACCACTTTTCGCTGGACTTTTTTAAGCACAAGGTCCTCACTTGGAAGCTCCGGGGCACCACTCGTTTGTTATAAGCCTTGATTATTTTTGTCGGGCAGGCCTCCATTCTGATTGCCGTTCTTTCCATTTTCTCATATATCAAATCAAGATCCAATGCCCGACGTTCTAAGTTATCCTCATTGTAGGCTTGGATCCTTGCTGAGGTCGCTCCAATCTCTGCCGGCAATACAACCTCCAACCCATAGACCATACTAAAGGACGTTGTGACGGTGAGAGAACCAACCTGTAATGGCTTGCAGGGGCCTTGAGGGACCATCATGGACACACAACTGAGAGTCAGTGTCTCATAGAGGGGGACCACCAACAAATATTGTACCCTTTGTACGATGCGCCACCTATGAGATCTTGATAGTACTGGGAGATATTATTCGGGTACTAGTCACTCTCGATTGGCTGATTTATGAGTGTGGTCATCTATCAGGACTAGAACTCGCGTTATGGACGGCTCGGATGAGAGGGACCACACTAGGGCTCATGAGGTCATTTCTTCCATGGCAAATAAGAAACTAGGGAAATCATTTAAGGTTGGGATATCAGATCGGATACATCTCGATTATTATGCAAAGTTGATGCATGTTCGTGGTTTGAGCTAGGACGACCTTAATATGATCCTCAGACCATTCTTCATCTGAGCTGAAGAACTCTGAGCTGAGGACCTGCGAATACGTAGAGTTAAGGGCATGTGCCAAGCTGAGGACATGCGGACATGCCGAGCTCTGGACTTATGCCGATATGAGGACATGCGAACATCCCGAGCTCAGGGCCGGGGCCACAAATGATGAAGTCGGGCTACACCCCTGGAGTTACGGTCGAGGTCGTACTGGCTCTCTATTGGGATATCAAATGTTATTGGACTTTTTAAAACTATACGAAAGTCTATTTTAAATACCATTATATTTCTATCAAGTATATAAAAATCTATATTGAATATATTTAAAATGTATATAATAGTTCTTAAAAATCAATAAAAATTTAGATGAACCCCTTAATTTAAACCTTATATCATTTGAATTGTGATATATTGATATATTGTTATATTTCCTGAAAATATGACGAAGTTTCTACAAACCTTTTATATTGTTTTCCCAATTTTCTTTCAGAACATTGATGGACAAATAATCGGCACGTTCCGTTTGGGTCAAAGTAAAATTAGATGTGCCAGCGTGCCGGTTTCCTTTCCCCATCAAGTAAGCCCCCGCGTTCGCCTGTCAAGTATAAACCACACAAATACGAAGGAAAACAAATTGCTCCTATTGTTTTACGTTTCTTAGATCAATAAAAATCTCATCTTTCTCATCCAACCCCTCCCCTAACCCTTTCCAGGTTACTCTTAAATCCCTTCATAAGTCCTCTATATGCTCCCCAATTTCCAGCCCTATTGCTTTTATATTTGCTGTCTTTGCTGAAATCAACTGGGTGTTGTGCGTTTATGTGAAGCTTTTCTTTGTTTTGAATTTTTGCTTCTGGGCTTGAATTTAATAAAAAAATATTTTATTTGGGGTGAGTGTTGCTTAATCTTTGAATTGTGTTGTTTACTTTAATAGGGTGAATAAAATTACAATCTTTGCGTTGCTTTTTCTTTATTTTCTACTTTTCGTGAGAATAACTTTTACGTCATTTGGTATTATTCCTTCTCCCTAGGAGAAGGTTCTTAAAACTTTATGCAGTGATTAAGCACACAATAATATATAAAAGAAGTTTTGATAATAGGGAGATATATCGTTTTTATCTCTTGGACTGTTCGGTTTGTGTAATTTGATTGAAGTTTTTTTGCAATATTTTACTTATTTTAATGGGCTTGTGATAAAAGGGGTGATTTGTACAAATAAAAAAATATATGTTGATTGCATAACAGTTTCTTTTGTGTTGGTGGAAGTGGGACGGTATTGGGTCTGAAGTCATAGTAGAGTTGAGCTGTTGGTAATCGATTGCACAAACATGGCAGAGTCAATTGCGACAACATCCCTTTTGGGGTTACGGCCTGTGTATGGAAATAATTGTTGTAAGAATGTCTCAATCAAGCGGAAGCCTGCTCATCTTTCTCTGCTTACCTTTACAAAATTTGTTGGCAAGAAAGCTTCTTTATCTGCTGCTTTTCCAAGATTGAGAGTTGATCGAGCACGGATGTTGTGGCTAAAGGCCCAAGCAATGGGATTGACGAAGGAGGCATACTCCTACCGTGAGAGAGAACACATTCATCGGGAGTTTAGGTATGGGATTGAGACTGGCTTGGATCAGAGGCCGGGGTTGTGGCCACCAGAGAATAGGGCAGACAATCCCACACTAGGTAATCCATTGCTTCGGCAAGAAAGACTTGGTTGTGGATGGTTAGGTGCTATTTTTGAGTGGGAAGGTGTGTTAATCGAGGATAATCCTGATCTCGAGAAACAAGCTTGGCTGGCTCTTTCTCGGGAAGAAGGAAAATCGCCACCACCAGCTTTCATGCTTCGTAGAATAGAAGGAATGAAGAACGAGCAAGCAATATCAGAAGTTCTCTGCTGGTCAAGAGATCCAACCCAAGTAAAAAGAATGGCGTCAAGAAAAGAGGATATTTACCAATCTTTGCAGGGTGGGATTTATCGATTTCGCCCAGGTTCTCAAGAATTCGTGAATGTTCTGATGCAGTACAAGGTTCCTATGGCTTTGGTGTCCACCAGACCAAGAAAGTATCTCGAAACAGCCATTAGAGCCATCGGGGTCGAAGGGGTGTTTTCTGTCGTCGTGGCCGCAGAGGATGTGTACCGAGGAAACCCCGATCCGGAGATGTTCATGTACGCTGCACAGATTCTTCAATTCATACCCGAGAGAGTGATAGTGTTTGGAAACTCGAATCGAACAGTTGAGGCAGCCCATGATGCGGGGATGAAATGTGTTGCCATTGCAAGCAAACACCCCGTGTACGAGCTTGGAGCCTCCGATTTGGTGGTGAGACGCCTTGATGAGCTATCAGTGGTTGATATAAAGAACCTAGCAGCTGTTGAATCAGATGAGTTTAAGCCCCGTGAACCAGAGCTGGAGATGGAGGTTGAGGAAGAAGATTACCGCCTTCCTTCTGTTGGTGTTGATGATAGTTTCTGGTGATATTTTCCAAATGTACAGACAGAATCTAATTCTTGGTGATGAACACCTACCATTACCACGTGTGTAAAGAAGGGGTTGGGACTGCAAGGAAAAAAAATGCAAGTAAAAGAAACAAACTGCATAAGCTAGTTTACGTTAGCTTCCCACATTGTTATATCATGTATGTGTATTGTATATATTAATCTGCATCTTATTTTTTAGTTCTGTATTGAATTATGAAGTTGATATAATTCTTTGGAAGTTGGTGAATAGATTACATAGAAATTTAAGCCAAGAACGAAGAAATAACATCGCTATGTTCCTCGAAAACTCAAGGCCTTCCTGAGTTGGTGGATTCACTATTTTGATGATCGATGGTACTTCAATCTTAGTTTCAGCAGAAACTCCTTGTTGCAAGCAACAGGAGGTTACCAACACACTCCCTGCATTTTGCTGTAAGTAACCTTTAGCTGGTGAACACATTGAAATTTACCCCTACCTGTTCTTTATATGCCATGAAAGTCTTGGGATTTTACATCGCTCTGAGTAGTATTGAGATGTTTCTGCTGGTGATTTAATACAAAATGTTTATCTAAAATGAGCGTGAGAGATCTGATAGCGTTTCTTTCTTACTGCTAGCATGCTTTTAATTTGTAGGCGTTCATTTTAGTTTACTGGTGCAAGCGAATCGAGATGCTCACATCATTTAAAGTTGGACTTCAACTCCAATGGAATATTTGCAATCATACATGAATAACACGAGTACTTGTTAAGTTCTGAGTCGCATGGTATTTACCTACGACCATATTGATTTTGGTAATCTATATTATATACTTCAAGTTAGAAGAAAATGATGTGAAATAAAATTTTTGAAAGCCCTTTATCTATTTTAGGGTTATTAGCAATAAACCCCGTTATGGCTTTTTAAATAGGCAAATTAAACCTCCGTGAATTGAAAACTCTCTTTGGCTTTCAAAATAGGCAGTCTACCTCATGTGGTTTGAAAATGAGCAATTCCCCCCTTCCCTCCCCCGTGTTTGTCAAAATAGGCCACGTAGTTTGTGAATATGTGCAGAATATCCATGTGTATGCTATGTTTTGCAAACTATTTGGGGTAAAGTGCATATTTTAAAAATTACAGGGGAATAAGTTGTCTATTTACAAAGCACGTGTGGTAAATTATCTATTTTGATACCACAACGGATAAAGTGTCTATTTACAAACTATAATGGAGTAAAGTATCTATTATCGGTACAACATGGGGTAAATTGCTTGTAGCTCTCTATTTTTTTTGTAAGACAGGCTTATATTAATTGGATCACTAGGGGTACTCCAATCCAATACAAAAACAAATTCAAAGAAAATTAAACCCAACTCTAATCAAAAGCCACCCTAAATCTAAGACAATGTAATTCCAAAAGCTCAAGAATGATAACATCTAAACCGATCACGAAGTGACGACTTCAAAATTTATCCAACAACCAACCACAACTAACAGACTCCCAACACAACAATGTGCAATTCCATTGCTTCAAAAGACTTCAAAAACTGTGTATCAACGGACTTCAACTTTGAGCTACTTTCCTTGACTCCCCTTCCAGCTAATTCCAATCGGTTAAGAAAGAAAAACACTTATACCATCCCTCCAGATATTCGAACACATTAACTTGCCAAAACCATCCCACTCTCTCGGTTTCCATCACCTAAAAAACAAAAGCCGTGTTCACGAACCAGTCGCTCAGATAATAATTACGCACCGAAGACAACCAGGACCAAAATCGGACTTTGATTTTCTCGACCACTTTATCATTAGATTGATCCAGTGCCTTAAATAAAGCTTCATTCCTCGCTTTCCACGAGCTCCACACAACGCAATTAATAACTCCCTCCACAATATACAACCCCTCGGAAAAAGACCTTCCAAACTCCAAACCAGTCATAGCAACTCTTCCAAACAAAATTTGCAAAAGAACATACCAGAAACAAATAACTAGCATCCTCATCCTCATTATGACATAATACACACGCAACACCATTAACAACATCCACAATATTCATTCCGAGTAAATTTATTTTAATAGAAACTCTGTTAAGAACTAGTTTCCACACAAAACAATTTACCTTACTTGGTACTCCTTGAATCCATATGAGTTTGCTCACAGAACTCGGCACAGTCACCACAACCTGATTATCTCTCACCAAGTTGTATGCTGAAATTGTTGAGAATGCTCCATCAATCTCCTCCTTCCACTTCCAAACATATGTTAGATCCGTTTTGAAAATGCACATTTTCAACAAATAGGTTACATACAAAATAATACAAATCATGTTCAAATATGGATTTTAAAAATTAACGACTTCTTCAATTGGTAAGTAAAGGATAGAAAAAAGATGGACTCTCAATATTAGTTTTTGAAAGTAACTCAATTAATTTATATTATATTGTTAGTTATAATAGAAAGAATGAATGCAGTTACGTGTAAATTTTATCTTTTTAAAAGTAATTTAGATATAAGATTTTAAGAATTTTTAAATACTATTACATTCTTGGCGGCAAATTTAATAAAATAATATCAAAATGAAAAATTATTTAAAAACTAATGTTGTTATAGTGTAGTTACGGAAGTAATGTGAATCGCGTATGTGGACCGCGATTCTTTAAAAAATTATAAACAAAATCGTGGATTAAGAACACGATTTTTATTTAGCGATTTTTAGAAGAAGAAACGCAGAGCAGAAACGCGATTCTTAAAAAAAAGTTTAAAACAGAAACGCAGTCCTGCAACGCGTTTCTTGGTCTTCGAAATCCAAAAGCAGAAACGCGATCCTGCTCCGCTTTTCTTGCTCTTCGAAATCCAAAAGCAACCCGTGACTCTCAGCTTTACAGCTGAGAGTCACGGGATCCATGTTTATTAAAAAAAAAAAATTAATTTTTTTTTGCTCTTTAAAAGGGCCAAACGAAGGAAATGAAATAAATGTAGAGAAAGAGAAAGAGAAATCCTCTTGGTTAGAAGGTAAGTAACTGCTTAACAAATTTTATGGAGTAAATTTTTCAGTTATTTGTTGTATATGTGCATGCAAATTACCTATATTGTGTAATTGTTGTAGGTTTGAATTGTCTTGGTTTTGAGTTTCAAAAAACAAATCTTAATTTTGAGTTATGTTTTCCTGAAATTATACAATGATAAATTTTAGATATGTTGTATTTAACCATTTTAGATATGTTGTCTTTGTTAAAAAGTTTTATTTGGTAATTAAGTATTGAAGAAATGCGGATGCTATCCGCGTCTCTTGTACTGTAATTTCCACAAATACATCATAAAACGCTGCTGCTGTCCGCGTCTCTTATACGGAGGAAAAAAAATTAGTTCGAAAAATGCGGATGGTGTCGGCGTTTCTTGTATTGAAGAAAAAAAATATGATTAGTTCGAAAAATGCGGATTAAAGCCGCGTTTCTTGTACTGAAAATATGTTTATAAAACGCGGATAGTGTCCGCGTTTCTTATACTGCTTCGTTCGAAAAATGCGGATGGTAGGCGCGTTTCTTGTGCTGAATTTTTTTCAAAAATTATGTTTATAAAACGCGGATGGAGTCCGCGTTTCTTGTGTAGAGCTTTTAGTTCAAAAAACGTGGATGTCGTCCGCGTTTCTTGTAAATAAAATTTCAACCAACCTTAAACTTTTATTTTTAAACTTTTATTTAAACATAATACTTCAACTTTAATTTTTATACTTTTATTTACACATAATATTTAAAACGAAAAATTACTAAAAAAATATTAATATATGTAAATAAAATATAATTTTTGAATCTATGTAAATAAAATAAATTATAAGTACTATTTTTATGTCATTTTCCATTTGTCATTAATGAGCTGGTGCTATATTTGCATGTATTTCGTGATATACTAGATAGGATGTTTTGGGACCAGGTAATTTAAATGTTGCAAGTATTGAATTATGTTTGGTGAAAATTAAATATTACGTATTTTTTCTTAATATCTTAAGTAATTATATGATGTTTTTGGTATTACAGTTTATTTGAACTCCGTATGACGTGGAGTCGGACGATGATTGGCGGGCACAATGTCCATTGATCAATTATTCCATTGTTGAAATGCATCGTCCAGAAAGAGTTATGCGACAGTTTGGTATGTTCCAAACGGTCACACCATCAATAGCTGACAACCAGATGAACTTGCATAAAAACGATCGCCGAGGTCGTTATGGCACAAGTTGGGCATGACAACATAGTGAATACTTAGATATGTGGACGGCCAGACGATATCATATCGTGAATTCCCCTCAAGCCTCAGGATCCTACGCTGTTAGTGAGGATTACATGGCGTGGTACGGTCAAATTACCCGTCATATTATATCTCCACCTACCAATAATATTGAGATAGGATACCGTGCAGGAGATGCTGCTGCATGGTTGCAAGTGGTATGTATATATGTCATTTATTCTTACTTATCCTTTTCTTTGTCTTCTGAGTTATGGTAGATACTAACCAATTTGTTTTTTCGAGGATGCACATATGGAGCAACTCAGACTTAGTTGCTCAAGTTTGAGTGAGGATGAAGAGATATCACCGGGGGTCAGGCGTGTATTAGATCAGAACATAGCTATTGCAGCCGAAGTGCATGAACTTGCTATGGCTCAACAAAATAGATATGGTGTGCCTGCACGACAACCAACTATCGGTAGGGGGTGACCCGGAGGAGAAGACGATCAATTAGCTCTGATACTCCAGTAGATGCTCACGATGACATCCCTCATTTTACAACTGGCACATTTGATGCAGGTGGTGCATCCACATCGCATCATCCATCATTCCACTTTGATGAAGCATCTTCTGACTACTACGTGCCCCAAACTGCCAACCAGGAAGAGCCGTCCCCATATACTCCATATATACCGGTTCCAACCCAACCATATGGTGGATTATCATATATTGATCTAATGCTTGGAGTATCTGGTTCTTCACAATTACGTCCAAATTTTTATGTCTCGCCTGTTGCATTCTCTGACTTGACTCCACACTATCATGATATTGGTGAGTCCATCGCCAAGATTACACCTGACGAAACACAAACAAATAATGTTGCGAAAGCTGAGCCATCTAGAAGACCACAAAGATAGATACACAGACGTGATTGTGGGACCAGAGGAAATATTTAGAGTTTCAATGAATAATATTGTATTTGAATGACTGAAATATAAATAAATATTTAAGTTTATCTATTGTTTCAAATAATCTAATCATTAAAACTATTATTAACTATTTCTCTATTATTTATAGGTTTTGTTCACACATTTAAACGATTTTTTATTTTTAAACTTGTCGTAAATTCTAAAAAATATTTATAAAATAAAATCATTTTTTTATAAAACAAATTAAATAAATATTTAAATAAATAAATTTATAAAGAAACGTGGATCGAATCCATGATTTTAAAAGTAAAAAAAAAAAATTATTCAAGAATCGTGGTTTGGGAACACGTTTTTTAAAAAACGTGTTACGAAACCACGTTTCACTTTACTTCCTTAAACCTCACCTTAATTACCTTATTTTTTTAAAAAAAAATTCATTTTAACTTTGTTTAATTAATTTAGCCCATTCTTGGCTATAATACAAGGATTAATTAATAAATCGAACCCTCAAAAAAATGATACATTAAACAGAAACTTTCATAATATGTGTCTCTCTGTATTCTTTACCTTCGTCCGTCCATTCCTCCGAATATGTGGAGTTTGACTTCAACCATCATCACAATTTTCGGATCTTTGATCCGACCAATTAGTTGTTTTGTTCAAATTCGTTTTTCTTATTTTTTGCCTGCACAATTCGATGCATGCATGCATCCATGTATGAACCAACCATTTTTCACCTCAGAGGAAAATCTGATAATCGATAGAATTAAGAACAATGGAAGCGTGGTTTAATGTGGGATCGATCAACATGGTGGCATGGAAAATTTGACCATTTCCGAACACTGATGTTTCATAAATTTTGATTTGGAATAACTTAAATCTGGGGTGCGCTGCTGCGAAATACTCAGAAACCCAATAAATATACATATTCTTGTAAAAATGGCGACCCTTTCTACCCAACCATCGAAGAAGGTACGCAGCTCCGGGACCGCTTCTTCTGGGAATCGGGGCTCAAGTGGGCAAACGGTGAAATTTGCTAGACGAACTTCAAGTGGGCGGTATGTTAGCCTGTCGAGAGAAGATTTAGACATGTCCGGCGAATTATCATCCGGGGATTACATGAACTACACAGTACATATTCCTCCCACGCCTGATAATCAGCCGATGGATACATCAGTGGCCGCAAAAGCGGAGGAGCAATACGTATCGAATTCTCTATTCACAGGTGGATTCAACAGCGTGACTCGTGCTCATCTCATGGACAAGGTGATCGATTCCGAGGTGAGCCATCCACAAATGGCAGGATCTAAGGGCTCCTCCTGCGCCATGCCGGCTTGTGATGGTAAAGTTATGAAAGACGAGAGGGGAAACGATATCATTCCTTGCGAATGCAGGTATATATCTGCAACAATTTGTTATAGATCGGTTTGAACAATGCTAAGGAAGTTCTTCTTGTCTATGTACTAATACAAGAAACTCGATTTTTCCAGGTTCAAAATATGTAGAGATTGCTACATGGATGCCCAAAAAGATACTGGTCTCTGTCCAGGATGTAAGGAACCCTACAAAGTCGGGGACTATGATGATGATCCTGTTGATTTCTCCAATGGAACTCTCTCGCTTCCTGACCCGGATGATTCCAAGAGAGATCATCGTAACATGTCCATGATGAAAAGGAACCAAAATGGAGAATTCGACAAAAATAAATGGCTTTTCGAAACACAAGGTACGTATGGATATGGAAATGCGTATTGGCCTCAAGAAGACGATGAAGATGGAGAAAACTTCAGGGGAGGCATGTTGGATTCCTCAGACAAACCATGGAAGCCCCTAAGTCGTAAGCTACCTATCCCGACTAGCATTATCAGCCCATATAGGTATTTTATAGTTCATGTATATGCAAGTTATCTGTTTTCTTGACGATTCTTTTAGCAAGGTTGTAAGAAGCAAAAAGAAGAATTGACAAACTTTTTTCTCAATGATCCCTCAGGTTGCTGATTTTTGTTCGGTTAGTTGTGTTGAGCTTCTTCTTGGCATGGAGAGTACGACACCCAAATGAAGATGCCATATGGCTTTGGTTGATGTCCGTTACATGTGAGATATGGTTTGCCTTTTCTTGGATCCTTGATCAGATTCCAAAGATGAATCCAGTCAACAGAGCCACAGATTTAGACGTGTTACGTGATAAATTCGAAGCGACGTCGCCTTCCAACCCGACTGGTCGCTCTGACCTCCCTGGTGTTGATTTATTTGTGTCTACTGCAGATCCAGAAAAAGAGCCACCACTTGTCACCGCAAATACTATTCTTTCTATATTAGCAGTTGATTACCCCGTAGAGAAACTTTCTTGTTATGTTTCTGATGATGGTGGTGCCCTCTTGACCTTTGAAGCAATGGCTGAGGCAGCAAGTTTTGCTGATTTATGGGTCCCTTTTTGTAGGAAGCATGATATAGAACCTAGGAATCCCGAAACTTACTTCTCTATGAAGGGCGACCCGACAAAGAACAAGAAAAGACTAGATTTTGTCAAAGATAGGCGTAGAGTAAAAAGGGAATACGAAGAATTTAAAGTAAGGATAAATGGACTACCCGATTCAATTAGGAGAAGATCGGAAGCATTCAATGCACGGGAAGAGATGAAAATGTTAAAGCACATGAGAGAAAGTGGGGCGGATCCATTAGAGAAAATCAAGGTCCAAAAGGCTACTTGGATGGCTGACGGTACCCATTGGCCCGGAACTTGGGCCACTCCATCTGGTGAACACGCCAAAGGCGATCATGCTGGAATTCTCCAAGTAAGACACCATAACTCATTTTGCTCGATGGCTTCTGTATCTTAGTATTTTAACATCTACAGGTAGTTCGGATATATTTGAGTATAAACTCTTGTCTCTGTGTTATATATAGGTGATGTTGAAACCTCCTAGTGATGATCCGTTAATGGGAAGTTCAGAGGACAAGATTTTAGACTTTACTGATGTGGACATACGTCTGCCCATGTTCGTGTACGTCTCACGTGAAAAACGTCCAGGGTATGATCATAACAAGAAAGCTGGTGCCATGAATGCCCTTGTTCGAGCCTCGGCTATACTGTCTAATGGTCCTTTTATACTAAACCTCGATTGTGACCATTATATCTATAATTGCAAGGCTATCCGGGAAGGTATGTGCTTTATGATGGATAGAGGTGGTGAAGATATATGCTATATTCAATTTCCTCAAAGATTCGAAGGAATTGATCCATCTGATCGTTATGCTAATAACAACACCGTGTTTTTTGATGGGAATATGCGGGCATTAGATGGCCTCCAGGTATATTTATGTACATGTATGTATATTTTTGCATAAAGATAGGAGTCGTGTATAATGTCAGGATTAATGGAGTATTTCTATTTCAGGGTCCAGTTTACGTGGGGACAGGATGCATGTTTCGAAGATTTGCTCTTTATGGCTTTGATCCTCCAAAAGTTGACAGGATTCTTGAAAGAGGGTCGGAAACTCAAGCTCTGAAGGCTACCGATTTTGATCCTGATCTTGATGTGAACTTATTGCCTAAGCGATTTGGGAATTCCACAATGTTAGCCGAATCAATCCCGATTGCTGAATTCCAAGGCCGTCCTATTGCTGATCATCCTGCTGTCAAATATGGACGACCTCCAGGTGTTCTTAGAGCCCCACGTGAACCACTCGATGCAACAACTGTAGCTGAAGCTGTCTCATCTATATCTTGCTGGTATATATGTGTGTGTGTCTGTGTGTATGAAATATTTTCTTTATATGAACTTCACTATAGTTTTTATAAAAATTAATATTTTGAGTAAGGATGAACTAGTGAACTTATTGCGAATGAGAATGCAGGTATGAGGACAAGACAGAATGGGGTGATCGTGTTGGTTGGATTTACGGGTCGGTAACAGAAGATGTGGTGACAGGATATCGGATGCATAACCGAGGATGGCGATCTGTCTACTGTATCACAAAACGCGATGCTTTCCGCGGATCAGCACCAATCAATCTCACTGACAGACTCCACCAGGTTCTCAGATGGGCAACGGGTTCTGTAGAGATATTCTTCTCACGAAACAACGCCTTGTTGGGGACTTCCAAACTCATGTTCCTCCAACGCCTTGCTTACATTAATGTCGGGGTCTACCCTTTCACTTCCTTTTTTCTTGTCGTCTATTGTTTCCTCCCAGCATTGTCTCTCTTCTCAGGCTACTTCATTGTACAAACACTAAGCATCGCCTTCTTGATGTTCTTATTAACCATATCGCTTTGCTTGGTGGGGTTAGCAATCTTGGAAGTTAAATGGTCTGGAATCGGGCTCGAAGAATGGTGGAGAAACGAGCAGTTTTGGCTAATCTCTGGAACTAGTGCTCACTTAGCTGCAGTGGTCCAAGGACTACTCAAAGTCATTGCTGGTATTGAAATTTCATTCACATTGACATCCAAGTCTGCGGGAGATGACAACGAGGATATTTACGCGGATCTTTACTTGGTTAAATGGAGTTCATTGATGATCCCACCCATTGTGATTGGAATGGTGAACATAATAGCAATAGTGGTCGCGTTTTCGAGGACCATATACGAAACTGTGCCACAATGGAGCAAGTTCATCGGCGGGGCGTTTTTCAGTTTCTGGGTGCTGGCTCATTTGTACCCATTTGCTAAAGGATTGATGGGAAGAAGAGGGAAGACTCCAACTATAGTATTTGTATGGTCTGGTCTTATTGCTATTACACTTTCTCTACTTTGGGTGGCAATTACTCCCCCAGGTGGTGCAAAAACAGATACTGGTTCCGGTGGATTTCAATTCCCTTGAGCAGTTGAGCTCAAGTATATGTATTAGCTGTCTTTATTTATGATACATGACACTGGGAAATGGCAATCCAAGCCTTTGAAATATTTTATTTCTTGCGGGATTGATGTAAGAAAATTTTTTTTGTTTGTGATTTATAAATGAGG
Source organism: Haberlea rhodopensis (assembly GCA_907163345.1). Lineage (NCBI taxonomy): Eukaryota > Viridiplantae > Streptophyta > Magnoliopsida > Lamiales > Gesneriaceae > Haberlea > Haberlea rhodopensis. The sequence continues at coordinate 3,417,872 of CAJQUN010000004.1, read as the reverse complement.
CACCTAAATTGGCATTTCAAATGTGCTAACTTTCGCTTCCCTTCATAGCTTTCTTGTCAAGAAAAAGACAATTTTCTATATCCTCTGCAAATCACATGTTTATCATAAAGTTGCAATACGTGATGATACACTATATGGATGTTCAATCGATGTTCGTGTTACGTGGAATGTGTGCAATACAATGTAGTAAGCAGGGAACGTATCAAACAATCTTAAACACAGTTCAAATAAAGCATTTATGAGTTTCGAGATCTGGCAATTTAACTCGATATGGTATCAATAATAAGTATTTTACCTCTCAGTTATTTGTAAATAGATATTACCTTATGGTATTCCTAATTGGCGATTTACCCTACGTGGTTTGTGAATAGACAGTTTACAACATTGTAGTTTTAAAAAATATGCAATTTACCTCATGTAAATTGCAAAACATAACATACACATATAAGTGTTTTGCACATATTCACAAACCAATATATTTGAAAATTATATAAGGTAAACTATGTATTTTCAAACTAATGAGGTGTAATCTGTCTATTTGATTTGTTGCCGATAAATAGAGCATTAAGGAGGAAGGAAAACATCATCGATTTTTAAAAAAAAAATTTGTTTTGATATATTGTACAAGAATTTCCCATAAATAATAGACCCATGAATTGAATTCCAAGAAAGAATAAGATGGAATTGGAGACCACTCGTTTTTAATTTGATGGCTGGCAAGCCTGCAATTGATATTTTTAAAAATATTTTTATTTTTTTTCAGTTGAGAGGGGTGGTGATTGCCGTCTCATGGAGATTTCCCAGGATTATTTTTTCTTGTTTTGGGCTGTGATCGGCGTTATGTTCTTGAAACTCGGATTCAACGCTATAGATAATACAGAGCTCTCAAAATCAGTCCCTCCACTTGCCATGTTCTTCTTCAAGCATTCGTTAGCTATTTTCACATGCTATTCATCAATTCCTGCCTTTCATTTTCGCTCCCTGAAGAACAAATCTGTCAACATATATTTCATTAATTTCACCTTTGGAATCTTAGCGCTTGTGTCTTTCTCCGGTGAATCATGGGCATACTGTTTCTTCCCCATTTACACAGCCACTGCTCTATACAATGTATATCTCATCGTTTCTGATTTCACCTCAGATCCCAAATACAAATGGAAACTCGCGATTATTGCCGGTTACACATTCTTGGCAACAGCTTTTGCTGCTGTTTCAGCTCTTACCCCTAAAATTTACAGAGGTTTTTGTACTTTCTTAGTAGCAGTATTTCATGGATATGCCTCTTGGCTTTATCGACTAGAGGACGAAAGATCCGCGGAATCTCTTCCATCAACCGATTCAGAACATGATCTAAATATCACCATCTGTAATGCTAATAATAATGTTAAGATAAAGAAGTCGATAGAATTTGCAGTTGGGTTGCTGGGCACCATTCTTTTTCAGAATTTCTTCAGAGTAAACTCCTTCAAACAAGTGGTGGCGTTCCTCTACTTCTCTGTAGCTTGGCTCGCCGACATTACTTTGCTTTCGCCTTCTTATGATCTCGGGGTTTTCAACTTTCTCCTGGGAAACGCTATCGTGGGGTGTAGTGTGAGTGAATTTGGGCTTAGAGGGAAGACTTGGATTGCATATGCTGCTTCTGTTTTTCTCTACTGTTTGAGACTCAAGATCCAATCTTTTTCCTTTGTAAACAGAGGTGGTGGAAATCGAACAGTTATTCTATGGTGAAATCACTTTTAAGCCTTCAATCTGTAAAAATTAATAATTTTTCATCAGTTAAAATTATTAGGAGTATTTGTGCAAAAAGTTGTATATGCATTATCTAAAATTATTTCATCAATCATAAAACCATCAGTCAATTATAATATCTGCTTGACTTTTGAGTTTCAGAGTCTTCCATGGAAAAGAAAAGGATATCTCATTGAGATAGTCTTGTACGATCCACCGTTCCTTTCACGGCTCCTGCTTATTCATTGGGTCGTACGTAATTACTCGCTAGTTAATCCATTGGCTCCAATTTAGCTATACTAACCGCGTCCAGTATACCGAAGTACATACTCTACAGCTCGAAGAAGAAAATATATGGAGATTTCAGAAGCTTTTTTTTCCCCCCACTTGTCATGTTCTTGTTCAAGCATTGTTTTGCCATGTTTACCTGCTATTCATGGTTTCATTAAAGGAAACTGGGCTTCCTAATTAGGGAAAATGGGTCATATCAGATGATTGAAAGTAGGATGGTCCTAATATCTTATAAGATTGGATTGAGCTTATATAGTTTTGGTCCAAACATCGGGATAATATCAAGGTATCAAACTATCAGTATTAGTGAATTTTTTATAAATAGATATTTTGTGAAATAAAAAATTGTTGAAAATAATTTTTTTTTTAACATAAATCTTGTATCTTGTTCCAAATTGGGACTCCAAATGCCATTAGACAAATAGGTACATGCCGAACGTGCCCAGTTATGATGTATGTATATTTGTAAAAATCACTCGGTTCGATGTTGCAAGAACATCGCATATTTTTTGGACATCGACAATCATCAGATAGGCCACATCACGTGTCTTTAATTTAAAAATAAAAAATAAAATCGAACATCTATGTCGTACACGATCGATTAGCGTATCCGACACAAAAAAAAAATATTATTTGATAACTAGGCAATTATTATATCAACTAATTGCCTAAACAATATATCAACTAATAATCGAACTCATAAAATTAAAATCTACATAACCCTTTTAAGTTCAATTTAAAGAAAAAATTACCGAAACTGAAATGAATAAATCAATACTTTTAAAATTTAATACTCATTTACTAAAAAAACATAAATAAATTATCTTGAAATAATTATTTTTAATCATGATTGTCCTTTGAATCATGGTTCTTTTTACGTTAAATTTGGGAACAATGGTGAATCTAATAATAAAAAAACTGTAGTCATCTGTGATTTAAAAAATAAATAAAAAATTGTAGTCATATCTCTCATATCACCAATGGTTAAAGAGTCATTATAAAACGGTAATAATAAATGATGATGATAAAATTATTGCATTAAAGAAATTTCCCAACCATCCCCGTGGTCACTTTCGATTATTAAAATCTCAACCGCGTAACTAGTGTTTTCAAAATCGGCTCAGACATAAAATTGATATCCTTAATAGTTACAGGTTTGATTGATTCGACCGGTTGAACAACGGTTGAACTGTACTGTTCAACCGGTGATAACGTTAGCATTATATAATATATTTTTTAATTTTTGTAAAATATATATATCACGTATTTACTATAGTTTCAAGTTGTTCACGATAAAAAAATACCATTACACAAACATAACATGTCAAACTTCAAAAATCAGATCAAACCAAATGTCCAACATTACAAAAAAAATAAAACATCTCAAAAAATAATAAACAATGTAAAAAAAAAACAATATCCCAAAATTATCTGAAAAAATATTTAAAAAATTATGAAATGATTCACATATAATTTACGAGAAACTAAAAATGTTTATATATTATATGGATTTGATATACATAAAATATTATTTTATAATTATTTTAATGATAATAAATTATATATAATATATTTTTATTCTAAAAATGTGATTATAATTTAAAGAAAAATTAAAAAATTAAAATTTTTGAAAAAAGAAAAGAATTGAAGGAATCGGCCGGTTCAATTGTCGGCCCGGTTCATTGATTGAACCGTTTTTTATCGTTTTAATTCAATGCTCACCGTTTTTTAGCACGGTGGTTTTCTAAGATCAATCGAATCGGAGCAGCAACCGATTACCGATTCAACCAACCGATCCGTTTCGATTTTTAACGCAATGATCAATTAAATTCTATGCGCGACTTTTGAGGATTAAAGAATAGGAAAATAGAGAGCTATCTAAAGTCGTCGTCATCACTAGTGACCAAAGAAGATGTCTTGTTGGGATAGTCTTGTCTACGCTAGTTAATCGACGGTTTTATTGTTGTTACCCTTACGGGCACTACCCTCAAGGGCATCATCCACCATCCATTTAGAATCTTTTTTTATTTTTTAAAAAAAGATTCCAAATGAATGGTGATGATGCCCCTAAGGGCACTACCCTTAAGGGCATCATCAAACAAACCTTAATCGACAGGCTCCTATTTAGCTCTGCGAACCCCGTCGAATATACCAAAGTACATATTCTACAGCTCAAAGAAGAAGAAGATATGGAGATTTCAGAGAATATATTTTTCTTGTTTTGTTTTGGTCTGCGATCAGCGTTATTTTCTTGAAACTCGGCTACAAAACTGTAGATAATACAGAGCTCTCACACTCGGTTCCGCCGCTTGTCATGTTCTTGTTCAAGCATTTTTTTGCTATGTTTACATGCTACTCATCGATTCATGCCTTCCTTTTTCGTCCCCAGATATACAAATCTGTCAACATATATCTCCTAAGTTTCACCTTCGGAATCTTATTTTTTGTGTCTTTCGTCAGTGGATCAAACTCCGTAGATAATAGAGAGCTCTCACACTCAGTTCCCCCACTTGTCATGGTCTTGTTCCAGCATTTTTTTACTACGTTTACATGCTACTCATCCATTCATGCCTTCTTTATTCGTCCCCAGATATACAAATCTGTCAACACATATCTCCTAAGTCTCACCTTCGGAATCTTATTTCTTGTGTCTTTCTTCAGTGTATCAAACTATGTAGATAATAGAGAGCTCTCACACTTAGTTCCCCCACTTGTCATGTTCTGGTTCAAGCATTATTTTACTATGTTTACATTATACGCATCCATTGATGCCGTCCTTATTCGTCCCCAGATATACAAATCTGTCAACACATATCTCCTAAGTTTCACCTTCGGAATCTTATTTTTTGTGTCTTTCGTCGGTGGATCATGGGCATACTGTTTCTTACCCATTTACGTCGTCACTGCTCTATACAATCTATTTCTCATCGTTTATAATAATGGCGATTTCGCCTCCGATCCCAACTACAAATCGAAACTCGTAATCTATGCGGGTTATACGGTATCAGCAACAATTTTTACAGTTCTTTTAGCTCTTGGCCATACAGATTCCAATATTCGTGATGCTTCCTTAGTAGCATTTCAAGAATATGTCTGTTGGCTTTATCAAATTCAGGGCAAAAGATCAGGAACATCGCTTCCATCAACCCACCCAGGACATGATCAAAACCTCACCATATTCGATGGTAATATTAATAAAAATCATAAGATAAAAAAGTCAATAGAATTCGCCGGTGGATTGCTGGGCACCATTGTTTTTCAGAATTTCTTCAGATTAAACTCCTTTAAAGAAGTGGTGGCTTTCCTCTACTTCGCTGTGGCTTGGCTCGCCAACATCACTTTGCTTTCGCCTTCTCATGATCTTGGGATTTTCAATTTTCTGCTGGGAAACGCGATCGTGGGTTGTAGTGTGAGCCAATTCGGGCTTAGAGGTAATACTTGGATTGCATATGCTTCTTCTGTTTTTCTCTACTGTTTGAGGCTCAAGATTCAGTCGTTGTCCTTCGTAAACAGAGATGGTGGAAATCGTAAAGTTATTCTATGGTGAAAGTAGAGAATAATAGTGTTACATTTAAGCCTTCAGCCTGTAAATTGAAATAAACCTTCAGCCTGTAAATTATTGGTTTTGATTGTAAAATATAGTCTGTTACAGTGCATTTTTTTCTACACATACGACAGCTAATGATATTCGAATACTTTGACATTTATACTGAAGGATCAATTTAATTACATTGATTGTTAAGTAAACAAAATAATCAAACTCATAAAATTAAAATTTACATGTAAGAAATGTATCAATTTATTCAAATATGCACCAGAAACATCAGTGCTAGGCTATTAGAAGTAGTTATGGAATTAATTGGTAACTGGTTGATCAGCTTGGACACAAGCTGGGACCTGTTGAACCAGTAAACAACTTACGCTATATATATAGCATTAGATACGGCAACATAAAGAATGAGAGAGGAGCGAAGAAAAAAACTCAACTGAGAGACACCAAAGAGTGATTGTGAGGCAGTGAGATTCATGTAGTTTTTTGAAGGCAATATCATGTATGATTGAATTCATATGCTACCATAGGTAAATTCATGTACTTGGTGCCTTGTATACTCGGTTGAATATCAATGAAAACCTCTCCCGTGGACTTGGGCGTTCTTGGCCGAACCACGTAAACTCGGTGTCGTTTCTTTGTGTTTTCTTTTCTGTTTTTCATTGATGGTTACTGTCATATGTATAATCTTGTGTGTGTCTTCATTTGTATGCCTGAAATCCGCTGTTAATATGATGGTTCTTCATCGGATTCATGTCGTTTTTTTGTTCGAGTTCAAGTTCGTAATGTTTCTGTGATGCAAATGCAATTCGATGATCTCGGGATTCAATTGGTTGTGTATGTTGTTTCTTGATCGTGCAAGAGAATTGTAATAATTGGCGGCGTCCGCGGGAACGACCACAACAAGAAATGCGATCAAGAAACGGAATTGGCGGCCAAAAGATTGAATGGGTCGAAGCTGAAGGTTTCTGTCTGTCCAAGAAGATTGAGGGAGTCATCTTCTGTCAAAGAAAAAAGAAAAAAACAAGGTGCAAGAAGTTTCTGATTGAAGCAAGAAAGTGCAGTAGCTTTCTTGGAATAAAAAAGACAAGTTTTTTTTGGAGATCTTTGAGGAAGCATAGATAAGGCAGAACTGGTGAACTGATGAACGGGAGCGTGCGGTAGTTACTGAAGAAAGAACAATGAGCAGATTTCTGAGAAGGAGAGATTGAGCGTTGCGTCAATTTTCTTCACAGTAAGGATTCTTCTTGGGTGCGAGTAATTTCAGAGAAATCAAGAAGGGACGGAAGTTTTCTTTGAGTATTTGAGATAGCACCGAGAGGGACGTGCAGTTCATGAAGGGAAAAAGTGAGCGGTTCTCAAATTTGGGAAGAACACTGCAGTATGGCTTATTCTTGGAAATCTGAGGTGAACCCGTGCACAAATGAAATGCAGAACATATGACTTGAAGATGATGGCCTAAAGTTTTTTCAACGCATGAAGTGATGATTCAAGGTTGAACAAGAGGATCATTATCCTTTCTTGGAATGACTCAACAGGAAATGAAGGAGTTGGGTATTTCTTGGGGAAAATTCTCCGATATCATTGGATGATGAAGAATTATAGGAAGAAATGATGCTCTAAAATATGTTGGAGTCTAGTATAGGATACTTGGATCGAGGTGGAGCTTCGAGGGTGAGATTAAAGCCAAGTGGAGCTGCGAATTCTTGGAGAATGAGCAGTGGGCTTCAATCTCGGATACGCCTCGTGCCATCATTTGTTCCGGAGCTTGATCATCGAGTGTACAGTTGTCTGAACCATGGTGCAGAGCCAATATTCGAAGGATAACTGGTTGGGGATATGAACAATGATGAATAAGTTGATAATGTGGAGATTGTAAAAAATGTATCAATTTATTCAAATATGCACCAAAAACATAATGGCTCAGTGCTAGGTTGTTGGAGGCAGTTATGGAAACTGGTTGACTGGCTTGGACACAAGCTGGTGACATGCTGAACCAGTAAACAACTTACCTCTATATATATAGCATTAGATACGGTAGCATAAAGAATGAGAGAGGAGCGAAGAAAAAAACTCAAGTGAGAGACACCAAAGAGTGATTATGAGGCAATGAGAGTCATAGAGTTTTTTAAAGGTAATATCTTGTATGATTGAATTCATATGCTAGCATAGGTAAATTCAAGTTGTTCAAAAAAAATAAATATTATTCCGCCACCACAACATGTCCAAGGTGAAAAATCACGTCAAATCAAATATTGAACATAAAATAAAAATAATAAAACATCTAAAAAATAACAAGCAATGCCCAAAAAGAACAATGTCTTAAAATAATAAGAAAATGTTTAGAAAACTAAGAAATAAATCATATATTTTATAATTTACGAGAAACTAAAAGTATTTATATATAATATACAACACCTTTATGGAATTATATAGATTTTTTTAGAAAGATATACACATAAAATTATTTTGTATTTATTTCAATGACAATAAATTATATATAATATATTTGTTCTAAATATTTGTTTTAGAATGTTAACAAAAATAAAAAAAATTAAAAATAAAGGAACCGGCTGATTTGTCGGTTGACCGATTCACCGGTCGGTTCAATCCGGTTGCCACCAGTTTTTTAGCAAGGTAGTTTTAGATAATCAATCGAATCGGATCAAGCATAAGTTAAACAAGCCGATCCGGTCCAATTTCAAAACAGTGCATATGATTATGTAGTATACAATAAATTTGGGAAGACCTTTCCCAACTAGTTTTTTTTATAAGAATTGTATGTTTCTCATTGTTGTGTTTTAAAGTCTTTTAATTTCAACTTTTGCCCTTTTGAATAAATTTCTCGTTTACTCAACAACAGTTAACAACTCCAATAATTTAAACCACAGTTATATTATTACCTAATAGTAAATCTTTGCATACGATGCATACACATAAAATAGATTTTAATTTAAATATAATAAAGTTGGAGAAATTTTTATTTAAAATTAATATTTGAATTTATAACTTATTATGTTATGTTAAAATAGTAATAAAAATTTAATATGAAATGAGAAACCAAATATAGTTATTCTGAGACCTTTCACATTTTATATATAGATAATAGATGTAGCCTTGCATAATGAACTTAGCTGTTAATTTAGTGTATGTATGAAAAGTCAATCAATTTTGCAATAATCAAGATCCGATATCATTAAGCTCAATATTATAACAATGAACACGGTTTGAGTTTTATTTTGAGACCAAGTTAAAACCAATCTCTGGAGTCTAGAGTCACCTTCTTCGAACTAATTTCATTTTAGAATAATTGTAAGATATTGTTTAAGTAATCCCCTTCTTCGTTTGCTGACACTATGAGGTGTTTGATCAATATTATTTTAAGATTAAAAATAATGAGCCAATCGTTAAATGCTGTGTAATATTCAACCAAGTGTTTGAAAAATGTACAGGTCCCAAGGTCTTCTTCACCTTGATCTCATATTATTATATGAACTAATTGCCTAAAACAGATATCTGAGCTGCAAATGGAGGTTCCGGGGCTGTATTTCTTCTCGTTTTGTGCCGTGACCGGCATCACTTTCTTTCATCTCGGATTGAATGCTTTCAGTAAAACAGAGCTCACGCACTCAGTTTCTCCTGTAATAATGTCCCTATTCAAGCATGCTTTCGCTATCTCCATATGCCATTCATCCTCCTACGCGTTAATATTTCGCCCACAGCAGATGATTATGGTTGAAAGACGTTACTTTTGGGTGATATTTGGATTTATCCACGCTGTGATTTGCAACTTCACTGTCGAGAACTCTGCAATCGCGTTATGGTGTTTCATGGCCTGCATTTTGATTAAATTATTATCGTTTCTCCCACTGCCTGAGATTCTCGCCCAAGAAAGTGTCTTGTTCTACCCAATCTTGTTTTTGACTAGCGAAGTATTCCCATGGTATATCCGACTCTACGCCTTGATTAATGTCTTGATCCTCATCTGCGCAGAATACATTACAACCCAAGAAAAAATCGCTGTCGTTGTTCACATGATTATCGAAGTGTCGATGTTCAGTTTTGATAGTGGGGAGATTCTCTTTTTCCCCATTTTGGTGATTTACACTGCATACTACACCTCTGCTTCTTGGGCAGCAATGTCTGGTTTGGAACCTTACACGTTCTTTTTGGCGTATCCGACTCCAAACGACGAGTTCTTTCAGAAACTGCAGCCTCTAGCTGCTCGGGGGAAGGAGATTTTGTCGAAGTTGGGGGAGAAAAAGATGGGGAAGCTGATTGAATTTGTAGTTGCAATGATGGGCACTGTTCTTTTTCAAAGTTTCTTCAGATTAACGTCGTTTAATCAAGTGGTGGCGTTTCTGTACCTGGCGGTGGCATGGCTAGCGAACCTAGCTTTGATGGAAGTGAGTTGGGATATTGGTGTTTTCAATTTTTTGTTGTCCAATGTGATTGTTGGTTGTACCGTGAGTCAGTTTGGGCTTGGATGGACTACTTGGCTTGCATATGGGGCATCTGTTCTGCTCTACGGTTTACGGGTTAAGGTCGAGTCTTTATGTATTGTGGATATGGAAAGAGAAGGAACACGAGTTATTTTGTGGTGACATTGTTAAAAGTTGATCAAGTTGATAGCTCTAAAGTTTTAATTTAATTTACTATCGGCCGTAAGATCAGTTTGGGAGAGCCTCTAAAAGCTCGAACTTAATTTTTTTTCTTATGAGACTAAAGGCTCAAACTTATATTTGTTCAAAAATGAATGTAAAATCATATCTACAAAGGAACACCAAATTCAACATAATCGAGCGCCATGCACGAATCAGATATAATAAGGGAAGCACGATATTTGATCGAAACGAGCTCGAGTTGCAAAATGTGGAGAAGAGATGCACCAAATGCAAGCCAAGTAGGAGCCCCGATACCCGAATCCAACAACTGTAGAAGCCACCATCGCGATGGTTGATGCCTAGGATAAAACTCGAAACCCGTGAAATCATAGGAAACCAAAGGCAGCGCCATGTTTGCAAGCCACGCCACTGCAAAGCAGAGGAATCCCAGTACTTGTTCGAATGAGTTTAATCTGAAATAATTCTGAAACAGAGCATCAAAGTTTGAAATCTTTTGTGCTGTAGCACATATAGCAAGTAGGGAACTTTAAATCGTCATAGAAGAGCTCAGTTCAAGCATCATAAGGGCCAGGACAAATAAATTTCCAGATGATCCAGCAGTGTAATTATCATTGGCAATAAAGAGCACGACTCTGAATCACAGCACTGGTTGGCATAAAGATAGGATTCCTCCTCCTGTGAAGTACATAGGCTTTAATGGATGCAAAATGAGATACAAGTGATTCGATTTGGGAGTAATAAAGATATAGATGGGGACAATCACGCTGCAAATACTATAACCATGTAGAAAAGAACAAAAACCTCAACTGCAGAACAGAGTTCTCCCCTTATAGAACTGGCTGAATGGCCAACCTTAGTTTCGAGCCCTGCAACTCGTTTTCCTAAATAATAGGTTTTGTGTTCGATCTCGAATACAACAAAAAATCGATTTTAAAGGCTTGCAGATGTTGATTGTTAAACTACCCATATTAGTTAAGACAGATGAAACAAAAAGTAAGATATTTATAACTTCAGAACCCCCTATTTGTTTTGGGGATCCAATGGGTCTCTATTCCATGGAAAGAGCATTGTCAAACCAGTTTCATTTTCTAGGAGTTGTGACTTTGAACCTCAACAACAGTAAATAAAAATTCACATCAAAATCAAAGGCAAATTTTTTTTTTTTAAGAATGTTGTATATTTAAAATAATACACAAATCATTTGTTAGTTGGCTAAATAATACCCAAACCAGACAGTCATTTCTCATACAAGCAGTTTTTGACACAAATAAATCAACTCAGTAATCAACCCTAAAAAAACAGCCATTTAGCACTGTACACAAATTACAGCAAGCAACAAATCTCTTCAACACCACATCTAATACATGCTAAGTGTATCCTCCCCTTCCTAGCTCAGTTTCATGACCACAACGCGGAGGGAAACATTTGACACTCCACCAAGCTAACAAAAACCGACACGTTCAATGATTTTAGAGCAATGATTTATCACTCAAACAAAAATAATCAGTCATATGGATAGTATGCCAAGGATACATATGCTTTTAGAGTTGAAGAGACTATGATCCTTCCGTGGTTAAAATGGCAGGATCCCGATGTCTTAGGATTTAGCTTTTCGCCTTTCTTCAAGAATCAAACCCTCTTTAAGTGCAATTTGCGCTTCGTTCTCCCTCCCTAAAGCGAAGAGAGCAGATGCTTGTAAATATGACGCTATATGCCAAACGGGAGATATAACCTGCGCTTGCACGGCATCGTTGAGGGCATCCTGTGGCATCTCACTCATGAGATAAGACAAACTACGACGAGCAAAAATCGTGGGGGAGACCATTGTTCCAACTTCAATAAACTGAAAAAAGAAGCATTAACCAAGAGGAATCTTTTATTAGATGATTAGAAATAAAAGACCAGGCGTCTGTCATCATATTAAAAGTTACAGTTGATAGTAATTATCCAACTAAAGTACTTTAAACCGAAAAATAGTGTTGTCACGAATAGGAAAATTGTAGCTCCTTCATAGTAAATAATCAAGTAAATGCATAGCCAAGAATTTTGTGGTGGAGGTGTAGGGATAGAATCATGAATAGTTGAAGTTCTAACCCGTGAGTAACATTCAATCGCAACCTTAAAATAGGGATAGAATCATGAATCGTTGAAGTTCTAACCTGTGAGTAACATTCAATCGCAACCTTAAAATCTTTATGACGGAAGGCGGCATCACCCTTTTTCTTCGAGTTCAAAGTGTCCTGCATTTGATTGGTCCACATTTGGAACGAAAGCTACGTGAAGAAAATAATCATTTTGTCAGCAAGGCAGATGAGAGAATGAAACATTACCATGATACTAAACAAAAACAAACCTCGGTTACTGCTCCTTCATCGTCTTTGTAACCGAGTTTTTCCAATATTTCCTGTATGGCAGTTAAATCCAATCTCAAACATGCTTCACCGAGTGCTGATAGAGGCATAGCCCCTTCACCATGAGGGATACCCATCAGTACATGAGAAGGAACCTGCAAATTAAATACTAAATGTCCCACTAAAATAATGTCATGTTACACCTTGTACAGAAATATGGAGACTAGTGAATCGAATTCAACCGAACAATAGCTTCAAAACTTTCATATTTTTCGTTTCTTGTCTATGTGTTTGATTCCCATGTCACGTACCTCTTTATATGTTTTTCTAAAGATTTTTAAATGAGGCCAAAGGACTGATATCCACCCTCGCCTGAAAATTTATAGTTTATTGCAGATTTTTCTTTCACTGCACTGCGTCTGCTTTCTCGTATGAAACTACAAAAAGATATTTCACTGAATACTAGAAAATTTTATCTACCATATGCCCGTAACATACATGTTAGAGAAGCACCAACCTCGGTTTCCTTCTGAAGAGGAACTAATGCAGCAACTAATGATTTTGGATTTGGTCTCTCGCGAGGTTCATATTGCAAACATCTTGAAGCTAGACGTACCAACTCAGTTCCATCATCATTCGGGAATTCACCTTCCAAGCAAGAATCTGTTAGCATTTGAAAATTTCGGTTCTTTATCAAATCAAGGGCCTGTCACCAATGAAAAAGATTGTTAGGTGCTAAGAAATGAGTGGAGTGAGACAGCTTTGCGGAAGTCATATTTTAGGGTACAAATTAAAGTGAAATTCAGATTCATGAACAACTTGAGACACAATCCATCAGGTTAAGGATGATAAGAGTAAAGTTATCACCTTTCAGTTTTTTGGGCGGCACAAATAAGTCTAAAATATCAAACAAACTTGGAATACAAAATTCGATATCAATGCAATCCACATGAGTTATTTAGTCGACACAACAAAAAAGTACATAAGCTTATAAAAATGAATTTTCAAACTCACATATGATTTGATTTAAATTAAAACATCTCATCTATATGACTATATCAAGTTACAAGGGTTATCTTGCTGACACGAAGATATTGCTATAACAATTTATGTTATGTTGGAGGAAGAGGACATTATAACCAAAGGCTTCTTCAAGTATCATAACTCATGTTTTCTACAACTGATTAAGATTTAAATGCCAATCCTTTAACACTAAACTCAACAATTGACCTAGAAATGTTATAAATGCATCGCCTATTGCATGCATCATTTCCCTTTCAATGTGGTTGTGTGAATTAGAAGCACAAGAATGAGACAAATGCGTGAGATCATTTTCAAGTATGTAGACTGGCTGAACAACTTTCGGTGGTAACATTAAAGAAAAAAGTTATACGCTTGATTACAACCAAAGATAGAAATAACGAAATGGGTGCACTTGGGATAGTCATCTGAAAAAGAAGAGGTGGAATGCGGAGAGGCGGGTCTACATGCATAATAACTACTTTCTATCTATGTGGTGATAACATTTTTGTCATGAGCTGGTTACCAGCAAACACTATCTTGAGACATCAAAATTAACATGGATAGACTTACGTGACTTGGTGGAATGTGTTTTCCACTGAGGAGGTCAAGCAAAAGTGTGCCATAGCTATACATTACGCTTTCCGGTGTTACTCTCCCTGAAAATTTAGAAGGCCAACAAAATAAAGAGCACCAGTAAATTCATAGAAAACAGATGGAAGTTAATGTCAATAATGATATCAAACATTGAAAAAATAGTAATGTATTCACAGAATATAGCGAATATATCGACTGACAAAACAAAGAGAATCGGTAGACATGATATGCAATCCCACATTACAAATTAACTTTACTGGTTTGATTTGATCACAAATCACAGAGCACCTATTTTATGTACCAAAACAGGGAACGCTAAATGGCACTCACTTGAAAGCTATTTAAAAGCAAATAAGATGTTCATAAGTTTCAGTCAAACGATTCCGGCTTTTTAAGCTTTGGCAAGACTTCAAATTAAAGATGGTTAGAAATGGAGATTCTGCTTGCCATGTACAGAAGATTGGAATATCTAGCTGTGGACACCAGATTTAATAGTGATGTTAGGAAACATAGTAGGCACTTAATATATGAAGAAGGAAAAGTGATATGAGTAGTTTAAACTGGTATCATGAAGAAATCCCTTATGTCGTGTTTGGACGGATGAATTTCATTTGAATAGATGAATTTGATTTGAGAATGGATTTGAAACTTGGATTTGAAACGACACATTTCTTAGGTGCATTTCAAATTTATCACAATTATCACTACATTTACATAAATTGGTAAAGAGATGGATTTGAAATACACTCAATATAAATTCATCCAAACAGGAAATGGATTTGAAATTAACGATTTGAATACATGGTTTTAAATCACTCAATCCAACTGCACCCTGATGGCATTTCCATTTTGTCAATACAGAGATCTATTTCTTATCAAGAATTACAATCAATACTCTTTTAACTATCCCACAAACTTGCATATTTTTAAATCAACAAGATCAAAAATGGAATCAAAATTTCAAGAATCCTTATGTCGGCAAGTAAACTAGCAGGCAACTAAATTCAGCCCAGACAAGAAAGAAGAAATATAACTGGTTACAATAAAAACCTATGGATAAGCTGGAATGCCCTCCAACAAAATCTTAAAGGGAAAACTTATTTCTGAAGTGTTCCATGTTTTAGAAAGGTGAACTAGAGTAAGATCCATGTCTGTGATAGAGAATATATTTAATTTAAAAATACGAAAGACTTTCATCGGCCCCTGTGAAGTCAATTCTTCTAGTCTCTAAATCCTAGCTACCGCGAACGAGTGGAAAAAAAATCTGCCATCAACTATAACACAAGAATACCATTAATTGTGACTCTACATCTGCTTATGAAAATGAGAGATTAGGAATGTAACGTCTCAACTTTCATCAGGCAATGGATCAGAAATTTGGAGACTAGCAGATCTTGAAGATACAGCCTTAACTAACAGCGAAAATGCTCCATTTATTGACCTTATTTTGTCCTCAGTCTAGCATTTTTTTTCAAACACACACCTGGAACTTAGCAACACTGACCAAGCTGTTTCAGGACTATAATAGGCACCCTTTTTAATGTAAATTCAGCACACTGAATTAATTACTCCCCCGTCATATGAATAGAAAACTCATCTCAGCGGCATTAAGCACAAGTCAACAAATAAAATAATTTTCTGTTTATTATCAACATGGGCTGCAGATATAAAATGGGTATGAAATTAGAGCCGTGCAAAAGAAAATATGCTTGCTTGATTATCTTCAATAAGCTTTAAGTCACAATCATAAGAAAATCTTACTGGCAAGACATATAATGGCAAATACACCTGTTCAAAGATATTCCAAAGGTTGAGGAACATTTATGCACTTACATGGACCATAGTTCACCAAAACTTATGTTTCCCCTATTTTTTAGAGCTGCAAGCCAAGTAGCACTAAGATTACAGGCCACGAGTGAACAAATACTATACACCAATATACATGCACAAAACCACACAGAACATGCAGTGATAACCCCATATTATACAGTTCGGATGAGATTTGTTACCTGTCCTCAGGTACTCTGGAGGAGTAAATGCCAAATTTGTACTGTAACTTTTGCCATCTATACTGTTCTTCATCAAACCAAAGCATGACAGTCTGGGATTGCCATCCTATAACAGATTAAGTTCCCAAACAGAATCAACAGCATGTTTGTGCCGATGCTTGTCTTATGCATGTAAATGTGAAATTAGGGGGTTCATACTTACATCATCAAAAACTATTCTGTACGCATTAAGATCATGATAAAGAGCACGCCCTTTAGTTGTGCAATATTCTAATGCTTGTGCAAGATATAATGTGACCCTCAATCGCATTGCCCACCTCATAGGCTGTCTCTCCCCTGAAACAACATAGAAGTGAGGCTCATCAATTTGAAAATGAGGCAGACTCAAAATATAAATTTAAACTGACAATAGAACAAACAGATTATGAAAATAAATTGAAGTGCAAATTGAGTAACATCTTGTTTAAGGGGAATTCTCTCTTCTCTCTCTAACCCTAACCCTAATAGTTGCTGCAATCATCCGCGGCCACCCATTCGGCCGTGCCGGCGCCGCCACCGGGATCTCCGACTCACGGCGATCCCTTTGTCCAAATTTCAGAGTCTTTCGACTCCACCTGCTCCACTAATAGGCCGATCGGACTTCGGCCTCTCAAACCCATCTCGCACTCTTCTCCGATCCCTTTGGCCGCCGGCCCCTTCTCGATAGATCCACACTTGTCCTCGGTCACCCATCCCCTCATGAACAAAATGCCCATACTAATTTCAGATTCCAATACACCGATTGCTTCGATTCCGCCAGAGAAGGCTCGCATTTCCCACCAGCCGTAAACTTTGATGCTGTCAGTTGATTGCAGCAGTGGCGACGGCGCTTCATCTCTCCTTCATCAGCCGACCAAGTTAATCGAGCACTACCACCACTTCTCAAACACCAAAATACAAAGCATTGAAAGTCCTGCCTTTATCCCGCTTCCGCAGCCCACTACTATTCCGGCAGTTTGGTTCTCAGAAGCAGTGATCTAACAAGCTGTAATTGGAAATTCACATTGCTTATTTTGGATGGATTTATGAATGATTTATTTTTACATCTCAATTGTAATGCACCTTTTTCAGGTGCCACTTATGTTTTACGTTATTTGAGAGGTATTGGAGTAGTCCCCTTCCTTTCTAATGTTTTATTATCACTGAAATAAATGGCATGATGCCATCTTTAAAAAAAAAGGATTAACATCTTATTTTTACTTGGGAAGTATGGATTTGGGAGGAAATATAGATCATAGCGGTTTGGAGGCCTGGTAAGCACGACCTGTAGACAGTTTTTGGCATGGTTTTATTAGGTAGGGGCCTAGGTAAATAGTATAATAGAAATGTCCAAATACAAAATGAGGCTATAACTTACGTTAATAAGACTGGCATTATGCAAAAAGTTATTATTTTAACTGAACGAAAATTACTCTATATAAATAGAAAAAGAGGTAAGCATACATAAGAAATCGGCTATGTACTGCAAAATTAAGTTCAAATAAGAAAAGAAGTTATTCAAACACCACATCAATCTGCCATAGCAACGAGAGTTTACATAATGTTGTGAATAATTTGGAAACATGGGCTGCATATATGATTATCAAATGAAATTTACTCACAGTGAAATAGATGTTTTGCAAGTGTTTCATTGGGCATAAATTCAGCAACCAGTAACCTCTCTTCACCTTCACAGCAGCAACCAAGTAAATTCGCCATTCTATTATTCCGGAGTTGACCAACAGCTGTTGCTTCTTCCTGATGTTTTAATTATGGAAAATGTTCAATTAAAATCAAAGCAATTACCTAAGCAGTGACCTAGAAAGCTAAAAGAAATTCATAGACATAGCAAAACAAGTTGTACAAATTCTTGAAACAACTTCTCCAGTGCAAGCAATTTCTTTAATCTGCTTTAAGTGACCGTGTAACAAAAGAGTCAAAACATGTTAGGGACTCGATTATTATTGGGCCTAGATCCAAACAAGCCCATGAGTAACACTCCTTAGAATCACCTAGAAGGAGAGAAGTGGGAATAAAAAGTGTGAAGGGAGAGAGCTGCTACATTCCTTCAGATATTTTATATTGAGTTTGGTGACTAGCTTAGGCTAGGGAATTACTAGCATTTGGCTAGGGTCTTGTTTACAGAGATTCATCTCTGGGTTTATTCATTTGTTCTCAGCTTTGTTATCAATCAATTTTAGAAAATTATATACATTTTTAGTATCATTATTGGCTTCTTGTTCATCTAATCTTCCAGTTCTTTTACTTACTCCGTGTGGCCAGAATCAGCAGTCTAACAAAACACACATCTCAGTTCCTGAACTCTAGAAGAATGAAGCAAAATATAATCTCCAAGCCTCCAGACATCATCGTGGGATAAATGTGAATAAACAAAAGGATAGAAAGATTTCGATCGATTTGAAGGAGAAACAGGAACAGATAAAGACTGTAAAGTTGCAAACAGTGTCTACTCACCAAAAACTGCCTGGAATCAAGCCAAGCAGACCTGTTAAAACGTTTGACAGCTATCCGCCTCTGATTCTCCAATTTCCCCTTATAAACCACATTCGGAGCTTTCTCCCCATGTTCTGAAACTATGTTTGCTACAGCAAATCCAGATGTAGCCATCCTAAGTTGTTCAATAGAGTATTCACGAAATGCAGGTAAATCACTGATCTCACTTTTATCCTCAATTTCTGCAACGAATGAAAATAAGTCAAACTCAGCTTCTTCACAAGTAAAGAGGAACAAACATGATATTGACAAACCAGTATTATTAGCTTCATGACCCGGCCCATCACTTTCCGAGATAAAACAACACGAGGTGAGCTTGGAACAGTGGCATCCCATCCCAATCCAACAACCAGAACACGAACAGAAACAAGACTTCAAAGTTCCACGTCGCCAAAAGCCACTGGTTTTGGCTCAGAGGGTATCCATCTGACTCCACACACCAGATATATATTTAGGTTAAACTACACAAAATTAAGACGCATAAATATTAAAGCATATAAAGTCTAGATTTTAAATTCAATACTCTGTGCCCACCAAGGAACGAACAGAAACATCTAAGAGAATTTTCTAATAATGACGCATTACGAACATGCACTAAGAAATCAACAGCTTAGTTTGTGCAAAAAGTTCAACGCACATATCTACAATTGATTAACTTACTAACCAGTTCGCAAATTAAAGGGGATTGCAAAGTTAGATAAACCTAGATGCAAATGTTCCCAAACTTCATACTTTCATCACTTCTTCGAAAGCACAACACTAACAAGCCACTGAACACTGACCATCCCCACTCAACGTTTGTCGGTCGATCATATAAACTAGGAAAATCATATTGTTTTAGCATCTTCATTATGTGGGTACAAAACAATAGAAACTCGCAAAAAACCTATACATTTCCAATTACAGTAATATATAATGAAAGAGTTCAAATCATCAGTTCAATCATAATTTACAAGTCAACATAAAGCACAAAATTTAAGGATCGGGAAAGTTACATTAAGGAAAGAATCAAATCTGGGAAAACTCACGGAGACCAAATCAACATTTTTTAATCCAAAAGCTTTCAACTGTCACCAATACCTCCCCAAAAGACTTCCTTTTCAGCTATATCAAGTCAACAATTCACCTAACGCACATGAAACATACTCAGTTATTCAAAGTCAATTTGGCAAACCCAGGAAAAAAAATCCAACCAAACCCACTTCCGCCAAAAGTCCAGAGCAAAATAACAAAAATCACAAAATGCCCATTTCCAGAAAACCAAAGAAAAAGCAAAACCCATTTCCAGAATACAAAATTTCAAGAACTCGAATTCAGAAATTGTTAATAAAAGACCAAGCAACGACAAAAAACGGAACCTTAAAAAGGTTTCTTGGCCAAGCTTGATTTGCTCAGAGTACAAAGTAAAGTATTGATGTTATCTGCGTTTATTTATCGTAGTTTACAGAAGAAGAGAGGGATAATTAAAACGAGTAACAGTTACAAAATATTAATTTAATTAAATTTAGTTAAAAAACAACTTTCCTTAAAAGTTTACGTTTGAAAACCTTTATTTACATAGTTCATTTTTAGAACTTATAATCGATTATGTCTTTTTTCCTTACAAAAGTACATCTCTCATCCATATCCGAAACTTATTTTATATTCTCTTATTCCTGGACAAAATATACAAGTTGTACCCTCCCTTCTATGTCGGAGCTCCTCAGCCACCTCCATCGACAGAGAGCAGGCCTCGTCAACGGAGGCGCGAAGTTCCCAAACGTTGCCACGCTGGTGGTTGTGTGCCGCCCCTATTAGCAGTCGCAGCCTCAATGTAGCACTTGACAATCGTGCATCATGGATAAAAAAGCGTGCATCATGAAAAGTTCGGTGCACGGTTTCACGTTCAAAAAATTCAAACTTGTTGGGGGCAAATCGTGTAGCACTTGCCAAAATTTTAAGAAATTTTGGGGCCAAAAAATCGTGCATCATGAGCAGTTTGGTACACGGTTCACGTTCAAAAATGCAGACTTGTTGGGGGCAAAATCGTGCAGCACTTGACAAAATTTTAAGAATTTTTGAGGCAAAAAAAATCGTGTATCATGGGTAAAAATTCTGAAATTCTGAAAATTTCATACATTTGGTGCACGACTTTTTTAACCATGTGCGTGCATCAACCTAAAATTGAACATTGTATGCACTAAAATGGAACCTTGGATGCACGCAATTTTACATTTGATGCACTAAAATTGGACATTGGATGCACGTAATACATTTGATGCACTAAAATTGGATATTAGATGCACTAAAATTGGGCATTGATGCACTAAATTTCGACATTGGATGCACTAAAATTGGACATTGGTGCACTAAAATTGGACATTGTATGGGTGCACTTAAATTGGACATTGTTGCACAAAAATTGGAAATTGGATGCACTAAGTTGGACATTAAAGGCACTAAAATTGACTTTGGATACACTAAAATTAGATTTTGGTGCATTAAAATTGGACTTTGGATACACTAAAATTGTATGTGGGTGCAATAAAATTGGACATTGTATGTGGGTGCACGATTTTTTTGGCTTGTGGGTGCACGATTATTTGTGGTTGCACGTTTTTTTTGGCATGTGGGTGCACGATAATTTTTTGCCTTTGGGTGCACGATTTATTTGGCCTGTAGGTGCACAAATTTTTTTTTAGCCTGTAGGTGCACGATGGTTTTGGCCTGTGGGTGCACGATTTTGTTTTGTCTGTGGGTGCATGATTGTTTGCCCGTGGGTGCACGATTGTTTGGCCTGTGGGTGCACGATCTTTTTTGGCCTGTTGGTGCACGATTTTTTTTGGTCTATGGGTGCACTATTTTTTTCTTCTGTGAGTGCACTATTTTTTTGACCTATGGGTGCTCTATTTTTTTCGTCTGTCGGTGCACGTGCTACAGTAACCGCATGAGGATTATTAATGTCATTTCGACAAGAAATGGACCTAAGCGAATTGATATTTTTTTGGTAGACTAAATTGAGTTATTGTTGACCAAATGGTACTGGCTTGTAAAAATATGTATAGCTTTGGTCTGTATGGAGTCTGAAACGAAAGATCAACAAGACAACAAGTGTAAATGATTTACGGGCATATGTATAGACATTAGACAGGTGAAAAGAAAGAAAAAAAATACATAAATATGCACACAATAATATAATAGATACAGATAGATACCCACAAATGTTGTGTGTGCTTGGATGAGTGTGTACATTGCATGGCATCAGTGTATCAGTTGGTTCGTGGAATAATGAAATTAGGTAAAAAAATTCTCATGAAGTTCTATGGGAGATGGTGTTTCAGGTGAAGTTTTTGCGTTAACTATGGGGTGTGCTCTTCTCTTTTCTGATTTGATCTTGGTGTTTTGGATTGAGGTTATCGTCAAGCTTTGTGTGTGGTTTTTCAGCCTCGTGGAGTTCTCGGGATTTCGATCTGGTTGCGGGTACTCAGCGTGTCCAGCGGTCATCCTTGTGTTGTTGGGTGAAGGATGGCTGGTGTTGGGTGCTGGGAGGAAGATGACCCCTTTTTTTGGGGTATCATTTGTTGTTGGTCTCTGTGCTTGCTCTAGTGGTTCTTGGAGGCAAATCGCTGGGTAATGGAGGGCATGGCCTTGCTGACGGGCTCGGTGGTGGTTGTGGAATTGGGGATGGCGCTGGCGGTGGTCGCGATTTTGGATCTTCAAGCGGGCTTGACCATGGTTCTCGATCCATGGCTTCATTGGCCCTTCTGATGCTACAAGGTGGAGGCTTGAGAGGTGGGGGTGTGTTGGTTGGTGTTGGAGGTTTCGATGGTGGGGGTAGTTTTGTTGTTGGCTGCGGTGGTTGTAGTTGTGGCGGTGCTGCTCGTGGTGCGATGGGCGGTCAAACTGCATGTGCCAGAGGTGTGGTGCTAGTTTCGTTGGTGGCGGGCCGTTTGGTGGTAGGCATGAGGTTGGAGATGGTGCCTGTGGCGGTGGAGGTTTTTCAGGTGGGATTTCAGTCGATGGGAACCAGATTTGGGTGGGCTCCCCAGCTTTGGCGGAGGTTGCAGTGCAACCCTGCCGGTTGTCATGATGCTTGTCGGCAGCCTTGTCCAGGACTTGGGGGCAATATGTACATTATTTCATGTACGAGTACTCTGTCGTACGAGCCCCAAACTTTCGTTTCTTGGTTTTCTATGCATATTCCGTGTTAAAATTATTAGTGTGCTTAGTTCTGACTCTTTGGGTAGTAGTCTTAATGTATCTATTCCTTTTTCTTTTGTGCTACTATTTTGTTTTTGTGGTGGTGGATATTTTTGCATGGTTCATTGCTGGATGATCATATGGTTTCGTGCGTCACCTAGTGGTATTGCATTTCGTAAGGGTTTTGGATGCGGAGGCTTGTGCGTTTGTTATCTTTTTATCAATTTATGTCGATCGTCTATCCCTATATGTACCTACAATTGTGTTGGAAGACAGTAACCTTACGTGTTCGTACTCTGGGATCAGTGGTTTGAGGGGATCATGCTTTGCTTCTGTGGCTCATGCACCTTTCTGGTCAAATACATGTGAATTTGCTACAATTTCCTGAGTTTTTATAAATTATTAAATAATTTTCGGAAACCCTCATCATATGTTAATTAATAACATATTATTAAAATAATTAAAAATTTCTAGAAGTACTTTATTAAAGTTAGCATCAAATATTAATTAATAATATTATGTAGAACTTAATAATATAATTACATAAATTCTTATTGATTTATTATATTTATTCTTTTTATAAACACTGTTCTTATTTTTACCAACCAAAATCATCCTAATTTCCTCTCATAATTACTACTCGTATTTCCCAATTTTAGATCTTATCTTCACCGTCTTTCAACTATCTGAACTCCGAATATTTCTTGGTTACCCAATAAGAAATACCCCAAATGTTGAATAAATGGTCTATATTTACAATGGATTGAGCACCACATAAAAATGGTGCATTAATAAATTAGGGTCATTGATCCAACACTGGGGTATTACATTTCAATTTCCTTTTCCTTCACTTTTTCTTGGTTTCCGATTTTTAGTTTAAATTCCATCAAAAGATAAAGGTGTAATCTTCTTGCGGCAGCTATCCAATCTGATTGAAAACACATACCACATCTGTGATGACCTGGGATTATAGATGTTAATCCCGGAGTATTAATAACCCCTAAAGTTTGTTTTTACGTGGCGATTTGGAGTTTAATCGCGGTGTTGGGCCTCCCGAGCTCGTCTATTTGGATAGTTGGGATTGTTGGATCCCGAGGTTGAGATTGTATTCTCACTTCGGTGAAAAACCTATGAGTTAAGTTTTTAGTGTGACTCGGGATCTGGGGTGCTTTGTGTGGGCACCGGTAGGAAGTTTTGAGGTTAGAGAGAGAATTTTTGAAAACAGATGATTTTTAATGAATCATGATGTATTTGTGGGGCTATTGGTATTTCGGGGTAATTTTGCTATAAATACCAGTTGAACCCGAGATTTTAATTTTAGAAACCATTTTCCTCACCTTGCCCGCCTCTATCTCTCTCTCCCCGCGTTCTGCCCATTTCCCGTCGCCCCAAACCCCGCGCGTAAAAGCGCCGCGCCCGCCGCCGTCCGGCCGCCATCCGGCGCGTCCGACCCACCATCGGCTTCGTCTCTTCCAGGCGCACCTTTCCATACCAAGAATTTGAAGTTTCGTCAAGGATCGCGTTCGGATTTACCAGAAAAGCGCAGGGGTTCGAAAGTTCGAATCTGTCCGATTTGGGGCTCGATTTTTGGTGCGTTTTTGGGGCTTTTCTTCAGGCGTTTTTGGGGTGTTTTGTGCTATTATTTGGGTCGAAAATTTCATACTTTTTGGTTCAAAAATTTGTTGCTTAATGGTTCGAATTTAAACGCTGCTTGCGTGGGGTTAGAGTTCGATTTTAGGGGTTTTGGCAGGGGGCGGTGATTCTTGTTATTGATTGATTAATTCATGTTTTAGATGAATTATGGTGCTTGGTTGGGTTCGAATTGTGATGATAGGGTTCGAAAATTTGAAGGGTGCTCTTGAACAATTTTCGTTGATGTCTCATTCGTTTTCCCTCACTGCATGTGCCCTGCCCCGGGTCTTTTAATGGTTAATTGTCGTGTGTTGACAATATTTTTTGTATAAGGGTTATGGGTGTGCTTGAGCATGGGTTTGCATGTTCGTAAATAATTGTGAATTATTTATCGTGTTAGCACATCATTCCTCGGGGCATGGAACTCGAGCAAGGTTTGGCTCGGACTACGGAGATTTAAGGTACGTGCGAAGTACGAGCATTACTTTATATGAGAGCATTTGTGAAATGCATAATGTATTTTAATTGCATTAGATGGTTGTGGGTATAGTTATATATATATGTGTTGATATAAGTATGGAACGACCTAATCTTGACATCGCTGCCACAAGCGTGCGTAATACTAGAGTAGTATAACCTTACATGATATATGGGGTACTGGTTTTATATGACCATTGTAGGGCATTGAGATGCCTGAGAATGACTATGGAATCATGTAATCATTGTAAGACATTTGAGATGTCTGAGTATAATGGAGAATTGGTAAAATAAATGCGAGGCATTTGAGCTATCTGTGATTGATAGCGAAGTTGAGAAATCAGTATTAGATATTGAGATATCTATATTTGTATGTATAATGAATTTGGAATCATTAATTATTGATATTTGAGAATCAGGCATGCGATGAGTTAATCAATGTGTTGATTTACTGATTTTTGAGATTTGATGAGTTTGATGATTGTGAGAACAGGGACAGTACACGGAATCCCGGATGAGGACGTTGCCATCCAGGGAGTATCATTTAAATTCATTAGTATTTACTTTTGTTGTAAATTATGAGTTTCATTATTGTGATTATGGTATTTTGTGTATTGGTATGCTACCCCCGTTGGGGGCTGTCTCTGTTGGGACAGGTGAACAGGTACATCAATGGTCTTGGAGTTGAGTTCGAGCTGTTGATTGGAGGTACTCCCAGGATCGTGGTACCAGGACTTGATGGAGCATGGTATCGTATAGAGTACTTATATACACCCGAGGATTATATACACATTCATGATGCTCGCATGTGAGCACGGTTATACTTGTATATGGGTTGTATATAAAGGCATGAGCCTTTCTCTCTTTCATTCTATGTTGCATGCAATTAAGGGTAGAATTGCTAATGATATGAGAGTCATTGGTGTATTATGTGGGTGTTGAAACCCACTTTTGTTGTCTTATGTGTGGTGTCTTCCCTGGCTGTGAATTTACTTAGTGTTGCTGTATTCTGTTGAGTATTGTGTTTTCCCTGGCCGGGAATTATGTTATGTGATGTGCTTTTGTTTCGGGATAGCTCAATTTATGGGGAGACTCTGCCCAAATTTTTATAAAAGTCCACAATGTAAAAAGTGGTGTAAAGGGGATGGTAATGGGCGAACTCTATGAGTCTATTTGTTGTTAGGATGATGATCTTATAACATTGAGTATTAAAGAAATTTTGTAATTGCCATTCAATGGTAAAGCATCATCTGAGTTTCCCGATTAATTTTTATTGAAAGCATGTGCCACACATAGTGGTTAATACAGAATCAAGGGTTAAGGGCTAGGGGGTCCTTACATTAGTGGTATCAGAGCAGTAGTTGCTCATTGGGGCTGTTAAGGGCCTAGGAAATTGTGATAGCACATAATTATGCATGATGACATTAATGTTGAATGACACAACTAGTTGTTTATGTGCTTTTATGATATGAAAAGTGGTGTTGCTAACCATTGTGGTTGCAGGAATCGTGTGGAACACGATAGGATGGCATTAATAGTGATGTCTTGCACTCCGTGTGTTACCTGCCAAGAAATCTGATTTGTAAGAGAATCAGGTAAAGGGATATTTCCGAGGTAACATGTTTTGGTATACGTATTGACTTGCAAGTGGTTGCATATATGCATTGAATGTTTGATGCATAGCGTATATGGCTATTGTTGCTAATCATGATGGTTGCAGGTTACGGGAAATATGGAGTATAAAAAGGAATGATGATTATACATTCCAGGAGTCTTGTTTATCACAGTGAGAATTTTTATACTTACGTTTATACCGCTAAAAATGTGGAACGGGAGGGGGGAGGCTCGCTTGCACATGGAGGCGGGGTATGCCATACTAAGCGAGGATGATACCGCTTGTATGAAGAAGCTTATGCTTATACCACTAAAAATGTGGAGCGGGAGGGGGGAGGCTCGCTTGCACATGGAGGCGGGGTATTCCATACTAAGCGAGGATGAGATACCGCTTGTATGAAGAAGCGAGGATGAGATGCCGCTTGTTGTGATGATTCATTTCTTTATGAGGACACGGATGATAGCGGTGATGTATTCCGCTGTGTCGATTTATATTCATTTCTTTATGAGGACACGGATGATAGCGGTGATGTATTCCGCTGTGTCGATTTATATTCATTTCTTTATGAGGACACGGATGATAGCGGTGATGTATTCCACTGTGTCGATTTATATTCATTTCTTTATGAGGACACGGACGATAGCGACGATGTATTCCGTTGTGTCGATGATGATGATTCATTCTTCTATGATGATGGGCGATGATTCATACCGCCAGACACATGTATAGCGATGAGACATTCCGATGTGTCGGTTGATGATGGTTCACGTCGTTGAGCATATGTATATGATGATTTACGATGACTCATTCTTCTATGAGGATTGGCGATGATTCGTGCCGCCGGATATGTTGATAGCGATGCCTCTTTCCGCTATTATGTGGACGATGATTCATGCTTAAGTGTATAGGGAGGTTTCATGCCACTTATTATATGGCGAGGTATCATGCCGTCGATTCTATAGCGATGGATTGTGCCGCTAGGTACTCAGCACAGTATTTTGCCGCCTTCGAGCGATGGGTGCTGATTACGCACTATTATTGAGTGACGGAGACAGGTATGCCGCTATCTTGTTAGCGATGAGGTATGGGATATTGCTATTCTATTAGCATTATTATAGCTGGCATGCGTTGATATGCATGTTTTATTATGACTATTTTACTAGCATGATGATGGATGACATACGTTGATGTACAAGGACCGTCACGAGTTGACTAGGTCATTTAGATGTCATTGTTGACATGTATCGTCACTAGATGACGATGCCTTAGATGCCATGAGGGGGGAATGTATCGTCACGGGATGACGATGACGGTGGTGTAGGAGATGTCTTATTAGACATGCATCATCGTCACGATGAACAATGCGTTGAGCATACGTATTCAGTTGTATGCCTTGGGTGCCAGTGCCGAGCACAAAGTGGTGTCTACGTCACCGGTTGACGTGACCCGTATACCGAGCGGGTTGCTCGAGAAAAGGATGGACGCGTTGTACATGTGATTGTACCGCAGCATCTGTTTGAGGTGATCATATTACGAGTGGTGATACCCTTGAGGTATGCTCGTTGGAATGGCTTTTTGGCCATGTAAATTGATGACAGGTGTAATCATGGAGGAAATTACTCGCTTTCTATCGAAGTGACATGTGGTAGACATGGTCACACCACCCTTGAGGGTGTAGAATGGGTCCTAAAGGAGTAGGATCAGGTTATGTTAAGTACATAGGGACATCGGAGTGTCCAGGGTGTATCGGCATTAGAGGAATGTTGGGTAAAAACCCACTATTCTATTGATTTTCTTCCCACTGTATGGTATGCCGTCCGGAAACGTCCATCTTATTGGTAGGTTTGAGGTGAACCTAGAGGGGCAGCGACTAGTTTGTCTGCCGCGTGTGTGCAGCACCATGAGGGGCTTGCTAGAGCCGTTATACTACTCATTGGGACCAGGTTTGGCAAATCGTAAGGTGATACGATGTGGATTGTGGTGGACTCTAGTAGTCACCACGTCATTTGAGGTTGAGATTGGGCATGCCTCACTGAAACGTGTATACGTTTATGTTAAATCTTGGTGAGACTTGTCTGGGGACAGCTCATGATGTTGGAGTACCAACAAGATAGTCATCAAGTCGTTGTTGACTCGATCTGAGGGAATCCGTGTATTTGGGATGCAATGGGTGCTATTGTATCCAGGTTTTTCCGAACGGTGGTTCGAGACTAGTGGATCTCGAGTTCGATGACACTTTCCTTGTGGGGAAGGAGGTAGTATTATACCTATTGGGAATCTTTGAAAGATTCGACAAGTTGGTCCATGTGGTGTTGATTTTGGGAATCACACCGTGTGTTGTTAATCGTCGATTATCATTCTCCACGGGGTAGGAAATGACTCAGAACTGACGGTTGTGTTTGGGGCTTAAGGTATGTTGTAGATATCCGAGACAAGTGCATTGTGTATGCATGTGGTGTCCGTGCTTAGGCAGGTATACCGGTGAGTATACGGATGCCAGTTGTTGTTTTCCTTTGGTCAAGCATAGAATTACGCTATGTTTGAGCGGTTAAATCTCTGAAGAGAGATTTGGAACACCTCGAGATTGAGAATCTCCAGGGCACGATAAATTATGAGGAAGAATCGTGAAGTTAGTTGACTCCCTTTGAAGAGGGATTACCTCGTGTGGGTTGAGGTATTCCCTTGTTGGTGTTTTCTCTCCGAGTTATTCGATAGCCTTCCCAAGTTTGGATTGTTAAATCCTAGGGTTATCAAGGGATGACAGGAATTCGGATTTGTTAGGTGTCGCTGTTGACACAAGCGATGAGGATGCAGAGGGTCTATTACATGTCCTTTCAGAAATTGCGACTCTGTGGAGTCTCAAATGTTTATTTTGATCAGGATGTGATTCTTGGAACATCCGGAAGTGGATATCTTGTGAGATGTATTTTTTGTGAATTTACGGCCGTGAGTTTCCCAAATTGAGTTGCAATGATGCGACTGCTCCTTTGATGGAGAATGTTTGAAAAGTGGAAATCAGGGTTGGTATGTGTACACCGTGGTATACTAGAGTTTTTCTTGTAACGATGTATGTTAGACATCGTGAGTCATGGTAGAGACGTCATTGAATGATATCTACGATAGAATTCGGGAGCGATTCGAATCCTTGCTGTTTCAATTGACTAACTGCTTTTGGATTCTTAGCGTTGTGTAGTACCGACGCTCTTTCGAGTTGGTGTACTGGAAGGTTTATTTCATCCCAGGGTTTGGTGCGAGGTCAGTGTCCTCGCGACTGATGTGCCATCTATGATGCGTTCATGATAGCCATGTCGGGGCTAAGGGTGACTGTTCGATTCACAGTCATGTGTTTTGGTTTGGGTTGTTGCGGCTGTACTGGGAGTACGCCTGTGCTAATTTCGAGGACGAAATTCTTTTAGTGGGGGATATTGTGATGACATGGGATTATAGATGTTAATCCCGGAGTATTAATAACCCCTAAAGTTTGTTTTTACGTGGCGATTTGGAGTTTAATCGCGGTGTTGGGCCTCCCGAGCTCGTCTATTTGGGTAGTTGGGATCGTTGGATCCCGAGGTTGAGATTGTATTCTCATTTTGGTGAAAAACCTATGAGTTGAGTTTTTAGTGTGACTCGGGATCTGGGGTGCTTTATGTGGGCACCGGTATGGGGTTTTGAGGTTAGAGAGAGAATTTTTGAAAACAGATGATTTTTAATGAATCATGATGTATTTGTGGGGCTATTGGTATTTCGGGGTATTTTTGCTATAAATACTAGTTGAACCCGAGATTTTAATTTTAGAAACCATTTTCCTCACCTTGCCCGCCTCTCTCTCTCTCTCTCCCCGCGTTCTGCCCATTTCCCGTCGCCCCAACCCCCACGCGTAAAAGCGCCGCGCCCGCCGCCGTCCGGCCGCCATCCGGCGCGTCCGACCCACCATCGGCTTCGTCTCTTCCAGGCGCACCTTTCCATACCAAGAATTTGAAGTTTCGTCAAGGATCGCGTTCGGATTTACCAGAAAAGCGCAGGGGTTCGAAAGTTCTAATCTGTCCGATTTGGGGCTCGATTTTTGGTGCGTTTTTGGGGCTTTTCTTCAGGCGTTTTTGGGGTGTTTTGTGCTATTATTTGGGTCGAAAATTTCATACTTTTTGGTTCAAAAATTTGTTGCTTAATGGTTCGAATTTAAACGCTGCTTGCGTGGTGTTAGGGTTCGATTTTAGGGGTTTTGGCAGGGGGGCGGTGATTCTTGTTATTGATTGATTAATTCATGTTTTAGATGAATTATGGTGCTTGGTTGGGTTCGAATTGTGATGATAGGGTTCGAAAATTTGAAGGGTGCTCTTGAACAATTTTCGTTGATGTCTCATTCGTTTTCCCTCCCTGCATGTGCCCTGCCCCGGGTCTTTTAATGGTTAATTGTCGTGTGTTGACAATATTTTTTGTATAAGTGTTATGGGTGTGCTTGAGCATGGGTTTGCATGTTCGTAAATAATTGTGAATTATTTATCGTGTTAGCACATCATTCCTCGGGGCATGGAACTCGAGCAAGGTTTGGCTCGGACTACGGAGATTTAAGGTACGTGCGACGTACGAGCATTACTTTATATGAGAGCATTTGTGAAATGCATAATGTATTTTAATTGCATTAGATGGTTGTGGGTATGGTTATATATATGTGTGTTGATATAACTATGGAACGACCTAATCTTGACATCGCTGCCACAAGCGTGCGTAATACTAGAGTAGTATAACCTTACATGATATATGGGGTACTGGTTTTATATGACCATTGTAGGGCATTGAGATGCCTGAGAATGACTGTGGAATCATGTAATCATTGTAAGACATTTGAGATGTCTGAGTATAATGGAGAATTGGTAAAATAAATGCGAGGCATTTGAGCTATCTGTGATTGATAGCGAAGTTGAGAAATCAGTATTAGATATTGAGATATCTATATTTGTATGTATAATGAATTTGGAATCATTAATTATTGATATTTGAGAATCAGGCATGCGATGAGTTAATTAATCAATGTGTTGATTTACTGATTTTTGAGATTTGATGAGTTTGATGATTGTGAGAACATGGACAGTACACGGAATCCCGGATGAGGACGTTGACATCCAAGGAGTATTATTTAAATTCATTATATTTACTTTTGTTGTAAATTATGAGTTTCATTATTGTGATTATGGGACAGGTGAACAGGTACATCAATGGTCTTGGAGCTGAGTTCGAGTTGTTGATTGGAGGTACTCCCAGGATCGTGGTGCCAGGACTTGATGGAGCACGGTATCGTATAGAGTACTTATATACACCCGAGGATTATATACACATTCATGATGCTCGCATGTGAGCACGGTTATACTTGTATATGGGTTGTATATAAAGGCATGAGCCTTTCTCTCTTTCATTCTATGTTGCATGCAATTAAGGGTAGAATTGCTAATGATATGAGAGTCATTGGTGTATTATGTGGGTGTTGAAACCCACTTTTGTTATCTTATGTGTGGTGTCTTCCCTGGCTGTGAATTTACTTAGTGTTGCTGTATTCTGTTGAGTATTGTGTTTTTCCTGGCCGGGAATTATGTTATGTGATGTGCTTTTGTTACGGGATAGCTCAATTTATGGGGAGACTCTGCCCAAATTTTTATAAAAGTCCACAATGTAAAAAGTGGTGTAAAGGGGATGGTAATGGGCGAACTCTATGAGTCTATTTGTTGTTAGGATGATGATCTTATAACATTGAGTATTAAAGAAATTTTGTAATTGCCATTCAATGGTAAAGCATCATCTGAGTTTCCCGATTGATTTTTATTGAAAGCATGTGCCACACATAGTGGTTAATACACTAATCAAGGGTTAAGGGCTAGGGGGTCATTATATATCAGTAACCATAGAAACAGAAGCCACCGAAAAAGCAGCAATGTCCACTTACCAATGTCCGCTATCACTGTCCATAGTGTAACCTGAGGTCAACTTGTCCTACAAGCTCAACCCACCACCATGACCAGATCCACAACATCGATTATTTTTGCCCCCACCTTTCTCGTAGTATCCACCATTCTTTAACAATAAGCCATGAGTTGGATATAAAATCTTAGGACTTTAATTTGTAATTTAATTAAAAAAAAGGAATAAATAAAGTAGTATGAAGGGGTAATAAAGTCAACTCGAAATATATCACAGTTCATGTTCAATTTATCATCCTGCGATGTGTGGTTTTTTTATCAACCGATCTGTATGGTTTTCTATGAACAATATTGAGCTTTTTACATAATCAAGGATTGTGCAAAAACCAACCGAGCATGAGATATGCTTGATAAACCATCTAATGCCTCCTTTATCACTCCTACCAAAACCTATGTATATGAGGTTTATAATTTTTAATCTACAAAGCAAACATAGGTCGGAAAATATGTGAATTCCATTTGGCCTGCCCCAATGAGAATATAATAAGTTCAAATTAATTTAGAGCTAAAAACAAATGATAAATATATACAGAAAACAAGGGGAAATACAATAAAACATATATATAGTTTGCATTCATTCTTGGTTCAGTCTTTAGTAATCCGATTTAGTCCTAAAGTTATAAAAAAATATCAATTAGTCTCCGATGTTAAGTCGATCGTAATAAACAAACGGAGAGAGAATGAGTCAGAAATCGTTTAAAACTTCAGGGATTGAATTGAGAACAAACCAGACCCGGATTAGTCCGTAAAGTTTTAAAAATATTCCTAAATCGGTTCTGTTTACTTCTCACTATTGACTTAACATTTGGGGACTGAACCATATTTTTTTTAAAACTTTAGGTGTCACGCCTTGAGCCTGGGACCGACGTTGCCTCCAAAACAAAAATTCGAAACAACAAACCTCGGATACATAAATCGATAAAACTTTAGGTGTCACCGGCTCTAACCCGCACCTGATGATAGCCTGACCTCAAGTCTATCTTTGAGTACACCTCTGTACCCTGAAGCTGGTCGAACAGATCATCAATCCTCGGAAGTGGATATCTGTTCTTCACTGTGGCCTTGTTCAGTTGCCTGTAGTCAATGCACAGACGCATTGATCCATCCTTCTTTTTCACGAACAAGACTGGTGCGCCCCAAGGCGATACACTAGGGCGAATGTATCCCTTGTCAAGGAGCTCCTGTAACTGTACCTTTAGCTCCCTCAGCTCTGCCGGTGCCATCCTGTATGGGGCACGAGAAATAGCTGATGTCCCCGGCAGCAGCTCAATAGCAAACTCTACATCCCTGACAGGCGGAAATCCCGGAATCTCATCTGGGAACACATCAATAAACTCCGCCACAACCGGAATGTCCTCAGCTCTCACTTCTTTTTCCTCAGATACGTCCACAGCATAAATGATGTAACCTGTGTGGCCGTGTTCCAATAACCGCGACATCTTCACCGCTGATATCACTGGGATCCTTGGACAAGAGCCGTCCCCATAAAAAGTCCACTGGGACCCCTGATCAGACAGAAAACGTACAATCCTCTGCCGGCAGTCTACCACAGCTCGGTATCTGCTCAACACATCAATGCCGATAATACAGTCAAAGTCTGCCATTTCTAACTGAATCAGATCAGCCCTCAGATCATTGCCCTCAAAATAAATGAGGCAATCAGACAACAGCCGATCCGCAATCACATGCTTCCCCGTGGGTGTCGAGACCATGAGAGGCGTGGGTAACAGAGACGAGCACAAGTGGTGTCTCTCCACAAAAGCAACAGACACAAAAGAATGAGAAGCACCTGTATCTACCAAAATAAATGCAGGGTACGTAAATAAATGACACGTACCAGCAATGACCTCCTCTGGGGCTGCCTCAGCCTGCTCCCTAGTCAGTGCATACACCTGACCCTGCGGTGGTACTGTCGTCTGACCTCCCTGCGGTCTAGGCGCAAACTGCTGTCTCGGCGGTGCCCTCCCAGCATCAAATCTTGGCCTATTCGGCCCGGAGTCTGCCTGACTTGCCCGATTGGGGCAGTTCCTAGCTAAGTGGCCCACCTTGCCACAAACATAACAGCCTCGGCAGTCACGTGACAAGTGAAATCCTCCACAACGGTCACACCTGTCCCCTCCTGACTTACTCCCTTGTGTAGGTCCTCGACTACTCTGCTTCTGACCTTGAGATTTCTTCCCACTAAATCTGGAAGATGATGAGGCTCCACGGTTCTTGAACTGATCCCCTCGTGGCCTCAAACTATCAGCAACAGATCTCTGTGATGGTACTGAAGGGGGTACAACATCCTTGTATGCTCCCACTGCAATCTCTGCTAACTCTGCCCGTGTCAGGGCGTCATCAAAAGAGCTAGGGTTGTTGGAGACAACCCGTTCAAATAGTTCTGGCCTCAGTCCCTTCAGGAAATGCCTCATCTTGGCATGGCTGCTCACAGCGATATGGGGAACATACCTTAACAGCGAGGAATACTGCAAGGCAAAGTCTGAAACTGACATGTTGCCCTGCTTCAAATTCGTGAACTCGTCCTCCTTCACTTGTCTGGCAGCAGCAGAAAAATACCGGTTAAGGAACCGGGTCCTGAATACAGTCCAGTCTACTATCATGCCCTGAGCTTTCAGCTCCATCACCGTGGTCTTCCACCACATAGAAGGCTTCTTCGCCATCTGAAACTCGGCTAACCTCAACCATGCGGAACGTGCACAAGGCGCAGTCACAAGTATCTGCTCTATCCGTTCTAGCCATTCTTCGGCCCCTTCTCCAGACTCGGTCCCCTCAAACATGGGTGGACGGAAATTCAGAAACTGTGTTAAACTGAGCTCCCCAGGTAATAATATCTGTGCACTGGGCTCCACACCTACAGCAGGTGGTGGTAAAGGATTCGGCTGAGCAATACTGGCATTCCTACTGTCCATATCCCCTACCTCTTCATTGAGGTTCTCCGGATTAATCTCAGCCATGCTGTAACACAAGAGTTAACAACAATACCAAAAGCAGTTCATAATATAAGCCGTTAGATAACAAGAGTATCATATTCAAAAGCATGTTAGTATATCACTTATACAACAATATGCATCACATGCATAACATGCCCAACAATGAGTACCTAGCCAACTTGTCTCTAAAGGCTACCCTTCACTCTTCCCTGGTTATCTAACCACTGCTCTGATACCACTAAATGTGAGACCCCGAGATCTCAAGATACTAATAGGTGCGATTAAGAGAACTAAACATTCATATGAATAAATCAGAGTAATGAGTCATGTTGATAGTCCTGAGCTTAAGGGGTACAGTAGCGAAAGTTTAACAGAGGAATTTCACAAATTTCTACAAAATGTGCTACACTATAGTCTTAGTCTACCACATGTAGAAGCTATATAAAATTTTCTCAACAAGCAGCTAATCCTGTAGCTCTCCTTACAGCTCAGCTTCTCAACCCTGACCCTGGTTCTCAACATCAAAAGCACCTACAAAGACAACCCCCAACACATGAGCATAACACAATTCATATTCAACATAATATGAGAATAAGGCGTAAATGCACAATCATAAAATACAAATCACTTCCTGTATTCCCATCGCATTTACAATGCCCATTGGTTGTCCCTGTACCATAATTCATAATATAACACATTATATGAATGTATGGTTTCACAAATGAATGTCATGACATTTCCTCTTTTTCTTGAGTCAGTCATCATCAGTTATTTTAATGCTTATTCGCTTTCATAATCTCAAAATAAGCGGTATCTCATCCTCGCTTCTTCATACTAGCGGTATCTCATCCTCGCTCAGTATGGTATAAACCCGCCTCCATGTGCAAGCGAGCCTCCCCGCTCCCGCTCCACATTTTTAGCGGTAAAGCGTAAGCATTAACACCTTAACCGTGATCGCCCTGACTCGTGGAATACATCTCTTTATCCCACATCACAATATGCAACAACAATGCATAATATGCAACAACAATGCATAATAACATGTATCAATTCATAATGCATCACATTGCATTCATCATGTGTCACACAGACAAACGTAAATACATGTTACCGTTGGGATGCCCGTACGTCGCTTACGTACCTTTCCAAAAAGTAGTGTGTGGTGGGACTCTATCCCCTGCGTTGTGTAGCCGTCTGTGAAGGCTCTACACCAGTGTACAACACAATATTAGATGTCTCATTACAATCCAATAACAAAATTTAACAAAATATAACAATTTATATTTTTTTCAACATTCTGGGCCTCTCGATCGATCGGCCCCTCTTCCCGATCGATCGAGAAGACGCTTAAAATCAAAACCAAGATTCTGCCTCGCTCGATCGATCGAGATGAAATGTCGATCGATCGAGATGCTCTGTTCGAGAAATACCAACCCAGAATTTTCGAACACCTATATTTACACCCTTCGATCTAGCATAAAACATACACCAAATGTTTAAACACTCATGCTAGCAAATAGAACACATTCCCCTGAGTGTATTCATATCAAGATTGCACCCCAAACACAAACCCACATGCATTAAAATCACCCATGAACATCAGTACTCATCCAACATTTTCTGAAAACAGGGCATTGTCTTCCTGCCCAGATTTTTTGAGTACACACTTTCAAGCAATGAAATCTACCACATAAGTCATGCAATTTGCTCGAATAAAAATGTCCAGGGTTTCACCAAACTACCATGCATATTTTCACATCGAAGGTTCACTCAAAAACCCTTCTAATATGCATAATACCACCCCTTCAATATCACTCCCAGATCACATATTTCCAGAAAACAGGGGAAAATATCTACCCAGATTTTCGAACACCTTACTTTACATGCTTAAATCTACCACATAAAACATGTAATGTGCTCAAGGAAAATACTGGAAGCTTCATAAAAACATGATAAATGAACATGAATCGAAGGTTTAACAAAACCTAAACTAACATGCCATTTTTCACACCAACAAAGTATGAGTTCAACAACATATTTTACAAACCCAGAAATGGTTTCTCACCCCTTTTGGCTCCGATTTTTGCAAGCTTTCCAAGCAAGAAAAATGGTGGATCTTGTTGAGCCTTAAACGCATGGTTGCGTTTAAAGCGGTAAATTATCCCCGATCAATCTTTGAGTTTTGATGATCAACAAAACTTGTGTTTGTTATACTAATGCATCTACTTAGTGTGCAGATTAAGTGGTGTAAAGTTGATTGGAATGAAGGTTTTCAAGTGTGTGCAATCTGGTCAAGATCGCCCCAGGCG
The DNA here is from genome assembly GCA_907163345.1 of Haberlea rhodopensis. Lineage (NCBI taxonomy): Eukaryota > Viridiplantae > Streptophyta > Magnoliopsida > Lamiales > Gesneriaceae > Haberlea > Haberlea rhodopensis. The sequence continues at coordinate 3,380,055 of CAJQUN010000004.1, read as the reverse complement.
ATGGTGATCATCGCCCCAGGCGATGGGTGCCAGGAGGGGCATCGCCACGCACATCGACAGAGGCGATGGCTAGGCGAGCACGCGGGGAAGATCGCCCCAGGCGATGGTGACCAACGCCTGAGGCGATGGCAGCCACAGGGACTTCGCCCCAGCACATCGACTGAAGCGACGCCGAGCTTGGCGCGGGCATGCGCGCAGGGGATCGCCCGAGGCGATGGCACGAACGCCCGAGGCGATGGTCTGGAACGCCTGAGGCGATGTGGAGTTCGTTTGAGGCGATGCAAAATTTGGACATGCTGAAGCTACGGCCTTAATTTTTGCTCTTGATCGCCTGAGGCGATCCAGCGATCGCCTGAGGCGATCTGTGCAATTTTTGACCGTTGGAACGCGGCGATGGGTGATCGCCTGAGGCGATGGCTGAGGCGATCCAGGAGTGATTTCAGCCCTTTGAAGTGCAACGGCTAGTAGGAGCCTTGGAGGCCTTCTACACTATAAATATGGATGCTTTGGAGCATTTTGAAGCTAAGGAACAAGTCTACAACTCATACAAAGTGTTGATCAATTGTTGGTTTAAATTATATCATACTCTCCATACATTGTTGTTGTATTGGAGCTTGTGATTGTTTTCATTTGTTGAGTCTTGTTGTCTTCGTGTGAGTACACCGTGAAGGTGTTTCTGTTGGTTTAATTCATTGTAAAGGTCCTCCAACACCAAAGCAAGTTGGAAAATTGTAAAGTCGCCATCAAGTGAAGGTGGTGCAATTGTGTGGCTATCCTTGGAGCCCTTAAGGCCAAGAAGACTCGTGAAGAGTGTTGGTTGCTCGGGAAGAGCTTGTGTACTCGGGAAGAGTATTGTGCTCGGGAAGAGCGTTGTAACTCGGGAAGAGTTGTGTTGTGGCTTACTTGGAGCCCTCAAGGCCAAGAACATTTATTCTAGTGGAACCTCGGTTGGAGGTTATCTAACCGGGAAGAGGAGACGTAGGCGATTCATCGCCGAACTTCTATAACAAATCTTTTTGTTATTTACCGCATTATTTCATTTACGCATTTATTTATTTTATTGTTCATTTATCGATTGACTAAAGGCTTCCGCAAAGCGCAAAATATTTTTATTTTACAAACTCATTTTAAAACGCTAAAGTAGCCAAGGAATCTCATTCACCCCCCCTCTTCGATTCCAACAAGTGGTATCAGAGCCATTTGATTTTTGTTTTTAAATCAAATCTTTTTTATGGCTAATCTAGCAAATGAGTTTGCTCAAGGTCAATCGACAAATAGACCTCCGCTCTTCACGGGTGATAACTACGGGTATTGGAAAAATAGAATTTCTCTATACATCCAATCCGTAGATTATGATCTATGGAAAATCATAGTGAAAGGTCCACATATTCCTTTAAAGGAAATTGGGGGAATTAGTGTTCCCAAAGAGATGGACGATTTCACTAGAGCGGATATGATATTAATTTCTCAAAATGCTAAAGCAATTAATATTTTACATTGTGCTTTAGATATGAAGGAGTACAACCGGATCTCGATGTGCTCAACCGCAAAGGAAATTTGGGACAAATTGCAAATTTGTCATGAGGGCACTAATCAAGTGAAGGAGACCAAGATTGATCTATTGCAACTCAAGTATGAAACTTTTGAGATGGATTCCGGAGAAGATGTGGATTCCATGTTTAGGAGGCTCACCCAAATTATCAATGAGCTTGCCCAACTTGGAGAGAAATACCCTCCAAAGCAAATATGGAGGAGAGCTCTAAGGGCCTTACCTAAAGAATGGGATGCAAAGAGGACGGCAATTATAGAGTCCAACAAAGGGGAGAGTGCTTCCTATGATCTTGATGAGCTCCATGGCACCTTAGTGACCCATGAGCTTGAAGTTGCCACAAGGAAAGAAGTGAAGGAGGAGGATAGATCCAAAAGGAATGGGATCGCCTTGGTTGGTAGGAAAGACCAATCCGATGATGAAGAAGATGATGATGATGAAGAGATGAGGCTATTTACAAAGAAGTTCAAGAAGCTCTTCACCAAGCATAGCAAGTCAAAAACATCAAATGCTACCAAACAAGATTCCAAAAATGAGGTAACTTGTTATAATTGTCAAGAATTAGGCCATTATGCTAACAAGTGTCCTAGGAAGAAGAATGAGGACAAAGGCAAGAAGAAGGCGTTCATAGCAACATGGAGTGATAGCGACTCCGATGAAGAAGAAGCCAAAAATCTATGTCTAATGGCTCTTGGAGATGAAGATGAAGAGGAGGATGATGAGGTACCTTCTTATGATGATTTATTAGATGCTTATAATGATATCATTGATTGCCTTGGTAAAACCAAAAAGAGCAACAAAGTACTAAAGCTAGACTTGGCTAAGAAAGAAGAAGAAAATACTATTTTGAAAAATCAAGTGCTTGATTTAAAGACTTCTCTTGCCAAGTTTAGTGATAGTAGTTTAAAGATGAATGAATTGCTTGGCTTACAACGTTGTAGCTTTGACAAAGCCGGGTTAGGCTATTCAAGCAAATCAAAATCCTTTTCTAGCTTGTTGGCCAAAGCAAAGCATGAATCTACTACTTGTCACTATTGTTGCAAAAATGGTCATACCAAGAACAAATGTAGGTATGCTAGAATCCAATACCAACCTAACAAAAGGTGGAAATGGATCCCAAAGGTGCCTAAGGTAGCTAACCATCATGGACCCAAAAATCAAATGGGTACCAAAGACCCCCCTATTGTTAATTTATTTTGTAGGGACAACCATGAATTGGAGGATGAAGGGCCAAGCAACTCAAAGGAGGAGTTTGTTTTGTTCACAACCATAGAAGAAGCAAGAGGCATTGGACCTATGACAAGAACTAACTCTTGTCATAAAGGGTAAAATTTATTTTTCAATTGTTAAAAAAGCAATTTCAAAATTCATTGACACAAATCAATTGTGATCAATAAATATTGAAGCTCAATATTAATTTGAGTAAAATGCATAACCCCTTAGCACAATTGTTAAGTGCATGAAGTATGCTATCTTTTTATAGTAAGTGCTTGATATGCTTTGCATTCAAATTTGAATAGGCTATTTGAAAATGTGCAGTATATGATTTGTTCTAATGCATTAATATTCCTATTATTTTGTTTTGGGCTTGAATGCATGAACATATGCACACTTTGCAACTTTTAGAATTAATTGTTGTGTGCCTTAAACACATGGTTATAAATCATCTCTATAATTTAATCTTAGGATTGCTATGCCTATTATATGCTTGATGATGGACATGTGAAAGTTGTTATAATTATGCCATGATTTTTTTTATGCTTTTTGATTATCACAAAAAGGGGGAGAATTTTGTGATAAACTTGAACCTTAATATATGCATAGTTTAAGGGGGAGAGCTTATGTATGCATGGTTTGAGGGGGAGAGTATTTGTCTATTGATTTACTTGATAACTTGTATGTGTTATGCAATTGTTAAGGGGGAGTTATTTTTACTCACATTTCATGCATATCACTTATTCAAGTTTATCAAGTTTTGTGATCATCAAAAAGGGGGAGATTGTTGAGCCTTAAACGCATGGTTGCGTTTAAAGCGGTAAATTATCCCCGATCAATCTTTGAGTTTTGATGATCAACAAAACTTGTGTTTGTTATACTAATGCATCTACTTAGTGTGCAGATTAAGTGGTGTAAAGTTGATTGGAATGAAGGTTTTCAAGTGTGTGCAATCTGGTCAAGATCGCCCCAGGCGATGGTGATCATCGCCCCAGGCGATGGGTGCCAGGAGGGGCATCGCCACGCACATCGACAGAGGCGATGGCTAGGCGAGCACGCGGGGAAGATCGCCCCAGGCGATGGTGACCAACGCCTGAGGTGATGGCAGCCACAGGGACTTCGCCCCAGCACATCGACTGAAGCGACGCCGAGCTTGGCGCGGGCATGCGCGCAGGGGATCGCCCGAGGCGATGGCACGAACGCCCGAGGCGATGGTCTGGAACGCCTGAGGCGATGTGGAGTTCGTTTGAGGCGATGCAAAATTTGGACATGCTGAAGCTACGGCCTTAATTTTTGCTCTTGATCGCCTGAGGCGATCCAGCGATCGCCTGAGGCGATCTGTGCAATTTTTGACCGTTGGAACGCGGCGATGGGTGATCGCCTGAGGCGATGGCTGAGGCGATCCAGGAGTGATTTCAGCCCTTTGAAGTGCAACGGCTAGTAGGAGCCTTGGAGGCCTTCTACACTATAAATATGGATGCTTTGGAGCATTTTGAAGCTAAGGAACAAGTCTACAACTCATACAAAGTGTTGATCAATTGTTGGTTTAAATTATATCATACTCTCCATACATTGTTGTTGTATTGGAGCTTGTGATTGTTTTCATTTGTTGAGTCTTGTTGTCTTCGTGTGAGTACACCGTGAAGGTGTTTCTGTTGGTTTAATTCATTGTAAAGGTCCTCCAACACCAAAGCAAGTTGGAAAATTGTAAAGTCGCCATCAAGTGAAGGTGGTGCAATTGTGTGGCTATCCTTGGAGCCCTTAAGGCCAAGAAGACTCGTGAAGAGTGTTGGTTGCTCGGGAAGAGCTTGTGTACTCGGGAAGAGTATTGTGCTCGGGAAGAGCGTTGTAACTCGGGAAGAGTTGTGTTGTGGCTTACTTGGAGCCCTCAAGGCCAAGAACATTTATTCTAGTGGAACCTCGGTTGGAGGTTATCTAACCGGGAAGAGGAGACGTAGGCGATTCATCGCCGAACTTCTATAACAAATCTTTTTGTTATTTACCGCATTATTTCATTTACGCATTTATTTATTTTATTGTTCATTTATCGATTGACTAAAGGCTTCCGCAAAGCGCAAAATATTTTTATTTTACAAACTCATTTTAAAACGCTAAAGTAGCCAAGGAATCTCATTCACCCCCCCTCTTCGATTCCAACAGATCTCCTCTTGTTTTCCCTTACCAGATGTTGGACGAAAAAGTTGGAGAGAATGGAGTGATTTCAGTTATGACAAGGTGGAGTGGGAGATGAGGGAAGAGGTATGGGCAAGCTGCAGCTGGCAGCAGGGTATGGGTCAAGGGGGGTGGTTTGTGGTGGGTTATGTGATGTGTTATGTTTTGGTCCCGGTATTTCGCAGGATGTATTAAAATATCCTCACATGATATTTTATAGTATTTTCTCAATAAAAATACTTCAATTCCCATTTACAATATACTTTACCAAAACGATTAACACACACCCCAAATTAATCATGCCACAACCCCAAAATCCCAACATACAACACATGCACCCTCACATGCATCTCCCAATATTATTAATTCAACACTAGAATTAATATCATAATTTTCACAACAATGATTAATGTCTAAATAACACTTAATCATTTCGGGGATATCACAATACTCCCCTACTTATAAGATTTCGCCCTCGAAATCAGTATGCACTTACCCAATGTAAATAAAACAATACATAAACGCATACCAGAAAACAGCTCTGGGTAGTGCTGCACCATGTGTCGCTCTGTCTCCCACGTGGCCTCCTCGACACCCCTACGATCCCACTGAACTTTGACCATAGGAATAACCTTGTTTCTCAGTCTGCGATCTGCCCTATCCAAAATCCTGATAGGTCGCTCCACATAGGAAACATCGGACTCAATCTGAATCTCAGAAGGCTGTAATACATGTGAAGGATCCGGCTCATACTTCCTCAGCATAGATACATGGAATACATCGTGTATACCAGACAGAGAAGGCGGTAAAGCCAAACGGTACGCCAGAGTACCAACACGCTGTAAGATCTCATACGGCCCCACGTATCTAGGAGACAACTTCCCCCGCATACCAAACCGTACCACACCCCTGAAGGGTGAGATCTTCAGAAAAACTCTGTCGCCCAACTGAAACTCCAACGGTCTCCGCCGCTGATTGGCATAGGCTGCCTGTCTATCCTGAGCTGCCTTCATTTTTCGTCTGATAACCTTAACCTTCTCTTCCATTTCCTGAACCAACTCTGGTCCTCCAACCGACTTACGGTCCAAGTCATCCCAACACAAGGTGACCTACAACGCCTACCATAGAGGGCCTCAAAAGGAGCCATCTGTATACTTGCCTGGTAGCTGTTGTTGTAAGAGAACTCCACCAAGGCTATCAAGTCCTGCCATGATATGTCGAACTCTAGCACACAAGCTCTCAACATATCCTCGAGCGTCTGTATCGTACGCTCGGTCTGTCCGTCCGTCTGAGGGTGATAGGCTGTGCTCAGCCTCAACTCTGTACCTAGAGCTGTCTGCAAACCCTCCCAGAAGTGAGATGTGAACCGCGGATCTCGATCAGACACTATCGAAACAGGGATCCCGTGCAGTCTCACTATATCTCTGACATATAACTGTGCCATCCTCAAGTGCGTATATGTCATACAGTAAGGAATGAAATGAGCCACTTTAGTCAATCTGTCCACGACTACCCAGATGGCATCAAAGCCCGAAACAGTCCTCGGTAAGTGGGTCACGAAATCCATAGACACGTGCTGCCACTTCCACTCGGGTATCTCCAAACTCCTTAGTTCACCTCCCGGCCTCTGCCTCTCAGCCTTCACCTGCTGACAAATCAAACAGCGCTTGACAAATGAGGTGACATCTTGTTTCATACGCCTCCACCAGAACTGGCTGCGTAGATCCTTATACATCTTCTTCCCGCCTGGGTGGACACTCATCCTGCTGCAATGAGCTCGCTGTAAAATACCCTGGCGCAACTCGGGTGTATTTGGAACCACCCATCTGTCGCCAAGTCTCAAAGAACCGTCCCCAGCCACTCTGAATCTCGATGGCTGATCTGAATGGACTACTGACATCCATCTCTGAATCTCTACATCGGTCCCCTGAGCCTTCCTGATGTGATCATAAATAACAGGCTCAGCTAGCAAGGTCAAAACCTGTACTGGTGAAGAAGATACATCATAATCAAATCCCAAATGGCAGTAGGAGCCCAACATAGCTGATAGACACATAGCATCCTCTGCTGTGCTCCTCACCTTCCGACTCAAAGCGTCGGCTGTCAAATTCGCTTTCCCGGGATGGTATAGGATTTCACAATCATAATCCTTCAGCAGATCCATCCATCTTCTCTGCCTCATATTCAGCTCAGCCTGTGTAAACAAGAACTTCAGGCTCTTGTGATCAGTGAAGATGGTGAATGAGGTACCGTATAAGTAGTGTCGCCATATCTTTAAGGCGAAAACTATAGCTGCCAATTCCAGATCATGGACTGGATACCTCGTCTCATGTGGCTTCAACTGTCTCGAAGCGTAAGCCACTACATGTCTGTCCTGCATCAGTACGCATCCTAAGCCCTGTAGCGATGCGTCGGTATAAAGAACAAATCCTTTGTTCTCCTTGGGAATCACTAGAACTGGTGCAGTAGTCAGTCTGTGCTTCAATTCCCTGAAACTCTGCTCACAAGCCTCTGTCCAACAAAATGGGACTCCCTTCTGACTGTGTAAGTGGTTTGGCGATCTTTGAGAAACCCTCGACGAAACGTCGATAATAGCCAGCCAACCCAAGAAAACTCCGAATCTCACTGACTGAAGTAGGGGTAGACCAATCCATAACTGCCTCTATCTTCCTCGGGTCTACTGATACCCCTTCTCGTGATATGATATTGGCCAAGAATGCAACACTGCTCAGCCAAAACTCACACTTGCTGAGTTTGGCGTACAACTGATGATCTCTGAGGATCTGGAGCACTATCCTCAGATGATTGGCATGATCCTCCTCACTCCTTGAATAGACGAGGATGTCGTCAATGAATACGATCACAAACTGATCGAGGTACTCCTGAAATACTCTGTTCATCAGGCTCATAAAAACTGCAGGTGCATTTGTTACACCGAAAGGCATCACCAAGAACTCATAGTGTCCATATCGAGTTCTAAAAGCCGTCTTTTGAACATCACCGGCTCTAACCCGCACCTGATGATAGCCTGACCTCAAGTCTATCTTTGAGTACACCTCTGTACCCTGAAGCTGGTCGAACAGATCATCAATCCTCGGAAGTGGATATCTGTTCTTCACTGTGGCCTTGTTCAGTTGCCTGTAGTCAATGCACAGACGCATTGATCCATCCTTCTTTTTCACGAACAAGACTGGTGCGCCCCAAGGCGATACACTAGGGCGAATGTATCCCTTGTCAAGGAGCTCCTGTAACTGTACCTTTAGCTCCCTCAGCTCTGCCGGTGCCATCCTGTATGGGGCACGAGAAATAGCTGATGTCCCCGGCAGCAGCTCAATAGCAAACTCTACATCCCTGACAGGCGGAAATCCCGGAATCTCATCTGGGAACACATCAATAAACTCCGCCACAACCGGAATGTCCTCAGCTCTCACTTCTTTTTCCTCAGATACGTCCACAGCATAAATGATGTAACCTGTGTGGCCGTGTTCCAATAACCGCGACATCTTCACCGCTGATATCACTGGGATCCTTGGACAAGAGCCGTCCCCATAAAAAGTCCACTGGACCCCTGATCAGACAGAAAACGTACAATCCTCTGCCGGCAGTCTACCACAGCTCGGTATCTGCTCAACACATCAATGCCGATAATACAGTCAAAGTCTGCCATTTCTAACTGAATCAGATCAGCCCTCAGATCATTGCCCTCAAAATAAATGAGGCAATCAGACAACAGCCGATCCGCAATCACATGCTTCCCCGTGGGTGTCGAGACCATGAGAGGCGTGGGTAACAGAGACGAGCACAAGTGGTGTCTCTCCACAAAAGCAACAGACACAAAAGAATGAGAAGCACCTGTATCTACCAAAATAAATGCAGGGTACGTAAATAAATGACACGTACCAGCAATGACCTCCTCTGGGGCTGCCTCAGCCTGCTCCCTAGTCAGTGCATACACCTGACCCTGCGGTGGTACTGTCGTCTGACCTCCCTGCGGTCTAGGCGCAAACTGCTGTCTCGGCGGTGCCCTCCCAGCATCAAATCTTGGCCTATTCGGCCCGGAATCTGCCTGACTTGCCCGATTGGGGCAGTTCCTAGCTAAGTGGCCCACCTTGCCACAAACATAACAGCCTCGGCAGTCACGTGACAAGTGAAATCCTCCACAACGGTCACACCTGTCCCCTCCTGACTTACTCCCTTGTGTAGGTCCTCGACTACTCTGCTTCTGACCTTGAGATTTCTTCCCACTAAATCTGGAAGATGATGAGGCTCCACGGTTCTTGAACTGATCCCCTCGTGGCCTCAAACTATCAGCAACAGATCTCTGTGATGGTACTGAAGGGGGTACAACATCCTTGTATGCTCCCACTGCAATCTCTGCTAACTCTGCCCGTGTCAGGGCGTCATCAAAAGAGCTAGGGTTGTTGGAGACAACCCGTTCAAATAGTTCTGGCCTCAGTCCCTTCAGGAAATGCCTCATCTTGGCATGGCTGCTCACAGCGATATGGGGAACATACCTTAACAGCGAGGAATACTGCAAGGCAAAGTCTGAAACTGACATGTTGCCCTGCTTCAAATTCGTGAACTCGTCCTCCTTCACTTGTCTGGCAGCAGCAGAAAAACACCGGTTAAGGAACCGGGTCCTGAATACAGTCCAGTCTACTATCATGCCCTGAGCTTTCAGCTCCATCACCGTGGTCTTCCACCACATAGAAGGCTTCTTCGCCATCTGAAACTCGGCTAACCTCAACCATGCGGAACGTGCACAAGGCGCAGTCACAAGTATCTGCTCTATCCGTTCTAGCCATTCTTCGGCCCCTTCTCCAGACTCGGTCCCCTCAAACATGGGTGGACGGAAATTCAGAAACTGTGTTAAACTGAGCTCCCCAGGTAATAATATCTGTGCACTGGGCTCCACACCTACAGCAGGTGGTGGTAAAGGATTCGGCTGCGCAATACTGGCATTCCTACTGTCCATATCCCCTACCTCTTCATTGAGGTTCTCCGGATTAATCTCAGCCATGCTGTAACACAAGAGTTAACAACAATACCAAAAGCAGTTCATAATATAAGCCGTTAGATAACAAGAGTATCATATTCAAAAGCATGTTAGTATATCACTTATACAACAATATGCATCACATGCATAACATGCCCAACAATGAGTACCTAGCCAACTTGTCTCTAAAGGCTACCCTTCACTCTTCCCTGGTTATCTAACCACTGCTCTGATACCACTAAATGTGAGACCCCGAGATCTCAAGATACTAATAGGTGCGATTAAGAGAACTAAACATTCATATGAATAAATCAGAGTAATGAGTCATGTTGATAGTCCTGAGCTTAAGGGGTACAGTAGCGAAAGTTTAACAGAGGAATTTCACAAATTTCTACAAAATGTGCTACACTATAGTCTTAGTCTACCACATGTAGAAGCTATATAAAATTTTCTCAACAAGCAGCTAATCCTGTAGCTCTCCTTACAGCTCAGCTTCTCAACCCTGACCCTGGTTCTCAACATCAAAAGCACCTACAAAGACAACCCCCAACACATGAGCATAACACAATTCATATTCAACATAATATGAGAATAAGGCGTAAATGCACAATCATAAAATACAAATCACTTCCTGTATTCCCATCGCATTTACAATGCCCATTGGTTGTCCCTGTACCATAATTCATAATATAACACATTATATGAATGTATGGTTTCACAAATGAATGTCATGACATTTCCTCTTTTTCTTGAGTCAGTCATCATCAGTTATTTTAATGCTTATTCGCTTTCATAATCTCAAAATAAGCGGTATCTCATCATCGCTTCTTCATACTAGCGGTATCTCATCCTCGCTCAGTATGGTATAAACCCGCCTCCATGTGCAAGCGAGCCTCCCCGCTCCCGCTCCACATTTTTAGCGGTAAAGCGTAAGCATTAACACCTTAACCGTGATCGCCCTGACTCGTGGAATACATCTCTTTATCCCACATCACAATATGCAACAACAATGCATAATATGCAACAACAATGCATAATAACATGTATCAATTCATAATGCATCACATTGCATTCATCATGTGTCACACAGACAAACGTAAATACATGTTACCGTTGGGATGCCCGTACGTCGCTTACGTACCTTTCCAAAAAGTAGTGTGTGGTGGGACTCTATCCCCTGCGTTGTGTAGCCGTCTGTGAAGGCTCTACACCAGTGTACAACACAATATTAGATGTCTCATTACAATCCAATAACAAAATTTAACAAAATATAACAATTTATATTTTTTTCAACATTCTGGGCCTCTCGATCGATCGGCCCCTCTTCCCGATCGATCGAGAAGACGCTTAAAATCAAAACCAAGATTCTGCCTCGCTCGATCGATCGAGATGAAATGTCGATCGATCGAGATGCTCTGTTCGAGAAATACCAACCCAGAATTTTCGAACACCTATATTTACACCCTTCGATCTAGCATAAAACATACACCAAATGTTTAAACACTCATGCTAGCAAATAGAACACATTCCCCTGAGTGTATTCATATCAAGATTGCACCCCAAACACAAACCCACATGCATTAAAATCACCCATGAACATCAGTACTCATCCAACATTTTCTGAAAACAGGGCATTGTCTTCCTGCCCAGATTTTTTGAGTACACACTTTCAAGCAATGAAATCTACCACATAAGTCATGCAATTTGCTCGAATAAAAATGTCCAGGGTTTCACCAAACTACCATGCATATTTTCACATCGAAGGTTCACTCAAAAACCCTTCTAACATGCATAATACCACCCCTTCAATATCACTCCCAGATCACATATTTCCAGAAAACAGGGGAAAATATCTACCCAGATTTTCGAACACCTTACTTTACATGCTTAAATCTACCACATAAAACATGTAATGTGCTCAAGGAAAATACTGGAAGCTTCATAAAAACATGATAAATGAACATGAATCGAAGGTTTAACAAAACCTAAACTAACATGCCATTTTTCACACCAACAAAGTATGAGTTCAACAACATATTTTACAAACCCAGAAATGGTTTCTCACCCCTTTTGGCTTCGATTTTTGCAAGCTTTCCAAGCAAGAAAAATGGTGGATCTCCTCTTGTTTTCCCTTACCAGATGTTGGACGAAAAAGTTGGAGAGAATGGAGTGATTTCAGTTATGACAAGGTGGAGTGGGAGATGAGGGAAGAGGTATGGGCAAGCTGCAGCTGGCAGCAGGGTATGGGTCAAGGGGGGTGGTTTGTGGTGGGTTATGTGATGTGTTATGTTTTGGTCCCGGTATTTCGCACGATGTATTAAAATATCCTCACATGATATTTTATAGTATTTTCTCAATAAAAATACTTCAATTCCCATTTACAATATACTTTACCAAAACGATTAACACACACCCCAAATTAATCATGCCACAACCCCAAAATCCCAACATACAACACATGCACCCTCACATGCATCTCCCAATATTATTAATTCAACACAAGAATTAATATCATAATTTTCACAACAATGATTAATGTCTAAATAACACTTAATCATTTCGGGGATATCACAGTTTAGGAGGGTTGTGGTACTTTAATTGGGGGTTATAATTATGATATGATGATATGGTTTAGGGGGCATGTTATGTGTTTTTAATTGTTGTACTGATGTAGTAAAATTATAAAATATCAAGGGGAGATATTTTTATACATCGTATGAAATACCGGGACACAATTAAACACCACAAAACCACCCTACATGCAACCACCCTCCCCCCACTTGCATGCAACCCACGCCCCCCTCCCCTGTTTTCTGGAAACTGATTGACCAAATAGGCATGTTGGCACTAAGATATTTTCACTCTTGTCTCTTCCAAAAACCTCCTTCTTCCTCCCTTCTTTCGTCTGTAATTTGAATTGCTACTAGGAGGAAAGTGATCGGATTTTACTAATCCCTTCTGGACGAAAATCGAGGAGCAAAAGCGGTGAGGAATCACGCTGGTTCACCAGCTTTTTCGTTTTATGCATGTATGTTCTTCATAGCAGTTTTGGCATGTTAGTGATAGGTTTGTTGAAACCTTGTTATGAACACTTGTAGGTAATGTTTATGAAGTCCCTAGCATGTTTTATTAAGTAACTTACATGCTTTACGTATTAGATTTTTGGTTGTAAAAAGGGCTCCTCGAAAATCTGGGCAAGGAAGTGCCTGTTTGTATGATTGAGTAGGGCTTTTATTATGAAGATTTGAAGCATGCTAGCTTAGGCTATGGGTAAACCTTTGACATGGATACATACATGGAAGTTTGGTGAAAATGCCAACATATTTGTTTAAGCATGAACTATGGGCTATGTAGTAGTTTCGTTGCTATAAAGATGTATGTTCAAGAATTCTGGGATGTGTAGTTATGCCATATTTTTCAGAAAAGTTGATCGAGTACTGATAAAAAGGGGTAGTTTAAATGCATGTCGGTTTAAGTTATGAGTGAACCTTTAATTTTAATACATGCATGGAAGTATGATGAAACTATTGATATGCTTGTTCAGGCATTTTATGTGTGTTATGATGTGGTTTGATGGTATGAAATGAGGTGCTCAAAATCTGGGGAAGTCCCGATTTTTCAGAGCTCTCGATCGATCGAGATTTTGGTCCCGATCGATCGAGCGAGGCAGAAAGTTTAAGGCATGGTTTGAATTTCAGGTGCCGATCGATCGAAGGATTTCTCGATCGATCGGTGAAGCTCCTCGATCGATCGGTAAAATGTTTCGATCGATCGATCGAGGCAGAATGTTTGGGCACTATTTGTGCACAGTTTCTCGATCGATCGAGACCTTGGGGCCGATCGATCGAGAGAGACATAAAGTTGAAAAATAAGATGATGTTTTATTTTGTTAAGTTTATGATGTGAGATGGTATTGAGGCATCTAATATGGTATTGTGTGCTTGTAGAACCATCCCAGATACCGGCACCATCAAGGAGATAAAGTCTGTTGACTCCTCCTCCTTTTAAAAAGGTACGTAAGAAACGTACGGGCATCGGACGGTAAAACACATCTTTACACTACGACTATGCTTTTATTGCATGAGTATTCATGATGAAATGATGATGTTTATAAGAAGTTTACGATGTTTATAAGATGTCTACGATGTTGATAAGATGTTTATATATATTCATACGATGTTATTTGTGTTAAGATGCCACGGGGAAAGATGCCCCATATGGTAAGAGGCCATACGATGTTATTTGTGGTAAGATGCCAAGGGGTAAGATGCCCCATATGGTAAGAGGCCATACGATGTTATTTGTGGTAAGATGCCACGGGGTAAGATGCCACATATGGTAAGAGGTCATACGATGTTATTTGTGGTCAGATGCCATGGGGTAAGATGCCCCACATGGTAAGAGGCCATGCGATGTTTATAATGTGGTAAGATGCCACGGGGGTAAGATGCCCATATGCATGATTATGAATCAGGGACAACAATAAGAAGTTAATGAATAACCAGCATATTTACTTAACCAGTATTTCATGCATTTACTATGATATTTTTATGATGTTAAGTAAGATTGTATATGCTTATGATGTGTTGTCCCAGTAGGTACGCTTTTGGGCTAAAGGACTACGGGTCGGGTTGAGGCAGTGAGCTACGAGGAACACATGAATGTATAGGATTCAAGTCACGATTAGTATCTACTCTAGGAGTAGTATAAATCTAAATATTAACATTCTTTTGGGAATGTAATGAGTTATTTTTGAAGTCTTTTATTGTGACACCCCTTACATATATAACACATATACCACATACACACGAGACATATAACATAATATTTAATGGCAGCGGAAATGTCAATCTCATAACATCATGCAATCAAGCCATGTATCAAAATATAATTTACAAGGCAGTTTGCCACAAAATGACCAAGGTTGTACCCCTCACAACCCAACCAAAAACCTATACAGTATATGCAAATGATGAGCTAAGGGAGAAGGACTAGAGTCAGCCAGCCGACCTTGGATCCATGCTTCCAAACAATGTAGAAACACCTTGTAGAGTTGCATTCTCAATGAGCATATTCAAATAACGTAGTATTTAAAATCATATAAGCATATAATTCATATCCACATAAGCACATGAATATACTCCCATGATTCATCATCAAGTTTTACATCAGTTCATATGATTCATATAAAATGAATGATGCACATGTATGTCTGTATTGTTATTCTGTTATGACCCAACTAATACCAAGAACAATCCGTGATCAAGATATGGCCGGCACTCTGTAGATCCCCTTTTGAGTTCTCAATTAACTCGGGATCGATATTTTTTTATTCTTTTTGATTCTGTAATTCTGACCGTACTCAGAATGAAATAACACATGGTACAAGGTCATTAGTGGCCATAACAGAGTTCTTTAATCTCTTATTAATGCACATGTCATAATCATATGCATAACATCAAATCACAGGATAAATAACATCATATAGAACGTATATAATCACAGCTCAACATGTACATTTCAGAACTCAGTTTAGTTCTTGCACATCATATTGCATTCATTGCAATTCAGTCAACAATTCAGGATACTTATATAACACAAATCACATACTTATATAAAGTTAAATACCAAGTTATAAGGATATACTCACAAGTTGTTGCTCATATCTCGATGATTTCGCTTAATTTGTTTTATCGACACCTTTGTCAAGATTTTGACCTATAAACATAATAGAAATACATGACCACGTTAAAGGTCATATGCCTAATCTTAATGACAGTGTATACATGTTATGTCTGAAATGTTCATACTATAGAATCTTTAAATTGGTTGTGCAATATTAATTTCAATATTCATTATATCTCAAATTTACAATTGCAATAAGGTTTAGTGAACTTTGGACACTTCATGATGCTGTTTACCTTAGCATTTACCACTGCAATTGCACTACTACCCTTTAATCATTTCACCTGCTACAACGATCTTCCAATTGTACCGACAAGCTAACCCATTTCAATGTTTATTATGAATTGATGAAAACAAAAAGAGCAGAATCATTTAATAGGAATTTAGTTTGAACTCTGGTATGTCTGATATGTATCGGTCAACAAATAAGCCTCAATTTCATTTACAGGCAATAGAAATTCCAACATGAAATCCAAATTAGTAAATTTCATTTTCAGTACTATCGGTTTACCAAAACAATAACCAATCAATCCACTAAATTTCATACCTACACCAATCTTTATCAACACGAAAGCCCTTCGCGTTTTACCTTATCACTTGAATCAAAAGCTGTCAAATTTGTGTTTGAAGAGAGCAACAGTTTCGGTTTCCTTACAGAGCAATAAGAGGTCCTCGTGTGTTTTTTTTTTTTTTTCCTTGCTACACGTGGGTTTGGAAGATTCAATGCGTAATGACTCATCACTTGAGCTTTATCAATTTACAAGCTTCTATGCTACTGAATTAGTATAAAGACATTTTATTTATGTGATAAACCAAAACACCCTTCAACATTTAATCATTAAATTTAATCAATATTTCACTAAATTTAATCAATATTTCACTAAATATATTCAATATCATCAAATTTAATCCATATCTTAAAGTTATTCAATATTTTCAACCCTTATTCAATTTAATTTAGTCAATATATTAAATCTATTCAATATATCTATTATTATTATTAAATTATATTCATTCTTTCAAATTTATTCTAGTCACAACCTCTTCCAATGCACATATGAAATGTCACAATATATGGTATTATGCTTATGAATGATTTCATATATGCCATGATGAGTATGCATGATCATGTAAAATGTCGGGTCATGACATTTATTTTGGCCTGTAATCCTGTTAGCTCATGTAACAACCAGAACCTTAAGATGTTATTAATGCATGATTAGTCCTTCTTATGTCTATTAATCACTGTTAAGGTGGGAAGACCCCACAGAACCGAAACTAAATCGGAACAAATTTCACGATAGAACAAATTTCATAACATTTTAAACACGATAAATTATTTAATTTCCTCATGGTACTGATATCAGTTCTTTAGACTTAACTCTTATAGAGATACGGTTAGAACATCACCTAAGAATAAATGATCTGATTTATTTAGAACAATGGTAAACCACCGTATCAGGTCAGAATAACGGTTATAACCCAACCACATCAGGATCAGAATTTTGAATTCCTGCCAATTGAATTTGGGAATTCAATAGTGCTTCAATACATTGTTTTATCACATAAATCTTCGAATTTCAAAAAACTCATTCTTTTCAAATACGGTATATCTTCGATTGAAAGTTAAAGCACGCATACGCTTTTAATACAAAATGTACAGTATATAAAAGCCCACTTACAGAAAATTCAAAAAAATTGTTTGAAGTTATTGGGTTGAACAAAAGCCACGAAATATGTTCTTTATCATCTCTGGATTAACATCATGTGTGTGTGTGTATATTTCAGGATTTGCTTCAGATTTGATAAATCATTCAATTGGAGTGAATCTGCTATTTATAGGGTGTGTATGAGAGTCACAACATCCATAACCACTTCAATGTCATTAACCTCCAATAATATCCACGATCCGCGGCAGTTACAATTATAAAATTAATAAGGAGTAATGAGTTTGACTTGGTCTTATTAGAACTGATTCTACAAGTTGAGCTAATTGAATTCTTGTTAAGTTGAGGATTTGAATTGATACGTTGAGTTGATATGTTTTGTCACACGTTAAGCTGATGGAAAAAGTTGAGCTGTTGGATATAATTAGTTATGTTCACAAAACTAATTTGTAGAGCTGATGAAACCGGGTCTTTGAATTAAATTGAGTCATTGAATATTTTAGAAACCAAATAATAAATAAGTTTAAACGATATGAATGTTTAATGTATTATTCTCCGTAAAGAAGGTCAAAAAGTGAATTCTAGTCTTATCTGAATATGGCCATGCTAGTCCAAGTGCACTTCCGAACAAGACACACAGGCTCAACTTGAACCTTCTAAAATTTCTTTTGACTTTTTCGAGCACGCGACGACAATATTTGATTTGATTTTTTTTATAGCATTATTTGATTTTAATTTTGAATCACTGAGTTCTAATACTGACAAAAGTTGAGTATAAATAATTTGTTGACAATTTATAATTTAAATTTTATTTTAATATTATCTACTTGTATTTTATATGTATAAATACTTTAGACTTGAATTAGAATTAATATTGAAGCTCTAATATCTAAGTTACAGGTTATTTAATATAATTCTTGATACTTAGTATCTAAGTCACATAATTCTTTTAACCCACTTTGTGCACTGATGCTCCGTTCTCGAACTGACACATCGAGTGCTTATATGACGTTTTAAGACGCATTAAGTTTTATTAAGTCGCGCACTGATGCTCCGGTCGTGATCTTGCGCATTGAGTGTACATACGATGCTTTACAACTAAGTTTATTAAGTCATGTATTAAATTTATTAAGTCGTGAACCTAAATGTTAGACATTCTTAATTCTCCTGAAAAAAATATAAATCTTTTTAATAAATTCATACTGTTACAAAACATGTTGAAACACATATATATTATTTGGTATCATTTTTTTCGAATTCATTATCTTATTACTAAATATTAATAATTCATTTTACTTTTTCATTCTTTAAAATATATTTTTCGAGAACAATAATTATTCATATCAGGATAGCGATCGAATAAGAGATTTAAAACACAGTATAAAAATATGAAAATGATGTAATTTGTCAAATATGATGTGTATTAGGTATGTTTAACTCTATTTCATATCAGGATATGCACATTAGGTACGATCGTACTCAATTTGTTTTTAAAATTGACACACTTTCGTATATGCATCCATCTACACACCAATATGTGTCAAACGGGTCGTGCCGACGTTAAATCGAGTTGTGCCGTGCTAGCACGACCCGTTTAATCATGCCGTCATGGTTTGGAAACGGGCCATGCCATGCCGTCCCATTTTCACAGTAGTCACGGCCTGACAAGGCCCATATGTGTCGTGACATGGGTCGTGCCATGCCATGGGTTGTGCCGTATCGACGTGGCCCATTTCAACTTTTTTTATTTTTTGCCAGTAGCGATCGATCGGCACATTACTGCCGACCGATCGCTACACTTTAAAAAAAATTCTACTGTTCGTGCCTATGGCCAGGCACGACCTACAGGTCAGCATCCTATGGCCCGACACGGCCCATGTTATGAGCCTTGTCTGACACGGCAAGACACTATAGCAAAACGTGACGTATCGTGCAACTTCGTGATATATAATATCTCGTGTCGTTCGCTCCGTTTGACAACTCTATACACACCATCATCATGCGACATATGTTAATCTAAGTATGACTTGTGTGGTAAGTCGTCACCATACTCTAACGCAGAAGCTCTACAAATTTTCCAATTTCATCCAACTTTTGTTGTTATACTCCTCCCCCCTTTCGCTAACTCACCCTTCTCATCTCCTACATTCCAAATCTAGGTTTTCATTTCGCTTTCTCCATTTTTTCCTCGATATGAGCTTCAGTGTAGATGAAGACCTGTTTAATTTGAGTATACGCGACCTTGAATTTTCGACATTTACAGAATAAGGTTTGATGTGTGTTCTTGGCATTCCCATGCACCTCAAGATTCAATCTTTTTGAGTTCCTTTCTTTCATTTTAGTCTATTTGTCAGGCTGAGACCTGAAATCTCTATTTTATTTTTTATTCAACTAACTTCTTTATGTAATTTATGAAAACCCATGTTAAACCTTGTCAAATTTCCACCTTTCCTGTTGTAGCTCTCTAATTCATGTTGTGTTTTCTGTTTTTCAGGGTCGGATTTGGTGATCGAGGTTCAGATTTTTAAGATACATGGTATAAAGGGCAAAGAAGCGTTTGAGGTGAAATATTTGAGAGAAAAAAGTTGAATCTTTACTATTATTTTTACCTAGTAAATGCATGGATGGAAGAGAAGGAATCGCATTTCAGGGGTCAGCTTCATATTATTTTAACAGAGGTGGAATTGGTGGTTCTGATGGTTCCGGGTCTTGCCCATATGAACATGGTGCCGGTGGTGGCTCAGCAACACAGGCTTACGCCACACCTGTTTTCAAAAATCTTTCAAATCCCAACATTGCAATGCATCCCAATGTAGGTGTTAATGGTTGCGCTGTAAGTGGTTCAACTTTCCATGTTGAGAACTCATTACCCAATTTTACTCATGGCACGAGTATGGCTATGGTGCCTGTTGCACCACCAGGTGGTGAAAAACTGAAGAAGAAGAGGGGTAGGCCTAGGAAATATGCCCCAGATAGGTCTAGTATGTCGTTAGGATTGTCACCTTTGTCAGCCCCCATGCCTTCTTCTGACGTGATAACCCCTACTGAAAAAAGACGAAGAGGGCGGCCATCCGGCACTGGATGGAAGCAGCAGCTTGCTCCTCTTGGTAATTCTTTTCATTGTAGTTGATTGTTAATTTTATATCTGTAATGTAACTGATAGTTGCCTGATGTAATGCATTAGCTTTTTCTTAGTGGAAGCAGTCTTGATAATATGATATAGCTAGTGCCCGGCTTCGATTCTATGGTAGGAACCAATAAACAATAAGTCTTACCAAAAATATATAGTATTAAGACAGTTATCTAATAATAAGATTGAATAGGAAATCATCACTATTGAACATATTCTCGGGAAAGGTAAGAAAAGGTCCTTAGAAACGCAGATTTGTTACTGAATGTGAATCTTTGGGGAGTAGAAATGTAGAATGGACCTCGACCTGTTTAATGCTTTATGATTTATGAATTTCCAAAATCTGGATTTACAACTTTTAATCAGCGTCGATGCATAAAGTGATATTTTTCTTTATTTTTTATCCTATTTTCACATAAGAGTTTGGCATTCCTCATTGTAATATTTATTTCAAGATTGTGATATCCTGTTTTTAATTTCGGTTCTTGGTTTGTCACGTCCTTTATGTTTTTAGATGATTCGACTTCCCTCCACTCCTAACCACCGTGAATCGAAGTTCAACTGGAAATTCGTGTTTGTCTATGACTGGAATTTGGGAACTATTGATCTTTGCTCTTCTTTCTATTTTTAGATGCAAATATTCGCTCTATCAAAGCATGTGTTATCTGTGAGAACATTTAAGTTCTTAAATAAAAAATTTGATCAGGTGAATGGATGAACAGCACACTTGGACTAGCTTTTGCACCGCATGTTATACACGTTGGAGTTGGAGAGGTCTGTTATTTCTTAAGCTCAAAGAATCTTATCAATTCTGGTTTCTGTAATAATGCGAAACATGTGCTTTATATGAATTTGTGTACTACTACACTTTTAACAAGTGTTTTATTGCTCTCCTGCAGGATATTGCAGCGAAAATATTGACCTTTGCACAACAGAGACCAAGAGCTTTATGCATCTTGTCTGCTAATGGATCAGTTTCTTCAGTAACATTACGCCAACCTAATACTTCTACTGGCACTGTCACGTATGAGGTTAAAACCATCCTGATCCTTCATCTTTCATGTGCTGCTGTATTTTGAAAGCTTCAGAAACTCGTTTCCTTTGTCAGTTCTTCTCTATACTAAATTTGTTGCCTTTAGAATCTCTCTGTCACAAATTATCATCTGTTTTCACTACCTTTCTTCACTTCTTAATGTCTGAACTAATCATGTAATATTAGAAGATCTTGGCGATCCCTTTTTGTTGATTGTTTTTGAAAATGGACCGTGTGGACTTGATACAATGTTCTATGTAAAGGGTCGGTCTATTGACATGAATTTAACCAATCTCTGTTCATAGCATACCATACCATTTAGCAGCACATCCATTATGAAAATTAGGTTTGAGCGTGGACTGATTTTATCATGTTGAAAAATAATGATCTTTTTTGCAATGTGGAATCATGCTCCTAAATGAGGCTATTCATTGGAATATGGTATGATATTGCGTCAATTTCTGTTCAATAAAGTCATATCGCCTGTTTAAGAATGACACCAATATAACATGGCTTGTAATTTCTTTTAGGGCCAGTTCCAAATACTATGCTTGTCTGGTTCGTACTTACTAGCTGAAAGTGGTGATCCTCGCAATAGAACCGGTGGACTAAGCATTTCCATTTGCAACCCTGATGGGCGTATGATTGGTGGTGCCATAGGTGGTAGACTCATTGCAGCAAATCCAGTACAGGTATACATTGGATTTAGCTGTGTTTCTTTGTTTACCAATTGAATTCCCTATCTTTCTCCCTTTATATGGCTATATTTCGCTACCTTAAAAAAAAATTCTGCAGGTGGTGGCATGTAGTTTTGTATATGGCAGCACTAAAGCAAAGAACAAAGCCGAGTCCGAGACCAAAGACGAAAATTATCTGCTAGAAGAGTCTGCTGAGAAGTCGTTGACACCAGATACTGCTGCTCCAGGTCATTCTAATTCTGGAGCTACTCTTTGGTCACTGGGTTCACGACTGGACGCAAAAAATTCTCTGCTTGAGTTCGACCTGATGGACGGGTGATGATACAAGCTACAGTCAGCACATTGCATTTTTTGCATATACGTGTTGTTGCAGATGAAAGACATCTGAAATCTATCGACTCAGAAATCACTGTACGAACAGATTCTGGGATTTGACGGTGAGTTTGTCCTATAACATATGTTGTAACAGAAGCTATCATACTAGATAATTTTATTGTTGTTGGGAAGCAAAAGAAGGTGTTAACTGCTATTTCAGTCAAGGGAAATGCCAGTGTCTCCAAATCTGAAATTAACGCCAACGAGAAATAGGCACTCACTTTTATTTCATCATTCTTTATATTGATGTTTTAACAGGTTCTTAAATCATTTTATGATTACATCACATTGTTTTACAGGAAAAAAATATAATTGGTTGTGCGCAATCAATTTCACTTCACTCTTTAACTACTCCCGCTTCTTTTTAAAACCTCCAATGAAAATTTTATTTCCTACATCATCACGTTTGTTTCATTTTTATTATTTTTCACTTTTGTTTCATCTTCACTTTTAAAATTTCAAATTTGGAACAAGATTTTTTTGGGTCATGATGAATCGGATGAGGTTGTTCATGTGTTTGTGTCGAAGCTAGTATATCTATTATGATCATAGAGACTTGTTACATAATAGAAGCCCATAAAAGAATATTTTCTTACGTGTAATTTATTTTAATCATGAACTAAAAGACACACTGATATAATGGCTATCTATTTTTTAAATTTTTTTTTTGAAAATTTACCAGATAACCAATTTTAGAAAATATCATATCGAAAGAAGCCGTGCGATAGATATTTCGTCTAAAAAAACACATTTTAGTAATTTTTTATAGAAAAAGTCCCATTTGGTCAAAATCTATATCCTTTTCCTTTCAAAAAAATCTGTTTCCTTCCTAAATTTTATGGTCACTCATTTAATGTAGTACTATATTTTAACAGAAACTTTAATGGAAAAGCTACTATCAAATTTTGTTAAATGTGTTAGTATTTAATATTATATAATTATATTTCTAAAAAATTATGGGACTTTTATCCAAACATTATGTATATAATAAATACATTCAAAGTTAATTAAATATCTAGAAGTACTACACTTTTTTTTAAAAATAGTTATTCAAAATGATTTTTAATCAAATTTAAAATATAGTCCTCCTAAAAAAAATAGTCAAAAATTATAATTTTTCAATTATATTAGTCTGGAAAATAACAGATATTGACCAAGCTTTTGCTAGCAATATATCTTCTAATTTTTTTTGCGTTAAAAACAAAAGAAAATAGTTATCTTCCTCGTCGGCTCTGCAATCTGTGAGGCAGCAACTGAGCAACATGAGGCTTAAATTGTACGTAGATCGAATGTCCCAACCTTCACGAGCGGTGGTTATCCTCTGCAAGTAATTTTCTACTATTTTTAGTTCCCATGATTTTTTTAAACTCTTTCAAATTAATCTCGAGTCCTTCTAAATTGGGTTCATTGGAAGCTATATTATTCATTTAGAACATGATACTGATATGGGTTTTTGTCAAGAGTAAATGGGATCGATTTTGAAGAAGTGAAGATAGACCTTTCGAAACACGAGCATTTAACTCCTGAATTTCAAGGTTTCTATATTATTTTGATCTACCTTTGTTAGCTGCACTGCCTTTTTTTTTAGATGGGATAAATGAAACTTTTTTCTTGTGTGATTATGTTTCTCTTGATTGTTTTGTGGCAGCAATAAATCCCATGAAACAAGTACCTGCAGTAGTCGATGAAAGGTTCAAGCTATTTGAGAGGTACCCTCGATTTCTGGTTATGGATTTTATTTGTTCTGGGATTATGTGATTAAATTAGAAATTCTTGAATAGTTGATAAAGCTGTATTAAAAAATCTAGCAAGAACTTTATGTTTTCACTTTTTGCTTTGGAGCTTGATGATTAACCAATTTTGTTCAAACAACCGAAAAACATATTTGGATACAAAATGTTAGTACACTTGTCATTACTGTGATTAACGGTGCTTTTCTTTTCCCTGTTTACTTTGTGGTTGATGTATCATAGGACCTGGTAGTTTCATTCTAGTTCACTTAGTGTAGACACATAGGTGCAATTATTTCTATGTCGATGGAGTTTTATTATGTCTTTTCATCCTCAAATAGTTCCAGTATGCTATTTTGAGTCGAAAAATAACATGGATGTGTATGATAATAGAAACTGGTGAATCATCTAGTTGGAAGCCTTGTTGATATCCTGAAAGATATCAAGTTTGATATTTTTGGATGAGAAATGTCATTCAAAATTGTCCATTACCCCTTTACGTACAAAAAGCGAATAATTTGCATCAATATTTTAATATTTTTTATTCGTTGATGCAAAATAAACACCATGTTTTGTTTGAGGTCTTCATAAAAGTTACAAAATGCACATTTATTTAGATTGAACTTCAATAAAACCCAATCAAAGATCTCACAATGCTTGGATTACGGTACATGATCAGCCACTTAAATGGATGCATATATAAAAAAAAGTACGTCTGCTTTAGAATTATGTTACCAGGGTCCAACTCATTTCATGCTACTAGTATGGTTTTTTTCATGCAATTGCATCAAAATATACAAGAAACTTTGAAGTTTCAACTTATTCCACCTTTTTGGAATGTTTTGCAGCCACGCAATCATGATTTATTTAGCTTCGGTATTTCCTGGAGTTGCTGATCATTGGTGAGTTCGTTTGATTTAAATTTATCACTGCTATTTATGAAATTTGTTTCTTTGCAAATAAAGTGGTGTTTGCCTCACTAGAATAAAACAATGAACCTTATATTTACCCAATATTTTGTTCTTCTGGGTCTGATAATGGGGAATGAGAATTTAAATCTATATTCCTAAAAGAGCAACTTGTAAGAGTAGAATGAATTGAGTTGCACATAATATTAGAACTACTTTCACACCTTATTTTACCATCATGTAAATTCCATAATAAATTATATCAGTAAATTGGTGTTTGTTGTTCGTAGAAATATGATATCGCTACAAGGATGCGATTTGTGTATGGTGTATATGAATTTTTTTTTCAAAAAGTCCTGTATAAAATTCCGAGTTCGGCTTTTCAGTGTTCCTGCAATTATCTCTATATAACAGGAACTAAACTGATTAATTCTGTTCTTAACACTAACTCAATAGTACACACAATGTCTGTGTGCTATAAATTGTTTGACATGAATCTTTGTTGTCTATGCTATTAATCCAGTAAGAAGATCAAAAGTTGGAGTAATTTTCCTTGAAACGTTATATTAGTAAACCCGAATAATAATTTATAAAAAGTTTAAATTCTAACTTTATCTGATAATTAGAAAGGAAGAATAGTTATTCTGGTTGGATATATCAAAGAGATAAAAAAAAACCTTCTAAGGGATTCTTAATCTATTTCCATGTAAATAAATTAGGGATGGATAAAAATGTGTGATATCAAAAATGTTTCCAACTCCACTCAAATAACATATAAACAAATGGATGAAATGATAGTTTGATAACTTATGTTTCGGACTCCACTTCACCATTCAAGTTTAACTATTTTTGTCTAAAAAGTTCGTATTCTGCTACATTATCTTTACTCTTGTAGGTATCCTGGTGATGTTTTCAAAAGAGCTAAAATTCACTCGGTGTTGGATTGGCACCACTCAAATCTACGTCGTGGTGCAGGTGTTTATCTTTAAAATGTTTATCAAATTATGATTAAACATAGGGTGTCAGATGTTATTTGAAGCTATACATTGATATGTTTTTTTTACTTTTTGTTCTTTAGTCCTCTTAAATAATGGTCATGAAATTCTCTCAGATAATGAACTGCAATAAATTTTAAACTGCTTTGTGATTCAATAAATTTCCTTTCCGAGGATAGGAACCTGTATAGGTGTGAGCTATAGATTAGTAAAAAAATAAGAATATTTTTGCCAAAAAGAAAATAAGTTTTTATGGTCATTAAGGATATTTTCGACAAAAGAAACAAAGGTTTAATAGTATTATTTCCTTGTGTGTGCGCGCACACATATATTTACAAAGTTTGGTGTTTGCAGTTATGTATGTACTCAATTCCACACTTGCACCTGCACTTGGGCTACCTTTGAATCCAAAAGCAGCAGATAAAGCTGAGAAACTTCTTTCAGCCTCTCTTGCTAAGATCGAGTCTGTTTGGCTCAAAGGAAATGGGCGCTTTCTGCTCGGAAGTTCCCAACCTTCCATAGCGGATCTTAGTTTGGTGTGTGAGATCATGCAGCTTGAGGTATAAAGACTTTTATTTCCTTGTTATTTTTTTGACACTCAATTAACAAATTGATAAATTAAAAGTATAGCAAACGTATGCATACTGTGCTTAATCTTATGCATTCGCTTAGTATCATAAAATATTTTCTTTTGTACGCAAAAAAAAACAGCGTCTTACATATTAGGAGTGTAGGTGAGTCGAGGCTCGACTTGAGTTTGAATTATTTAAATATCTTGTACGTTGTTATATGTGCTTGATGAATTCTCTCAAATGACAAGGTCCCATTTTTATCAATTTTTTTTTTCATTTACCTTTCTTCTGGATATAGGTTGTACGTGAGAAGGATCGTGACCGAATATTAGGCCCCCATAGAAGAGTGTTGAAGTGGATTGACGACACAAAGAATGCAACCACACCTCACTTTGATGAAGTACATTCAATCCTTTTCAAAGTAAAAGAGAAGCTGAAGAAATCGCTGTCTGATGAAGCAACAAACAAGATGGAGTCTTCAAGGAAAACGTTGTTACATTCAAAGATGTAAATCATCTGATGTAAAAAGAATGGCTGTAACGTTAAATAGTTGATCCTGTCATGGCCTCAAGCTCTGAAACTGCGAATAAAGATTCTATTTGTTCTGTTGTATGAACAATCCAATAAACATTTCTGCAAGTTTCATCAGAAATTTTGAGCTGGTGATGAAGAACCAATCGGGTTTTCCTCTATCTTTATTGCTTCTGTTTGTTGTTATCTCAGGCCAGTCTTGCACGGTATTAACTTTCTGCTGGCTAGATTGATGTCATGAATGGCTCATATCTTATGCCAATGCAACCATTCCATGGTCCTATTTATTTTTTCTCGATCATTTAGTTTTGGTAGCTGGGCAGCCTGTTGTATTTAAGCCCGGATCGTCGAAACCTGGAGGCTGGAACCCTCTTTCTAAAACTGGAAATCGGAATGGTCCAGGTTTCAAGTATTGAAGTGGTACCAAGAAAAAAAGTATATTCAAAGTGAGTTCTGATACTACATGGCGTTGTCTGTGATTGTTATTCAGTATCCGGATTAGTTTTGATGGTATGTATTACTATTGTTTATGGAATAAAAGAAATAGTCATGGTGAAAGATTTAAAATAAATTGATTCATTTAAAGTTGTGGAATATAAAAATTATAATGAACAAATGAAAATTAATAATACATATGATATATAATATCGTACTTAAAAGATAATCAAACTCAGTTTGTTATATTGACCTTGAGATTTATTATTACTTTTAAGTAAAAAGAAGTCAATTTCATTCAGAGTTATGATATTGAGCAATTATTGTTGTTGTCAGAGCAATTTTCATGAAGTCAACATAAAAATTGTTCTGACAGTAATAATAATTGCTATGACTAACATTTTCGATTTTTGAATCGAGCTGGAATTGAAATCGAAAATTAAAAAGACATGAAGGATTTGAACACGCCATTGTCTAGTCCCCATGTCCTTACACGATAGGATAGAACAATGGATGAAGACGTATGAAAATACTTGTATGTGAGGTCTAAACCGGTGTATACACGTATTTCTCCACCACTTATACACCAAATTAATATTAAATACAACATATTTTAAATAAAAACTATATAAACTAACGTATCAATCGTTTTAGACCAATCATATTGAGTTGATCTACAAGTGCGATCCATATCGCGTCCATATAAATATTTTCCTTCATAGATATGTTGGGCCCATCTTTGATAACGATTTCAGTATTATAATACAAGAGAAATGTTATTATCAGATCAAACTGGCAATATCATGACACATAATACAAAACAAGATGATGCATGCTATTGTTAGTGACACTTAAAGCATGGTTAGAAATGTGCAATTAGGATAAGCATTGTGGGAGGACCCTATAAGTTATAGACTTCACCATTAATGGTTGGAGTATAAGTTCAAATATATTTCTAGTTGGTTCGATATTGGATGATGGAAATAGTTCGTTACATCTGTGACTTCAAAAATTTAATGATAAAAATAAATTAATGTATTTTGATTGGCAATATATATATATTAAACATTACTATATAATTTGAAGTGTTTTTATTAAAAAGTATAGCTTTTTTTACATTCTGGTTAGGACTGGGAACCTTCATCTAAGAGTTGCTCGGCTTTTTTGAAGAAGAAAAAAACAAGCTTCCACTTAGAAAAGTTGAAGGTGAGTTGATCATTTAGTTGGAAAACTCTCATATATCGATTTTGTTGTTATGCCCCACAAATGGCATGACATCTTAAAATAGACCCAGATAAGACAATTTTCGAATTATGAATATACTAGTTTTTCTTGGCATCACGAAAAGCACGGTGCTAGGGAGTAATTTATTGGTCAGTTCCTGATTCCAATCTTTTTTAGATTTAAAATTCATCATATCAAGCAAGTCAGCAACTTGAGTCGCAGGATTAGGTAAACATTAATTTATAGGCCGAAAAACATTTATATAATCATAAATGAAGGTAGCGAAAATAATGGACTAAAATCACAAATACCTTGTATCTACAGAACAAAAAGGTATATAAATGTAGCTATATCATTGGCTTACTGGCATTTTTTCGGCTTCTGGAGCATCATGGTGGAAGATGTGCAATGCCCGAACAAGTTCACCAAATTCAATCACCCCATTTCGCCTTGCATCAAACAAATCAAATAGCTGTAAACACCACGATTGTATAAAGTTTTATTCTTTGAAATTTGCTGGTAGCAACTGAATAAATTCTTAAACTCAGAAGCTGCTAAGTAGGATAAGTACAAACCCTTTCTGAAAGGGGATTTTGCTTGCACCTCCAGTTGAAAAGTGCAAGCAAGAAGTCTTCATGAAACCAAATCATAACAACCATCTCAATACACTAAATTACAATATAGACCTAATTATATGTTAACAATTAGCATTGCAGGTATAGATATGAGTTTCATGAACACCAA
The DNA here is from genome assembly GCA_907163345.1 of Haberlea rhodopensis. Taxonomy (NCBI): domain Eukaryota; kingdom Viridiplantae; phylum Streptophyta; class Magnoliopsida; order Lamiales; family Gesneriaceae; genus Haberlea; species Haberlea rhodopensis. Next base: position 3,350,396 of record CAJQUN010000004.1, on the reverse strand, counting down.
CACTTGTAAAAAAACAAAGCCAAATTTTAAGAAATATATTAATGATCAATATTTATTATGATCCCATTCTTGGTAACGTTATGTCGGTCTAGTTTCACCTGCACTTGTGATGAATTAGTTTATATGAAGAGAAATTAATAAATATTTTTAGCTTTATGGCATTGTGGCATAAGTGTAGGTCTTCGTGGTCGAACCACAGTAGTTTGGCTTTTTGGCTTTTTGTTGTCTTCTCCCTTCATTACATCTAAATTGTGTTAACATGTTTTTTATTTAAAAGTCATTGAAATTAAAATAAGATTCGATTCCTTTTCAAATCAAACAATGAGGACCCATTCTCTCGACAATCATGATTGTCGGTGCCAAGGCACGAATCAAAGACGCTTATATAACATTGTAAGTATTTCCAGTCACCCGTCATGGTGTAGATTAGGAATGTTATGTATGCATTCTTCGGTAAAGTAATTATTCCACAACCCAAGTATCTGAAAAGAACATTTTATAATTGAAATATAACAATGGGGGTATGCACGAACCTCTAGAGTTCAAATCAAACTTTAACCGGAGAAACTTCATCCTGGAATGTGCTCGAGAACAACAATAACTCGAGACATAATACAAATGGAATTTAAACAATGAACTTAAGGAACCTTTCGGATTGGCCAAGATGAGAAACATCTCAACTATATAATCTAAGATTTAGTTCTTCCTCAGTGCTATTGTTATTTTGCGCAACACATTCTATCTATCAAGAGTAACAAGAGTTATTTTCTATCAAGAGTAACAAGAGTTATTTTTCTCCATATTTTTATCTAATTATGGTAGTTGAAAAGTTCCCAAGTCTCATAATTTACCTTCTTTGAGAGCAATTATTATGTTGTCACATTCAACGCTTTAGAAGAATTGCTAAAATTTGTGATTTTTTTGGATCAATAATCTGAATAAATTGAGGAGATTCAAAGACTGGTGCATCTCTTGTATTATCATTTTTGTTCTTATCAACTGTGACGTATCCAAAGAGACTTTCCAGCACTCCTCATTAAACCTGGAGTCAATAAAGCGGTCAGCGTTTCACACGGTGGAACAATGAAAGCAACATATTGTTCAAAATCATTATACATACTGAAATGAACCAGCTTTAATCTCATGTCAGACCATCGAACAATCAGGGTTGGAAACAACCTTATCCCAGAAGAATGGCTTTAAATTTGTTGGTGAATTCCCGCGATGATGAGCTGGTTCAACAAATACCTGGCATTGCTGAATTAGAAGGACGACTAACTTAGGAGGCAGTGGTTGGAGAAGTACCACAAAAGATCTTGAATCATTTACTGATCGTGTACCAGGTTTAAAGGTGAGGGCTTCAAACCGGCCATATCTAAGCTTTATATATTCACTAACAAGCTTCCATTTTTTTTTCTTTTTTCTTTTTTTGTAAAAGCAGGCTAAAAAGAAATGTGTTGAGTAAATGTAAACAAAGTTAAAGAAAAGGAAGCATCTCCATATTTATGCTAACCAAAATCACAGTGTCTCGATATGAGTTTATCTGAATATGGGATTGTAATAATTAACCTGAAATGAAGATATGTATAGTCAAAGGCAACGTAAACGATGTTATCAAGTAAAAAATGGAGTTGAATAGGCAATATTTCTGGAGGAGATGAGAAATCATATTTCTGCAAATTCGAATGAAGATTAAACTCAGTTAACAATGTTTACCGATGCTTTTTCATATGTTCTGAGACCTACACCAACAACAGAGACGGGGAGCCCTTGTTGATAGAAACAACAATGAATCAGAAAGGGCACAGAAAATAATATCAAGAAAATGGAAAAAAATATGGGAACTCTTAGTATCGAACTTGTTTCAGTTTTGCGACAGAAATATGAGAAGTATAATGAACTTTATAGCCACAACAACTATTACAGGTCTTTTTTTTTTTTTTTTGCTTTGAGATCATAGGCACATCAGTTAGATCCACAATCATTTTGGACAACACTTCCAAGATATGAAAGATCTCTCGCTCACATCGTGGAAAAAATGTTAAAAGGAAAAAAAGAGTTGAACAATATCTATGCGAGGGGAAGTTTTAATTTTCCACATTATATAATTCCCGCATAGTTGGAACAGTGTACAGATGAACTGGCGTTTGTCAGATGAATTATGATTGCTGAACAACATTACATAGCAAGTAGTTTTTGATGGAATCTGAAGGGGAATCCAAAAAATGCATACAACAATCCAAGCCTCTCCATGGACCACATTCTCTATTGTCTCAAATATAATCAAACTATAACTTACTACTCCTTTTTTGGTTTCATCCAATAGATTGTAGAGCCTTAGCACATAAAGAACCTACAAAATAAACCATGTATCCACAGAGAAATCAGCTATATTCATTTATAACTAAAACAGAAGGAGATAAAAAAGAACAAAAATGAGAACAAATGAAGTCAAGTAACACATTCAATCAAAACCATAGTAAGAGTCGTAGATGCCATACACCATTGTTAAACTTCCGATGTCCTAGCTCCTCCACTATAAGCATATTCCCTTTTGACACCCCTCTGGATGGGCTCCTAGAATATGCAGTCATCCCAAGATTTACACAGGTTCTGAAATTATTTATGAGAATCTTTATTTCTATGACTTTACGCTCCGCTAAAATGAACAAAATTGATGATATAAAACAAGAGATCAATGATAAAAACCAAATGGGTCATATGAACCGCACTTTGATCATTGAAATATAACTAAGCTAAAGAATGAAGGACAGATAACAGGCGAAGAGAATAAAAAACCTTTTTTATTTGAACCCTCGCAAAAAAAAAAACCAAGACCCAAAAGAACACACAGTAATCAAAATAAAAAAAACAAGAAGTGAAAAAAAAAACAGAAAAATAAAAACATCAGTTCACATCAAAATCTAAAGCAATAAATCCGAGATGTCACAAAACAATCCAACATCACAAAGATCATCAAAACATCCTAAACACACAAAACAAAAAATAAAACCCTAACAAACGACGTTATTTTTTTAACAGAAAAATAAAACCCCTAAAATGCATAACATAATGTACCAACAGTGACAAGAATCAGTTAAATTCATAGAACGAAACCAAAAACCAACATAAAACAAATAGCAAGCGACGGAGCAGCTAACCCCACAACAATAGACGAAGAGAAGAAATGTTTTTTCCTCGACAGAATAATGAAGAAAGGGAAATAGCGTACCCCCAAATCCCCACCTCTGATTATAATATAATATGAAAAATATAGAAGAAAAGGATGCGCGATGACACCAAAGCATCCATCCACGACGAGAAGGTATGATGATGTCCCGGATTCACGCGATTTCCTGCTGTCTTGATGGCAAATATACACGTAAAAAAATTATAAAATAAGACAACAAAGAAATTGTCAGCACCATACCGCACCATAACGCCGATTGACACACGACCTCCGACTCGTCAAACCATAAAGCACGGTTCACAGTAGAATCATTACATGCATGCGTACGGTACGACAGACAATCATCTCGGTGACAGGAAGGAATGAGAGAAACCCAATGCCGAAGAAATGCATTGTTCATCCGCGGCTTATCTTAAATTAATTATGTACACGAAAACTAAATAAAAGAGAGTTTAAAAATGTGTATAAACATTAGAACATTTGTAAATATATACAAACTACTCAACAGTGATCCCCTTGATTTCAAGAGTATCCACCACCTTAGGCCTCTTATAATTCTTCAATAAAAGTGAGCTACAAACCACACTAACCGAAGAAGCTGCCATTGCTGCACCAGCAATCCATGGCGGTAAACGAAATCCGATCCATGGAAAAAGCGCACCGGCAGCAATTGGGATGCCGAGGACGTTATAACCCAACGCCCAAATATAGTTGAGACGAATTCTGAAGAACGTTTTCCTCGAAAGGTCTATGGCAGTAATGACATCTTCCAAATTGCTTTTCATGAGAACAATATCAGCCGCCTCAACTGCTATGTCTGTGCCTGCACCAATTGCTAGCCCCACATCTGCTGCTACAAGGGCTGGTGAGTCGTTGATTCCATCTCCTACCATTGCTACGACGTTTCCTGAAGCCTGCGCGAGGAATGCATAAAATTTAAGAATGTGAATTACTAGTTATAGGCATCGTTCGCCGACACGGTAGTAGAGGGCGTCGCCGAGAGGCTGTTGTTCCAGTTCCAATAACATTTCGTAAAATAAACGTGGTTATTAAATTTTTAAATTAAAAACAAAAAAAATTAAATAATTTGGACAAATTATTAATGAAAAGAATCAAAAAAATTGAAAAAAATTTAAGATTTCCCCCAACGTCGTTCAATGCCAATTCCACAACGACCTTGAAATTGCCAATATAGTTACAGATCCGTTTTAGCATAAAAATTTACCGCGACAACTACCGTTCCTGTTCCATAATGGTCGTTCCGGGACTGTTTTGCGAACCATATAAAGCCAGGGAAGGAGGATCCATAAATTTTGGAGAGGAAAATAAGTTATGAATGCAATTGATTATCGAGCAAATTACAAATTGATTAGGAAACAAATATTTCATACTGACAGAAGTATACAAGTATGGCTGATCATAGCTAAATGAGCATGATTCTGTACCTGCAGTTCCTTCACTTTCTGGGCTTTATGCTCCGGTTTGGCTTCAGCAATAACATTATCTATACCAACTTCCTTGGCAATTGCCTTTGCAGTTCCCCAGTTATCACCTGTCACTACTATACTCCTGACTTTCATAGACTTGAGAATGGAAATGACTTCACGAGCCCCAGGCTTCAATGGATCAGATATAGCAAGAATTCCAACCAGCTCCTTGTCGATAGCCACGAGAATCCCAGTTTGAGCCAAGCCTTCAGTTTCTGCCAGTATTTCTTCAGCATCAAGTGAAATAGGGACATTATGATCCACCATCAAGCTTTTATTTCCCACAAGAACTTGTTTGTTTCGAACTACAGCCTTCACACCATAACCGGTTATGGATTCAAAATCCAAGGCTTCTGGCCAGACAGGGTTCTCTTCATCTTGTCTGAATTTATTGGCGAACTCAACAATTGCTTTGCCTAATGGGTGCTCGCTGTTTACCTGATAAATAAAAATACCCCATTTTTACAATACTAAACTTCATTGGACATATACTTTTTAGTATAATGTAAGAAAAGTATTCACAACCAGCCTCTAAAGAAGATGGCAAACCCGGTGCACGAAACTTTCGTCGTGCACATGGTAAAAAATTGTATAGTGCAAAATGGAGAATACCTCAGCAGCAGCAACCAGTTCATAAAATTCTCGAAGGACCATATTTTTCAAAAGCCTAGTGTTGACAACCACTGGCTTTCCAACCGTAAGAGTTCCCGTTTTGTCAAAAACTACACAGTTCACCTGTTGTAACACGAACAAACCAGTATACAAATATAGATAATACACCAGAAACTACACCATATTTCCTAAGTGGATATAATATTGTCATTTACATATGACAACAGAGTATTATAACCTGATGAGTGCTTTCTAATGCCTGGCCGCCTTTAATTAGGACACCTTGAGAAGCACCAACTCCAGTACCAACCATAACAGCCGTTGGAGTAGCTAGGCCAAGTGCACAAGGGCATGCTATGACCATAACGGATATGCCAAACTGAAGTGCAAGCTGAAAGCTATCCATAGAAGAAGGAATCCATGATTTTGGATACCAATTCAGCTTCCCAGATAAAAACCAGGCGAGCCAAGTGGAAAGTGAAAGTACTATAACCTGCAAATGGAAAACGAGTATGCACCTGTTAAAACATCACGATAAGACGATCATCTGGAAGTTTTGAGCTAGATTGATAAAGCAAATTTTTACATACTAAAGGAACAAAGATTTTGGAAATACGATCCGCAAATTTCTGGACCGGAGCTTTCGCCATTTGTGCTGATTCAACAAGTCGAACGATTTGAGCAAGAGCACTCTCTGATCCAACTTTTGTTGCCTTGATATGCAGCACCCCGTTTTCATTCAAAGTCCCTCCAATAACCATGTCACCTTTCCTCTTAGCCACTGCCCTAGACTCTCCAGTAATCATGCTTTCATTTACATGGCTTTGGCCCCAGATAACAAAACCATCACAAGGTAGTTTTGCTCCAGGAATTATCTTCATGACATCATTTTTTTGTATTAGTCGACTATCTATTTCTTCCTCATTCAATACATTTCCTGCCTTGTCTATGGCTAAAAGGGTTGCCGTTTCGGGAGCCAAGTCCATGAGCTTCTCTATGGCTTCAGATGTCTTTCCTTTGGCCAGAACTTCCAAATACTTTCCAAGTAGTATAAAGGAAATGAGCATTGAACTAGTCTCAAAAAAGTCAGTTGACTCAAAATGAGGAGAAGTAGCAGCTCTCAAAACCGAGTAGACAGAATAAAAATAGGCAGCACTTGTGCCCAGTGCAATTAAGACATCCATATTTGCCGAGCCATTACAAAAAGCTTTGTAAGCACCGATATAGAATCGTCGACCGATGATGAACTGGACCGGAGTAGAAAGTATCCATCTTAAAATTTCCCCGATGCTAAGCATGTTCACCACCTTAGCATGAAGTCCATGTTTTATACCGGGGGTATACATGAAAACCATGGCCATTAGAAACACGGGAACAGTAAAAACCAGACTCCAAAGAAAAGATTTCCGGTATTGTTTAGTTTCCTCATCTCGAAGAGCCTCTCTTCTGCCTCCTTCAGGAAATATCTCTGCCTTGTAATGTCCTGATCCAGTTGATTCTATAATCCTTATAAAATTTCTAGGTCCAGTCAAATCTGGTTGGTAGGAAAGCGATAATTTTCTGAGCTTCGGATCAAATTTCATATCTTGAACTCCTGGAAGGGCTTGAAGAGAACAACCAATGATTCGCATGGAATTTTCTGTACACAATCCATCAATTAGAAGGTGTATTTTGCACCTATCTTCACCTGTGCTGATGAGCATAGCCTCAAATCCGGTACTTTCTATGGCTTCCAAGACTTTGTTGTAGGTCAAGATCTTTGAATCATAAAGGACTTCTGCCTCTTCAGTTGCTAATGCAACTTGTGCTCTTAGTACACCGGGTAAAGCTTGCAAACCAGATTCCACGGTTGTAGAACAAGAAGTACATGTCATTCCTTTTATCCGAATACGGCATACTTGAGAATATTTGTCGTTGACCTCGTCAGTAATCAACGTGGCTTCAAATCCCACATCTTCAATTGTCTCACGGATGGTTTCCTCCTGGAGATTGCGACATTTTAAGTTGAATCTCACCAAGATAGCAATTTTGTTCCAAAAACTATAGGCTAGGTAAGGACATTAGCTGCTAAAGCAGCAGTCAGATGCTGCACTCTTCGTCCATAAGTATAGAAAACTTGTTTAAGATGACAAACAAGATCTAGTTGACTAAACTAAAACACAAGTGTGTGATGTCTCACTTTCACCAATAAAGGGGAAAATTGTATTACTAATATTTATAATGTCAAAAGGAAAATATTCACGGAGATAATGCTCCATGCAAATGTTCATGATGGAAATCATAAAACAGGAGCTGATTCATTTACTGCTTTGTACATGCAACATAGGCAACTATCACAAGAAGTGTGTATAAAAGTACATAAAGATAACGAGACTCCGGTTTTAGCCGGTTGGTCCTTTTGGGATTCACTCGGGTTCGTGACTGGACATTGACCCAAAAAATACTCTTTCAAAATTCCCCTCCCCCATATAAAGGGGGAAAAAAGTACAAAAAGATAACACAAACTCGTGTAAGGTCGGAGGGTGGATCCAAACGGGTTCAAAATTTCATGTATAACTTCTTTAAAAAGGCATGTCTGGCCTCCCCACTGGTGAAGTTATTTCTCTCTTCCGAAATTCTCCTACAAAAATTCACTAATTACCTTAAAAATACATGAACATGTTTTCTTTCATTGCTTTATTTAGTTTTAATTTTGATGTATAAGGACTATCTAAGTTTCATTTAGGGTATAGATGGTTGTGCCACTCGCCACAACAACATCATTTTCTTACATATTCACTATACCGTAGTGACTTGAGCCCAGGAACGGGATAACCCCCATGAAAACAACAAGAAAATTGTCAAACTATAAGTTAGTACAAAGATAAAGCACAATCGGAAAATTAAAGTTTTTTAGGGGGGGAAAAACAACTTGAAATCTTGAACCCCATAAAATTGGTCCAATTCTCTGCTAACAAATAACCACAAAATCAGGAGAAAAACAACAACGAAAAAGCATGCAGATTTCACTCACGTTGACAAAAACTGGGTAAAAAATGACTTGAGCCCGGTTGTTTAACACATCAACCGCTGCCTCCTTGATTCCTGGCAGGCGTTTAACGGCCTTCTCCACCGACCCAGCGCAGGCGGAGCACGTCATTCCGGTGACCGAGAAAAGGGCCTGCGCTTCTGATCCTTGCATGCATTTTTCTACGTCTGATGATGCATTTACACCTTTGGGATACTTGGTCATTGAAGGGTAGTGAGGATGGGGGGACAAATCCCCGCTCTTCTTTCTTATACATGCAAATGGTAGCAACTTCTCCGCTGCCATCAACGAATCTTCTTGATCGGTAAGCGCTTACCCTTTGGTTTGATTTTGAGGGTTTTTCAATCTGTGGTTGAGCAATTATAGAAATGGAGGAGGTTTTATTGTATTTGAGCTTGCTTTTGTTTGTTTAAGAACACGTAAAGCTTTGGACTTTACGACAACTGCATTAGAATGCGTCACCGGATTCAACTTGCTTCCGTTATATAAGCTCCTCAGCAGTGTTAATTGCAGTTTGCCCCCTGTACTAGAGGACTTCATATATATTGCCCCTAAATAAAGAAACATTAGAAATTGAGGAAACACAGAGAAACATATTGTATTTTAATTCTATGAGAATGACAAATTAACCAATATAATAAGTATCAAAGGGTGTGAATAGTGACCTGGGTCTGATTTCTTAAAGTTATGAACAGTGTCTCTATTTTGTTTATTAATTCTTTTATTTGCTCCTTATCAGCATTTATTGCTGTTGGGCTTGTGGGAAATGTCTTGGGCCTGAGGGAGTTAAAGGTCTGCGAGGCCTAAGGCCCTATTGTTGACGGTGCTGCGGATCCAGTTGCCCGATTGGCATAAACAATGCTCAGGCCCTTTTCGTTTCAGGAAGCTCGTTCTCACAGCCGCCGCCCGAAGAAATCGTTGCCGTCGACCTCTGGGGCCTGCCACTCGCCGCCTGTGCGGGATGGACGTCTTGTCGTGGGTTTATCAGATGATGTTCGTAGGTGATGGTTGTCAGCTTGTGGCGTCGCGTTTTATCCTTCTTTCTCGCGGACAATCGAGGGCTGTGTGTTCTTAACCGCTGGTCAAAGTCGGTAACCGGATTTCCATTCTCTTCCTGCCTTATGTCTTTTCCTTGCAGGTGTTTGCGTGACGGAGCGCGCCATCATTTCGTTCGGCCGCCATCTCCTCCTTTCCTGGTTTGGGGACCATTTCTCCCCTTCTATAAGTTAGTTTGTTGCTTGTCTATTTGGGTCTGGCTTTTCTGGTTTAGGGCTTTTCCTGGTTATTGGTCGCCTTTCCTTCTGAGGTTAGTTATGCTTGGTGGTTTTATTTTTTTCGTTCCACTGTTTCTCGTTCTCTTTACGTTTCATGTTCTGTTTTTCCACAAATGAGCTTGATGTGTTCTCTTTTAGAAGGTGGTTATATGAGGGTGTTCTTCGCATGGTAGCATTCAACTTGGGTGATGATTTCTGCTATTTTTATCCCTCTATATTTATTTTTAATTCTTGTCGCTTGGAATTTCCTATCTGATCTTAAGTCTTAATATTTATGTGCTTTTATCAGATACTTGAGATCTGGTTAAAAAGGCCAAAGAAATGTACACACACTGGAACAGAAAACATTTTGGCCATGATTTGCTCATTTCTTTGATGCTCTATGAAAATCAGCCTCGAATTACTGTATTGAAGGCTACACTATTAACTCAAACCTCAGATAATCATGACTTCCATTTCACAATGCATGGTGCGCTTTATTGCAAATACAAATAATGCAACGTCTATACTGATTAGGGTATAATTTTCTTTCAGCCATTAGCCCTATAAACCATGCTCTCTCTTCCAGAATTAGTGTTGATTCTCCCAAAACCAGTTATGAACTTTTAGTATCAATAATAAGCCGGTATACCTCTCTTTCTATCAAACACTTGCTAGCCATATAATCCATTCTCTTTGGCAGAATTAGTTATCAACTATGATTTTACAGATTAGGAAGCTTGTTCAGGATTGAAGGCTAATAAACACCGATTTTGTTGCCAAGCTAAGAAACTAAGATAAACTTACAGCAACAAGAAATTTTCAGAATCAGCTCACTAATTCCACAACTTGTTTAGTTATTTAATCGAATTTTCTTGTAATTCTATGGCTACAAATGAAAACTTGTGGCACTAGATTATTAAAAAAAAAGTGATTCACTTACAATTTAAAATAAGGGGCTCAAATAGAAGATACACATACACATGCATCCATAGATTTTACCAAAAAAAATGGGCTGGCGCATTTTTTTTGGGTTTTAGTTCTTTTAATTATAATTGATTAGGAGATGGTTTAATATTAGTTTTGCTTTTACGGGATTAACCATTAATGTTATTAATTATTTCCCTTGGAGAAAAATTTAACTCCAGGCTGCTTTGGTTTTATTTTCCTTGGAGAAATTTTTGTGGTGGATGCATGCATCCTGAAAATACGTAGCTTACCCTGTTTTGCTTATGCTTTGTGCTTGCTTTGTTCCATTTACGGGCTCAAACCAGACTGAATAACACATGCATGCATCCTGTAAATACGTAGCTTATCGAAGCACCATCTTGTTTAGTCCTGCATAGCTGGGATTATCATTTTTTGTATTTCGTTCCATGACTACTTTGTGATTGATCAAATTAACCAATTGGATTGATTTCGATTAACATTTCGGCATGTTGGCTGGTTCAGATTTTCAGGAGATCTGTTCTTCAGCTTTTCCGCTTTTCTTTTCGGTTAAAAGCTCACAGGTAAGAAAAAATTCAAATTTGGGGGTGGTGCTTCGATCATTATATCCTTAGTTTGATCTACTTTGCTTGTCTTAATCTGTATGTGTTATTAAGCGTGTGATTATGCTGGACTTGTCGGATAATTTATGTTCGGATAATTTATGTTATTTTAACTTCCTTTGATTGCCCGCTTCTCACAAATTCCCCAAGGTCCATGTTTCCCTTCCTTCGGAGGCAACTTGCAGCGCCATCATACTTGACATTAGTTACATTCTCTTGTCGAGACCTTTATTTGTTGCATCTCAAGCAGTTTGTTGGGGCTTGTCTATCCCAGTGCTTTCTCCCACTTGTTGCAGGGTTGCACATTTTACCTGCGCTACACGGTTCACATAGGTAATTTACACTAAAGTTAATGCATATGTCTTTCGATGGTTAATGATGGGATCTTAAATTTGGCCTGGCTGTCATGAATTCCTTGATATGCGAAAAAACAAGCGAAAATGTCTTTAATATGAGGCCAAAATTAATGTTGTTGGTCTCCCTTTTTAAATGTAATGTTTGTTCTAATAGCTGATTTCCTCCTTCTTTTGGGTTACTAGATTATATGTTGGGTTTCTTAAGCTTATTGCGCATGCGAAGTCCTTAATTTACTTTACCATATATTTTTAAAATAGAAGTCCTTTTGATTGAGCTAAATTCACTTGGTTATTTGAGATTCTGTTATGATAGCCGTTGGGCTAGATCGGTCTGCTGTAGCAAAATGTTTAATTTTATATGGGATAGACCAAATGTTGCTTACTTCTTTTTTTGTAAATGAGACATTACCCTGAGTATGAGGAGAGAACTCCTTGCAAACGAAACACATGGTTTTAGTTATTGCAATTAGATGTTGCTTCCAGCTTATTGTTCAGATGTACTTGCAAGCGAACTACAATTATGGTTAGGAAAGTCAAACATCAGTTCTCAATCACCTCACACGCTTCATTTCATTCCTCACTCCACCTTCATGCATTCTTCTGCGCTGCCTCACAAGGGCTTTCTACTTCTGTCCCTCGTTCAGCCCACCTCCGTTATGCCCATCTATTTCCATCCTGAGCTGCTCTCCCTCCCCAACCTGCTAAGCCACTGTCCATGCTACTTCACACATCTTCCTCATAGCTTGGCCTCCACTAATGTTCTCATCTTATCCTCCCCCCATGTCTCTCTAGGCCCCGAAAGGAACTTTCATCCGTATCTTTGTTCTTGGCTGAGAATGTCAAAAGTGGGCCCGAGCGACATCCATAACAATCAGGAAGGCCGTTCTAAATCAACCCCCCGCCGCACGAACCATGCTCCGCCTTTGCTAGGTATATTTCTCTATTGGATAATTGGTTTTATTGTACTCCCCCGTTTCTGATTCGGCTCGTTATTTCAGGCTCGTCAGCATCGGCCACCGGCCCGCCCCATATTCGCCGCAGGAGAGCTGCACCGCCCCCGCCAAGTGCTATTGCCTATAAATCCCGCCGTCTACCTGTTACAGGTAGGGCAACCCGCCCAGGCTGCGTGGTCTCCTATACTTAAATTCGCCTCACAAATTTATTCTCTTCATGTATATGCTGCTTACGTTAAATTGGCAACTTTTTCTTACTTATCTCTCGAACCTTGAACAGGCACCACCAGTGATATGGTTTTAACCAGGCGGCAGAGGGTCCTTAGGTATCTCGACAGGATTGGCCTCGTCCCGTCTAAAGCGTGGAGCCTTCCTCCGTCTTCAGATTGCGAGTATTGCGGCGCTCGTCGTTTTTTCAGGGAACCACCAGGGTTCTGTTGTGCAAACGGAAGTGTCAACATCACCCCCACAAGAATGTCGTTGTCCTTATGGCAACTCTACACTAGGCCTTCGTCGCATCTTGCCGACCATTTTCAACAGCGTTGTCGCACATACAACAACTCTTCTGCCTTTACTTCCATAGGCATATATTACGATCATGAATTGTGCCGGGGGACCAAAGGAATTTACACATTCAAGGTTCAGGGCGGCATTTACCATTTCATTAGGGACCTGGTCCCTACAGAGGGGTGTGGTCGTCAACTGCAACTGTACTTTTACGGAACGGAAAATGAAATCGAAAATAGGTTGTCCCAGTCGGGCGATTTGGACGCTGGACTAATCTCATTTATCATCTCCATCATGAGGCTCAACCCATATGCAAATTTCTTTAGGAGTTTGAGGGATATGCCTGACTTGACCTCGTACAAAATTGTTCTGTGTGCCGATCCTTCTTTAGATCATAGGGTGTACAATTTGCCTGTTATTGACCACGTTGGAGCAATTTGGAATGAGTTAACTGATGCCCCTTCGGAACGTCTACATGACGTACGTGTGTACACAAAATCAGATGCCACACAATTCATTCACTACTATTACGGCTGCTACGACCCCCTTCAATACCCGTTGTTATTTCCTTACGGGGAGCCTGGTTGGCACACCGGGATCCTAAAAGGACGCCCCGCTAGCCATACATTCGATCCAGACCTATTCACGCTTGATGATGAGCTAACTTCACTTCTGCCATCCCAACACATTTCTGGTGATTCCCTGCTGGGGGCTGAGCAAGAAAGTGAGTCTTTCTTTATTTACCCATTCCCCTTCGCTTAACTTATTTTCATTCGTGTTTATCTTTGTTAGTAGCATTATTCTGAACATATTGCCTATTTCTCTTTCAGATTTGGATCGCAATCGGGATAATCGAAGGAATGTTGCCGCCCGAGAATTCTATTGTTATAGATTTCAACTACGTCGTAATGACATAACCAATATACTGCGTACAGGTCGCCTTATTCAGCAATATCAAATCGACATGTACGTGAAAATTGAGACCCAGCGTTTAGATTACTTTCGTAAAGCACAAACGCAAAGCGAAATCCGATCAGAGTCTTTTCAGGGTGTTGTTGATAGCATGGCATGTGATGGGATTTCCTATGGCAAGTCCATCGGCCTACGCACAGTCCTACCAGCTTCGTTCTTAGGCGGCCCCAGGGATCTCCGGCGGCGCTACATGAATGCACTTGCCTTAGTAACAACGTTCGGTCGTCCTGATTTTTTTATAACAATGACTTGCAACCCAAATTAGTTAGAGATACAAGCTGAGCTTTTGCTTGGGGAACATGCACATAATCGAGCTGATTTACTTGCGAGGGTCTTGATGTGACTAGAAATAGACACATCTATTACGCTTAATTGTCTACGATTTGGTATATTTTGATGGATAAATTGATACATATGCTACCTAATCGTATATTTATGTAAATGTAGGGAAAAGTGAAGAAATCAAGCTAAAATGATGAAAGAAGCAATAAAGTTGAAGAAAAGAGGAAAAAACCGGAATCAAAGACACATGTTGCTCCTTTCTCCTCATATTTCTATGTATTCCAGCCAAGTTTTGGGAATGTGGTCCATATAAAAGTTGTAGAACTTTGAGTTATCTTCGCGTGGATAGCTGACTCGTCGAATTCGGAGTTCGTGTGTGAAAGTTATGGCCAAAATACAAACTCGCCAGAAAAATGGAGGACAGGCGTAATTACGCCATTCACAGGCGTAATTACGCCAACGCTACGGCATGTCTAGGCGTAGCTACGCCATTATACGCGTAATTACGCCTATAGAATTTTGGAAAATTAAAATTCTTGATTTCTTTCCTTCCCACATGGATTTTACCCTACTCCATCAGCCTCCATACCTCATATACACGATTTTTACCTCATTTTAAGCATAATTTCATACTCTTAGAATATTTTAGGATTTTAGATTAATTTTCTTTCAAAGTTTTCTTCAAGAACGACGAAGAACGGAACCGGAATTGACAAGCCGGAATCGTGATTTATATTAGTAATTTCTTTTCCTTTATTTATTTAATGTTTTCCATTGAATTTTTATTGCTTTTAGATTTAATTATGCTAGGCTAAAACCCTTCGATTCTTGGTTGAAGGGATACCTACTTTTGGATTTAAATCTTTTATGAAAATTCGGTTTGATTGTTGAATTAATCTTCGATTTCAATTGGTTTCTCAGAATTCGAATTCCATGATTGTTGTGCTTGTGTATTTGACCGATCACCTAATATTCAATAACATAATCGATAGTTTGCTAAGAAACAACTAAGATTAATAATTAACCGGCTGTAGGTGTTATTGAATTCTTAGGAGAAACGCTTGAGTAATCAATTCTAACGGCTGTAGTTTTTATTGATTAGATTTGTCGAACTCATTAGTTTTGAAAAGTATCATTGATTTAATCATTAACGGCTGTAGTGGTGATTAGAGATTTGGTAAGGGTTGAATTGAATGCTGTTTTCTCTTTGACTACGAATAAGATGAGTAGGAATTGAATTTCCAATCGATAGATAATTGAAAGAATTTGAATGTTTTGATTTGATGACTAAAAGATAATTTTCCAAAAGTACGGTTACCTGAAAACCAAGAATCGCTTTAATCCCATAAGTTTTAATCATTTTAGTTAGACTCGTTAATTAGTTTGATATTTGCTAAGTAGTAGTAATCCAGTCCAAATCCCCCATTGTTACTAGTTCTTTGATAATTGACACAAAACAAATTTACCTTCCCTGTGAGATCGATCCCTACTTCCACTACTACATATTTTTGTTATTAACTGAAGAAGGGTTAATTTGGGCGTACACGATAAACGCCACCAAATTTTGGCGCCGTTGCCGGGGAGGGCAACATTTATTTGTGTCGATTTTTTTTTTATTTTTTTATCCCGCATTACTACTTTGGTTTGTTAATGAGTACAGGTGGATCGTTCAATCACGAAGATAACTTTCACTACGATCCTGAGATTGAGAGGACGCTACATCAGAGAAGGAGAGAAGCAAGGCTGCTTGAAGAGGAAGAAAGGAACAACATGGCTGCAAATCAAAGCTTGAGGCAGCTCGCAAATCCTAACTTGGATCAACAACCGCTCTGCATCAGTTTCCCTGCTCTGGCCAATAACGTAAATTTTGAACTCAAATCTGGTTTAATTCACTTATTGCCATCTTTTCATGGTCTTGCAGGTGAAAACCCACATAAGCATCTGATGGAATTCCACGTGGTGTGCACTACCATGAAGCCGACCGGAATCACTGAGGATCAAATAAAGCTAAGAGCGTTCCCGTTTTCTCTAAAGGACGCTGCAAAAGACTGGCTCTTCTACTTACCATCCGGATCGATCACCACGTGGACTGACTTACAAAGAATATTTCTAGAAAAGTACTTCCCAGCTTCACGGGCAACGAACTTGAGGAAAGAGATATATGGTGTGAAGCAGCTCTACGAGGAATCACTACACGAGTACTGGGAGAGATTCAAGAAGTTGTGCGCAAGTTGTCCACAACACCAGATAAGTGAACACCTTCTCATCCAATACTTTTATGAAGGTTTACTTTCTTCTGACAGGAACTTAGTGGATGCGGCAAGCGGAGGAGCATTTATAGACAAAACAGCGGAGGAAGCTAGAAGGTTGATAGCTAACATGGCGGCCAACTCCCAACAATTCGGATCTGTGCGCCATGGACAACCGCAAAGAAAAGAGGTAAACGTATCAAACTTAGAACAACAACTGATAGACCTCACTTTTCTTGTGCGTGGTATGGCAGGTGGAAATGTAGGAAAGACAAAGCCGTGTGGAATCTGTCTGGCTGCGAACCATTCCACAGACGCATGCCCCTCACTACAAGAGACAACCACGGAGAACGTAAATGCTGCAGGAGGATTCCCAGGTCCCCCACAAAGGAATTATGACCATCCACCAAACAACTACAATCAAGGGTGGAGGGACCATCCGAACCAAGGCTATGGAAACCCACAGATGCACCAACCTCAACCCTATAGACCGCCATATCAGCGACCTCCACCATCGGCAGTGCACCCTCCCTCTGACAGGTTAGAACATAGCATCCAAATTATTGCTGAAAATAGCTTACAATTTCAACAGGAGACGAGGGCAAGCATCCAGAGCTTGACGACGCAGATGGGACAATTGGCAACTTCAATCAGCAAGATCGAAGCAAGGATTTCAAATGGACTGCCGTCACAACCAGAGATGAACCCGCGGGAAAATGTGAGTGCTATCACAATGAATGTGAATGAAGATGCAACCGAAGAGAAGGTGGTACTGACGCCACCCCAAAAAGAAGAGATGACGGAGACAGAGACAGATGTCGAAGAGCCAATGCAAGGGGAGGAACCACGAGGTAAGTACCACAAACTTTCTGAATATAAAGAACCACCCCCTTTCCCCCAAGTATTGAAGGACAATAGGAAAGGTGCCGGACTCAAAGGCCTCTACGAGATGAGTCCACGCTACAAAGAGCAAGCCCCATTGCATGAAACCGTGAATGAGGATCGAAACAAGGAACACAAGGGGCAGCCCAAGGTCGAGCTCAATGACAATGTTTCGGCGGATAACCAAAGAAGCATCCCCATTAAATGCAAGGACCCGGGTATGTTCTTTATCCCATGTGAGATTAGAGGTATTAAGATTGAGAAGGCTATGCTCGATTTAGGGTCGTCCATAAATGTCTTGCCTTACTCAATGTACTCTCAACTGAAGATGAGACCTTTAAAAAGAAATAGAGCAGTTATTCACTTAGCTGATAAATCCATGGTCACACCTAAGGGGATAATAGAGGACGTAGTTGTGCATGTAAAGAATTTGGTCTTCACAGCCGATTTCTATGTCTTAGACATGAGAAATGGTGATCCTTCTAGTCTAATTATTTTAGGAAGACCATTCTTGAAATCATCAAATTCAGTAATCAATATGAATATCGGTTTGATAACCATGGAGTCTAATGGTGAAATTGAAAAATTCAACATGTATGAACCCATTAAACCTCTTGAGCATTCTAGTTACGCTATTGATGTACATGATGATTATGATTCTGATTTTGATAATGATGAGTTGTGGGAAATGGGAAAGGCTACTGATGGCCTTGACGAGAAGAGAGGTATGGATCCTCCTCCTGTGCATACTGTTCATACTATTGCTGCTTTATCTACTCATGATACTGCTGATCCTCTTATTTCTCAATTGCAGGATCGTACCATTGGAAAGAAGCATCCTCCGGATCGACCATGTCAATCACGTGCCGAAGGAGTAAGGACTGAGGACGACCACTCAAAGGGCAACAGGCCGAAATACCGAGGAGTGAAGAAGATATTGAGGTGGTTAAGGAAGGATAGAGCAACACTGCATCAACCACCTTGATAGAGGACTGGCGTCGGGCCACCGACGTTAAACAGAGGCGCTGCTTGGGAGGCAACCCAAGGGGAGTTAGTTTCCCTTTTACCCTTTTTTTTTATTGCTTTTTAGTTTAAACTTTTCTCTTTTCTTATATTTTTGCCTTACATTGGGGACAATGTAAGATTTAAGTATGGGGGAGGGATTAGTAGTGTGTTATTGTTTTTCTTATTGCAAAAATACAAAAAAAAATCGAAAAATTTAAAATTTTGAGCTCATAGTTAGTAATGAACACATGCTTATAATCACTAGCCCATGATGAAACCTAATTGATAGCATGCATGTTTTTGAACATAGGTGAATTGTTAACCTTGGAACACTTTGAACTCTAATGAAAAGTGTGCTTTAACTTAGTAGTTGAATATTTTGAGCACACTATTGTCATGATTTGTGAAGTGTGCATCACTTAGTGAAGATTGTGTAAATTTTGTGATAGTCTTAAGAAGTCTCTAATACATGCTAGAACTTAACTACATGCTCTTTGAGGCGTATGTCTAGACTACTTGCAAACATGAAAGTGATATAGGCAATCTTTGATGCGTTTGAGCCTTTCAAGCCTACCATGTAAACAAAATCAATCTCTAGTACCCTTTTTGAGCCTTAACATAAAAGAATGGGAGTATGCTAAGCATACTCAAGACCCCCATTCAACATTCCTTGACTAGCTTATCATCCTTCCCTAATGAGCCTAAATGTGATTTTAATCCATACCTTTTAAGGGAGTATGATGTATTTCATTCAAATGCACTTGGGAATCATTGAAGTATATTTGTGATCTTATTTGTCAAAAGAATGGAATGCATGAAAGAAAAAGGAATGCCTTGAGAAAATAGATAAAAATATGACTCCAAGGGGAGCCAAGGCACAAAAGAAGAAAAGTGTTGAAATAAACCTTGTGAAAAAGAACGAAGTTGAAAAACTCATGCAAGAAGAGAAGTTTTAGTGTGCATTTCATCATACTCTCTTGTTTGATATATCCTTACCTTTCTTTCATAAGCCAATACCTAGGCCAAGCTACAAGCTAATAAAGACCTACTTGATTTATGTTTGCAAAGTAGCTAAGATAGTGGAGAAGAATGTGCAAGTGAGCTTATACTTGTGTTAGTGTATGACTTGAACTATTATGGCTTTGCATATTTTGAATCTATAATTTGTACACAACACTTGTTTATGACCACACACACACGTTCACTACTTTGTTGAGTATGAGATGTTTAGGGATTGAACTTGTTCCACTGTTAACTTTTCACCGCCTTTCATTACTATGCATGTTTTAAATTGTTGAGGCATAAAAGTGAGGACAAGTTAGTTTGTTATGATGCTATGAGCCAAGCAAAAAAATATTGTAGTTTTGATTATTTACTCGAGGTCGAGTAAAGAGTAAGTATGGGGGTGTTTGATGTGACTAGAAATAGACACATCTATTACGCTTAATTGTCTACGATTTGGTATATTTTGATGGATAAATTGATACATATGCTACCTAATCGTATATTTATGTAAATGTAGGGAAAAGTGAAGAAATCAAGCTAAAATGATGAAAGAAGCAATAAAGTTGAAGAAAAGAGGAAAAAACCGGAATCAAAGACACATGTTGCTCCTTTCTCCTCATATTTCTATGTATTCCAGCCAAGTTTTGGGAATGTGGTCCATATAAAAGTTGTAGAACTTTGAGTTATCTTCGCGTGGATAGCTGACTCGTCGAATTCGGAGTTCGTGTGTGAAAGTTATGGCCAAAATACAAAACTCGCCAGAAAAATGGAGGACAGGCGTAATTACGCCATTCACAGGCGTAATTACGCCAACGCTACGGCATGTCTAGGCGTAGCTACGCCATTATACGCGTAATTACGCCTATAGAATTTTGGAAAATTAAAATTCTTGATTTCTTTCCTTCCCACATGGATTTTACCCTACTCCATCAGCCTCCATACCTCATATACACGATTTTTACCTCATTTTAAGCATAATTTCATACTCTTAGAATATTTTAGGATTTTAGATTAATTTTCTTTCAAAGTTTTCTTCAAGAACGACAAAGAACGGAACCGGAATTGACAAGCCGGAATCGTGATTTATATTAGTAATTTCTTTTCCTTTATTTATTTAATGTTTTCCATTGAATTTTTATTGCTTTTAGATTTAATTATGCTAGGCTAAAACCCTTCGATTCTTGGTTGAAGGGATACCTACTTTTGGATTTAAATCTTTTGAAAATTCGGTTTGATTGTTGAATTAATCTTCGATTTCAATTGGTTTCTCAGAATTCGAATTCCATGATTGTTGTGCTTGTGTATTAGACCGATCACCTAATATTCAATAACATAATCGATAGTTTGCTAAGAAACAACTAAGATTAATAATTAACCGGCTGTAGGTGTTATTGAATTCTTAGGAGAAACGCTTGAGTAATCAATTCTAACGGCTGTAGTTTTTATTGATTAGATTTGTCGAACTCATTAGTTTTGAAAAGTATCATTGATTTAATCATTAACGGCTGTAGTGGTGATTAGAGATTTGGTAAGGGTTGAATTGAATGCTGTTTTCTCTTTGACTACGAATAAGATGAGTAGGAATTGAATTTCCAATCGATAGATAATTGAAAGAATTTGAATGTTTTGATTTGATGACTAAAAGATAATTTTCCAAAAGTACGGTTACCTGAAAACCAAGAATCGCTTTAATCCCATAAGTTTTAATCATTTTAGTTAGACTCGTTAATTAGTTTGATATTTGCTAAGTAGTAGTAATCCAGTCCAAATCCCCCATTGTTACTAGTTCTTTGATAATTGACACAAAATAAATTTACCTTCCCTGTGAGATCGATCCCTACTTCCACTACTACATATTTTTGTTATTAACTGAAGAAGGGTTAATTTGGGCGTACACGATAAACGCCACCAGGTCTTCCGAGCAAAGAACGAAGAATTGAAGGACGAGATTGTGGATAAACAAATCTTTGGGAAAGTGGCTGCCTACTTGTATGTTGTCGAGTTTCAAAAAAGAGGTCTACCTCACGTTCATTGGCTCGTGATTTTGAAAAACAAATACAAGGTAACTTCTGTTGATGCCTATGATCGCTTCGTATCCGCCGAAATCCCTGACCCTTCAGTTGATCCCCATCTGCACTCCTGCGTTGCCAAACACATGCTGCATGGGCCATGTGGGGAGTTGAACCCAACAAACGTCTGCATGAGGGGGGGGATCTTGCAAAAATCACTACCCACGAGAATTCGTTCAATCCACTTCACATAGTACTGATGCTTATCCTGCGTATAGACGTCGGGATACGAAAAGGATGGTTCTTGCCCGTCGGAAACTGTTGGACAATCGCTGGGTGATTCCATACAATCCTTATCTTCTAGCGAAATTCGACAGCCACATTAATGTTGAGATCTGTGCAGATGTCAAGGTCGTTAAGTACCTATACAAATATGTGTGTAAAGGGAATGACAAGATCGGTTACAATGTTGTCGTCGCTCCTGCGCCAGACAACATGAATGAGATACAAGACTTCCAGTCTGCGCGTTGGCTTTGTGCTCCTGAGGCTATGTGGCGCATTTATGGTTATATACTTTACGAGATGAGCCCCGCTGTTGTTCAGCTTCATGTTCATCTTCCGAATTCTCATTATATCTTTTTCCATGCTGCCCGCTCCTTAGAAAGCATCTTATCGAACCCCAACAATTCGAAAACCCAATTGACACAGTTCTTCTCGATGAATGCAAAGCATTCAGACGTTCGCGCCATGAATCTGCTTTATCGTGAATTCCCTAAGCACTTCGTCTGGAAGTCTACACACAAGGAATGGACTTATCGTAGTCGTGGCACTGCCATTGGCCGGCTTGACGGTGAGCCCCATCGAGACCGAGCGGTTCTATTTGAGGTTGTTGTTGAGTCATGTCAGGGCACCCACTTCATTCGAGTGTTTGAGGACCCACAACGACGTCCAGCACCCAAACTTCCGGGAAGCTGCAATGCAGCGTGGGCTACTTGATGCAGACAACGACATCCGAGCGTCCATAGAAGAAGCCTCGACTTATCAAGTTTCATATACCTTGCGAAGGTTATTTGCTACTATCCTTGTTTACAACCTTCCTTCTAACCCTACCGCCCTTTGGGAAGAATTTAAACTACATCTGTCTGAGGATTTCTTATCGGCTTGCGGTCACCAGGAAAGTGTTGCATTCGATCGTGCTCTACGCTCAATTGATGTCTTTCTCCAATCAATGGGCAAAACCGTGGATGATTTCAATCTCGTGCCGTTTAAGACTTGGGTTAGTGAGATTGAGATGCGGAACAAGGATTACGAGAACGAGCTTAATATCTCCGTGACTGGGGAGGAATTGGACGGTGTGCACAAGTTAAATTCAAGACAACAAGAGGCTTTTGATTCTATCATGGCGTGTGTCGATGACCCAAATGGGGGTGCTTTTTTCATCGATGGCCCCGGGGGATCAGGGAAAACCTTCCTATATCGAACACTACTGGCTATTGTGAGGAAGACCCGTGGGATTGCCCTTGCAGTTGCATCTTCAGGCTTCGCGGCCTCGTTACTTCCCGGTGGCCGGACTGCTCATTCACGCTTCAAACTACCGACCATAGTTGACCAATCAATCTCTTGCGCAATAAAAAAACAGAGCGTCCATGCACAGCTTATTCTATCGTCCAAGCTAATTATTTGGGACGAGGCTTCGATGGCCAACCGAAGATGTATTGAAGCTTTGGATGTTTTCTTGCGCGATCTTATGGATAATCCACTCTTATTTGGAGGCAAGACGATTGTTTTTGGTGGGGATTTCAGGCAGACTATCCCAGTTGTAGTCGGTGGTTCCCGTGACGATGCGATCGATTCATGCCTCGTCAATTCCCCTTTGTGGCCTAAGGTCCAGAAATTCCACCTACTCCAGAATATGCGCGCCCGAGAAGACCCATTTTTTACTAAGTTCTTATTACGCATTGGCGATGGAGCGGAACAACTAAATCTCAGAGACGAAATCACGTTGCCATCAAATATGTGCTTGCCATACGTCGATTGCGATGAGCCATTAGACTATCTCATCGGCGCAGTGTTTCCTTCTTTCGATGACTTTTACGAGGATCCTTTCTCGGCTATCGACAGGGCTATACTGACACCCAAGAATGATTGTATGGATAACATAAACAATGCTATTATTGACAAATTCCCCGGAGCACTTGTCGAATATATCAGCGTTGACATAACAAAGAACGTTCACCAACAATGCCAATACCAAGATTTCTTAAATGGGGTCTCTGCACCAGGTTTTCCTCCTCATGTTCTTCGTTTGAAAAAAAATAGCCCCATCATGCTTCTACGCAATATTAATCCATCTGAAGGTATATGCAATGGTATACGTCTCATCTGCCGTGATTTGGGCAAAAAAGTTATTGGTGCTGTCATAGCGTCTGGCGAGTACACCGGGAAATTTGTTTTTATCCCGAGGATACCGTTGGAGCCTTCTGATAATCTTAAATGTCCCATACCTTTTAAGAGGCATCAATTCCCTATACGACTTTGTTTCGCGATGAGTATTAACAAGGCCCAGGGGCAAACACTTGATAAGGTTGGGATTTACTTGCCCCAGCCTGTTTTCTCACATGGTCAATTATATGTCGCACTTTCTAGAGTCAGAAGTAGTAGCTCTGTCAAAGTGTTGATAAAACCACCAACTGCAATCTTTACTACACACTGTCAAACTAAGAATGTTGTTTACAAAGAGATTCTAAATGCCGCCATGTGAAGATGGGTTTCTTACGCGCACAAAATTTACTCGATACATGCATGTTTTTTTGGGTTGGAGGAATTGCGCTACCCATCCACGATTGCTTCAGTCTTATTTACCGACAGGTCGAAAATGGGTGAAAATCTAATGACTATTGGATCAATAACTACTGCGACAAATGGATGGTCAGCGAAGGTACGCGTCGTAAGCAAGCTTGGGGTGAAACCCGCGATCTTCTCGCCAACGAAATACCAAAAAATGATTCTTGCTGACGAAACGGTAATTCTTTCAAGTAATTCATGACACTCTTCATGTTTATTGTGATCATATATTTATTGCTTTAATTGATGTTTTGTGATAGGGTGACACGGTGGAGGCCATAATTTTCAAGAGTGATATTGACTTATACAGAAATTCTCTGGAAGAAACAAAGACATATACGATCTCAAATGCTCAGGTTACCAAAGTAAAAGATATTTACAAGAACGACCTGGTCAGTAGTCCATACCAATGGACTATCACCTCAAATACTTTGGTCGTCCCTGTTGTTGATGGCGCCATTTCTTCATCCTCATTTCGCCCAAGTTTCATCGGGTCCGAAAATTTTGTTGCATACTTGGAGTCAAAGAAATTGATTAGTAACTAGTGGACGTTTTTTTGCGTTTTACTTCGGTCAAAACCACGATTATTGTCATCTCCTCACTCCCTTCAACAACTGACAACTTCTGATCAGGTACCATCTGCGTGGTAATTGGGAAAAGAACGCCCAGAAAAATTAATACGCAGAGTCAGACACAAGTTTTGCATGAATATGTGGCGATTGACGAACATTGAGTTGTTCTTTCATTATAGATTTCACGCTTGCTTTTAGCCTTCTCCCATGCATGTTATATTCATCGGCTTTATATCCTGTTAGATATACCCCATTTGTGGTTACCCTATGGGGTGATGCTGTATCTCCGCACCTGTTTGCCGTTTTTGACAACTGCTACAAGCGGCCGGTCCTCACCCTCCTCAATTTTTTGGTGAAGGGGTACTACGGTTAACTCCCTGCTATATGATTTTCAAACTTATGATTTATGTTGTGCCTTACAATTGTTATTCCATCCCTTTACATCATCAATTAACCATCATTTGTAGGTTTGTCTCTTAGCTCAACTTCATCTTCAGTTGTTCTTGAACAAATGGACAATCAAAGTTTTTCTGACCTACAGGCATGGTAATGATCCTGTCACCCTTTTCTTACATATTTACATAACAATAACACGATTCTTGTGCTTATAATATATTATTTTCCCATGGCTCCATTTCCTTGTCATAGGCGGACCAAAGAAAAATTTCTCATTGACGATGTCGTGGAAAGGGGTGGCTTTTTCAAGGAGAAGTTCAATGTCAAAGGAGGACAACCCTCACCGATCAACACTGTCTCCGAAGTGCTTCGACTTGAAAAGGTTTTAGAAAAACATCAAATTTCAACGCCTATTTCCCTTTTTAGATACTCCCTGGATATTCTTCTCTTACGGTTTTCCACTCCTCAGCCTGGCAGATATAATATCAAGGTCAAAGGTTGCTTGGACGACGCATCCCAAAGCTTTGTTTACATGGGTTGTGAAGAATGCCACTGTGGAATTAACGCTGATTACAATTCTGTTTTCACTTGTAAGACATGCAACACCAAAAAAATAGCGAAACCCAGGTACTAATTGGCTCCAAGGTTTTGCATTAATATTTTTTAATGATAACATATTTTGTCGACGTTTTACATGAATTACTTTTTTGCTAACAGATTTCGTTTTTGCCTCAAAGTTTTTGATCGTACTGGCTCACTCGATGTTACGGTCTTTGGGAAAGAAGGAGACCTAATCATTGGAATGTCTGCGGAATATTTCTACACCAAAACTTTGCAGTTCATATCAACAAAGCTTTATGCCCCATTACTTTAACGAAGCTTTCTGCATTTTGTTCCATCACACAAACTTCTCTGCGTACCTCAGGACGGGACACCTCCAATTGCTCTTGTTAGCCAGGGGTTGAAGGATCGTGAAGTATTCATGAAGATACGCTCAAGCCTATTTAGCGGGCGCAATGCGAAAGAAATCATCGTGTATAGCTTACTAGCTATGGAATATGTTGACAGTCTTGCCAGATCTGTCCTACCGCCAACACCAAGCCCCAATAAATATTTGTCTTCTACTGTGGAATCGACCCAAGAATTAGAAGGTACATTTGTCTTATTTGCCATCGCTTCCATTCATGTTGGTGTCATCCTATTCTACACACAAGGTATCGTATGCTTTTTACAGGGGTCACAAAGTCAACAAAAAGGAAGCTCGATTTCGGATTGGCAATCACGACATCAGCCAATGACCCTGCAGTCGTTGGCCCGGGGAAACCAGTGGCTGTTTGTGAGCTAGGTTGTCTATTTAAGCTTTTTTAAAAAAACATACAATAGCATTCCAATATGTAATCGTCGGATTTATTAAGTTACACTTGAATGTGATACATAGGGGATGTCTCGATTCGGAGGCGCCTGATCAAGATGGGGAAAAACAAGGTTGGAGAAGAAAGTCTGGCGTATGACCCGAGTTAGTGGTTGCTGCCAAATTGTCTTGATTTCATTTATAATGGCACTTCTTAGTAGGACAAGTGCCTGCAAATAACTCATGGCAACAACATGGTGTGTTGCATAAATTACAGGTGTTGTGTCATTTGAGGAATCCGAGCTGCCGGCCATCGATTTACATGACATTGGTTCTTCTGATGACGACTGTATGCCTCTTTTAGGTCACAAACTTTCAAATAATTGTCTTCATTTAAAATCCATGCATACACTATGTTTGTCACATATTGCTTACAAACATATTACATACTTGTGTATGTCTATTTCTAGATCTCGTCCAACCAAACGATGCTCGTGTCCTATTAATAAATCCACATGTTCGGCCCACAACTGCAGAAAATATAATAGATCGGGCAAAAGTTGACACGCCTCTACGCGTGAAGTCAGAAAAAGGTAATCCTCATCAATAATTCACCTACCTTATTTTATGTTTCTTTGGCGTTAAAAGCTATTACGATGAAAAGTACCCCTATCTATGTAACCCAAGGAAATTATTATGCAGTTGCCAGCGGTAACCCAAAAAAAGCACGAAAGAGGTTCTTACATCGAGTAATCATCGATGACGACGATTCAGAAGACGATCTCAAAGTTGGCGGGCCGCTCAGCCAGGCTGAAAGTCCCATCGAAGGTTATTTTCCCTCTGCCCATCTATCCGACATCATCTTGACTTTTTCCTACAATTTCCCTATAAACGTTAAAGAATTTAATGTCTTGAACAATACAGATGCTTCCAACGAAGTGACAAAAGCGAAAAGGTCTGCAAGGGGAAGAATCATTAAAGCCAAGAAATTTGACTAGCTATGCAACGTCATCTCCTACCATGACATACCGAACACATATTTCCTCTATAATGAACCATTATCATTTTGAAAACTCTTGAAAATGACTTTTGTTTAATTTTGTGGTCTGTTAGAGTCAACCTTTATTGCACTATCGGATGTAGCCTACTGCGATGATGCGCTTTTTGCTCATGACTACTATTTGGGATTCTCTTGCCCCTACTAAGAACTAACAAACTTATGGGTGGATGCACTTGCTTGTTTGTAGTTACAGTCATTGCTATCATCCTTTAAGATATGATCTATAGTTATTTTAATATTGAACTTGCTTGGCCAACTTCTAGGCCATTATATCTTGCTTCAATATTTGAAACAGTTGAAGAAAGATGATACATTTGAATATACCATGAGTGAGGCGGATGCGTTGATTGAATTGTTGTCCAAGTTGGAGAACATCCCTCAGCTTCAACCTACTGCTAGGTGAGCATACCCATTTTCGTTTTTTCATTGTTGCAGTCGAGTGTTATTTTATTTTTTTGTTGATTTACCATAGAACCTACGATTCCCATTACCTTGTTAAGCTTTGTTTCTTTGCGCATATACTTTCAAAATTCTTCGGAATTCTAATTTAGTGAGATATCTTTCTATGCCCAGCCAATTTGTCCCTGGCACCGTGCCTTGCACGGTGCCAAGAAGTACTAGTTCAAATATAATGTTAAAAAACACATCTGTATTTGTCGTAGAATTAGATATGGGATGATGCAATATATCAAGAGAAAACACCAAGAAATGCTCAAAAAAAAAAAAGATACAACATCAAGACTGTAGAAATGACTTCTAGGAATTCAAAAGATGGCCACAATGCATGTAGGATTGTGCCTTCATAATATTTCGGGGTGACAAAATATATAAAAAATTGCAGGAAAAGAAAATTTAAATGGTTAGAATATAATTTTTGTGGGAAAATCTGTAATTTCTAGGGATACAATGTAATTTTTTTTAAAAAAAAAGTTCTGTAGATAATAAAACGAATTTGGCAATGGGGCACTTGTCTGGTATATTTAATTAAATATAATAAAAATGAAATTTTTTTTACGAAATACCGTGATTTGAAAAGTTTTACAATTCTATCATAATTCGCATAGCTAGTATGCGAATTTACCTAAATTCGCATACCGGCTTTGCGAATTATAACATTTTATTATTTTTTTAAAAAAAAATATATATTAAATTCGCATACCGAGAATGCGAATTTAAAGAGAATTCACAATCTCGGTATGTGAATTCTCTGCAAACCTCCAGGCTGGAAAGCACGAGAAAGCACGTTCAAGAGAAAGTAACTTTTATTGCCAAGTTGCCATCACTCGTTGCTGCCAATAAATGACCCCTCCGAGCAGAGCTTCTTTCTTGCCCTCCTTCTTGATTCTGAAGGCTTTCAACCAACACAAGCATCCCAGAAATTTGCTTCTGAAGGCTTTCAACCAACACAAGCATCCCAGAAATTCGTCGGGAAATTTTTGTTGGAAGATTACTGCTACAAGAATTCTCAAAAACTTCATCAAAGGTATTTGAAAATTTAAGTTTTACATATTTTTGACTATATATTGCATTTACTTTAATTTTTGTGTTATGTTATAGGTTTTGCTGACAAGAATTTCAAGGTATGTTTTTCCAGTTTTTCATTATTATTTGCTTAAATTAGAGCTGAAAAATCGAATTTGAAGGTATGTTTTTCCAATTTTTCATTATTATTTGCTTAAATCAGGGATGGGAAATCGAAAATTTTGGGTGTAGAATAACAACATAAATCGCATACTCAGTATGCGAATTCTACTGCAAGTAGAATTCGCATATCACAGTAGAATTCGCATACCCAATATGTGTTTTTTACTTATTTTTAAATTTAATATCATTTAAAAATGAAAAAATAGTCTAAATTTTTAATATTTTAAAAATAGACTGAATATTTAAATTTTTTATAAACTTATATTTTTTGGATAAATTTAAATAAATATTAAAAAAAATAGACTAAACAAGTAGTTCAACATAAAATTATTTTTTTTATAACATATGAATATAACACTAATTATATGATTTTAATGTGTTATTTTCGTAGATAATATGTCGTCGGTTCGAAGTCAAATTGATGTTTTGCTATACTATGGTGGTCACATATTACACGATGGGATAATTGTTAGTTATGATCGACTTCCAATAAGCTATATACGAATGCCTCGAACAATTACAATGTCTGAGTTATTGTCGATACTGTACGATCAGATAAGCATTGATAACCAACAATATGCACTTAAAGTGTGGACGAAGAATATATTTAATAATACTTCTGGGCGAGTTGAACATTTACTCGAAATTACAAAAGACAGTAATATTTGGTTTTTCTTTGACCCCGATGTTGGAAATGCCGGTGTCAATTTATATGTTGTGTCAGAACAAATACACATTCATAATGTGCCAGACATTCAATATACTGAAGAACGGGGCTCATATATGTCAATGCTTAATGATGATCATAACCTGGGGATACCGGTTGTCACACAAGGACTTGTAAGTATGAGAACAGGAAATAATTATGCTAGTAGTTCGGGAAACGTTGGACATAACACGTACAGAACTGAAGGGGAAGTTTATGATTCAAGGGAGGAGGACAGAGATGATTATGCCAGCGCCGATTTTTTTGGTCCTGAAACTCATGTTGACTCCGAACTAGACGAAGATGGAATTAACGTTCATGATGGTAGCGATGACGATGTAGAAATTGATGTGATGTTGGAAACTATGTCCCAACATAACTATATACCATCATCTATACAACAGGAGCAAATTGTAGCAACAATGTCGCAAGAGACACAACCTGGGCCCCAACTTTTCTCTGTCGTTCCGTTCTTCTTGACGACATTTCCGGATGTACCTGTTGACTCTGTTGACATTCCAACTGGTTCTTGGGGAAAGTTCTATAACCATGTCAAAGGAAAGTTGGAGTTAAGTATGTTGTTCAAGAGTAAAACACATTTGCAGTCCGCAGTTAAGGACTTCTCGATACGGGTTGCTAGACGCGAATACCACGTCATTGAGAGCACACCAAAAATACGGAAAGTGGTTTGTAGGCATACTTCTGCGGTCATGCCCTGTGGGTGAATGGTGAGAGGTATATATAAAGAGAAAATGAATGTGTTTAAAATTACCAAATACGGTGGGGACCACACATGCTTGATGAATGAATTATCGATTGACCATCGTAACCTGAGTCGGAATGTAATTGCCAGTCTGTTGATAGGATTTGTTCGGAAGGATCCTGCATATGAGATAAAATTCGTACAAGAGACCGTGAAAGAAAAATATGGGTTCGAGATCTCGTATCATAAGGCTTGGCATGGTTTGAAAGCTGCCAGAGAACAGGTATATGGCACATGGGAGACGTCAGTGACACAGTTGCCGAAATATACGTCTGCCCTTAAACAACACGACGCGGGGACTATTATTGAGTGGGACCATATCGACAGTGATGTAAGTAATCAGAAGATAATCAAATATGTTTTCTGGGCATTCAGGCCATGCATAGACGGGTTTCGACATTGTCGTAAGGTCATAAGTGTTGACGGCACACATTTGTATACAAAGTATAAGCATAAATTGTTAATCGCAGTTGAAATTGATGCTAATCAACAGGTCCTGCCTTTGGCTTTCGCGATTGTAGATGAAGAGACAATGTCGTCATGGAAATGGTTTCTTGAACTGATCGCTAGACATATTCTTTGTGACGTAGATGGTGTATGTCTTATCTCTGATAGACACCAATGTCTTCTCCGTGCTGTTCAAGAAATGAGTTATCTTGGTATCACAAAATGAGATTACTATATAATATTAATTAACTATTAAACCCAAATTTCAACGAATCAAATTCTTGTTTGGTTCAATTTGATGTAATAACACAGAATGCACATATAATATGCCAACCAAAACTCAATGAGAATCATAATATTATTAGACATGTGAATTTGGTAGCTTTTGAAATTGCTCAGTTTCATCCAATAAATAGTTGTTCTGTTATTGACTTTCTGAATACTCACAAAATTTAGTTCTCGTAAGACGTTCAAATCCTTCAAAAAATATAGTGAAAATTGTGAGGCGGCACCGTTTCCTCAAATTCATCATAGTCCAGCTAAAAAACATTAGTTCAATTAGGTCAATCTTGGTTAAAATGACAACAATAACCCCATTAGGTCCTGTGGTCCAACCAACCTTTAATAAAATTACATTCTTAACTATAAGAAAATTTTTAAAGAACAAATATGCCTCTATATACTATTTATCATCTTCTTTATCTTAATATTCACCAAATAATAGTATTTTATGAACATGAGATCTTTCAGTTTCTGTCATCTCGGGATGAATCCAAGAGCAACCTTTTGTTTTACGAATAGCTCATCACCATCCAACATCAGCTCCTCGGGCGAGGTTAGTCTGCAAGTTATCCGACTCCTTCAAAAAACGCACAGCACAACCCTAATTCGTTTCTTACATTAGGGCGTAAAGTGTAATCAAGATATAAGAAAGATTGAAAGAAATCTGGGAGATATATGTGCAACAGCCTTTTTTTATTCTGAAAGTACTTATAATATCCATTACATTAAAACGTCTCCTTTTGGGAGAAGACGGACTTGTTTAGCCTCTCATATAGATGACGCTTGACTCAAAAATAAATAAACTGGAAAACAGAATAATAATATAAATGATTACAAAAGAGAGAAAGAAAGAAATTATTACCAAACTATGAAAATTGAAAGATTACAAAGCTTGGAGACTACAATTTTTATTATCGAAAAACTATGGAGAATTTTCAATGTACTTAGCTTCCTGAATGAGTGCATTTATATAGGCACAAATTCAGACATCAACTTCGGATTTCAAATCCTGATAATTGTTGAGTGCGCTTAACTTTCACTTGGTCTGGCATTTTTCATTGGGTATGCCAACTTTTCTCATGAGTGGTCAATTATTTTGTCTGAATGCGTTGAACAGTTTCCGCACTATCTTATAATGGTCCACAGTTTTTTCTTTGTCGGGGAATCTTTATATTATCGGTTTTTGTTGCCCCAGGCATTAGAAAAATGGGTTTCCTTGGCAGCAGGTCTTTTGTCTTTTCCTGCTTTTGATCTGTCAAGTTTGAATCGGAATCCTTTCCCGAGCTCTGGTTCTTTCTGCTCCGAGCATGCTTGGCAAATATGATCAATCCATCAGCCAATATATGTCATGTTGCAGAATTTTCGGTATGTTTCTGTTGGAATCGAAGAGGGGGGGGGGGGGGGGGGGGGGGGGAATGAGATTCCTTGGCTACTTTAGCGTTTTAAAATGGGTTTGTAAAATAAAAATATTTTGCGCTTGCGGAAGCCTTTAGTCAATCGATAAATGCAAAGAATAAAATAAATAAAAGCGTAAAGGAAATAAAGCAATAAATAACAAAAGGATTTGTTATAGAAGTTCGGCGATGAATCGCCTACGTCTCCTCTTCCCGGTTAGATAACCTCCAACCGAGGTTCCACTAGAACAATAGATCTTGGCCTTGAGGGCTCCAAGTTAGCCACGCAACAACTCTTCCCGAGTTTACAACGCTCTTCCCGAGCACACTACTCTTCCCGAGTACACAACGCTCTTCCCGAGCACAATACCCTTCACGAGTATACAAAGCTCTTCCCGAGCTACCAACACTCTTCACGAGTCTTCTTGGCCTTAAGGGCTCCAAGGATAGCCACACACTTGCACCAACAAGACTTGTTGATGACTTTACAATTTTCCAACTTGCTTTGGTGTTGGAGGACCTTTACAAGATATCAAACCAAAAGCACCTTCACGGTGTACTCACACGAAGAAAGGAAGACTCAACAAAGTAAAGAATTACAAGCTCCAATACAACAACAATGTATGGAGATTGCAATGCAATTATAAATAATAATGATCAAGACTTTTGTATAAGTTGTAGGCTTGTTCCTTAGCTTCAAAATGCTCCAAAGCATTCATATTTATAGTGTAGAAGGCCCCCTAGGCTCCTACTAGCTGTTGCTACTCATAAGGCTGAAATCACTCCAAGATCGCCTCGGACATCGCCTCGGGCGATCACCATCGCCGCGCCCCAACGGTCAGCAAAATCACGGATCGCCTCAGGCGATCGGTGGATCGCCTCAGGCGATCCAAATTAAATCCCAATGCCGTAGCTTCAGCAGCCTGAAATCTTGCATCACCTCGGGCGAAGTCCACATCGCCTCAGGCGTTCCATCCATCGCCTCGGGCGGTCTCCCTGCGCGCATGCCCGCGCCATGTCTCGGCGTCGCTCCAGTCGATGTGCGGGGGCGAAGTCCCTGTGGCTGCCATCGCCTCAGGCGTTGGTCACCATCGCCTGGGGCGATCTTCCTCACATGCTCGCCTAGCCATCGCCTCTGTCGATGTGCGTGGCGATGCCCCTCCTGGCACCCATCGCCTGGGGCGATGATCACCATCGCCTGGGGCGATCCAGGCCAGAATATGCACACTTGATTTTCTTCAATCCATTCCACTTTTCATCACTTAATCTGCACACTAAGTAGATGCATTAGTATAACAAACATAAGTTTTGTTGATCATCAAAACTCAAAGATTGACCGGGGATACTTTAACGCATTAAACGCAACCATGCGTTTAAGGCTCAACAGTTTCCTTTCCCGCCGGAATATTGTTTTCCCAAAGCATTATCCTCTTTGTTTCGAAGAGTTCTTCAGCAAATCTTGTTGATGTTCCTGCCATGGAATTCAGCATAAAAGTACCGTAGGCTGAATTCTGGAAGAACTTAAATGAGTATTTGACTTTGTCCATTTCTGTTAGACAAACCTAAAGCCCCAATGCACGTCTGGTTGAAACTTCATCTTCGGTGATAGTCCCAGCAAAAATTGGTACGCCTTCTGGTAGCGCCATTTTTATATTTGTTAAGGCGTTTCCGTCTGGTCGTCTGAGCTTTATAAAATGTCTCAATGAAGCCTTTCTTTGCTAGTTCTGGAACAGCACTAAAAAAAATATAACTCCAAAATATCTCCTCTGACCAAATGTGGATTATTGGCTCATGTCTCACGAACAGCTTCTCATATCCACTTCGATAATTTTGAGATTTCAAGAACAATAGAATAAACCGAAGCCAGAGCTCCGAAATTATACCATTCTTGAACTTCGTTTGGATGGCTGCCTAGTTTCATCCAAACCCTCGGATATTTTCTGGAGATATCAACAATAGATTTTTCTGGGTTGATACCCCGTCTGGTAATTAGTTTCTTCCAAGTACGTTGGTAATCCTGCATATGTGAAGAAACTAAATCATCATTAATTTGAACCCTAGAATTGTCATTCATTGGCCTAAGGTTCAACTCTCCATCTTTTACGCCAGAGGTGCTGGGTTGACTTGAAGGTTTAGGTTGTGATGACACATGACCTTCAACATGCGCTACAACTTGTACATCCTCAATGAATGCTCACCTGCAGCACTCGTTACAGGGGTAATTGAATCCCTTGCCTCCGGGTTAGTTGAGCCCCGTTATCTAAACACTTCTTTTTGCACCATTTAAGATGCGGTCTGGAGGATGGGCCCCTTCAAAACTTCAAACAAGCGTTCTTGGTTCCTAAAGCATGCTCAGATGCGATTAGTAACAAGTTCTTGATATGCTCTTTGAAGTCGTCATGCGGTCTCTGTATTGCGACAAAGAGTCCCAAAATTGTTTCCTAACAGCATATCAGCTCCTGTATCATGGAAATAAATAGGTGGAGTCTTGACTTTGTACCATGGGGTACCGCCTGCTCCTCTGATATTATTTCAGTTCCCTTGACTCCTTCATTAAGGATAAGGATCTGCTTGGAAAAGTCTCTTCCGGCAATGGCTGGTAATTTTTCACCAACCCCTTTAGGGAAGATATCGCGCCTTGCAGTACATTCCAGCTCCTGAATCAATTTAGGCTGCAAAATATTCTATCCGATACTTCGCATATAACATCCCGACGGAGACGTATATGGAGAATGGACCGGTGGTCATCTGATCATATATCTCTTTCCTTCCACCGTGAATTTCATTCTGTCTTGTAATCTTTCCCAAGATTTATATTCCTCGAGAAATCCAATCCCAAGAATAAGCTGTACTGGGATCCTACCTGTAGTTCCTGCAATTGTTAGAGCAATTTCACCAATTTGAATGTTTCTTTGATACCTTTCAACTGTAGGTTGTTGCAAATAACAGAGGACATCACAAGGAAGATATTATATTTCTCCGTAATGTCAAAAATTATATGCACTTCTGTCCAGTCTTCTGGGCATTTCAGGATTCCTGCTGTTTTGAATACATTGGGGATTTTCTGAATTCTGCTTGAGGTTAGTTATTGATTAACACATCATGTTGAAAAGACATTCGTCTTGGCTCGATCATAAGGCTTCTGCTTCGTTTCAAAACAGGCTGTTGTTGTATCATCTCTCCTGGGCCTCAGTTAACTCGAATTGTAGCTTGAGGTTCATCCTGTAAAGATTTCACGTCACATTTTCCTGTTCTTGATACTGGTATATGCTAGCACGGTTAGCACCAATTTCCATTAAACTATTTCATTTCGGGTTGAAGTGTTTAGTTTCAGCAATATATTGTTGATTTAGGAAGTACCACCTCTATGAGTTGCACCTCGAACATTCGTTCTCCATAATATTTGTTGAATCGTCTCCTCCATATATGTTACAAATTAATATTCAATATATTATTATAGTATTTCCAGAATAAACCTAGGCCCCGATATCATTTTCTGCCAAAGACCGCAAAAAACGGGGACTTGTAAAAAGAAGAAGTTAAATGCAACTTTTTTATTAGCATAAGGATATAAAAGATAATTAAACCTTATATAGGGGTTTTTTTATAAAACAAAAGCTGAGGGAGTATAATGCAACTTACCAAATCATTGAAGGGTGAAAGAATCAAAATAAATCATCAAACTGATTTGAAATTTTAAAATTGGACCAATTTGAATAAAAGTTTATCAAAATTGATTTTTTTCGCACTACTTCTCAAAACTTAAGTAAATTAAATTCCCAAAATGATACGTCCTTGCAATTTTTCCAAAAATATAAGAAGTTCCAAATAAGAAAACATTATCGGGTAATTGCAAAAATAGATTTTATGGGGCAAAAAATAGCGACGCACCCTCAAAAAATATTTCTGATTGGCATATAAAAATGATTTAATTGATTTTATTATTGACGTCAGAGATCCATAATTTACATGAAATTTAGTTGGAGAAATATTTGTATATATTCAATTTGGACCAACTTATAAACTAACTTAATTTTAAACATAAAATAGTTTAAATAAACATAAATTAACATATCGACTATTAGACCAACATATTTAGTTTGTGTATACAGATATTTTCCATTTAAAGCATATAAATGCACGTAAGCGGTTATGACATGTTTTGAGGACCAGAAACCTGTGGCTAGAATCGCTAAACAAATTCTACCTTACCTGAACCAGCCCAGGCGTGCGCTATAGTGTGCCCGTATTGTAACTTTCACACGCTTTTTGAATGTGGAAGATTTTGACTTCCATGTCCGAAAGTTAAAGGCTTTTGTTTGGTTTCAACCTTCAAATCCCGGCTCTTCCACGAAATACAAAAGACCGGGACCTCAGAAACATTGTTTTTGCTCTTAAGGACACTTCCCTCAGTAAAAACGTTCACCATCCATATGGATTCTTTTTTTCCTTTTAAAAAAAAATTCCTAATGAATGATCATAATGTCCCCAAGGGCGTTACCCTTAAAGAAATCATCGAATAAACCATTTCAAACCCAGGCCCTCCACAAAATATAAAGGAACCTGGGTTTTATGTTAAAATTTTTCTTGATATTTTTTATAGATAGATATTTTTATATTATTTAAATAAAAACAACCAAGATATCATTGTTCTGAATTTGTTTTATTTCATAAAATTAATTTCATTTTCATGAAATAAAAACTACCTATTGCCATAATTTGATTTTTTATTCCACTTTATTATTATTTACAAGATAAATAGTTACTTTTTCTAATTTTCATAAATAAGTAATTATATGTACTTTCGATATAACAAAATATATTTTTCATTTTCTAAACTGAACTTGGGTTTGCGGCTTAACCTTATTTTATGGAAGAGGTTAGTACAAATTTCTGGGCGAGCAAAAAACACCAAATTTCAAACTCTACCCAGCTACGATATGGGAGGGTCACTCCAACTTGGCGCATATGTAAACTTCCAAATTCCTGCAGGCTAAATGCTAATGACAACAATTCAAATCCCAAAAACTAGATAAGAAATTTAAAACACAACAATCTATTAGTTCAAGAAAACAGTTCAAACAGTTACGTAAAGGTTTAGAGAGCCAAGAAAAAACACAAACAAAAACAACTTAACGGACATCAACTTAATGACCCATATTCAGAAACCAAGCCAAAGACGTCAACAGATCTTACTTATTCTGCTTCCTCTTCTTGATACTCCTCCTCCTCATATTCCTCATCAGCTGTAGCATCTTGATATTGCTGATACTCTGCAACTAAATCATTCATGTTACTCTCAGCTTCGGTAAACTCCATTTCATCCATACCCTCTCCAGTGTACCAGTGCAAGAAAGCCTTCCTCCTAA
This sequence comes from Haberlea rhodopensis, assembly GCA_907163345.1. Classification (NCBI taxonomy): domain Eukaryota; kingdom Viridiplantae; phylum Streptophyta; class Magnoliopsida; order Lamiales; family Gesneriaceae; genus Haberlea; species Haberlea rhodopensis. The sequence goes on along the minus strand of CAJQUN010000004.1, from coordinate 3,312,228 downwards.
ACATAGCAGTGAATTGTTCACTGACCCTTCGGAACATCTCCTGGATTGATGTTGAGTTGCCAATAAATGTTGCTGCCATCTTCAGACCAGTGGGTGGAATGTCACACACGGTAGACTTCACATTGTTTGGTATCCACTCGACAAAGTATGATGAGTTCTTGTTCTGGATATTGATCAATTGTTCGTCGACTTCTTTTGTGCTCATCTTGCCACGGAATACAGCTGACGCAGTGAGGTACCGACCATGTCGAGGATCAGCAGCACACATCATGTTTTTAGCATCCCACATTTGCTGGGTGAGTTCAGGGACTGTGAGAGAACGATATTGCTGGGATCCACGAGAAGTAAGGGGGGCAAAACCAACCATGAAGAAGTGGAGTCGCGGAAATGGTATAAGATTGACTGCCAACTTTCTAAGATCTGAGTTGAGCTGTCCTGGGAAGCGAAGGCAGCAAGTGACACCACTCATGGTGGCAGATATAAGGTGGTTCAAGTCTCCAACTAACAGAAAGAAGAATAGGAGGTTAAAAATAAGTCACTCATCTCAAGAAAAATGAACTAAATTTATTTCAAAGCGTAGAAACGGTAAATGGAACAAAACTAAAAGCTCCTCTCAGGCAGAAATTGTTTATTCTAGCTTGATCGAATGCTAAGCAACATGGAAGAAACACTTCATTCTATATGGATATTGTTGAACTATTAAGCTATGGAGCATTAATTTTTCTTTAAAAGAAATGCAGATGGAATAACTGAAGACTCAATGACAATACATGATAAACCACAAACTTAGAATGCAACAAAACAATATTTTCAAGCCTAAAACATTCAAACAATTGCAATTGGACAAGAAAAATGCAAGACATTTTAGAATGTCGAAAAAAACAAATCCATTTGGCGTCGACCATCTCAGCAAACTTCTTTTCTAGAGCTGTCATGGTGATCCTACACCACATTCGTAAATCATTCTCAATTAAGAGAAGTTGCAATTCCTATCAAATAATTGAAACTCAAATTTCCAAATGTTTTGCACCAGATAGGGGTGCTTAATGGGCCGGGTCAATCCGGACCCGGCCCAAACCGAACCGGTTAGCTCGGTTCGGAACCGGAACCGGATCCAATCCGGTTCCTTAACGGATCGGACTGGTTCCGGGATTATCGGATCCGGATCCGGCCGGCTCTGGACCGGACCGATCCGTTAAGCAACCCTAGCAGTAGACATCTTTTTTTTTTTTACTGAACTGCTTGAGCTGACTCTTCTTAAAGAACACCCAAAATTTACACCATTCTTCTTACAAAACTGTTGATGACAAGGTAAGACCTATCTACATCATGGCACTGGGATCCACATAACATGGGGCAACCTTCTACATAGCGCCTAACCCCACCTGTTGATGTGTCACATACACTACCAACATATTTGGCGCTGACTAGATTGCTAACTGGAACATGCAGACTAGACTTCTACCAGACTCTGCAGCCTTCATCTCTCACTCAACTAAACATATTATCATAAAGGGTAATATCAGATTAAAACTACACAACAACAGAGCAGGCCACAATCCTCTAAAAAAACCCCTTTCAAATACCAGTTGTTTGGCCCATAAAGGTGGAGTTTTCTTTTCCGAGTGCCACATAGGAAACTTTGAGAGAGTACGTAACTATGTATACCCATTTGAGAAGCACACTATAACAAGCCTCTTAAAATTTAGGTTTTACTCAACCTAATACATGTATTCTAATTAATTATTGATTTTATTACTAAGTGTATTGCTTTGGTGAGGGGTATGGATGAAAGGGGATCAGATTATGGTATGAACTCGTTGAGAGAGAAACAAAAAGTAAAGTTTGTTGTTTATTTTTGTTTTTTCTTTCTCTTCGGGAAAATGTCATACTTGTGGGGAGTTTGGTTTTTGAGTTTGGTTATAGGACCAACACAAAGAACTCCATCAATTGTAGACACCACAAATAAATTCTAACGTCATGATTGACATCATGTGGAGGAAATTTTTATAGATGCTCAAGAAAGCATAAGAAGTAGAAAACCAGGAACATCCACTCATTGGGCCAAAACCAAATGCCTTGTCTATCAATGCAGGCAAGCATCTAAAATGTGTCAGCATGATGCCAAAACAAAGCATTTAAAAAAACAGAAATCCCGAAGCATGTTATTCCATTAATTTTACAATGTTTACATGAAGACAAATCAAGGATATGAAGACTTACAACTGGGAGTTGTGAGCTTGAGAGTGCGGAAACAGATGTCATAAAGCGCCTCATTGTCTAAGACCATACACTCATCAGCATTCTCAACAAGTTGGTGTACTGAAAGTGTTGCATTGTAGGGTTCCACCACAGTGTCTGACACCTTCGGGGAAGGGAAAACGGAGAATGTCAACATCATCCGGTCAGGATATTCCTCTCTTATCTTGGAGATGAGCAGAGTTCCCATTCCAGATCCTGTGCCGCCTCCCAAAGAGTGGCATACCTGAAATCCTGAATATAAAAAAAAAAAAAGATGTTTCGTCAAAACAGCACAGTGCTTCATTGTTACGCAATTATATTCTTAAACAAATACACACAACATAGAGTAGTTTAACACAGCAAGTACATAAAAAGGCAATTTCACCTTGGAGGCAGTCGCAGTTTTCCGCTTCCTTTCTCACCACATCAAGTACAGAATCAATAAGCTCAGCTCCTTCAGTATAATGCCCTTTCGCCCAGTTATTACCCGCCCCGGACTGCCCGAATACGAAGTTATCCGGTCGAAAAATCTGACCGTACGGACCAGACCGGAGACTGTCCATGGTTCCCGGCTCGAGATCCATGAGGACGGCTCTGGGAACGAAGCGCCCGCAGCTGGCTTCGTTGTAGTAGACATTGACGCGTTCCAGCTGCAGATCTGTGTCTCCTTGGTAGCGGCCGGTTTGATCAATGCCGTGCTCAGTGCACACCACCTCCCAGAACTTTGCTCCGATCTGGTTGCCGCATTGGCCGCCCTGGATGTGCAGGATTTCACGCATTTTTGCTGGATTTGTGAGTTAGCGCTTGGTATTTGAGATTTGTATGCGCTGTGTTAGGGTTTTCTTTAGTGACGAAAACGGAAATGGAGGGATATGTGGGAGGGAAAAAGCTTAAAACCTTTTGAAATTGGGTTATGTTTCGGTGTGTCGGGAACTGGCTCGGGTATCTTAACCTGGATACGTGTCGAGTGATGATTAGTGCTTGTACCGAGCGGAAATTCGATACTGCCCTCAGGGGATATTCTTTGGTACTCACTCCAAATCAACGGCGAACGTTAGGCTAGATATATAAGGTCCGTGAACCGTGATCGATATTTTTCTAAAATTGGTCTAATTATTTTATTTATTGGTTTGACTAATTAAAAAATACACTCAATTATTTAGAATTAATTGTGACAGCGCCGACTGCCAGATTGAACACTGCTGTATAAAATCAGTCAATATTTTTATAAAACTAAAATAATACAATGACCTAATTAAATAATAAAAATTCAAACTAGCATAAATTATTAGTGTTTAATAATCTGAGACAGGAGTATAATCCCACTTCTTAAAAGTAAAACCAAAGTAGCTGCAACAAATAAAGCATGCTTTATTATTTTCAAAAAAAAATTAGATTTAATGACCACAAATTACGTTTATTTACTGGAAATAAGATGCTAACATAATGCACTGCCACAATATTAGATTTAATGACCACAAATTAATTTGGGTATATAAGATCTATATATATATGTGGAACCATGTATTCAAATTAATTATTTTGACCATCGTATTTATGGTTGGGGTAGAGTACATATGCTAATGAGAAATGACCCGTTATTTACCGGTGAAATCTGACTCATACATGATATTCAAGAAAATGAGAACTAAATATTTCTTTAATTATCCATGAAAAGAAAACTCGCGGCCCTTGTCTGGATGAATTATGGAATATTTTCTAGGCCATCTAAAATTATTTATTTACTTTAAAATTTGGAACTCCTTGATTTTTAAATTTGAGATTATAACGTACTATATGACTTTGATATTGTAATTTATATTGTCTCTTAACCAAAATTAAGAAGAGAAGAGACTTGGAGTTCTCATTGATATCCCGGCACAGGGGGCCCAATATGTCTTTGGACCCGTATTTTATTTGGGCCCGATCAGCTAAAGACCCAGTTGTAGTCTGACACAGAAAGTTGTCGGGACAGAAGTCGGGTTGTGTACTATCCCTCGTCCTTCGAGCCGAGTTGACCCTGTGCATTATCACCTCAGACCATCTGTCGTGGCCTTTCTCGCTCAACAAGAGCCCTATTACTAGCGTTCCATGGAAACAATCGTGAGTCCTCGGGGCGGTCCCGAGCTGAGACCAAGGCGAATCTCATGAGACCGGGGTGGAGCTCATTTGGCCAACATAGCTGAGCTGAGGCCGAGGTGATTGCGGACACACTTGTGGTGGTCTCGTGTACCGGGACTGGAGCTACATGAGCAGACACCTATTAAAGCAAATGATATGCCCACTAACCAATCAGAAGGTGGTCAAGTACATCGAGTACGAAAATCATATCCCCGGATGCAGGCAGGATTGTAAAAGTGGGGAAAGTCGTACAAAGTAGGTAACAGTTGTCTGTGGTCCCCCAGTCTGTGGTTCTCACCCCTGACATCAGACATTGTCTCCTAAACCCTAGGCAAGCCAGGACCACTGACTCCCCCTTCCCCTATAAATATCAGGATTGCAAGTAAGAAGGGGGATCTCCGGAAAGCCGATTACTTTTCGTTTCGCTATTCTTTTCAGCACCAATTTGATCGCCGGAAGGGCTCTTTACCGGAAAGCTCTTCTCTAGCTCCCGTATAACATCTGGTTTTGCGGGATAGCTCATCCATTTTTCCCCACATAAATTTATTGTTACGAAAGCGAACCAAAAAATAAGGTAACACTCATCAAGGCCAGATTCCGACTCCAGTAATAAGCTCAGGCTTTACGTTCATGGCAATACCTTTAATTTAGACCAAATGATACGAGTGCACGAGCACTACCAGTAGCAAGAAACAAAAGCGAGAGAGTGAGGAGCACACCTCAGAAATATCAAGATTACATAACAACTTTTAACTCATAGTTAGTTCTACGGTTGGATATTAGTTACACTGTAGTGGTTAAGTGAGTTGGTTAATTACAAATGTGTACTGGAACAGATCAAGTATTTGATGAGTAACTTTCATCCTGCTCAAGTCTCTCTCTTCCTATGCTCTATTCTTCCTGTTTTCCCCTTGTTCTTTTAGGAGATCAGCTCTCTCGAACGAGCTCAATTCTATCACCAAAGCAAACCCTTTATACTCATTATGAAATTGTGCCAAAAAAAAAAAAAAATTAGTTAGATATTTCATGTTCACTAAATTTCGTGCTTCAGCTTCGTCTACTAATTTACTGTTATGCTTTTAAAATTAAATCTAGAGGCTGATAATCAGGACATGATTGATATTTTTTTTATCGAAATTACTTTAAAGTTTATTAGGTGAGGATTATATGCAACTTGAAAAATTCAAGAAACATGCACAAAGTGGGATGCATAAATGGATTGAAGTCTTTAAGTCGTCAATCATGAAAAATGAACTTGCCTCCCACTACTTTGAAGTTGCCCTTTTTCAGTCAAGTGACCCCTTTTTTGGTTGCTTCTTTGCGAGTTAATCTATTAACAAGTTATCAGATAATACACATGGAATTTATGGCCACAACTTTAGTTGAGGGCCCCCATATTGACTGTCATCCGTATCGAATATAACTTTGACTAGATAACATTGTTCTGTATAAACGTGTGAGAAGCATTTTCGACATCATTCAGTGTTACTATCTCTGACCACTAAAGAAAGATAAGGGATTGATCAAAATTAGAATTTTGTATGAGTTAAGGTCGACAGTATTATAAATTTCTTTTCCAAATATTTGTTCTTTTAGGTATATTAAGTAAACCTATTGAACTATGTCATGGCATGTCTCAAGTCCAGATAAAACAGGAGAGTCGTGTTTGATAGTCAGCCAACGTAAAACGTTGATAAATTTCTCATTTATTGATAGATAGGATACATATAGCCGACATCACTTATTGATTGTATCTTCTCTGTCAATCATATGCATCCTCTTATTTCTTAAGTCGTCTGTTATGTTACGATACGAGACAAGATGTATTCCACGTTCAAAGACATTTTAAGAGATAACTAAATGACATTCAAACTTGATTGGCACAACCACACAACGAAGCCTGATAAAACGACCACGATGATATTATACAACTTCGAACTCTTTGAATATGTTGTTCGGTATATCCCTTATTTTTGGTAAGCGGTGTTGTCAGAGCATCAGTTGTTGATGCCAGAGCAATACGGGGTAAAATTCCAATTTTACCGTTTGTAAAAGAAAAATTTATAAAGCTAAAAAATGAGATAACTTGATTTTAAATATTAAAAAGAAGATAAATAATATTTAAGTTATTTTATAAATAAGATAACAAATTGGTTATTTCGATTAACCGATACTTTAAATTTTTAAATCAAAATCGAACCAAATTTAACCAAATTTTTTTTTTACAAAAATTAAAATCGAGTGATTATATCGAGTTCGGTTACAAAACCGAGCGGAAGACACTCGACATAACCCGCTCTATAACGGATTAACCATTTGAAAAGCATTTTAAAGGTATGCAAGAAAATATTTAAAAAATAGTAAGATAAATAAATGTAGTAAAGTAAATAACGCAAGAATTTGTTTCTGGGAGTTCGAAGCACAAACGCTTCTAGGTTTCACATTCTTCCATATGATTGAAGGATACACAGATATACAAACTACTTAGGCTAATAACAATCAAATAGCCTAAACTCCTAGCCCACACAGAATCATAAAGAGCATGTTCTTTAACGTCTCACAAGGAAAGAAATCGCCCAGTTGTGATAAATGACCAACTGTTACAGTGGTATTCACTCTTCTATTTTAGCTCTCATTTACAATGAATGGAGTGAATACAAATGCGCAAATGATCTCCTAATAGATCTGATATGAGCTTGAAAGAGGTACCAAACGTTTAGGGAGTTGCTCTTCATTTAGTAGATTTGTTCTTTGAAGTTCCTCGCTTGAATCCCAAGTGGGTTTGCTTTGGAATGCTTAGATTGATCTTCAATCAGCTGTTATTGAGCTTTCCAAATCATGTATATATAGCCCCAAATAATGATGTTTTGAAGTAAGCTTTAATATATATTTATATATATATATATATATATATATATATATATATATATCGCAGGCGTGATCTTGCTGAAGAGATTTTAAAAACGAAAAATTTTTAGGGTCACTTGTTAATAAATTTTAATTAAATCTTCCGTTATGTACATAAAATAATCAATGTGTGTTATAAAACACTTGATTTGGACAGGACCCTCACGGATATATACGTTAGATACAAGAATATAGTCGTTGGGACAGTTTTGGTAAGCTTTCAAACATTGCAACGATCATATTCTGTTTCTGGGCTGTTTCTGCAAGTCTGTTGATTTGTTCCAGTGGAGCATGTCTACTTGCAAGTCTATTGGTCGAGTCTGCTGACCTCTACTGGTTGAGTCTACTGGTACCCTACTGGTTGAAGCTTCGAGGTCTGCTGGTCGAAGGTCTACTGCTCAAGGTTGAAGTCTGCTAACAATCTTGTTGTCCAAAGTCTGGTGTTTTGTTCTCTTGGTTATGGCTCTTGATTCGTTTATTTCTGGGCAAAGTGATCAGCATAAAAGTTGTAGCCCTTTTCTCTTAGTTTTCCATGGAATCAAGAATCATTCGATTTCGAGTTTGTATGAGAGAGTTATGCTCAAAATACGAGACGATGCTCCTGCTGTAAGTTTGTTGGATGTAACATCAGAACTCGAAGCTTGCAGATGTGTTTTCATGATGTAAACCTTCGAATCAGGTTTGATGGCCTAAAATACAACATGTTAAATTGAGTTTTCTATCCAACCCCTTTAGAATCAAGTCGTTTCAATGTCCGATCTATGAGATATGACCGATTTAGTCAGCTGCGCTCGAGGTCTACTGGATGTTGAATTCTCATTTCAGCAACCAAACTTAAAGTCATTTCTTAGCACATCATCAAACTGTATATATCATCTATGAACTTCACACTTGATGAAATATTTTAGCAACACAATAACAAGTTTTGTTAATATCAAACCAAAGATTATTCGGGTTCCCAAAACCCAACATTTAACCGAATTAACCAAATACCCGATTTTTTTATGTTTAAAATCAATTTTTCTCATTCGCACATTAGTTGTGATTTTCTAAAAAATCAAGTTATCCCAGTTTAGGTTATTAAAGCTTTCTTTTACAAAAAGGTCCAATTTAACACATGTTGCTCTGACACCAACAAATGATGTCTGACACCAAGAAATGGTGGTGCTATGACAATATTGCTTGCCATTATTTTTTTTGAGGGCCCGTTCCTAATTTGATGTTTAATTAACACATAATGGTTAAGTTGCGTAAACAGTGGGAGATTTGTTTCCTGACAAATAGCCCTAAAAAATTTTTACTTTTAGATGATAACATATATAGTGATACTGAAAATATGAAATTCCAGTTTCCAAATTCAACATGTTGCTCATCACATAAGCAAGCATATAACCAACTAGTAGTAGAATACTTAAAATACAGATACTCAGGGCATACCCAAGTAATTTAAAATGTAATTAAAAGTAATCTACTAATTACTGGGACTCAAAACTTAAAATATAAACATGAGCTCACTTTCACGGAGCTCTGGAATTCATCGATGCTTCACCTCGAGTATCCGCAGTACGTCCACATGTACCATATGGCATACCCACACAACAAAGACATGACAGCCCCCCGCGAAGGGGGTCAGAACCCAGTACGAGAAATAAATAAATCATGTCAAGAGTGACAAAGTACCATGCAGTGTGTACCATGTATGAATGGGTAAAAAGAATCGAAACTCAAGATACCAATATCGGAGTCCAAAGGAATGTATCATCAATCAATATCAGCTCGAGCAGAGGGTGACAACACACACACTTTGCGCTAGGAGAATCATCATGTGTGCTCGTCATCCCTCGTGTCTAGGCCCGATAGCAAAGCGCGTGACTACAATCGCTACCTATACTGCCTGTTATCGCCGTGCCCGTCGTCCCCGACACTCAGAGTAAATCAACTCAGTCATCATCATGGATATCAAAGAAGTGGATAGGTCATTATGATATGCCCATGAATCATGTATGCATCATATGACATATGCAACCCATTATGTCATGCAATCTCATGTTAAAATCAATACATATCATGTAATTGACATATCATGTACTACAATGTATCTCAACATGTCATATAGTCACATAAGAATCATATAGTGACAATTAAATCATATAAATCATTTAATGACATGTACAATCATACAATAATATCATTACACGTCTTCGTCAGACATCATGATAAAACTCATTTCTACGTACCTCATAACCCAAGCTAATCTGCCGAGTACTCATCAAATCAACCCTGAAATCTATTACCTGGTCATGTAAATTCCAAATGACACTAAGTGTTCAACTAATGCATTGAATGAAATGCAACATCTAAATATTGACCCTTAGCATTTTTCTTATATTTTCATCTTGACCCATTTTTGTGATGCCCCGAAATTAATTAATGGTAACTTGGACATTAATTATGTTTATATGATGAATTATTACGATGATCAAGTTATGTGTGGAAATGATGTATTAACATGATTTAAGGATGTTGATTTTAATTATGAGGAAGGTATAGATTTATTGAAGTCGGTTGCATTTTTGTAAATGCTTTTGAAATATCATGTTAGCGTATCTTATACATCATGGTAAGTGTTGGGGTGCAATTTAATTAAACCCACATAACCTCCCACTACCCCACCTCTTTAACTCACTTTCCCTTTTACACTAAAATTTTTCGAGTTTGGCACAAAGGTGGGAAGGAAATCCTTGCAAAAGCTTCACTCTTGTGATTCTTGGTAAGATTTAAGCCCTATGATGTGTATATATCACTCCTTGAAGCTTTTGTAAAGTTTTATTTGAGTTTGTATTGATTTTTGGAGGGTTTGAAGTGGGTCTTTATGGGTATGTGTTGTTTATGGTTGGGGAATGATTTTTGAGTGTTTTTATGTGGTTTTAGTGGGTTATGAGGTTATTGATGTTGTAAGGAAGTATGGATTTGTAAGGCATGAAGAGAAGCTTGAAAAATGTACATTAATGGCGAATTTTCAGGACTCAGCACTCGGCGATCGATCGCCCGTTCTTGGCGATCGATCGCGAGCCTCCAGTGCACGCCAGTAACGTTTGGCGATCGATCGCCACTTTTGGGCGATCGATCGGCGAGGCTGGCGATCGATCGCGCCAAAAGTGGCGATCGATCGCCAAGAAGGAAATTTTTGCCCCTCGTCCAGTGTGATCTCGCGATCGATCGCGCCTGGGCAGCGATCGATCGCGAGATGTAAAAATGTGGATTTTTGATATTTTTGTGGGATTTTTGGATATTGGACTATATTTAGCTTCTAATATCAATTTGTATGGTTATGTAGAACCATCCCAGGTACCCACGACTTCAAGGAGATAAAGTCCTCCGACTCCTCCATTTTGGGAATTAAGGTACGTAAGAAACGTACGGGCACCGGACGGTAAACCATACTCCTACATTTAATGATGATGATGTTTATGATGATGTTTATGATGATGATGTTACGACGATGATGCTTATGATGATGTTTATGATGATGATGTTTATGATTATGCTTACGATGATGATGTTTATGATGATGATGTTATGATGATGATGTTTATGATGATGCTTACGATGATGATGTTTATGATGATGATGTTACGATGATGATGTTTATGATGATGCTTACGATGATGATGTTTATGATGATGTTTATGATGATGATGTTACGACGATGATGCTTATGATGATGTTTACGATGATGAAGTTTATGATGATGTTTATGATGATGATGTTATGATGATGACGTTTATGATAAGTAAGTTTATGATAAGGTCATACGAGGTATATGATTGGGTAAGACGCCCATGTGGTAAGAGGCCACCCAATGTATGTGAGTGGGTAAGACGCCCACGTGGTAAGATGCCACATAATGTTATGATATGGCAAGATGCCATATGATGGGGGTAAGATGCCCCTGTGGTAAGATGCCACACGACGGTTATGTTATGGTAAGATGCCATACAATGGGGTAAGATGCCCTCATACATGAATAAGAATCAGGGATAACAAAAGAAGTTGAAGAACGACCAATAACATTTACTTAACTAAGATGCTATGCATTACTGAATGTCTTTTCTATCATGTTAAGTAAATATGTAGGTACACTTTTGGACCAAGGGCTTAGGGTCGGGTTGAGGAGGTGAGCTAAAAGGAGCAAGATGAATATAGGATGCAGGATTTTGATAGTCTCTACTCTAGGAGTAGTGTAAATCTATAACTTTAACATTCATTATTGGGAATGTAATTAATAGCTTTTGGAAGTTTTATTTTGGCCTGTAATCTTCTTAGCTCAAGCTACAACCGGAACCCTTAAGAGGTTATAAATGCATGTTCTGTCCATTATATGTGTACTAATTGATGTTAAGGTAGGAAGACCCTACAAATTTAGTAGAAAAATCATTTTAAATTCATATGACATCCAAATGACCCGATTCCGGTGCTCAAAGTTCAAAAACTCAAAGGACTTCATTTCTTACTTTATAATGTAAATTGATTCTTCCATTTAAAAGTAGTTTAAACACTAAAAACATAGCCTTTAAAAATCTATTTTCCAGATTGAGCGGTTTTAGTAAAATTGTCATAACTTTCCCATTTTAAATTCAAATTGGGTGATTCCAGTGGCAAATGACAACTAACTCAAATCACTACAATTCTTGTATCTAGACATTTTCAGGAATTCCTAGCTAAAGATGCGCAGGAACCCAAAGAACATACTGCATGGGTATCTTCGCCCACATGCAGGACATAGTTTGAGCACGTAAAATATAAAATTCATAAATAATTGAAAATTCATCCAAATTAAGTCCTATTATTTTTCAACTTCACTAGAATTAAAAGATCTACAATGGTTGTTTGAAGACCGTCAACAAATTCGAAAAGAAACTTTGTCAAAAGTTTGGATTTCTACACTGCATGTGCACTTACAGTACATGCAGAGTCAATTATGGCACTCCTTAATAAAATGAGCATATCTCACTCACTGTAAGTCCAAAATTGCCTCAAATTTTAACAACAGAACGACAACTCAAAAATCTATAACTTTTATTAGAGAAAACATTTACAAATTCGAAATCTAAGTAAATCAAAAGGTCTACATAAATTACTGCATGTGCTATTAAAATATGCAGACTTAAAGTTTCAGCAACTATCTCTAACTTTCTCATATGCTTGCACCATAATTCGACCACTAAACATAAATGCATGTTGATAAAACTGAAAATTCATGTTATACCTTCCATTAGCTTCAAGGGTTTATCACCAAACCATCACCATCATTCCTTCCTAGCTTGAACTCCCCCAAAATGCTTCAAACTTGAAAATCATTGCATCTAACTATCACCCTTGCCTTGTAGCTTCTAAATCTTCAATTGCATGTAACATGCACTCAAGATTTCAAGAGAATTTGGTGCTAAAAGTGGCTGATTTTCAAAACTGAAGAGAGAAGGTGGAGGGATTTGGTGGGGAATTGAAGAGAGAGAAAAAAATGATGTTGAATTATAAAATAAGAATCCTCAAATCTGAAATGGGAGGATAGAGGCGTGAGTTTCCATGCTACTTTGCATGTTTTTTAATGTATTTGATGTATTGTAGAACCCATGTGTCAATACATCACTATCTTGGAAGATTAAATGTCTAAAATCATGTATTAAACATGAGTTAAATTAATTAGTGGCATTTGTTCTCCAAGTGCAATGTGATCATACACATGCTTATGCACTAAAACATGTTCCAATAGTTGCTTGAGTCATCGTAGCCCGGAACACCTGAATTCAAAGTCTATACTTTTAATTATCCGGGTTTTCTTAATCGTCGTTAATCCAGATTAATTAGAATCGGAGCCTTACATTTTTAGTATACATATCACATGTATAATGTGATTTAAAGCATATATTATTTGTATACAGTAGTTTTTGTGTATAATCTTTTTGCAATCAAGTATTTTTACATAAAAATTTAGACATTATATTAAAATTAAGAATTTGAAATTATCTTTCATAATCTTTTTTATAATTAATTACAATATATATTTTAAAAGGATATTTTTAAAATATTTAAATTTCATATACTTTTTAATATTTTTTAGATTATGAATGATATGGCATGTCCCATGACACATGGCTTAATTTGTAACTATTATTTTAAAAAATAAATTAACAATTTACCTAAGCATAAATCCGTTTATCAAACTGTGGGGAGTAATGTGTTCAACTTTTTCACTAAAAAAGTTGAATCCATTACTTTGAGTAACGAGTTAAGTGTATTTATAGGAAGCTTATCTTTTACGTTAATTCTATTACTGTCGCATATAATAGAATAATAATAATATTATTAATATACTAGTGATATAATTAATAACTATTATTATAATATAATATAATATAATATAGTATACTATAATATAACAATAAATGGCCTCTAGTGCTTAGAATATTCTTATACATTTATTGAAAAAATAGCATCAAACTACTCATATGACCGATGAACTAAATGCCCTCAAGTGTTACATATAATCGGTTTTGTAACTTTGCGTCCTTTAACCCTCCGAGCGATAAGTTGAGCACTAACGTCTGCCTATGAATCTTCATCCGCATTTTGTTCAAACCGACTTGATGATGAAGTGGATTATGGTACATCTTTATATGCTGACGACATCATTTCACTGTATGTGATAGGACATATAAAATGTGGACGTGATGACACGTAAGTTTATATGTGAAGCTCCATGTGTCTGGAATATAATGACTTATACATGGCATGATCATATGAAGTAGATGTTGTAAAATCATCTGATGTCATCAATGGCCGATAGATCTCATCCGCCGCAATCACACCATGGGAGACTGACAAACGAGGTGTAGAATGAGCGCCAAAGTCAAATCCTCATCGTCGACATGCTTGTTGTCTGGCACGATTTCTCGCCCTCTTGTACGCTAACGTTCTAGGATGGTTGTGAATGACTGATTTTTTTAATCTTTTCGAGGCTGACCCGAGACTCGACTTTTCGGATCTGGAACCTACGCCCGAGAAGGCAAGATCTTCCAATAGTTTCACAATTATAGTTCACTGCGACCTTTCATGTGATTGTTGAGTTTTAGTTTCATTTATTAGTCCTGGTTGAAGCAGTCATTTCCCATTCAACCTAGCCTGACTCTCTCTTTCTCACATCTTAAACTATCTAAATATGATATGTTTGGGCCTCTCATGTACTGTAGTAGTATCTCTTAGGTCGATATCCAGTAGCTCCAATTCCTCTCAACAAGCATCAAAAGACGATTACCAGTGGTCTCAGAGCCGAGAATGAGATTCTTGGTCAAGTGATCCCTCGCATAAGAGCGTGTACTGTTGGGCTCGTTGTGTCAGTAAACACAAAACAGGAAGCGAGGTTTGGATCAATGTCCCCAGAAGGAAGGTTCGAGAAGTTATATTCCTTCCAGGATGCGGGACAACTCGTATAATGTTATTATGGAATTGTTGAAAGTTTGTTTCATTCGAATATGGTCCGGCCAAGTAATTCTCAAATAAACAAGCATAAGTAGTCTGATATGTAACTCTTACAGAATGACTTGACAATATGACGTACTAAATGTTGTTCCTAACGTGTAAACATTTTGTAGAATAAGATGCACAAATTTGATTGTTGGATATCAAATTTGAAGCAATTTTCATTCGTGTGTAGAAGTGCTTAGCAGCACGATAAAATGTTATTTCCATTAGGGCTATGAAAGGAAGCTTCCGGGCACCCTTTAACACTCGATTGATGCATTCGGCCATGTTGGTTGTCATAAGTCAACAACGAAAACCTCGATCATGCGATAATGACCACTTTTCAGGATCCATTGCATTCAAATAATTAACGCTCTTCAAATGACAGCTGAAGTTTGAACACATGTACCTCAAGCAATAACGATGTCGTCCGTCAGAAGTTGAATGCACGTACTTCATCAATTGCTAGAGTAAGGTCATTTTGTCGATCAGAAATGAAGCACATATCATCAATCCCTCGTACAAAATGTATACTCAATCTGTAAGGCCCCGCTGTTAATTAATTCGGAGTAACGATGATAATTATTATGCAAACCCGGATTAATAATGATTATGCAAAACCCGATTGATTTAATGTTGAGACTATGAATTAATGTGTTCTGGATCACAACATCTTATTTTTAATTGAGATAAAAATACATCAAAATATGCATGCAAAAATCGGCCAAGCACCATGCAAGAGCACATTTTTTATACAATTGGACACTTGGTGAACCCAACAAGTAAAAAATGAAAAAAAATTGGTATGGGAACCTAGTGGGTGTCCCCCCATTTCTTTATTAAGCAAGCAAGCATGGCTCAACTTTTCATCATCTTATCTCATTTTCCTCTCCACATGTTTGAAAAGCACAACAAAATGTTGGTTAAATCTTACATGCAACAAAAGAGTTGAGAAGCATCAAGCCATAGTTTTCAATTGGGAGGGTTTGAAGTCGAAAAATTTCGAGTAGATGCAGAAATGGGAAAGGAGTTTCAAATATATATTATTGTGGTGAATGATCAAGCTTCAAATCTTCATGACTTGAATATATATATGTAGATTTTTAGTTTATGAACATAACTTGGTCGAATTATTGCAATTAGATTGGAGTAGATGTTGAATTGTTGCTGAAATAGTTGAAATTGCTGTCAAAAACCTTAGCTGCAGATTTCAGTATACTTGTGGTACGATATTTTGAATTTTAAGTATAGATAAGCTTTGAATCTGAAGATCGTGTCCCTTATAAAAGTTTTAGTATTTTAACTTAGCTTTAATTGGCAACCAAAATTAGTTCATTTGGAGTTAAATGAGGAAGTTATGATGATTTTACTATATTGTGCTCAAGTTGAGTCTGCATGTGAATTCATGTCACATGCAGTGTATTTCAAATTTCTGGGAATAAATGACTACGAATATTGTGATGCTCGGAATTAATGATGTTAATCTCGGAGTAGTAATGATCCTTAATGAATTTTAATTGTGGCAATTATGAATTAATTGCGGTTTTGGGACTCCCGGGGATTTTAAATCCGGTATTTGGAGTCGTTGGATCCAAGGGACTCATCATGGTGATAACCTTAGATTTAGTTTTTGGTGGGATTTGGGGTACGGAGTACTTTGTACTGGGGATGGTAATGAAAATTGAGTTGGAGACATTCCTTGGCTTTCATTCGTAAAGGGGGATTTATTGAAAACAGATGTTTTTTAATGAATCATGATGTATTTGTGGAGGTATTGGTATTTTGGAGTCTTTGTGCTATATATACCAAATTGACTCGATATTCCGTCATTGCACAGAATTTCTCATCTCTCTCTCCTCTCTCGCGCTCAACCCTTTCCCCAAACCCTTCCCATCTTTTCTCTTGGAAATCGATGGAGGCTCGTCTTGGGAGCCCGATTTATTGAAGAAAAACTGGTAATCTTCTGCTCCTCACCTTTATATTCGATTTGATTATGGTATTGTGCTTGGTGGTTAAGTTTTGAGTTGGGTTTGAGAATTGGGGGTTTTGGTTAAAATCTAAAAAGTTGTTTTTAGTGTTTTTATTGAGTTTAATTGGTGTATTGGAGGTGTTGAGGAAGTTAGGGGTGTTGGTTTTGAGTTTGGGTGTGAAAAACACCACTAAAGCTCGAGTTTTTCGGAAACCAACAGGTCGCGATCGATCGCGTTTGGCGCCGATCGATCGCGCAAACGCGATCGATCGCGACATATTACTGATTTGGGAAGGCGATGAGCAGTAGCGGCTATCGATCATGAAAAGTGAGCGATCGATCGTAGGGGTCTTCGCGAGATGTGGCGATCGATCGCGACATATTTATTTTCGGGCAGTGGGATGTGGTGATCGATCGCGGCTTGGCGCTGATCGATCGCGGCACTGTTCCCCTTTGATTTTCAAAATTTTTGAAAAACGTCGGGATTTTGGAATCGAGGTTTAAGTGGCCATTTCCGGGGCAATGTCTACATTCCAATGAGAATGCTATACTTTTAAAATGGATTGGTTGGAGCCAAAGTTTAATAAAACGGTATCCTCGGTTGAGTTTTTGGCTATCATTTAAACTTATAAAATGGAAGTATTATACATGCTTAACCCGCTGTCTTTTAAAATGGTTAATCGTCATGGATTGACGATGGGTTTAGAGGTTGTGAACGTGCTTGGGCACGTGGTTGCATGCTTATGTTTGATTACGAGTTATGTATGTATTATCACATAATTCATCAGGTCGTGGGACTCAGGCAAGGTTGGACTCGAACTACGGAATTATAAGGTACGTATGACGTACGAACATATCTCTTTTATATAATTGCATTTGTTGAATGCATGGTACATTATATTGCAATAAATGGATAGATATTGGAAATTATGTGGTGCCGCTATTGAGCGAGCAATGATATGGATGATGTCGCTTTTGAGCGAACATCGATTATGACGCCGCTGTTGTTGAGCGTCCGTGGGGTTAGAATGCCGCTATTGTGGAGCGGGCTATGAAATAGAACTATGGAATCATTGGCTGAATATATGTGATATCTGTGGTACTTCATTTAATGATTTAATCATATTTGATTATGGAACTTGTATGGCAGGAATCGTTTTAGTTAATCAATGTGGTGATTAACTGGCTTTGGGAATTTAATGG
Organism: Haberlea rhodopensis; assembly: GCA_907163345.1. Lineage (NCBI taxonomy): Eukaryota > Viridiplantae > Streptophyta > Magnoliopsida > Lamiales > Gesneriaceae > Haberlea > Haberlea rhodopensis. Next base: position 3,294,266 of record CAJQUN010000004.1, on the reverse strand, counting down.
TTTTGGTTATTTTGAGAACATGGACGGTACGGGAAATCCTACGTGGTAACGATACTATACAAGGAGTATCCTTTTACATTACAGTTTTATATTCTGTAAATTACGTACTGTGATTATTGAAATGGTGGTATTGGCATGCTCAACCCGTGTGGGGGCTGTCTCTGTTGGGGCAGGTGGTACAGGTGCAGCACTAGCTTTGGAGTTGAGCTCGGGATGTTGATTTGAGGTACTTTCAGGATCGAAGTATCAGAGCTGGTTGAATAAGCATAACGGTAGATCCGGACTGGAGATCGAGATATGGATGGGAGGTGCTTCTAGGATCAAAGCACTAGTAACAGTATTTGGTAGTCATTAGATACACATTTATTCTTTGGGTGCTATCATGTGAGCACGTTTTTACGTGTATATGGAATATATAAATGAGCATGGTTTCTCTCTCTTCATTTATTGTCTGCATGCAATCAAATACAAAATTGCAAAATGAACTGAGAGTATGTTAGTGTATTATGAGGTTGCATGCTATGTAAGTGATTTTGGTTGGGGAATTTGAATATTATGGGGTTCTAATGCAAGAAATTTTATAAATGGTATATGATGCTATGCTTGCATATGGTTTTCTTCCCCATGAAATATGATTGTATGCACTAATGACATGGATTAATACACTAATAACGGGTTAATGGCACGGGGTCCTTAAAAATTTGAAGTTTTATGTCCTAATAAGAGTTGTGGTATTTGGTGTTAACTTGTATTTGGAATTGTCCTCACTCAATTTGAATTTCATATGCAAAAGTTATGCTAATTTTACCACATGGTGCTCAATATGGAAAAGGCACTGCATGGGAGTTTTAGGCTGTTACGTTTTGTAAAGAATGTACCTCAAGATGAACTAATTACCTTAAAGCTCATAAAATATATATTGTAGGATTTCGAGTTATGTAAATTCTCCCACTGAAATCAGGTCATTTGGATGTCGTTTGAATTATTTATGAAGTTTATACGAAAAGTTGTCAATTTGGAATTTAGAATTTCCCCTGTTTTGCATAAATAATGTTTAGACCCAATTTGCGTTAGGTAAATGAACGAATTGGGGGAAGTGTCAAACATATGAAATGTCATATTTTGGGTTAACTTTAAAGCTAAATGGGACCAATGCCATTTGATTAAGTTTTGAAAGAATTATGGGTTTATCATTGCTGATATTTAGAGTAGGCTTGGAACATGATGTTTAGAATAATGATGTTGATAGTCTTGGTCTATTTGAATAATATTTGGTCAGGTGACTATAGCCCGAGGTCAATTTGAGGAGTACAAAAATTCTCAATATTTGTTTGACTCGGTGGAGGTACGTAGAGAACCGGTTATATCACCATGTCTGACAAAGATATGTGATGTCCCCGATGTATGATTTACTTGTCATTATTTGATTCATATGTGATTATATGACATATTGAATTACATTACATGTGATTATGTGATATGAACTACATGATATGAGATGATATATTGAACTGCATCATATGAGATTACACGATACATTGATGCACGAATCATATGAGTTACATAATACATTGATGCATGGACACTGGATATATCATATTGATCCTATCGTTCCTTTGATTCCTTATGATATTGATGACATCTATAGTGTCATGAGGACGCTGGGCACCGCGATGACAGACAACTTAGGTAGCAACTGTAGTCACGTACGTTGTCGCAGGACCTAGACATGAGGGATGATGGGCATATCACATGATGATTCTCCTAGCACAATGTGTGTGTGTCGCCACCGTCTGCTCGAGCTTGATATTGATTGATGATACCTTTCTTTGGACTCCGATATTTGGTATCTTGAGAGTTGAGTACCCATTATGCATAACCTCCATTTATGCATTGCATTCATGCACGGCAAGCATGACATGATACTTTGTCATTTATTGTGATTTTACCTGTTTCTCGTAATGGGTTCTGACCCCTTTCGCGGGGGGCTTTCATCTGGGCATGGCATGTAGTACAGGTGGACGTACTGGGCATGAATACCAGAGCTCATTGAGAGCGAGCTCAGGTTCATTACGTTTTGTATCCCAGGTCTTAGTGAATATTTTTAAAACTATGGTTCTTTCATGGGGAAGGCCCCGATTATTATGTACATAGAAGTATTACCGCAGTTTAAGACTTTACTTATCATGTTGAATGACGAATGATGTACTATCTGTGAATTGAATACATAACCAGATATATTTTCAGTATCATTATATATGTATCATCGAAAAGCGAAATTTTTTTAGAGCCATTTGACGAGATTTGAAACTAATCTTTCTCTATATGTAAATTAATAATTGTGTGATAATTAAACATCTGATTACGACCGGGCCTTCACACAATCTCTACAGAAAACATTTCCAAGATAATAGTGTTTTTTCGTCAACAACAACAAATGCAAGAGGTAAAACCTGTTGATTTCCATCCATTGCTATGCGATCAATCATGTGTGTACATATGAGTGACATCCACACTTATAACTTTTCGACAGTGAGAGAATCCATCTATACTGGAACTCGTGCTTCTTTATGTTCCCATTCGACCACCATACCAAGATTAGCCTTCTAGAGAACACCCATAAATTTAGGCAGCTTCTGTATGAAACTCTCTCATGTCCTGTACACCATCTCACGAGATCGATTCAAGCTATGTCACACTTTTGCATATGATATTTCGAAGTCCAATTTCTCCTTCACTGTTTCCTGAGCATGCTTAATCTGACATGAAGAATTGCGATGCACCATTAGCAATATAATTTTTACATAGGTTGCAATGATCAACGGACATCTCATTCATCAGACATGTGTGTTGTCCACCGTACATTGTTATTTTGAACAAATTCAGATTTGCTTTCGACGATGCTCGGTGGTTCCATTGACATCGATTATCTGCATTATTGTGTTTACATTCAACCTTCCACAATTTTTGGCGTACTCTCGACAACCTTGTACTCATGCCGAGCAAATCGTATGGAAAAATCCTTAACCAACGAAATTAGGGATGTATTACCCTCAAACAACATACCCACATCAAGAATTCCTTTATTCAAATCTAAGATTTTCCCTTTTTACCATTTGGTATGTGATAAGAGTCCGCATAGATTTTTGAGTAAGTTGTTGAAAAATATGGAATATTTGGGTGAACCATGTGTTCATTTGATGTGTGTCTTGGCTCATTGATTGATGTACTATCCACATATGGTGATAAGTCCCCTCACCATGTGTCGATAGTGTTTCTAACATGGTCTCACATGAATGTCATCTTCATCATCCTCCGGTATTGGGTTTCAGTGTCTCATCAGGTTCAGAATCATAAGGTGTATCATAATGATCTTCTTCTGGGACTTCAGCATATTCATCTGTGGAGTCATCTTCAATCCTAGGATTATTTTCCTCGGCATACACATCAAGTATATATGCATAATCAGAGGAATTAGGGGAATAATATGTGTTGGCATACAAGGTTGTATTTTTTTTTGGTGATATCTGTGTAAAAAAAATATAGAGGAGACCACCACCGGTGAAGAAGAAAGATAGATGGAAGCCCTTTCTTTACACAAAAGAATTGCAATTGTTCAAGATGGATGTTATTCGCCGGGATTTGGAAATGAGAGCTTGCTCGTTTTGTGGATCTTTTATCAGTTTATGTCCCCTGTTTGCCCTTCTTTGTTTCTTCACTAACTTTGGAAGGCAGTGTCCTAATTCGACCTCCTCCTGAGCCTTATGGTTTGAGGGGACCTGAATTGACTTTACTGGTCTCCCGAGCACACTCTTGTACTTCTGATGTGATTCACTTTTACGGTCCACCTTTTCATCCGATCTTTTCTCTCAATCTTTGACTATGATTGACATATATATTTATATTTATCATTATCTTAATATAATTTATGTTCTCTGATAAAAAAAAATTGTAACATAGCTATTTTAGAATAAATTAATTATTTCTAAACATTAAATTATCTTTAGGTTTTATAGTCCATATATAAATCATAAATCATGGTTTTATAGTCCATATATAAATCATAAATCATACTCCCGGAATCAAAACGTTAGCGTTTTTTATATTCACTCAACCTCGTCTCCTGTAGGGTTTTATTATCATTCGCTTTTTGCTTCTCCAAACAAGCACCACCGCCATGGAGGTACAACCACAGCCTACTGCTCCGCCTTGTTGGAGCAACATCCTGAAGAAGAAACCAGAGAAACAACAGTATAATTCCAGATTCGACCTCCAATCAGCCGTCGCGAATAAACAACAGACCTGCGTTTTGGTCGGGAGCTGCAAGTCGTCGAAGGGCATAGCAGTGGCGGTGGTCGATGCCAACGCCATAATCCAGGGCGAAGAGCGACTTTCTCACGCAGCTGACCGCTTCGTCTCAATCGCTGAAGTAATTGATGAAATCCGCGACCCCTCCTCCCGCCACTTTCTAAACTTGCTGCCCTTCACTGTTGATACCCTGGAACCTTCCCCTGAAGCCCTTAAAAACGGTATTTTTAACTCTTTTTCCCGGTTTAATGGTTGCATTGTTTTTTGCTGTTATTCCTATCGTAGTAAAATGTGATTTATAGTACTTTGTATTTAATCGTTAAAGACACCATTTTGTGATTGTGAAAGTGCCGTTATAATAAAATTAATTTATTTTCAGTTCGGGATGTGATGCATTTTTCAGATATCTATTGTTGCAACTTATTTTTATGTTTATGATTTAAATAAAAAGATACTTACTTTACCCCTAGTTCAAATTGGAATAAACTGTTCATTTGTTAAACAATTGGCAACTTGATGCTGCTCGTTTTCTGATATTATTGGTGCTTTCGTATCATGGTAGTGGAACTAATAGTGTTACATTTGTTCGCAATAATTTTTTTTACCTCAATTATGATCTTACATGAGTTGAATGTTATGTGATTTCTCAGTGATAAACTTTGCGAGAGCAACTGGTGACTTGCAAACACTTTCAGATGTGGATCTTAAGCTCATTGCTTTGACTTATACATTAGAGGTACAGATACATGGGTCTCATCATCTCAGAGACAGCCCACCTCCTATTCAAACAGTCAATGTCAAAAGGCTTCCTGAAAAAGACTTGCCTGGATGGGGTTCAAATGTCCCTAATCTTGAGGAGTGGGAAGCACTGGAGCATGAGTTTGACCATGTGTCAAATTTCGATTCAAAAATTTTACCTGTCAAAGATTTGAACCTTGGGCTAAACTCAGCTGATCAACTTAGTATAGAAAATGTTTCAAGTCAAGATGGCAGTGTATCACACTTCGAGAACCAGGAGGTTGGTGATGGTGGTATTAGGAAACCTAGGAGATACTTTCCAAAGAAGATTGAAGTAAAAATTGAGGGGAAACAGATGGTGGCTGATGGTATTGATGCATCACAGGGACAATTTGATGATAATGCTGGCGACTGGCGACCTGCTGTGGGTCGCAGCACTCATAGAAGATATCTCAGGAGGAAAGCCAGAAGAGAAATTAACAATGGAATGCCTGAGTTTAGTGATTCACTGGACGCATCCAGTAACGTGGAAAATGAAAACCTTGATGATTCTGAATGTCCAGAGCTGTTGATGGATGAAAATTATGAGCAACGGACAGATTGTAACTTTGGGGATTTTAAGGTCAGCAATAAAAACAATGGAGGTGAAGACATCTGTACAGATTTTAGTAAGATGAAACTGGAAGAAGAATCTTTGAAAACTTTTCAGGACAGTGACGAGCTAAACACCCCTAGAGAGGGTGTTGGTTCCAGTGGTATTAACCTGACAGACGCTGCAAAGGAAGATGTTTCTGTCATTGATGAGGAACTGCAGAACGTGGAGATGAGAAGCGAGATTAGTGAAATGGCTGATACATCACATATGGATGATATCAGCAGCGAACAGAGCTGGACACTTAGGTCATTGTCGGAGTCCAGTGTAGCTTGTATAACTAGTGACTTTGCTATGCAAAATGTGCTTCTTCAGATGGGCCTACGACTTCTGGCGCCTGGTGGGATACAAATTCGCGAGCTTCACAGGTACACATACAATTCTTAGGGCATCTAGTAGCAACTGTTCCCATTATCTAGGCTTTTTTATTTATTTATTATGTCTCTACTAAACTATTTTACTTACATTGGTCTACCTGTATGTGTTGCTATTTGTCTCTATTTCGTGATTGAGTATGATATTTGGGTAATTATGTCAGAACTTTGTAGTTTGATCTTTAGATAATAATTTCATCGGTTTAATTTTTTTTTTCTACAGATGGGTGCTGAAATGCCATGCTTGTTTTAAGGTGACTACCGACATTGGCCGAATTTTCTGTCCTAAGTGTGGCAATGGTGGCACACTACGTAAAGTAGCTGTGACAGTTAATGAAAATGGTATTGTGTTGGCTGGCCGTCGACCTCGCATATCCTTGCGTGGAACAAAGGCAAGTATAATTCGGCTGTTGTTAATTTTAGGAAGTAACTATGGAAGCTTCTGGGTTATTTATTCTACTTTCCTTTTCAAAATCAATATCTGGGGTCCAGTTTGTAATTTATTTCTTGGCGACTGTCTTCCTACTGATATTTACGTTACGTAGTTTGGTTTTGACTTGAGAAGTTCTCTTGCCAAGGATCACTCTCCAAATGAAATACCTATCTTTTACTTGTGTACCCAATGTTCTTCGCTTGTCAACATCTTTGAGGTGTGCTCTTCAAAGCAGACGTAAAAAAACGTGTTATCGATCATTGAATGCTTTATCCAAAAAGGGTCGACTAACTCTGGTAAATGCTCACTATTGCAGTTCTCATTACCTTTTCCCCAAGGTGGTAGGGATGCAGTTACAAAGAACCCCGTTTTACGTGAAGATCAGCTGCCTCGGAAGTTTCTTCACCCAAAAATAAAGAAGAAAAATAAGCAGGTTCAATGCAATTATCAACCATCATTTTCAATCAAATTGGTTTTTTTTTGTAATTTCTCTCTCTTGTAAATTACCCTGTATTAATTTTCTACCATGTTTTGAATAATTTGCGTTGTAGGATGACGACTTCATTGTGCCAGATGATGTCTTCCGCCATCACACAGATAAGAAAGCTCCTCTCCAACCTCCGGTGAGGAAAGCGCTGGCCGTATTCAGTGGAAAGAGGAATCCTAATGACAATCATTTTTCACGCCCTAAATGTTAAATATAAATTTTAAAATAATTCACCTGCCTCAAGATTCATGCAAATCTTGATGCATAAATTTTGTGGTGGTCCTTTTAGATCAGGTCCATCTGGTTTTATCTTCGGCTTATTTTACTTGAAAATGTGGATCTTGAGACTTGAAACATGGTTCTTGTGAGTTATGATGATAAAATTCCAAGATATGATTTTGAAATGTTTTTCTTACACTACATTAGAAAATTATATACCATAGTTCTTATTATAATATCCTAAGATAGGATTTCGAAATGTGTTTCTTTACGATTATATTAGAAAATTATAAAATCCTGAAGTGTGAGGAAGTGAACTCATTTTGGATTTTCACATGAAACAATGTATTAACGTCATTGCTTTGTAAATTCTTCGTCTTCGTGTCATCCCATTTTCCTTTTTCAAAATTTTAATAAATTGACATTTTAAACTTATACCACTTCTACGAAATATTCACTTATTATTAAAAACTATATAACCCAACATATTAACATGGTACGATACGACGTGACATGGTGTCTAAAGATACGACGTGACATGGTGTCTAAACAGAAAATGGTTTTTGGGATTTAATACATTGATAAATCTGAGTCATTGATCTATCTCATGTGATAGTGTTTTATAGGATAAGTAACCTAGATCTTGACAGTACAAAGGTCTTGGTCGCTGAAGAGTGGAAAATACTGACGAATGACTACACAATGTCTTGTTATTCTGCATCGGCATTTATTAATGCCGGTGTTATGAGTTTTTGTTGCATTCAATCCTTTATAATTATTGAGTAATGGCTATGGTAATGTTTGGATATGTTTCTGAAATGTATTTTCGGGGAAGGGTTACTTCTTGACTATCCTATGAGACATTACCCCATGAGATGGATCAATGTCCCAAATTTATCAATGTATTAAGTCCCACATAAAAAAATTGAGACATTGATAAATATGGGTCATTGATCCAATATTTGAGGTAGTTCCCCGCGAGGTAGCCAATAATAATTCCACTATCTATATGTTGGCTTAATGACAAAGCTATCATCACTGTTGATGTGGACAATGTCCCTGGATAAGCATCAAAATTTCCCTGTGTTGTAGTAACGTGAATAAGCAGGGTCGCCAACCACATTGTGCAGCAAGCCGTAGTTTGGTATCCTTATCTTGAAGGCAATTTCCCCGACAGCGTGATCTATATCATAAATAAGAAATAAAGTACCTCAAATGAAAGGCAAGGGCAACAAGAAAATGATTAAAAGGGGAAATGTAAGTACCTTGGAAGATATTCCAAGCATTTATGTATGCTTGGAAAAAGTTACGAGAAAAGTAGGCCATTTTTAGCTGGGGCAAACCACACAAATCTGTAGGGTTTCTGTTTTTTCCGTTACAGGGGAGGGTCTTGGCTAGCCCATGAGGTGCTACCCTATTATGGGATATCATCAATGCATGGTGGATCTACCCCACGAGGTAGCCAAGACAAAAGCTTTTACAGCATACATGGAATAATATATATCTTTTAGAATAATTTTCGAAGAGGCAATACCTGGCATAATTTTCAAAGAGGCAATACGAAGAAACAATTTCTTAGATCAACTACACAAGATATTTATTGAAAGTGAACTTAGTAAGCAATCAAATAAGAGCCAAACACAGATATGGGTCCAACATTCTTCGCGGATTAGATTTGGGCATTCTACAATCCTAAAAACCGATAACCATTTGTAGACTACATTGGGTTATAAGGTGATTTTGGGCAATAAATATTCACACTAAAAGTGTGTTAGGAGTATTTACGATTTCTGCCATTCTAATTTAAAGAATAACATCTACCTCTCCGACTAGGTAGTTTAATTTCAAATCATAGTAGATACATATGTAATTTTCCATCCATCCGCTACAAACTAGAGGTGGTGAATTCGTAATACAACTATTTTGCAGGAGTTATTTGTTATTGTTTAAATTATATGTCAAAAAAGTAATAAAGCTATTCTACACAGAAGACCATTTGTAAATTTTTTTTTTTTGAATTTATTTCATTTTGAAGGTGATTTGCTAAGTTTCGAGAAATTTAATAGCGAGCGTAATTTTATGTATAAGCCTAAAATTAAATTATTGGTGTATGTACCACAAAACTGTCGGCACATTAGGAAACTTTGATCTCAGACAGATTTATTTTGTCGAAAAAATAGATTTAGTTGAGCATAGTTTTAGCACATAGATAATAAAAATCCGTAAAAAAAAAACTCAATATATGCTCCGCATAATAATTTAAAAGTATCTAATGATATCATATGACGTAATTTTTTGTGATGCTTTTTTCAAAAACCCAAAAATGCCATCTTCCACACTATTATTGAATTTTTTTTTATTGTTACACATATTTATTGGACGTTCCCATTTTTTCTAAATATTGGTTTCGTATTTTTTAACTCATGAAATCCAGTTCTCCCGCTTTTTTTGAAAATCTCCAACAAAAATTTTATGTCTTACATCATCATGTTTGTTTTATCTCCACTATTTTTCACGTTTGTTTAATCTCCACTATTTTAAATTTCAAATCTTGAAAAAGATTTCTTTTGGGTTATGATGAACCGAATGAGGTTACACACAGTAGTTTGAATAATCCATGTGGGGAATGGATAAGCTAGACACATTGGCACGTTCTATAATTAAAAACAATATAAATAATTAATCTACGATAAAATAATGCCCCAATGATATCATATTGCGGAGAGGTTATCTTTGCGTACGTCTGATGAATAGATACGCAGGAGCTCCAAAACTAGTTCCTCCAATAGAGTTGACGGCTATTGGTTGTGTATCAATTTAATCACTTGTCTTATTATATAAAAGTGTCAAAGCTCATGATCAAGTAAGATGGGTTTTCAAAGAGCCATAAAAAATAGTTTACGCTTGAAAATAGACAGTTTACCCTTAGTGATTTTCAAAATGGGCAGTTAACCACATGTGGTTTGCAAAATATAGCACCTAGCTCTCTTACATGGATGTGTTTTGCACCTATTCACAAACCACAAGGAGTGAACTGCATTTTCAAAACATATGAGGTAAACTATCTTTTTTCTGAAATGACAGGTAAACTGTCTATTTCAACCACATTGATGTCAATTATCTATTTACAAAATTACAGGTAGTTTATTTGGCAACACCCTTAATTTTTGTTATATATTTCACAGGAAATATCCCAATAGTACTCATTCCAAATGTGCTTAATGCAAAAACAGTGTGCAAATCATAAAAAATTAGGTCAAACCTGGCTTCATATAAGTTATGTTATTAGGTGATAGATCAATTTCATAATAAGTTAAGATTGGACTATTTTAATGCAGAAAATTTACTTTAAATTAAATAATCCAAGCATGTCCTCTTCATGACATCAAACAATTTTTTTTCTTTGTATCCAACGGCAGCCAATGAAGTTGTGGGCTTCATAAATAACCACTGTTTAATCATATATATCCACATTAGTTCTGTGAACTCCCAAACATTTAGAATTAAGAGTTTTCCAATAAAAAAAGAAGAAAAGAATTAAGGGTTTTCAATGGTTGTTCAACATGGCGAAAATACACCCTAAAATAGTGCAGAATTTGAGCAATATTTCGGAAAAAGAAACATATACTATATGGATGAAATCCTTGTGTTTCATGGAAATGGGTGCACTATTTTTAATTCCAAAGGTGAGATGGTGTTTCGAGTCGATAATTACCAGAAAAGATGTAGCACCAAAGTGTTTCTGATGGACTCCCAAGGCCAAGTTTTATTTTCTTTAAATAGAAAGGTAAGAACGTTTCAAATATAGTAATTACTCGTGTTTTGTTTATTCATTCGGAACCTTATAAACTTGTTTGATTTTGCAGAAACTACGAATTTTCCCATGTTGGGAAGGCTTCAGGTGGGTTGATTCCAAGGGAAAAATAGAGAGACTACCATGGTTTCAAGTGAGAAGAAATCACAAAAGTTTATGCCGCAATATGTCTTGCCAAGTTAGTTTTATGTGTGATAAAAAGAATGGAAGTTGCTATAAAATTTCAGGGTTGGAAGGGAAATCGATACTCAAGATTATTGACTTCTCAGGCCAGATTTTGGCAGACGTTAGTCTTCTATACACACAACGCCACATACATATAAATATAGTTATAAGTTATTTGTGTTGAATTGTCGTCTTATCTAAAAACTCGAGCTTGCAGAGAGATTAGACAATTATTATTTATTCTCTAACACTACCATTACTTGTGGGCCAATTTGTTCCTCTTTAATTGGAAGGCTGATCAAGTAGATATTTAATGTGTGGAGTTGTTTATGAGTTTTGAACACAAGACTTCGGTATTAACCAGAAGTTCTTATGCCATATAGAATTATCGTTCATCTAAAATTCCAAGCTCTTATGCCATATGCAGGCCATACATAAACAGACATCAGAAGGAGTTGCCTTAGGAGATGATGTGTTGACATTGATGGTGGAACCGCATGCTGATCAGTCACTTATAATGGCTCTAATCACAGTCTATGGCTTAATCAACAAGAAAATGTAACTTAATTAGTGCAAAAAGATTGTACGTGTAAACCATGTTCAGGCAACATGTATATTACAACATTTTGGACGAGGCATATCGAATTAAACTGTAAAACCCACTCAATATTAGAAACCAAATCCATAATCAGATATCCAAGATTTTTCTAAATGTTATTTACTGGCTGAATAATTATACAATAAAGAACTACGTCAGAAAAACCTACCCAATCTTTTGTTGATTAAGAAAACACATTTTGACAAGAAATACAAGCAAAGTCAGATGTAACACCTAGACATTGATTAATCGAAAAGAGCAACCAAAAAAGGAAAACTGCTAGAAAACATAAGCTGCGTGCAAGTAACAAATTAGATGGGATGATGAAGAAAATCCCAGATTGTTGGTTGATCGTGCTTTCAAAAAATAAAGCACGTAGTCTCCCAATTACCCAAGTCATTCAGATATCCAAGGCCTCCAAGCAGCAACTGAACTGTGGCTGATTTCCATCTTGACTGAGTCGCACAAAAACATAATCAAGAACATGGAAACCCCTCATATTTATTTGGTATCCTAGGAACATATACTAAAAATATAAAATAAGAGAGACAAACATGTCTTTGATAGAACCACACGGGTACACTAGCAGATAGCACGTCATCTATATAGCAAATGTTTGTGGAACCCATCACCATGTGGTTCGAGTATCACTGACAGTAGACAGCTTGATCGATAAAAGGAGGGATTTGCTTTATTTCTGCACCAAGCTCCTGCTCAATCCTGTACCTGAAAGAAAGAGGAAGCCAAGCAGAAAAGAAAAAAAAAGAAAAAAGAATAGGACCAAAATTTAGTCTTACTATCAAGGTAAATTGTTTCAAGTGCAAACCGACAAGGAGAAATCAAGCCAAAGCTGTTTTAGGGCAAAAGATCAGACAACATACAGTTTGAAGCGGTCTTCGTAAGTGATCAAACTTACAGCCAATCCTAGATGTCCAAATCTCCCTGAGCGACCAACCTAAACAAGTAGACATACCTATATTAATTCATATATCATGTTCCAGTCTTTGATCAAGTTCCTATTTCTCTTTGCGATTTGTTTCTTCTGGGGTAATTCCACATACCCTGTGAAGATAAGTTTCTGAATTCTTAGGAAAATCAAAATTGATGACAACGTTGACAGCTTGCACGTCTATTCCTCTTGTAAACAAATCTGTAGAATACACGAACGTAATTATTGATATCACTGAACATTGTATTTAAGCACACATGTACATTTGTGTTGCTTCCATCACATTGATGTGTCTGACTTTGAGAAATAGAATTTCACTAAGGCAGAGTGAAAAGTGAGTAGTCTACCAGTGCAAACAAGATTCCTGCAAGCACCATTTCGAAAGTCATGAAATACTCTGTTACGATGATCTTGCAGCATCTTAGCATGAATATAGAAGCAAGAATAACCCAGCTCAGTGATTTTCTTGGCTAGCAACTCCACTCGATTCACGGAATTGCAAAAGATTATCGACTGGTTAATTTGAAGCTGTAAAGAGTAAAAAAGTATTATACATTACCCATAAAGTAGAAGAGGGCTGTATAAACAAGACTTGAGAAGTTATGATCAAACCTTAGAGAAAAGTGTATTCAGGCAATGAACTTTCTGTCTTTCTTCTACAAAAGCATAATACTGTGTAATACCTTTTAGTGTGAGCTCATCCATTAAATTAATGACATAAGGTTTATGCAAATATCTGTCTTTAAAATCTTTGACGGTCACTGGAAATGTTGCTGAATACATCAAAATTTGCCGATTCGGAGGAAGAAAAGTTATCAGCTGCTCTATGGAAGGTTGAAACTCAGGAGATAAAAGCTTATCGGCCTGAAACATTAAATCCAAATGATATTTAAAGCTACCATATATGAACACCAGAATAAGCAGAAGAGATTGTCACGATGATATTTAAAACTATGGGTTTGGCAGGCATAGAGACACATTAATTCTTAATGATTAAAAGCACCGGAAGAATTCAAGGCGGTATTCTTCAACTCGTTGTATCAAGAAATAACTCTCCAAGTTGCAAGTTTCATAACAAACATGTGATAAATTTTGAACTCGTCCATATCTTGGGAAAAAGAGTAAACAAGCCACAAACCTCATCCATAACCAGCATTGAACAATCCTTCAACATGCATATCCCTTTTTGGGTGAGATCAACTATCCTTCCAGGAGTTCCAACCAGTAAATGAACAGGTTGATACAATCTCATGATATCATCCTTCAGACTGGTTCCTCCTGTGGTCACCATCACTTGAACTTGCAAGTGTTTTCCAAGTTCCTTACAGACTTGAGATGTCTGAAGTGCTAATTCTCTTGTTGGTACTAATATAACAACTGCATTCATTAGTAGAAACACATTTTGATGCTTAGAATTTGGACATAACAGATCAGTAAACTACATCAGAGTTAATTGATGACTTTCATAAAGGGAATCGATGATCAACAAAGAAACTGGTCATAAAACGTAAGACATGGATAATGAGGAAAGAAAGTCCTGCAGAACACATATCCTTCAAGTGACCCGATACTTCAATAACATTAAAAAACCCGACACCTTAATTAATTAGAAATGACTTTGATAGTTAACCGCTTAATAACTACAAATAACTTTATGTGGGGATATAAGATATGAAAAGTTCCTATATTTGATGAAATTTGGAAAATCACTCCTTTTCTGAATATGAGAAAATCAGTATTCCATATAATGAATTCATCTTAAAGATAAATTACACAAGCAAATTCAAATCACCTGTGCCCATGACAAATACATAAACTATAAAACACAACTTCATGGAAACACGAGACCAAGAAAAAAGATATTCAAATTATTCCCGTGCAAGATAAAACAAAAACAACTTGTAAGCATTGTTGATAGCATAATGCATTTAAAGACTCAAGTCATAGAATACGTTTTCAGGGAACCATCTGTGGAGGTAATAATATTTTCTACAATTTCACCTACTTGATATAACAAGATCTAGTTTTTCACTATCAACAATTTCACCTTTTGTAATTTACCCACAATTTCGGATTATTCAAATAAGAAATTTCCTCGGATCTTGCTATTTACCTTTTCAGCGGATTCAGATTGATTACCACGAAATCAAAATTTGGCTAAAATTTGAATTAGGTTCATAACTTTCAAATTGATAATTGAGTTATGTAAGGTGTGAGAAGTGATTCTCGACCTATCGACAACTCATATTTCATATATTTTGACTTGGCATTCTTTATCCCTACTAGGAATGATTGAAAAATTAAAAAATAATAGACTAAACGAGTTCACAGCAAGTTTCATGCAAAATACCAGTTTATGAGAAAACTGCAATTTTCCTCAACCAAATTGGATTGAAAAGGCTACTCAAAAATCGAGAATTTATTTTTGAAATGAAATCAATAAATTTTTCGAGTCAGGCCGATTCAGATTATTTCAATGTTTTACTATTTATTTTTAAAATTTCAGTAGCTTGGATCCACTAGTTTTGAGGAATTTAGATGAAGCAAAAAAATTTCTCCCACAAACCACAGCAGTAAACACTTTCACAGGTTATAATGAGAGATTGATTATATTTATTTTCATACAATATTTTGAATGTCTACCACTTTAACACAACAAAGAAAATTTTTGTACGATTAAATAAATAGTTCTTTTGACCAAAAAATAACAGGTGCATGGATACCTTGAATGACATTGTTATCTGGATCAATTTTTTCCAATGCAGGAATGCAAAATGCAGCAGTTTTCCCAGTACCATTTTTAGCCCGGGCAAGGATGTCGCTATCAGTAAGAGCAATAGGGATACTCGCTTCCTGGATGGGAGAAGGCCTCTCAAACCCCTTTTCATATATTCCCATCAACAGTTCAGGTTTCAGAAAGTAATCTTCAAACTCATTTCCTTTTGTTGCAGTTACATCCTGTATGGAAGAAAGCATATTGAGCGATGGAACAAAAAAGCAAGCCAGAGAAAACAGCTATTTTCCTTGGATGATTTAATTCAGAAAACTATATTCATATTAAGAGGGAGAAAAAGCAGGATGACCTCATTTTAACCTGTCGCATGAGGATTTATATTCCGCGTGTCCCAATACACATGTATGAATATTGCTACGTGCCATTATATGTGCATGCACCTTGTATATGAGGCATGCAAGTGTGTTTGCACTCTATTACAAGTATGGAATCTTAACGGAAAGAGCGACAAAGGAATTAACGAGTGGTGCAGGAGTACAGCAATCAGTTGGTGTGTTAGGGCCATGAAGAAAATGAGGAAAAGACAAAGGTAACATGAACTTCCACCATTCTCGACATCACAAAATTACTATGCTATAGCAGATGAGAAATTAAAGTGGCTAATCTTATTACTACTGCAGTTATACATATGCAATCAGCTGTTGGCGATACAAGATGATGACGCTGGTGGCCTAAGCATATAGAAAGAGAAAAATCAGGAAAAAGGAAGAAAGAGAAAAATCTGGAAAAAGGAAGAAAGAGAGTTTATAAACCAGCTTCGATCATGAATGCTCTTGATTTCTATATCAATTGAAAATTACCATATCGAATATGTGATCCCCCTCTTCATTTTTTAGGTCGCAAGTTCTTAACTTGGAAAAGTAAAATCACTAAATATTACTTCCCTGTCTAGAATTAATGTCTGCATATTGTATCAGTAAAAGAACAAATATAAAGGCTATCAAAAGAACGTTAGCAACAATTCATATTACACCGGTAAACAGCCCAAATGTAACCATAACTAGCAATGTTTACCTTACCTCAGTCTTATAGCGAGTATCAGCCGGTGGAATCATTAATTGAGCCTTCCAATCTCTTGAACTAAATTGGCACGCCCAAAATATAAAAGAGTCAGTCTCAGAGCAAATTCGAGAGCAAAAAAAAATCTGATTAGCATATTAAATATCTGAGTTAATAGTTCATCACTAAAAACAAAAGAAGAGAAAGGTTATCATCAAATCTTCGGAAAACTAAGATCAAAATGGGAGAAACAGATAAGCCCGATATCTTGGTTTTTCAGAGAAGTGGTAAACTGCTCTTTCCCGTAGTAGAAGGGAAGCTCGTTAGGTTTGCTCGTCCAGTAAGGAAAGTGCAATTTATGATAATTATCAAGCAAATTACGTGAATTTACAGAGCACATTCTTTATAACGTAAAACACCAAGAAAAAGGCTGCAACCTTTCACATCAATATCCATGAAGTTGACAAATCACCCCAAAAAGTAAAAAAACAAGAATTAATGCATTAAACACACATATGCGGAACATAAATAATAAACTGGAAAAAAATATTTAATAGACAATGAATTGACGAAATGTACGTGGAACCCATGGCTTCAGACTGAACAGTTTTTTCAATTTCATTAGAAGAATCAGGAACAGCGGAGGCACCAGGGTTTCGCCTCATCCACTGCTGCGGCTGCTGATTATGTCCTGTTCGCTGAGGGTACGGTGGCTGCATTTGCGAGTAATGCGGGTTCCTGTTCTGAAAATTAGGGTTCGGGTTTAAGGTTCCGCCGCCGCGGCCATTGCCGATCCCAGGTGGATACCATCCTCGTGTGTTATTGTGATTCATCAGAAATTACACTGATTAACTGAGTTTGAAATCCAAAATTAGAGGAAATGAACAGAATAAAAAAAATTAAATTGGTTTCCTTTGGGAGAAGATACGCGTGAGAAATGAGCGTTCTAACTTTTCAGGTTAGTTATGGGCTTAAATTAAAGGATACGAAACTTGAGGTACTTATTTGAAATTTTTTTTTAAATGAAAATTAATTGTGTTGGTTGATGAATGTTGAATGACAATCATATTAACTAGCAGACGACGCACACGCGTTGCGTGTGTAACGTAATATATAATGCCTATGAATTGATTCGTGTGTAATGAATAAATGAGACATATACATTGGTTAATATTACAATTCAAAAGATGCAACAAAAAACCGCAACAAACCATTGGAGGGGGTAGTTTGGTAAATTCAAATTTGCCATACCAAGGTAGTTATTATAAGGGGCTTATGCATTATAATATAGTAAGATAATTATATGACTAATTCCGTGTAAATATCTTTCTTATAATGTTATTTTTAATCGAAATTAAATATAATATTGGTATAATACATATTTAGATGTTGTAAAAATAATTTACACAAGCATATCTTATTTATATATATAGAGAAGAAAAATTAAGATAAGTTTTGATAAAGAAATTATATAAATAATATGAAAAATGAAAAGTCTTAATATAGTTATTTAAAATATTAAATTAAAATTCATTAATAATGTATTTTGTATTACATACGATTAAATTTAAAAATCTCTATCGTATTTAGAAATGTCAAAATGGGTTGAAACCGTTGCGTTGACTCAATCCAACCCGTAAAATATGCGGGCCTAAGTGAGTCAACTAGTTTAGATTGGGGTTGGCACATGGGTTGGGTAAATTAATTAATTTATAATAAAAGTTGAATTAATTAATTAAATATTATTTATTAATAATTTATTTAATAATTTTAATCATTAAATTTTAATAAAATTATATTTTTTTTATTTTTTGGTAGATTGATCTGTCTAGTCCGCAACCCACCGTAGGTTGGATTAGGTTGGAGGTTTTCCAACCCTCTTGGCGGCTAGCCTAGACGGACCAACCCGTTTGAGTTGGCAGGTTGGGCGGATCAACCTATTTAGATTAGACTGACCGTTTTAACATCCATAGTCATATTTTAGCTAGTAAAGTCACTTCAAAATTACAAACATAGGACTTGTTTTTTCAAAACCTAGGAATTTGATCACTTAAAAATCTCATCTACAAAAAAAATATAAAATTATCCACATATCCCAATTTTTTAATAATTAACCATCTTTTCTACAATGAAGAGTCGGAAAAGAAACTTTCTACATTCCTTTATTGGGCGCAACAATTACCTTCGATGGTAGAACGATCAAAACATAATACTTGAGCTATTATACGGTTTAAAAGATTTGAGTTGCATCATTACCACCAGCTATAGCTTTTGGTAAAGCATCAAACGTTTGATCATACAATTGGTATCAGAGTCAATGTCACATGTTCAACTTCACATTAATTACAAGGTAATACAATTATTACAAGTGAGATTGTAATGATGCAACAATTACCTTGCTAGTAGAATGGTTGAAACATATCTCTTGGACTGTTATACGGTTTAAAAAATTTGAGTTGCACCATTACTACCAGTTATAGCTTTTGGTAAAACGACAAGCGTTTGATCTTACATCATTTCATGTTAATTTCTCAAGTGATGCCTCAATCCAATTCAAACATTAAGACAATTTCTTCCAAATGTTAAGGTCATTTCTTAGAAATATATATATATATATATATATATATATATATATATATATATATATATATATATATATATGTTAGTTTCAATCATATGTTTTATTCACCTGTTGATTTCTATTAGCTGTTCAGCACTTCAGCTGCATTCATAATAAAGACATACTTTAGGTGCTTCGGCTCTACATTCAGAGCTCAATTTTGAGCTGAAAATAAATGTTATAATTAACAAAAACTCTTTTGTATGTCGAAAATTCAACTACAATTTCCTCCAAATACATGCATTACAATAACAAAAGCTAAAAAAAATAAAAAAAAATCCAGCCAAAATAAGGCCTTTAATATTGAAACAATAACGCTAACAATTCAACCAAAGAATAAATATCAAATCATGCATATAATTAATATTACTCCTGTGAATTAGGCTCCTCCTGCTGGTCCGCCGCCGGTGCTTCCTGCGGCTGCAGCAATGCATTTTTCTTTAGGGAAGTAGTCTTGGTTAGATGGCTATAACTTCCCTTCTCCTTGAAGAGCTGGGCGAAGTGGGGCTTGCAGTAGAGGATCCCATCCAAAGCCGCGTATGATGAAGGTGTGAGGAAGCAGCCTCCATGGGCACACCTGAAGCATGATTTGTGGTAGAATTCTCCCTCCACTGTTACCTGCATTCAAAATCTTTTATAAAGCACATATTTATCACTAATCATTTGCATTATATAATTATCTCACTTTTGATAATTTCTTTGCGTTTATGATCATCATCTAGGCGAAGAGATGTTTAGGAATTAGATATTTATTATGTAGTTTACCAAAATAATGGTAGAGTACCTAAAAGATTCTTGTGCCTTCTACAAATTTGATAAATAAAAGGCTCACGGCTTTCATTGAGGTGTGGCTTTCATTGTGGTGTGCCTTTCATAATATACAAATTATTTCAGTTTATATTTTTCTCTCGAATCATATATTGACTTGAGTGTTGGAATGCTTTCGCCTACGGGCGGAGTCATCTCACTCTCTTTCTTTGATAGACATATATATTTTAGGGACGTTTTGATTTGGTTTAATTGAAGATAAATGATTTGTTCTATCGTGCTCGATATTTATTAAGGATCCTTTGAATAACAAAACTAATATCTATATGTCTTATGGTGGAATATAAAAACTATTTTTTTTAAAAAAATATTACCTTCTCCAGTGGATAGACGGTCTTTTGGCATACTGCACATTTTTCTTGGGTGCCAGAGAAAAATGATGATACTTTACTAGGTGTCCTGTTCTGCAACACAGATATACACGTATAATACATGGCAAATTAGTAAAAGAATTGCAAATTATTTGAATTAGAAATCATAAAGTATAAGGTGTGGATAATATGGGATTGAGATATTTACCAGTTGCTCTCCTTGCTTCCCAGCTGATTAAAACACAAAATCGAAACAAAAAAGAGCACTATTATGTCAATAATATATAAAATAAATTTGATATTATTAAATAATTGTGAAAATAAAATAGAGGACAAGAAAACTTACATGGAGGAACAAGCTTTTTAGAAGTGAAGCTTCCAGTTTCTTTAAAGAGTTGTTCAAAGTGAGGTTTGCAGTATAAGTTTCCATCCACAGCTGAGTAGTTGCTCATCTGGGTAAAAATATTTTAACATACTAATTAATTAAATCAATATTTATTAATATATATAATTCATAAATTATTTATTAATTGTCCTGGACGAACGTTGCATCTTATAAATCTTTAATATGACATTTAAAATAATATGGACAAACATATTGTCTTTAAAAAAGGTGGCAAACTCGGTAAGCGAAGCTTCCGCTATGGGTGGCGTCTGGGAAGAGGTCGAGCCACTTTTTGGCCTAATGTAGGCAATCTTCCCTTACAGTGTAAGATGTCGTTTCCACGACTCAAACTCATAACCTCCAAGATGCGTGAAGCTCCCGATAGTTATATTTCACGGTTGTCTTTCAATCGGGAAATATAAATATCGAAAAACATTATAAATTACAAATCAATCGAATAAAAAATTTAAAATTGGGAAGTAAAGAAAGATATACTACGAACCCCTACTCCACGTCGTGACTTAGTCCCAACGAAAGATCGATTAAAAATAAGGAAAAAAATATCAATTTAATGTACTATGAGAACAAAATTTTAAAAAATTAGTTAAAGATTTCAATCCATGATAATAAATCAATCCAAGGTACTCTTGAAATTTTTGAATTTGAAATAAAAAATTTGCATCTTTAACTTGTTTATTAACCAATTCCCACAAAATATAATCATTTGAAATTTTTTCTCAAATCCAAATCCTTCGATCCACCTAAAAGATACAAAACACGGAAAATAATTTAATATATTAATTACCGCAAGGCGTCCATCGCAACTACTGCATTTAAAGCAAGTCTTATGATAAGAAACTCCATCAGCAGACATCATCTCAACGAAATGTACAGTTTTGTCGCAAGCCTTGCATTTCTGTGTCGTCCCATAATAAGCCATTCTGTCTTAATTCCTTCCTTAACTTTTGAGTCCTAAATTTGAAGTACTTTGATGAAATATTCAGGTAAAAAAGTTTAAGTGCTCTTTTTGTGGCATTGGGGACAGACTTGTATTGCAATTGTTAAAATGGAAAGATAGAGATAGGAGATTTAAAACCAATTGTATACTAATTAGTGGAGGAGGTGAATTTAGCCTACTATTAAGGATATCTGTGGAAGATCGCTAGTTTTGCATGTTATGTATAATGAAGTTTTGAATGTGATGATACAACGTGAGTGGACCACAAATTAAGATCCATCGTAGCGAGTGGAAGGAAGAAAGTCTTTGACATGTTTAACACCTGATAAAATAATTAATCAAGAATTTTAAATTATTAAAATAGTATTTTTGATTGACAAACATACATTATTTAAAGCAAGTAAGTATAGGAAAATGCTTATATGGATCAGATATTTGTAAAAACCAAGATACATAAATATATATATTTATATATTTGTATGTGTATTGATGTTTGTAAGATCGGTGTATAGAAGTGAGACAGCTCTACATTGTATGTCCCAAATTGTAACTGTCGTTTGGCGTCTAATTACAGTTATAAAAACCATATAAAACAACAATATTTTCAAAATATAAGAATCAAACAAAAATATGTGGGTTTCCAAGTTTTGAGCTCTCCTATGGTATCTTGTTGAATCGTTCCTAAAATTTGAATTTATAAATAAATGGATCAAATAATGTTGCATTTTAACATATATACCACCTTCTCGGAGACAATAATACCAAAAAAAATCAAGTAGAAGATTGACGTCATAGTGGGAAAATAAAATGATAGAATATATAGTAAAATAAACGTCAAAATATGAAATTATTATATCTCGAACTTCATTTATGATATGTTCGAAACTTTAAAAAAATTAAGTAAATTAATCAATAATTTGAAGGAAACTATAATAACAGCAGGAACAAACATTAAACCTAGAAAACGATTAGGATAAATAAAGAATATATGGCAAATCAAATGCTTTTTGTACTTTTTAAATGTTACACAAAATGCTGGATCATGTTGTCAATTGAGGTTTTTAGCTGACTCGGGAATTTAAAAGAGTACATACATAAAAGAGACATTAAGCTACGCAGCTTTAGCAATTGTAGTCTGTTTCTTTGAATCAGGTTTTTTATCAGAATCTGTCGCCTTCCTCTTTTCCTTCCTCTCCCTCTTCTTCAAAGCAGTCATCCGAGCTTTCAAAATAGTTGCATAACTCGACTGAAAACGTTGGTGATCTTTCGGACCAACCTGTCATCCCGAATTTAAAACAAAATTGAGCCCATTCAAATATGTCCCTTTGTAAATGTTGAATGAATACAAGGGTGTAGTCTTAAGCCACTGCAATCGCCCATAACAATTTTTGACTGACCGAGTATGTCACAAGCCTATCAAACTCAGTTTAAAGTTTTTAAAATCAGAACACGGTGAGTAGTGAATGAGCTAGGGATTGGGGTCCTACATTCAGCGCTCCATAATGGTACTCAATAAGTGGAAAGTGCAAGTGCCGCCACCTTTCATTTGAACCAACATTATTTATTGCAAACAAAATACGCAAGAAGCAGCCTAAAAGTCAGACTAAGAAAAGATGGCCTGATACATAAAATGCCGAAACACTAAAATCCTATTTAAAAAAATGAAATAGATTGGATGGTTTCCAAGTAAGTCTAGGACATTTTGCTTCTGTAAATCTCCAATGACTTGGCTTGTTGAAGTTGTAATGTTTTTTTCCTTGTTCCAAAAAAGTGACAGTACATTAAAAGGATCAATCTAGAGTCCCTTCCGGCACCGCCACTACTTGTTCATTGGCTTAACATAATTCACATGACATCCTTTGATAGCCTTTACTAGATTGGGTAACAAATGGAAATGAAATATAAAAGCAGAAGGGAGAGATGACTTCAAAATACCATAGTGGAAATGGTCTTCTTTCCATTAGTTGCTCGAATGAGGCACTTATATTCAATATTTTCTCCAGCCGTTTTCATCTTATTCCTTGCAACCTTGGATTTTCCGGAAGCTGGATATACATGAAAGCACAAGTAGGAGGTTGTCTAAATGTTAACAGAACAGCATGCATTATAAACTTGAAGCATAATAAGGTGTATACCATGAATGGACAGAGATATGGGAAAAAACTTACAGTGTTTCATAGTAACCCACACAGAGCCCTTCTCTTTAGCCCGCTCGAACATGGTATTAAGTTCATTTAGAAAGGGATCGGGTTGTAATCGTGCCTAAATAAAAAGAAATAAATAAAGAGATTGAGAGACATACTCTTGAAACAAAGAGTATTTGCATGCTATGCAAATACCTCAAGTTCAACTCACCTATTTTTTTAGGCAAACAAAATATACAGGTCAATATAAAGCGAAACATTACTTAAAAACTCATAAAGATATTTTCATAACCAAAAAAGGCCTATCAATTTTCATTAAGAAAACACATTCCATTTAGCAAATTTCATTTTTTTGATATGGAAAATTATATAATGGGTCTTATAAAGGGAAAACAACAAATAAGGATATTTGGATAAAAAAAACATTTCCAATGATTTCTAAGCAATTTATCCTATCATGCATTGTACTCGGCTGTAGTTCTACACGAAAGAATTGTACAGAAGTCATGAAATCCTTTTTTTGCAGTACAATATGTTGATCCCAAAAACTAAGAATTTTGAGCAAACTTGTAGTTAGTAAGCTATCACTTTTCCCTTCTTTTCTCCACATTGAGCATCCAAGTGACATGCAAAGCTGAGTGCACAACCAGTTCAAAAAATTTAAATGCTCCTTAAAGTGAATTAGAGCACAACATTCTGTTACAAGGTAAATATATTGTACTAATGTCACTAAGGGATCCGAGCTTTCAATTTAAATTAAAGTAATTTTCCATGATGCATATTTATATTATTCAGGAAGTACATAAATCAAAAGCCAAACCCAAATGCAATAAATCAAGACATTGTTTTCACATTATAAAACTGAAATTTTATTTTTTTCTTCCAAAAATTAAATATACATATATATATATCAAAATACCACCACACCGGGTTCTCAACAAACTGTTGGTTGACATATACTTGGAAGTTTATCACTCGATAAAGTAGTCATTCGAATCTTATTTAAGGCTTATTTATATATTCTGCAGAAAATTGATGTAGTTGAGGAGATGATATAAGAAAGAGCTATTACTGGGGCATCACTGATAATTAGTTCTGTGCTCATATTATTGAATGGATTAATGTAAATTTATCAAATATTAAATATAGGTCGTGGATCTGGATCAAAAGCTCAAAGCCAAAAAGCTTCTGTTATTCATTCTCGGATTGGTGTTGGAACCCAGCTGTCTGTCTTCTTTCTTTCGTGCTGATCGTTGTGTTGTTTAGTATAGGGTTTATCAAGTCTTTGGGGGCTTTGTAATCACTGTCGAGGGCCCTCGTGTTTCGGGTTATTGCATTTCTTAGTTTTTGTTTGGTCAGTTGTACGAACTTTTGAGTACTTCTGGTATTCCTGCTTTAATATTAGTTTTTGTCTGCTTAAATATTAGTTTTTGTCAGATAAAAAAAAACTAAGTGTTATCTAAAGCCGATCGCCAAAGGCATTGGCTTCTCAAGAGGTCAGCAATGTCATGATTTCGCACTGGCATCTTAACAAAACAAATGGTGGACTAGAAAATAAATTTTAAAACTCCTCCCGCTTAACATGTGATTTGCTTAACATGCGATTTTTAGGTTTAGAATCTTCTAATGTGTTCGTATTCTAACATCACATCATCCACAAAACCAGAAATACTACAGAAAACAAAATTAAACTTAACAGTTTTAAATTACTGCTTGTCCTTGACATTCTTTATCATGAGTTTATATTTAATAATGACACCCATAAAACTGAATTTCAAGTTGAATTGGGCCAACAATGAGGATGCAGACATGAAACTGTTTTAGAAGCTCATAGAAGATACCAAGCACTACAAATACAATACACTTTTAAGAATAACGCAATTGATGGCATCAGGGGCATATTTGAGGAGCTAGAGAATTCTATAAGGATGTGTTTGGAAAGGGTATAAGGATATGATAGATTAAATCAACACATCCGACTAGTTGCTTGGTTGTAATTTTACTACCTTGATTTCTTCATCAGGCCGACAATAAATATTACATTTGATTGACATTTCATCACTTTACGGTGATAATTTATCAGTAAAAGACAATAAATACTACATTTGGTTGGCATTTCATCACTTTACAGTGATAATTTATCAGTAAAAGCTCAGTGAAGAGATTGGTACATAAATTACCATAACGCCCTTTAACTATTTATCGAGCTCAAACCCCTCAACATTAGTCCTGAAAATTGGCTAAGCTCTATAAATGAAAAAAACTGCTCAACGCAGAAGAGAAGGTGGAGGGAAGAGGGAAAGAATAATAAGGCCGAACAGCGAAGCCCCTAAAGGAGGATTTCTAAGATGAATTTTCGAAAAAAGAATGGGAAAAATTAATACCGAGTTTAAAAATAGGGAGCAATGGTACACATTTTTGCAATCTGCACTGGTAATAATATTAGTTTCAGCCATTGTAAACACATCATAAGAATCAAACTATTACTGCAAATCTCTATAGTTTAAGAGGTAGAAAATTTTCATTTTCTTGCATTAGATGAAAAGCGCAGAAAACATAAAGAAATACCGGAGGAGATGCAACCATGGCGGCGCAAAGATGATGGCTCCTCTAGAGATTGTTTCTTGTGAGATGGGGAAAGAGTGACCTATTTCTGTCATAGGCAAAGGAATTTCCAAATGGTATTCACTGTGTTTGGTTTTGTTTACGTGGGGGCTTTACCCAAACATAAACGCACCTATCTTCCCCAGAAACAACTCCTATTATATATTTATAACATGTTGCTTAAAAAACAAAACTTGATAATCCTATCTCTTAGTCAACTATAGTTTTCCCATGTCCCAAGCCCGATTACGCTTTTCAATTTACTCCATATTCCCCAGTATTACAGTTCGGCTGAAATATGATCTTCACCTCAGATTATTGCCCATGGCCTACCTTATCTATATTATATCTTAACATCTTTTTCAAAGAATTACCTCGGATGGTTTAATTTACATGGTGATCCAATACCCAAACACACACAGTTCCCTCACTTGTACTGTAAAATTAGATTTATTTACCCCTGATTAACACATTGAATCTGGCACTGAGGTAACAAATTGACTGCATTTACCCCTCTACTTTTAACTTTTAGGCCTTGCGAACACACCGTTATATCTAAAACCGGCGTTGCTACCACTTAATTCAGATCATTCACTCATATTATGATCCTCAAAACAAGGTAACTCTTGTTTGTAGCACATGATAGGTTTAACTGTACGCAAGTAATGAAAAATTAAACGAGAAATAAATTAAATTACCTGAGATGAAGCCATGCCAGAATCCGAAAACTGTGAAAAATTCTTTCGATCGAGATTGTTTCAAATAATTTCTCTGGATTTTTTAGGGAACTTATATATTCCTGTTGCGATGCAAGTGGAGTTGTGGAGGCCTAGGGTACACATTTTATACTGAGTCATGGAGTATGAGTTCAAGCGTACTATTATTGATAAACGGTGGATATGGAGCCACGTGGAGTAACTAGGGCAATTTAAAGATTTCATTCTTTTGTAAGTTAGAATGAATAAATCGAGTAATTTGGAATAAAAAAATGTGTTTAAATTGACAAAATTATAAATCAAACATCATAAATAAAATTACGTTGAAGTTTAGTGAATAGTTTATGATTCTGTACTTAATTACACGCACATGTTTTATTTAGCAAACGATAATGTATAAATCGATTATGTAAAGAAAGTTGTTGAGTTATGTGTACAATGCTGTTTTATTTAGCAAACGATACTGAAAACAAAAAGTATATATATTTTGTACTTACAATATAAATTTTTAATGGCTGTAATATAAATTGATTGTTAGGAAAAGTAAGCTATACATGAAGTTTATTTTGACTAAAAAATTTGTGTGTTGATTCAAAGGAACAAAAAAATTCTAAGAACTTCGGTTCAAATAAGCTCTCAGTATCCCCTTTCCTTATAATCCAAGTGACATGCAAAGCTGAGTGCACAACTAAATCAAGAAACTTAAATCATCAAAGGATTTTCAAAGTTGAATTAGAGCAAAAAAATATGTAACAATGTGAATATATAGACCTATACTAATATCGCTAAGGATTCTTATTTAATTTGGCTAATATTTAATGAAACTCATCACAACCTTTCTTTTTGATAATTCCTAAACTAGTAGTGACGGACTCGAATTCAAGTCTACAAAAGATAAGATGACGATCATTAGACCACAACCCTAATCGTCCTATCACATCCTTTTCATTATAAAGTAAATCTGCATGATGCATATAGTGATCAATCTTTTTCTTTTTTCTCTACGTAATGAAAAAATGATAAATAACGAAGCGAGATTGGGCAGCGATTGCTTTGGGAAAAATTCTGTGTGGTGATTAAATCAAAATGTGAAAAATACCAATTATCTGGAAAAAAGAAAAAAGAAAAAAAGAAAAAAGAAAAAAGAAAAAATTGACTGCGTGATAATATTTAATTGGAAATTTTAAAAACAGTACTTTAAATTGGATTTTTATATTCTGAGTTTTTGAAAAATCAGAATTAACTTGCTAAATGGGTTTTAGATCCCAGGGCAGACGTACTCGCAAAAAATATTTAAAAATTACAACTTTACCTTAAAAAATTATAGTTTGTCCCTTCAAAATTACATTTTGTCCCTCTTAAATTTATATTATCCTACATCCGCCACTGTGAGTAAGTGCCGTAATAATAAATTCACTATACTGGCACATGCAGTTGATATCTCGCATCTTTACACCGCAATAGCCAAAAGCGAGGATGTGAATGTAGCATAAGGATACAAGTGAGATCCCAGTAGTAATTTCAGTACCTTGAACTACGATATTACATGCTATGCCAATTTTAGAGAAGCCAATATATGAACAACACTACAAGACGAAACAAATGTTGTGTTCCCCTCATCATCTAGGAAAAACGAGCTTCCTAGCACATATTTCGACAAAAAATCTTGAATAGTGTGCCTTTGAAGCTTCTTCCACAAAAGCATCAGCATCTTCTAATGAGATCTGTATCATTAATCATTAGCAGCACGTATCGCATCCGAATCGGCTGTAAATTTCTTCTATCATGTTTCTGCACAATTATACTGCAACAAAAAGGTCTACATATTTCTTACATTTTGGGAACATGCCAGCAGCATTTCGAAAGTTGGCGAACACAGTTACCTGAATCGTTCATAGGCTTCCAAGCTTCTTCCACAAATAACCTCCCCTTCTAATTATCGTGTCCGCGGAAAATCCTTCCGCATAAGCACTAATTGCTTTCAAGAGGCTTGTAAATTTCTCTCCATTATCCTATATGATCACATCCAAAGTAAAGATAAGAAATATCATATACACATAGTAGCATCCAGCTTAAATGCAGTAATCATAAGGCCTGAAGTGTAAAGCACAGACCGTTAAATAATACTGAGTATTTTTATTTAATGTCCGATCTTTTTAGAATTCAACAAACAAATAATAGTACTAAATCATGGTTTTAGCACGTAGATGTTATATCCCAACTCGCAGCCATCTTCTGAAATGAGAAATGCACAAGTCATTATTGTGAAGTTGGAAACAAATATTCACGTCACCTTTTTATTGTGAGAAATTTGTATAACTAAAGAGCTTTCTCAGTTCATGACCAATCGGATAAGTCCCAAGAAATATAACCAAAAAACTTTTTTCAAACGTGATACCCGTACGGGTCAAGCCCATTAAAAAACTTACGGGTCAAACCCAAACCATGGATCAAAATCAGTGGACAAGGTACGGGGAGTGCGAAGCTAGCCTTGCATAAGGTGAGCCTCGCAGCTCGCCCGCTCTAGGGTCGAGCTGCGCGCCCGCCCAGCGAGACCTCGCCCGCACGAGGGCGAGCTGCGCGCTCGCCCCGCGAGAAAGGGGCGAGCACCGCAGCTCGCCCCACGAGAGAGGGTACCGTGCTCGCCCCGCCCGGCAGGGGCGAGCACCGCAGCTCGCCCCGCGAGACATGGGCGAGCCTCGAATCTCGCCCACATGAGGCGCAAGTCGCGATGCTCTCCCATGCGAGGAAGAGTTCGGAGCCATCCCTCGCAGATGCCTCATGCTTGCGGAGTGTGGGACGGAGCGAGCTCGTGTTGGGCGAGCTGAGCTTGTAACACAGCCTCGCAAATTAGACTCGACGTATAACCCATATCTCCAAGTACAAATCGGATCGTAAAGGCTGCAAGCATATCACACTAGGAAAGTGACATTCTCTGGTCCCCGGCACAAATCGGATCGCAAAAGCTGCAAGCATATCGTACGGGGAGAGTGACACCTACTGGTCCCCAACTCTAGGACCCTGGTCCCCACCCTTAGCTTCAGAAGATGTCCCCTACGCCCCTAACAGACGGTTAAAGGTTGTCTTATCTCCGTCCCCTATAAATACGAGGTTTGTTGACGGGCATATGGTATTCACTCTACTCACAACTTAAACTTAAAGTTCATTTCGTGACTCCTCCCTTTTTTCCGATTTCTGACTTGAGCGTCGGAGGGGACCCGCCGGGACATCCTTCCGGCACCCTGCTCACACTTGTTCGTGATTTCAAGCATCACCAGCACTCGGAGCCATTATTGGAGTTGCTCCCAACACCCTTCGTCCACCGGAAAGAAGACGTATCATTTTTAGTAAGCATCAAAACGAAACTCAGCCAAACCAATCTTATTTCAGTTATAAGTTACATTATGCTACCACAATGGGGGTAACACCCAACACTAACCCACATTCTTCAGTTTACAAGACCTTGGAATGATATTTTGATATTTCATTAGTGAATAGTCAAACAGTGTGGCTCGTGACAGAGAAGAGTTCAAGCTTCGTAATGTTCTAATCCACAATTACTTTTTGCTATCAATTTTATAACAAAACAATGTGTGCGGACTGCAGCTTAATTAATAAGGAAGCTATATGCTGCATAAATGCAATTAACTATGAAAGTGGACCTTCACAAGAACACAGAATACCAGGGCAGGTTTCCTTCGTCTCCTTAACCAGACCACCCAGTTCTTATAGATCTGAAGCAGAATATTGGGATGAAGCTAATTTCAAGTTTTCAAGCACAGCAACATAGTTAATCGTTACAGGAGCTTTAAAATTCAGATGCTTCGGTGGAGATGGATTTTTTTTTCTTTTGCATCTTTTTTGAAACAAGATGTAATTCTTACTAACCTCTGGTTTAATAAAACTCAAATCCTTGGTCGCAAACGGAACCATGTAGAATGGAAGATCAGAACGTAACATAGCCTACATGATTCACATAATGTGAGGTGCTTCAGCTATAAGAACACAAATCATGAGGAGAGCAACTAACAAATGCAGGCGAGCTTACAAGATTCTTGCTCAGAATAGCCTGCTCAGCATTTGAAATCAACGCCTGCAAATAGGAAAACCATCAGAAAGGCCACTTGATGAAGAAAAGAAACCATTAGGAGATCTAGACAGTAGAACAAAATCTAAACTAACAGACTGAATAGGAAACAATAATTAATGAAATGTACTGGGTTTATCATTAAATTGTAACTATTTACTTGCTTATTAGCAACAAGTGATTTTTTTTTTGTTCGTGGTTTTCATTTTATACCAATGTTGGCTGGGGAAGGGAAACAGATTTTTACAAGTAAAAGCAATGCTCGAAAGGTAAGAAGCCTTCTTTCCAGATTGGTGAACTAAAAAGAAACTTTGCTACGATAAACTTGTAATATGTTAACGCATGGTTCCCATGCATGGTTCTACTGAGAGAAAAAAGGATTCAAACAATGTGTGCTCAAAGCACATCATGGATATCACTGCCTCACAAGCATAAATGCATGTTTATAAGCAATACACTGACGACAGTACCTTGTGACAATAACATCAGATGTTTTGTTTGGGTTCATTTTCTACATTTCATATCCAGAGAAGGATATGAAACTTCAGGCGCTCTTCCTCCTCAGAACACATATTTTCTCTCTTTTGTTATATTCCAACATAACCATTACTTTTAACACAGGTTTTCCCCACTCCATAAAAATACTTTATTTTTATATTATATTCTAACCAATGAACTATTTTTTAAAACTTTAAATTGCCGGCGCACATCATTAAAAAATAATTAATCTTGGATGTGGCTTTATTTGCCCCAGCATTTTCATGCTTGACATGATGTCTACAGTAAAAAAAATGTATGCTCCAAAAAAATAACACCAAACATATATCATATTCCCTAATATATTTTTCAGTAATTATTTTCTAGAAAATATTTTCCAGGAAATGCCAAGAACAAATCCAAACATAGCCAAACTCGTTGATGCCAAAGCTAGATTATTCTAGTCAGTGGTGACAAAATCAAAGATCTGATTGCAACTTTCAACCATTATTTACTTCATTTACCTTTACCTAATACACCCTTTTCTTTAATAATATTCAAAGAAAATTAATTGGATAATATTGGACAGATTATTCAATTGAAAAAGACAGCCCGAGCGTGATAACTCAGCTATAGCAAAAGATAAGTGGATGGCGGCAAGAATGTTAAAATCAGTACTCCAGACAGCAAATAGAGTTGGAATTTAGAAATGGAAATACAGAGAATCGTTTGGTTACAAGACCAAATGATCAAGCCACTATGCAACACAGATCAAATCCAGACCACGCATTGATGCTAATTTCTTATATTTCAATATGCTAGCCTAATCATGATCATGAATGGACATATTTCAAGGAACATAAGTTTAAAATATTTTATATGACAATCAAAAAGAGTTAATCAAGAAAACTAAGGGCAAACCAGCACTTCAAGATAATTCACGATAACAAAGTACATTTTTGATTCGCTCCTCGTCAACTTGCTCAACACACTGCAATAAGTTTTCCAGAGTACCTGACAACATAGAAAGGGCCAAAGTCAACTTAAAAACTATCAAATCAACACCAACGCAAAACGAAAAATCTTCACAACATTGATATAAAGGATCTCAGAGTAATTAGAAGGAAGTACTTACAAGCCATCTTGCTAATGCGAAAAGTACAGATAAAAAATGCGAAAAGTAGATAAAAAATGCGAAAGAAAAAGATGCTAAACTTTCAAACAAAACCTAGTCTCATTATTTAGGACGAGGTAGTGTTAGCCAGAATATTTTATCACAATTTTTCTAAAACACATTATCATGACATCCTCACATGCAAAATTTTTCATGGGGAAAACATCATCAACTAACAAGAAATTCACAGGCACTAAATAAAAGTGAAAACACAACAGTAACAGTCATAAGAGGGTACAACAATAATTCTTTTGCAATGGGAAGGAAATAAAAAACAATCCGGACTACGTAGCAAAATTCAATCAAAAAGGTGCAGTTAAAGGGCATGCATTTGAATGAAAGATATACAGAACCTAGCGAATTTCTTTCTCGACTTATATTTTCAGTCAGAAGCTTAATAACTGCAGACTCCGTGATAATCTACTTCATTTTCTTTCTGAATGACAGCAGATAACATTCCATCTCCTGAAAGAACTCTGTTCGACTTACCTTAAAGTAGATAACATGACCAAGATCTAGCCCATTAACATTGAGAACAGAGAGAAATTTGTCCATTTATTTGTCACTACTTTATCAACTATCACCAAAATTTCATGCCAAACCATATTGGTGTACACAATTTGAGAAGGTCATTGCTTAAACCACAAGAATGAAGTTTTCTTAAATTGATACAAATCTTGTGCATGAGTCCCATCTTATCATGCAAATCCCAACCAAAACCACATCTGTGCCCACGGTCACATCTTCTTTTCAACACTACACAGTGTAAATAACATACTGGCTCCCCTTTAAAGATTTCTGTGATCATCTCTACATCTACCATTCCAAATCATAAAAAAAACATCTCGTAACTGTAGGAATTGGATGCATGTTTTTTTAAATGGGAATATGTGGGACATTATACTTCTTTATTTGTATGTTGGCTTCTAGTTGTCCATGACAGCATTCCTTTCTGCTTTTCAGTAATTAGGAATTATGGAAGAGGAATATGTTCAATATCTTCTATGATTATTCATTTCAGAGGCAACTGAAGAAGCCTTTCATTATCTTTCTTTAATTTATAAGACGGAATTCCCTTCAACTGTCCATCAGGTTGAGAAGGAACTGCAGAGTCTTTCTGGTAGCAGCTTTACACTCTCTTGCAATTTTTCAACCAAGAGCTCTATGAATGCATATATTTACAATATTATCCAATGCCTTCAAAACAAGTCAAACATAGCAGGGTAATAGTAATTATTTGTAAGGTCTCTCAAATTTTGTTTCTTGATAATTTCCATCTATGAACTGTGCCACCACCATAGTTATTAAAGGCGCTAGGCGCCAAAAAGCGATAAACCGTGGCCTGGCTTAAAGCGCTAGGCGCCAGGCGAAGCGTGGCCTAACAGACGTTACTCGTCGAGGAAAAATAAAATTTAAATTTTTAGATATGAATATTTTTTCCTTAAATAGACAAACTATATAGCTAAGAAGATGCTCATGTTGTAATATTTGTTCATTTCTAATATAAATATTTACTACACATGAGATTTTTGATAAAAATAAATCTCACTCAATATTAAACAATTACAGAAAAAAAAAAAGAAACAATAAATTAAATATGCTTGATTGAATTAGGGTTCAATTTATTCTTATAATATTCTTACTCAATTCTCAAAATATATTTTGGTTTACATTAATTCTTATCATTTATTAATGCCTATACATTTTGATATAATTAATAATGAATATGACGTGTTAAAACTCTAATATATAAATATAGGAATTATGCTTATTTAAAATTGGCTTTGAGCTTATTGAAAATAGGATTTGGGCTTATTATTTTTTAAGTAATTTAAGCTCAATCCCATTAACACTCTTCCTTTCCATCAAGCCATCGTCCACGGCTTAAGCCCCATACACCTAGGCGCTGAATAAGCGCGGCCTGATGTATGTGTGGGGCCTCACACACATCAGAGGCGACAAACTCTGGCCTGGCTTGGCTTCTCGCCTAGGCGAGCGAGGCGATGGCTTTTTATAACCATGGCCACCACTAGAGTCGTATCATCTACAATTGAATACCCAGGCTTGAATGACACCAAAAACAAACTCTACAAAATTTTGAGGATGACGAGGAACAAAATCTTACTTCAAGATGGAACATGTATGGTCTCAAATATAATTAGAGCAAGTTTCATGTTGGCCTACCAAATTTCGTAATCAATTGAACGGCATGAACATTTCCAATTCCTTGAACTCCTGCACATTGCAAAATAAGTTAACGATGAAAAAAAGTTACATCAAAAAAGAAAAAAACTTCTAAACTGACAAGTAGATGACATAAGACAGCTGAAAAAGTATGTTTCTCAATCTCTATCCTAACGCTGCTAAATTTGTTAATATTTTTGTTCCCTTAAACCAAAGAAAAAACAGCATTTATGGTCCAAATCTAAATTTTTCCTACTCATCTTACATTGCTCAATAAAGAGTTTTAGGATTGTTCAGCGTAACTTTACCTGGTATATTATCAGATTTGTCTCCTACGAGTGACATTACATCAACAAATTGCGATGGCTTTAAGCTCCCATATTTTCTAGCAAAATCTTCCACCCCAAACGAGGACATCCTACAACAAAATAGAAACAAATAACACATAAACATCATAAAGTTCCTCCAGTACTTGGAGTGAAATATTAACAACATAGTAAAAAGAATAAGTGCTATCAGATAAATAGTGCAATAACCTTGAACAGAAAGGGACTTCTATCTCAATATTTACCGACTAGACTATAGAGACAGCAAACGTGTGGACTAAACTTTGGAGTTTGGACACATCGGTCCCAAAGAGCTAAGAAAGGTATTGTGATAGAAGAATTAAAATGTGAAGGATAAAAGTCAATCAAAGACAGTAGTCATCTAGTGCATTCTGCAAGCTATTCTTCTAGCCATAGAAATGTTAGAGAAACCTAAACAGTCTCTCTAACTGAAACAGAGAGGCAGTATACTATGATCACTCATAAATAGAGAGAACAGTTATAAATGTATTGAGAAGCTTGCTGGCCAAAGCTAATACTAACTCGAGTCCACGAGGAGCAATCCGCAGCAGACGCAATGAAGGAGATAAAATCTGAAAAAAATCTTTATCAGGGGATACAACTCGTACCTGCAGCAACACAGGAGAAACTAGAGTCATGAATCAATAACAATAAGAGAAAATGCAAGAAAAACAATGAGAGTCCGCGGATTCTTTGAAAGATTAAGATATTGAGGATGTAAAAACTTTGAAGGATGAGATCAAACAAAGCCCTGCCAAGCACTAGAGAAGTCACATTTAAACAAAATAAAAGAAGCACCATAACTTAATACAGTATCCTTAAGTAAAAAATCCAAGAAATTAATCATATAAGCTTATGCGAGTATTGACTACAAAATGTCAGATATCACGATTCAAGGCATAGCGATTAGACGAGACTAGAGCACAAGCAAAATATGACTGGTAAACCCCACATCCGAAAGACTCCAGCAGCAAGATATAGATATTATATTTCAAATAATTCAAGTGCTCGAAGAACGCCTTACTAAATGGTGATGTGAAAATTTATGTCAGATACCCAACATGATGACAGGCAATTAAATGTGTACATCGATCTCATGAATCATTCAATCCAGTTAATGACATAAGAGAGGGGTTTTTGACTTGCAAACAAACCAGGCAGACTAAGAAAGATTGGGGCAGTGGGTTTCAGAATTCCATGCAAAGCACCACTGGTTTGAACTTTGTAGTAATTTTTCTTTCCTTCTTATCAGGCTTTAAAAGACATTTGATCGGATTTTCCTTTTGATGGAGATCTAGCTAAATTATGTGATAATTTGCATCTACGTGGTTTCAGCTATCTAGAGTCTTCATTTCGCATTTTTCCTTAAGAATTTAATCACTAGCAAGTATAACATATTTTGTGAGTATGTGTTTTAAAGGGATGAAAACCACATGTTCCAAGTATTTGTGAAAATATTTGAAACAGAGATTTTGTAGGTGTAGTGTAACCCTTTTTATTGTAAAAGTGGCCAGTGAATACACGTAATCTTCAAAATTGGGATCCGTACAGGGTCGTACAAATCGTCGAAACGCATCGACGATTTGCTGCGACCAAAACAAAAAAGGAGCTGGGGTAGCATCGACGATTTGTTGCGACCAAAAAGGAGCTGGCGTAGCAGCTCCGCTTAGAATCCCAATTTTGAAGATTACGTGTATTCACTGACCACTTTTACAATAAAAAGGGTTGCACTTCTATTCAACAGAAAAATGAGATTTTCTAAAATCGTTGAAACGCATCGACGATTTGCTGCGACCAACAAGGAGTTGATGTAGCAGCTCCGCTTAGGATCCCAATTTTGAAGATTACGTGTATTCACTGACCAATTTTACAATAAAAAGGGTTACACTTCTATTCAACCGAAAAATGAGATTTTCTAAAAGTGACCCCCTTTAGAATCCATATTTCTGCAATCGTTTTCCTGACATCTATTTTTAATCAATATCAAGTATATTAAGACTTTTATTTACTGAAGGAACATCATAATCTTTTAATGGTCTTTTTGGGGCACCCTAGTCCAAAACTCATACACTTCAGATGGACCGAAAACACAACAGATAGGACAACGTATATTAAATTAAAATCCCCATATCCACTGATTTTTGGTAATAGGGAATGCCTTTACACTTCTGTATAGTAATCTACATCTATGTGCCCCCCCCCCCCCCCCGAACCGCGCGAAATGGTCGCCTATTACACGGCTCACTAACTCTGCCTGGGTGGGGGGTACCTATTATTCGTCGGCGGTCCGGCCCCACTATACAGAGCCGCCCCCAACTCAGTTAAAGAATGCTGCGACATTTCGAAGGAATTTTTTTTTTTAATACAGAAGTGTAAAGGCATTCCCTATTACCAAAAAATAAGTGGATATGGGGATTTTAATTTAATATAAGTTATCATTTCTGTTGCTTTTTCGGTCCATCTGAAGTGTGTGAGTTTAGGATTAGGGGGCCCCAAAAAGACCATTAAAAGATTATGATGTACCTTCAGTAAATAAAAGTCTTAATATAGTTGATATTGATTAAAAATAGACGTCAGGAAAACGGTTGCAGAAATATGGATTCTAAAGGGGGTCACTTTTAGAAAATCTCATTTTTCGGTTGAATAGAAGTGTAACCCTTTTTATTGTAAAAGTGGTCAGTGAATACACGTAATCTTCAAAATTGGGATCCGTACAGGGTCGCACAAATCGTCGAAATGCATCGACAATTTGCTGCGACAACAAGGAGCTGACGTAGCAGATCCGTACAGGGTCGCACAAATCGTCGAAACGCATTGACAATTTGCTGCGACAACAAGGAGCTGACGTAGCAGCTCCGTTTAGGATCCCAATTTTGAAGATTGCGTGTATTCACTGACCACTTTTACAATAAAAAGGGTTACACTTCTATTCAACCAAAAATGAGATTTTCTAAAAGTGACCCCCCTTTAGAATCCATATTTCTGCAACCGTTTTCCTGACGTCAGTGGCACTAGGCTTTCATGAAAATGTTATCCCTGGGGAAGTGATGAAAATAAGTATGTTCTTTGGTTATCGACGAGATAGGCTAACTGATATAAAGACCTCAATAAAAGACGATGATTGGGTTTTAAGGAGGGTTTTGTTGAATCTTTGAAAATTAGAGAATTTTGTTCTCCCAAATATTTGGGATAGTACTAAATGAATGTTTGAAACCTCATATAAGTTTCGGAATATTGGGAAATCATTGATTTGAACCCAGAAGTATTTTTGCCCCATAGTCCCCAAAAGAACCGAACTTCTTGAGTTACTTAATTGACTAAATACTGTATTCATAGACTAGATGCATGCTTGAAGTGCTGATTGCGATGGTCGTGGCCACACCTGATTGTGTAGCTTGAAGCCAAGTTGAATGGTATATTACAATCTAGTAACATACTAGAGGCACACATATCTTGATTAATATGAATAATTTCCACCCAAGTGATTTTATGTACAACGTGACTTACATGGACTTTACGTGATTACCTAAGTTTGTTATTTAGTGGTTTTCTAGCATTGTGATGACGTTATTTATTGAGCATATAACTACATATGCATTCAAGCATTGACATATTTTTTTTTTTTGATCAGGCAAATAAAAATATATTAATAAAAGTACCAGAGGTACTTGAAAATACAAATACTTAGGAATACAAAGTCGTCAGTAAAACAAAATGAAAATCCCAGTTTAGATTAAAAAGCTAATAAACATATTCTCGGCTCTTTTCTCCAATCTAAGAAAGAGTAACTCAAAGTCGAATTCCCTCTATTTGTAACCCAAAACCAAGATCTAAAAATGATTAATTCCAATAAATCTTCAGCCATTGCCTGAGTCCCTTGAAATACAAGCTGATTCCGATTATTCCAAATTGTCGCAATGACCGTGCTCCAAATAGTATTCCATTCCTTTCTGCCTTTTCTGGATTCCCATAATCCTGTGTGTTGGAGTAAGTGAGCGGTTGATTTCATCGGAAGCACCGTATAGCATCCTAGCCATTCATAGCACTTCATCCAGACAGTGTAAGAATCTTGACAGGTGAAAAAAAGATGTTGAGTAGTCTCTTCTTCCTGTTGGCAAATGGCGCATAAAACCGAGGCCGCTCCAGTTAAAACATTCCGTCGTCTTAAATTATCCTTCGTCGAGATATGGTCTCGAAGCACTTTCCAAGTTAATGCTCCCACTTTTGACGGTGCGCTAGTTTTCCATATAGTTGCAAATAACTGTGACTGTTCCCCTTCCAAAATTGGTTGTTGTAATATCCTGTTGTATGCCGATGTCACCGTGAATTGGTTTGTAGCATCATGCTTCCAGAGCCAAAGATCTTCCTGTTCTTGTTTGAGCTGTACCCTGTCAACAATAGATAAAAGATCAAAAAACATTGTTTCTTCCCAATCGAACAATTCCCTTCGCCATTCCCATCCCCATATCCAAGATCCCTCTACCCATTCTCCCATATTACCAATAAGAATATCCCTATTCATAGCAATAGAGGCTAATCTAGGGAATCTTTCCACTAAACTGCCCTCCTCTCCCACCCAACAATCTATCCAAAATTTTGTTCCCCTTCCATTCCCAACCTTACGACTCAGTCCCTCCTGGAACCAACATGACCCATCTTGAAAAGTACACTTTAGTAAATCTTTCCACCAAGACGATACTCTCCCCCTCCGCCCCCCCACCCCCGGCCACCACCAAATTGGAGAAACTGTATTTAGATCTAATTACTTGAAACCAGATGGAGTCTGACCGTTTCAATAACTCCCACCCCCATTTTCCCAACAACGCCTTGTTGAAAGCGTCTAAGTTGCGAACCCCTAAGCCCCCATTAAACTTTGATTTACAAACTTCCGACCATTTGGCCCAGGCTACTTTCCGGCAACTCTCCCCTCCCCCCCCAAAGAAAAGAAGTTTGAATAGATCTAATTTTAGATAGGATGCATTTCGGGGCGCGGTAAAAAGAAAAGTAGTAAATGGGTAAGGCAGTTAAAACAGCATTGAGCAAAATCAACCGACCCCCAAAAGACAAGCTTTTATCCTCCCAAGTCGCCAATCTTCTTCTGATTTTTTCAAGCACTGGATTCCACAAACTTTTGCATTTCGGGTTCGCCCCTATGGGTAATCCCAAATACTTGAACGGTAAGTTTCCCACAATGCAGTTCAATTCCCGACCCATCTCTTCTAAGCAACTTCGGTCTACATGAATCCCCAGCAATTGGCTTTTATGGAAATTTATTTTTAACCCTGATAACATCTCGAAATTGCTCAGGATAGCCTTAATCATGATTATGTTATCCCTGGTCGCCTTTGCTACAAACAACGTATCATCGGCAAACTGTAAATGGGAGACCCTGATCTCATCCCTTCCCACAGGGAAGACTGATAACAAGTTGAGACGAACCGCTCGATCGACCAATCTGCTTAGTGCTTCAGCCACTATGAGAAACAGAAAAAGAGATAATGGGTCTCCCTGCCGGAGACCTCTTTTCATTTCAAATTCTTTCGTCGGACTTTCGTTAATCAAAACTGATGCCCTTGCACTTGTAATACACTCCATAATCCAAATTCTCCATTTTGCATCGAAGTCCATCAATCTCATAATATTGTCAAGAAACTTCCAATTTACCGAGTCATATGCCTTCTCGAAATCCACCTTGAAAATAATGGCCCTTTTCTTCTGTTTCTTTAATTCGTCTATAATCTCATTAATCGTCATTACCCCGTCAAGAATGTGACGATTTCCGATAAAACCCGTCTGAGAATTTGAAATTATCCTGTCAAGAACTCCACTTAGTCTGTTAGCAAGTACTTTTGACAAGACTTTGTAAAGACATCCGATTAGGGAAATCGGTCTAAATTCCTCAATTTTGGTAGGGTTTTCCTTTTTCGGTATTAGTATGATGAAAGAAGGATTCCCCCCTTTGATAAGCCTTCCATTTCTATGGAAGTCATCAAAAAACTTAATGAAGTCTCCCTTGAGGACCGTCAGAATTGTTTAATGAATCTGAAATTATATCCATCAGGCCCCGGGCTCTTGGAGCTGTCACAATCCCAAACCGCGTCCTTAATTTCTGTTTCTGAGAAGCTCGCTGTCAAAATCATATTTTCCGCTTCCGTGAGACAAGTGAAATCTATCCCTTGTAATACTGGTCTGTTCCAATTTTCCTCACCAAACTGATTC
Organism: Haberlea rhodopensis; assembly: GCA_907163345.1. Taxonomy (NCBI): domain Eukaryota; kingdom Viridiplantae; phylum Streptophyta; class Magnoliopsida; order Lamiales; family Gesneriaceae; genus Haberlea; species Haberlea rhodopensis. The sequence goes on along the minus strand of CAJQUN010000004.1, from coordinate 3,252,682 downwards.
ACAAAGTAGTCATGCACCCCATCTTTAATTTCTTTCACTCCATCCATCCATCGGCCGTTAATATGCAGACCCACAATCTCATTTCTTTTCCTTCTTCGGTTCACAATCTTGTGAAAGAAGGCTGAGTTCATATCACATTCCCTTACCCACCTCGATCTCGATTTCTGGAATAGCAAAGTATCTCTCATCCCCAATTGCTTTCGTAAACCGAACAGTTTTATCTGTCTAGTACGCGTCTCATCATCTGATAATTCCCTGGATTCTGCCACTGTATCCCAATCACTGATTCTGCCCTTGGAGACCTCAATATTATTCTCGATCTCGCCAAATACTTCTTTATTCCACACTTTTAACCGCTACTTCAACAATTTGAACTTCTCTTTCAAGAGATAACCTCCCCATCCCTGTATTGTTATATCTTGCCATTCCCTTTCCACTAGAGACTTGAAATCCCTGTGTTGTAACCATGAGTCCAATGTCCTAAACGGTTTCGGGCCCCAATCCACTTTATGATTCTTCAAAATGATTGCACAGTGGTCAGAAACACTGCGCTTTAGTCCCCATTGAGTTAAATTGGGCCATGTCTGTAGCCACCCAACCGATAGAAGAAAACGATCCAAGCGGCTGACACACGTACCATCCGGTCTGTACCAAGTGTATTTCCTTCCGATCAGTGGTAAATCCACCAACTTAGAAGTGTTGACAAAAGTATCAAATTCTGTCATTTTCAGCAGAATTCCGTGATAATGATCTACCACGCCTCTCCGCCAGATATCTAACTGCATTAAAATCTCCACATAGACACCAATTTTCCTCATCTTTTCCTCGTAATTGGTCAATCAGAACTTCCCATAATAGTCTTTGCATTGTCAACTCCCCTGAAGAGTAGATATTTAAAATATGACATCTTACTCTTTCCATCCCCCAATAACCTTCCACTCCCAATACTCCATCCTCACCCCAGCAACTCTCCATCGTAAAGATTTCCTCCTTCCAAATACAAAGAAGGCCGCCTGAAGCGCCAACTGATCCTTTATAGGCCCAACCGAAAGCTCCGTTGCCCCATAAGGTTTTACAAAATTCTTTGTTCACAATCTCCTTTTTAGTTTCCTGCAAGCATAAGAATTCGATCCTTTCTTTCCTAATCAGCTCCCGAATTTCTCTTTTTTTTATCCTCCCCCCCAATCCTCTAATATTGAAACTGACAATTATCATTGATCAACCATGTCATCTCCTACTTCCTCACTATCAGTCCTCAATGTTTGTATGGCTGCCATATTTCTTTTTTCCAACTCCATTAGATGTGTCAGAATCTCTTGGTCATTTCCATATCCTATGATCCCCAGATTCTTTCCAATATTCCATATCTGCGTAGCTTTTTCCATAAGCACCTCATCATTTGATCTAGCATTGATTTGTCTCTGACAGATTCCTGGCTGACACTGTCCCTTTTCCTTCTGAATTTTCTTTCTTTGATATGTTTGTGAAAAGTCTTTATTGTTTAGAGTTGCTGATGCTGATTTTGATGACTCACCTCGGTGGAAACTGTCCCGCTGTATTCCATCATCCTTAACCATATCCGTCACTGGTGACTGAAAAATTTTAGGTTCAAGTTCCACTGCCTCTTCCCTCAAACTGACATTTTTCTGAATACCAATCTCAGTCTCCTCAGTTAGCTGCACTACTACTTTGTGCTGGTCCTCTTCTCTGAGTTTCTGTTCATCGTTTATGTTATTTGTTTGAAGGCAAAAATCCTCACCTTGAACATCCTGTTCATCCCATAAGGAATTTGGGATGATATCCTCCGAGAAATTGGAATCAGAGAACGTGGATTCTGGTACCAACTCTTTGTGGTTTGCCTTGTCACAAATTGGCTCAACAGTCGATAAATCAATCACCTCTTCCATTAGTCTTACTGAGTAAACACTTCCATCAATGTCAACATTGGTGATATGATTAATGAAATCCTTCGATGATGTTTCAATAAGAAATTTGGCACAGTCAAGTTTGGATCTATTCAGAGTGTCGTCATTGATTTTGATCAGCTTGCCTAATCTGAATGCCAGCAGTTTAAAAAATCTCTCATTCCAGGCTGATAGCGGAATACCCAAGCAATTGATCCAGACCTGCCTGACCGGGGAAGACATATCCTTGTGCCATTGACTTATCTCCTTGAACCATAAGCCTAGCCACTCCGTGTCATCCTTTAGTAATTCCTGCAATTTCTCCCTATTATCATCGTATATCAAGACCGAGGCTCCCCCCATCGGAATTAATTTTGTGTGAGGGAAAGCATTGTGCACAAAATCCTGTTGTGCCTCTCTCAAGTCCTCAGAATTGTGTAAAGTCCCCACTAGACAACCTTCAAGCCACTGTGTCTCCTCCGTGGTAGTCTTAAAGAACAATCCCGTCCATTGTTTTTCCCCCGAACCTACAGGTTCATTCTGTTTTGATGTTCGCAGAACCTGAGCATATGATTGTCCTGCTATCGTTCGGCGATCAGAGACTCGATAAACCACCTTTTCACCTGATCTTCTCGAGTCCCTTTCGAATCGGGATAGGTTCGCTTGGAGATGGAATGCCCCTATCCTGATATGATTGAGTTCCTTTTCCACTTTCACAATGTTCACATTGCCTTTGAATCTGACAAAACCAAATTTTTTCCCGCGGCTGTCACGTTTTTGCGACAGAAATACATCACATACTTCACCAATCTTTCGGAATGTTTTCCACATTTCCGAAGGGTACCAATCATCGGGGAAGTTTGTGAAGAAAAATGGTGTGGAGTTTGCTAACAGACGGCGCATGAAAAGTGGCGCCCTTTGTGAAGATGCCCGTCGTTCAACCGGACCAGCGTCGAAAAAGCCCTGCTGTTTAACTGCCTTACCCTTTACTAGGCTTGGGTGGGGTTGCGCACGGACGGACTGGCTATGGTAAAGTTCTGGGTTACCTAAGGTTCGGTGCGCCAAGGAGGACCTAGGGTTCTGCCAAGCCGGAAAGCTTCGAAGGTGGCGACTATGGGTTTGGGCTGGGAGAGAAGGGAATGCTGACTCATTCCTGCACTGCGCGTTCGAAACCTCTCTAGGCCTGGGATGGGAGCGCTGGTTCGCGGCTAGGGTTATGGTTGGGTAGGTACGAGAGGGAGCTGATCGACGGAAGTGAAGGTTAGGGTTAGGATAATGGTTGGGGAATGGATGTCGATGGTTTCGGTCCACAATGAGCTTAGATCCCTTGTTGCCTTAATTATGAGTTGATTGACTTGAGATATGTAAGAGACTGATGAATGGAAACCGTAGATGAGCATGATAACCTTAACCTTTGGGTCGAGCACCAACAATGAACCACAATCCAGAGTTTCCGAGGCTCTATGCTGCAGAAAATGCCTTGAGCGGAGATGTTAGCACCATGTTGGGAGTGTACTCCCCATTGAGATGATTGGGTACATTATGCATGACATTAGATACATGATATAACATGTATTATAAGTTACTTTGTCTTTTCTACAGTGATTGTTCATGCTGGACAATCGTTCACCCTTGAGCCTGTTGTTTCTTTTCATCTTGCCTTGGGATATTTATAACAGGTGTAGTTAGGTATGAAGTGTGAGATGGACGCTTTTGTATCGTGGGAAACCCGATTGCATTACATGCCTCTTAAAAACATATGTGATATGTACTATGATATTTAGTACAATTTCAGTGTGGCGGTGTGCCAAGATTTTAAATCATGTATCATTTTGTATGGCATTTATATTGTTATAATTTAGTCGAGGACGGTTGATAAATGATAAACAGTATTATTATGTAATATTGAGTATTGATAGATGATCAGCGAGTTTCGATGGGCCAGTTTATTATAAATTGTTTACACGTCTAAACAATCAAGCTTGATAAAGCTTCCGAAAATGTCACAGAAACTAAACTTCACATTATAACAATGGAAATGGTCAGATATGCAAACTCAAAAGTTTGGCCAACATTTACATTTACCAAACTAAACACAGCTTAACAATAGACTTTCAAAGAGTGATAATTAGGATAAAATGTCTGTTTTAAATTATCGTTTTAGCTGATACAAGGTTGTAAGCAAGGTTATGAAAATACCTTGAAGCCAGCATCGACGCTTCTAACAGCCAAGGTCCCAATTACATCATCCGCTTCAACGCCAGGAACCTGCTTAAAAATGCAAAAGCAGACTAATACTTGCTGCCCAAACAATAGACAATCGGCCATTATAGTATAGGCTTACAGCTCCTACCTCTATCACTTTAATGGACATGGCCTTGATGGATGCTTTTAAGTACTGAAGTCCCTGAACAATAGTATCTGGGGTAGGAGGCCTATTACTTTTGTAAGAGGGGTAAAGTGTGTGACGAAAATTCATGCCTGCAAGAAGTTTGATCAAATACTTAATGCTATCGAATTTTAATAAAAGCTAAGCATATAACCTTAAAGATACTTGTGCAAATACTCAATGAGAATAATTATTTCAGAACTGAACCACCAGAAGATTATATTAACCAATGCATTAAACCAGACTGGGTAAATAGAATGGAAACGAAGCCCAAATTTCTATCTCAACAGACCACATGAAATTAAGAAAACTTTAGAAAAGGAGAGTGCAGCTGCAACATGCATGAAGCAAAGGAAGAACTAAGATAAGAATAACTCGATTTCACTTGCTCATGTCACATATCACAAGTATAGCTACGCAAAGGAGTGAGCCACCCTTGAATAACCATGTTTGAATTCTATTATCCTGGGAAATACTTGATGCTTGTTATTCAATAAATTAGTAAGGAGAAACTAACTATAATGCTAACAATGTAACCATCACGTCATAATGCTGAAAGAGTTTTACCAAAAAGATTAATTGATCCATACTACGCTTCAAGAAGTTCTCCTAAACCAAGAACATTGATTATGAGAATTCCAATAATATATTAAAGGGACCCTTATGAATACTCCAAATACTTTCCTCATCACAAATATCATGGTACCAAACTTAGATCCCAAAAGTCGGATTTAAGTTTGATTTGGAAGACCGCCCCAACCATTACATGATAATTGCAAACCATATTTCACCAAAGCTTTTGAGATGTTGGATGCTACTTCTTCAAAGATCAAAGAAGATAAGTCCGGGTTTTGAACGTCACAACAACAAACCTCGATAAGTTCGATTCGTTCAGTAAGAACACAAGAGAAAACTCTCAAGCTGGAGAAATCTCACAATTTTATTAATAATTATGAATGATATATTTAAAATTGTTTGCTTATTAACTTTGAAAATTTACCATTGAAGCAAGAATAACACCCTTGAGATTACAAAGTGGATTGATTTCACTAATTTGAGGACATTTTATTTTTGATAAGGCAAAAAATATATTAAAATACGAAGAGTACCAGTAATACCCTAAAGTTACAATAAGTCTTGAAAAAACTAATAATCTCTAAAGTGGCTATAAAGCTAATAGACAAATGATCGTTCATTTATCCAATTAGCGGTGTCAAACGGGCCGTGTCGTGCCGGCACGGGCCGTTTAATCGTGCCGGCACGGTTTGAAAATGGGTCGTGCCGTGCCGTGCCGTGCCGTGCCGGCCCATTTCCTCAATAGGCCGGGCCCGGCACGGCCCATAGGCACGGCCCCTACGTGCCGTGCCATGGGCCGTGTCGTGCCCGGCACGGCCCATTTCAAGTTTTTTTATTTTTTTGGCTTACCGATCGATCGGCACAATAGTGTTGATCGATCGGTCAAGTAGCGATCGATCGGCACATAACTGCCGATCGACTACACTAAAAAAAAAAATTTATAGACTCGTGCCGTGCCGGCCCACGGGCCGGCACCCTGTGGCCCAGCACGGCCCATGCTACAGTGTCGTGCCTGGCACGGCACGGCACTGTAGCAAAACGTGCCGTGCTCGTGCCGTGCCTTGTGCCGTCCGCTCCGTTTGACATCTATATATCCAATCCTCGAAAACTTAAGGAAATCTAATAGTGCTCCTATTCTTAATCCAAAACAACCATCGAAACATAATTAGATCCAAAAAGTTTTGCCCATTTCTTCCGTCCCTCAAAAAATTCTTCTCTTTCTTTTCAACCAAATAGTCCAAATTGTTGCTTTCCAAATTGTTAACCATCTTTTACAGCCTTTGTTCCTATTCCATAACCCCATATGTTGAAGTAGATGACCCACTGGGTCTGAATTAAGCACCAAAGACATTCCTAACCACTGATAGCATTGCATCCCCACCGCATAGGCAACGAACAAGTGAACAACAGGTGGTTCGTGGACTCGTCTACTAGATGGCAGAAGTTGCAAGCATCTGAAATTGGTTATACTCTGATGTTGCGACGTCTGAGATTCACATTTGTAGGGATACGATCTTTAATTGACCTCCAAACGAAGGAAGCCACCTTTGTAGGTGCAAGTGTGGTCCAAATGGTCTCGACAACTGCTATCAAACCGTCATCTAAAGAAATTTCCTGTGGGAGTAAATCATAGGCTGATTGTACTGAATATCAGCGAGTAGGGTCTCTTTTCCATTCCCATCTGTCCTCTAGATTCGGAATAATCTCTGACCTACTTAAACAAGACGACAAAGCATCGAATATATTATTTTCCCACTCGGATAAATCTTGCCTCCAATCCCATCTCCATTCCCATGAACCTTCCACACAAACCCCCATATGCCCTACCAATATCTCCCTATCTCTTGCTATTCCCGCTAATCTAGGAGATTTTTGTTCCAAGCTCTCCTCCCCCGCACAACAATCCCTCCAGAATCTTGTTCCTAGACCGTTCCCTAATTTTCTACTCTATCCATTACGAAACCATCCTATCATGTCTTGAAACGTACTTTTCATGACATTTTTCCACCACGAAGATTGTCCTACTCTCATTACTCTCATTCTCTGAGGTATCATTGACATGGCATTCAGGATTTCATTGTCTTATTTCGATTTCAGAACCTGGAACCATAAAGAATTTGTCCTATTGCTTTTATCCCAAGCCCACTTGCCAAGAAGAGCTTTATTGAAGAGCTCCAAATTTCTCACCCCAAACCCCCTTTAAGTTTTGGTTTGCACACATCATCCCACTTAATCCAAGCTATTTTTTTCGTATTCTCCCCTCCACTCCCATAAAAAGTTCAGCTGCAAAGATCTTAGAGTAGCAAGGATACTCTTTGGAGCGCCGTAGAAGGTAAAAAAAAAAAAAAGGTTGGTAAAACAGAGAGCACATCATTGAGCAATATCAAACGACCGCCAAAAGATAGACTTTTATCCGCCCACGTTGATAATCTTCTTCTGAATTTGCTGACTACTGAATCCCATATACTGTTTTTTCTCACATTAGAACCAATCGGCAACCCCAAGTATTTGAAAGGGATCTCCCCCACATTGCAATTCAAGATCCCTGCCATATTTTCCAAAGCACTTTGATCCATGTTAATTCCAATCAAATTACCCTTATGGAAATTGATTTTAAGCCCTAAAATTAGCTCGAAGTTGCGTAAGATCGCTTTGAAGGTTATAGCGTTTCCAATAGAATCATCAATCATCTCCAACGAACAACGTATCGTCCGCGAATTGTAAGTGTGATACACGTATCTCCTCTCTACCCGCTGAAATTGTAGATAAGAGATTGTTGTGAACTGCTGAGTCTACCAATCTACTAAGTGCCTCAGCCACTATGACAAACAAAAAGGGTGATAACGGATCCCCTTGTCTTAAACCCCTCTGAAACTGAAATTCCGAGGACGGACTCCCATTAATGAGAACTGATGCTTTTGCAGTTGAAATACATTCCATGATCCATCTTTTCCAATTAACATCAAAGTTCATCAGCTCCATACAATGATTCAAAAAATTCCAATTGACAGAATCATAGGCTTTTTCGAAGTCAACTTCGAAAATCATTCCTTTTTTCTTATGTTTCTGGGATAATACATGGTATTGTCCCTGTTGTTTACCTTCATTTCCAATTTAGTCTCTCTTGTTTGCCATAACCAGATTTAGTCCCTTTAGTTTCATAAGTTATCCCAAAATAGTCTTGGACATTAAAAGCTCTCTTAAATGCTAACGGAATATGTCAGTTGAACCCAATAAAATCCAACTTTTTTTAATTTGTCTCATTTTATTTCCCCGAATGAAAATGCATCATTTAACCCCTGCACACCCAATGTTTTCTTTCTTTTGCTCTCTAAATCTTGATCCTTAAAATCTGATATTTTCTTTATGAATTTTCTCAGTCACACGCCCTTTATTGTTTCGTCTTTCTGAGTAGATGAAAAACGAGGTGAAAGGGTCTTGAGAAAAGAAATGAAAGTGGTGGTATGGAGGTAGTTGAGATTCCAAGAAGCAACAGTAATGGTGGTGTAGTTTTAGGAGAAAACAGGGATTGAGAATGAAGTGTTTCTCCTTTTATTGAATTCTCTAAAACAGAGTTACAAAGTATTTAAAGATGTTTATTCTTAACTACTACCTTATCTCTAGTTCAGAATTTAAAAAACATATTAGCTAATCCTAACTACCAGATTACAAGAAGATCTTATAATAATCTTATCCAAATCTTCAACACTCCCCCTCAAACTGGGTCATAAAGGTTAATCATGCCCAGTTTGTGACTTAGTTCTTCAAAGTGGGCCTTGAAAAAGGCTTTAGTCAATATGTCTGCAATTTGTAATTGAGTTGGAACATATCTGATGTCCACTACTCTCTTTTCAATTTTTTCACTAATGAAATGTCGGTCCACTTCTATATGCTTGGTCCGATCGTGATGGACAGGATTCTTTGATATCTGATGGCAGCCTGATTGTCACACATGAGATCTATCGCTTGATGTTCTTCTAGCTTTAGTTCTTCAAGTAGTCTTTTTAACCATATCCCTTCACAAATCCCATGGGCTAATGCTCTAAGTTCCGCCTCAGCACTACTACGAGCAACTACTGATTGCTTCTTGCTCCTCCAAGTCACCAAATTTCCCCACACAAATGTACAGTACCCAGAGGTTGAGCGTCTATCTGTAGGAGATCCAGCCCAGTCAGCATCATTGTAAGCTTTAATTCATCTGTTTGACGTTTTTTTCTGAAGAGAAGTCCCTTCCCTGGAGTCCGTTTTAAGTATCGTAATATTCGATATACAGCATCCATATGTTCCTCAGTTGGGTTATTCATGAACTGACTTATCACGCTGACCACAAATCCAAGATCTGGTCGCGTATGTGATAGATAAATGAGCTTTCCAACAAGTCTTTGATACCTTCCTTTGTCAACTGGAGGACTATCCTTTTTCATTCCTATCTTGATGTTTGGATCCATAGGAGTATCCACTGGCTTGCATCCCAACATGCCGGTTTCCTTCAACAGATCTAAGACATACTTTCGTTGTGAGATTGAGATACCAAGAGATGATCTTGCTACCTCCATTCCTAAAAAATACCTAAGGTGCCCAAGATCTTTCTTTCAAATTCAGTTGAGAGTAGGGACTTTAAATGACTGATTTCTTCTTCATAGTTTCCTGTAAGAACAATATCATCTACATATACTATGAGAATTGTGATCTTGTTTCCCTCAGAATGTTTTACAAATAAGGTATGGTCAGATTGACATTGGTCATAGCCATCCTTCTTTAAAACATTGGTGAATCGATGAAACCAGGCCCTCGGTGATAGTTTGAGCCCATAAAGTGATTTCCTCAATCTACATACCTTTTTGTATGTTTCTTTTGATTCAAAGCCAGGTGGGATATCCATATATACTTCCTCTTCTAAATCTCCATTAAGGAATGCATTTTTGACATCCAGTTGATATAAAGGCCAGTCCAGATTTGCAGCTACAGATAATAGAACTCGAACTGTATTAAGTCTGGCGACTGGAGCAAATGTCTCTTGATAGTCAATACCATATGATTGTGTGTATCCCTTGCCCACAAGTCGTGCTTTAAACCTTTCTATGTTTCCATCAGACTTATGTTTAACAGTGAAGATCCATTTGCACCCAACTGCCTTTTTCTCTGATGGGAGATCAGTAATCTGCCAGGTATTGTTCTTTTCAAGAGCTTTTATTTCATCAAGGACAGCCACTTTCCATTTTGGATCACTAAGAGCCTCTTGAACAGTAGATGGCACCTGGACCTGGTCTAAGTGAGAGACAAATGCACGATATGAAGGAGTAAAACGGTCAAGTGAGATAAAATTACATATCGGATGTTGAGTACATGTTCTCACTCCTTTTCTTAAGGCAATGGGCCTATCATCAATTTCAATTTCAGGTGAATATCCATCAATATCCTTCATACCTTGAGTGGTATTTTCTGAATTTGGCAACGGGGAGATGTCACTGTCAGATAGAGCTGGTGTTGGTTCTTGTATGTTCCTTTGGCGAGGTTGTTCCTTTCGAGAAAAAACCTGAAGAGGTCGAATTGGATTTAATGGGTATCTGCTGATATATGGTGTCAAAGGTGGATCAGAAGGTGTTTCGGGTTCGGGTTCAGTAGGTTTTTCCGTGATAGTGGAAGCTGGTTCGATTAGTGTGAAAGATGGGAAAGGATTCTGAGCTTCACTACTATGGTTCAACTCCCCCTGAAGTGAAGAAGCTGGATAGTATGGTTCATTTTCGAAAAAACTTACATCCATAGAGGTGTAGAATTTTTTTGTAAGGGGAGAGTAACACTTGTAACCTTTTTGGTTGGGTGTGTAACCAAGAAATATGCACTTGACTGAACGAGGGTCAAGTTTGCCTCGGTTGTGGGGTGTATGTGGACGAAAGAAGTACAACCGGAGACTTTGAGAGGAAATTGATGAGTGAGGTGTGTAGTAGGGTAAATATCGAGAAGTGTTTGTAGTGGAGTTTGGTAATTGAGTACACGAGAAGGCATACGATTGATGAGATAAGTGGCCGTGAGGATGGCATCACCCCAATAGAACTTGGGAACGTTGGAGGTGAAAAGGAGAGAGCGGGCAACTTCGAGGAGGTGACGATTTTTTCGTTCGGATACTCCATTTTGTTGAGGAGTATCGACACATGAGCTTTGGTGCACAATACCCTGTGTACCCAGATATGTGCCTAAAATTGAATTAAAGTAGTCACGGGCTCTATCTGTACTCAAAACTTGGATTTGACAAGAGAATTGGGTTTCGATCATCTTGTGGAATTGTTGAAAAAGATAGGAAGTTTCAGATTTATCTTTTGTTGGGTTTTGTGGCCCAAAAATAAGCCCATAGTTTAACCCTTATTTAACCTACCCTAATCTCCCACTTAAACCCTAAACCTAAGCCTCCGAGAAAAAGAAAAATAGTCTGCCTCCTCTCAAGGTTTTTGGTTTGACGTAAGCCTCCTTCACTCTGCTGAACAGCGCCTCTTGTGCGCCTCTTCTAAACTCTTCACTTTGACTCATCCTTGCATCATCTCCTCTCTCGCCTGTTTTTCGTTGTCCAGTTTGCTTTGTGCTTAGGCTGGTGGGTTAGGCGCCTTTTGGTTCAGTTGAGCGTGGTGAGGCTTGAACATAGTGATTTGGCGCTGGTGAGTGGTGTTGGCAGTGAGCTCTGTCTCCGTGAGTGCTGTGTGCGCTTGTGGTTCCAGACGTTATTGCTGTGTGCATTTTCGGTGGGTGAGTGAAGGTGGCCTTGAGCTTTGTGGTGTGAGTTGTGGTCTGGCCGTGTGGTTTAGGTTCTGGCAGAGTGTGTTTCTCGGTGCTTTGGGCAGAACTCTTTGTGGGTTTTGCCATTCACCTTCCGGTCTTTACCTTGGAGTCTCTTAGTGACGTAGATTGGGAAAACTGCAGATCTGAGCCTGCCCCGATATCCTTTTGATAATAATAGTATTTTTGTATATTGTGTATTTGCATTTGTCTTTGTTTTGCAGGTATACATGGTGATGCCAAGGCGGATACCCTCCTAACAGTGGTATCAGAGCGGCTATCCGCGCCTGGTGGGTGAACAGCGACGCTCGGGCAGCAGCTGTTCGGCGGTTCAGATTCTGCGCCAGTTCGGCTTTTCAGTGGAAAAACCCCAGAGCGTTGGCCTCTGGGTTGTAAGTGATTGGCTTGAACCCTAAAACTTTTACAGTTTTGTTGATCGTCTAGGTTCTGAGGCTTGCTTGTTGGTAGAAAACTAGGATTTGTGTGATTCTGTGTTTTCTGTATTTTTTCAGTGTGGCTCACTGAAATTTTAAAATTGTCTAAAACTTTCAGTTTTTCGTTATCTGTGCCTGTATTGTGTGGTCCTGCTTCTGCTGCTTACTTTGTGTAATTTGTTAGCCTGTGATTTAGTGTGCGTAATTTTGCTTGTGTGCAATGGCTTCTATATCTGGCTATAACATGGAACCATTTAATGGAAAATCGGATTTTTCTATTTGGCAACAGAAAATGAAAGGAATATTAATTCAACAGAAAGTGTTTAAGGCTATAGGTGGTAATTATGCTGATGATATTACCCCTGCTAAAAAGGCTGAAGATGATGAATTTGCTTACTCTTCCATAATCTTGAATCTATCTGACTCCGTGCTTAGAAAGTGTGGTAAACTTAATTCTGCTAAACTTCTTTGGGAAAAATTAGAAGAGCTTTATACGGAAACCTCTTTGCCTAGTAAATTGTTTTTACTTGAAAAATTTTTCAGATTCAAGCTTGACTTGAACAAAGATGTTGATGAGAATCTTGATGTGTTTACTAAATTGATTCAAGATATTAAGTTAACTGGAGATAGGAATATTGATGATTATACTCCTATTGTGCTTTTAAATGCTATTCCTGAGACATATAGTGATGTCAAATCTGCTATTAAGTATGGTAGAGATTCAATTACGCTTGACACTGTGATTAATGGTCTTAAGAGTAAAGAATTAGATTTAAAAGTGAACAAAGGTAGTAAGCAAAATTCAGGTGAAGTTATGCATGTTAGAGGTAGGTCTCAACATAGGTATAACAACAATAATAAATCTGATAATAATCATGGTAAGAACAAAGGGAAAAGCAAGACTAGGTCTAAGTCTAGGCCCAAGAACAGAAAGTGCTTTAACTGTGGTGATCCTAATCACTTTATTAAAGACTGTCCTAAAAAGAAAAACCAGAAATATCATGATAACAACCAATCTTATGAACAAGTGAATCATGCTTCTTCATCGGGTGAAAACTCGGGTGATGTCTTTATGGTGACTGATTTATGTGATTCTGTGAATTCTGTGCATTCATCTACTGTGTGTGAAAATGAATAGGTTAATTGATTCTGGTTGCTCTTATCACATGTCACCTCTTAGAAATTTGTTTTCTAATTATAAAGAAGTAGAAAATGGTTCAGTTTCTATGGCTAATGAGAAACTTTGTAAAATTGCTGGCATTGGTGATGTTTACTTGAAATTTGATTCTGGTTATTCTGTGACTCTAAAGGATGTAAGACATGTCCCTGCTTTGTGCAATAATTTGATGTCTTGTGCTGCTTTAGAATCTGGTGGTCTTGAGGGTAAATGGGGAAATGGTATAATGAAAATCTTAAAAGGTTCTTTGGTAGTTTTCAAAGCTGAAAAGAAAAGAAACCTTTATGTTTGCAAAACTGAATCTGTGTATGATAATGTGAATTCTGTGACTGATGACTTGACAATCTGTGGCATAGAAGATTAGGTCATATGAGTGCTAAAGGTCTAGAGATTTTGCATAAAAAGGGTTGTTTTGGTAAAGACAAGTTGTCTTGCATGCCTTTCTGTGATTCTTGTGTTTATGGCAAACAACAAAGAGTTAAATTCCCGGTTTCCCCTTCCCCTAATGTGACTAAGAGTTCTGTGATTCTTGAGTACTTGCATGCTGATGTGTGGGGTCCCTCTAGTGTTCCTACACAAAGTGGTAATAGATATTTCCTATCTGTGATTGATGACTTTTCTAGAAAAGTATGGGTTTTTCTAATGAAAAATAAATCAGATGCTTTTGAAAAGTTTCAAAATTGGAAGATTTTAATTGAGAACCAAACTGGTAAAAAGATTAAGAAACTTAGGACTGATAATGGCTTGGAGTTCTGTAATTCTTTGTTTGACAATTTGTGCAATGAATCTGGGATTCAAAGGCACAAGACTGTTCCCTATACCCCTCAGCAAAATGGTGTTGCTGAGAGGATGAATAGGACTCTCCTTGAGAAAGTTAGAAGTATGCTTGCATCTTCTGGCCTCTCAAAGAAGTTTTGGGGTGAAGCTGTTGTGACAGCTGCTTACTTGATTAATAGATCTCCTTCTGTGCCTTTAAATGGTTTGTGTCCTGAATCTGTTTTTGTTGGTAAAGAACTTGACTTTTCTAATCTTAAAGTGTTTGGTTGCTCTGCTTTTGTGCATAGGAAAGGTGATAAACTTGAACCTAGGTCTACTAAGTGTGTCTTCCTAGGTTATCCCGAGGGAGTTAAGGGATATAGACTGTGGCTAAGAAGTGAACCTGGTTTTAAAAGTATTATAAGTAGGGATGTAATTTTCAATGAGTCTGAAATGCCTTGCTTGCTTCCTTCTGTGCCTGTTGATGAGTCTGAGTCCAGTGCTACTCCTAGCAAGGTGGAGCATTTGCCTGGTGTGCTTCCTGTTAATGATAACAATATGCCCTTTGCTGAAAATCATGTGAACTTGCCTGTTAATGAACCTGAAATTCATGGAATGCCTGAAAATCATGACATTGTTATTGAACATGAACCTGTTGTGCATGATGAATTGGTTGCTAATGAACAAGAAGATTTGCATGATTATCAATTGACTAGAGATAGGGCTAGGAGAAACATAAGACAACCTGCTAAGCTAAGTGACCTCGACCTTGCTTCTTATGTGTTCAATGTGTTTGAATCTATTGATAATTGTGAACCTAAAACCTACAATGAAGCTTTGAAATCAAAAAATGCTAATGACTGGCTGTGTGCTATGAAAGAAGAAATGCATTCTTTGATTGTGAATCATACGTGGATTCTTGTTCCTAAACCTGTTAATTGCTCTGTTGTTGATTGCAAATGGTTGTTTAAGGTTAAGAATGAAAATGATTCTGTTAGGTTCAAAGCTAGGCTTGTAGCTAAAGGTTTTACTCAAAAAGAAGGTGTAGACTTCACTGAAATTTTTGCTCCTGTTGTTAAGTTCACCACTGTGAGAATTATGCTTTCTCTTGTTGCTCAATTTAACTGGGAACTTATACAAATGGATGTAAAAACTGCTTTTTTGCATGGTGACCTTGATGAAAAGATTTATATGAAGCAACCTGAAGGTTTTATTGATTCTAAAAACCCTGATAATGTGTGTTTGCTCAAGAAATCTTTGTATGGTCTAAAGCAATCCCCTAGGCAATGGAATAAGAAGTTTGATGAGTGCATGCTTTCCTTAAAATTTAAAAGAAGCTCCTATGATCATTGCTTGTATTTTAAGGATAAAGTTTCTGTGCCTATATTCCTGTTGATTTATGTGGATGATATCTTAATTGCTAGTCCCTGTTTGAAATCAACTGAGCATGTTAAGAAATGTCTAAGTGAAAAATTTGACATGAAATTCTTAGGAGATGCTGGTAGAATATTAGGTATGGATATTGTGAGAGATAGGAAGATGTCAACTATCTACTTGAACCAAACTTCTTATGTTGAAAAGATTTTGAAGAAATTCTCTATGTTTGATGCTAAGCCTGTTAATGTGCCATTAGCTGCTCACTTCGTGTTGAGTAAAGATCAATGTCCTAAATCTGACTTTGACTTTGATTCTATGAAGAATGTGCCTTATTCTAATGCAATAGGATCTGTTATGTATTTGATGGTTAGTACTAGGCCTGATATAGCTTATGCTGTGGTTGCTTAAGTAGGTATATGTCTAATCCTGGCATGGTGCATTGGAATGCTGTTAAATGGCTATTGAGATACTTGAAACACTCTGTGGATTATGGCTTGAGTTTTTCTAAGTGTTCTGAAGGTGTTAAACTAAAAGGTTATGTGGATTCTAACTATGCTAATGATAGAGATAACAGAAAATCTACTACATCTTATGTGTTCACTTTGTGTGGTGCTTGCATTAGTTGGAAATCCCAGTTACAACATATAGTTGCTTTATCTACAACTGAATCTGAGTATGTTGCTGTAACTGACGCTTTAAAAGAAGCTATCTGGTTAAAAGGATTGATTTCTGAAATTGGCTTGCTTGAAGGTGATGTAGTTGTGTTTTCTGATTCTCAATCTGGAATACAATTGTGTAAGAATCCAGTTTTTCATGATAGAACTAAGCATATTGATGTTAGGTTTCATTACATTAGAGATGTTGTTGCCAAAGGTTTAGTTTATCTTGAGAAAATACCTTCCGAGTTTAATCCTGCTGACATGGGTACTAAGTGTTTGCCTCTTAGTAAATTTCAATCATGTTTAAAAATTTTAAAATTTGATACTGGTGATTGATGCATGTTTAGTCCCTTGGTTAGTGTTTTATAACCTGCTGTGTGCTCGTTATAAAACTGTTACCCTGGTTACTTTCCCACTTTAACTTGCTGTGTGCTTGTTATTGTTTTCCCTGTCTTTACTTTGTGTTTTGACAGGAACTTGGTCCACACAATTACTTTGTATTGTGGGGACCATAAGGCGATGATGATGTCTGCTTGTATGTTTTCCCTACGTCTGAAGAGAAACCGGTATTGGGCCAAGGTGGAGATTTGTTGGGTTTTGTGGCCCAAAAATAAGCCCATAGTTTAACCCTTATTTAACCTACCCTAATCTCCCACTTAAACCCTAAACCTAAGCCTCCGAGAAAAAGAAAAATAGTCTGCCTCCTCTCAAGGTTTTTGGTTTGACGTAAGCCTCCTTCACTCTGCTGAACAGCGCCTCTTGTGCGCCTCTTCTAAACTCTTCACTTTGACTCATCCTTGCATCATCTCCTCTCTCGCCTGTTTTTCGTTGTCCAGTTTGCTTTGTGCTTAGGCTGGTGGGTTAGGCGCCTTTTGGTTCAGTTGAGCGTGAGTTCTGGTGAGGCTTGAACATAGTGATTTGGCGCTGGTGAGTGGTGTTGGCAGTGAGCTCTGTCTCCGTGAGTGCTGTGTGCGCTTGTGGTTCCAGACGTTATTGCTGTGTGCATTTTCGGTGGGTGAGTGAAGGTGGCCTTGAGCTTTGTGGTGTGAGTTGTGGTCTGGCCGTGTGGTTTAGGTTCTGGCAGAGTGTGTTTCTCGGTGCTTTGGGCAGAACTCTTTGTGGGTTTTGCCATTCACCTTCCGGTCTTTACCTTGGAGTCTCTTAGTGACGTAGATTGGGAAAACTGCAGATCTGAGCCTGCCCCGATATCCTTTTGATAATAATAGTATTTTTGTATATTGTGTATTTGCATTTGTCTTCCTTATGTATTTGCATTTGTGTTATTTCTTTTGATCTCTATTTTTTTACCCGTACTAGGTATTGGTATGTATCCTGATTTTCTTCTTTCACTATCAGTTGAAAAGGTTGAAGTTATTCTATCTAATTTTTTTTATGGATAGTTTTGATGAATAAAAAAGAAAAAAATCTTATTTTTTATGTTCGTTGTACAATGATAAAAAGAGGTTTTTTTCCTTCTTCTCCGCCTTGGCATCACCATGTATACCTGCAAAACATCTTTCATTAGGTACACCCAAGATAATCTTGTATGATCATCCACAAATAATAGAAACCAACATGCCCCGGTAACATTTTTGATGTTAGAGGGGCCCCAGATATCACTGTGTATGAGGGAGAAGGGAATGGATGGTTCATATTGATGTGGTTTAAACGTTGTACGCGTGTGTTTAGATAATTGACAAATGTCACACTGAATGGAATTAGAAATATTATTGCCAAACAACGATGGGAAAAGTTTTGCTAAATACACAAAATTGGGATGTCCTAGCCGATAGTGCCACAAAAGTATATCACTATCCTTATTATGAACAAAAGATGAAAACGAGAGGGTGGGGAAAGAGTGGATTGGTGAATTTCTCGGTAAAACATTCTGCCTGAGGAGATACAGCCCATCACACAGCTCAGCACTGCCAATCGTCTTCCCCGATGCCAACTCCTGAAAAATACAAGAACCCTTAAGGAATTTAGCCAAGCACAAGAAATCCTTAGTAAGTTTGCTTACTGACAGTAAATTACAGTGAAGATCTGGGACAAATAGGACAGAGTCCAAGATGATATTTGCTGTTAAATCAATGGAGCCATATCCAGCCACTTTAGAGCACGCCCCATTGGCTATTCGAACAGAATGAGATTGTTTACAAGGGATGAAGGATTTAAATAATGTCAAATTACCAGCCATGTGATCGGAAGCACCCGAGTCAACAATCCAAGAGTTGGATAAAGTATTTTGTGATAGCAGTGCATATGGTGTACCTTGCTGAGACATGTTACCAGAGTCAATAAGAGATGAGGGGTTGGTTGAATTTTTCGGACTCAACATTCTTTGGAGTAATTCCAATTGGGCTGTAGTGAATGGTTGTTGTTCTAGAGTGGTGGAATTCTCAGTGACAGCCGCATGGGCCCTCCTCTCTCGAGCAGGCTTCCAATCTGCTGGTTTCCCATGAAGCTTCCAGCAGTTGTCAAGATTGTGAGTGTTCTTTTTGCAGTGTTCACACCATGGTCGGCCTGGTTTGTTGCGATTAAACGTGGTATGTGGATGAGATAAAGATCCATTGCCCTCGTTATGAAGAGATGATGATTTAAGGGCAGAACACTCGGTAATGGGAGCCACAAAAGGACCGAGCATGATTTTTCGACGACTCTCTTCATGTCGTACCTCAGAGAAGACAGCCCGTAGGCTGGGCAGCGGTTTACTGGACAAGAGGCGGCCCCGAACGTCATCCAGGGATTTATTTAGGCCGGATAGGAATTTGAAAATCCGTCTTTGTTCTACAATGGCACTGTAAATTTTATGATCTTCTGGACAGTGCCATTTCTGGACATCAAATAAATCCAAGTGTTGCCGATGGCGGGTGAGGGTTGTAAAATAAGAGGTAACTGAAGAGTCCTCTTGTTTGAGAGTCTGTAGGATGCATTCAATGGCAAATAATTCAGAATTATTTGCCATTGAAGAGTATGAATCGCGGACAGCAATCCAGATCTCATTCGCCGTAGGATATAGAAGGAAATTCTCGCCGATGTCTGGTAGCATGGAGGAGATAAGCCAGGACATGACCATGTTGTTTTCAGAATTCCATTGACGAAATTTGGGATCTGAAGAATCTGGGCATTTCGAAGCACCAGAGAGCAGATCTTCCTTTCCTTTGCCACAGATAAACATCTTGATGGATTGAGACCATTGAAGGTAGTTTTGGCCGTTTAATTTGTGGGAGGTAAGAGGAAGAGAATGGTCGGTGATGATAGGTGTGATGGGCACCGGAGCAGCGCCGGACCCAGAAGCATCGGGTTGAGAAGTCATGACGTATTTTGTCATGAGTTATGATGGCTCTGATGCCATGTAGTTTTAGGAGAAAACAGAGATTGAGAATGAAGTGTTTCTCCTTTTATTGAATTCTCTAAAACCGAGTTACAAAGTATTTAAAGATGTTTATTCTTATCTACTACCTTATCTCTAGTTCAGAATTTAAAAAACATATTAGCTAATCCTAACTACCAGATTAAAAGAAGATCTTATAATAATCTTATCCAAATCTTCAACGGGTGGACATCATGATGTGCAGTGTAACGTAGATGAAGAAGAAGAAGAAAGTGTCGGGTGCGGCTCTCCGTCAACAATGCAATCCAATTCTATGATTTGCAAGATCGTTTGGGTTATGATCAGACAATCAAGGCAGTGGAATGGCTGCTGAATGCCGCAGCGAGTTCCACCCAGGAGCTGCCACCGATAACAATTTATTTCCCGACAGCCCAAAGCAGCTGAGCGACGAGAAGAAGTCTAGCACCGTTGGTGGTGATAATCTTGGGTTCGACTTAGCTGAAATGGACACGAATGCCAGCGACGGCGGTGGCTTTCAGAATTACAATCATCACCAGCGAAAAGCGTCCAAATAAGTGGGCTACTTGGCAGTGGTCCACTGCAATGGGCTACTTAGCAGTGGTCCACTGCAAGCGAGTCACATTTCTTCAAAAAATCTCCTAGGCAGTGGTCCACAGCTCCTTTCGATTACTTCACCAGTGAGCTACTTGGCCCACCAGCAATATGTGGCTTCATCACTGTCCAGTTTAGGAGCGGACCACCATCAAGAACTGCAACACTTCTCCTTTGTCCCATACCACATCGTTTCAGTTGTCAATGCTGCTGCTGCTGTTGCCGCTGCCTGAGGAAACAATGACGACAATGGTAACCGCCAAAACGGAAGTAATGCATACAACCTGAATTTCACCATGTCTTCTTCTGCTAATTCTTCAGATCTTTCAGGCTTTAACATGGGGACCCTTCAGTCCAATTCTTCATCACCGTCTCTGCTGCCTCAACTCCAGAGGTTTCCTCCAATAGACGGACCTCCAAGTTTATTCATTGTCACCGCTGTGCCTGCGGGGATAATCACCACCAGTTCCCCTCTTGATTCGATTCCCACCCGATGTGACAATGATTTGTAGATAGATTGAAAATCGAAAATGGGGCAAATTGAAAATGTTTGGGGTGGATTTAGAGTACAAATCGAAAATGGGGCAAATTGGAAATGTTTGGATTTCGGATGGGTTTAACTAACATATTCCGTTAGCATTTAACTAAGCTTTTAACGTCGATGACTATTTTGGGATAACTTATGAAACTAAAAGGACTAAATCCGGTTAGGGGAAACAAGATGGACTAAATTGGGAATGTGGGTAAACACCAGGGACCATCCTATGTATTATCCCTACGTTTCTTGATATCATCAATTAATTCATTGATGATAAGAACTCCATCCAATATATGCCGCTGACCATTGAAAGCTGATTGTGATTTGGATATGATTTTATCAAGAACCCAACATAATCTGTTGGCCAACAATTTAGATAGCACTTTATAAATACAACCAACTAGGGCAATAGGTCGAAATTCCCTGATCTTCAATGGGCTGTCTTTCTTTGGCAGCATTACAATGAATGAAAGATTCACACATTCTACCAATTTGCCATTATTGTGAGAGTCATCCAAAAATCTCATGACATCATCTTCAACAACATCCCAAAATTAATGAATCTGAAATTGAATCCATCTGGTCCCGGACTCTTAGAGTTGTCACAACTCCACACTGCCTTTTTGATTTACTCCTCTATGAAAGTGGCTGATAAGAAATTGTTATCGATTGTCTTCAATTTCTGAAACCTTAGACCCTGAATATTTGGTCTTCCCATTGTTGCTCACTGAAAAGGTTAATGAAGTAGTCTCGCACACCGTCCTTTAAGCCCTGAGCATTATCAATACACTGTCCTTGAACCATCAAACCCAAGATTTCTTTACGTTTCTTCGATAGCAACCTTGTGAAAATAACTTGAGTTAACATCAGCTTCCTGGATCCATTTGATCCTCGACTTTTGATAAAGTAAAGTCTTCTTCATGCCAATCTGTTCCATCAATCTTACTATTTGAACCTATCTGGAGGATGCTTTGTCCACGTTTAAATCCCTGAGTTCTGCAATAACGTCCCAGCCGTTGATTTTTTCCTTTGTAGTGTCAATATTTTTGTCCAAGAAACCAAAGACCTCTTTATTCCACTCTTTGAGCCTGTTTTTCATACGTTTGAACTTATCTTTCAAAACAAAACCTCCCCATTCCTGAATGTGCATGCCATTCCATTCACTTTCCACAAATCTTTTAAAATCACTGTGTTTTAAGCCACGAATCCAGAACTCCGAACGGCTTGGGAACCCAATTAGCGATATGACTTTTTAACGTAACCGGACAATGGTCGGAAAAAGAACGCTTCAACCCCCATTGAGTAATGTAAGGCCATTCTTGTAGCCAATTAGCAGAAATAAGGAATCAATCTAATCGACTCACACAAGTGCCATCAGGTCGGTACCATGTGTACTTTCTTCCCACCATAGGCAAATTAATTAAACCTGCCTTTCTTATAAAATAGTCGAATTCCAATTTGTTGTATCTACCTCATCTTTTGGTCACCAATTTCTAGTCGGGTAAGGGTGAGGTTAATGCATACTAATAAAAGGCACAAGGTGCAAATGTGTCCCAGAGACAAGCCTTTCGGGGCACGCCTTATCAAAGAGAAGGGCAATAAGGAATATAATTATAGAGTTTAGATGTTGAAAGAAAATTGTGTCACATAACATCTAATATATACTTTAGACATAGAACACAATTCGTTATACACAAGCCATAAATGATTGTTATGTTGGATTCCCCTAAAAATACAAAATCCTTTCATTTGAAGAACACTTAAAGCATCTCTTGAGCCTAAGGTTCACCAGACGTGCTTCACAACCAAGGTGCACACCTTACTAAAGGTCTACAAATCTATGACTTGGCCTACCCTTAGCTCTATGGTTGCACTTCGATGCATCCTGAGCCTAAATGCATGCCTTAGGACTTTTACTATGGTTGATGCAATTATAATACATTTAAGAAACACTGCATGAAGGCTACAAAATTCACAGCAAGAATAGCCATTTTGAATGTGGTTTCTCATTATAAATTCATATAAGATAAAGTCCACCCGTTCTTATCATCTTGAGGAGTAAAAACAGCCAATTTCTCGAGTCCACCTCGGTTGCAGTTATGATTTATTACATGAAAAATCTAACAACCAGATCATCCTACCTCACTTGCCCAACCCTTAACTACACACAAAAGTGCTAGAATATAAAATTGTTTTCTCATCCCATAAGAAGACAACCAGAACCACCAAACCTTGCAGCAAAGAGGCTTTATATATATGCCAAATACGAGGTGCAACATTCAGCAGTAAAATAGCTAACATGAGTCGCTACATTGAATAACATAGACAAATCATACTTTGATTAGAAGAAAATCACATTCATCACTTCACATTAACTTGAGAAGGCTAAAAACTACAAATTAACTTTCGTGGAATATGGAAATCAAAGATCATAGAATGGTTTAGGATTTGATTCATCACATTTTTTATCCCCTCTAATGAGATAATATCAAAGGTTTGTGCAAAAAAATTAAGAACACGATTCTCATACATCTCAAAGACAACTAAAGAACATGCAGCAGAAACAATCATCCAACATTTGTATAAGTTGTTAGATACTTGAAATATGTTATTTAGCCATTGTTGTAACTTGTAAGCCCATGACTAGCAAAAGTGAAAAAAAAAATGCACGAGTTTGTGTTCATTAGGTTGGGGGGACACAAAGTCCACTCATTTGAATGCATAATCTTCCAATGTTTTAAGAGTTCAATATGAAATTACCAACCAAATTATTACGCCATTGAAAAATCATTCTGTATAGGACCGCTAATCATGAAATTACTTTTAAAAAGTTAGATGAAATCCCTCAAATTTAAGTTGAACCATACATGAGTCGAGCACAAATTCAAATAGCACATACCTTTGGCAAATAAACTTTGTTTTGATGAAACAGAAGCATGACCGTATGGAACTCCTGTAAAGAAAAACTTTGTTTTATCAAAATATTTTTTAGCAAATTTGCTCATATCTATGCTCCTCAACTTTTAAGAGTATTCCAACAAATTTTAGAAGTATCCAATATCGTACTAGATTGGCAAAGTCATAACAGATATTCACTGAATTGCGATAAACTCGAGTTTTAGAAGTATTTTCCTAAATCTATCTAAATGGAACCTGTCCCCAACCACAACTGCCCCCGAATCCAACTAAAACGAGTAATCCCAAGGCAATATGCAATAGAGACTCGACCTTTTCTTGTTCAAGATTTTAAAAAACTGGAGCGGAAACAGCACAAGTGACACGAAGTTAAGTTATACTAAAAGTAATCGGTCAAGCTACAGTAGATGACAGACCCAATTCCTATTGTAAATTCTTCTATATTTGCCATGAAGCAAACAAACTTCATAACCATGAAAGGAAAAGATTTCTGATCTCATTTTGTGAATAATTTCACTACCAGTTATTTTAAAAAAAAACCTAAGACATGTTCCCAAAAGATTAAATACATATTACATTGGCGTCTAAAGCTAGTAAAGACAAAACAGAGAAGTTTGCTCCGACTAGGAAAACAATCCAAAAATTGCCAATGGGACAAGGCATTCACAAGGTCATGATGTGATTGACACCCATTAAACTCTAACAAGCGCAAAATTATATTTACTTTTAGACACCTATTAGGTGTCCAAAAAATTAAAAATTAAGCTACAATCTACCGTAGAACACTTCATCAGATAATTATGTTACTCAACCTATATTGACTTGAATTTTCACCCAAGGTAAAGTTTTCACCACAACACCTAAATGGATACCTTCAATCCAATAATTCCCAACTCCCATAAAAAAACTTAGCCATCTTCATCAGATAACTATGTTACTCAACCTATATTGAATTGAATTTTCACCAAGGTGAAGTTTCCACCACAGCACCTAAATGGATACCTTCAATCCAATGATTCCCGACTCCCATAAAAAACTTAGCAATCATTCAAACTCTCCCCTTCAAATATGAATGGATGGAATCTTTCATTTCAATTTAAACATCAAACTCAGCGTTTTAACAATCAGAAAGACGAGAGAGAAACAATTTGAATAGCAAGCCTTTTCCTCTTTTAATGAGGGGCCTTCTCAATTAAATTTATTCAGATCGCATTCTTGAGAGCTGATAAAATGCGAAGAAGATAAACAGGCATCGATAAAGTATTTCAAATTTGATTTGCACATGTACCCAATAACAGAACTACAATATAACACATTCAACCCTGAATAAATAGTAAATGTAGAAAAAGTAAGTGCCAAATCAAAGAACCAACTGAATAAAACAAACATAGGAAAAGCATATATCTTACCATCATGGTCAAACACCACCTGTGCAGAAAATTGACAAAAGCAAAAACAAAGGAAAAAGAGCTCATATCAGCACAATATATGATGTAAGCGTGTGAAGGAATAAATGGAGGCAGCATACAGAAATAAAAAATACACACTTATTTGCTTAAATTATAATAATTCAAATAAGAAATAGGACAGGTTATTTCTCGTGCACAAAGAAATGACATCATTTAGTAAATTTTGAAGGCAATTTTCCCTAATCATTCGAATCTTTATTAACACTTTAGCAAGAAGTGTGGTGAAAAGAAATCCTACGATTTTGTACAATTGAGAAGATCTATTCTCGCTATTATTTCAGGATCGGAAATAGAATTCTCACAGAGAAATATTTAAACAAAAAAATATGCTGCAGCTAGAATTCAAAGTCTACAACAGATTTTGTTACAAAATATGAGATATTGGAAAAAATCTCTATTATAAATTCATCTTTTAATCTGAAGAAAATAATGAAGTATTTATACAAAGAAAAAACAACCAAGAAACCTAGTTTAAACAATCTCTTTAAATCTAAACTTATCCTTATCTCCTAATCTAATATCTCTAATAAATAATAAAGATAAAATAGTATCTAATATGATAATTATCTCCAACAGATTTACAACTAATAACTAAAATTTTAAGGTAAAAGACACTTGCCCTGTGATATTGAAAGGCATACAAGTATTTCCATCTTAAGATCTGAATGCTACCAACCTAAGTTTCCTAATATTAGTTCAAATCTGCATTATAGATGACCTAGAACTCAGTTGTCATATCAATGGCAGTTCATCTCTCTGTCATATATAACTTTTTACATAGCAGCGATAAGTTACGGGTGAGACCATTTAATGTCGCATTGTTCTGCATGCAACAAAACGGCATTGTATAATTCCAATTTAATGTAAAATTAATATATTGGTTTCCTCCACGAACAGTGGCATGTTAAATTCTAATTTGGGGGCATAACCAGTTACCCGAATCTAAAATTGCAATCTCTTTTCCGTGGAAACCATGTCACCCTGATCATCATTTCTTCCAGTTTCATTCATAAGGAGAATTCAAATCTACTTGTTTACATTTAAGATGAATACTTAACTGCTTGACAAGTTACTTATTCTTTGTATCTCTGTTATTCACAGTTTTTCCTTGCATGATGTTATTGAGCATACCGCATGAAATAAAAACGTACTTTCTTTAGATGTAGATAGTCCTGCACTCATTCCATCTTGACAAATAATATCTAGAGTAGCATCCAATTTTATTTTCTACCTATATATTTTATGAAAATGATATTACTGAAGATAATTGTACATGCTCTACTGGGAACAATATGCAAATATATTTTGTATCGTTTTCACAATTAAAATGAGAGGAATGTGGATGAATGATATAATCTTATCAGACTAAGCACACCAACAATCTGTGCCTATTAATTACATCATGGATCACCTCAAAATCACTTGAAAGGAAAATGCAACTAGTGCTACAGTGAGAGTATAATTAGTTCACAAAACTCAAGTTGTATTAATAAAATTAACAAAGCTAAAACCGAAAGATATTGCTTAATAGTTTTATCTATTTAACAAAAATAGTCCCCCATCAGAAAGGAAGAAAAGACATACCGCCACATGTGAAGGGATGAACTCTAAGACATCAAATATCTACAGCAAGGAAATGAAGTAATATAATTATGTGAAGCTCAAAAAAGTCCAACTCGTAGAAGTAAATGGGAAAAAATAAACAAGCATAAGAACCCTGATTCTGACCAGACTAAAATTGATTGTTCAAGAAATCATCATAGATATCAGTGTCCATACGATGTTGAATATGATAATTAGACTCAATTTTGGCATCTCACATTACAAAAGACATGGGGTCAGTCAAATGACAATAGGAAAACGAGACAAAAAATACTCTTTAACTCACTGCAAAGTGTGAATGTAATTCTAATAATATAAATCCAATGCAAGGAAGAAAAGAGTAAAACCATAATGTAAAGAGAAATTCAAACTTACAAGAGACAGGGCACTGAAAATGGTTAGGACCCAATCTCCATTTCCATCAGCATGCGAAAGATGACCATGGTGCAACTTTGCTATAATTGAATCGAGAAGATGAGTCAATTATTGCAGAAGAATGTTATTGGGGCATAAAGAAAATATAGGCAACTTTTAACATGAAGGGATACTGCAAAGAACCATTCCCATTATCTGTTCCGGAATTTGATACTAAAATGTGGATATGAGACAAAAGAAAGGGGAGTTTTTGTCATGTCTGCATTTCTTTAAGTTCTTGTTCTGAACCTATTTTCCCCATCTTTCCTCTATTTCTATGTCTCCTAATAGTTGGTTATTTTGTCCATTTTTGCTGAAGTGTTAATGCTACAATCCAAATTAAGAACATGAGACAGGAAAAATTAGTAATACTTCCAATAACTCAAAATTAATGGCATTAAGTTTCTGTGCAGCGCATTTGGATCTAAAGCAATCACAGTAAGTTTATGAAACAAAAATCTATATCCTCATTTCTATTAGAATAGTTACGTACAAATTCCTCCTTATCCAATAAGTTTTATTAACTTAGAAAGTGCCTCTACGAGTATATAAGAAACTAGTAGATGGTTTGAACTCAGTTCATAAATATGCAATGGAACCTTATCGCCCATAGATTTGTTTTCCTTTTTGGTTTATTTTGTATATCAGTACACAATGTACTCCAGATTTTGGGCCTATTCTCCTTATTAATAAACAACTTATGCAGGATCACTCCGGCGGTAAGGTTTCAGTTGGAATTCCCAAATCTCACATCTATTGCTTGAGCACAGAGCAGATACACATTGGTTTCATACTATTATGTCATAAGTAGAGATATAAATTTGAAAAACTAATACCAAGATCCTCCAATTTTGTCAAAATAGAAGGTATACGGCTCACTCAAACCAACTTTAGTTACTAATATGTGTGTGCGTGTGTGTGTGTGTGTTCATTCCGCCCATATATGCAAACACGGGGTTATCAAGACAAAAAAATTTGCCCAATTACAATGATGTGACAGAAACAAAATAATAGCGTTCAAATAAAACATGTTATAAATAAGGTATTCAATAAGATGGTTCAACCCACCAATAAGCTTGTAATATGCTCTATAAATGATTGATGTCCCATCAATAAGCATTACCCTGCCATTTGATGCACCGATGTTGGCAGACTCATCTTTATGAATGGCAGAATCAAAAAGTGCTCCTTGGCCGAGAGTTTGTGCAGTTTCAACAGATGTGCTAATACTACTGGAAAAAACTTGATTTGGACCACAATAACCTTTAGAGAAATCCTGATTCACAAGCAAAACAACAGGCAAGGTTACAGAAAATGGAAAGAAATGGATCAACAAGAGCTTAAGGTACGCAGTAATGAGACATATACCTTTTTAAATGTAAAAGAAGAGTAATATCTTCTAGGGTATCTCAAAGTAAACAAATTCTTACAAACCCTTTGACACAATAAACTCTTTTTCTTCCCACGCCCATAAAATGTTCTCCAAACTGAATGAACTTGGTATGGAAACTGATAGCATGCCATGAAATCATGCCAAGCTTTTCTTCTACAATATTACAGATTTCAGCTTTATATAACAAACAAAGGATAATAAGAATCTGAAGAAACAATACCAAAATGACCAGAAATTCAACATTGTCACTTATTAGAATAAAATTTTGGATAAATAGACGGAACCCATCAAACAATACCAAGATGGATACAGGGTATTGGAATCCCATTTCTGAGATGCTTCTTTCAAATTGATGCAAAGGCTTGATGGCCGTCATTTTTTATTGTTATAGTACTGTCGCAATGTCAAAAGGCGGACATAGCAATCCCATATATTCAGCAAAAAAATATTAACACAATGTTATCCAAAAATTAGCAAATTACATATATAGTAATTACATGCCATCACCACAGCCCTTTAACACATTTTCCATCAAATGAAGCAACCATCCTTTATTAATCTGCCCATACTACACTTATTTTTCGCTCATTCCACCATAATTTATCCAACCCACCCCCACCAATGCACTCCTCCTTGCACACGGTATACTGGAAGGTGACCTTTATTTCCCGTCCCATCTGCCACAAGAATCCGACAAACTACGATTGAAGCCGCTCAGAAATACGGGGTTCAGACTTAGCAGAAAAAAACAGAGCATTAACTTCATTCACAAATTATATATATATATTCCCTAGTGAAGTAAAGCATCCCACCCCTGTTTGTTTGAATTCTCGGTGTTACAAACAATGAATCATTAGTTCACAAGAATCACAGGGTCGGCAGAAGTTACAAATAGCTCAAAAAATGCTCAATCCTTTAGAGTAGCTAACGACAGTAGGGTTTAGTGGGTATGTAACCAAATGATATACCTGCAAAATTGTCGAGCTTAAACAAGCGGGATGAGGAACGAAAGCTGCATCGGAGAAGATAGTTTGGTGGAGCTTTGTCCGAAACAGTGCTATTTCCACATCTCAACGTCCTTTTTCGAAACAATTACATCTATTGTCGATTGGAGAGTATCAGCTTTTCTTATCTTTCTCGTAGTCGGAGTTTAGAAACTCTGACGATATTCGAATGTATGTTTTTAGAAAAATGGGGATTTTAGAAATGTAAACGGGAATAAAATAAGGGTAAATTTATGTTTAAAAAAATAGGGGAAATTTAACAACTTTTTAATTGTATTGTGTTAAAGAAAAAAAGTTAAATTAAACATTATAAAATATTTTTTGAAAAAAATGAAAAGTTAAAATTGAATATAATAATAATCATCTCAAAAGATTTTAAAAATAAGTTTTAAGAAACGGTTATTAGAAACATTAACAGTGAATAATAATTGAATGCAATTTTAAGTGGAGGCCCCAAGATCCTCCCATTTATATGAGGTCTTAGGTTTTACTTTTTTTTTATCATTAAATAAAATTATATAGCAACATCAAAGTTCAATACAAAATACAAATGCTTAAAGAGCTAACTAAAGCTAGGAAAGCAAAGTACACCTATTACATTCTATTCGGGAAATAAAATGTGCAAGCAGCGAAAGACATGTACCTGAACCTTCTGGAACATCGAATCAGTGGTGATCAACTTCCCTTCAAATAGTTGTAGGTTCCTAGATTGTCATATCTGGTAGATTGTCGCACCTAGTACCACTATACGAGCAGTAGCCCAGCGATTGCGTCCCGCATATTGCTTCTTGAACCACATGATATCACTATGTATAGTGGTCATCTGTCGTCGCATCCCAAGCCATTCAGGAACTTTGTTCCATACTGCCATGCTGTCATCACATGTGAAGAATATTTCATGTGTGTCAAGCCCATTGGAACAAAGCTTGCACGATTTGTCCTCTACATAGCTCAGTCGATCCGCTGTTTTTAGTTTTCGAAGAATGCCCAACCATAATGTAAGTGCATGATTGGGTAGGATTCCACGTTTCCAAACAATTGTGGCCCATAAGACCTTAGTTGAAGGTGGTTTGAAAAAATTATATGCACCACCCGTCGTTGTGCCCCCATACCATTTTCCATATGTGTGCTCAACACTAGTCGATGACCCAAGCCCAGATAGAAGCTCATCCCGGATCGATAGGAGGCGCTTAATCAATGGTGAGACCGAGTTCTTTGGCATCCAATCCCATAAGCTAATATTATTCCTGGTGAGGTATATGTGGTGAATCCAGCGTAGCCACAGTGATTGTCTGCTAGATTGAATATCCCATAATACTTTGGAGAGCAAGGCCTTGTTCAAACATCTCAAATCACGCAAACCCGCACCCCCATCATGTTTATCAGTGCACATCGCCACCCAATTGATAGGTGGGTGTTTGGAGTTCCAAATAAAGGAACGACATAGTGAGTAAATATTGTCAATAACCCCAAACGGGATGGGTATTATAGAGAGCCAGAAGCATTGGACCCCCTGTAGAACTGATCTGATAAGTTCCATGTAAGGACCCTGGTTCCTTAAGTACGTGTTAAGGGCATAAGTAGAGCTAACATAAATTATCAGAGTAAAATGATCGTGTTGAGACTATGAGCTTTAAGAATTACATGCCAAAAATAAGGACTATCAATGGATTAATTACATTCCCAATCTCAAGAATGTTATCAGCTATAGTTTTACACTACTCCTAGAGTAGACACTATACAAAAGTAATCCTGTCCTTCAATTCCCAAAAGTGCTCTTCACAAGCTCACTGCCTCAACTCGCCTTAGCCCCCTTCTTATCATGCCAAAAGTGTACCTACAAGGACAACCCCCAAACATGAGCAATAATATCATTCATATTCAACACAATATGAATATAAGGCGTAAATGCATAAATCACAATAAAACACTTCCTGTTTTTCCCATGCATTTTAAACGCTTCCAGTTTGGTTGTCACTGTACCATAACTCATGAGTATAATCAATAGATTATTTAATGGTCTACACATGTCATGACATAATACCATTTCATCATCACCAAATACCAATCACCAATCCCTAGTCTGTTCATCACAATGTATTTTAATGCCCCTCGCTTATTTACATATAGGCGGCATAGAATAACCTCGCTTCAATGGACATGCGGCGCTCCCACC
The DNA here is from genome assembly GCA_907163345.1 of Haberlea rhodopensis. NCBI lineage: Eukaryota > Viridiplantae > Streptophyta > Magnoliopsida > Lamiales > Gesneriaceae > Haberlea > Haberlea rhodopensis. Next base: position 3,221,184 of record CAJQUN010000004.1, on the reverse strand, counting down.
CCTCGCTTCACATTGAGCGACAAATATTCTTTCCTCGCCTCATATGATAACCACGCTTAAATGTGACATGCGGCGCTCCCACCCCTCGCTTCACATTTAGCGGCAACAAATCAAATAGCGGCAAGCATTAAAATCATCAAGGGATGACCACGACTCATGGGATGTGCACCAATAACCATCATATGCATATACAATCATCATGCATAATTCAACATGTATTTGCATCTGCAATGCATAATTCCATATATACTCGCATCCACAATGCATAAACAATGAGTATATTAGATACATGTACCGTTGGGTGCCCGTACGTCTTCTACGTACCTTTCCAAAAGTGGAATTTGATATGGCTTCACTTCCTTGGTTGTGTTGCCACCTGGGATGGTTCTACACAATCACACAACCCCACATTAGAAGCCAAATAATAATCAAATACCAAAAATTCGTCAAAAGAATTCATTTTTCAAAATTCCACTGCCGGCGATCGATCGCTTCGCTGAGGCGATCGATCGCTTCGCTGAGGCGATCGATCGCTTCGCTGAGGCGATCAATCGCCTCAAATTATGCTTCGCGGCGATCGATCGCGCCAAACATGGCGATCGATCGCCTACCTCATATTATGGACACTGCCCCTCGGCGATCGATCGCGCCATTTCAGGCGATCGATCGCCTACTCTGTGATTTTGGTACTGCTTGTTGGCGATCGGTCGCCTCATTTCAGGCGGTCGATCGCCTCGTACAGACTCGTGATTTCCACCATTAATGCACACCAAAACCATGCTAACTCATACCAACACTCCTCCCACCAACCCAACAACAATATAACACAATAAATCATCAAAATACACCTCAAGCAACACAAAAATCCAACACCCAAACAAAAATGATACCAACCCAAAATAACCCATTTCAAAACCCTTCAAAACCACTTCAAACTCAATCCAAACATAATAAAAACAATAGGGAGGTATCTATACCTCTTGGGGACTCCAAATCTCCCAACAAACTCCACAAATCAAACTTTTGGAAGGATTTCTCTCCACCTTTTTGCACAAAAACGAAAATGAAGAGAAGGAAGGGTTTGGGAGGTGAAATTTGGGAAAGTTAAAAAGTGAAGGTATGGTGGGGTTTGGGGGGTATAAAGTGGGTTGTTTAAAATAAAATGCATTCCACAATACCATGGTGTATAAAACACCCCAACATGATATTTTTAAAAGCATTACATCACAATGCTCCACAATCTCAAATGAATGCATGTTTCACCAATAAATGACTACCAACACATGTAAGTCATTAAAACACCCAATTATCCAACATGCCTCACATGCGCCCCGAAATGCATTCCCGGTCACGCCTACCATGTGACTAAGCATTTCAACATGATAAATAAATCCAGCACATAATTAATTACCACCATAATTAATCATATAAACACAATTAATGCCCAAATTGAAATCAATTATTTCGGGGATATCACATTCCAGCTTACCTGCGTATGACATAGTGCGCTTGGGCCATGAATGCAGCTTGTTAGAAATTGTCGTCATCAGTGTACCATAATCCGAGAATCGAAGCTTTTCAGCAGCCAACGGGATACCCAGGTATCGAAAAGGTAGCACACCCTATGTGAACCCCGTTGTCTATAGCAACTGTAATTCCAACTGCTCATTTATACCCGACATATAAATTGATGACTTGAGATTATTGGCCTTTAGCCCTGCACAAGAACCGAAAGATGTCAGACAGTTTGAGAGGATCTCAACAGAAGGAGTGTTCGCACGCCCAAATAGCAATAAATCATCTGTGTAAGCAAGGTGAGTAATACCCGAAGCAGCACATGATGGGTGAAAATTATAGTCAGAACTACATGTGTCTCTTCTAAGCAGTCGGGATAAGTATTCCACACATATAGCAAATAGGAAAGGTGTTGGAATCGAAGAGGGGGGTGAATGAGATTCCTTGGCTACTTTAGCGTTTTAAAATGAATTTGTAAAATAAAAATATTTTGCGCTTTGCGGAAGCCTTTGGTCAATCGATAAATAAAAAGAATAAGTAAATAAATGCGTAATGTAAATTAAAGCAATAAATAACAAAAGAATTTGTTATAGAAGTTCGGCGATGAATCGCCTACGTCTCCTCTTCCCGGTTAGATAACCTCCAACCGAGGTTCCACTAGAATAAACGATCTTGGCCTTGAGGGCTCCAAGTTAGCCACAACCCAACTCTTCCCGAGTTTACAACGCTCTTCTCGAGCACACTACTCTTCCCGAGTACACAAGCTCTTCCCGAGCACAATACTCTTCCCGAGTATACAAAGCTCTTCCCGAGCTACCAACACTCTTCACGAGTCTTCTTGGCCTTAAGGGCTCCAAGGATAGCCACACACTTGCACCACCTTCACTTGATGGCGACTTTACAATTTTCCAACTTGCTTTGGTGTTGGAGGACCTTTACAAGAAATCAAACCAAAAAACACCTTCACGGTGTACTCACACGAAGATAACAGGACTTAACAAATGAAAACAATTACTAGCTCCAATACAACAACAATGTATGGAGTTTGTAATGCTATTCAAGAATTTAATAATCAAAGCTTTGGTATAGTTTGTAGACTTGTTTCTTGACTTCAAAATGCTCCAAAGCATCCATATTTATAGTGTAGAAGGCCTCCAAGGCTCCTACTAGCCGTTGCTACTCATAAGGCTGAAATCACTCCAAGATCGCCTCGGACATCGCCTCGGGCGATCACCATCGCCGTGCCCCAACGGTCAGCAGAAATCACGGATCGCCTCAGGCGATCCAAGTCAAATCCCAATGCCGTAGCTTCAGCAGCCTGAAATCATGCATCGCCTCAAACGATCTCCACATCGCCTCAGGCGTTCCAGCCCATCGCCTCAGGCGTTCGTGCCATCGCCTCGAGCGATCTCCCTGCGCGCATGCCCGCGCCAAGCCTCGGCGTCGCTTCAGTCGATGTGCTGGGGCGAAGTCCTTATGGCTGCCATCGCCTCAGGCGTTGGTCACCATCGCCTGGGGCGATCTTCCCCGCATGCTCGCCTAGCCATCGCTTCTGTCGATGAGCGTGGCGATGCCTGGCCTGACACCCATCGCCTGGGGCGATGATCACCATCGCCTGGGGCGATCCAGACCAGATTTCACACACTTGAAAATCATCATTCCAATCCACTTTTCATCACTTAATCTGCACACTAAGTAGATGCATTAGTATAACAAACACAAGTTTTGTTGATCATCAAAACTCAAAGATTGACCGGGGTTAATTTAACGCATTAAACGCAACCATGCGTTTAAGGCTCAACAATCTCCCCCTTTTTGATGATCACAAAACTTGATAAACTTGAATAAGTAATATGCATGAAATGTGAGTAAAAATAACTCCCCCTTAACAATTGCATAACACATACAAGTTATCAAGTAAATCATTAAACAAATAACTCTCCCCCTCAAACCATGCATACATAAGCTCTCCCCCTTAAACTATGCATGTATTAAGGTTCAAGATTATCACAAAATTCTCCCCCTTTTTGTGATAATCAAAAAGCATAAAATTCAAATAAACATGGCATAATTTATATGATGAATATAGCTTCAAATTACACATGTTCCTCATCAAACAAGATTGAATTATATAGAGGTGAATCACAACCATGTGTTTAAGGCATTCAACAATTAATTCTAAAAGTTGCAATGTGTGCATATGTTCATGCATTCATGCCAAAAACAAAATAATAAAAATATCAAGGCACTATAACAAATCATATATTTGCACATTTTCACATAGCATATTCAATTTGGAATGCAAAGCATATCAAGCTACTTACTATAAAAAGATAAGCATACATCATGCATTTCAACAATTATGCTAAGGGGTTATGCATTTTACTCCAATGAATATTGAGCTTCAATATTTATTGATCACAATTAATTTGTGCCAATGAATTTTGAAATTGCTCTTTTAATATGTAAAAAATAAATAAATTTTACCCTTAATGACAAGAGTTAGTTCTTATCATTGGTCCAATGCCTCTTGCTTCTTCTATGGTGGTGAACAATACACACTCCTCCTTTGAGTTGCTTGGCCCTTCATCCTTCATTCCATTGTTGTCCCTACAAGACAAATTAATAATAGGAGGATCTTTGGTACCCATTTGATTTTTGGGTCCTTGATGGTTAGCTTCCTTAGGCACTTTTGGAATCCATTTCCACCTCTTATTAGGTTGGTATTGGATCCTAGCAAACCTACACTTGTTCTTGGTATGACCATTTTTTGCAACAATAGTTACAAGTAGTAGAATCATGTTTAGCTTTGGGCAACAAGCTTGAAAAAGATTTTGATTTGCTTGAAAAACCTAACCCGGCTTTATCAAAGCTACACCGTTGCAAGCCAAGCAATTCATTCATCTTTATACTACGTTAACTAAACTTGGCAAAAGATGTCTTTAAATTAAGCACTTGGTTTTTCAAAATAGTATTTTCTTCTTCCTTCTTAGCCAAGTCTAGCTTAAGTACTTTGTTGCTCTTCTTGGTTTTTCCAAGACAATCAATGAGTTCATTATAAGCATCTAATAATTCATCATAAGAAGGTACCTCATCATCATCCTCTTCATCTTTATTTCCAAGAGCCATTAGACAAAGATTTTTGGCTTCTTCTTCATCGGAGTCGCTATCACTCCATGTAGCTATGAACGCCTTCTTCTTCCTAGGACATTTGTTAGCATAATGGCCTATTTCTTGACAATTATAACAAGTTACCTCATTTTTGGATTCTTGTTTGGTAGCATTGGAGGTCTTTGACTTGCTATGCTTGGTGAAGAGCTTTTTGAACTTCTTTGTGAACAACCTCATCTCTTCATCATCATCATCATCTTCATCATCGGAGTGGTCTTTCCTTCCAACCAAAGCGATCCCATTTCTTTTGGATCTATCCTCCTCCTTCACTTCTCTCCTTGTGGCAACTTCAAGCTCATGGGTCACCAAGGTGCCATGGAGCTCATCAAGATCATAGGAAGCACTTTCTCCTTTGTTGGACTCGATAATGGCCGTCCTCTTTGCATCCCATTCTTTAGGTAAGGCCCTTAGTGCTCTCCTCCATATTTGCTTTGGAGGGTACTTCTCTCCAAGTTGGGCAAGCTCATTTATGATAAGGGTGAGCCTCCTAAACATGGAATCCACATCCTCTCCGGAATCCATCTCAAATGTCTCATATTTGAGTTGAAGGAGGTCTATCTTTGTCTCATTCACTTGGTTGGTTCCTTCATGACAAATTTTCAATTTGTCCCATATCTCCTTAGCGGTTGAGCACATTGAAATCCGGTTGTACTCCTTCAAATCTAAAGCACAATGCAAAATATTAATCGCTTTAGCATTTTGAGAAATTAACATCATATCCGCTTTTGTGAAGTCGTCCATTTCTTTGGGAACACTAATTCCCCCAACATCCTTTAAAGGAGTATGTGGACCTTTCACAATGATTTTCCATAGATCATAATCTACGGATTGGATATATAGAGAAATTCTATTTTTCCAATACCCGTAATTATCACCTGTGAAAAGCGGAGGGCGATTCGTCGATTGACCTTGAGCAAACTCATTTGCTAGATTAGCCATAAAAATATTTTGATTTAAAAACAAAAATCAAATGGCTCTGATACCACTTGTTGGAATCGAAGAGGGGGGGTGAATGAGATTCCTTGGCTACTTTAGCGTTTTAAAATGAGTTTGTAAAATAAAAATATTTTGCGCTTTGCGGAAGCCTTTGGTCAATCGATAAATAAAAAGAATAAGTAAATAAATGCGTAATGTAAATTAAAGCAATAAATAACAAAAGAATTTGTTATAGAAGTTCGGCGATGAATCGCCTACGTCTCCTCTTCCCGGTTAGATAACCTCCAACCGAGGTTCCACTAGAATAAACGATCTTGGCCTTGAGGGCTCCAAGTTAGCCACAACCCAACTCTTCCCGAGTTTACAACGCTCTTCCCGAGCACACTACTCTTCCCGAGTACACAAGCTTTTCCCGAGCACAATACTCTTCCCGAGTATACAAAGCTCTTCCCGAGCTACCAACACTCTTCACGAGTCTTATTGGCCTTAAGGGCTCCAAGGATAGCCACACACTTGCACCACCTTCACTTGATGGCGACTTTACAATTTTCCAACTTGCTTTGGTGTTGGAGGACCTTTACAAGAAATCAAACCAAAAAACACCTTCACGGTGTACTCACACGAAGATAACAAGACTTAACAAATGAAAACAATTACTAGCTCCAATACAACAACAATGTATGGAGTTTGTAATGCTATTCAAGAATTTAATAATCAAAGCTTTGGTATAGTTTGTAGACTTGTTTCTTGACTTCAAAATGCTCCAAAGCATCCATATTTATAGTGTAGAAGGCCTCCAAGGCTCCTACTAGCCGTTGCTACTCATAAGGCTGAAATCACTCCAAGATCGCCTCGGACATCGCCTCGGGCGATCACCATCGCCGCGCCCCAACGGTCAGCAGAAATCACGGATCGCCTCAGGCGATCGCTGGATCGCCTCAGGCGATCCAAGTCAAATCCCAATGCCGTAGCTTCAGCAGCCTGAAATCATGCATCGCCTCAAACGATCTCCACATCGCCTCAGGCGTTCCAGCCCATCGCCTCAGGCGTTCGTGTCATCGCCTCGGGCGATCTCCCTGCGCGCATGCCCGCGCCAAGCCTCGGCGTCGCTTCAGTCGATGTGCTGGGGCGAAGTCCTTGTGGCTGCCATCGCCTCAGGCGTTGGTCACCATCGCCTGGGGCGATCTTCCCCGCATGCTCGCCTAGCCATCGCTTCTGTCGATGAGCGTGGCGATGCCTGGCCTGACACCCATCGATGATCACCATCGCCTGGGGCGATGATCACCATCGCCTGGGGCGATGATCACCATCACCTGGGGCGATCCAGACCAGATTTCACACACTTGAAAATCATCATTCCAATCCACTTTTCATCACTTAATCTGCACACTAAGTAGATGCATTAGTATAACAAACACAAGTTTTGTTGACCATCAAAACTCAAAGATTGACCGGGGTTAATTTAACGCATTAAGGCTCAACAAAAGAGGATAGAGGATCTCTTTGCCGAAGGCCTTTTTTTCCTTTAAAATACACAAAAATACCTCCATTGATAGCCAGTGAGAAGGTAGTGGTGGAGACACATTGCATAATCCATTGAATAAACCGAGGTGGGAATCGAAGGCCAATCAATATAGACTTTAAGAATTCATAATTGACTGTATCAAAGGCCTTTAGAAGATCAACCTTCAGGATGCATCTCGGAGACAATCTTTTCCGGTTATACTTTCTTAAAAGTTCCCGAGCCAGGTGTATGTTGTCAGCAATCGATCGGCCCTTAACAAAAGCACCTTGGGCCAAGTCAATAAATGAGTTTAGCACCAAGGACAGCCGGGAGGCCAGGATCTTAGAGATGATTTTATACATTGTGTTGCAGCAAGATATGGGGCGATAATCATTGACACGAGATGCGTGAGTAGATTTTGGAACAGGTATGATAATAGCGTGATTTATTTGCTTCAAAAGGCAGCCACTACGAAAGAACTCCAACACTGCAGCAACTACGTGATCCTGTACAATGCTCTAAGATTTTTTGTAGAACTTGGAGTTATAGCCGTCCGGGCCCGGTGCTTTTTCATCCCCAATATCAAATAATGATGTGCGGATTTCATCAATGGTCACATCCGCAACAAGACTGGGACTAGAATCATTGGTAAGTAATGGACCAACACGTAAGACATCAACATCAATCAGTTCACATTGTGTTGAGGTCCCGAATAATTTCTTATAATAATCAATGAATACCTTGGTAACTTCATCAATGCTTTCGGTGAACAGCCCATCATCTTTACATATTGAAGTGATGGTATTTCGCTTGCCATTTCGCTTAGCGAGATCATGAAAGAATCTCGTGCATCTATCCCCATCTTTGAGGTATACACATTTTTCCTTTTGGGAGAAGAAAAGTCTCTCCGCATCCGCTAATTGACATGCTTGTTTACAGAGTGCCTTGAGGTCGGTATCCGCAACAGTCGATACTGGCAGTCGGCCATTCGATAGGTGGGATGATTGTATTGCCTCCAACGATGATTTGGCATGACGGGCTCGCGTGCAAATCATTCAACTTACCAAATTCTTGCTTCAAAATTCGTTGTTTCCAACAAATGGTGTATTGTTTCGTGCCATCCCTTTGTATATCCCAAACTGAGGAAACCGTATCCAGAAATGAGTCATGAGTAGCCCACATATTATAGAATTTGAACGGCCTGCTCACTCTGATCATTCACTGAAGTAGTGATACAATACATGGTGAGTGATCTGATAGGCACCCTGGAGGAAGAAATCTTGCCTTAGCATTCCAATCTGTTATCCACCAAGCTTCATTAACCATGGCCCTATCAATCTTGGATAATATAGAGTGGTTTGTCCAAGTGAAGTAGCACACACTAGACGGCAGATCAGATAATCCCGTATCTAAGCAGCAAAGTGAAAGATCTTGAGTTTCATAGGCTGTCACAGGTAAGCCATTGAGTTTTTCACCCGCAGTAAGCACACTGTTGAAATCCCCCAGAACTATCCAAGGACTCAACGTATGGGTGCCAATTTGCTGAATGGCATCCCATAGCGTCCGTCGCGAGACAACGGTGTGGAACCCATAGACGAAGGTGGCAACAAAGGATATCCTCGTTATCAGACAGGAAACGAGACAATATATGTGTTGCGCATACATATCCAATACCTCAACAATGACCGACTTCGGGTTCCAAAGCACCAAAATTCGACCCAATGAGTGAGATGAGAAGTTATTTGCTTGACTCCAAGTAGGAAACCAGATACGCATCATATTTTCTAAATTATGATCTTGTAACTTAGTTTCAACCAAGCCAAGAATGTACAATCGTTGGGTTTTAATAAGGTCCCCAACACCTTTCTGCTTAAGGGGTTTGTGAAAACCTCTTATTTTCCAAGAAGCAACTTTCATGGGTGAGGATATGGCGAGGTGGCTCGCTCATCATCCGATGTCATTTTGCATTTTTTCTTCTTCACATCCTGCACATTCAGCCCCGGTGGGAGTTGAGTCTGGGAACCCAAAAGTATGTCCAGAAGCCTCGGCATGGGCACCTTGCCCCATATCAGTAGCATGAGTTCCCCCACATTCTGGCTCAAAGCTAACGGAACCTGCCCTGTCCGGCCTTTTGTGGTGTAATCACCACCTTCTTCGGCCCCTTACCAGTAGCGATGGGACCCGAAGTGCTTGCCTTAAAGTGACTCGAAGTGCCCGGTATGTTGGTGTTAATAAAGTCCACAATATGATCATGGTCCAAATCACCATCGGTGCAAGCTCTAGATTGCTTCTTCTTTGGACTGGGCACGACTTTGGCAGGATGGGGATGGGTGCCAAGAGGTGTCGTAGGTTGCTTGCTGGTAATAGTCCTTTGGCAAGTTGTTGATCGATGTTCTAGTACCTTACAGTCTGTGCAAAAATCTGGAGCATTCTCAAATCTAATTTCTAGCTCCAATTCCAACCCGCCGGGGAAGGATGCTGGAACACACCGAACCATAGGGACAGACATGTCAACATCAACAAGTGCACGAGCGTAGGAGAGCCTTGCTTTTGTATAGTGAGTTCATCAGTATAAAGAGGAGTGCCAACATATGACAAGATGCGACTAAGTGCTTTCGCATTCCAGCATGTTGGGCGCAATCCCGGTTGTGTGACCCAGAGTGGAACCCGAGTCATCTCCTTGTCACTGAAGTCAAACATCGTTGGCATTTTTTTCAAGATCAAGGCAAGGCCATAGACGTTGTAGGGCCCGTTATTGAGGACTTTTTCCAAATCAACATTAGAAGTGAACTTGAAAATAAGCCATCGGCTTAGATGGGATTGATAGATGTGTTTGACTCCCCAAGTCATACAAATTTCTTTTAAGGCTTTAATACCTGGGAATTTGCCTGCAAAGTAGCCCACGAGGCAGAGCCCCAACACTGAGATGTCATCAACTTCAGATATGGGAATGCTGCACTTGTTATCAAGTATATCCGTCCGAGTAAGTGGGGTAAGATTAGGCCCACTCCTATTAGTTCTGAAATCCAAGTGCTTGGTCCAAGGGTTAATGTCATCCCGCTTGGGTTTAGTCGAGGTAGAGGCCTTGCGCGGAGGCTCAACCGTGGTGCCAACTCCGAACAAAGGGCCAACATTTGATGTGGTGGCCGAATCAACAATGCCCTCAGCTAGTGGTTGCTGCAACATAGTAGCTAAGGGGTTGCCCGCTTCATCCAACCCGAGGAACTCATTCACATCAGCCGAAACACTAGTATCGGTCTCACCCAAAGTGATCGAGCCACTGTATGTGTGATGTCCGGGGATTTACGGTGTTAATCCCGGTATGGTAATAATCCTTGATGGATTTTTAATCGTGGCAATTAGGAACTAATTGCGGTTTTGGGTCTCCCGAGGTTGTTAAATCGGGCATTTGGGACCGTTGGATCCAAAGGTTGAGATTGTATTCTCATTTTGGTGGAAAACCTGTGAGTTGGGTTTTTTTAGTGGGACTTGGGGTCCGGAGTGCCTTATGATTGGGCCAGTCTGGGGATTTGATGTTGTAGAGAGAGTTTTTGTAAACATATGATTTTTAATGAATCATGGTGTATTTGTGGAGGTGTTGGTATTTTGGGGTATTTTTGCTATATATACCCGTTGGACTCGGGATTCCGTCATTCGGAATCCATTTCTCTCTCTCTCTCTACCGATCCAAACCCTCTCCCCCCATTTCCCTCTTCTCCCTTGATGGGAAATTTGATGGTAGCTTGGCTCGGGAGCCGGTTTTCTCGAAGATAATCAGGTATTAATCTTCCCCTCGTCATTAGCTTCGATTTGATAGTAGTATGGTAGCTTTTGGTTGAGGTTTTGGTTGGCCTTGGGTTTTGGGAATTTTGGCTAAAATCATATGTTGAGTTTTTGGGAGTTTTTATTGGTTTTAAATGTTGTATTTGAGGTGTTGGTGGTGTATGGGGTGTTGGATTTGAGTTTGGGTGTGAAAAACACCATGGAAGCTCGAATTTTTTGGAAAACCGCAGGTGGCGATCGATCGCCGAGGTGGGGCGATCGATCGCGACGAGCAGTCCAATTTTTGAAGGCGATGAACAGTGCTGGCGATCGATCGCGAGGTTTCGGCGATCGATCGCGAGCGTGTTGGCGATCGATCGCGTGGATGGGCGATCGATCGCGAGAAGGCACTGGTTGGCCACTGGAGTGTGGCGATCGATCGCGGTAAATGTGGCGATCGATCGCCACCCGAAGGAATTGGTTTTTTTGGAATTTTTTGGAAAATGTCGGATTTTGGAACCGAGGTTTAAAGGGGCCGTTTCCGGGGCAATGTCTACATTCCAATGGGAATGTTATACTTTTAAAATGGATTTGTTGGAGCCATAATTAATTAAACGGAATTTTTGGTTGGGTTTTTGGCTATCTTTTAAACTTATTAAACGGTATATTTTGGGTATTATGCATGCTTAGCCGGGGGGCTTTTATTTTGGTCATCGTCATGGGTAGACGATAGGTTTGGAAGTTGTGAACGTGCTTGGGCACGTGATTGCATGCCTGTGTTTAATTGGGAGTATTTGCATGTTAGCACTTAACTCATCGAATCGTGGGACTAGGCAAGGTTGGACTCAAACTACGGAATCGTAAGGTACGTATAACGTACGAGCATAGCCTATTATAATATTACAATTGTGAATTGCATGGCATGCGGTAATTGCAATGAATGAAGATTAAAATGCATGGTATATGGTGCTTTTGATAAATGGACAATAAAACGTATAATATTTGGTAATTGTGATAAATGGAAATATGCTGAGAATCATATAGTGCCGCTTTGAGTGAGCAACAATTGATATGTTATCGCTGTTGAGCGATCATTGGTTATGGCGCCGCTATTGTTGAGCGGGCGTGGGTTGATGATGCCGCTATTGTAGAGCGAGCTATGACATAGAACTGTGGTATTATTGGTTAGACATATGTGATATATATGGTCTCTTATGTAATGATTTTACCATATGGCTTATGGAACTGGCATAATAGGAATGGTATTGTTAATCCACGTGGCGATTAACTGGCTTTGGAATTTGATAAGTTTGGTTATTTTGAGAACAGGGACAATACAGGGGATCCCGGATGAGGATGATACCATCCAGGGAGTATCATTTAAATTCATGGCATTTACATTTTGTAAATTATGAATTGTAATATTATGATTATTTGGATGGTGGTATTGGTATGCTCACCCCGTGTGGGGGCTGTCTCTGTTGGGGCAGGTAACACAGGGTGCAGCAGTAGCTTTGGAGTTGAGCTCGGGCTATTGATAGAGGTACTTCCAGGATCGAGGTACCAGAGCCGGTTGAATAAGTACACAGATCCAGTGTTGAGATCGAGCTGTGCTTGGGAGGTGCTTACGGGATTGAAGTACCAGTAACGGTATCCGGTATAGTGTTTTATACATCAGATACACGCTTATTTATTGGGTGCTCTTATGTGAGTACAATTTTACGTGTATATGGAATGTATAAATGGGCTACGGCCTCTCTCTGTTCATTTATGGTTTGCATGCAATTAAATGTGGAATTGCTAAATGAACTGCAAGCATGTTAGTGTATTATGAGGGTGCATGTCATATATGTAATTGGTTGGGGGATTTGCATATTATGTGGATGGAACACAAGAAATTTTATGGATCAATAAAATGGTGTAGCACTTGCATATGGCTTTTCCCCATGATAGCATGACTATATGCACAAATGGTATGGATTAATACACTAATAACGGGATTAGGGCACGGGGGTCCTTACATTAGTGGTATCAGAGCAGTGGTTAGCTCTTTGGGGCTGTTGAGGGCCTAGGAAACTGATAATGGGAATGAGAAGCACATACTTATGCATGATGGTAGTTAGTGTTGCGTGGCACAACTATATTGCTTATGTGCGTTTATGATATGTGTTCATAATTGGAATATGTTATTGCTAACCATGGTGGTTGCAGGGTCTTATGAGACATGGACTATGCATTACGGTCGCATAGATATACATCGGAGTGATGATTCTAATGCTTTGACGCTAAATGTTGGAGCGAGGTGCATTAAAATACAGTCATGGCGATGTTTATGGGAATACGGGTTATGCATTACGGTTGCATGCACGTCGAAGCGATGATGCCGCTGTCGTGTCGAAGCGATGGTAAATGCCGCTGTCATGTCGAAGCGATGATGCCGCTATCGTGCCGAAACAATTATTGGGACACGGGATATGCATTACGGTTGCATGCGTGGCGTAGCGATGTGAATACTTGCCGCTTTATGGCGTAGCGATGTGAATACTTGCCGCTGTCATACCGTAGCGATGAGAGAATATTTGCCGCTAATATGAAGCGAAGAACACGGCCGCTGTCATATTAATAGCGATGGATATTATTTTCCACTGGTATTGTCGAAGCGAGGGGTATTTCCGTTGTCATGTAAAGCGAGGGGTATTTCCGCTGTCATGGCGGAACGATGATACCACCGTCATGTCGAAGCGATGATGCCGCTGTCATGACGTAGCGATGCGATCGGGAACAAAGTACTACATGGGTGTGAGTACCTCTTGAGTCCGCGATTATTCCGCTATTCTATTGGCGATGGTTCATGTCGCCAGGTATTCTATTGGCGATGGTTCATGCCGCCGGGTATTCTATTGGCGATGGTACATTCCGCTGGATATTCTATTGGCGATGGTTCATGCCGTCAGGTATTCTATTGGCAATGGTTCATGCCGCCAGGTATTCTATTGGCGATGGTTCATGTCGCCGGGTATTTTATTGGCGATGGTACATTCCGCCGGGTATTCTATTGGCGATGGTTCATGCCGCCAGGTATTCTATTGGCGATGGTTCATACTGCCAGGTATTTATAGCGATGTTTTATGCCGCTGACTTTATGGCGAGGGATCATGCCGCCGATTCTATAGCGATGGATTATACCGCTATGTGTGTAGCACTGGATTATGCCACCTACGAGCGATGGATGCTGCTTATGCACCGCTGGTGGACGATGGATACAGGTATTCCGCTATCTTGATAGCGATGAGGTATGGCAAATTACTTTTGATATCATTGTTGTGAATTCCATGTGTTGTTTTATACCGTCATGTGTTTGACGATGAGATTATGGATGTCGTATATCGACATGTGCCGTCATGTGTTTGACGATGAGATTATGAGTGTCGTGTATCGACAGGTACCGTCATATGTTTGACGATGTTATTTGGGATGTCTATGTGGACGCGTGGCGTCGTCTTGGCGAATAATACATTCGTGATTATGTATTTGGTTGTATGGTTTGAGTGCCGAAGGTGGGCACATGGTAGAGTCTGGGTCACTAGTTGACGAGACCTTTTCCGAGCAGGTTTGCTCGATGGAGCATTGGATGCATTGTACCGGTGAGTGTACCGCATCATGTTATAGAGGTAAATATTTGTCGAGCAATGATACCCTTGGGTATGCTCGTTGGGATGGCTAAGGCCAAGTGATTGGTGGTAAGAGTAGTCATTGAGGAAACTACTCGCTTATTGTTGTGATATGTGGTAGACTTGGTCACACCCACCCCTGGGGTGTGGAATAAATCCTACGGAATTAGGATTGTGTTGTAGTGGAGCAAGGACACCGGGTTGTCCATTATGCTTGGTATTTTAGAGATGTGTTGGGCGATGACCCACAACTCTAATGGGTTGTACGGTATGGTATACCGGAAAGGAACGTGTGTCACGTTGATAGATTGGTATGAGCCTATGGGGCCAACGAACCGTTAGCCAGGTATTGTTGCAGTACTTTGGTGTGCTTGTGTTAGCCTTTATGTTGCTCGTGGGATTCGAGCTGGGTGAATCGTATGGTAATACGATGAGGGTTATGATAGACTCTTGTAGTCTTTATGTGGTATGGTGATTGAGGCATGGAGTACCTCACGGGGATGTTTATACGTCAAATGTTTCGAGTGACTTGTACTGGGACAGCTCAATTTTGTTGGTATTACCAACGTGAGTGTCAACAAGTCGTGGTTAGCTCTGGTTGAGCATCCTTGCATGTGGAATGCAACGGGAGTCACAATGGGTTGTGAGATATAGTTAGTGGGGTGACAATACTATATTTATTATATCCCTTGGGGAGCTTTGGGTTGCACTGTCATGGAGACAGCTGGCATTGGTTGAGGGTTGATGGTGGATCAACCGGGGTAAGCCCTACTAGTGTTGGACTATGTGATGGCTTCGTACTTCCGGTGAGACGTTCGAGGAGACGTCTCTGGGGTAATGCTCGAGATCGTGTAGTACTATGGTATTAGTACAGAGCATTACTATGTTGGGTATACATGGCGTATACGGGTTTCGTTTTGGCAATAGTTGCTTTGATGCACTATTTAAACCAATTGCGTACTTTTAGTCTCGCGATATATTTTGGTAGATATATCCAGGTTTCCGAACGGTGGTTCGATGATTGGAGGATCATGGATTCATGACATTTTCCTTGAGTGGAAGGTGGTATTATTATACCTACCAGTTGAATCTTTTGGGGAGATTCGTTGTTTTAATTCGTGTGGTGTTGATGTTGAGATCACACTCTTTGGTTTTGGTTTGCCAACCATCATTCTCCGTGGGGTGAGAATGATCGAGGTTTGGCAGTCGGTTTTGGGATTTGGGTATGGTTGGAGATACCAAGTCTATTGCATTGTGTATGCATGTTGTGTTGGCGTATGGACATGTATGTCGTGTGCGTATACGAATGCCAATCTTATTTTGTTCCTTGTTGAACGTCGAGTTTGTATGCTTGGCTTGGTGAATCTCCGGTGTGAGATTGTGGAACCTCGAGATCGGTAATCTCGATGGCACGATGCGTTCTGATGAATGATCGTGAAGGTTGTTTGACTTCCCCTGAGGAGGGAACGTCGTATTTTGGAACCATGGTAATTCTTGTTGAATGATTCGATAGCCTTCCTGTATGAGGATTGTTGAATCCCAGGATAAATGAGGGATGGCCAGGATTCGGATTTGTTTAGTGTCGTGGTTGACACGTGTGGCAGAAATGCAACTGGCTGTTTTGCATGACCTCTGTGGAACTTGAGACTTTGTGGAGTCTTGATGGTGTGTCGGGACCAAGATATGATTTCTCGGAACACACCGGTGTAAACATCCTCGGAGATGTGCTTTGTGTGGATCGGTGACCGTGGGTTGCCCGATCCGTGTTGTAAGTGGTACAACTACTCCTTTGGAGGAGATGGGCTGGGAAGCGAAAACCGGATTTTCTGTGAGTATACTGTTGTATACTAGTGGTCCCCATCATGACGATGCGTGTCAGGCATCGTGGGCAGATGGTGAAAATCACGGGATGATATCTATGTCAGAACCAATGGAGATTTGGTTGGTTTGCAGTCGTGGTGCAACTTCTGGGACGTTTCACGTCGAGGTATGTTGTTATCTTTCGGGTTTGTATTGGTTTTGGCGTTTGCTCTATTTTAGAGCTTGGTGCGAGACTGGTATTCTCGCAGTTGTTAATTCGATTCTAAGGTGGTTCAGAATCGGGGTCTTGGCTTTGTTTTGTTTGTGTAGTCCTGGTGTTACGTGGAGTACACCGGTGCAATTTAGAGGACGAAATTTTATTAGTGGGGGATAATTGTGATGTCCGGGTTACGGTGTTAATCCCGGTATGGTAATAATCCTTGACGGATTTTTAATCGTGGCAATTAGGAACTAATTGCGGTTTTGGGTCTCCCGAGGTTGTTAAATCGGGCATTTGGGACCGTTGGATCCAAAGGTTGAGATTGTATTCTCATTTTGGTGGAAAACCTGTGAGTTGGGTTTTTTTAGTGGGACTTGGGGTCCGGAGTGCCTTATGATTGGGCCAGTCTGGGGATTTGATGTTAGAGAGAGAGTTTTTGTAAACAGATGATTTTTAATGAATCATGATGTATTTGTGGAGGTGTTGGTATTTTGGGGTATTTTTGCTATATATACCGGTTGGACTCGGGATTCCGTCATTCGGAATCCATTTCTCTCTCTCTCTCTCTCTCTCTCTCTCTCTCTCTATCGATCCAAACCCTCTCCCCCCATTTCCCTCTTCTCCCTTGATGGGAAATTTGATGGTAGCTTGGCTCGGGAGCCGGTTTTCTCGAAGATAATCAGGTATTAATCTTCCCCTCGTCATTAGCTTCGATTTGATAGTAGTATGGTAGCTTTTGGTTGAGGTTTTGGTTGGCCTTGGGTTTTGGGAATTTTTGGCTAAAATCATATGTTGAGTTTTTGGGAGTTTTTATTGGTTTTAAATGTTGTATTTGAGGTGTTGGTGGTGTATGGGGTGTTAGATTTGAGTTTGGGTGTGAAAAACACCATGGAAGCTCGAATTTTTTGGAAAATCGCAGGTGGCGATCGATCGCCGAGGTGGGGCGATCGATCGCGACGAGCAGTCCAATTTTTTAAGGCGATGAACAGTGCTGGCGATCGATCGCGAGGTCTCGGCGATCGATCGCGAGCGTGTTGGCGATCGATCGCGTGGATGGGCGATCGATCGCGAGAAGGCACTGGTTGGCCACTGGAGTGTGGCGATCGATCGTGGTAAATGTGGCGATCGATCGCCACCCGAAGGAATTGGTTTTTTTGGAATTTTTTGGAAAATGTCGGATTTTGGAACCGAGGTTTAAAGGGGCCGTTTCCGGGGCAATGTCTACATTCCAATGGGAATGTTATACTTTTAAAATGGATTTGTTGGAGCCATAATTAATTAAACGGAATTTTTGGTTGGGTTTTTGGCTATCTTTTAAACTTATTAAACGGTATATTTTGGGTATTATGCATGCTTAGCCGGGGGGCTTTTATTTTGGTCATCGTCATGGATAGACGATAGGTTTGGAAGTTGTGAACGTGCTTGGACACGTGATTGCATGCCTGTGTTTAATTGGGAGTATTTGCATGTTAGCACTTAACTCATCGGATCGTGGGACTAGGCAAGGTTGGACTCAAACTACGGAATCGTAAGGTACGTATAACGTACGAGCATAGCCTATTATAATATTACAACTGTGAATTGCATGGCATGCGGTAATTGCAATGAATGAAGATTGAAATGCATGGTATATGGTGCTTTTGATAAATGGACAATAAAACGTATAGTATTTGGTAATTGTGATAAATGGAAATATGCTGAGAATCATATAGTGCCGCTTTGAGTGAGCAACAATTGAGATGTTATCGTTGTTGAGCGATCATCGGTTATGGCGCCGCTATTGTTGAGCGGGCGTGGGTTGATGATGCCGCTATTGTAGAGCGAGCTATGATATAGAACTGTGGTATTATTGGTTAGACATATGTGATATATATGGTCTTTTATGTAATGATTTTACCATATGGATTATGGAACTGGCATAATAGGAATGGTATTTGTTAATCCACGTGGCGATTAACTGGCTTTGGGAATTTGATGAGTTTGGTTATTTTGAGAACAGGGACAATACAGGGGATCCCGGATGAGGATGATACCATCCAGGGAGTATCATTTAAATTCATGGCATTTACATTTTGTAAATTATGAATTGTAATATTATGATTATTTGGATTGGTGGTATTGGTATGCTCACCCCGTGTGGGGGCTGTCTCTGTTGGGGCAGGTAACACAGGTGCAGCAGTAACTTTGGAGTTGAGCTCGGGCTATTGATAGAGGTACTTCCAGGATCGAGGTACCAGAGCCGGTTGAATAAGTACACAGATCCAGTGTTGAGATCGAGCTGTGCTTGGGAGGTGCTTCCGGGATTGAAGTACCAGTAACGGTATCCGGTATAGTGTTTTATACATCAGATACACGCTTATTTATTGGGTGCTCTTATGTGAGTACAATTTTACGTGTATATGGAATGTATAAATGGGCTACGGCCTCTCTCTGTTCATTTATGATTTGCATGCAATTAAATGTGGAATTGCTAAATGAACTGCAAGCATGTTAGTGTATTATGAGGGTGCATGTCATATATGTAATTGGTTGGGGGATTTGCATATTATGTGGATGGAACGCAATAAATTTTATGGATCAATAAAATGGTGTAGCACTTGCATATGGCTTTTCCCCATGATAGCATGACTATATGCACAAATGGTATGGATTAATACACTAATAACGGGATTAGGGCACGGGGGTCCTTACAGTACGAGCCACTGTCAGGAAATAAGACGTGATGGCCAATGCCAGCAGAGCCATGAGGGCAAAACTCAACAGGCTGGAAGGTCTTCTTCTTATAGTTCTTGCCCCCCATGGGAAGTACTTGGGGGATCTCACTGAGGCAAATTATCAAACACCTGATGGCCACTCAATGCCAAGAATTTTGAATCAGCTTTAGGGAAACAAACCAACCAACAAAAACACCACCCCGTACTCAAGAACCGGCTATGAAGCACCACTGAACCACCCTCAGCAACTTACAATCACAGAAATTAACGAATTCGAAGCTCCAAAGATTCAGCCAAGAAATCGCGAAATGTGCAGATGGTGCAAGGGTTTTGTATTCAAATTTCAGAAATACAATCAAAATTAAGCAACCCAGATGCTCAATACCAACAAAAATTAAGTGGAAGCCATCCACAATCACCAAAATGAAGAGGCCGAAGACTTACCAGATTTTTTCCAAAGCCAAGCGGGAAACTCGAAAGCCAATGAAGAACCCTAGGTCTCAAAACCCACGTTCAGATATGATCCAAGAGTGGGAACGAAGCTGTAGGATGAATTCTCCAAGCAAAAAGTAATCTGAAATCCAAGTTCAAGAGTCCCGATTGAATCGAGCAGCAACGAAGGAGAAATGTTTCTCAGATGAACAAAGGCGCCAACGCTATCTTAGAGAGAAGGGAGAGCATTTTCTCTCTCTAACCAATGCAACTTCATGCTTGTCTTGGGTTCTACTCTTAATTGTATTTGGTTGTAATTTGTAGTGAGTTGTACATTGTGTTGATTAGTTAGTGCCTTCGTGAAAGTTGATGTATGTTTGTATTGTTGGCTTGAGCTTTCATCGTAATGATCTTGTATTGTAATGGTTTGTACTTGTTAAAAAATTTAATTCTGACAAAATCTTAAAACAATAATAATAGTTTGGAAAAAATATCAATTAAAGGTCCAAATCATAGTTAAAATATTTTTTTTTAGGATATTGCCCCACGTATCGTGCTTTACAACCATGACATAAGTTCTTCCAAGTTGCACCAATTTGTTTCTTTAGAAGCTTTTTAGCATAAAACATAGATTATATTAAGACAAACCAAAAATAAAATAATTATAATGGTCAAAAGGTCTAATGATAATGAGATTCACAGCAGAGATGCAATAGTTTGACCAATATTATCCAAAGATCAACAAAGCTAAACCAGGTCCTCTCAAACCATTCAGCCCAGTGCAATGTCTGCAAAGGGAACATTCTTCTAAGATATCTGAAGGTACAGTTACGGATAAACGAGATATACAAACTGATAGAGACCAACAAATGATCAAGCTCTCGTATCCAAATCCAAAAAGGAAATCGCCGGCTATTGAAAGCCAATGGATGTCACACAAAACCCAAAAATCCAGTAGTCAAAGTCAAACAATGTTCGAGCAGTAACACAGAACCAAAAAACCACCACCAACAAGACAAAATAGGAACACGAGAAACAGAAAAGCAGTCGGGGCTAGGGATGGCAACGGGGCGGGTTTGGGACGGGTTTGGCCAATCCCAGGACCCGCCCCGCTACACATAAAACCCGGACCCACCCCGCCTAGACCCGCGAACCAGGCGGGTTTACCCGCCCAGCCACGGTTCCAGTTTTGTTTTATTTTTTTTTAAAATTTTAGCTAGAAATCAATTTTGAAACACAAAAATTGAGTTTTGTTATTGAATTTCATGTTTTTCTATATTAAATATTTATAATAAGCATTGCAAAACTATTTTTAAGCAACCAAATATTTATTGATTTGCTCTCATTCTCTTCAAAATATCCAACTTCTTTAACATGAACACATTAATTTTGATATAAAATTAAATAATGACACTTAATTGTTCAATCAAAGAAGTAAAATGTATACTTAATATTAATTTTTGTTAAAATAAAAATAAAAATGTATAGCTGGGCGGGTCTGGGGCGGGTTCGACCAATCCAGGACCCGCCCCGCCCGCTTTCAAACCCGGTTGAAGCGGGTCCAGACCGGCCCGGCTGGGCGGGTTCAGTGCGGGTCCGGGTCTGGACCCGGCCCATTGCCATCCCTAGTCGGGGCCTTGTAGTAACGTAGTGCTCAGCAAGTAGGCCGTCCAACCATTGCCAAAAAAGTAGATATCCAAAAATCGACACCCTATTACAACGACAGACAAAATCATATACATCAAGCAACACATATGCAATATAAGTAGAGAATAAGGAAGAATATATACTCAGCAAAAGGGGGGAGCTTTCACGGCTAGTCAGTCACACGCAAAAAAATGCATGGGCCGCTCTCCAACCCCCCACAGTCCACCATATCAGTCTCATGCCGAGCGACGGGGTTGCCACACAACCACCATCGAGAAAGTAGAAGGCAGCCAACTATGAACACCTATTTCCTTCGGAAAGTACAAAGCACCACCACCGAGACCACCACCTCCACCCAATCCACAACCAGGATCGAAACCACCACCTAATCCTCATCTTGTGCCACCGCCAAGCTCGGCACAGTGACCAATCCCATCGCCTAATCCACCACTCCCAACGAAGTCTCCACAATGACCAAGACCACCAGCAACACCTCCTCCTAGCCTTCCACCATGGCCAAACCCACGACCAGCGCGACCACCTAGACCATCACTTCCACCAAGCCCCCCATCATAGCCAATCCTACCACCAGCTCCACCGCCACCTAGCCCCCCACCATGGCCAAACCCACCACCTAGATCGCCGCTATGCACGAGTCCACCACCATCGCCCAACCCACCTCCATAGCCCAAACCACCGCCGGCTTACGGTTGTCTAAATGCTTATGGACTTTCTTTCAATATTACTTAATGTACGCAAATATACTTGAGTGAAATTAAATTATTCTTACAAATTAAATAGCTTATATTTTTTCAAGAGTTATGGTGTTAATTCATAACTAGGGCAACTTTTAGATTCTATATATTAAAATGTAATCTTATGTAATCTAGGTGTCTAGATTATATCTATCTGCTCTGCGAAGGTTATATAACCTTATCGTACGACGTTTGATATGGATGAATATGATCCTCCCGATGATGGTACTAATTGTACCAATTTGCCACATCTAATTTTCCGTCTTGATCATGTATCAACCACATGCTAGATGATTAATATGAAAAATGAGATCCTAGCATGATAGCATTATTCATGTGTTAGAGCAAAATATCCAAATTTGATTTAGATATGTGGATCCTCCATCGGATCATCTACCGGATAGTCTACCGGATCATTTACCGGATCATCTACCGGAGTACCAGTAGACACTACAAGTAGACACTACCAGTAGATACTACAAGAAGAGATGTTGCCGATCGATCACTGACTTTCAACGCATTGTGGCGATCGATCGCGAATAATGGACCTCACATTATCAAATCAAATTTGGAACATTGGATCTGACATAAGCACATGTTGAACTCATCCGATCAAGACCTACATCACCAAACCATCTCGGTTTAATTTCCATATATAGAAAGGCTCATCAACTGCTCATGGCCATATATACGCTCATGGCCATATATACATGCGAGAGTGCGCTTCTGAAGCACCTAATGAGAACTTTGTGATGCGCGAGGCTCGATCTTGTGCATGAGCTTAGGATTGGGCATGGATGGTGTACGAAGATCAATTGGATGCACCATAGAGAAGCTTCACTTTGTTGCTCTTTATTATCTTGAGAAAACTATGTTAATAAAATTATCTCTCATTTTTGAATGTGAGATGATGGATTTTCACCAACCCAACTCCTATTCAATATGCTTGTTTTATGTATTTATTTTTTTATTCTCACGAAATTAATTTTGAGAACGGAATTGAAGAAGCTGGTTCACTAATGCCCACTTAGAACCAAAGGCGAATTTAGAATCCAAAAAACGAGGGTAAAAAAATAGTAACATAAAAAATATGAAGTTTTGGTCCAATAATATTGAAAAGCTTTTTCTAATGACAAAAACTTAAGGTTGGACTTTGGGATGGCCATTACATGAGAAGCATGTGTGTCACGCCCCGAAATTGGGGTCAATAACACCGGCGTTGATTCCAAACATTAATTCAAAATCAACAAGCCTCGTGTACAGATCTATGATAAAAACCAGTCTATTTATTCCATAGAGAATAATAATCGTCTTTTACAATTGATATTACAAAATACAATTGTCTCGGATTACATCAAATATGCGGAAGCGTAAATCAAACTAATAAATTCTTGAAGGTTCTTCGTGGATCATCATCTCCAAAATTGTTCTTGTAATTCTTCCTCGATCTCTACTTTTCGTCCTTGTCTGGGAGGGGAGGTAAGGGGTGAGTATTTGGGAAAATACTCAGTAAGTAGGGGCCGATTGAACATAGTAAAAACACATATATTTTCATAGCAGAAATCATTTTAAACATTTCTTTATCAAATCCGTAGATCTTGGCACATAAACACATTAACACATATCTCCACATATTCACATATCGACTTATTGGATTCAAGAGGTGGCTCCCGTGGTATAGCACTTTGCTCTTAAGGATCAAGAGGTGACTCTCATGAATGTGGCACGCCCACATCATGTAGCACTTTGCCCCGCCGAATCAAGTGGTGTCTCATACACACGTAGCACGTTGCTCCGCAAGGTCCTTTCATTCATGATCATGTCACATACTTATCGTTTTAAAAACATACTTTTCATAGGGTTGTTCAATCGAGATTTTAAATCATAAATAATGTTTTGAAAACTGAAATGAAGTTGTAGCAAAAACCCACTTACTTCGTTGGATAATCGAAGCATGCTGAGATGAGATCCAGGTTGAGAAAATGGTGAAAATCTCCTCCTCTCTTCCTTGCAAGTTTCGAATTCTTGTGTGTGTGTAGTGTATGATATTTTCGAAAAGCTAATTGTATAATATAAGACTTTTTCCTTTCTTATGGCATGATATATAATGGGTTTTAATGTGGTGGGGTGGTTTAGTTTAGATCCACCTTTTTGGCACAAATTGGAAAGATTCAAGGTAGGTCATAAGGTGTTATTTTAATTAGATTATAATAATTGTATATTCACTTCTTTAGCCTTCTAATGACAAGATTGGAGCTAAATAATAATTGGATGGCTTTATGATAATTGGATGCTAATGGTGTGGCAATTAAGTGGAAATATAATTAGGAGTAGGGTGACTCAATGTAGGAGGATTTCAATTTGGATCCCTAAACTTTGGCCATATAATTGAATAAGATAATTGAATGGTATTGTCATGATTTGATCATGCAATTAAATGGATACCAAGATTTAGGCAAGGCATTTGAATGAGTCAATTAAATGAGACAAATGAATAAATGATTTTGGGTGTTTATTGTAGGAAAAATAGTTGATCAATACCAAAATGTTTGCCCTTTAATGACACAATTTGAGCAAGATGCTAAATGTCATTAATGAGATTGAATGATAGCATTTGATAGGGTTGAATGAGATTAAATGGTGGCATGATTGAGTGATACGATTGCATGACCTTGAATGACTAGTGTTATGACTTTAGCAAGTCAATGAATGACTCTCATGATTTGGAAAGGCAATTGATTAGGCAAATTTTTGGGGCTTCACATCCCTCCCTCCTTATTGGAAGTTTCGTCCTCGAAACTTGAGTCGGCTCGATCTTGATGAGACATTTATATTTCTCTCGCATCTTTTCTTCTGGTTCCCAAGTGACCTCTTTATACATATGGTTTGACCTTTGGACTTGGCGTATGGAATGGTCTTTCATCTCAGTACTTGATCCTTTGAGTCCACGTTCCAGATCGGAATTTCTTCATACTTCATAGGTTCACTCATGTTTCCTTCGACAACTAAAGGTTCTACTTCGAGTACATGGTTCGGATTGGCAATGAATCTCCTCAGTTGTGGTACGTGAAATGTATTGTGAATTTGGGATAGGCTTGGAGCGAGCGCTATTTTGATTCTGTTGGGACCGTCATTGTTGAAAGTAAATCACTTAGGGCAAAAAGTTTGCTCCAAATTTTGTATTGAAGTCGAGGCTCAAACATGTAGTATATCCTCGAGGGTTTGAGTTGCCCTTTCGGTCTGACCATCGATTTGAAGGTAATA
Organism: Haberlea rhodopensis; assembly: GCA_907163345.1. Classification (NCBI taxonomy): domain Eukaryota; kingdom Viridiplantae; phylum Streptophyta; class Magnoliopsida; order Lamiales; family Gesneriaceae; genus Haberlea; species Haberlea rhodopensis. The sequence goes on along the minus strand of CAJQUN010000004.1, from coordinate 3,195,793 downwards.
TACGGTAGTAAAAGTCACAAGAGTACTTATCGGTTATTGAAAGCTCTCTCAAAGTCGCTACACAAATTGTGGGTCTCTGTTAGAAGCTAACGAGGCTGGCTTCCTACATTCGTTGGTTTAATGTTTCGTCTGAGCTCTTACCTAGTCGAACCAAGAATCAAATCTACAAGTATTTCTTCTATTGAACTTCTGTCATGTACTCTAATGAGATTATCTTAGCTTTAAGAAAGTGAATGAAAAGAGTTTCTAGTTGAATGAGTTTTCTTTGTCAAAATGATCAATGATAGGAGAAAAGTCTCTTATAAAGGTTGTTCAATACAATCCAAAAATTTCTTAAGGGGATGCAAAGTGAATGATCAACTTTTTGTGAGTTGAAACGATCAAAACAATTGTTGAATACTACAAGAATTTGCAAGGATGCCATACATTATTCTAGGATACAATCTCATGAAAGAGATGAAATGAAAATTCCAAGAAGATGGAAAAATAGAAAATGTATGTACTTTTGTGCATCAACTTAAAATAAGTTTTGCAAGATGATAGTCGAAAAATATTTGTTTGATATGAAGAAGATCAAGGCCATATCAAACTCAAGCAATCATGTGGTCTCAAAAATGAATTAATAAACAAATGATGTATCGAACTTTAATGAAGAACGATAACCACATTAACCAAAGAATAATTGGGTAATTATAAAACAACAATTTACTATGAAGGTCAGAAGTACTAAAAATCATTGAATGATTGTTTCATAAGTAATGTATGTTTCAAACGAATCCCGACTATTTAAAGTAGATGTGATGTAAGAATAATTCCAAGATGGATCAATAGTTGGATAAGTATTTGTACAAATGAGGTTATCAACGAAAGAAATTTGAAGGTACAATGAATAGATTGAATAATTCTTCTAATGAAATAGTATGGTCTTATATATGTTTGCCAAATAAAATATGAGTTCAAGAGGATATCATTAGCAAATTTGAAGGAAGACAAATGGTTTCATTGATCGAAATGAATTTTTATCGAATTTCAAAATTTGGGAAATAGATTTCTAATACCCTAAAAGTTTGAGGGACTAATCTATTATATCTTATTTCACCCAAATGATTATATCAATTTGAACCCAAAGTGTTATAATATATACCCAAGTTATGGATATATATATATATATATATATATATATATATCTTAAATTATGTGTCCCAATAATATAACATGATGTACTTAGGCTCTAAGGATCTCAATAAGAATAATGAGGACATGTCGTCGACTATGCGAGTTAGCCTGAGTTTTCACTTGAAATTAAGTTTCTTGGAATTGGGTGAAAAATTTGAAAACAATCTCCATGATGAATCTAATAAAATATGAATTCGAATTTATTGAGTGGTTTGAGAACGAAAATTCTCGAAGTTAGCCCAAGAATATAAATTCAAGAAATTGGGCGTAATACGAGTGGATTGAGTTCATAGTGATTACAAACAGAGGGATATAACTTTTCAAAATAATAATAGCAAGGGTTTAAAGTTGTTGCGTAGGAGCGTAACCGAGGAATAACAAAATTCGGGATACGCTCGGAGAATAAACTAAAATTTATTAATTAAACCGAGAGGTTCACGACAAAATCCTAAACAAAGAAATTCATTACTAGAATACCAAAGAAATATTTCTTATTGTTCTTATCATATCGCATACTACAAAAAAAACTAGTCTATTGCTTCTCCGTCTCTTAAATCCTCTTCAACGTTTTCCACTACTATAGGATTTTTTTCGAGATTTTCCTCTTCCATCAGCAAATTGAGCATAGATTGCTTGTAGGCGACTTCATGTGCTAATTCATTCTTCTTGATTAATGGCAAAGGTCTGAACATTAGGTTTGTTCTCCCTAACTTGTCTGGAAGGGCGTTGTGGTCTGTTCTAGTCTTCCGTTTGTCTGCTTCCGTACAATCCGCGATTTGGTGCCCAATCTCCCCACATCGGAAACAAGCTCCGCTCACTTTACGACATTTACGAGTATGTACTGGGTTACAGATGAGGCACCTCTCGGCATTCTTAATAGTCAGATTAGACGTGGATCCCTTATGATGATTAATGGACTGATTTGGCCTTTTGATTTTCTGACCACTGTCGGAGAGCAGGTTAGGGGAAGGTCGCTTACGTTTGAACTCCTCTTGGTTGTTGAGGGCGAACAACGTTCCTATGCTTGTTTCTGTCAGGTGCATGTTTGTAGTCTCAAGAGCATCAATTTGGGCCTTCAGATTTTCCAACCGCTGTTCCAATGCCTGATTCCTCGCAACTTCAGCTCTATGAAGTGCGTCAAGCCTCATTATCTCCTCTAAGAGCTCCTCATTTGTGCGGCCATAGTAGTAGGGGGACTGGTGGACATCCTGGTGCAAATGATCCAATATCTTGAGAAGCTCGGTCTTGTCTTGTCTTTCACTAGACAAGGACTCCTTGATCTCTTCCATTTCGCGAGCCAAATTTTGGATTCTATCGGACGCTGCGCAGGTCGTCATTACCTAATCCAAGAGAGGAGCGGTTAAGCCGACTTATTCTATTTTATTTGATTTTATTTATTTATTTATTTTTTGTACAATTTACTAAATGTAGATGATAGAGGATGTAGAGCAACAAATGCAAAGAATTTTAATTTATTTTATCTTATTGGGAATTAGGGTTCTATGGGAACATTTTCGACTTCAGAATTTGATCACTCGAGGTTTGGAATTTCGAAATTGTTAAGGGGCTTTTGATAAACATGTTATGAGGGTTCATAACCCAGATTTAATTTGGATGTGGTGTTCCCAATTGTGAGAAATCGATGCTCAAAATATTCGCAATTCAGGGTTCTTGGGCGAGAAATCGATCCGAAATTGAGCATCTTCCCTTGTTTGTGATTTCAATTGGATAGAGGGCTTCTGTTCAACGTGATATAAGGATCATAAACCCAGAATTAATTTGAAATTATGTTCGAATTGATGAGAAAATCAAATCCCAATTTTTTTTTGTGACCTAGGGTTCTAATGAACGTGAATTGCGGCTCCAAATTGGCGTCATTTCCTTGTCTGTAATCCGACGAAATCATAGGGCTTTTACTACTGGCATGATTTCGAGCAAGATCCCGAAATTAATTGGATTTTGGTGTTCGAATTGACTGTCAAATCGAATGCTGAAATTTCGCAAAAATTAGGGTTCTTGAGCGTGAAATACGATCGGTAATCGTTGATTGAAACTTGAAATTTGTTTAGGGCTTTTGTTATTCATGTTCAGATGATCATTAACACATATTTTATTTCAATTTTGTGCTCGGATTTTGAACGAAATTTATGGCCGAAATTAGTGCAGATTAGGGTTTTGTAGGATGCAAAGTGTGATCCACAATTGACGCATTTCCTTCGTTTGCGACTCGATAACGTCATAGGGCTTTTATTAGGGATGATAATTGGATCATTAACCCGAAATTAATTTGAAATTTATGTTCGGATGATTGAGGAAATCGAGGGCCAAAGTTTCGAATTTTAGGGTTCCTGAGGCGTGAAGTTCGCCTTGAAATTGATCGTCTTACGTCGCTTATGAATTCCACCCAATAGAGGGCTTTGAATCGATGTGTTTCAAAGATTAAAAACCCAGATTTAATTTCGGAATGGTGTTCGCAAATGGGTGGAATCGATGGCTAAACTTTAGGGTAAAATTAGGGTTCTTGGACATGAAATGCGATTTGTAATTGACCATCGTACGACGATTGAAATATTAAATTGGAAGAGGGCTTCTGGTCGTATATGTATCTTCGTCACCATAACATTTCAGATTTGAGGATCGGCGGTCGACGGTTGCGAGGTGGCGGCGGTGAAAACCATAGTTCTAGGGTTTCAATTTATTTATTTATTTTTTCTGTAATTTCGAATTATTATTATTTTTTAAATATAATTTCAGATTGTTGATTTGATTCCCCACTGATTTTTTGGACTTAAATCAGTTGGTCTATTTGATCCGGGAATTATAATCTGGTATTTTTATCAACCAGAAATCTTTTCCCATCGGGATCATGGAACCTGGTTTTGCTCTGATACCACTAAAATGTCACGCCCCGAAATCGGGGTCAATAACACCGGCGTTGATTCCAAACATTAATTCAAAATCAACAAGCCTCGTGTACAGATCTATGTTAAACCAGTCTATTTATTCCATAGAGAATAATAATCGTCTTTTACAATTGATATTACAAAATACAATTATCTCGGATTAAATCAAATATGCGAAAGCGTAAATCAAACTAATAAATTCTTGAAGGTTCTTCGTGGATCATCATCTCCAAAATTGTTCTTGTAATTCTTCCTCGATCTCTACTTTTCGTCCTTGTCTGGGAGGGGAGGTAAGGGGTGAGTATTTGGGAAAATACTCAGCAAGTAGGGGCCGATTGAACATAGTAAAACATATATATTTTCATAGCAGAATCATTTTAAACATTTCTTTATCAAATCCATAGATCTTGGCACATAAACACATTAACACATATTTCCACATATTCACATATCGACTTATTGGATTCAAGAGGTGGCTCCCGTGGTATAGCACTTTGCTCTTAAGGATCAAGAGGTGACTCCCATGCATATGGCACGCCCACATCATGTAGCACTTTGCCCCGTCGAATCAAGTGGTGTCTCATACACACGTAGCACGTTGCTCCGCAAGGTCCTTTCATTCATGATCATGTCACATACTTATCGTTTTAAAAACATACTTTTCATAGGGTTGTTCAATTGAGATTTTAAATCATAAATAATGTTTTGAAAACGAAATGAAGTTGTAGCAAAAACCCACTTACTTCGTTGGATAATCAAAGCATGCTGAGATGAGATCCGGGTTGAGAAAATGGTGAAAATCTCCTCCTCTCTTCCTTGCAAGTTTCGAATTCTTGTGTGTGTGTGTAATGTGTGATATTTTCGAAAAGCTAATTGTATAATATATGACTTTTTCCTTTCTTATGGCATGATATATAATGGGTTTTAATGTGGTGGGGTGGTTTAGTTTCGATCCACCTTTTTGGCACAAATTGGAAAGATTCAAGGTAGGTCATAAGGTGCTATTTTAATTGGATGATAATAATTGTATATTCACTTCTTTAGCCTTCTAATGACAAGATTGGAGCTAAATAATAATTGGATGACTTTATGATAATTGGATGCTAATGGTGTGGCAATTAAGTGGGAATATAATTAGGAGTAGGGTGATTCAATGTAGGAGGATTTCAATTTGGATCCCTAAACTTTGGCCTTATAATTGAATAAGATAATTGAATGGTATTGTCATGATTTGATCATGCAATTAAATGGATACCAAGATTTGGGCAAAGCATTTGAATGAGTCAATTAAATGAGACAAAATGAATAAATGATTTTGGGTGTTTATTGTAGGAAAAATAGTTGATCAATACCAAAACATTTGCCCTTTAATGACACAATTTGAGCAAGGTGCTAAATGTCATTAATGAGATTGAATGATAACATTTGATAGGGTTGAATGATATTAAATGGTGGCATGATTGAGTGATATAATTGCATGACCTTGAGTGACTAGTGTTATGACTTTAGCAAGTCAATGAATGACTCTCATGATTTGGAAAGGCAATTGATTAGGCAAATTTTCGGGACTTCACAATGTGTGAAGTAGTTGAAAGAGTAGGGTATTGTAATTTTCAAATGGGAGGTCGAAAATAAGTCAATTACTTTGAAATTCTGTAGTTATTTTTTCACCCAGACATCTACATATTCTTTACTTTTCTTCAGATATTAAGGAATGGTTAATTAGTATTTTATATTTATTTTTGGAAAAACTACTTTACACTATTTCTAAAAAAAAATAAAACATCAAATGTGAATATTTTTTAAATTAAAATGTGTGTTCCGTTTGTAAAATCAACTGAAGCAAGCCACTATAACACGAGGGTGGAGACTGGAATTTTTCTTGAATAGAAAGTGACATCATAATAAAATAAATAAAAGGGAAAAATTGGGAAACTGACCTTAATTTAAAAAAAATAAAATAAATAACCCTTCTGAGCACTGAAAAGTCATGTTTTTTAAAAAAAAAATTGTGGAGGTTGTCAGTTTCTTAACCGTCCCTAATAAAAAAAGACTTAGAAAGGACCAGCAATAACATAGTTTAATTAACAATCACAGTACTTGCATCTAATTTTTAGAGGGTAATCGTCGCTTCTACATTCTAACAAGAGATATAGAGTTCAGCACAGGTTAACATAAATCATTCAATTTATTTCGTCAAAAACTCTCACCGAAGACGAAAAGTATGTGAAAAACAAAATTCAGCCCTTCACTGGAAAAAAAATTTATTCAAAATTTGGGATTAAAAATCTAGGGGCAAAAAATGACTCTGTAGTTGGTACCCGCCGAGCAAGAGAACATACTCGTCTCATCATCCTTCTCATAGCTGTAAGCATTCGGACACTTTTCCTTGAAAAACCTCGAGTAAACCGTCGGCCCACAATATGCCGGCGTGCAACAGTACTTATCTTCCTTGAGAGCCGAGCATGCACCGCTGCACCCGCCTGGTGTCCGCAGCTCCTTGGGGCACTTTTTGATGATGTCCGCCTTGCATTTGATAAAGTGGCGACAGTACCCTGAATCCGGACTAAAGTCCATTGCTACGTTGTAACCATCGATAAGAGATATGTCGAAGAAATCGAGGTTGTTGAATCGGTCCAGGGCATATCTAGCGGCCGTGAATGGGGAGGCTCCTAAGTCTTGACATTCTAGTAGCCCGTTGCAATCTCCGGTCTGGCATTTACCTTCAGTAACAGAGTCAATAATCTTATTTAGACGAACAATATACATTTTTAGCTTATACATATATATAATATTATTATTAGTGTTATTATATTATAATGGAAGAGGTATATGATGAACATGGTTATATTCTCAAGGTGGAGCTAAAACCGGAAGTCCAAAGTTCAAATGATTATTCTAGAGCAAAGCTAACTAACTTTTATTTTTAGAAAAAATAAAATCCATGGAATAAATTACGAAATATCCATCTTTCTACCTCCAATAATATTTTTACCTTGGCCGGTTTCATTGAATGTGCAACCGGTTCGGGCCCAGATTTGACCTCTCGTAGGTTCCAAGTTTAGGACCCATTTCTCACCATGGCGGAGCGGTCGACCGCCTCCAGGTACCGCCGCGGCCCATACCGTGAATGGACAGTTGTTTTGGATGTTGAATATAGTTGCATTGGTGTAGTTAAAGAAAAGGGCAATGAGAAAGAAGGGGATATAGTTGAAGGAGCTCATTCCGATTTTGAAAGAAGGGAACAGTTGATTTGGTTTGATTTGTAGGGTTATATTTTTCCCCGGGAAGAAATGGATATGGTATTTATAGATCAGAACCAGAGTGAGAATATAGAATCGTATTTGAATTGGGTATGTGAAGTTTCTTGCGTGGTAGAGGAAATGGATTAATTGATTTTTTAAATTGCTTTGACTTTGAATAAATTACATATATAATATAAAAATAGATGTTTGAATGGGTTGGCTTTTTCGAGTTGGTTGTATGTCACATCAGTATGTAGGCCTCCGCCGGTTTGTTTGATGATGCCCTTAAGGGTAGTGCCCTTAAGGGCATCATCACCGTTCATTTGAAATTTTTTATTTTTTTTAAAAAAAGATTCCACATGGATGGTGGATGATGACCTTGAGGGCGGTACCCTTCAAGGCAGCAACAATAAAACCACCTCCGCCCGCCCCGCACCGCCGTGTGTGTGTAGAATCTTCCGCCTCGAATTAGAGTTTACTGGATGCATTGCATATAGGTAACTCTGGTTTCTTCATGATATTATTCATAAAATTATTCTCTCATGACAGTCTATGGCAATTTTTCCTTATATTATCGTTAACAAACATTTTTCCTCCTATAAATTATAAATAGACAATTTATATGTTTATGGTTTATAAATAAACAGTTTATCATCTATGATTTTCAAAATAGATATTTTACACATGTGGTTTGCAAAACATAACACAATATTCTCTTATATGAATATGGTATTTTGCACATATTCATAAATCACATGGCGTAAAATATCTAATTTAAGACACTGGTAAACTGTATGTTTTCAAACAACAATAAGATAAACTATTTGGTGTGATCTGATATTTTTCGTGTACGGTAGAATTAAGTGTTTGCCAAAAATAAATGAAAGACACCACAATTTTTACGTGGAGAACCTCCAAAGCAAATGAAAAACCACGGGACCTAGTCCAATATAAATCTCCACTATAACTTTATTTTGGTTTACAGGACTTAGACGCAAAAGAATAACTTTCGAAAAAAACATAAGTGTAAAAGACCGAACATCTATGATGCATGGACACGGGTACGTCGATACGTGAATACACGGATACGGATACAGTTGCACGAGATTTTTAGGATTCGATACGTCTGGATACGATAATTTTTATTTATTTTAAAATATACATATACATCAATACTATGTATAGGAAATCAAGTTTCAAATATATAGTCAACAATAAACACATAAAATCAAACAATTTTTAAACTTCATCAAATCCACGACAAATAATAGAGTTTTAAACATCAGTTACTACTTAAATCAAGAAAGTTACATAAAAAATATTGTCTACTGATTTAATTGACTGTGCTACATCGATATATTGATTCTTCATTAACATCATCTACAATATAATAGACTCAAATGCTGGTTCATCAAGTGAGAGATTCGCAATATCAAGAATGCTAACATCATCTAACGACTCAAAGCATCTCCAGCCACATCCCATATTTTGGAGTCGCTCTTCATATATTATGGAGATTTCATTGAAAGAAGACATACTATGAATTAAAATCGAATCTTCGGCACGTTATGGTGTTATTTTGTTCTTCTTTGTTGAATGCATAAATGCATAAGTACTCAAATTTCTCTCAGAACATGAAGAAGAAACTTGGTCGTATTCATAAAACTATCTGAGATTAAAAAATAAATTTTAAATTCGGATACTCCATACGTCGGAATCAGAAGTATCTTGAAATATCTATACAAGTATCCAAAATTAAAATTTAATTTTTAATTCAAATATACCACATGTCGTCGGATACGTATCGGGCAAGTATCAGTAAGTATCGGTATCCAAAAAGTATCGAATACGCGACCATGGAAATTTTAGGAGTATCCATGCATCACAGCCGAACAGACTATGATGTGCTCTCTTCGGAGTCTTTTCTTGCCTAGAAAGTTCAACCATTTACAATGAGACCATAGGTGTGTATTTATAGTTTGATCCCGGTGGTTGGCATGCGATAAATCCGGAACACGATCTTCTCTTATCGTGGCATTATTGGCTCGAGACGTGTCCGAGAATTCCACGTTTCATTATTACACATTTGTTTGTGCCGATTAATTTGTCAGTTACGCCCAGGTATTCCGCTAGCATTTGACCACTATGCCGAGTAGGTTTTGATATTCTTCTGGCAATTTGTGTTCGGGACTTTTTGCTCAGTATATCTCTTGCTCGGCTTGCACGAGATTTTACCGAAGAAACTGACTCATCCTATGACATCACCTCACCCCCCATGAAGTAAAGTGAAACGATAGTATTGAAGTCTCAGTTTATCATCTCAAGGTAAAATCCGCATTCTGACATGCTCGGGAGTTTTTTCCCACTCTTTTTTCCAGGCCAGAGTTTTCAAATCGTCGTGTGATGTTTAGTTTCCCGAGGCTCATTTGTGACCGTTCGTTCGATTTATTTTGGACGGTGCAGATTGAAAGATTGTTCACCTGGTCCCCTCTATAAATACTCCATCATTACCCTTCATTTCATTCACTTGCTTCATACTCTTTCTGAGCTAGCATCAGACAACCGAGCACTTGTCTCTTTCAGAATTTCCAGCCACCAGTTCATTAGTATGTCTTCTTCATCAGACGATTTCTCTTTGATGACAGTCAATGAATACGAAACTTTCATGGGAGAAAAATCTTCCAACCTTCCTCCCCTACCGACATCCTCGGACAGTGATGGGACTTTGAGTTCTTCTGGTTCCTCGGCTATTCGTCGAGAGAACAAATAAACTGATGTAGAACAGGGCTTGGTTGCTGCCCAAGTCCCTTGGTGTGATGTCTTCGAGTCGAGAATTCATACCAGTCAACAACTCTCCCGCTTCCGGGAGAAATGGGAGATCCTCGAAAGCACCATCCTTCTTCAATAAAGGAGTGGAAGAAATTTTATATTTTTGCTCGTCCGTCTCAGCCTTGGAACTGTCCCATGGTTTGGAGGGAAAGTCTCTCGAGGACCAAATCCATCAAGGGTCTCCTCAAGAAAGAACTGTATCTGTCCGTTCATCGGAAACTCGGTGACCAGTGTTATGATCTGGCAGAGCTTATTGACGACAGGTTGTTGTACTTGTTCCTGCTAAGCCCGAAGGGCGCATCACTCCGCATGCCCCTCAGTGAGTGATTAGAGCACCTTCTTCTTTCCGCGAATAATAATTATCAGACTAACCTTATTGTTGCTTAATGAATGGAACTTCTATCATTTCTTTATTCTCTGCATATATTATAAAAAACGATGAATAAGTTCGATCCTCCCGAGCATAAATACTTTAATAGACTAATAAAATTCCAAACAAGCTCGAACATCCCGAGCACCAACACTTAGGCAATTTTAGGTTTAAACATGGACAGAACATCCTGATCCTATGAATAAACTAATAAAATTCCAAACAAGCTCGAACATCTTTTTTTTGTTTCATTTTCTGGGCTTCTTCTAAGTTGATATACTTAGAAGCTCTTCCCAGCAACTCGTCATAATCAGAGGGTGGTTTTTTGGCTAGAGATCTGAACATATCTCCTTCTCGTAGCCCTTGAGTAAAGGCGCTGATAAGTATCTCTGATGTGACGTGAGGAACATCGAGGCATGCTTGATTGAATCTTTTCAGGAAGTCCCGAAGAGACGCATTTTCCTTCTGTTTAATTCCGAACAGGCTGGGGACTGTTCTCTTGCAACTTTTGCTGCTCGCGAATTGATGTTAGAACAGCGAGCTGAACTTTGGGAATGAATCTATGATCCCCGGTGGCAGTTTATTAAACCAAGTTTGAGCAGCTCCTGCTAGGATAGTCAGAAAAACCATACACTTCACTCCATCTGTAAATTTGTGAAGGAGCGAAACATTCTCAAATTGTGACAAATATTCCCCAGGATCGGTGCTGCCATCATAATTCCCCACATTCAAAGTTCGGAAGTTGGATGGCAAGAGATCATCGATAACTTCAGGAGCAAATGGTGTGCTCCTCCGTACTGGGTAGGCACGCCCCTCCATCTTGTTGCTCATCTGCTGCAACTCATCTTTCAGATCCCCCATTTGATGATGCAGTGTTTTATTACTCTCTTCTCCTATCTGACTAGAAAGGTCATTAACCTCCTTTGTATCCTCCTCCTGTCCTTCTGAAGAAGCCATATCTTCTTCATTGCTTGTTCTTTCTTGCTGGGACGGGGTCATAAATTGCTTCATGACCTCCCTTACAGTTTTGATGATCATCTCCGTCAATTGTTCCATTGACATTCCCATAGTAGGAAATGCCCGAGGATTAGTTTGAGAAACATTTTGAGATGATTCCACATCCTCCTCCTCTCCTTCATGTATCGGGGACGAATATGAAGGGAGATTTGGGATATACCCCCTTGAACGTTTTAGCTCGAGTTTCCCACAGACAGCGCCAATGATGTGGTCTGATATTTTTCGTGTTCGGTAGAATTAAGTGTTTGAGAAAAATTAATTGAAAGACACCACAATTTTTACGTGAAAAACCTCCAAATCGAAGGAAAAATCACGAGACTTAGTCCAGTATAAATCTTCACTATAACTTTATTTTTGTTTACAGGACTTAGACGCACAACAAGAACTTTCGAAAAACAGCATAAGTGTAAAAGACCGAACAGAATACGATGTGCTCTCTTCGGAGTTTTTTCTTGCATATAAAGTTCAACCCTTTACAATGACACTACATGTGTGTATTTATAATGTTGATCCCGGTGGTTGACATGCGATAAATCCGGAACACGATCTCCTCTGATCGTGGCATTATTGGCTCAAGACGTATCCGAGAAATACGAGTTCCATTATTACACGTTTATTTGCGCCGGTTAATTTGTCAGTTACGACCGGGTCTTCCGCTAGCCTTTGACCACTATACCGAGTAGGTTTAGCTGTTTTCGGGCAAAAATTTGTGTTCGGGGCTTTTTGCTCGGGATATCTATTGCTCGGCGCTTGCAAACAGAAGAAACTGATTCATCCTATTACATCACTATTTATTTGGAAAACCAAAGTGGGTTCTCGTTGCCAAAAACTCCATCAAATACAATCAAATTGATAGTTTGTGTTTTTTAAAAATCATTACTGATGTGAGTCGATTTTTTTCGGGTTCGGCAAATTTAAGTGTTTGCGGAAAATAAAAGAAAAACACCAAGATTTTTTACGTGAAAAACCCTCGAATTGAGGAAAAAATCACTGGACCCAAGTCCAGTATAATTTGTACTAGTCACTCTTTCTATTTGTTACAAGACTTGACACAATATCCAAATGAAAAATCAACACTTAAGAATATCTGAAAAAATAACAAGGGATGACCGAATAGACAATATAATGTCCTTTTCGGATTCCTCTTTTCCTAAAAAAGTCCAACCTCTGTAATGAGGTTGGCCGCCTCTATTTATAAGCTCGATCCTTGTGATTACTTGGCGGAAAAGCTATGATCAGATCTTCTTTGATAGTTGCGCTAATTAGCGAGTGTGTCCGAGTGTGTCCGAGAAATCCGCACCCCACTAATACACGTTTATCTTTGCTAGTTAATCTGTTGTTTACAGCCGGGTCTTCCGCTAATCTTTGACCAAAAATACCGAGCAAGGTTTACCAGCCGTTTAGCTATAATATGTTCGGTGCACTGTTGTTCGGTTATAGTCTGTTCGGTGCATTGTTGTTCGGTTATAGTCTGTTCGTTCGGTTTCTTGCAGTGAATTTTACCCGAGAAGGCCAATATATCATATGACATCAATTACCTACAAAAATCTTCAAACATATAAATATAAAAAACACAAAGGTCAAGATAAAAAATTGAAAAAGTTATAGTTCAAATTTTATTAAGCAATGGTTATTTTTTTTTAAAAATAATCCCTAATCTTAGTTACATGTGTCGATCCCAAAATTTACAAATACTCATGGTCGAGTTGGAAAGTAAAAAATAGCATGCTTCCATCCCTGTTCAATAATCATATGCTGCTTGCTTATGGTGTTATCAATAAATTCCACTTATCACATGTTGGGGAAGTAGATTTAAAATTATATACTTAAAAAATACCAAAATTTTAGTTTAGTCTATAGTTAATTATCTTTATAGATATTTATGTAAACTTGCTATTAAGGAAACAACGATCATCAATCCATAAACATTGCATGGAAATCCTTGTATTCTTGGAAACGAATATTCTGTATTTATTCCTTGTAATCTTTCCATATTTTTGTATAGCCTTGTAAAGCTTATAAATAAGCTACCCATTACAGAAATAATTTAAGGGAAAAACTTCCTCAAATTTTGTTTCTTTCATATGGTATCAGAGCAACAATCTCTCACGAGATCTTAATTTTTTTTTCCCTCCAGCCCTAGCCTCTCTGTCCAGACCATCTGCACCAAAACCCTAAAAACCACTTTGTCCACCATGTCTGGCAATACTACTACCGCGTCTCCAGCCACCCAAACTGCTCTCCCCATCATTCTGATCACCGCGCACCAGCACATACCTATACGACTAACAGCCAGCAACTTCCCTTCCTGGCGTGCGCACCTCACTGCGTTGCTTAATGGCTATAACCTAGCCTCTCGTATTGATGGTTCCACGATCTACCCTCCCAAAGGCTCCGATCAACCACCTTCGGCTGAGTTTTTACACTGGTTTCAGCAGGACCAGCTCCTGCTAGCAGCCATTTTTGGCTCCCTTTCTCCAGAAATCATTCCAATGGTGTCATCGGCCACCACAGCAGCTCAGGCATGGTCGACCCTTACTCGTCTATTTGCAAGCAAATCTCGTGCCCGTGTTATGCAAATCAAAGATGATTTGTCCCGTGCCACCCTCGGCAGCCAATCTGTTAGTGAATTTATTCATCTTATCAAATCGAAAACTGATGAACTTGCAATCATCGACAAGCCACTCTCCGCCGATGATATTACGCTTTACTCTCAATGGTCTTGGTCCTACGTACCGCGAAATTGCAGCACCAATACGTGCGCGCGAAACCTCACTCACGTTCGAGGAGTTACACGATTTATTGGTTGGCCATGAATTATATCTGAAACGTATTGAATCTCATAACTCAAATCTAGTTGCTACAGCCAATATGGAATCTCACATGCTAAATAGCCATACTTCACCTCGTATCAATCCTCGACAAAATCACTCTCCACGTGGTGGCTCCCAGCAGCACCGCGGCCGCTCCAATAACTCTGGACGAAACCAGCAGCGAACCCGCAGTGGTACTGGTTCACATTGGGGACAACAACAGCGCGCACAAGTGCTTTGTCAATTATGCGGTCATCCGGGTCACATTGCCCCTTACTGTAGAAAATTCTCACCATCGGCCAACATGGTTCAGTCACCCCATGCACCATCCAACCCGCAACCTTGGCTTATGGACTCCGGAGCTTCCCACAATTTAACGGCAGACCTTAACAATCTAACCATTCACTCTGAATACGACGGCACCGAGGAAGTCCAGCTTGCCGATGGAACCGGCTTACCAATCTCTCATACTGGTACTTCCGTTCTTAAATTTCCTCATCGTGACTTCAAACTATCAAATGTTCTATGTGTTCCATCGGCCAAGAAAAATCTATTATCGGTGCACCAATTTACTAAAGCAAATGATGTATTCGTTGAATTTTATCCATCTTACTTTGTTGTGAAGGATCCACTTACGGGGGCGCGTCTGGCGCAAGGAACATGTGATAATGGTGTTTATCACATCCATCCATCATCCCTTGATTTCAAGTCTACAGTGAATTCTGCTTCATTTGGCGCTCGTACTACCTCTCTTACTTGGCATGCTCGACTTGGTCACCCCTCATTTAGGACAAATAATTTTGTTATTTCCAATTATCGTTTACCTATTTCGAACAAATCATGTGCGACAAAGTCTTTTTGTGATTCTTGTAATGTGAGTAAGACTCACCAATTACCGTTTATGCGTACATCACTCACTGCTTTGCATCCACTTCATTATATATATGCTGATGTGTGGGGTCCAAATTATATCACCTCTCTTGATGGTTGTCGATATTACTTATTATTAGTTGATCATTACAGTAAATACTGTTGGCTATTTCCCATGGCCGCAAAATCTCAGGTGCAGTCGATTTTCATGAATTTTCGCTTACTAGTGGAAAAACAATTTGGTCAGAGTATTAGGAATTTTTATACTGATAACAGTGGTGAATTTGTTGCTTTAAAGTTATATCTTGCAGCCTCTGGCATAAGTTGGCTTACCACCGCTCCTCACACTCCTCAACGGAATGGCACATCTGAGCGTCGTCATCGCCATATCCTTGAAACTAGACGAGCACTATTACATCATGCTCATCTTCCCCCAGTTTTTTGGACTCCTGCACTACAAACTGCGGTCTATCTCATCAATCGCATGCCTACACCTATCCTCCGCAATCGTAGTCCCTTTGAGGTGCTTTTTGCTCGAAAACCTAATTATCTCAAGCTTCGCACCTTCGGCTGTTTGTGCTATCCGTGGCTTAAACCATATACCAAAGGTAAACTAGATTATCCGTCACGACCATGCTTATTTCTTGGCTATTCAACGTCTCAGAGTGCCTATCGATGCTTGGACTTGAACTCTCATCGCGTGTTTATTTCACGTCATGTCCGTTTTACGGAATTTATTTTTCCGTTCAAAGCAAACCCTACACAAAGCTGTCAGGAACAAGCAAACCCAACATTGGCTCCTCAACCCATTTTTCTTCAGGCGCCATTACCTAGGCACACCATGCCATCGGCTTATATGCCTCCGCGTTGCTACAATCGCCCGGTACCTGAACGATCACCAACTCCGGCTGACTCATCCACCTCTAGCCTCATATCTCCTACCGAGTCCAATATTGCCCCTCCCACCGGCTCCTCCAATGCTTATGCACTACCTCACAGCCCTCATCCTGCCCCACAGCGCACTCATACAATGCGCACCCGCAGTCAGAATCACATTTTCAAACCCAAGGTTATCAACTCTGCCACAAAATATCCTCTACAAGACGATGTAGAACCAACCACTATCTCTCAAGCTCTCTCTGACCCAAAATGGCGAGATGCCATGGCTGAGGAATTCACCGCATTGACAAGGCATGGCACGTGGGATCTCGTCTCCCCTCCCTCCAACTCTAACATCATTGGCTGCAAATGGGTTTTTCGTATCAAACGCAAACCCGATGGGACAATTGACAAATTTAAAGCCCGCCTTGTTGCCAAAGGGTTTCATCAACGCCCTGACATTGACTACACTGAAACCTTTAGTCCGGTGGTCAAACCTGTCACCATACGAACCGTCTTGTCTCTTGCATTAATGCATAACTGGCCATTGCAGCAACTCGACATTAGTAACGCCTTCTTACATGGAACTCTCAATGAGCCTGTTTATATGTCGCAACCTCCAGGGTTCATTGATATCGGACACCCCGCTCATGTCTGTCGCCTTAAGAAATCATTATATGGCCTCCGCCAGGCACCACGGGCTTGGTATCATGCGTTGAGCTCAGCCCTTCACTCATTTGGCTTCTCCCAGTCTCTATCTGATACATCTCTGTTCACCTTCCATCGTCACAAGGCACATCTCATTGTCCTCGTTTATGTGGACGATCTCATCATCACAGGGTCCAGTTCATCCCTCCTTGCTGCCGTAACTAAACATCTTCAATCTCACTTCGCTGTCAAAGATCTTGGTTCCTTGTCTTATTTTCTTGGAATTGAAGTAGCACGTTGCAAGGAAGGACTCTTCTTGTCTCAGCACAAATACATGGTTGATCTGCTACGCCGGCACCATATGGAAGGGGCCAAACCATTACGAACACCTATGGCAGCCAAACCATCATCATCCTCTTCTACTAGTTCGGTGTCACCTACAGATTACCGCAGTGCTCTTGGTGGCCTCCAGTATCTCACCTTAACTCGCCCCGACATTGCGTTTACAGTCAATCGACTTGCTCAAGCTATGGTGGCCCCAAGCGATCAAGACTGGGGTGCTGTTAAACGTCTATTTCGATATTTAAAGAACACTTTACATCATGGGCTTCTTCTTCGACAGTCCCTGGACTTGTCTCTTACAACTTACTCTGATTCGGACTTCGGGGGTGATCACCATGACCGCAAGTCCACTTCTGCGTATATCATTTTCCTTGGGCCTAATCCTATTTCGTGGAGGTCCCGCAAGCAAAATGGTGTTGCTCGATCCTCCACAGAAGCTGAATATCGGTCCCTAGCTTCCGCCGCTGCCGAAGTTTGTTGGATAAAGAATCTATTCCGGGAACTTGGAATTTCCTTACACAACTCGCCATGCATCCTCTGTGACAACATTGGTGCCACACGCCTTGCCCTTAACCCGGTCATGCACTCCCGCATGAAACACATTGCTATCGACGTTCACTTTGTTCGTGACTTATCAAACAAAGGACTTCTCAATGTCTCCTATGTCAACACTCTTGATCAACTTGCGGATATCCTCACCAAACCACTTCACCGCACACTGTTTGAGTTACTTCGTTCCAAAATCGCCGTGGCCGATGGCACGTCCATTTTGCGGGGGCGTATTAAGGAAACAACGATCATCAATCCATAAACATTGCATTGAAATCCTTGTATTCTTGGAAACGAATATTTTGTATTTATTCCTTGTAATCTTTCCATATTTTTGTATAGCCTTGTAAAGTTTATAAATAAGCTACCCATTATAGAAATAATTTAAGGGAAAAACTTCCTCAAATTTTGTTTCTTCCATACTTGCATTATTAGATAAATATTGCAAACTATTATCTCTCAAATTGCAAAATAATTTTTTTGAAAGGGAATTCTGTAATGTTATGATAAGAATATTTAAATAAAAGAATTATTCTTTGTGTATATAACATAGAAATTTTTTTTCTCATCGTGATTTTTGGCGACTTGGTCGTGGTCCTTGGTTCTCGGGTATTGGTCAAAATATTGCGACTTTCATAGTTTCATATTCGTATTAATACCGTAAAAAAATCCATATAAAATATGATGATCAAATTTGACTTTGCTTTGCTTATAGAATCAACTTGGCTTTGCTTATCATGGTTGATTATAAATAAATTTATTTTTGTTGTTTATTTGTTAATATTGTGTGAAAACAAATAAGAAATATTAGAGGATGGTCTTTTCAAATACTATTATTATATGCAACATGATGTAGGAAATTGTTTTAAAAAACCCATAAAAAAAATTTCAAAACTGAATATTAAAATCTAAACAATCTCAAGTTGTAAAAATTTTCATACTAAGAAACCACAATTATCCAATTTTATGAATTTATAAAAGGTAAACAGGAGAAAGAAAATAAAAAAATCATTAAAAAAACAAGATCATTCAATTATGTATAAATAAAATACAAAATCAATTCGAGGATGTCTCTCCGACTCAAAATTGCAAAAGCTCGTGTAATTAGCATGGTACATTTGATTAGACATCATATATTTATTAATCTTCCTTGTAAAATAAATAAATAATAATAAGATTGAAAGAATCTTTAAAATCTTCCTCATCCAACAAACATATATGATGTGATGGGAAAAATAGACCACATCGGGTAAAATCATTGCCAAACAGGAAAGTGCCCGAAGAGGATGATATTACGCACATTCCACGTGATCAAACAGTGACACAAGACCCGGTCATAGCGGCTAGTGAAGCCGAATTTCTCGGATATGTTTTGAGTAGAACATGTCATAAACAAAAGAGCAATTAGTGGAGTGGAGTTAACCCACTAATGGCTAAATTGGCGGGAATGATGGAGTTGATGGCATGATGGATTATCCGAGAGTGAGAGGGGTTTGGTGGGCACCATAGTGGCTAAAAGTGTGGGCATAATTAGTGGCTAGAGGAGGTCCTTTTTCACAAAAAGAAAGAGGTTGGCATGAGGAAATTGACGCTTAAATGGGGGAAGCCGATGGTTTAAAAGAGGAGGATCTATTTCAGCATAAGGAACTCTCTCGGCTCCGGCTCTTTCATCTTTTCCCCTTATATTTTTTGTATGTTTGATGATTGTAAACGATCATGTTTATAGTGGAGATTTATACTGGACTAGGTCGCGTGGTTTTTCTTTCAATTCGAATGTTTTTCACGTAAAAATTATGATGTTCTTATTTATTTTTCTACTACACATTTTCTACCGAGTAGCTAAAATATGAGATCACATAATTGACGCCGGCTGTGAGAAACATTGAGTTTAAGACGTAGATGAAGAAGAAAATAAAAGGCCACATTGTTCCTTACTCTGGGGTATTCTCTTCGGATGCCTAAATTAAAATTGAAGGTAATCCTTGCACTCAATTTCTCCTATAAGAAGTAGTAGTGCATTCGAGGGTAAGCTTTGAGCCTCAGATTTTTGAGCATTTGTTTGGACAAGTTGTGTCTCAATATTTTAACCTACGGTAACTAGTAATTAGGAGTCCTTGGTGATGGTTTTACTTTGATAAATCAGTTCTTTAATTGTGCTAAATCGATACTAATTGAAATTTGTACTATTTATAAATGATTATCGGTGTTAAATTCAGTGTATTTTAGTTGGTTGTGCTTTCTCGGACTAGTCCTTTGTTGTATGTAAAAATTTCAGCCCTTTAAAATCTGTCGTTAATTCTCAATTCACATAATCATATATTATTGTTTGTTGTTTTGGATCGAAAAAATGAGTAACAAAGAGTTCTTGAAGATCAAGACATATGTTCTTCAAATCATTATACACTGATGGTTGTAAGCAAAAGCTAAGAAAATCAAGCAGAAGAGCCACCCGCTCAATTGGATCCTTCAATTCCTTTCAAAAGAACTTGCGTACACAAAGCCCACGTCGGGCAAGTGGTAGGTTGGGCATTTCAACGGAATCTGATGCTTACGCAAACGATGGAAATAGATATACATTCACATGGTTTCGGCATGCCGACACGGCACCGTAAAAAGAAGAAACAAAAGATGAATTTGGAGGACTTGACGGGTAAGAAAATCAAGAAGAGATGAAAGCCGTATGCCTAATGGAATCAAGATTTTGGAGATTTGGTGGTGTGAAAAGTTTTGTGAATATGGAACGAAGAAGATAGACAGCACTTGAGAATTTTATTCTGTACAACACTTGATGGATGAAAAGAACAAAGAAATTCAAAACTTTTAAAAAGCCTTGGTGTAAAACCCCAAATTTATGCCCCCACTTTAGCACCTAAACTTTTACCCAATTAACATTATTAACTTTTATTTAGCAATTAAAAACATCCTAAATGGGAGACTTGGGTTGTGGGATTTAAAAACTTGTGTCAAGGGATTTAAACCCTTATTTCCTACACTAGCCTAAATTAACCACCCACCAACCCTATACCATTATATATCATACCAAAGAAGAGAGAATTTCACTTCTATCACCACCTAAAATTTGAAACTCTCACACACAACACACACTAGAATTTTCGATTTTTCCAAGGCAAGGAGGAAGAACTCTTGTTCTATTTCGCAACCCGGAATTCATCATTCACGCGTACTTCCAACTGTAAGTGGGTTTTTGCTATAACTTCGTTTCGTTTTCAAACTTTATGTATATTTCTAAACTTCGATTGAACAATATTATGAGAAGCATGTTTTTAAATCAAAGAAATATGTGACATGATCATGAACGAAGGACTTTGCGGAGCAAAGTGCTACGTGAGTAGGAGCCACCTCTTGATTCGGCGGGGCAAAGTGCTACATGATGTGGACGTGCCACATTCATGGGAGCCACCTCTTGATCCTTAAGAGCAAAGTGCTATGCCACGGGAGCCACCTCTTGAATCCAATAAGTATATGTGAATATGTGAAAATATGTGTTTATGTGTTTTTATGCCAAGATCTATGATTATAGAATTGTTTAAAATGATTCCTACTATAAAGCTATATGTGTTTTTACTGTTCAATCGGCCCCTACTTGCTGGGTGTTTTCCCAAACACTCACCCCCCTTACCTCCCCTCCCAGACAAGATCGAGGAAGAAGATATCGAAGAAGAGGAACAAGAGCAATTCTGGGGATGGTGATCCACTAGAAGCCTCAAGAGGATTTATTAATTATTTACGTTTCCGCAATTTGTTTTGAACGAGACTTTTGGATCTCGTATTCGAAGTTGTAATGACATTTTATTTGATTATGGAATAAAAGACTGGTTTTAATATAGATCTGTATACGAGGCTTGTTGTGTCCAAATATCATGTTTGGATTCGACGCCGGTGTCACGCGCTCCGGTCTCGGGGCGTGACATTTTAGTGGTATCAGAGCGAAACCAGGTTCCATGATCCCGTTGGGAAAAGATTTTTTTTGGTTGATATAAATCAACCGAATTATAAATCCCGGATCTAATAGACGACTGATTAAATCGAAAATCAGTTGGAATCCAAAATCTGAAAACAATTCAAAATTTTTTTAAAAAAAAAAAAAAAAAAAGACGAAAATCTGGGAAATTAACAGAAAAAAAAAAATTATAAAAAAAAAAAGAAAAGGGGATGAAGAACGTCCATGGCTGTCACGCCTCCACCTCGCCGCCGCAAGCTCTTACCGGACGATCGACCCATCACCATGACCGCCTTTCTCAGACGAATTCATGGTGCAAATTTCCGGCAGAACAGACGGCGTTCGGACGGCCAATTAACCGATCGATACTCGCGAGTCCAAGAAATGGATGCCCCTCCGATTCCGACCCTACAGTGGAGGGAACGATGGATTGATTACGGAAACACGAAGCCCATGACCAGACGACCAAACATTCGTGCACATTTCATATCGAAGACGCCGGAAGACGGCGAATTCCGGGAGTCCGATGACGAACCCTAGAACGTAAAAGTGCGGAAATTTCGGCTATCAATTACCCCTGATTTTGAACACCGAATTTGAATCAAATCCGTGTAATTCATCGTCTGTTTATGAATCACAAAACCCCTCAATTATTATTAACTCACAAACAAAGGAAAGTGCTCCAATTCGAACCACAATCCACGCCTATGAACCCTAAAATGTGGAAATATTCCAAATTCGAATTCCCATCAATCCGAACGTGAAATTTAAATTACTTCGGGATAAATATTCCACATGACATATATGTTAAAAGCCCTCTGTAAAATGCAAATTAACAACAAGGGAAGGTCTCCGATTTTGAGCTTATATCACGCTCAAGAACCCTAAATATTGCAGATTTTCAGCATCCGATTTGACTGACAATTCGAACACGAAATCCCAATTAATTTCGGTATGTCAATCGTAATTGTATCCATATTAAAAGCCCCTTATTGATTTCTAATTATAAACGAGGTAAGGCGATCAATTTCGAGCCGCAATTCACGCCCTATAAACCCTAAATGACGAAATTTTGACCAACGATTTCGCCATCAATTCGAACATATATTTCAAATTAATTTCGGGTTTTTGACCGATATTTAATCCCTACCATAAACCCCTTATCAAACTGAAATTATAAATTAGTAAGGTGCTCAATTTCGAAACATGATTTACGCCTCATAAGAACCCTAAATTTCGAAAACTTTCATTACCTATTTAATCGAACTTTCGGACATAAAAATCAAATTAAATTCGTGATTTTGCTCGAAATAATACCAGTAGTAAAAGCCCTATGATTTGGACGGATTACAGATAAGGAAAGAACACCAATTTCGAGCCGCAATTCACGCCCTAAAACCCTAAATTACGAAAAACTTCGACCAACGAATTCTCCATCAATCCGAACTCCAAAATCAAATTAATTTCTAGATCTTTCTCGAAATAATGCCAGTAGTAAAAGCCCTATGATTTGGTCAGATTACAGATAAGGAAAGGACGCCAATTTCGAACCACAATTCACGCCCTAAAGAACCCTAATTACTCAAGACTTCAACCAACAATTACTCTCAAATTCGTAAGTCATATCAAAATTCATCATGGGTTACTGATTAATTTAGGATACCCATCAAAACCCCCAAGTCAATTTCGAAAAAAAAAAAAAAATTAGTAAATAAATAAATAAATAATTAATTAATTAATTAATTAATTAATTAATAATAAATAAATTGAGACCAATTTTCTTGTAATTATACCTTATCATTGTTATTAATCCCCAAATTTAATATTTTTCCACTCCATTGAAATTAGGTAATGACGACCCGCGCTTCGACCAATATGATCCGGAATCTAGAATGTGAAGTAGAGGGACTCAAGCAAAACATAACCGAGCTTCTCGAGATAAGGGACCATCTACACCAAGAAGTTCAACGTTTCTCCTATTACTACCACCACTCTGACGAACAGCTCCGGGAAGCAAAGGAAGAAATCGCTAGGCTCGATACTCTACGCAGGGTCGCAAATGCAAGGCTTCAGGCGTCGAATCAAGAGATAGAACAACTAAGAGCTCGGAATGAGACACTGGAGATTACTAACGAACACTTGACCGAGACCAATAATGGGATGTTGTTCGCCCTAAACAACTTGCAAGAGATCAACGATAATCTTCAAGGAGAAGAAGACCCCGAAGAGGAACCTATGGAAGAGGAAGAAAACCATGAAGAAGAGCCTATGGAAGAGGGAGAAGACGAGGAAGAGTTGGGCGACGGAGAAGTGATAGACTAGCTCGTAGAATGATTTATGCTAAGATGTTTTAGAAGCACTTTAAATTAAATAAATTCGCTAGAAGCTTGACTCAATTGATTTATTTGTAAGCATTTCCAATTATTAATAAAAGTATCGATTTTCTGTTCTACCTACTTCCAATGTGACCTATTTCTATACACCTTTGCACAACAACCTTAGAATTATTCAAATTGTAGGAAATGGCTGG
The DNA here is from genome assembly GCA_907163345.1 of Haberlea rhodopensis. Lineage (NCBI taxonomy): Eukaryota > Viridiplantae > Streptophyta > Magnoliopsida > Lamiales > Gesneriaceae > Haberlea > Haberlea rhodopensis. The sequence continues at coordinate 3,171,661 of CAJQUN010000004.1, read as the reverse complement.
ACGACCTCCTCGTCAAAACCGCAACCCTCGCTACGCTTTTCCTCCCAACAATGGCATTGTTAACGAGGCAGACAGAAACCAGGATCCTCCACCGTCGCCTCCAAGGGTGGGTTTAAACCGTGAGGATTTGATGGCAATCGCAACTATTGTGGCTACAACTCTTCAAGGATTTGTAAACCCAGCTTCCAACCAGCTACCACTACCATCGGTCCAGCAACCACAAGGGATCAAGTATCATTACGAATCCCTTCGTAAAAATCGAGTACCAACCTACGATGGAAACCCGGACCCAGAAATAGCTCAAAACTGGCTAAAAGAAGTTGAAAATCATCACCGATTGCTTGAAGTACCTCAAGATATCAAGGTTGACGTCACGACGCCTTTTCTCGTTGACCAAGCTCGAAAGTGGTGGGAAAGCATATCCCCATCTTTGGGAGAAGCGGGACCGATCACTTGGCAAGGTTTCCGCAGCACATTCTTGAAGCAGTACTTTCCAGCAGCAGTTCGAATCCAAAAGTTAAGTGAATTTGACAATCTGATGCAAACCCCTGAGATGTCAGTAATAGATTACTCTTCAAGGTTCCATGCCCTTGGAACCTATGCCCCAACCATCATGGCAGATGAAAGCTTAAAAATACATCGTTTCAAAAAGGGTTTGAACAGTCGAATCCAGTCAGCTCTGGCAATATTTGAAACCACAAACCTTGGGGACCTAATGGGGGCAGCCATTAGAGCTGAGGCCGACATCCAACGTCGAGAGGAAGAATTCAAACGCAAACGACCTCCACCTCAACGACCATTTGACAATGACCAAAGATTTAAAAGACCGAACCAGTACAGCAAGGGACCTGCTTTTTCACAGACTAATAAGGCCATTCCTAAATGCCCTTTATGCGACCTATCACATACTGGAGAGTGTCGTAAGGTGAGCGGAGCATGCTTCCGATGTGGTAAATTTGGTCATAGAATCGCAGATTGTCCTGAGGAGGATAAAAAGGGATTTAACACAAGCACTGGAGGCCCACCGATCAAACCAAAAGAAAGCAAACCCAATGCCCGAGTCTATGCAATAACTCAGGAAGAAGCGGAGGATGCGAGTGACGTCGTGGCAGGTACCATTTTAATGAAGGAATTATATGCTTATGTATTTTTTGATTGTGGTGCCACACACTCGTTTTTGTCAAAAAGGTTTGCTAAGAAGTTAAAACTTAGACCTGTTTTACTCGATGAACCATATAGAGTGGCGACCCCCGCCAACAAAACTCTAGAGACAAATAAGATCCATCTAGACTGCAAGATTAGCATAAATGATAAAACATTTAGCGCTGACTTGATTCAACTCGACATGGTAGAATTTGATGTCATTTTAGGTATGGATTGGTTAGCTAGACACCATGCAATAGTTGATTGTCATAACAAAGACGTCAAGCTAACAACTTCAGACAACGAAGAAGTCGTTTTCCATGGTAGAACTAAAGCCCGGAAGTCATTATTATCTGCGGCTCAAACTTGGAGAGCCATGAAGGACGGCGAAGAATTGTATCTGGCCACGATAAGCGAGGCAAGGGAAGGAGCTTAACTTAAAATAGAGGACATTCCAGTGGTACAAGACTTCCCAGATGTTTTTCCCGAAGAATTGCCAGGACTAGTGCCAGACCGAGAAGTAGAGTTTGAAATCAACATAATGCCAGGCACTGCACCAATCTCGAAGGCACCTTATCGCATGGCCCCAGCTGAGTTGAAAGAACTTAAGGAACAACTACAAGAACTTTTGGACAAGAAGCAAATTAGACCAAGTGCATCTCCATGGGGAGCCCCCGTCCTATTTGTGAAGAAAAAAGACGGAAGCATGAGATTATGCATCTATTACATGGAGCTAAATAAGATCACCATCAAGAATCGGTACCCTCTTCCAAGGATAGATGACATCTTCGACCAACTCAAAGGAGCTGAGGTATTTTCAAAGCTCGATCTGAGGTCGGGTTACCATCAGCTGAAAGTCAAGATGGAGGATATCCCAAAAACCGCTTTCAGGACGAGATACGGGCATTACGAGTTCACAGTAATGCCATTTGGGCTGACAAATGCACCAGCCGCATTCATGGATTTGATGAACCGAATATTCAAGCCATTTCTGGATAGATTCGTCGTAGTATTCATCGATGATATCCTCGTATACTCTCCGAGTAAAGAAGAACACGAAGAGCACCTTCGTCTTACCCTTCAAACCTTAAGGGATAAAGAATTATACGCCAAATTCAAAAAGTGCGAATTCTGGCTAGAAAGTGTCGCATTCTTGGGTCATATCATATCAGCAAGAGGCGTGTCAGTGGATCCTAAAAAGGTGGAAGCAGTAATGGATTGGCCAATACCAAAGACAGTAACGGAGATTCGAAGTTTCTTGGGATTAGCAGGATATTATCGAAAATTCGTCGAGGGATTTTCTTCAATAGCCATACCTCTCACCAAACTCACACAAAAGAACTCAAAATTCATTTGGAGTAAAGAATGTGAGGAAAGCTTCGAGACATTGAAGAAAAAGCTAGCATCCACACCGGTACTAGTTTTACCCACCGAGGACAAGGACTTTACGATCTACAGTGATGCATCAAAGGATGGCTTGGGGTGTGTACTCATGCAAGAAGGGAGAGTGGTTGCATATGCTTCGAGGCAACTCAAACCATATGAACAAAATTATCCTACGCATGACCTTGAGTTAGCAGCTGTAGTTTTTGCCTTAAAAATATGGAGGCATTACCTCTACGGTGCCAAGTGTGAAATTTTCACGGACCATCAGAGTCTCAAGTATTTGTTCACCCAGAAGGAATTGAATATGAGGCAAAGACGATGGATAGAACTCTTAAAGGACTATGACCTTACGATAAGCTACCATCCAGGGAAAGCTAATAAGGTGGCAGACGCACTAAGTCGGAAGGGCGCAGGGAAGATGATTTTAGCATCCATTTCAGCCTATCCCTGCCTTCGAGAAACAATTAAGTTAGACCAGAGTCAGGATCCTAGCCTGACTAAACTAAAAGAACAAGTCAAGGAAGGGAATTTACCCGATTTCACGACAGACGATGATGGAACTTTATGGATGAAAGGAAGGTTATGTGTACCAAACGTGAAAGACCTTAGACAAGAAGTAATGGCTACAGCACATAAATCAAAGTTCTCCATCCATCCCGGAAGCACAAAAATGTACAAAGACCTTAAAGAAAATTTCTGGTGGAATGGAATGAAGAAGGACGTCGCAGAATTCGTCGCCCGATGCTTAGTATGCCAACAAGTCAAAGCCGAGCACCAGCGACCTGGAGGACTATTTCAACCTCTTGAGATTCCCGAATGGAAGTGGGAGCACATCTCCATGGACTTTGTAGTGGGCTTACCAAAATCAAAACAAAGTCACGATGGAATATGGGTAATTGTAGACAGACTCACCAAATCCGCGCACTTCCTACCGGTACGCATGAACTACAACCTCGACAAACTGGCAACCTTGTACATGGACCAAATTGTACGACTGCATGGAGTTCCAGTGAGCATCTTATCAGACAGAGACCCCAGATTCGTATCCCGATTTTGGAAAGGTTTCCAACAAGCAATGGGAAGCAAGGTGACACTTAGCACAGCTTACCACCCGCAAACCGATGGACAGACAGAAAGGACCATCCAAACTCTTGAGGACATGCTGAGAGCTTGCACCATAGATTTCAGCGCAAACTGGAGCGAACTATTACCTCTAGTCGAATTTGCATACAACAACAGTTATCATAGCAGCATAGGAATGGCGCCGTACGAAGCATTATATGGGCGCAAATGCCGATCGCCCCTATACTGGGACGAGGTAGGAGAAAGGGCCATCACCGGCCTGGAATTAATACAAACCACCACTTACAAAATCATCATCATTAGAGAAAGGCTCAAGGCAGCCCAAGATCGACAAAAGAGCTGGGCCGACATGAAGAGAAGACCATTAGAATTCAACGTTGGTGAAAAAGTCTACGTGAAGGTTTCACCCATGAAAGGAGTCATCCGTTGTGACAAGGCGGGAAAGCTAAGGCCGAGATATGTGGGACCCTTTGAAGTTCTTGAGAAAGTTGGAACATTGGCTTACCGAATAGCACTACCTCCAAGTCTATCCAGAATTCATAATGTCTTCCACGTGTCACAACTAAGGAAGTACATTGCCGATCCCAGCCATATACTCGAATCAGCACCCCTGGTGGATCAAGGGAGCTTGGATGAGACTCTGAAGTACGAAGAAATTCCGATCCGGATCGTGGACACTAAAGATCAAATACTGAGGCGGAGAACTATCCCTTACGTCAAGATTCAATGGTCAAATCACACTGAAAGGGAAGCCACATGGGAGCTGCAAGAAAAGATGCGAGAGAAATACCCATACCTCTTTCTAAACCAAGTTGCTCCAAGTTTCGAGGACGAAACTTCCAATAAGGAGGGAGGGATGTAAAACCCCAAATTTATGCCCCCCACTTTAGCACCTAAACTTTTACCCAATTAACATTATTAACTTTTATTTAGCAATTAAAAACATCCTAAATGGGAGACTTGGGTTGTGGGATTTAAAAACTTGTGTCAAGGGATTTAAACCCTTATTTCCTACACTAGCCTAAATTAACCACCCACCAACCCTATACCATTATATATCATACCAAAGAAGAGAGAATTTCACTTCTATCACCACCTAAAATTTGAAACTCTCACACACAACACACACTAGAATTTTCGATTTTTCCAAGGCAAGGAGGAAGAACTCTTGTTCTATTTCGCAACCCGGAATTCATCCTTCACGCGTACTTCCAACTGTAAGTGGGTTTTTGCTATAACTTCGTTTCGTTTTCAAACTTTATGTATATTTCTAAACTTCGATTGAACAATATTATGAGAAGCATGTTTTTAAATCAAAGAAATATGTGACATGATCATGAACGAAGGACTTTGCGGAGCAAAGTGCTACGTGAGTAGGAGCCACCTCTTGATTCGGCGGGGCAAAGTGCTACATGATGTGGACGTGCCACATTCATGGGAGCCACCTCTTGATCCTTAAGAGCAAAGTGCTATGCCACGGGAGCCACCTCTTGAATCCAATAAGTATATGTGAATATGTGAAAATATGTGTTTATGTGTTTTTATGCCAAGATCTATGATTATAGAATTGTTTAAAATGATTCCTACTATAAAGCTATATGTGTTTTTACTGTTCAATCGGCCCCTACTTGCTGGGTGTTTTCCCAAACACTCACCCCCCTTACCTCCCCTCCCAGACAAGATCGAGGAAGAAGATATCGAAGAAGAGGAACAAGAGCAATTCTGGGGATGGTGATCCACTAGAAGCCTCAAGAGGATTTATTAATTATTTACGTTTCCGCAATTTGTTTTGAACGAGACTTTTGGATCTCGTATTCGAAGTTGTAATGACATTTTATTTGATTATGGAATAAAAGACTGGTTTTAATATAGATCTGTATACGAGGCTTGTTGTGTCCAAATATCATGTTTGGATTCGACGCCGGTGTCACGCGCTCCGGTCTCGGGGCGTGACAGTTGGCACATAGAAGATTTCACGGTACTTGAAAGATTCACTCATAAAGCACTTCGACACTTTATTGATTTTCCAGATGTATTAGCCGTGGGACTCGGGAAGTTTTGAGAGCCCATTCATGTGACGGAGAATTTGTACATTAAGTCAGCAAGAATGGATCCAGTCCACACACAGAAGCATCTAACCAGCATTTCAGGTTCCATATCTTTCCATTTTGTGAAAATATTTTTGCAGGCTAGTGGTGCTATTTCAGCTTGTGAGAGGAAAGTATAGAAGCTGGGATGCAGAAAATTGCACCCCAACTATCCCAGCATCAAAATGTGCAAATCAAAGCTTAATTATAGCTGCCTTACTGGAATCTTGGATCTCAAGCAACTCACGAAGTAAATGATGTATAGCTGCACCAAAATAATTGGTGATAAAATTCTTATTCCATATAAGTTTGCTCGTTATTTATCTTTGCCATGTGGGTATTATTGTTAATTTGAAGTTATCACATTTACTCACAAATAGAAATTGAGCTGAATGGATTTCTTGGATTGGGCTCCTTGCTCATTGATATCTTGAATTAGGATGAGCTTCTCACAGTTCGAGAACTTTCATGTGGTGACAATTCCTTTTCAATAATTTTGGCAGCCTTTGGGTTTTTATCATATGGAATTTTATACTCTCTAACATTATCTGAGGATAAGATGTTCTGCTTGCATTATTCCTAGCAGTTCTAAGGAATCACATTTTATTATATGACGAGCCCCTGTGTAGTACTTGAAAGAAGAACAAGGCAAATCCTAGTTTCAATTCCTGGATCCTATGATTCCATGAATCTGTACAAGAGGTTGTCACCATGCAGAGAGATGACATAGAAGGATCTCGGACCCCATGCGCCGATGTCCGCTTACATGTATGATCCACCGACTGTTCTTGGTTCGACTGACGCTCTGGATCTTCCTATGTTCTAATGATCATCATATTTTCCAATACATGGTTATAGAAAGACACATTGCTCTGAATTTCCCCGAGAGTTTTGTTTTGCTGGAATTTCTTTTTATGGATTTCTGTTTCTTCTTTGGTTGAGCACTTTGGTTCAGTAAGGCTTCTGCATATATTTGTTCTTTTCGTTCCCGTTGGTGATGCCACCAGTTTCTGATGTGTTGGAGAGGAGGTTCTGGGCGAGGAATTGATTGTCATGGATGAGAGAGATTTTGGTATTTGTTGCAAATCTAGTCCATTTATATCGAAGACAAATTAATTAAACTTGCACCGAAAATATCTATAAACTCAATGAACTGCGGTCTCATTTCAACTCGACATTTTAGAGGGTCTCGGCCTTTAGCTTATCGCTATCTGGCTCAACTCAGTTTCAAAAAGATAAGTCTCATTACTTTATCATATTAATAATGTATATCCATTTATTATGTTTTTCCTTGGGATTATGTCCAAGGGAATCTTCCCTAGCAATTTTACTGCAGAAAAGGCGAAAGTTGCGAAGAAAGTTAGTTTGATCATATTACATCATGTATTTAGAATGCAAAATATTCTGGATTGTTCTTGTCTTGTCTTTTCTGGAGTACATGGCATCGAGTTTAGGATGTGTGTGACATATGCATCTCGCCTATGCTCGACCCATGTCGCCAAGCATGCATAGCTCAAAGCATCGAGTCCTCGGCCTCTAGCTTATCGTAGCCGAGCTCAGGATATATTCAACGTAGTAGTTGACCTTGAATTCGGTGCTCAATCTACATGCCTGATTTACGGTTGTTTCTTACCAACTTTTAGTTTAAATTCCTAAATATTCATTGTGTGTTGCACTATTTCAGGTCGACATCAGTGCACTATAGCTCGGGCATGCAATCTTGCAGTAAGGCCCATTATATCAAGCTCGGGCATGCAATCTAGCAGTAAGGCCCTATTACATCAAGCTCGGACATGCAATCTAGTAGTAATGCCCTATTACATCGAGCTCGGACATGCAATCTTGCAATAAGGCCCTCATATTCTATAAGCTCGGGAAGTTTGAGCATGTTTATTGGTGCTCGGGATGTTCGAATATATTTTATTGATGCTCGAGAGTCTAGCTTGTTCTTTTATTGCTCAGGTATCGAGATTGTTTTATTATTGTCCGTTGTTGACGGGTTAAATACATGATCGGGATGTTTGGTCTGTATTTGAACCTAAAACGTGACTGATTGATTGTTGTTCGGGTGTCGAGCTTATTTTATTTATTGCTCGTTGTTGGCGGGTTAAATACAGGATCGGGATATTTGGTCTGTATTTGAACCTAAAACGTGACTGAATGTTATTGAGCTCGGGGTAGCGAGTCTGTTCGGTTTACTCGTGGGATCGGGATGTTTGGTCCACATTTAAACATAAAATTACCATCGTTTGCTCGTGGGATCGGGATGTTTGGTCCATGTTTAAACATAAAATTACCATCGTTTACTCGTGGGATCGAGATGTTTAGTCCAAGTTTAAACTCAAAATTATCAATGTTATTGTGCTCGGGGTAGCGAGCTTGTTTTACTTATTGTCCGTTGTTGGCGGGTTAAATACAGGATCGGGATGTTTTGTCTGTATTTAAACCTAAAACGTGACTTTGTGATTATTGCTCGGGGTAGCGAGCTTGTTCGGTTTACTCGTGGGATCGGATGTTTGGTCCACTTTTAAACATAAATTACCATTGTTTACTCGTGGGATCGGGATGTTTGGTCCATGTTTAAACATAAAATTATTAAAGTGATTATTGCTCGGGGCTGCGAGCTTGTTTTATTTATTGTCCGTTGTTGGCGGTTTAAATGCGGGGTTGAAATGTTGGATCCGTATTTGAATCTAAAACGGGAATAAGTATTGATGCTCCGGATGTTTTTCCTCGAGCACGATCATATCTATTTGCTCGAGATGTTTTCCCTGGAGCTCAGTTACATTTATTTACTCGGGATGTTTTCCCTGGAGCTTAGTTACATCTATTTACTCGGGATGTTTTTCTTGGAGCTCAGTTATATTTATCTGCTCAGGATCTCGAGCACGGACATATCTATTTGCTCGGGATATTTTTGATGTTCGGTGCTCGGGAAGGATTCTTTATTTGTGTTTCAGAAGTTCTGGATGGTTATTCAATGGGGTATTCGATAAGCTTGAAAGTATTGTTTCTTGTCTCAACCCGAGCTTTATTTGCTCGTGATAACTATTATATCTCGAAAATTAGTTGAGCTTTATTTGCTCGGGGTGTTTTTTATTGGATAGATTCAACCCTCAAAATTCACAAATTCCAAAAAAAATACATTGAAATTACAACTGTTATTTTACTCGATGTATATAAACCAAGATCTCGACTTCGCTCATCTTGCTTTACTTCAGGGGTGATGTGATGTGGTGGGAAAAATAGACCACATCGGGTAAAATAATTGCCGAACAGGAAAGTGCCTGAAGCGGATGATATTACGCCCGGTCCACGCGGTCAAACAGTGACAAAAGACCCGGTCATAGCAGCTAGTGAAGCCGAATTTCTCGGATATACTTTGAGTATAACATGTCATAAATAAAAGAGCAATTAGTGGTGTTGAGTTAACCCACTAGTGGCTAAATTGGTGGGAATGATGGAGTTGATGGCATGATGAATTGGCCGAGAGTGAGGGGGTTTGGTGGGCACCATTAGTGGCTAAAAGTGTGGGCATAATTAGTGGTTAAATGAGGTCATTTTTCACAAAAAGAAAGAGGCTTCCATGAGGAAATTGAGGCTTAAATGGGGGAAGCCGATGGTTTAAAAGAGGAGGATCTATTTCAGCATGATGGACTTTTTCGGCTCCGACTCTTTCATCTTTTCCCCTTATATTTTTTGTATGTTTGATGATTGTAAAGGATAATGTTTATGGTGAAGATTTATACTGGACTAGGTCCCGTGGTTTTTCCTTCAATTCGAAGGTTTTCACGTAAAAATTATGGTGTTCTTATTTATTTTTCCACTGCACATTTTCTACCAAGTAGCTAAAATATGAGATCACATCAATATATATAAAAATATGGCAAACTCGGTGCACAAAACTTCTTTATGCACAGGGTCAAGGAAAGGATTTAAGTCTATTGTACGTAATTTTCTCTTACATTGTAAGAGACTGTTTCTGTGAATCAAAATCATAACCTCCAGACCATGTATATACAACTTTTACCGTTAGGGTAACGTGCACCCTTAGATTGGGACATAACGAGACAACTGAATAAGATTGTTTACGAAGAGCAGCAACAAACTGCATCCCCAGTGGCTTGGTTGGGGACATAGCAAGCTCCAAATCTAAATCTTCTCTTGATGTATTCTCTCTTGTAAACGTATCCGTGCATCTGAAGTAGCAAAATGGGTCCACAGCTTCCTTCTTACCTCCACCAACTTCATAAATACAAAAAGTACTTTATACCATAGTATTAATGGAAGATTAAATTTTCAAACTAAGCCGACAACTAAAGTTTTGATCAAAACATAATTAAGGTTATTTAGCAAGCCAACTAATTGAGTATAAACTTAAAAGATGTAAGGGATCCAAAGATACAACTCAATCATAAGACAATCTCACATTTCGTGGGAAACCAAAACTCTCGAATTTACATTCTATAAATATCGGAGTCTCCTGCACTATACGCAACTTGAATCTCTCACCATTCAGCCAAATTTTTGAAATTACACTACTAGATTTCAAAATTTTCAGCAAAGGAAGAGAAGGAGTTACGCCACTTTTACGCAATCCAAGGCCTTTCAAACACGTTTATGAATTGTTCTAATCTCTGTAGGTGGACTGTTTTTGAAAATCCTTTTGTTTTGAAAATCATATGTATTTTTAACTTTCAATCTATTATGTGAAATATTTTGAAACATCGAAATTCTGATATGTCTGATGAAAATTTTGATTTTGAAGCAATTTAAATTTCGAAATCCAATTGGTATAAATTTCGAACTCGGTTTCTGACACTGATGCTAGTGAGATGATAATCGTTTTCTGACTTGAATAAATGAGATAGTTCCTGATCTTGAACAGGTGTATGTGTCGAGCAGATTGAGCCTCTTGCATTTTTAAAGAGTTTTTGGAGAAAAAATCTGAATCATCTTCCATGCCATCCGATGCTTGTATTTATAGTGATACCTTAAACAATTAAGGCGCGACAAATCCGGAGCGCGATCTGCCCATGATCGTGGCATGATTATTTCAAGACGTGTCCGAGAAAGCCGCGCACCATTAATATACATTCATCTGTCCATGTTGATCGATAGTTATGTCTGGGTCTTTCGTTGTTATTTGAACACGTGGATCGAGCAGACACCTATTCGCTCAGATAATTCTTGTTCGGCACTGACATGAAATATTACGTGATGAGATGTCTATGACATCAATGATGATTATATTGGAAAATAAAATAAAAGTATCGGGGGTTATGAAATTAAGATATTTAACCTTTTGTAATAAGTCGGGCAGCAAATTAAGACCGGCATGTGATGTATAAGAACAAGACATAAAATTAGGAATATTTCTTACATTAACCAAACATAACAAGAATTTAATTTTGAGTCGTGACATGACTTCGGATTATACAGATTCATCTCCCCCCTGCTCTGTCTATATTTTTGAATTTATGTTTTTTTTTAATTAATATTTTATGTGTAATCTATTATTTAATTTCTGATAACTTTGTAAATAATGGAGCTTCAAACAATTACCAAACTTCTTAAGCTAAAAAAAAAATTAATAACGAGATTTGATTCGTAATCCGACTCATATACTTGTATATTATTGATATGATTCAAGTTGAATGACTCAAACCAATTTTTTATTTAGAAAAACAACAAATATAAAAGAATAAGATTTGTTACAACATAATACTTTGTTATGTATGTTCAGTGTTCACACTATATATTTAAAAAAAGGGTCATACGGAATAAAATATTTGTAGTATCAGTCCCAAATTTTTAGTATTAATCAAATATACGTACTTCTTTTTATCAAAATAGTCCCACAAAAATATTTTCTGACAACAACGATCCTAAGTTTTGTTAAAGATTTAGGGACCTGTTTCAGTAAAAAAATAATTTATGTGAGAAACTATTTTTTGTTCAAAAATAATTTTTTTAAAATTATATTAGATTATTGTAAAATACACTTATTCAATGAGATTTTTTTTTTGTAATTTTCCTAAAATAAACCTAATATTTGACCAAGAACATAATTATTTTGCCAATTTTTCTTTCATCTACGTGTGGAAACATATTGTTACTTGTAGGGGCGATAATATACTTGGAAATGGGGAAATATTTAATAGCCATGAAATTTATGAGACGACTAGAAAATCAATCTTTGAATAATTGATAGTATTTTTCACGAGACTACTCATACAATTCAATCGGTTATTTTTTTCCCCACAACAATGTAAACATAATTAATCGATTAAACCAATTTAATTTGATAATATTATTTTTCTTATATTAATCGAATCATTTCCTTAAGTTGAATTTGGGAAGCTTTTCTTTATAATAAGTTTTCATTTTATTATTTTATTTTATTTAAAATTCAATATTTCAGTTAATTAAAAACTAAATCTAAAATGAACTAGTCGATTGGATTGGAGATTCGTAAACAAATTTACTTTTGGAAAATGGCAATGGAGACTGGATAGACGCAACTACGCAAGGAGACTTTCTATGTTATTCCGTGGGGTAACTACCCCATTGGATATTTGATTGTCCCAAATTAAATTTCGGTAGTGGGTCTTATTCCTCAAATTAAATTTGGATCAATTATTCCTTATATGGGGTAATGCCCATGGGATAAGGTAGAAAAATCCGATGCAAAATCTCATGCTTAGGCAAATTTAGTTAATGGTTCACATCGATGAATCATGCTATTGCGATGTCTGTGGTAAGTATTCCAATATCATACAACACGTTTTGTCTGAAAATATATTTTGAGTACTCCAAATGAGAATAAGTAGTCAAAATAAGAGCAAAAGCCTCCTCCATCATTTGGTACAATAAGTTGATCGGGTTACATATAATAAGTGTATGATCAAGTGTTTGTCGTTTTATTAAAAATTATAGCCGGTGATAATTATACAACTCAAATATGTTAAACCGTACAGTAGCACAAACATCATGAAAATATACAACATTTAATAATAAGAGGGTGTACTTTTAAGTTTTATGTTGGTTTTGGAACAAGCATCGTTGAATGAATTAAGAGGGAACACAAAAATACGAGGATTATTTTTAAATAAATTAATAAATAACATTATGAACAAATTTCAATTAACAAAAATAATATAAAATAAAACAAAAATAATCAATGATTTCAGTGAAAAACTGTTATCTCTATAATTTTTGTAATAGTTAAAATATATAAGTCATACTTTGCATTTATTATTTTGAAGATGAAGTTGAAGCCTGAAGGAGTTGACCATAACTTAGGATAAATATATAGGAGATTTAATCTTTGTCACATAAGTCAGATGAATATAAATAACATCAGACCAATATGTAATGTAGTCAAGTCAATAATTTTCCCTTATGTTTTTTTCCTCTTTTAACTAATATATTTTACTGTGTATTACTTATAATTTCCCAGTAAGGATGTGTTTAGTATTGTTATTTAAAGAACTACTACATTATTTTTGTTTAATGTAAATTTCAATTTATTACAAAATTGTTACTGATATTATATGATGAATCGTTTTCTTCAGTAAAATCTCACATAAGCGTCGAGTAAGAGATATCCCGAGCAAAAAGCCCCAAACACCAATTGCTCGACGAACATCAAATTCTGCTCGGTATACTAGTCAAAGGGTAGCGGAAGACCTTGACATAACTGACAAATTTACCGACGCAAACAAACGTGCAGTAATGGGGCTCGGATTATTCGGACACGTTTTGAGCCAATAATGTCACGATCAGAGGAGATCATGTTCCGGATTTATTGGGTGCCAAACCACCGGGATCAACATTATAAATACACGCCTATGGTCTCATTGTAAGGGGTTGAAATTTCTTGGCAAGAAAATACTTCGAAAAGAGCACATCATAGCCTGTTCGGTCTTTTACTCTTATGCTATTTTTCGAAAGTTCTTGTTTTGTGTCATAGTCCTGTAAATCAAATTGAAAGTTATAGTGAATATTTATACTTGACTAGGTCCCGTGTTTTTTCCTTCGATTTGGAGGTTTTCCACGTAAAAATTGTGGTGTTTTTCTTTATTTTTCGCAACACTTAATTTTACCGAACACGGAAAAAATCGAATCACATCAGTTACCATTCAATTTAAAACAGTCAGAAACATGTCATAACTTGGTACTCATATTCTATCTTCATACATTTTGTTAGAGAAATAATAACAGAAATAATGAATCAAATATACAAAATGTATTTTTTTTTAATTTGGAAAACAGATAAACAATTTTCAAAAGCAATTTAAAAGACTCCATAAGTTTGTAAATAGCTGTGCTCTTAACTAATGAGATTTAACACGTAACGTATCCGATTCGTTTTATTTGTATATATACTTCTTTTTCTTGTAATTTCCACTTATAATTATCGTTCAAACGATATCATTTTTTTACTAAAATTTTTTCTCAGTTTTCACTTAATTATTTAATTGGATCAATTAATTAATAATACACTCAAGTAAAACAACAAAAAACTTCTAATATATTTGATGTGATTCAGTTTTTTTCCGGGTTCGGTAGATTTAAGTGTTTGCAAAAAATGAAAGAAAAACACCAAGATTTTTTACGTGGAAAACCTTCAAATTGAAGGAAAACCCACGGGACCCAAGTCCAGTATAATTTGTACTAGTCACTCTTCTTATTTGTTACAGGACTTGACACAATATCTAACTGAAAATCTGCACTCAAAAATATCTGGAAAAGTAACAAGAGATGACCGAACAAGCAAAATAATGTTCTCTTCGGAGTCTCCTCTTCCTAAAAAGTCCAACCTCTGTAATGAGGTTCTCCGCCTCTATTTATAGGCTCGATCCTTGTGATTATTTGGAGGGAAAGCTAGGATCTGATCTCCTTTGGTAGTGGCCCTAATATAGCTAGTGTGTCCAAAAAATCCGCACCCCATTAATGCACATTTATCTCCGCCGGTTAATCTCTTATTGGTCTTCCGCTAATCTTTGACCAAAATACCGAGCAGGGTTTGACAGCCGTTCAGCTATAATCTGTTCGGTGCATTGTTGTTTGGCTATAATCTGTTTAGTGCATTGTTGTTCGGCTCTCGCAGGAGAATTTATCCAAGAATACTAATATAGCATATGACATCAATATTATTTCCTTTAATTTGTTTATTCAACTCATTCAAAGATTACACATGTAGAAACATACATGTAGATTATATATTTCTAGTGGACATTTATTGTTAATACATATTTATAAAGTTCATCAATGCATTTTGAGTAACAAACAAAATGCAAATATTTAATTTATTATTTGTGTCCCCACAATTTATTTCTAATAATTTAGGATTGAATATATTGGCTCCGATCAAGGGCAGAAGACCACCCTATAGTTGGTTCCTCCAGGGCAAGTAAAAGTGCTGGATGCATCATCCTTAGGGTAACTATAGGCATCGGGGCACCTAGTCTTGAAATACCTCGAATAATCCGTGGCGCTACAGCTCCCCGAGTTGCAACAGTACTGGTCTGTTTTGAACACGGTGCATGGATTGTTACACCCTCCTGGTGCACGCAACACATTTGGGCATTGGCCATTGATATCTGCGGTGCATCTGGGTCCTCTGGTGCAGCCTCCGGATGTAGGAACAAATTCCATCGGCACGTTGAATCCATCGACAAGGGACATGTCGAAGAAATCTAGGTTATTAAATTGGTTGAGTGCAAATTCTGCCAGGGTATTTGGTGGGGAACCATAACCTGTACATTGTAGAACCCCGCCACAGTCACCGGTCTGGCAACTGCCTCGACCAGCTCCATCGAAGGAGCAACCGGTCCTGGCCCAAATTCGGCCTCCTGTGGTGCCAGCTCCGACATTTATGGCCCAAAATATGGTAAATATGGTAAACAAGAGAAAGAAATTAAAAAATTACAGGAGATCAATTCAATCATGTATATATAAGAAAATATCAAAAGCTCATGTAGTTAGCATAATAAATTTGATTAGAAATCATATACTACTTAATCTTCCTTGCATAAAAAACAATAAGATTCAAAGAATCTTTTAAATCTTCTCGTCCAACAACATTAGCAAACCAGGTGCATGAAAGGCCGGGCCACTTTGGACATAATATACAAAATATTGATGTTTTGTGAATGTATCCATACATCTTATGATACTCTTGTCCTATATTGGTTCTTGATGAAAGTTTAAAATTGTTTATAATGGCTTACAATAGACTATTATAGCAACTTGGGTTAACCATTTTTTTAGAGCGAGGACGGATACGAAGTAGTTATATGAACCCATTGTACATTCGTATTTGCGTGGACTTAGGCCCGGGGCATGACACATCTGAAGCAGCAAATGGGTCCACAACTTCCTTTTTACCTACACAATCTTCATAAACACAAAAAATAATAATAATAAGAATATATTAAACGAGAGAATTAGTGGACGATTAAAATTATTTTTCATAAGAATGAAATATATTCTTTTAGCATATCTATTATGAAAACCTAGTTTTTCAACCAAACAAATAACTAGAGTTTTGGTCAAAACACAATTAGAGTTATTTAGTCAAGCCAACTAATTGAGGATAAAATTAAAAGATGTGAGGGAATCCGAAGTACAACTCTATCAGAAGACAATCTCACGTTCGTGGGAAACCAAAACTCTCGAATTTTACATTATATATATCTATTATAATCATAACAATATAATAAGAGAATAGACTCTCCTACAGTGGTTTGTGTCTTAATTTCCCGAATTTTACTGTAGCATGAACAGTACCTTCACATTTACTCACTTTCCGATTTTTTTTATCGTATTTTGACTTTTTTTGATGGTTTTTGTTTCCCACTTTTCGATTATTTTATTTAATTTGCCGAATATTACTGTAGCGTGAACAGTACCTTAACATTTACCCACTTTCCGATTTTTTTATCGTATTTTCACCTTCTTCGATGGTTTGTGTTTCCCACTTTTCGATTATTTTATCGCCTTTTTCGCCTCTTTCGATGTTTCGCAGAGATTCAACCGGTGGTTAATTTCATTGTCCTCTGGTTCTTAGTGATGTGTCGCAACATCCACTCCTTCTCCTCTGTTGCTATGATTATAGATCCTTGGACCGATAGTACACTACATGGTATTGGAGTTATTGTGAGCACCCATTATTATTGGCGTTGCGCCGCCGCCGTGGCAGGGCTCTGGATGATTGGGTGAGCATATCATTTAATTTCGGCAGAGCTTTATGGTTTCAACTCTTTTTCCGTCTTCTATAAACTCTATTGCTGAGTCTGGCTTTTCTCTTTGCCCTTCGAACTTTGTTGCTTCTTGCTGGACGATTTTTTTAGGTTGGTTATTCTTCTGTCAAGCTCTCTTTGATTGTTATTGATTTGTTTTTTTTTTCCGCATTCGTTTGTTATTTTTGAGTTCTTTTGGTTAGCCTTCTTTGATGCGCTTTTGTTGGGTTTTCGCTGTGTGTCTTGTGGTTTACGATGGCCGTGGAATGCGATTTTGTGCCATATTTGTGCTTTTGTGTTATGGCACCCATTTTGTTAAGAGATTTTTTCTGCCTTGCTGCATTGTGCTTGCTCATGTAACTTTTTAGCACCTTCATCATTCTTCTGCAAAGTTCTGGAATCTCAGGTTTCTGTTTTCCCATCTCTTTTATCTATTTGTCAAATATGTTGTGTTCGTTCTTCAGCTTTCATTGTTCTGTTTGTGCCAAAGTATTTGTTCCTCAAATAACAAATATCCAAAAAATAAATAAAGGATGCCACATGCACAAAAAAATGAAAAAACACATTTTTGGTTTTAGAAGTTAAAAAGAATCAAATCTTGACAAAAATACTCTAAATCACAAAGTATCAACATATTTCTTGGAACACCCTTTTACCTCCCTTCAAAGGCATACGTCTGCTTTGATTTGGATGCATATGGTGTTTTTTGTGTCTTGCTCTGCAGCTTCAGTGCTTTTCACGTTGGGTTCACCTCCTATATATTTTACAAAGATTTCTAATATGATAATATGCTCCTGTGTATTTTACATAGACTTCTAATATGACAATCTAATGCATCGTACATGATGAGCTGAAACAATGAGCTATCAGGAGCCAGATTAGCTAATGTGTCGGCTGCCACATTCCTTTGTAGAATCTGTGATGCCGCCCATTGTACCAACTTCCTTCCATCTTCATGCTGACCTATGAAATCAATGACCATTACTAAAAGGAAGAAATTATTTTACTAAAGACATTCGATCCCCCAAAGAATAGCCATGAGCTTAGCTAAATTATACAAATATTTCTCGATTTTCAATTGTAGGCCAAAAGCCATGACTGAACATTCGCTTTTGCCAATGTTAAAATGCTTTTCCTTGGATAAACATAATAGTTGATATGCCCTTTCCAAAATTTAGTAAACATAACAACTGGAAATTAAATAATGAGGTTACTTGGAACAAGATAATGATAAAATCAGATTATCCACCATTCCTCGATGCTAGCTGATCTATAACATTACTGACTCAGACTATATTGCACCAACCTTCTAATTAAACCATGTTATCAACTCACCATCAACAAAATCCAACAAAACAAAGTTTACGTTGTCCCATGATTTCAGGGAATTATGACCTTACGAGAACATAAAATAAATAAATGTAGAGAAGAGATTTCCTATCTTTGAATCAAAGGTATATTATACATTATGATTTGATTTCAACTCCATAGACCACAAGTAATACTATCTTGGTTTCAGATTATTCTGACAACATGTATGAATTAATAAAACCGGTAGACCTATATATTTCGCAATTTATGTATCGGGAAACTGCGGTTTGGAAAGTACGCGGTATCATGATTCCAAGACCCAAAATTTAAACACGCAAAAAAAAAACTTTAATCTTGCTAGCAAGAATCAGCTAAACTAAGCAGGAGAATAAAAGGACTATTTTAACAGCCAACTATGAGCTTATAATTTATACTGGAAAAATAAAACTTCGAAATTTACATTCTAGGTCTTACATTTTCCAACTCTACATAGTTAAATCGCGCTAAATTAAACTGAAACAATAGGAAGAAACTGTACAGATACACACGCAAATAGAAGTTTTAGATCCAATTGTACTTGAAAAACAACGAAGGCGGAACAAAAACATTGAAAATGACCCTGGACCTCCAATATAGTGCTTTGGATTTCAACTCAGTGTGAAAAAGATATTTCCTGATTTATGATTGTGTTCCAGATTGTTTGCATCAGATCGTCTGTATTTAGTTGCTACAGAATTTGTGTACACCCCTTGTTATCATTCACATGTTTCCTTGTTTAAGCCTTAGTCTGGGTTTGTCTTTCTGTTTCGACTGCTTGTCCTCTTGTCGGACTGTTTATTTTCGTTACGCCTCTCTGTTACATTGCCCGCTGCCTGTTCGCCTATTTCCTGGCCATCTCTTTCTGTGAGCGAGGGGTGCCTAGATCCCGTGGTTTGTTTTCTGCTTCTACACATTGGCATTGCTAAATCTCCCCTACTATTCGTTCGTCTGCTACTGTTTGGGGTCCCTTGTTCCTGTGTAAGGCTGGTGCTTGTGCTCAATGGTGCATCTTCATTGTCTCTGTTGTTTTCTTGTTTGCATTACGCTGCTCATTTAGTTCTTCTCATGCCATTGTAGATACCTTGAACCTTCCAATCTCCTTTCTAGGTTGCTGGACTGCTATGCGAGTGATGCACTCTGGTAGTGCGCGTGCTCCTTCTGCTTGTTCATCGGGTCCAACCAAAAAGAGGGAAAAACGTTGTGCTATGATTGACTCAAGTTCCTGCCGAGATCAAGGTCACCTCGAAGAGCCTACCTCGTCACTGCCATCCGCTCTTGCCTATCGGTCACGTCATATTCCTCATGCAGGTCGTTCAACGCACTTCGTGCTGTTAATCATGTTACATGCTTGTCCCGCCTTTTGCCATGTGGGCTTATTTATCTTCATTTGTTTTGGTATATTTTAAGGCTGTACCCATGTCACAGGGATCTCATCTGACGTCGGCCAGGGGATCTCAGGCTCTCGCTCTATAAGGGCACCTTCCGTTGGGCGTCATCGCATAACTCATCTAGGTACATTCATGCACACATTGCTATCCAACTCAATTTATAATTTTTGGGCCATCGTGTGTACTTTCAATTCATTATCTGTTTTTTGCTGGACCTTACAGATTTTTTTTGCTGTTAACAGCCAACAGTGGAGAGTGCATGCTAAACAGGAGACGACCGACTTTGAAATATCTAGCTAGGATGGGGTGCATACCCACTGAAGCGTGGCAATTGCCCCCATCTGCAGATTGTTACCATTGTGGCGCCCGTCGATTCTTCCGGGAACCACTCGGTTTCTGTTGTGCAAGTGGGAGGGTTCATCCGGAACGCACACAAATGCCTTTACGTTTGTGGCAGCTCTACACCGATTGTGCCTCCCATATCGCAAAGCATTTCCAACAACGTTGCCGTACATATACAACTCATCCGCGTTTACCTCTCCCGGAATATATTATGACCATGAGCTATGCAAGGCAGACAAGGGGATTTACACATTCAAGGTGCAAGGCGGTATTTATCATTTCATAACGAATCTGGTACCTCATGAGGGGTGTGGCCGACAGCTTCAGTTATACTTTTACGGTACTGAAAATGAAGTCGCCAATAGGATGTCCCAGTCGGATGACTTGGATTCTAAGGTCATATCGTTCATAATGGACATTATGCAGCTTAATCCATACGCAAATTTCTTTAGGAGCTTGAGGGATATGCCTGACCTTACCTCGTACAAGATTGTTTTGCGTGCTGATCCTTCTTTGGATCATAGGGTGTACAATATCCCCGTTGTGGATCATGTCGCAACCATTTGGAATGAGTTGACCGATGTCGCTTCGGAGCACCCACATGATATATGTGTTTACACAAAATCCAACAACACGCAATTCGTCCACTATTATTATGGTTGTTATAATCCACTATTACCTTTGAAATAGTTAGTTATAAGTTAGTTACATAATATAATATATATAAAGTAAACAACATTGTAAAATAGATAGATTCATTCATCATTTCAGGAATTCTGATATACAGAATGCTCTATCTGTAATCTTTGTAACAAGACTCAAGATCAATTTGATCGATACATTGTTCAATATAGATGATATTCTTTCATTCTTTTATCTTGAATTCAATAGATTAACAATTACCTCCACTTGCTGGGTGTTTCCCCAAGCAATCACCCCTTACCTCCCCTCCTTAAATAAAGTTAATCTAAAATCGAAGATGAAGATCAAAATCAGTTTTGGAGATGATGATTCAGTTGCTGCTGTTCAAGATTCTGCTTCTATTGATTTAGGTAAACTTCCGTTGACGCATTTGGGAACAATTTTTAAACCAGTTTTATAAGTTTTAAAATCCAAGTTGTAAGAAATATTATTTTATGGAATAAAAAACTGATTTTAGTTTAACTGTGTACCATTATTTAACTAATTAAAACTATCCAAGTTGTAAGAAATATTATTTTATGGAATAAAAAACTGATTTTAGTTTAACTGTGTACCATTATTTAACTAATCTAATTTCTGGCAAATGTCGGTAATAAAATGACAATCCTTTAGGTCTCTGCCTTTGCAAGCACATATGCTTTTGGTGCATGAAACTGGTCCGCTATTCCCCTTGCCCGTTTTGCTAGGAGAATGGGAATATGGTCCAAGATGGGTTTAAGAGGTCTTTCTTGCAAGATGTTGAACAAAAACATCTTCTTATTCTTTCTAAAGCCGAGAATCGTAATCCATAAACATAGAAACTAGAGACCGAGTTAGCCCGATTGGAGATTCTATTGAGCTTGAAGGTCTATCTATAGTCTTTAGACTTTCGATGCAGATATAGACTCAGAACACGACACAATAAAATAAGCATCGGGTTATGAAATTAGGATATCTAACATTTGGTAATAAGTCGGGCAGCAAATTAGGACCGGCATGTGAAGTGTAAGACCAAGACATAAAATTAGGAATATTTCTTACATTAACCAAACATAACAAGAATTTAATTTTGAGTCGTGACATGACTTCGGATTATACAGATTCATCTCCCCCTTGCTCTGTCTATATTTTTGAATTTTTTTTTTTATAAGTAATATATTTTATGTGTAATTTATTATTTAATTTCTGATAAGTTTGTACATACTGGAGCTTCAAAAGATTCTCAAATCTCTTACGCTCAAAAAAAAAAAATTTAAAAAAATTTAACGAGATTTAATTCGTAATCCAACTCATATTACTTGTATATTATTGATATGAATGACTCAAACTAATTTTTTATTTAGAAAACAAAAGGATATAAAAGAATAAGAGTTGTTATAAAATAATACTTTGTTATGTGTGTTCACCACCGTTCACACCATTTATTAAAAAACGGGTAAATTATAAAAATGGTAATATAGGAATATGAATATTTCCATAAATTTTTAGTGCTAATCAAATATAATCCAAAGATATTATTTTTTAACTAAAGTAATCACACATAAATACAGCCCCACAAAAATATTTTCTGACAACAATGGCCCCAAATTTTGTTAAATATTTAGAGATAGTTTCGTTAAAAAATAATTTATGTGGGAAAATATTTAAGTGAGATTATTTTTTGTTTCAAATAGTTTCTTTGAAATTATAGTTGATTTGTCATAAAAGTTTGCGACTACTATTAAAAATGTCCAAATTTTATGTAACTATTTTTTGTCATTTTCTCAAAAATAAAAAATAAAAACCTATTATTTGACCAAGAATATAATTATTTTGCCAATTTTTCTTTCAGTTACGTGTGGAAACATATTGCTATTTGTAAGGGCGACAATACACCTGGAATTGGGAAATTTTTAATAGCATTGAAGTTTATGAGACGACTAAGGCCAATATTAGGTGTACGACTATTCTTGTGAATAATTGATAGTATTATTCACAAGAGTACTCGTACAATTCATTCGGTTATTTTTTCCCCAAGAACAATGCAAACATAATTAATATATTAAACCAATTTATTTTCTTATATTATTTTACTTATATTAACGAAATCTTTAGCATAAGTTGAATTTGTGAAGCTTTTCTTTCTAAAAAGTTGTTCAATTTAATTATTTTATTTTTCTTAAAATTCAATAGTTCGGTTAACTAAAAACTATATCTAAAATTACCAGTCAATTGGATACATCGATAATCATGCGATTGCGACGTCTGTGGTGAGTATTCCAATAGCATACCACACGTTTTGTCTGAAAATATATTTTAGTACTCACGATGACAATAAGTAGTCATAATAAGAGCAAAAGCCACCTCCACCATTTGGTAAAATAAGCTGATCGGGTAACATATAGTAAGTGTATGATCGAGTGTTTGCTGTTATACTAAAATATATAGCTGGTGATAATGATGCAACTCAAATCTTTTAAATCATACAGTAGCACAAACATCATGTATCTCTCATCTAATGTCGGGAATTCCCTCCATAAAGATGATTGCGGTCTTCAGCTTTTAATGACAATATTTTATCAGATAAAGATGATTGATCCATTCAGAATTTCTAGATTGAATTTGTTCTTAATCATTTGTTAATTATTTTCGGGTATTTTTTTTCATTTTAAGTGTCATTTAAGAAACTCAAACATATTAAGAAAATATACTACATGTACTAATAAAGGAGTGTACTTTTAAGTTTTATGCTTGTTTTGGAACACATAAATAAGAGGATTATTTTAAATAAATTAATAAATAACATTATGAACAAATTTCAATTACCAAAAATAATTTAAAACAAGACAAAAATAATCATTGATTTCAGTGAAAACTGTTATCTCTATTTAATATTATTTATTCTCTATATTTAAAATATATTAGTCGTACTTGCATTTTTTTTTATTTTGAAGAGGAAGTTGAGCCTGAAGGACTTGACCATAACTTGGGATTAATATATAGGAGATTTAATCTTTTATCACATAGGTCAGATGAATATAACATAAAAAGTCAATGATTTTCAGTTATGTATTCCTCTGAAACTAATATATTTTACTGTGTATTACTTTATAATTTCTAGCAAGGATGTGTTTAGTATGGTTATTTAAAGAAATTCTATGTTATTTTTGTTTAATATGAGTTTCAATTTATTATAAAATTGTTACCATTCAACTTAAAATAGTCAGAAACATGTCATAACTTGCTTCTCATCTTCTGTCTTTATAATTTTTTAAAAAATAATAACAAAAATAAGACAAACCAAATACACAACACGCATTCATTTTTAATTTGAAAAACAGATACACATTTGGGCTTCTCCTCTTCTGTCTTTATATATATATATATATAAACTATTAATTGACTAACTAAACATAGTTTAGTTAAATTTTCTGACAATAATATACTTTGAATTATACCATAATTATGAGAACCACAATAACACTAATTTGTTGAGACGATCAAAAAGCAAAAAAAAAAAAAAAAAAACTCCAAATTTGATTTAATAGATTCATTAAAATAAATTTAAAAGCTATAGTTTTCCCTCTTAAAAATACATAAATACTTTTTTACATACTTACCTTGTTAAGTAAAACAACAAAAACTTCTAATATATTATTTCCTTTATTTTGTTTATTCAACTCATTCAAAGATTACACATGTAGATCATATATTTCCAGTGGACATTTATTGTTAATACATATTTATAAAGTTCATCAATGCATTTTGAGTAACAAACAAAATGCAAACATTTAATTTATTTGTGTCCCCACAATTTATTTCTAAAATATAGGATCGAAAATATTGGCTCCGATCAAGGGCAGAAGACCACCCTGTAGTTGGTTCCTCCAGGGCAAGTAAAAGTGCTGGATGCATCATCCTTAGGGTAACTATAGGCATCGGGGCACCTAGTCTTGAAAAACCTCGAATAATCCGTGGCGCTACAGCTCCCCGAGTTGCAACAGTACTGGTCTGTTTTGAACACGGTGCATGGATTGTTACACCCTCCTGGTGCACGCAACACATTTGGGCATTGGCCATTGATATCTGCGGTGCATCTGGGTCCTCTGGTGCAGCCTCCGGATGTAGGAACAAATTCCATCGGCACGTTGAATCCATCGACAAGGGACATGTCGAAGAAATCTAGGTTATTAAATTGGTTGAGTGCAAATTCTGCCAGGGTATTTGGTGGAGAACCATAACCTGTACATTGTAGAACCCCGCCACAGTCACCGGTCTGGCAACTGCCTCGACCAGCTCCATCGAAGGAGCAACCGGTCCTGGCCCAAATTCGGCCTCCTGTGGTGCCAGCTCCGACATTTATGGTCCATGTTTGGCCATTGTTTAGCTGCCTGCCACCACCAGGAACGGCGGCAGCCCAAACGGTGTAGGGGCAGTTGTTCCGAATGTCGAATGTGGCTGCATTGGCATGGTTCAAGAAAAGGGCAATGAGAAGAAAGGTGATGCCTAACGAGGAAGAGTTTAAGGATCCCATGTTTGGAAAGAAAAATAAGATTAGTTCTTGCTGTGTAATGTTTTATTTTGTGAACAAATTGTTGGCTATTTATAGGCCAAATATTTAGGACATGACGAATTTTCGCATAGTGGATGAGTAAGTAAGATTAAATGGAGATAAGTGCTGAATTATTTGGTCAACAATTTGTGCTCTTAGTTTTCCAAATTCCAGATGGGTATACTTTTCCAGTTTGGCCAAAGATAAAAAAATCTATTGAGGTATTTATCTTCCTCTTTATGGGAGAATTTTGGCTAATAAGATAATCTTTTGGTAACCACGTGTCATTTTATCTCAACGTTCTATCAACGACTGATATAGCTTATGTATGAACAGGGCTTGAGAAATTTGTTACGTAAAACAACTGTTATTATCCGTAATAAGCAGTTTACATCCGTGTTCTTGAAAACAAGTAACTTACTCTCTATGATTTTCAAAATAGGCATTTTACCAGACGTGGTTGGCAAAATATAGTACACTACCCCTTACATGGAGTGGTGTTTTGCATATATTCAAAATTATAGGGGTCAACTGTCTCTTTTCAAATCACGATGGAGGGTAAACTACCTATTTTGAAAACCACAATTGATAAACTGCATATTTTCAAACCAATAGGTGTAGACTGCATATTTGAAAAATCATATCGAAGGTTTCTGAACCCATTTATTTTCTGTAAATATTGTTGTACAAAATTTCTCTCAAAGTGTATCTCACGAAAAAATAACAATGGCTTCAAAACAAGTTTTATGTCAATGCGAGATATGCAATCTCCGTCTTTAAGACAATATTGTCCAACTATGGTGCTAACGGTTTGCTATGGCAATTTGTCTCCCAAGATACAACGACTATGACTTGTGATAGGAGCACTCCAAATCACAAGTCCTCAAACCGCAAAGGTTCAAAGCACTCAATTTGATGAACAACAAATGCTCTCAAATTTCACTAAAAATATGATGTTGATTTCGAAAATCCTCTATTTTAAATCAAGTGGGTTTATGTTGTTTATATAGTAGATCAAAAACCAAGTCCAAAGGACACCATTTGAAGGCAATATTTGGTCAAAAATCGCACCCCAAACATGAATGGACAAACAATTTCACAACTCTGAACCATGGCTCGATCGATCGAGCATAGCAAACTAACCAGAAGTTTTTTGGTCCGCTCGATCGATCGAGCATAAAAAAATTCTTTTCTTTTTTTCCAACAAATATCTCCATAGTTTAATTGGTTAAAAAGAATGAATAATCTATTTCATAAAGAAAAAAATAATGTTCAAAAGTTGTCACCATTTGGAATTCAATTGCAGTGTGGAACGCAACTATGTTATCTAGTCCAAATTCTATCTTTTTAATGTCTCACACAGTAACGGCTGCGGAAAACTATTCATATTCGAGTGGTATTGGATTATTTTCTTACGTTTCATTCACGTTTATTCAGAAAATTAGTGCAAGGACGATGATGAGTAATCATTTAATTGGAAAATCCGAAAATAACACTCTGCGGACCAATGTGTGATCGAAGTCGAGCCTATAAAATTTAAATTTAAAAAATGGTCCTATAAAATATGGATTTTTGGTCCCAAATTTTTAGGACTAGTCAAATACAGTCCCACATAAATTGTTTTTAATAAAAAATAGTCATACATAGATCAAATATTATTTTTTAACAAAAGTGATATCCTAATTGAATAGGTGACTTTGATACCACTTTTTATTAGAAATAAACGTTTGAGACTAGTATTGTTTAAAAACAAAAGTTTGAGACTTTTTTTATTAGAAATAATTTCCATGAGACTATATTTGATTAGTCCTAAAAGTTTGGCATAGTATTGCAAAACACAAATTTCTACCGGAGAATTTTGAAATTTATCCTAAAATTCGTAAATTCAATTGTTTTAATAATTGAGAATAAAGGTAAATTAGTTGTGTAGCATAACTTACTTTATATTTGATTTGGATGATAGGGTTTAGTGATCTTATGATTAAATTCTTGTCCCGTGTTTGGTTTGTTTTTTTAAAAAAATATTATCTCATCATATTTATCCTATTTTAATCTCATTTTGTAACAAAATGGCATATATATCATATCCATATTTTTTACTATTTCAAAGTTTGAAATTCTCGTAAAAAAATTTCAACTTATTTCCTATAATATAGTCGCAAAAATTTGAATTTCCTTCCGAAATTTGAAATTCCCTCCAAAATTTAACATTCAAATTTTCGATGATATTTTAATCATTATACCAAACAATAAAATTAATCCACCATTTTAAAATTATACCAAATATAATATAACTTACCATTTTTTTATCATCGTCTCATAATTTTAATCATTATATCACTTATCATATCCTTCAAACTAAATGGTACATTATAGTACAACTTTAGTTAATTATTTTACATCACCAAATACGATTTAATCACAAGTTGTTAGCATGATTCATATCATTTAATCGAGCAGGTTAGGTAGTACTATGATGTTTTTGGGAATATGGTTGTGTGGATGAGGATATTTGGATAGTCTACTTAATGATTTTCAACATGGATTATCAAATGTACAATTCGATCTGGAAAAGAACAGATGCCAATGGAGCTTATTTTCGTGGCTTCTGATAAGGTTATACCGAACTGCTAACTGCTTTCTAGAACAACGATGGTGTCACAGCAATGATGGTGGAAAAGCTTATTTTGGAGGATTCTGATAATGCTACTGATGGTTTTGGGAATATGGATGCGTGGATGAGATGACAATTGTGATGCCCGAGAATTATTGGTATAAATCCCGGTATGGTATTGATCTTTAATGGATTTTAATTGTGGCAATTATGAATTAATTATGGTATTGGGACTCCCGAGGATTTTAAATCCGGTATTTGAGATTGTTGGATCCAAGGGTTGAGATTGTATTCTCATCGTGGTGATAAACCTTAGAATTTGGTTTTTGATGGGATCAGGGGTCTGTGGTACTTTGATTTGAGGCTGGTAAAAGAATTTGAGATTGAGAGGTAATTATTGAACACAGATGATTTTTATTGAGTCATGATGTATTTGTGGAGGACTCAGAATTTTGGATCATTGGTACTATATATACCAAGTGGACTCGATGTTCAATCATTTGGATCTCACTTCTCTCTCTCTCACCAGCGTTTCCCTCCCCTAAACCTATTTCCCTTCTCTTTTCTTTTGATGCAAAATCGTTGGAGGCTCGATCTCGGAGCGGGATTTCTTGAAGAAAAGTTGGTAATCTTCATCCCCTCATCTTTATCTTTGTATTGATTATGATTTTTTGGTATTTGGTTTAGAACTGTCAAAATGGGCCAGCCCCGCGGGCCTGGCCCAACCCAACCCGCCAAATAGGCGGGTTGGGCTAGCATTTTTAAGGCCCGCCTGGCCCAAACGGGCCGCGGGTTTTGGCGGGCCAACCCGCGGGTTGGCGGGCTGGTCCGCGGGTTGGCCCCAATGTTTTTTTTAAAAAAAAAAAGTTGTTATTTTTTTTTTTAGGCTCAATTCATAGATAAAAACTCAATATCACATTGAAACATTCGATCTACTATATATTTTTCACTTGGTCTTGCTTGAAAGTTGCAACAAGTATTTCAAAATTGAGTAAAATACTGATTCACTAATCAAGTTTTTTAGTAGCAGTGTTAATATCTAGATAAAACCTGAAACAAGTTTCAGTATTCTTTTAGAATCAGTTCCAGGTTCGGCAAGTTTAGATGGAAATTTTTTTTTGAAGTTTTTTTTAAAAAAAAAGTTAAAAATTTGTTTTTTAAAAAAATAAATTAAAATTAAAAAATATATATTTCGGCGGGCCAGCCCGCCCCAACCCGCGGCCCGCTTCGGGTCGGGTTGGGTTGGGGCTTTCCCAACCCGCCTGGAAGCGGGCCCAAACGGGTTGGGCCCGTTTGGGCCGCGGGTTGGGCGGGCTGGCCCGTTCTAACAGCTCTAATTTGGTTAGGTATGGGGTTGGATTTGGAATTTGGGGATTTTTTGTTAAAATTCAAAGTTGTGTTTTTAGTGTTTTTATTGGCTTTAAATTGAGTAATTGAGGTGTTGAAGGTGTAAGGTGTGTTGATTTTGAGTTGGGTGTGGAAAACACCATTAAAGCTCGAGTTTTTCGGAAAATTGTGCGGCGATCGATCGCGGCCATGTTTTTTTCCGGACAATAGGTTCTCGCGATAGATCACTGGTGGTGGCGATTGATCGCGGCCCTGTTTCCTTGGTTTTTCGAATTTTGGCAAAATATTGGGATTTTGGAATCGGGGTGTAATTAGCCGATTTTCGGGGCAATGTTTACATTCCAATGTGAATGCTATACTTTAAAATGAAATATTTTGAGTAGTATGCATGCTTTGCTCGGGGTCTTTTAAAATGGTAAATCATCATGGATTGACTATATAAATGGAGGTTATGAAGTTGCTTGTGCACGTGGTTGCATGCTCGTTGTTAATTGTGAATTGTTAATTATGCTTAGCACATAATTCATTGGGTCATGAGACTAAGGCAAAGTTTGATTCGGACTACGGAACTATAAGGTACGTATAACGTACGAGCATAGCCTTTTATATTATTACAACTGTGAAACGCATGGTATATTGTAAATGCAACAAATGAATATGTATGGTGGAATATATGGTGCCGCTACGGAGCGAGCAACAGTTGAGATGTTGTCGCTATGGAGCGAACATCGGTTATGATGCCGCCACTATTGGGCATGCGAGGTAATGAAACTGTGGAATTAGTGGTTAGATGTATGGAATATCTGTAATCATTATTTAATGATTTTGTACATTGATTGTGGTATTGACAATCAGGGAACGGATTTAGTTAATCAATTAAATGATTAACTGGCTTTTGGGAATTTGATGGTTTCAGTTATTTTGAGAACATGAACAGCACAGGATCCCATGTGGTAACGATACTATACAAGAAGTATCTTTTAAATTACAATTTATATTCTGTAATTATGTATTATGATTATTGGACTCGGTGGTATTGGTATGATCACCCCGTGTGGGGATTGTCTCTATTGGGACAGGTTAAACAAGTACAGTTGTAGCTCCGAAGTTGAGATCGAGCTATGGATTGGAGGTGCTTCCATGACCGACATACCAGTGCCGGTATTGAGTAGAATACCTTATACATTAAATACACATTCATTCATTGGGTGCTCGCATGTGAGCACGTTTATATGTGTATATGGGTTGTATAAAAGGGCATGACCTTTCTCTTTTTCATTCTGGTGTTGCATGCAATTAATTAAGGAATTGCTAAATGAATTGAGATCATGTTAGTGTATTATAAGTGTGCATGCTATGTACGTGGACTACGTGGGGAAAATTGGTCATTATATGGAAGGTCATTATATGGAATAATGTAAGAAATTTTAATGTTAGTATATTATGCTATGGTAGCATGTTGTTTTCTTTCCCCTGACTACATGATCCCATGCACAAAATACATGGGTTAATGCACTAATAGCTGGTTAAGGGCACGGTGGTCCTTACATTAGTGGTATCGGTAGGAACATGTTGATAGAAACAAGTAGCACATATTTATGCATGATGATAGTTAGTGTGGTGTGACACAACTGTTTTGCTTATGTGTGTTTATGACATGGGATAATAAATGGAATGTGTTATTGCTAACCGTGGTGGTTGCAGGGATCGTATGAGATACGATGGGATGACATTAACGGTAATGTTTGACACTTGATGTAATAAGTGCTGAGGAATCTGATTTTGTAGAAAAATCAGGGAATGAGAAACTTGATATGCTGTCTGAGGACATGAAATGGTGGATAATGGAACAGGCAATGGCACAATCTGGTATGGTTACCCTATGATTTTGGATACAGGTATGGGCGGTTTACACATGAGATATTGTGCTTGCAAAGGTATTGCAATTTTGGTACTACTACGGGTATATTGACTAGCGATGTATCAGGATATTTACCACTGTCATATCGTAGCGAGGGTTGCTGATATGTCGAAGCGAGGGATACCATTCAGCCGCTGATATAACGTAGTAGAATTTGTGAACTGTGATAATAACTGCGCATATTGATATCTTTGTATTGATACAGGTATGATGAGACATCAAGAAGAATACTTGCCGCTTTCATGACGAAGAATTGATAGAATACTTGCCGCTACCATATCATAGCGATGAAGCATATTTGCCGCAAATATGTAGAAGTGCATGCCGCTGTCATGTTATCGCGAGGGATATTATGCTGCTAATATGTCGAATCGAGGGGTATTGATGATGCGGTCATGTCAAAGAGAGAGGTATTATATAGAATACTTGCCGCTGTCATACTATAGCGATGAAGAATATTTGCCGCTAATATGTCGAAGAGACGGTACATGCCACTGTCATATTCTAGCGAGGGATATTATGTCGCTAATATGTCGAAGCGAGGGGTATTACCGCCGCTGTCATACCCTAGCGATGAAGAATATTTGCCGCTTATAGCCAGGGATACTAAGCCGCTGGTATGTTGAAGCGAGGGGTATTAATGCCGCTGTCATAACCTAGCGATGAAGAGTATTTGCCGCTTGTAGCGAGGGATATTATGCCACTGGTATGTCGAAGCGAGGATTCTTTTGGCGATGGTTCATGCCGTCGGGTATATATAGCGATGGTTCATTCCGCTAGTCATTTGGCCATGGTTCATGCCGCCGGGTATATATGACGATGGTTCATTCCGCTAGTCTTTTGGCGATGGTTCATGCCGCCGGGTATATATATAGCGATGGTTCATGCCGCCGGGTATATATATAGCGATGGTTCATTCCTCTAGTCTTTTGGCAATGGTTCATGCCGTCGGGTATATATATAGCGATGGTTCATTTCGCTAGTCTTTTGGCGATGGTTATGCCGTCGGGTATATATATAGCGATGGTTCATTCCGCTGGTCTTTTGGCCATGGTTCATGCCGCCGGATATATATATAGCGATGGTACATTCCGCTAATTCTATGGCGATGTTTCATGATATACATATAGCAATGATCTATACCGCTGATTCTATAGCGATGGTTTATACCGTTGATTCTATAGCGATTATTTATGCCGCTGATTCTATATCGAGGACTCATACAGCTGATTTCATAGCTCTGGATTGTGCCGTCTTTGAGCGATGGGTGCTGATTGCGTACCGCTATTGGGCAATGGGTACAGGTATGCCGCTATCTTGTTAGCGAAGAGTTATGGTAGATTACTATTTTGTTAGCATTATTGTGGATGTCATGTATTGACATATACCGTCACGGGTTGACGATGATATTGTGAATGTCATGTATTGACATATACCGTCACGGGTTGACGATGATATTGTGAATGTCATGTATTGACATATACCGTCACAGGTTGACGATGATATTGTGGATGTCATGTGTTAACATGTACCGTCACGAGATGACGATGCCATAGTGCTGCTCTATGTAGACGTGTGACATCATTACGATGAAGAATACATGTGAGTATATGTATTTAGTCGTATGGTTGGAGTGCCGATGGTGGGCACAAAGTGGTGTCTACATCGCCGGTTGACGGGACCATTATGCCGAACATGTTTGCTCGATGAATAAATGGATGCGCCGTACAGGTAAGTGTACTGCAGCACGTATTTGAGGTAAATATTTTACGAGTAGTGATACCTTTGGGTATACTCGTTGTGTTGGATATGGTCAAGTGATTCGTAGTAGAAGTAGTTATTGAGGAAACTACTTGCATATACCGATGTACCGTATGGTGGACATGGTCACACCCACACATGAAGGTATGTAATAAGTCCTAATGGTTTATGATTGCATTGTGGTTGAGCAAGCCCCCCTGGATATCCGTTGTGCGTTTGTATTAGAAAAATATTGGGTGATGACCCACTACTCTAATTGATGGTACGGTATGGAATACCGGGGTGTAACGTATGATACGTTGGTAGGTTTGGTATAAACCTAAGGAGGCAGCGATTTACTGGCCAGGTATTGTTGTTGTGTTATAGCGTGCTTGTTGTAGCCATTATAATGCTCGTTGAAACCGAGTTTGATGAATCGTATGATGATACGATAAGGGTTTATAGTGGACTCTTGTAGTCACTATGTGGCATAAGGATTGAGGTAGGGAATACCTCACGAGAACGTTTATACGTTAAATGTTTTGAGGGACTTGTACTGGGACAGCTCAATTTTGTTGGGAGTACCAACGTGAGTGTCAACGAGTCGTTGTTAGCACTGGTTGAGAATCCTTGCATATGGAATGCAATGGGGGACGCAACCGGATTGTGTGATATAGTTAGTAGGATGACACTACTATATTGATTGTATCTCTTGGAGAGATTTGAAACATACTGTCATGGGGACATATGGTATTGGTCGATGGTTGATTGTGAATCAGCCATAGTAAGCATTACTGGTATTGGACTGGGTAATGGCTTTATATTTTCGGTGAGACGTACGAAGAGACGTCTCTGGGGAGATGCCCGAGTATATTGAGTACTATGGTATTAGTACAGAGCATCATTAGTTTGGGTATACGTTGTGTATACGAGTTTTGGATTTGGTAATAATAGCAAGGATGCACTATTCTGAACCAGTTATGTATTTATTGGTTCCGGAATATATTTTGATATAAATATATTCAGGTCTTCCCGAACGGTGTTTCGAAGTTGGAAGGTCATGGGTTGATGACATTTTCCTTGTGAGGAAGGCAGTATTTATATACCTATTGAGAATCTTTGGAAGATTCGATGAGCCGGTTTGTGTGGTGTTGATGTTGGGATCACATCATTAGTCGTTGGTTAATCAATCAATATTCTCCGCTGGGTGAAAATAATTGGGGATTGACAGTTGTATTTGGGGCTTATGGGTATGATTGGAGATATCCGAGCCGAGTACATTGAGTATGCATGTGGTATGCTTGTGGTGTTGGTGCTTAGGCATGTATACCGGTGTGTGTATGAATGCTAACATTTTGGTACTTGTCGGGCATCAGATTAGTATGCATGGATGAATGAATCTCCGGTGAGAGATTGTGGCACATTGAGATTGGTAATCTCAATGACACAATGTATTCTGAAGAATGATCGTGAGGTCCGGTTCACTTCCTCTGAGGAGGGATTGTCGTATTTGGGATCATGGTAGTTCATTACTGGGTAATTCGATAACATCCTTGTGTTAGGATTGTTGAATCCTAGGGTAACCGAGGGATGACCATGGTTGGATTTATTGGTGTCGTTGTCGATACAGGTGGCGAGAATGCAATCGATTTTTCTTGCATGTTCTCTATTGGAACTTGAGACCTTGTGGAGTCTCGATAGTGTGTTTGGACCAAGATATGATTTTTTGGAACACACGGGATGTAGGTATCTTTGGAGATGTGTTTGTGTTGATCGGTGGCCGTGAGTTACCCGATCCGAGTTGCAAATGATGCAGCTACTCTCGACGGAGATGGATTTGGAGAGCGGAAACCGGGTTCAGTATGTGTATACTATAGCATACTAGTGGTCTCCGTCGTAACGATGGTGGAGATATCATGAAAGAGATATCTACGTTGGAATCAGGGATGATTCGAGTAGCTAGCAGTTAGAATTGACTGACTGCTTTTGGGTGGTTAGCATCGAGGTATGCTGGCGTCTTTTTAAGATTTTAATGGTTTGAGAGGTTTACTCCATTCCAGAATTGGTGCGAGATCGGTGTCCTGGCAGTTGGCGTGTCGTTCATGATGCGCTCATGATTCGACGATGTGAATCCGTTTGGATTGTGTGGTCTTGGTCGTACGTGGGGTACGCCTGTGCAAATTTTGAGGATAAAATTTTATTAGTGGGGGATAATTGTGATGCCCGAAAATTATTGGTATAAATCCCGGTGTGGTATTGATCTTTAATGGATTTTAATCGTGGCAATTATGAATTAATTACGGTATTGGGACTCCGGGGATTTTAAATCTGGTATTTGGGGTTGTTGGATCCAATGGTTGATATTGTATTCTCATCGTGGTGATAAACCTTGGAATTTGGTTTTTGATGGGATCTGGGGTCTGGGGTACTTTGAGTTGGGGCTGGTAATGGAATTTGAGATTGAGAGGTAATTATTGAACACATATGATTTTTATTGAGTCATGATGTATTTGTGGAGGACTCGGGATTTTGGAGCTTTGGTACTATATATACCAAGTGGACTCGGTGTTAAATCATTTGGATCTCACTTCTCTCTCTCTCTCACCAGCGTTTCCCTCCCCTAAACCCAATCCCTTCCCTTTTCTTCTTGATGCAAAATTGTTGGAGGCTCGATCTCGGAGCGGGATTTCTCGAAAAAAAGTTTGTAATCTTCTTCCCCTCATCTTTATCTTTGTATTGATTATGATTTTGTGGTATTTGGTTAGGTATGGGATTGGATTTGGAATTTGGGGATTTTTGGTTAAAATTCAAAGTTGTGTTTTTGGTGTTTTTATTGGCTTTAAATGAAGTAATTGAGGTGTTGAAGGTGTAAAGGGTGTTGGTTTTGAGTTGGTGTGGAAAAACACCATTAAAGCTCGAGTTTTTCAGAAAATCGCAGGTCGTGATCGGTCACGGCATGGCGCCGATCGATCGCGACGAGAATCTAGAAAATGGGTTATGATGAATAGTACTCACGATCGATCACGAGATGTTACCGATCGATCGCGAGGAATCAGTAATTGTTTGCGATCGATCGGCATCCGCGGCGATCGATCGCGGCCATGTTTTTTTTCGGACAGTAGGTTCTCGCGATCGATCGCGGGAGGTGGCGATCGATCGCGGCCCTGTTTCCTTGGTTTTTCGAATGTTGGCAAAATATTGGGATTTTAGAATCGGGGTGTAATTAGCCAATTTTCGGGGCAATGTTTACATTCCAATGTGAATGTTATACTTTAAAATTGAATATTTTGAGTAGTATGCATGCTTCGCCAATGGTCTTTTAAAATTGTAAATCGTCATGGATTGACGATATAAATGGAGGTTGTGAACTTGCTTGTGCACGTGGTTGCTGCTCGTTGTTAATTGTGAATTGTTAATTATGCTTAGCACATAATTCATTGGGTCACGGGATTAAGGCAAGGTTTGATTCGGACTACGGAACTATAAGGTACGTATAACGTACGAATATAGCTTTTTATATTATTAAAACTGTGAAACGCATGGTATATTATAATTGCAACAAATGAATATGTATGGTGGAATATATGGTGCCGCTACGGAGCGAGCAACAGTTGAGATGTTGTCGCTATGGAGCGAACATCGGTTATGATGCCGCCACTATTGGGCGTGCGAGGTAATGAAACTGTGGAAATAGTGGTTAGATGTATGGAATATATGTAATCATTATTTAATGATTTGGTACATTGATTGTGGTATTGACAATCAGGGAACATATTTAGTTAATCAATTAAATGATTAACTGGCTTTTGGGAATTTGATGGTTTCAGTTATTTCGAGCACATGAACAGCACAGGATCCCATGTGGTAACGATTGTAAAGACCCGAAAATTCGAGGTATTCATTAAATTAAAATATTTCGGCTCAAGTTAAAACTTTAATTATTATATTATTACTAAATGAATTACCATGGCTTAAACTCTATTAATTAGTTTCCTTGTAGGATTTAATACTCCTAGGATCTTTACATATCAACTCAAGCTACTCATTATTGCTATCATGATCTAAGACAATTAATTAGGATTTTCCATCCTATTTTAGCATCACCATAACCGAACCAAATCTATCATTAAACCAAGAATTATGGAAGGTTTTTAATCTCCAAGCAACTCAAAGGATTTGGATGGAAATCTCAATTTTAATTACACTTTGTTACCATGGAAATCATTACCATAATTTCATCAAAATCTTCACCTTGTTTGTCATAAAAAAAAATCGAAAATTCCATTTTGAAATCAAAAGTTTTGGAAAGATTTTTAGACCATAATTTTCAAGGATATTAACCTCCTTATTTTCGAAAATATATGCACCATTTTTGTCATTAAAAATCTGCTCATATATTATTCCATAATTTGAGGATTCTCACTTCTTTATTTTTGAAAGTTGCAACAATTAAAATCTCCTCCAATCAGCATAAGATTTTCGATGGATTGACCTTGTAAATTGCCAAGTTTTCTAGCCATTAAATTCCTCCCATTCTTCATCAAGAGCCGAAAACCTATATACCCCAAATCATACCAATAATTCGAACACTTCAA
This sequence comes from Haberlea rhodopensis, assembly GCA_907163345.1. Lineage (NCBI taxonomy): Eukaryota > Viridiplantae > Streptophyta > Magnoliopsida > Lamiales > Gesneriaceae > Haberlea > Haberlea rhodopensis. Next base: position 3,134,204 of record CAJQUN010000004.1, on the reverse strand, counting down.
GGCTTAGGAAGGAAGGATTTCGCGTCGTTTTCGCACCCTTAATCGTTTAAACATCTAAATCGTTGTAAGTGGGTTTTTGCTAGTATTCGTTTCGTTTTCTAAAAATGATTGTATGTATGATTTTAAATCTCAATCGATATGAATTTATTTTGAAATTATGCAAGTAGTAATTTTTAAGCACTTTAAACTTTGAAATCTGATTGGAAGTGGATTCCTTTATGACCCTGATGCGGTGGGATATAACCGTTTACATGACCTTATACGGTGGTTAACCGTTGTTTCTGGAATGTCCAGACCCTTTATTCGTGGGTAAGCCGATGCATGACCTCTTCTCTATGAGGGATAATTCTAGAGACTGATATCAGTACCAAGAGGAAACTAGAAATTTACTGTGCTTAAGTATATGAAAATTATGAACGATTGATATGTTATGATTATGGCTCGACGGAGCAATTATGTTAAGATGCATTCATATCAATATATGTTTGATTAAGATATACGTTTTTGGAAAATTATGAAAAATATATTACTGTCATATCGATTGGCCCCCGCTTGCTGAGTGTTTTCCAAAACATTCACCCCTTACTCTACATCCCCAGATAAAGCTGAGGAAGAAGTTGAAGCTGAAGAAGAGCACCAATTCTGGGGTTGGTGATTTGTCCGCTGCGTTATCTTAAGATTTAGTTTCCAAGAGTTTATCATTAAGTACGATTTTAATCCGCTCAGTTGTTTAAGTATTTAAATTTCACGTTTTTATTCAAATGTAAAGACGATGGTTATTCTTTTATGGAATATAGACTGGCTTTTGGTTATTAAGATATTACGAGGCTTATTGATTTTTAATTGTTATTGAAAATCAATGCCGGTGTTATGGACCCCGGTCTCGGGACGTGACAACGATACTATACAAGAAGTATCTTTGCATTACAATTTTATATTCTGTAAATTATGTATTGTGATTATTGGACTCGGTGGTATTGACATGCTCACCCCGTGTGGGGACTGTCTCTATTGGGACAGGTTAAACAGGTACAGCGGTAGCTCCGGAGTTGAGATCGAGCTATGGATTGGAGGTGCTTCCAGGACCGACATACCACTGTCTGTATTGAGTAGAATACCTTATACATTAAATGCACATTCATTCATTGGGTGCTCGCATGTGGGCACGTTTATATGTGTATATGGGTTGTGTAGAGGGCATAACCTTTCTCTTTTCATTCTGGTGTTGTATGCAATTAATTAAGGAATTGCTAAATGAATTGAGATCATGTTATTGTATTATAAGGGTGCATGTTATGTACGTGGACTAGGTGGGGAAAATTGGTCATTATATGGAATAATGTAAGAAATTTTAATGTTGGTATATTATGCCGTGGTAGCATGTGGTTTCTTTTTGTGGCTTATGATAACGCTATGCCTTCTTGATTACTGGAATAATGATGGTGCTGGGATAACTATGGTGCAACAGCTTAATTTTGTGGTTTCTGATAATGCTATGCTTTTTTGCTTCTTCGAACAACGATGGTGCCACAGCAACACTTGATGCCAATTTGATTTGCTTCGTGGAACAACGAAGGAGCCACATCAGCACTTGGATACGTCTGTGGATGCAAACTTATTCATCCAATAGCTTGAGTTTTCATTCATCTTAATCTACTTCATGCTGGAGATATTTGAACAGTAGAGATTTTCATTATTAAAACCTTCTTTTGTGATGCTAGATTGCTTATTTCTTTTTTCTTTTCTGGTGTTTTTTAAGGGGAGTTAGTTAAACATTTGATATATATCTTGTAAAGGGTTAAAGTACCCATTGTACTCCATTATAATATAAATTTTGGCTTGTCAAAAAAAAAATGTACGTTCGGTTTCATTTATAGGTCCCTATCCCGTAGATGGATGGTAATTTATGGGTGAAGCTAAGGTGGGGCTAGGTTAGGCTTCGGCCAAGTCTAGCCCTTATCCTTAGTGCCCAAGAGACTTAGTCCAGTTTTTTCTGTTTAAAATTTATAAACCATACTTATTTGAAGCATAGCCTTATTGCCATGGTTACTTATCCAAAATTTTCTTTTAAATTTTTTTAAATCAACTTATTTAATAATTACTAGTTACTGTTTTTTTTTAAAAAAAAATCATATTTATAGTTATTGATTTTTACACCTTATTTATTTATATGATATATTGAAAACTTGAAATATTGATTGATTTTATAGTCTGCATGATGTATAGAACATAATACATAAATTATTCGTTTAGAATAATTTATGGGTTTTTTATAGTAAAAAAGTTAAAATTCGAAGTTCGTAGTTTAGTTGTAATCAATATTTTTTGATAGCCATAGCCATATTTGTTTCATGATTAGGCATGTGAAGCTAGATTTCTAATTTTTTGTTATACTAATTTAACTAAATTTATTAATGAATGCTACAATAGATTAGCAAGTATAATCTCGAGTGGAGTTTCCTGATTCGGTAGGATTTGAATCCTTTATGGATAATTTTGACAAGAAATCTAGTAGAGAAAAAAGTAGTATCATTGAAATATCTAATTTTATTTTAATGCTGCCCAACGACTACTCCCATTGGTCAATGGGCCTTAATGTTTTTCTATTTTAAGAAAAATCACATGTTTTGGTTCTAAACCGGAATCGGTGCAAAATCGATAGGCTCCATTGGGATCGGAACCTCCACGGTTCCTATCTCACGGAACCAGTCCGACGGTTTTAACCGGTTTTGTTTCAATCCGGGTCCAGTTAACTCGATCCGTTAAGCAACTTGGCTCGGAATTGATGCCCGCAATAGTAGAATTTATGGATAATGATTGTTAAACATTTCATGAAACACAAGAGTAGTACATAATCAATTCCATTTTTTAAGAAAACATAGCGGTCTTGAACACTATCTTAAATCCAAATTGTATCCCATGCCAAATCCTTTCAAACCTGGCCATATCCTATTGACCAATTTAGTATTGTTGGCACAGAATTCCCATATGGTTTTAAAAATCTCCTCCATGTTTTGAAAATAATTAATTTATCATGTGGTTTGAGAATGTGTGCAAAACATATTATCTGTGTATAATCAGTATTATACGCATCATATCCTGCATCTAGGCTTGAAATTATATGTTAAATGGTCGATTGTACAATCGATGGAAAAAATACACCTAAATAATAAAATAATGAGGTAAATGTATATTTTGAATAACATAAATGTGTAATCTACACCTAAAAATTAACATAAAGGGGAAAATTATACCTAAAATTAGAAGAAAAAAATTGACAATAAATACAACTTACACCCACGTGGTTTCCATGATGTGCAACATACAATGGGACATTTATTGATTAAACATTCGCAAGATTCAATGCATTTTCATAAACAAGGAAATGCAAAGAGTTAACTTATTCCAAGTCCCCAAACTTTAATACAAGACAAGACTTAAAATGAAGGTTCAAATTCAAGGGCAAAATACAACCCTATAGTTGGTTCCTCCGGGGCAAGAAAGCGTACTGGTTCCACCATCTCTAAGGTAACTGTACGCATCGGGGCACTTATCCCTAAAGAACCTCAAGTAACCAGTGGGAACGCAAGGCCCCGACCTCCTTCTCGGAATAATGCTAATCTGGGAAGGGGATCGCTTAAGCCAATACCATGGGCAGTCCGAGGAGAAAGACAAGAGGATGATGACAATCAAGTTGTTGGGGAGGTGGCCCCAAACAATGTTCCTAACCGAGAAACTATACATATGATTTCTGGTGGAGTATCAGGCGGAGACTCTAACCGAGCAAGAAAAAGTTGTGCTCGGAAGCTACTAGTGATGTCAATCGACCCGGATAACACGCCATAAGTCCTCCATTGCCTGGCCTGAAGATCTGCGAGGAATTCATTTCCCACATGACGATGCACTGGTTATTTCTGCCACGATAGCTAATTACAACGTGCATAGGATCTTTGTAGGTACATGAAGTTTGGTCGATGTGCTTTTTCTAAGCACGTTGACCCATATAGAGTTGGGGAGTATAACCATACAGAGGGTGAACACCTCTTTTCATGGATTTGCCGGAGAGATTGTAAGCCCGATGGAGCAAGTTTCTTTACCAGTTACGTTGGGTGAAGAATCGAGGACAAAGACCAAGATGATCAACTTTCTCATAGTGGATGCTCCCTCATCTTACAACATAATTCTGGGCCGACCATCCCTAGCTGCTTTTCATGCAGTGGCGTCCACTTATCACCTAACAATGAAATTTCCAGTAGGTGAGGAAGTTGGGCAAGTAAGAGGAAATCAAAGTTTCCTCGAGAAAGTGTTATGTGCAAGAGTTGAGGCATGAGAAAGAACATAAGAAATGAGTTGATGAACGATGGGACAATAATAAGAGGAAGCAAGAAAAACTGGATGAGATTGAAGAACGAGTAGTTACCGCAGAGGAATTTCTCACGATTGAGCTGGGTCACTCGACTAGGACCACCACAGTGGGTTCCCATTTAGATCCATAGTTACGAAGAAGAGTGATTGACTGTTTGAATGAGAATGTAAACGTGTTCGCTTGGAGTACTGATGACCTGGTCGGGGTAAAAACCAGAAATTGTCGAACACTATCTTAGTGTTGATCCTAACGCTCGGGCAATCAAACAGAAGAGGAGGCATTTTGGGCCCGAGATAGATGTAATTATTGCTAAGCAAGTGGAAGAGCTGTTGAGAGTAGGCCACGTGCTGAAAATCAGTTTTCCTACATGGCTCTCAAATGTGATTTTAGTACCTAAATCAGGAGATAAGTGGAGAATGTGTGTGGATTTTCGAGACGTGAATAAAGCATGCCTAAAGATTGTTCCCCGTTGCCGAGAATTGATCAGTTAATAGACTGTGGGGCATAAACTGCTAAAAATAATGATTTGTATGTAGTTTAGTCTACCCAACTACAAAATCATTGTTTCGCTCTTGTTAATTTGTATGAAATTAAAACGAGGCTACGTTACAAGTAGTTGTGCTTTGATTCCAGAAGAACGATTGTGATGGAAATATTGGTGTTTATATTTTACTTCCAAAAATTACAGACCACCCCCTTAAAATTGTATATCCCCTCTAAATTTATTTTTCTCCTCTCATCTTATATACTTTCTTGCTAAAAAAAAGTAGATCTTACTCCACGATACGGGTCGATAATACTCGATATGTTATCCACCCCTAAACCTAACATGTCCATTCTAAATATAAAAATTATATTTCGATCATAATGTTATAATTACACCAATGTATATTAATTTGATTTTAAAATAATATCATGACAACATGTTTTATAGGAAAGTACATAAATTATTCACACATGTTGCATGTATTAATTGATGGGAGAAAATAAAGCAAGATATGGAACAGAAATAATTGCTTTAAAATGTGAAATAAAAATTAAATAGCACACGCCCGTTGCGAAAACCTTTTGATTCTCCCTCTCTCTCTCTCTTAGCTGTCTCTTAAATCTTCGTTTCCCGCTACTCCGTGTCACTCTTGTAACTCTTCCCTTTTCTCTCCTCTGCCTATGTAAATTACAACTCTTCGCGTTTCATTAAACCCTAACGCCACAGGTAGGTTGTTTTCTCTCCTCTATCGCTCTCTCTATGTGTATTACATTTTTCCTTTTTTTTGTTCTTTGCCTTTAATTTCGATGACCGATACTTTTTTGGTTATTTAATTAGCGGTTACGGATTGGAATTCAATGAATTAAAGTAGAGTGATATCAGTTCGGATTATTTATTAGTATTGATTCTGTGGTTGTGTTTGCTTTATTGATTTATGGAATGAAGCTTGATTGTTTCGTTTGCTTTTTTGGATTGCGTGAAATGGATTGTGCTAATCCGGGTGATCTGATCACGATTGATGGTTTATATTGCTGAAATTTGAATGAGAATATCAGTAGATTTTTAGAAAGAGTTGGGCTTTCTTTAGTTTTCACGTGAAACAGTAAGGTTTAGCGCACGAGAATGGGGCATATTAATTGAAGGACTGAAATTTATGTTGGTTTTTTTTTTATTATTTTCTAATCTCTCTGAAAGTACATCCAGCAGAGGCTGATTAGGATGGCGACATTTCCTTTGCGTTCAAGCGTGATTGTTTATGTTGGTTAGCATAAAGAAAGGACGATCTTGTGGATTGAGATGTTGTTTATCAAATAATATTTTCTCATAACGGATAAAATGACTGTTCAGATAAATTTGTACCTTTAATTGTGAGATTTGTTTGTTCCTGGTAAATTTGCTTCAGTTGTTTTTTCGTACGAAATTACTTTGATTACTTGAATGGCATCTTTGAAAGTAATCCATTGCTCGTGTACTGAACTTGAGAGGATACAATTCATTTGTTGTGTAATATCCTAGCATTACTTTATTGCAGATTGGTAAGCGCATTAGGAAAGGAACCATGGTTCAGGTCAAGGAGGAATCGTGTACCCTGGATTCAACTAAAGATGCCCGAATTTCCTCAATTTCTTCAATCTCTGAGAGCAGTTGTGATACTGTTACTCCGAGATCATCCTCTGACTCTAGGTAGGTGATTCTGTAGTTATCTTAAAATGTATGCTCTATTGTTACCTGTGATGCTACAGATACGGTAGATAAGTTAAGATTCATTGGGATTAAAGGTTTAGTTGTTGTTGCTATGTTCTTCTTGCCTTATATAGTTGGTTTTTCAGATAGTTTAAACTTTTTCATTCGCTCAATTTTTTGTTTAGAACGTTTTATAACTGTTGAGGTCCTTATTTATAAGGAGGTGATTGAGACAGTACGGTAATTACCTTTAGAGCTACCTGTCGTTATCGAGCATCGGTGAATGTTGTCCGGCTGATAATTGCAATGCTCAAATCCTTGGTAATTATATGTTCAGATTATCTCACCACCGTGCAGTATTCTGTTATTCTATTGATCTGGTAATATTTTGATTCTGAAAGGTCGATTGCCTTCAAATGCCGCACACCTATCCGTTGATCTTTTCACACCATATATGTTTTACTTTTATTCTCACGTGGTTCGGTCGTTGCAGGAGTTCTGATTTGACTAGACGACGTTTCTCACCTGCCGGCTGGACAACTGATGAGGTTTGCATCTAGACACTCGAGTATCTAATATAATTGTGAACCAAAGTGAGTTGATAGTGAGAATCAATTCATTGTTTTACAAGTGCCCAGATCCTTGCACTTTCAAGTAGTCCTAGTTAAGGATTATTGGTTGTGGTTGTACGAAGCAAAAGTATTTGGAAGCCACTTATCGTGGATCCTTAGCTAGAAGGATTAGGAAATGAACATGAACTATCTGTTTCTTCTAACCAATGTGATATAAGTATACGATTTTTCATTTTGTGCTACTCCTTAATGATTGTTGATGTCATGATTCAGTCTTATCAGTGAGTTTAGAGTCATTTTTGTGACAACATGAAATATGCAGAAAAAGGAAATATAGGGGGCGAACCCAGTGCACGAAGCTCCCGCATTAATGTGCTGGGTCCGTGAGGGTCGGACTCATTGGACCTAATGTACGCGACTCGAACCCCTGACTTTTAGGTCACATGACAACAACTTTACCGTTGTGCTAAGGCTCACCCCCTAGAAAAAGGAATATATGCAACAAAATTTAAAAGTTGGTGTAGGTACTAAGCATTATGCTCTTGAATTTGCGAGCAGCTAACAGGACTTCATATTTTGACAGGATAAGCTACTTGCTGAAGTTGTAAAATGGTACAACGGGAGAAATTGGAAAAGAATAGGTGAGTGTGCATATTTTTTTCAGGTTTTTTTCTTGTGGTTTACAGTCATGTTTTACTATAAACCATACACCTGGCTTTTTTAACTGGGTTTGAGGTTTTTTGAAATTTTCTTTGAAATATTATCTATCCTCCCTTTTTCAATGGGGGTTTGAGTTTTTTCTTAATGCTTAGAAGAAATGTATGGTTACTAAATTACTTTCCCGACCATCATGTTTTACAATGTGGATGTTAGTTACTATTTAGTCTCTTATTGGCTTTTAGGGATTTAAATAAGTGACTTAAAAAAAGATTTATCTGTTGAGGAAATTCAGCAGCAAGTGGCTGATCTACTTGGAAAATGCCAAGATTTCTAACTTAGCTGCCTAGCTTCCATGGCACTAGTTAGTGTCTCTTTCCAGTAGTTAAATCCTAATAGTGGCATGCATCTGGTGAAGATACATCTATGCGCAATCTATTCAGTTCTTTCTCCCAGTCTTTCTAGTTTACTGATTGACTTTTCCTCTTTTGCAGCTGAATGCATCTCTGGAAGGACTGACGTTCAGTGTTTGCATCGTTGGCAAAAGGTTCTTAATCCCGATCTTGTCAAAGGCACGTGGACAAAGGAGGTTAAAGAATTTTCTTGACTGGCTGCTTATGAGTGAACTAATCAACCCAAAATCCTATGCTCATTTCATGCCTGTGATCAACCCAAATTTATATTTTATCATTATGTCCATTGTCTGAAACTTCAGGAGGATGATCTTATTGTTGAGTTGGTTGGTAAGTATGGCATCAAGAAATGGTCAGCTGTTGCAAACTGTTTACCAGGTCGTATTGGCAAGCAGTGCAGGGAAAGGTGAGTGATACTCGTGCATTAAAACTGTTCAAAATAAAGAATTAATTTAATAAATAAACAGTTAAGATATTATTATTCTGTGATTGATGGGAAAGCCAATGATTTCTATTTCAGCAACCCTGTGTCTTTTAGATACATTTCACAGTGTACCAGGTTTTAATTGCAACACTTCCGAGTAAGCCTCTGTACACTCCCTAGCTCATGCTAGTTACACAAAACAAAATGATTACTCAATAACTATCTCTGCCTCTCTCCTTTTCCTTAATATTCTCCCTGCTCCCCTCTGTCCCACAAAAACTATGATTGGGCTCTGGGCCTTCTTTTTCTTTTGTGTACAATTTTTATGTTGGGCCTTGATTTACCATCAAGGTCCATAACATGGTGTGCATGCTTTACAATCTAATTCACAAGTTAAAAATGCAAAATAATTACAAAATTTGATCACACAGCAGCTACCTGAAGAATTCTAGCACAGGCATCCTCGTGCCTAGACTAGATCCATTCTTGTCATCTCTTCGTATGGTTGTTGAGCAGATTTTACCATTTTGTGAGATGTTTTACTTTTATCCCTACATTGGGGATTGCACGGTCAAAATCAATGTTAAAAATTCGTATGGAACCTTTTATCCAGCAAAACATTTATTAGGTCAAACCTCTGCAGGCAATTTTGTCTAAAGGCAACCATATGTACGTCAAATTATCATGTTGAAAGGTGGTGATCATGCTTTGAGATATTCATTTAGGTTCTTACCTAACCCAAGAAAGCCAGTGCTTTCTTTTAAATACCACTGACTTTCACATTCTAGTCAAGATAATTGGTTTTTCTGTATTTCGAATGGTTGCTTCAACGGTTTATTTTGCTATTTTCATTTTTTATACAAAAAAATTATTGTGGTAAAAAGTGTGTATCGACATTGGAAATGGTAAATTGAAAAATTAGCCCATTTGCACATAGTTTTGAATTTTAAACAGGTACCTGCTTGTACCTAGCTCTGCTATGGTTCTTCAGGAACTATGTTGAAGGGCCTCATTGCGACGGATAATATCTTTGCTTTTTATTTTGTTCAATTCTTGTCTTCTTGTTCTTGATGGCAAATGTGAAAACTCTTTCATTCAATTTGATCGTTAGGTGGCACAATCATCTGGACCCAGCAATAAGAAAGGATGCATGGACTGAAGAGGAGGAAGCAATTCTTGTTTGTTGTCACCGAATGTATGGTAATAAATGGGCAGAAATATCAAGGTTTTTACCGGGAAGGTAACTATTTTTCGATAAAAACTTTTTATGGAATATCTACAACTTTCAGCAGATTTCACTTCCAGCATGTATAAAGAGTGAAGTTCTTCAACTTATGAGCATCAAACTTTTTATTTTTGTTTACAACGCTGTGATCTAGGTTCAGAGAGGGTTGGTTTCTTTCTTACACTGATTATTGTATCCTTAAAAGTTTTTCAGAGGAAATTGAATAGTAAATCCATTAGCCTTTAGTGGAGTAATCTGATTCTTTCACGGGCAGGCTTTCTGAATCTCTCCGGTCCAGATAAGAGGAAGCTATTGAACTTTTTGGAGTTTCTCTACAGTATTTTCTTTAGCTAATTGAGGCACTCTTTGCTCATTGTTGGAGACTTAGATGCCATACCTTGTGGATTTTATCTTTCTTCATCTTAACTATACTAAGGATGCCTGATGATTTTTTTATTTGCTTATAGCATTTGATTTCTTCATTCTCAATTGTTTGTTTATCAATTATTTTTTCTGTACAGGACTGATAATGCTATTAAAAATCACTGGAACTGTTCTGTCAAAAGAAGGCAGGATTTAAATTTTCGTAGTTTGTCTGCCTTGGAATTGCTTGAGGTTTCATCTCTGAAGAGCTGTAATCATGAAGAAATACCAGGATCCAAAAGTTATTATAGAGTAGCTCAAAGTCTTGGTGAAGATAGACACTCTGGACAGAGAAGGGTTACAGGCGCTGGAAATAACAAGTTTTGCAAGGCTACATCAGAGACCGATCCCACTTTCCAGGGAAACTGCACAACTTCAGAGGGGTTAAGAATTCTAATTCCTTTAAATTGCAAATCTGATTTATTAACAAAAGTTAAAAGTGACAACTCTGGTAGACCATGCATCGGAAGTGTCAATTCTGCGAGACGATCATTGGATTCTCTGTCAACTAACTCGTTGAATATTATTATGGATTCATGCCATCAAACTGAAAAACATCATGCTAGTCTTGAGGTTGATCATCAAAACAAATCTGAAATGATGTTTGAATCTCCTAAAAGACCTAGGTGTAGCCCATGTGTCACAAATGTGAGGTCTGAAGACTCTCGAGTTGATACCGTTTTAAGTCTGTCTGTTAGTGGTTTTGGAGAAGTGAATCAAAGGGCTGGAAAAAGAAACAAAGCCTGTGAAATATCTCAATTGGCTAAGAACACGGAGAATGACTTCTTGTGTTGCGAGCCAACCCCGATGAATATTTGTGTTGTTCCAATGTCACCTGGCAAGAGCACGGATCTAGAGAACAGCATCGAGCATGGTCATTCCTGCCTTGCGAACCTGTCATTAAGTATCTCTAGTGGCAATAGTTGTCCTGATTGTGTGCTAATGAAGTCAGCAATTTCTTATGAATGCACTCCTTCAATCATAAGAAAGAGAACTTCTAAGGAAACTCAATATGCAAATTGTCTCAGCACTCCAGCTCATATCATTTCAAATGCTTCCTTCAATAATGATGTTGATGGCCCAGACTCGATTACTGAGAAGGATTATATGCAATCTATGGTTTCTGCATCTGGAAAATCAGTTCTTGGACCAGCTCTGGAAAGACGCCTAGAATATGCATTCGATTTGGAGTGGGATTCAACCACTGTTGGACAACGCATTCCTGATTCTACAACTCCACCATCAAATCATAAATCTGGTACAGATATGGTGTTGCCTCCATGAGACAAGTGAGTTCAATTGATCATATTTGATGTTTATTTTTATCTTTCCAAAGGAATGTTGCTTCATCCAATCTTGAACTGTTTTACGTACTGATTCAATTTATCCTACAGGGACCTAAAACAAGAATACTCGGGTTCCAAGTAGTTTCTTAGTGTGTATTTTGATTTACGTGTTCTGATGCATGTATATGCAGATCAAGCCTGTGTTCTTGTTTCTTCAGTTATTACCAATTGGTTTTGAAGTTTCTTGCCCAAGACCTGACCTCTCCAAGACCTGACCTCTGTAACTGTTCTTTATTAACATATATCTTTCAGGGATGTGAAAGCTAATTCCAAAGTGACAGATATGATTCAGCTACAGATCTACCTTCGGTAGCTTTGCCAAGGAATGACGTACAGTGCCTTGATTTCGTTCATCACCGCTCCATTCAGTTCATCTATTATGTAATATTTTCCGGCCATAGGAAGGAAACGAGAATGCAGGCTAGAGACTTAATTTCTAGGATCGAATACTGGAATTTTGTGCTTGTATACATTTTCGTTAAGATACTTGTGGGAAGTATGTTGAGATTAGGAGTCTAATTGTAAATAACAAATACTGTCTGGGTTGAGATGGTAGGGTAATGATAATACTGGGAGAGATCTAAAAGATTTTGAAGTTGTTTGAAGATATGAATAGCTTTTTTTGAAGATGGTGTGTTTTCATCCACACTTAACAAAATATGTAGCAAGTCTTGTTTTACAACTGAAGCAAAACGTATGTTTATTGCATCAACAAAAGTCAAATAGTTACATTTGTATTTGCCTTACTTAGAAATTGACTTTTGAATAGAAAAGTAAAGGTACAAGATTAAGCTGAATATTTGTCTTGCTAAGCGGACTTAGTTTTTTATTTTTAACAATTATTAAAAACGTATTTCAAGCATATTTATCCTTGATTCTTCCATGAATATAAGTTTTTTTATAGTTCATTTTATGATAAAAAATAAGATGTTGATATGATAGATGTGTTGGATAATAGATACTGATAAGATTGTTATCTATCTAGTAGATTCATATTTATATTTGTATTTTAAATCTTTTATCTTATCTTAGGTTTAGGAGTCTATTTAAGGTTTATTTGTATCTCTTTATTATGACAATTCTGAAATAAGAGAATCCTAAATTCTCCAAACTCTCTCTTCATGGTATCAGAGCCACTACTGAAAATTTTTCGCCCATAAGCAACGCCATGGCCGGCGCCTCTAGCAGCGATTCTTCATTCTCTGCTGTAAATAATAACTCCTCCGCAACACTTCACCACACGGTCTCCGACAACACGACCATTCCGATCACTAACCATAGGTTAAACGGTCAAAATTACCTTCAATGGTCTCAATCCGTTTGGATGTTCATTCGTGGGAAGGGGAGGGATGATCTTTTGTCTAAAACACCCGGGTGCCCAGACAAATCTAATGCTCCAGCCTTTAAATCATGGACCATTGAAAACAATATGGTTATGTCCTGGCTCATCAATTCAATGACTCCCGAGATTGGCGAATTTTTTTTGTTATATTCCACGGCAAACGATGTTTGGGAGGCGGCCCGCGATACGTTTTCCAGCAAAGAAAACGTGGCTGAACTCTTTGAAATTGAGAGTAATCTTCTAGCCTTGAAACAAGGCGATTCCACCGTCACCCAATATTTCACTGGCGTTACTCGCTACTGGCAACAATTGGATCTCTTTGAGAATTATAAGTGGACGTGCCCGGACGATGAAACCCTTTACCGATCCATTGTGGAAACCAAGCGCATATTCCAATTTTTATTGGGACTCAGCAACGATCTGGATGACGTCTGCGGCCGTGTTGTGGCCATAAAACCTCTGCCTCGATTGCGTGAAGTTTTCTCGGCTATTCGACATGAAGAAAGCCGTTGCAAGTTGATGATGGGTCCTCAAATCAGTAGCCAAATCATTGACGATTCAGCCTTGGCAGCCACACGCTCATTTGTCATTCTGCCATCCACGACTGATAGTATCCGCACACCTTCCAGCAATAGTGCACCACATTCCTCGGGTCATATGAGGAATGGACGTCCTTGGTGTGAAAAGTGTAACAAACCCAATCACGCCATTGACACATGTTGGCGGATTCATGGGAAACCAGCCAATTGGAAATCCAACCGTCAGCGCCGTGCCAATCTTGTGCAAACAGAGGTTTCTTTACCGGAATACCAACCTTTTAGCAAGGAGCAGATTGATCTCCTACAACAGCTGTTAAGTAAAAGCTCTACCAAATGCCAATCCTCCACCTATCGCTGCTGGTGCCTCTGCACATACAGGTATTACTTCCGCTGCGTTGCTCTCACAACAGGTTTTATCCAATTATTGGATTATAGACTCTGGTGCGTCAGAGCACATGACGGGCACACTACACCTATTAAGCTCCTATCGTCCGTGCACAACACCTTGCTCCGTGAGAATTGCCAATGGCTCCTGCGTACAGGTTCTAGGGTCTGGAACAGCCCACCTGACAAACAATTTGGTTTTGACTTCTGTTTTATTTGTTCCTACTCTTGATTGTAACCTCTTATCAGTTAGTCGACTCAGTATGGATCTCAATTGTGTGACTAAATTTTTGGCCAAATCTTGTGTATTTCAGGACTTGACTTCGGGGCGGACGATTGGCAATGCTGACCACTGTGCAGGCCTCTACCTTATCCGCGCATCAGTTGACTCTTCACCTCCGTGTGCCAGCTCCTTCAGTTCTTTGTTTTCTCGTACTTTTTCTCCTACAGACAATGAAATTTTGTTTTTACATTATCGTTTAGGGCATCCGAGTTTTATGTATCTGGCAAAAAATTTTCCTTCTTTATTAAAAAATAAATGCTTGAAAGCTTTTACTTGTGATGCTTGTCAATTCGCTAAACATACTCGTCATACATACAATCCACTTCCTTATAAGCCTTCACACCCCTTTTCACTAATTCATAGTGATATCTGGGGTCCTTCCAGGGTTAAGAATACTACGGGTTCCCGCTGGTTCTTATTATTTGTTGATGATCATACTCGACTTTCATGGGTTTTTTTAAGTTTTTTTAATGAAAGAAAAATCTGAAACATTTTAGCTTTTTCAACAATTTAACAAGATGATTCAGACACAATTTTCAACCCGTATTCAGGTATTCAAGACAGACCGCGCTCGTGATTTCTTTAATTCCGCCCTTGGTCCATACCTTCATAGCCAAGGGATTGTCCACCAAAGTTCTTGTGTTGACACACCCCAACAAAATGGGATCTCAGAACGCAAGAATCGTCATTTACTAGAGGTAGCTCGATCCTTAATTTTTTCCCATAATGTACCGCAATCATTCTGGGGCGATGTGGTTCTGACTGCCACCTACCTCATCAATCGGATGCCCTCTCGTATCCTAAAGTTTGATACACCGATCCAAACACTTCTTCACTCTTACCCTTCATCTCACCCGATTCCTACTATCCCATTAAAGGTCTTTGGTTGCACAGCATTTGTCCATATACACCAGCATAACCGTGGTAAACTTGACCCACATGCAATCAAGTGCATTTTCCTTGACTACTCTCCCAATCAAAAAGGCTACAAATACTATTCCCCTTCTCTCAAACGATATTTCCATTCTATGGACGTCACCTTTTTTGAACATGAGCCATTTTATCCCAATTGCTCGATTCAGGGGGAGCACAATAAAGACGAATCTCGCAATAAAGAATCACTCGACCAAGCCTTTCCCAGTCTAGAACCGAGTGAAAACATCACATTACCTTCGGAGCCTACTACACTCACAAATCCCTTTACCACTATCACTAAACCATTATTGGTGTACTCTAGGAGGAATCAGCAACTTGCACAAAGTCAGCCTTGCCAAGACTCCACCTTGAAGCCTGAATCATCTGAACTATCACAAGGTATTTCTGTTCCCTCTGAAAATAATACTGATTCAGATAATAGGCCTATTGCAATAAGAAAAGGCGTCAGATCTTGCACACAGCACCCTATATGCAAATTTGTTTCAGTTGAACATTTATCACCATCATATCGTGCCTTTGTGTCCAACTTAGATCAGGTCCAGGTACCGTCTACTATTGAAACAGCTTTACAACATCCTGATTGGAAATCTGCAGCCCTTGAAGAAATTCAGGCACTCGAGAAGAACAATACATGGCTCATTACTGAATTGCCACCAGGGAAAAGGACAGTTGGCTGCAGATGGATTTTTTCAGTAAAACATAAAGTTGATGGAAGCATAGAACGATATAAGGCAAGATTAGTTGCGAAAGGGTACACACAGTCTTATGGCATTGATTATCAAGAGACATTTGCTCCAGTGGCTAGATTGAACACCATCCGAGTCCTCTTATCTGTTGCTGCTAACATGGACTGGCCCTTGTATCAGCTGGATGTCAAGAATGCCTTCCTAAATGGAGATCTTGATGAAGAAATTCATATGGATATTCCCCCAGGGTTCAGAAATCCATCAACTGCCGATAAAGTGTGCAAACTGAAGAAATCACTTTATGGTTTAAAGCAATCTCCCAGGGCGTGGTTTCATAGATTTTCCACTGTTCTAAAGGGGAATGGATACCTACAGTGTCAGTCAGATCATACCCTGTTTGTAAAACACTCCGAGGACGGAAAAATCACCATCCTCATAGTGTATGTCGATGATATAGTACTCACTGGATATCACACTTCAGAGATGACACTTGTAAAAGCTCTGCTCTCAAGGGAATTTGAAATGAAAGATCTTGGACCCCTGAAATATTTCTTGGGAATGGAAGTCGCAAGATCATCTCTTGGAGTTTATATCTCCCAAAGAAAATGCGTGTTGGATCTCCTGAAAGAAACTGGAATGTTGGGATGCAAACCTGTGGATACTCCTATGGATACAAGGGTAAAACTTGAGGAAAGGGACACTTGTCCGTTAGTTGACAAAGGACGCTATCAACGATTAGTTGGGAAACTAATCTATCTTTCACACACACGCCCAGATATCAGCTTTGTAGTCGGTGTGGCTAGTAGATTCATGAACAACCCAACCAAAGATCACATGGATGCCGTGTACTACATATTGCGATACCTCAGAAGAAACCCAGGAAAAGGACTACTTTTCAAGAAATCATCTATCAGGAACATCAAAGTGTACAGTGATGCTGACTGGGCTGGCTCTCACACAGATTGAAGATCCACTTCTGCCTACTGTGCATTTGTATGGGGAAATTTGGTCACTTGGAGAAGTAAAAAGCAGTCTGTAGTTGCTCGTAGCAGCGCTGAAGCTAAGTATCGTGCATTAGCCCAAGGCATATGCGAAGGAATGTGGCTGAAAAGGTTGCTAACTGAATTAAAGTTGGACAGTGCTCAACCAGTGGAAATGATGTGTGACAATCAAGCAACCATAAGCATAGCCAAGAATCCAGTGCATCATGATCTAACAAAACACATTGAGTTGGATCGACATTTCATTAGCGAGAAGATTGAGGAAAATCATTGACCTCAATTATATCTCCACACACAGTCAACTTGCAGACATCTTAATTAAGGCACTTCACCATCCACAGTTTGAAGACCTAAGTTTCAAGCTAGGCATGATAGAATATACGACCCAGTTTGAGGGGGAGTGTTGGATAATAGATACTGATAAGATTGTTATCTATTTAGTAGATTTAGATTTATATTTGTATTTTAAATCTTTTATCTTATCTTAGGTTTAGGAGTCTATTTAAGGTTTATTTGTATCTCTTTATTATGACAATTCTGAAATAAGAGAATCCTAAATTCTCCCAACTCTCTCTTCAAGATGTCATGAACATACAAGTAAAAACAATGAGTACCCCTCCCTGCTTACGTTTTCTGCATTGCAAATCATCATCAACGCACCAATATCACAAAGTTGTATGGCATAGAAAAAGTGGGTCTAACATCAGTCAAAAATATTCAAAATAAATATCTCAAGCTACAATTTCAGGTGTACATATGCATCGCCATTCGCCCGACACATTTTGTTTGTAGATGCTTAAGCAGCAACAGAAGAAGCCTTTGATTGAACCCATTCCACCAAATCTTCTCGAGTTGCAAAAAAGAACCCAGCTTTCTCCTCACTTTCCTTAAAAGGAACTGCAAGTTTCTCCATATGGGACGCGAAGACACTCCCTAAACCTTGAGAAAACTTATGAGTTCCAGCTCCTGTATTGGCAGAAAATAAAGCAGGCAACGTTTCTTGGTGTTGGATATTTTTAGCCAGAGTGTCCATCCATTCTTCAAATGCTGTATGAGCTGCACCAACAGAGAGTGATCGAACGTTTAATCGCCACTCTTCTTCGGTTTTTGTATGTAGACCTGGATATAGTCCAAAGATAGATCCCATACACAAAAGCTCGTGAGCTCGTACATTGAGATTTCTGTTTCGGCATATATCAATCAAACAGTTGCAGAATGGTCTCCTAGCTTCAACTGATGTGCTGTTTAGTATGCCCTTGAACTCTTCTCTGATAATGTCCAAGTTAGTGTTTTTTTCATCTGATAGTAGGTTGACTAAAGCAACCAATTTCGTGTTGGCTAGCTCTAAACAACTAAGAACTTTGTTGGCTTCGTGCCCGCTGCAATATGACACAACGGATAGCAAGCACCCACACAACCTATCGTCTGGCTTTACACCCGAGGCCACCGAGGTTTTGAACACCTTAACCAAATCATCGATTTTCTTTGCACGTCCCAAGCATTGGATCAAACAAGTGCACCCCATTACATTAAGACCCACGCCAGCTTGAGACATCTCCTTGAACAAAACCATGGCCTTATCAACGTTCCCTCCACTCCCGTAAATATTAAGCATGGCTGTGTAACTCCAAATATCCGGCTTTCTTTTCTCAGAACCTTTCATGTCCTCAAACAGTCTCTCCGCCTCTTCCACCAACCCAAGATCGGCACACATGCTCAACAACGTGTTGTACAGAATGAAATCCACGGGCCATCCATTCAACTTCATTCGTTCCCAAAGCTCCAATGCATCTCTAGCCCACCTAGCCCTCCCATAAATCTTTATCAATGCAGTCAATGTCTTCTCATTCGGGACGACCTCCAATTCCACCATTTCCTCAAACAAGCTTCTAGCCAAGCCAGGCTTACCAACCTTCCCCATTGCCTCCAACAATGTGTTGTACACAACCAAATTTGGCTGCACTCCAAGAGACTTCATTTCTTGCAAAACGTAACGAATCCCATCATAATCCCCTGCCTCACCAAACATCTTACCAAGAACAGAAAAGGCAATGGGATCAGGCTTCCAGCCGCTAGCTCTCCCTTTCTCGTACAAACTCAGCACCTCCTCAACCTTACCCAATTTCGCATACACATCCAAAACAGCAGAATAAGTAACTTCATCAGGCATCAGCCCGGTCTTGTACATCCTCTCAAACCATTCCACTGCCTTGTCGAAAAGATTACTTCTTTTTGCACAAGTAATAATAGTGGAATAAGTAATGTTATCAAGCTCAATTCCTTTCTCGATCATTTCAAGCGCAAGATCCTCAATATGCTGAAACTGTCTTCCAAACCTCAAAGACTTCATAGTAACATTGTAAAATATTGTTTCCATGGGAAACAAATTCTGGGATATCACCCAATTGAAGAATAGAAGCGACTTTTGCCATGGACTCAAGCCATTCAGCACTAAAAGCGTATTTTCCCTACTGGGTGCAGTCGGAATACCCTCAACAACAGCCAAGAATTCAGATTCCTCACATTCATTGAGTTTCTTGGCAAATTCCCTCAAGTTTTTAATTTGTGGATTGTATGAATAAGAAGAGCGTTTATGGCGCTGGAGAGAAAGAACAGAAGGCTTAGGCTTGGTGGGGTTAACCCAAGTGGATTTCGGCTTAGATAAAAGCTGAGTTTTGCTTGGTGTCTCAGAAAGAAGTGTGGTGGATAAGGGCATAAGCTGCTCAGCCAAAGATTGATTCTTTTGCTCTTGGGCTACGGCGGAAGGTGGCGAAGGTACTCTATTGACTGAGCTGCAGAAAACAGTGAATATTTTCTTGTTAGGAAGTTGAACTGGGGTGGTGAAGGAAAGCGGTTGACGGTGGTCGGCCGAAGAGTGGTGGCAAGGTGATATAGAAAGTTTAGTCGCCATGGAATGGAAGAATAGGGGTTTGGGAAATTTTATTGGTGATAATACCTATCTCCCCAAGTTAATGGACATGTTTGTCCTGTGAGATATTTTCTCGAGCTCCTTATCTGCAGTAAAAGAAAACGAGACGATGTGCGGCGAGAGTGAAGGCACCTACAGATATAAGAGAAGTAAGTGCACTTAAATATTATATATAAAATAAATTCAAATTCCTTTTCCCTTTTTATTTTTCATTTATGCTTGAGCAAGAAAATGCAATTAAATGAGAAAAACAATTGATGTCATATGATATATTGATCTCCTCGGGTAAAATCCCTCAAGGGCCGAACAAGCCATATACCGAACAGAGGGCACCGAACGGAAAGCACCGAGCAGGGTTTGTACCGAACAGCTGCTAACCCTCATCGATTTTCTGGTCAAAGATTAGCGGAAGACCCGGGAATAACTAACAAATTAACCGGCGTGAATGAACGTGCAATAATGGGGCGCGAATTTCTCGGACGCGTTGGGCTCCAGTTAAGCCACGATCAGAGGACATCGTGTTCCGGATCTCCCGCGAGCCAATCACTGGGAACAGTCCTATAAATACCCGCGAATGTCATCACAGATGGGGTTGGATTTTTCTGGGCAAAAAGACTCCGAAGAGAGCAAATTTATGTCTGTTCGGTCTTTTCTGTTATTTCTATAAACAATTTGTGTAAGTCATTGAACAATTATTATTTGTGTCCGGAGAGTCTTGTAAATCATCAACATTTTATAGTGAAGTTTTATACTGGACTAGGTCCCGTGGTTTTTCTCTCAATTTGAGGGTTTTTCACGTAAAAATCTTGGTGTGTTTATCGTTATTTTCCTTTAACACCTTATTTTACCTTATATTCGAAAATCACGGATCACATCATTGGCGCCGTCTGTGGGAACAAAAAGAGTAAAGACGTTGAAGCAGGGATTTTTTCATTAAGAATCCAAGTCGAAATGGTTAGAAGCAAAGGGCGAGGGCCAATGTCGGGGAGGGATAAACCAATGACGCCCCCACGTTCATGTCCAGAACCAGAAGGAGCAGGGGAGGCTGGATCATCGCAGAATGTTTCACGAGTATTACCCATTGGAGGAATACCCATGGAACATTTGACTGAGATGGTTGCCAAAACTGTCGGAGAAGTTATGAAACAATTTATGACCCCCCCTATCAGGAAGAAAATAAAGAAGAGGAGGAAGACTCAACCTCTATAAAGAAGTCGGAGGAGGAGGCTGAAGAATCGAAAGATTTTCCTAATCGTTCAAATGAGGAAATAGATAGGGCTTTGCACCATCAAATGGAGGATTTAAAGGAGTTACAAAAAATGCGCAATAAAATGGAAGGCCGTATTAACTCGGCAAGAAGAAGCACCCCATTCACTCCTCAGGTCATTGATGATCCTCTGCCTCTTAATTTCAGAACTTTAAGTGTGGGGAACTATGATGGTAGCACAGATCCAGAAGAATATTTGTCTCGATTTGAGAATGCATCACTCCTTCATCAGCTGTCAGATGGGGTGAAATGTAGAGTGTTCTTGACTACTCTAGCCGGCGCTGCTCAATCGTGGTTCAATCAATTACCATCAGGAATAGTGGATTCCTTTCCCAAATTCAGCTCGTTGTTCCTTCATCAATTCGCGAGCAGTAGAAGTTGCAAGAGAACATCCTTGAGTTTGTTCGGTCTCAGGCAGATGGATAAGGAGTCCCTGCGGAATTTTCTGAAAAGATTCAATCAAGCATGCCTTGATGTTCCGCATGTGACATCTGAAATACTAGCCATCGCTTTCACCCAAGGGTTGAGAGAGGGGGATCTGTTCAGATCATTGGCCAAGAAGCCACCATCGGATTATGATGAATTACTGGGGCGTGCCTCTAAATATATTAATTTAGAGGAAGCGCGGAGGATGAAACAGAAGAAGGAAATAAAAAATGGTGGTGAAGTCAATAGGAAGGAGAGGCCATTGGAACAGCCTAAGAGGAACTTTGATCAGTACCTACCGATGAGACCTTATCGGGAGGTAGCCATGAATCAAATTATGCCAAAGAGGGGTCGGGGGGACCTTATGGAAGAGGAGTATTCCGAGGATGAAGTGCCCGAGGAGGGAGCGTTCATGAAGGAAGAATGGATGTAAGGCGAGGAGCTGACGATGACCTGAGGAACAGTGCTCCTTTCCCTCGGAATATTGTTAATCCAGGGAGAGGAACACTTCAGCCAGTTCCTTGGGCAGTACGGGGGGAAAGAGTGGAGGGAGGAAATCAAGTTATTAGGGAAAGAACCATGAGCAATGTTCCTAACCGAGGGACCATACATATGATTTCGGGAGGAACATCATGTGGAGATTCTAACCGAGCAAGAAAAAGTTATGCTCGAAGACTCGAAGTGTTATCCATTAATCCAAGTCATACTCAATAGAGTCCCTCTATAGCTTTCGGACCTGCTGATTTACAAGGGATTTATTTTCCCCACGAGGATGCACTGGTAATTTCAGCCACAGTAGCCAACTATAATGTGCAAAGAATCTTCGTCGATACAGGCAGCTCGGCGGATGTGCTCTTCCTTAGTACTTTGAAGCAGATGGAATTGGGAAGTATAGCTGTGCAAAAAGTAAATACTTCTTTGCATGGGTTTACTGGAGAAGCCATAAGTCCTATAGGACAAGTGTCTTTACCCGTCACATTAGGAGAGGAGTCCAAGACAAAGACGAAGATGATCACCTTCCTCATAGTGGATGCACCCTCCTCCTATAATATAATATTGGGTCGGCCGGCGTTAACGGCCTTCGAAGCGGTTGCTTCTACTTACCACCTGAAGATAAAATTCCCGGTAGGAGAGGAAGTGGGACAAGTAAGGGGAAGTCAGAGTTCATCAAGAAAATGCTATGTGCAAGAGTTGAAGCAAGACAAAGAAAAAAATAGAGAAGATGGGGAGCGAGGAAGTAATAAGAGGAAACATGGACAGCCTGAGGAGGAGGAGCGGATAATCCCCGAGGAGGAATTCATGAGTATCGAGTTAGGTCACCCAGCGAAAACTACTCGCATTGGGTCCAAGTTGGATCCCGAATTGAGGAAAAGGGTGATTGAATGCTTAATAGATAACGTGGATGTGTTCGCTTGGAGTACCTCTGAGTTAATTGGGGTAAAACCAGAGATTGCTGAGCATCATCTAAATGTTGACCCGGGTGCTCGGGCAATTAAACAGAAGAGAAGGTATTTCGGACCCGAGAAGGATGCCGTCATAGCTAAACAAGTAGAGGAGTTGTTGAAGGCAGATCATATACGGGAGATTAGTTTCCCTACATGGCTCTCAAATGTGGTTCTAGTACCTAAAACAGGAGACAAGTGGAGGATGTGTGTAGATTTTCGGGACGTGAACAAAGCGTGTCCCAAAGATTGTTATCCATTACCAAGGATTGATCAATTAGTGGATTCTACTGTGGGACACGAGCTGTTATGTCTTATGGATGCTTATCAGGGATATCATCAAGTCCCCTTAGCCCGCGAGGATCAGTCCAAGGTTAGCTTTGTCACAGCGGGAGGAACTTTTTGTTATGTCGTCATGCCCTTCGGATTAAAAAATACTGGGGCTACTTATCAGAGACTGATGGATAAGATGTTCAGAGATCAAATAGGACGGAACATGGAGGTTTATGTTGATGACGTCCTGATCAAAAGCAAGAAGGCCCAAAATCTGATAGAAGATATGGAGGAAGTCTTTGCCACTTTGAGAAGATTTGGCATGAAGTTAAATCCAGCCAAATGTACCTTCGGAATTCATAGTGGAAAATTCTTGGGGTACATGGTGACAAAGATAGGTGTGGAAGCTAACCCTGAGAAAATCCGAGCAATCCAAGAAATGAACCCTCCTCGGACCTTGAACGAAGTACAAAGGTTAGCAGGAAGAATAGCAGCGCTTAGTCGATTCATATCTAGATCGGCTGACAGGAGTTTGCCTTTCTTTAAAGCCTTAAGGCGAGGAATACAGTTTGAGTGGGATGATCAGTGTCAAAAGGCTTTCGAAGACTTGAAAGAATATCTAGCTCAGTTACCTTTGATGAATAAACCCGAACACAATGAGACCCTCCTCGTCTACTTGTCGGTAACCGAGGAAGTTGTCAGCTCGGTGTTAATTCAAGAGAAATTTGGGCAGCAGCAACCGGTATATTATGTCAGCCGAGCTTTGCAAGGAGCCGAACAAAGATACCCTGAAATTGAAAAGTTAGCTTTGGCTCTGGTGATCACTGCAAGAAGGCTTCGGCCTTATTTTCTATCTCACCCTATCATGGTGGTAACGAGCACTCCCTTAGGAAGGCTCTTGTCAAAAGCTGAAATTTCAGGGAGGATGGTGAAATGGGCCACAGAATTGAGCGAGTTCGATATTTCTTATCAGCCTCGGACTACCATCAAGGCTCAGGCCTTATCTGATTTCTTGGTTGAAGTAACTCATACTCGCGAAGAAAAAGATTGGAGCCTATTTGTAGATGGATCATCTACTCAAATAGGAAGCGGTGCAGGAATTATACTGATCAGTCCAGAAGGAGAAGAAATTGCCATAGCTATTCAGTTCGGTTTTCATTCTTCAAACAATGAAGCCGAATTCGAAGCTCTCCTCTCGGGTTTACGAGTAGCAATAGATGCCGGAGTTCAGAAAGTAAAAGTGTTCATGGATTCAATGCTGGTCGTGCAGCAGGTAAATGGGGTGTACAAGGTGAAAGAAGAAAAGTTGAAAAAATATGTGGAGAAGGCTCAAGTATTAATGACTAAGTTCCAGGAAGTGCAATTGAAGCAAATACCACGAGAAGATAATAACCGAGCAGATTCGCTTGCAAAGTTGGCCAGCTCCATCCATGAGTGGAAGAATAGGAAAGTTCTGGTACAAGATCTTTTGGTCTCGCACATAGCAATCAACAGTATAATGAATTTGGAGCCTTGTATCATATCTGATTGGCGAGAGCATATCATTAAATTCTTGAAAAATAGGGTGTTGCCGTTAGATCCAAAGGAAGCTGCTCGGGTGAAGAGAATGGAGAGGCGTTTTGTGTTAGCAGAAGGTAAATTGTTCAAAAGGGGATTTTCAGCTTCCTTCTTGCAATGCACATCAACACAAGAAGGAGAACATTTGCTAAGGGAGATTCACGAAGGCTGTTGTGGGAATCATTCGGGAAGTAATATGTTATATCAGAAAGCCCTTCGGGCAGGATACTATTGGCCCAGTATGAGAGAAAATGCCGAAGAAATTGTTAAAAAATGTAACAATTGCCAGAAATATGCAAATTTATCTCATATACCCGCAGAGGTCTTAAATAGCAGTATTACTTCCTGTCCCTTCGATCAATGGGGGATGGACATCGTCGGACCTTTTCCTCTTGCCACGGGGCAAAGAAAATTCCTCCTAGTAGCAGTTGAGTACTTTACGAAATGGGTGGAAGCCGAGCCTCTAGCAAAAATAACTGAGGAGGAAATCATCAAATTCTTATGGAGAAGCATAGTATGTCGGTTCGGAATACCGATGAGAATTATTTCGGATAATGGAAGGCAATTTCAGGAAAGAAACTACAGGAGTGGTGCGAGGAGATGAAAATCAGGCAAGTATTCACGTCAGTAGCCAATCCACAATCAAATGGGCAAGTCGAAGTTATTAACCGTATTCTATTACATGGGATTAAGACGAAGCTGAAGGGGCCCGAGGAGAATGGGTAAATGAACTACCTGGAGTCTTGTGGGCTTATTGAACAACTCCTCGGGTATCTACAGGGGAAACTCCGTATAGTCTAGTATACGGTTCGGAGGCCCTCATTCCAGCGGAAATTGGGATTGAATCTCTCCGCGTACAATGTTATGCTCCAGAGCAGAGAGGGTAAGAGAATGCAAGAGTTAGATGAGATTGATCAGCTAAGAGAACAAGCTGTAGCAAGAACAGAGCTATATAAAGTAAGGATTACCAACGCCTATAACCGAACGGTTCGATCAAGAACATTTCAAGTTGGGGATTTAGTGTTACTAAGAGCAAATCCTGCTGGTGAGGTGAAAAAGTTAGCACCCAAATGGGAAGGCCCTTACAAAATCAAGGAAGTAATCGGAAGAGGAGCCTACAGGCTGGAGGATCATGAAGGTCGGAAATTGGTAAGACCTTGGAACATTCATAACCTGAAGAAATATTTTGTGTAATCTTTCTCTTTTGTTTACTTTATGAATTCAGCAGTAATAAAATGAAAGTATTTGATTCATTGAGTTTTTTCGGAATTCTAATGATTTACTCGTGGGATCTGGATGTTTGGTCCACGATTTAAGCATTACATTATCATTGGTTTACTCGTGGGATCGGGATGTTTGGTCCACGTTTAAACATTACGTTATCATCGGTTTACTCGTGGGATCGGGATGATTGGTCCACGTTTAAACATTGCGTTATCAATCGATTTACTCGTGGGATCGGGATGTTTGGTCCACGTTTAAACATTACGTTATCATCGGTTTACTCGTGGGATCGGGATGTTTGGTCCACGTTTAAACATTACGTTATCATCGGTTTACTCGTGGGATCGGGATGTTTGGTCCACGTTTAAACATTACATTATCATCGGTTTACTCGTGGGATCGGGATGTTTGGTCCACGTTTTAAACCTAAAATTGCCTAAGTATTTGCGCTCGGGGTAGCGAGCTTTGTTCGGGATTTTAGTTGTTTACTCGTGGGATCGGGATGTTTGGTCCACGTTTTAAACCTAAAATTGCCTAAGTGTTTGCGCTCGAGGTAGCGAGCTTTGTTCGGGATTTTAGTTGTTTACTCGTGGGATCGGGATGTTTGGTCCACGTTTTAAACCTAAAATTGCCTAAGTATTTGCGCTCGGGGTAGCGAGCTTTGTTCGGGATTTTAGTTGTTTACTCGTGGGATCGGGATGTTTGGTCCACGTTTTAAACCTAAAATTGCCTAAGTGTTTGCGCTCGAGGTAGCGAGCTTTGTTCGGGATTTTAGTTGTTTACTCGTGGGATCGGGATGTTTGGTCCACGTTTTAAACCTAAAATTGCCTAAGTATTTGCGCTCGGGGTAGCGAGCTTTGTTCGGGATTTTAGTTGTTTACTCATTGGGATCGGGATGTTTGGTCCACGTTTTAAACCTAAAATTACCTAAGTGTTTGTGCTCGGGGTAGCGAGCTTTGTTCGGGATTTTAGTTGTTTACTCGTGGGATCGGGATGTTTGGTCCACGTTTTAAACCTAAAATTGCCTAAGTGTTTGCGCTCGAGGTAGCGAGCTTTGTTCGGGATTTTAGTTGTTTACTCGTGGGATCGGGATGTTTGGTCCACGTTTTAAACCTAAAATTGCCTAAGTGTTTGCGCTCGGGGTAGCGAGCTTTGTTCGGGATTTTAGTTGTTTACTCGTGGGATCGGGATGTTTGGTCCACGTTTTAAACCTAAAATTGCCTAAGTGTTTGTGCTCGGGGTAGCGAGCTTTGTTCGGGATTTTAGTTGTTTACTCGTGGGATCGGGATGTTTGGTCCACGTTTTAAACCTAAAATTGCCTAAGTGTTTGCGCTCGAGGTAGCGAGCTTTGTTCGGGATTTTAGTTGTTTACTCGTGGGATCGGGATGTTTGGTCCACGTTTCAAACCTAAAATTGCCTAAGTGTTTGCGCTCGGGGTAGCGAGCTTTGTTCGGAATTTTAGTTGTTTACTCGTGGGATCGGGATGTTTGGTCCACGTTTCAAACCTAAAATTGCCTAAGTGTTTGCGCTCGGGGTAGCGAGTTTGTTCCGAAATACAAGTAAATGATTTCATTAATAAAAAAGAAAGAAATACAATAAAAGGTAAAAGCTCTACCCTACGGCTGGAATAACTCCTCAGGGAGGCTCTCCAGAGCAGCATTGACGTCAAGGAAATCTTTTGAAGCCCCTTCGGGAGGGTAGCCTTGAGATCTAAATTGGCCGACGCATGCTTCAAAACCATGATCAAAGAACTTGTAAGCACGGTCAGCCACCATGTTGCTATACTCTGGAGACTTCAAAAACTCAGCTTTCTTCGAGAGCCAGAGTTCTTCCACTCGAGCAGCCGTGGAAGATTTCTCTTGAGCAAGCTGCTCGGAGACAGCTTGATGTTGCTCAGCCAGGGATTTATACTGCTCTGACAAAGTAGAGTTAGCACCTTCCAGATCAGCAAACTTTGTCCGCTCCTCTGCCAGGACCTGCTCCGCCTTGTCCCGAGCTGATACCAGGGCCAAGTGCCGCTTCTCCAAAAGGCTCACTGTTTTCTTCAAATCCTCACCCATACCCTCTAACTGCCGGATGCGCTTCTGGTTTTGCCCATCAGCCAATCGAAATGAATGAAAGCGAGTGAGAAGTTCACCCGCCATCATGTGGGCCTGCATTAGATCATATATAAAGTTAAAGTAACAAATGAAGGTATTGAAAAAAGACAAACGGAACAAATTAATAGGTATAAACATTTACCTGAGTAAAGGAGGAGGAGAAGTCGTTCACCAAGTTGCTGAAAGCCAGCTCCCCGAGGTATTTTCGATCAGCGAGGTTGGGGGTATAGCACAAAATGGAATGGGAGGCTTTGGGATCGGGTTTTTTCAGTAGTGGAACAGTAGGGGAGTACGTCCACGAATGGATATGGTATCTAGAGGTAGGCCGGGATACACCGAGAGCGGGTTCAGAGGAGGCTCGAGGTTCGGAAGGGATAAGGGAAGAAGAAGTTTTCTTAGTAGGAAGTGCTTGGGGCGAAGAACTTGGACCTTCGGGAGTAGTCTTTCTCTTGCGATGAAGAGCATGAGTCTTCTCAGGTGAAGCCTTCTCCTCGGAAGGAGTCAAAATCTCAATGGAAGGGGGAGGTGCAGGAGTAGTAGCAGCCTTAGAAGTTTGGCATTTTTGGCTCTTCTCCCTTAGCTTCTCGGCTATCATTGCCTTCATCATTTTTGTTTCTGAAAAGAGCAGAGAAATATTAGTCCGAACATGATAAGTTAAAAGTAAAACGAAGAAGATTACTTGGAAAGCACTCACCGAGGGACATTTTCAAGGATACACCCTTGGGGCTCAATTGGAACAAGTATAGCAGTCCATCGTCAATCAGCTCCATCAAATTAAAACACTGATCGCCAAGTGCACGACGAACCGACAAATACGGTTCCTCCTCAAGGTGACCCTTGATTGATTTCCCCCTCGAGAGACTTTCTCTCCACTCCATAGGGCAATCTCAAGGCTGGAGGGGACGAGCAAAGAAGTAAGAGTTTTTCTAATTTTTTATGGACGAGGGGTATTTTTTGAGGAAGCCAACCCCTATCCTTGAGGAAAAGTAAAAAAGCCCGATATCTTTCTTGTTCAATTGGAAGAAACAATGAAAAAGCTCGGGAGTAGGGGTAAAACCCAGATAAGAAAGAATTATGAAGAAGCCTGCTAATAACCTATAGCTATTGGGAAATAATTGAATAAGGGAAACACAGAAGTAGGAGGCCACTTCAATAAAGAAAGAAGGGACGGGAAAACGGAGACCTCCTCGGAGTTGGTCTATATAGAAAGGAAAATACCCCTTAGGGGGTAAGTGGGGACGAGATCCAGAAGGGGGAGCAATAATAGAAGTCCCCTCAGAAATCCCCCATTTAGTTCGGATATTGATGAGGTGCTGAGGCAATTTGACCTCAGACTCGAAGATCTCGAACCAAGGAACACGGGCTTTAACTAAATCTCGCTCTGTAGCACGTTTCTGCTCTTGCTTATGAGCAGCCGACTCAGCAGAAGAGCTTAGGGTTTTGTCGCTATCAAAAGAGGAAGAGGGTTGAGGATAGGGGCTAAGAGCGTCTCCTTCGTTAAACCTATCTATCGCTTGCAATGAAGAATCGGCTGAGGAAGAAACCATACTTAGGTGATTAAAAAAGGACTGCTGGGGAAAGTCGTTCGATCGTCTGGTGCTAGCTCGGAAGCAAAATGCAGCAAAGTAAGGACAAATGAAGAAAAAGGAGGGGTATTTATAGCGGGGACCATGTGAACAGTCATTTAATCTTCACCGTCCAAAAATAAAGGAATGGGCGGTTATAAAGGAGCCTCGGGAAACGAAACGTCGCGCGGCATTTGAAATATTTGGGCGGGAAAAAAGGGCGGCAAAATATCCCGAGCATGTTAAGTTTGGGATTTTACCCGAAGACAATAAAACAAGACTTCAAAAGTCTCGTCTTGCTTTACTTTAGGGGGGTGAGGTGATGTCATATGATATATTGATCTCCTCGGGTAAAATCCCTCAAGGGCCGAACAAGCCATATACCGAACAGAGGGCACCGAACGGAAAGCACCGAGCAGGGTTTGTACCGAACAGCTGCTAACCCTCCTCAGTTTTCTGGTCAAAGATTAGCGGAAGACCCGGGAATAACTAACAAATTAACCGGCGTGAATGAACGTGCAATAATGGGGCGCGGATTTCTCGGACGCGTTGGGCTCCAGTTAAGCCACGATCAGAGGACATCGTGTTCCGGATCTCCCGCGAGCCAATCACTGGGAACAGTCCTATAAATACCCGCGGATGTCATCACAGAGGGGGTTGGATTTTTCTGGGCAAAAAGACTCCGAAGAGAGCAAATTTATGTATGTTCGGTCTTTTCTGTTATTTCTATAAACAATTTGTGTAAGTCATTGAACAATTATTATTTGTGTCCGGAGAGTCTTGTAAATCATCAACATTTTATAGTGAAGTTTTATACTGGACTAGGTCCCGTGATTTTTCTCTCAATTTGAGGGTTTTCCACGTAAAAATCTTGGTGTGTTTATTGTTATTTTTCTTTAACACCTTATTCTACCTTATATTCGAAAATCACGGATCACATCAACAATATTTGCATAAAAATTCTAGATTTTATGTTTGTTTCGAATATTTTATAAGTTACTCATTAGTTTCCTACAACAATCAAACATTAAGAAGTGGAAACCTTACACTTGCTCAAATTGGTTCGGTTTCCACCCAATTTTTTCAGTTTGGAGCATTTCGTATCGGGTTTGCCTAGTATGATTTACTTGGTTGGCGTGGTTTGTAGGCTATTGCGTCAGCTCAAGGTTACCCAATGCGCATTCCAAGGATAACGGCCACGGGTTCGCTCGTTCTAAAAGACACATTTTTTACGTTTTTCATTGCTGGTGCAAATAAATATTACTTTTTATTAAATACGAAACGACATAACATTAATTCAAACAACAAAGAAAAAAGATACACTATCATTCAAAAAGAAAGGGCAAGAAAATATTGAATATGGACATGGTCCTACGGCAATCGCTCAAGACGCTAAGGCGTGAGCGACTCCATTTACAATTCTCGGGCAATGACTAATATGAAAATCATGGTTCTGCCCACATCATAAATGAATAGAGGATATGATCGGCGCATACTCATGAGATTTAGATGATTCAATAATAGACTTAACGACCATCTCACATCCGACTACAGAAAACCACCCACCCAATTATGTTTACGAGCCATCGGTAGACCTACTCGAATTGCCAACAACTCGGCGAGATAAGGAGAGAATGAACCCAATAATCGAGACGAACACGCTAGCAGAACAAGTCCATTTGAGTCCCGATGAAGAAAAAGAAAGAAAAAAAAGCAAATACTTGACATAAAAAACTAATTATTTTTGTGAAAGAACATCTCAAATTGAGATGTTTATCTGTAGATTTCTAATAAAACACTATTCTACTTGAAACTTTTTGTCACTCGTTTACCATTATTTAACATAAGAATATTTTTTTTAAAAAAAAACTAACTATATTATTGACACTAATGTGATTATAATGTTTGTCCATTGGCTCATACCACCTAGAAAATCAACCAGGACACTAATTCTTACACTCAACAGGCGAATCCAACCCGAAAGAATAATTTATTACATCAACTGTATCAATTTTACGAATTGATAAACGATGAATCTGTGATTATCTTGAAGGGGACGCAGGATCGAGCAGTTGCCTTATCAAGTTCTCGACATTCTTCTGAACGCAAGAATCGGGAAAGCGTTGTATAACCTCACCTGCGAATGAAAAGATGAGAGCTTTCCTTGCAGTTTCTACATTAATCCCACGAGCTTGGAAGTAGAAGAGCTGGTTCTCTTCCAAATCGCTAATTGCAGCTCCATGGGAGCATTTGACATCATCTGCTATGATCTGGAGAATAGGTTTGACATTGACAGTCGCCCGAGGCTTCAGAAGGAGGGTCCTGGTTAGTTGTCCCGCATCGGTTTGCTGAGCATATCTGCATGAAAGAGCAACGATTATAATAGACATATGAATCTTGTGCAGTTGCATAAATAGGGAGAATCATGAGAAACTGAGCCACAATTATTTTGTTGAAAAGCTCATGATCCGCTCTTCGAGTTTTAATTCAATTCTCAGATCAAAGGTATTAGATATTAAGCTCAAGCATAACAAGTCGAACTCAAGCTCAAAATGCTGTCCTTTTTCGAACTCAAACATTAATAACTTCATAACAAAAATAAACAATAGAATAGAATCATAGAAAAACTCATCTCCAAGTGTGTTAGTACCATCTAGTAAGCATTTAAATGATAGAGTTGCGGAATGGTTAAAAACAAGCATCCAGAGAGAGTCAGTCGAACAGAGGACAGTGAAAGAGAAAATGAAAACATTATTGCACTTTCTAGTAGGGAGAACTCACTGGTGAGATGAGAAGGGAGGGTTGGTTGGGGGGGAGTGGACAAAGAGCAATACAAATGCAGTTTTTGAAGGCTATATAAGAATCAGAAAAGCCTTGACTTAAGAGCATAATATCCTCACATTATGTTCTAAGCATGCCTGCGTTCTTTGTGCTTTAAGCCATTTCAGGTACAAACAGGTTACCTCCAGACTGCCCTCTCTCATGCACTTTGGCATATAAAGAATCACCAACAAAAAAGGAAAGGGGAGGCAGAGATACACTTCTTTTTATGATTATATACAGAAGAAGTTTTTGACTTCCAAGGGAAAATCAATAGCTAGAACCATTTGAAATCTCACCTATCATCTCCTTCCATGGCACCCAAAAACACAGAACATTGCCTATACGCACCTACTCTGCCACTCAAAGAGTTAAGATCACAATTCCAAATCCACACTGCGATGTATCTTTAACTTGGTAAGCAACTTTTTTACACTTGATGTTTCATTGTAAGTACATTGAGTCGAAACGAATTATTAAATGATGAGCAACTAATTACATGTTCTATGATCAAGTAAAAATGCGAGCAAGAATATAAAGTCCCAATTCACTTGCTTTTCATGTTTTTCATAATATGTAGGTTCAAGGGATGAATCTTTTTCAACGTGCCAATCCTCCTGCTAGGAATTCTAGAAGCATCTACTCTCCCTATAAATAATGTATTATCGTCTTATTAATCACTATTTTCTGGAGCCCACCCAAGCATGAATGGGAAAAATGGCCTGATATGATTCAAGGACTTGGTACTCGCAATGAGAGTACCATGAATCCGAAAACACAATCCATGTTTTCATCAGTTAAAGGAGATGTCCAACCAACATTTGTTGCTCAGAGTAGTAAAGAGCTCGATTTTTCTTAAGCAAGGGTTTGGCCAAACGAGGTTATCCAACCCTTGCTTAAGAAAATTTGAGCTCTTTACTAGTTGAGCCCTTGCTTAAGAAAATTTCATTTGATGAGAACATGGATTGTATTTTTGGTAGAAGATTTGATGCTCAGCTCGATTTTACATAAACTATCATGCAGTTCATCTACACCATCTTTATTTGTAATCAGGACGGTAACTGGACATCTAAAGACCAATATTAACTGAGCATCAGAAACAGTTTTGCTAGAATTTAGACAGCTGAGAATATACATAATGTAGGCCCCAAAAACAAGACGGTAAAAATTCAAACCTGGTTGTATCAGTTACACTTGAAATTAGTATTAATCCTATACAATTTTGATAATAATTACACATGAAATTAGTATCAAACATATATAAATAGGTATTACTTACACAACACTAGTATTAAACCTATATAATTTGGGTATTAATTACACATGAAATTAGAATTAAACATATACACTTTAAATTAGTATTACAATTTTCGTAGTAGTTACACATAGCATTAGTATTAAACTTGTATAATTTTGTTACTAGTTATACACTAAATTTGTATTAAAACTATGCAATTTTGGTACTAGTTACACATAAAATTAGTATTAAACCATATATCATTTTGGTACTAGTTACACATGAAATTGGTATTAAATCTATATAATTTTGGTACGAGTTACACATGAATTTGGTATTAAACTTATACAATTTTGGTACTAGCGGTACATGAAATTGGTATTAAACTTATACAATTCAGGTACTAGTTACACATCAATATTGATGTTAAACTTATATATCGAAGAAACAAACAATAAATTCCAAACAACAATAACAACATTTCTATAGAATCTTCTATATTAATGTTAATCTTCTATATCGAACAAACAAAATATCAATTTAACAGTTATCTTGATGTGTCCACCTATCCACTACGTTGTGTTCTTCAGTTTATTAGCCAAAGAATCTTATGTTATTCAATTTTCTCTTCCGGGTGTTAAATAGAAATAATCATTCAACAGTCATCTTGATGTGTCCACCTAAGATAAACTATTAAACAATTTAAATAGCACAAATGATTCGTTGAAGTTATACGCCTGTTGACTATATAAATTTTCAACGATGTAAATTCCTACGGTTCTATTCAAAAACCCCTCTACCGAGTGATAAATTCATCATCAAATAATGCACGATTCGACATAATCCCTTATAATGCACTAATCAAATTCTCCATTCATCATGCATGTTTACTCTTAAACTCATTGCATGCAATGTCCAATTGAAAAGAGTAATGTGAAAGACATTTATACATCTCATATACACATATGTCTATGATCATAGACGAGCATATAATTTGTATTAATTCGTAACCAAGTTATATAAGGTTAATGCAAATTTAAATTGTAATTAGTACCTAAATTATAGATTTGATACTAATTTCATGTGTAACTAGTACCAAAATTGTATGAGATTAATACAATTTCATGTGTAACTAGTATAGATTTCGGACCAAATTCACGTGTAATAAGTACCAAGACTAGTATAGGTTTCATACCAACTGCACGTGTAATAAGTACCGAAATAGTATATGTTTCATTTAACTTCATGTGTAACTAATACCAAAATTGTATAGGATTAATACCAATTTCATATGTAACTAGTACCAAATTTGTATATATTTTATACTAACTTCACGTGTAACTTGTACCTAAATTGTAAAGTCACGTGTAACTTAGTACCGAAGTTATATATGTTTCTTAAATTGTAAAGTCACGTGTAACTTGTACCTAAATTGTAAAGATTTCATATCAATTTCATGGGTAATTAGTATCAAAATTGTATAGGTTTCATATAAATTTCATGTGTAATAAGTACCAAAATTTTATAGGTTTCATACCAATTTTATGTATACTTAGTACCGAAGTTATATATGTTTCTTACCAATTTTATGTATAATTAGTACCAAAATTATATAGGTTTCATACCAAGTTCACGTGTAATAAGTACCAAAATTTTATAAGTTTCATACCAGTTTTTTTTATACTTAGTACCGGAGTTGTATAAGTTTCGTACCAATTTTATGTATACTTATACAAAAATGTATAGGTTTCATACCAACTTCACATGTAATAAGTAAAAAAATAATATATATTACATACTAATTTAAAGTGTAACTATTACCAAAATTGTATAAGTTTTATATCAACTTCATATGTAACTAGTATCAAAATTATATAGGTTTCATATCAACTTCACGTGTCAGAAAACAATTGTATTTTAGTATTTTTAGGTGAATATGGAGTTAGAACTAATGAAATTTATGGCTTGAGACTGACACCAAAAATTCTCTTACACAGGGACTGATGTTCAAATTTAGTTTGGTTTTGGGGATGTTCAAATTTAGTAATTGTACTACCCGAACACCAAACCGACTATAAAATTTCGGGTTCGGGTATAACCGAACCCGAATTTTTTAAAAATTACCCTACTCGATCGAGTCGGGTATCCGATAATCGAATATAAATGCCTACCACTATCTACATACACAGTTTACTATCAATCGATCTGCACTCTATAATTCCACTTTTTGGATGGCCAAATCTATGATTCTCGTGATATATGATTGGTGTTAAAGAATGTCTGAAAGCATTCCAAAATTATTTATTATTAATAAACATGATTTCATCATATAAAAAAATGTTAGTACGAAGAATAATTAAGGTCAAAATTCCTACATAGAAAAATCAGTTTTTGAAAGATATGATAACTTAATATTTTAAATATATTATTTATACAGATCTTAACGTCTCCGCCAAATAAAGTTCCCTCAAGAAGGTTGCAACTCATTCTCATGTTTATTCGATGATATTCCTATAAACAATACTTTTAATAACAATTTTCATTTGAAAGACGTCATATTAATCATGATTACGCCATCTACAACACGGAATATTCTATGTACCCTATATGGTACATCCAACCATTTATTGAGAATATTTTCAATGGATGTACCCTATAGGGTACATCCATGTTGTAGATGGCATACAACTAGCCTCGTCAAAAGAATTCCCTGCTTACCCTAAGGAATAACAAACATCGGTGGTGCAATGCAACTTTTATAGTTAACAATATTTACTAGCCTCGTTAACTTGAACTAAATTATATAAACTTACATCATGTTATATTATTTGTATAAAAATATCTAAATTTAATGTAAATAATATATCATTACTGACATTAAAAAAATATTTCTAGTTAAAAATTAATGCAAAAATTTAAATTTATTTATCTTAAATCATAAACGAAATATATAAAAAAATTAAATAATCTTAAACCAAATTAGAAAAAGGTAAAAAATATATATCGATTATATATTTTGGATTGCCAAAAAAAATGTCAAACAAAATATCTTTTTGAAAAAGATTAATTTTTTTTTGTTTACTAAACCAAATTCATATTCAGAAAAAATAAGAAAAAAAAATGAACAAACGTGTGTTCCTTAATGTCAGTGTGTGTTCCTGTAAAAACGCATGCTGTGCGTGCGTTTCTTACACGCACAGCATGCGTTTTTACTGTCAGTGTGTGTTCCTGTAAGAAACGCACGCACATCTTTTTTAAAAACGTATGCTGTGCGTGCGTTTCACTATAAAAGTTTAAAAAAAATTTATTTAACAATAATTTTGAAATTATTTTTTTAAATTAGCCAAATCCCACAACACTACCTGCCCCAGCATCAAATTTTCACCATCCTCAACAGCATAGTATCATCGTGTCGAAAGGAGGACTGAGAGGAAGACTCGAGAAAAGAAATTGATTAAAGAAAAGGGTATAAATTATAGGTGACAACGTGGACCACTCAACAAATTGTCCACCTTATCGGCTAAAATAAAAACGATATATCTAAATATCTGTTAGTTGTCACGACTCACGATATGAAAAATAGGTTCTGTACGTAACTGAATTTTTATTTATATACTTTTTTCGTAGGACAATAAACCATCTAAACAGTATTGAATATTAAAATAATAGTGTTGAATATATATATATAATAATAATAATAATAATTTGAAAATATTTTGTTTATATGCATATCTAATTATGTAAATCATATCTCTAAGAATATGGGTCGAGGATTGTCCACACCATATATGACATGCATGTTAACATGTTAACGTGCACGTCTTGCAAGAGACGTGTTATGGAATGTGATGGCTCGATCCTAACCATACGTTTAATTATCACACAATGATTTTTACGTTAACAGCGGAAGATTATTTAAAATTTATCATCATGTGGCTAAATTTTTTTGATTTTTTATATATCATAGTACTAAAAAATATGTAACATGTTATTCATCACATAAGAATCAAATATAAACTTTACAGTAATGTTTTAATTGTTGGGTGCACCAAATGTCCAATTGCATAAAAAAATGTGCTTTTGCATGGTGTTTGGCCGATTTTTGCATGCATAATTTGATGTATTTTTATCTCAATTAAAAATATGATGTTATGATCCGGAACACATTAATTCGTAATATAAACATTTAATCAACCTGATTTTGCATAATCATTAATAATCCTGGTGGTTTCATAACAGAAATCAAGCATTTCTTAATTTAATTCTTAAGTTCTTCAGAACATTTTAAACATTGTTTTTTATATTTGTTTAAAGTCTGCTTTTTATTTAAATTAGCCTAAATTTTACAATATAATTAAAATAAGGTTAAAAATGTGCAAACTGTGTACTTTATAATATAATTTAATATGAGTAAAGAATTTAAAAAAAAAAACTGGAGCCGAGCCCAAGTAACACATATAATAACATATAATAGCGTTAATATATATTTTATAGATACATTATTGAAAATATATATTTCACTGTCACATTCCACAAATCTCATAAATTTTTGGCTCGGCATAACGAAAATACGCATGTTTAGTAGGTGATGTTTGCATTTACTCATAAACCACATAACGTTAGGTGAGTTGCACCTGACTCTGAAAATTACATTGGGCATGTTGGTTATTTTCAAAAGTAAAATATATTTTGTGCAACCTTTTTTTACCCAAAATATCTAGTTGTTTTACTTCAATTCTGGGTTTTTTTGTATGAATTGACTAACATTGTTATAACTTATTTTGCATCAGTAGTTTATAGATGATATTTTGTAAATATTAATGATTACAAAATCTTGATGGTGTGTTGTATTTATATTCTTGTTGATGAATTTGAATTGTTTGGTTTATATTTATTTGATTTTTGAAATTTTGATAATGAGCAAGTTATTTTAGAGAAGAAAAGTTAAAATAATGTCAATTTTTAATCCAATTTTAGGGGCAGATTACTCGTAATTATTTTTTAAGTGCATAAATACACAATATGCTATTATCTAGTTGCATCTTATCCCATTAAAGGTACATTAGTATTTTAACATTTAATTTCAAACTCCAGACGTATACGAAGGAGCGTGTTACACAAATCATTCATCAAAGTGTGTCTTGTACCTATTCACAAATCGTATCGGGTAAATTACCTATTTTTAAATCACGTTGATAAATTGTATATTTTCAAAATCACATGGTTCCGTGCCAAAATCTAAAAAAATATGTTATCCATGTTATAATATCATTCAGATAAAGTGAGCATATGGTCTTGGGGTGATTTTTTTCCTAATCCGTTTTGCATCTTATATTTTATATTATTTTATTTATACGATGTTATAAAATTTCTTTTTCTCACTGTGATATCTTTTCCAAAAATAATCATATTTTACATAAAAAGTATTATATATAAAAGTATATTTCATATTAAAATTTAATATATTTATCTATTACATATTAGCCAATGGACACGTACACTAAAACCGCATAATAAATTCCAACATCCTGCCTGTGTGTTTGACACCATGTTCGGCCGCACTTGATTACTTCTCTAGAAAGAGAAGCAAAGAAACTTCTGGAAAATGAGATTTTAGAGAGCGAGAGGCAGGCTTCTCACGCCTACTTCTGTGGGCCCCAGCATTTTCACCACTCTCTCGAAACATCGGATAATTTCTCTATTTAATGTTTAATTTTTAATTTTTAATTTTTTCCCATATGATATCCTCTCCTGCTCGCAAGAACTTTCTAGAAATTATATAAAAACACCCTCCCATTCTCACACCTGCGTGTGTGTGCCTGCGGTTTCTCTCGTCTGCATATCTGATTAAGGGGTCTGGATTTGAAGCTGCAAAAGCTGGAGATTTTTTATCTTCTTTTTCAGGTTATTAGTAAATTTTATTATTTTTTTTGTCTTTATGGATAAATACTTTATACAAGAATCGAGATTGTAGAAACTTTTGTTTCTATGATTTTGGAGATATTAAGGGGAAATATATCACATATTAAATCTGTAGATTTTAGATTTATCCGGCTTTACGTGTTTATTTATGGATAAATTATGTAAAATAATTTTTTTCGTGTTTTTTCTTTATTTATTTCTCGATTATTTGTGTTTTTTTGCTTCGATTGATATTTAGCTGGCCGATTAATGTTGTTGAATGTGTGTATTGTTGTGGAATGATATGTTTCAGTTCAGTATAGATTTGAAAAATCGTTTTGCTTTAGGTTTCTTAATGTTCTGACCTCCAGGGATATCGAACTTGAATGCGCAATGAGCGGGGAGTCTACGGTCGGAGGCGGCGGTGTAGGAGGAGGAGGAGGAGAGTCGGTGAGATCAATTCCGACGCCGTTTTTGACGAAAACTTACCAGTTGGTGGACGATCCAAACACCAATGATTTGATTTCTTGGAATGAAGATGGAACGGCGTTTATTGTGTGGCGTCCAGCTGAATTTGCCAGAGATTTGCTGCCCAAGTGTTTTAAACACAACAATTTCTCCAGCTTTGTTAGACAACTCAACACCTACGTAAGTTTCTCTTATCAAAATGCCGAAATAAACTTGTATTTAATTGCTGAAATCCCGTCCCTTTCTCTTGAAGTAATTGTTTATTTTGTAAAATTCTGATATAATGTATTGTCCACCTATTCATTAAATGTACTCTTATCATTTATGACAAAATTCATCCATGGAATTTTTTTGGAACTATTTCTTTTTTCTGTTTTAGCTATGAATTCAAGTGGCACGCTGTCCATGCAGAATTGCAAATTCTGATAAACAAAAATTGAAATTTTGATTTCTGTCAGATGTTTTTCATCTCTAATTTCAATTTGTATTCCTGTTTTTTTGTTGAACTCGCAGGGGTTCAGAAAACTTGTTCCCGATAGATGGGAATTTGCGAATGATTGCTTTAAGAAGGGTGAAAGGACATTGCTTAAAGACATTCAGCGCCGGAAGATGTCGGCCGCCGTCGCGGCGGTGACTACAGCAGTAAATGCTCAGCCTGTAACTATAGCAGCGTCACCAGTAGCTATCATTCAGATCTCTCCCACAAATTCGGGAGACGAGCAGGTTCTCTCATCAAATTCATCTCCCGCGGTCAACGCCACCGCCGCACCGACAATGGTGCTGCGAGCTTGTACATCCGCGCCGGAGATCCTTGAAGAAAATGAAAGGTTAAGGAAAGAGAATTCACATTTAAGCAAAGAGCTGAACCGGTTGAGATATTTATGTAGCAACGTATGCAGTTTGATGTCGTGTTACGCAGCAAACCAGGGCGAGGTAGTTTTGCCGGAGGGGAGAGGATTGGATG
The DNA here is from genome assembly GCA_907163345.1 of Haberlea rhodopensis. Lineage (NCBI taxonomy): Eukaryota > Viridiplantae > Streptophyta > Magnoliopsida > Lamiales > Gesneriaceae > Haberlea > Haberlea rhodopensis. Next base: position 3,093,265 of record CAJQUN010000004.1, on the reverse strand, counting down.
CAATGGAGATCGCTGAGGCGGATGAAGGCGGCGCCGATGTGAGTGACGACAGAGGAAAGGCGGATGAAGATAAGGAGGAGGCATTCCCCAGAATTTTCGGGGTTCCGTTGGGGACGAAGAGATTGAAGAGGAGCGACGAGGTGGAAGGGGAGGATAAGACTCGGTGTTGTGGGCCAGAGAAGATTAAATCGGAGCCTCAGAATTCCGGGAGCAGCGCAAATCACGACCCTCGATGGCATGAGAAATTGTGATTTTGTCTTTTTACGGTATGAAAAATGATAATTGCATAATTGTAGCGTGGGTGATTGGGACGAGTAAGTGGATAGTGAGAGCCGTGTGTGCGCATTGATATTTTTAGAGGTGGGCTTGGTTTAAAAGATAGGATTGCTGGGCTAGGTTTGGAAAGAGGTCCTACCCAAATTGGTTGTGTGAGACTGGTTATAGCCGGCATTTGTTTTTTATTTGAGTCCATCGGTTTAAAAGGAGTGTGGCTTGGTCAGACTAGTTCCTGTATATTTTGAAGAGGTGCGTTAGAGGTTTTGGACTGACGTTTTTTTATTCAGTAAATTACATTAAGATACCACTTTTCGAAAATATCTTTTAACTAAATCTTTCAAAAAAATCTTCGTTCAACTAAATACATCTTTTAGAAAACTTATTTCAAATAAATCAATTTTATCAAACCTTAATATAATTGGTCTTTTCATTATGATTAAAGTACCCCTTGCTCTACACCTTTATCCTCAAGATACATAACGATAATTTCAATTCTGATTTTGATTACAACAGCAACATGACAAGATCGAATTTTTAGCATTTCGTCACGGCTTTTCATTCAAGTGACGATGCATCATTGCATTTTTCATTCGTGTAAATTATAAGAAACTGTAGATGAATTTCCTTTCATATTTTCACGCCATTCCTCTTTTGTGAAATTATCATGTATGTTCAATAGTGCAACTCATAATATTTAGTCATATTTTAAAGACAACATGGCAAATTGTTATTTTGCAATAATTTTTAATTAAATGAAAAAAATAGAAAATTTTGACCTTTTTTTTTATGTTTTATGGGATTTTTGTTCGTCAATTAACATTGATTTGTTATTTCTATTATGGTGCACATAATCTATTTGTCGAAAGGTCTAGTAAGTTAATGTAACATTTTCTAGCAAAATAAGGCTACAAACGGAGCCGTGACTTCATCGTAAACTTAAGTCCAGTTTTGTCATCAGTAATTACATCATTTGGAATTCAGATAAAGTTCTGTATTTTCAAATATAAATGTTAAAATAGAGTATGAATATGTATCGATGCATGTGAATTTCATGCACAGACGATTCTATCGATGCATGTTAATGGCATGCACCCACACTCATAACCAAAACATAGTCATGGAACATCTCAAATATACTATAATTTTGAGTTTTACATTGAAAATCTACAAAAAATCAAGAAGCAGCAGAATATTTCCAAGATTTTAGTAAGTCGATGCTGAGTCTATCGGTGCATGTAATTTACATGTACCTCTAGAGTCATACGGTGCATGTAATTTACATGCACCGCATGAAACTAAACAACTCATGATGTGCATATAAATGTAATATACATGCACCACTAGTTGAAAACGTTTATTTTTCATGGATTTAGCCGAAACAACTTTTTCTTATGTGATGCATGTGAATGTAATATACTTTTAATTGACAAGAAATAAACCCACTAAATTCAAAGGCAAAATACTCACTTTACAGTATAGAAAAATAAAAATAATATACACGCACCGTATAACTCTAGAGATGCATGTAAATTACAATTGTCTATAGACTCATATGATGCATGTGAGTGTGGTACATGTAATTTACATGCACCGCACGAGACTAACAAGGAATTACCTAGCGTTGCACGTAAATTATATACACCGCTAGTCTATCGGGTATGCAAATTATATGCACCGATAAACTCATGTACTGTCTTTAACCAAAATATAATCTACCGGTGCATGTAAACTACATGCAGCGATAGAAACTAAACAACTCATGAGGTGCATATAAATTTAATATACATGCACCACTAGTTGAAAACATTTATTTTTGGTGGATTGAGTCGAAACAATTTTTTCTTATGCGATGCATGTAATGTAATATACTTTCGATTGACAAGAAAGAAACAAAGTTGTTAATTGCATGAGTTGAGTTCATAGCTATAAACTTGTGTCTAGCGGTGCATGAAATTACATGCACAGCTAAACTCAGGTATTCACATTAACCAAAAAATTACGGGCATGCAAAGAGTTCTTTGCCAATTTTAATTGCTCAAGCTAATGATCATCCCATCCAACCCAAACAAAGCATAAATTTTAACAAATTTCAAAAAATAAAAAAGAAGCAGAATATTTCCAAGATTTTAATTACATGCACAGTCGAGTCTATCGGCGCATGTAAAGTTCATACAACGATACTCATAATTTGTTGTTTCTATGTAACTCTTTAGCTTTTCATGATGATATCCGTGTCTCCCAGCAGACATGTAATTTACATTAAGGGCTTAAGATTTAAGTCCAGAAAAAGATCAATGCTATTTGTTGCAGAGATTTAAGTTAGCTGGGCAGGAGCCAATTTTCTTCTCCCTTAATTTCATGCTTCGTCTCTCTCTCACTAACAGGTACAAAGCACAGTCGCACATCTCTCTCTGGGCTACAGGAACACTGAAAGTGTACAATGTGTTTTTCAAATTTATGCAAAAACATCAATTATAGAGCTGATTGCAGGTATCGGGAAGTGATGCATCCGGTGGTTCCGCCGCCTTATTCGGTGTGATGTCGTGGATAGATGAGGAGACGGCGGCGGCAGCCGACCGTTCATTCACCGACGGTGTGATGTCTCAGATTCGATGTACGCAACTTGACGACGATGTATTGAAGATTGTTTGGAAGAGAAAACATTATTGACGACGACGTGTTGGAGTTAATTTTGATAACAATTTAGGGCTATTTTGGTCATTGCAACAAGAAATGGACTTAGTTGAAAGCAAAATTTTTGGTAGGCTGGAACGGAAAAACTTTTTCCTCCTGGTACCGGCCCGAAATTTACCCTTTTTATTTTGATATTATTTTTAACAACTTTCAAATTAAAAACATGTTCGTTAAAAAAAATAAATTAATGCCCTAATCGATTTTGATTGTATTAATGTTTTTGAGCTCAATCCTCAAGTCTTGACTTATGTGTTAATCGAAATTTCTTTTGAAATTTTTTTTCTTCAAAATATATTATTTACGAAAAATGAAAGATAAAACACTAACTTAAATTATATTAAACAATGGTAGAAATAAAACTATCACTTGAATTCGAGTATTTAGCCTTGAGATGTAAATTCTTAATCTCAATTCAAAAGTTGAGCTTCGAGTCAAGTTTTACTTAAAGTTCCTCAATCAGGTTGATGTACTTGTACTGATACTCATGTTATTAGCAATGCCAAGACAATTTCATATGTTTCGTCGTCTTTACAGATCAAGTACGGCACAGCAGTTTCTAGGAAAGATCAACTATAGAAAAAAAATGTAACCGTCCCTTTATAAACGAGAAATGATTCAAGTGTCAAATTTGAATTTTGCAACATGATGATAATAAAATCCATTTGCTTGCTGGATGTTCAATTTTCAGCAAGAATAAAAATGATTAAATCTCTTATTACACTTAATAATAAGTGTGTTTTTCCAAATAACTTCCATACTAAATCAAAAGCGTATCCAATGACGGATCTAGGTCGGGGCAAGCCCCAGGTGCAAAAATAAAATAATATTTTAACACCATAAGCAGTGGCTTTTCTTTTTGTCTAACTCACTTCCTTTTTTCTGTGTAAGTTTGGGAAATATTCCCATTCATAGGTCCAGATATACATCTATGAATTGAAAGGTCCGAATGATCAACTCTGCAATCAGTTGTTAGAATCAATAGGTCTTCAAATTATTCATTAGGAATTGGGTTTAAGCTGTCCCCAGTCCCTTTTCATCAATGGACTCCTGACGTATATGAAGGAGTGTGGTTCGTTCGATAAATTCCTACCTCTATATCTATCTCTGAGATGTTTGGATTTTTCATAACTCATGGATATGCAGAAGAGCAATGCTATCCCCACTTACATTTAACCCTTCAAAAATTACACTTTGCTCTTCAACAATTACATTTTGTCAACTTAAAATTAAATTTGACCATTTCAAATTTTTTTTTGCCCTCCATTTTTTATATTAGTATTTTTTGCCTTCCATTAATGAAAATCCTACGTTTCATTCTTAGGCATCCTTCAAGCTTCCGGGGAGTTGATGCAGTCACAGACTTGGATTCTGATGAGGATACCCCTCCCCCACCACAAAAAAAAAGTAAAAGAGAGTCGGTGTTCACTTTTTTTTTACCTCTTGATCCCGATGAGGATACCCCTACCCCCCAAAAAAATGTAAAAGAGAGTCTGTCTTTCACTTTTTTTTTTACCTCTTGATCCCGAGAAGCAGCTACGACATCCAAATCAAAAGAAAAGGAAAGAGCTTTCCCTGTTCCAAAAGCTGATTAAATAGCAACCGCTTTTACTTAACGATTTTTCTTGACTTGCTTCCCTATCGCTGAGCGTATCAATGAATGAGAAGGGTGAGTAGCCTCCTTTAGGTGAGTAGCCTCCTTTACTTAAGTCTTTACATTTTATGGGTATTTTTTTCTAAAAACAATAGTTTTCCTAACGAGTATATTAAATGATCCCCTTGGCAATCTTAAAACCTGTCGTTGCATTTGATGGCCTCCAAGCACAAGGATCATGGGTTCACGACAATAGGAGGTTCCAAATATCATTGTGCTTATTCTTAAGGTGCCACTGTAATTCATAAAAAAATAATAACTAATACACAGTTCTTGGCTTGTGATTATCCTTTAGAACTTGCCATTCATGGCTCAAAAGAAGGAACCTGATCCATAGATGCATACAGAGTTCGATACACGGTCCTGTCGATTATACCCCTGTAAGGATCTTCCTTTCTCTTTTCTAGCAGATACGACATGTTCGCTTCGACTTCAGATTTTATCTGCAAGTACAGTTCTTTGGCTCTTTCTTTGTCCTTCAACATGTCTTTCCTTCCCTTTGTTTGAATCGGCTTACCAAACAAGTAGTATAATCGTCCCGGAACTTTTGGAAGAAGTCCGGGAATATACAATGCTTGATTTGCAACTTCACCATCCATTCCAGCCCTGTATTAAAAAAACTTTGAGCATGTATTATGACGGAAGAAGTGTTCTGGTATACGGTGGTTACCTCACGTTAAACGATTTTTTTCTTTCGTTATCTCTTCTTATTTGGTCACTCAAGAAAGGGATCTTCATCAAGTCATCATAGTCCAACACTAACTGCCAGTTTGAAGAAATTAAGAATGTAAGGATATCAAGAAATATCAGGATTTCATATCATAGTCTTTAAGATTCACGCTCCCTTATTACGCACGCAAAACGCACACATAAGAAGCAGTTGCATATTAGTTTAGACATTGAGCTTGTCATCAAAGTGAACCACGTTAACTACGGATAACTCGAAATTTCTAAAGAAGGGTGGAAGACACCGAAAAATAAGGCTTTTGGGTCAGATCTCTTCCACTGTATCTATCTTTTCTACCGTGCTCTGCTTAAAATTAATATCACAGTAGTCGCAAAATCATTTAAGTCATGATTGATAACTTCAAGCCAAGTATTGTCGACTCCCGCTTCCTTTTCTTTGAGACAACCAATAAATGCCTACTCGTGGTTAGTAACAGATTCCTCGAATGATAAAAGACGAACAAAACAAAACCATTATACGCGTTCCACTCTAGTTCTACCCTTAATCACCCAAACACCAAAGAGTGACTATTTGATGCAGGGAACTTACAAGGCAAGAAAGAACTGAAATCAATTAATTGTAAGCCAAATTTGTCTAATACAATGTATAAAATATTACCTCTGCTATGTCATCTTCTCCAACTACTCCAAAAGGTACAATTGTGGCTCCAAATCTTGCCGCCATCCTAACAAATTCTGGCTGGTCAGGCCAAAACAATTTATACTCTTCACCCTGCATAAAATTAAAGGCCCGAATATATCAATTTACTTACCCGTTTCTCACAAGAGAAAAAAGAAAAAAGGCAACTACTTAAAAAGAAAATGACAAACCTTACGGTGAAGAGCCTCACGAGCACCGCCAGGATATAGTAGCACGTGAGATTTTGTCGAAAACAACTTGAAAAGGCTGCTTGGACTTACAGGCAAAGCACCGTACAATCTAAGATTGTCAGTGAAAGAAAATTCCTTGCTTTCAGCTTCCACAAGATGCGAAAACAATGATGGATGTGCTATTCCACGAACCATTATCTTTTTCTCCCGCAGAAACTCTTCGACTAATGGGATGATTTCTAGCCCCATAAGCATGTGATAACCGACTAACAAGACTGGTCCTTCAGTTGGAACTCCTGATAGACCTCTCACTATCTTTCCATCTTCCATGGTTGATAATATCACGGGGCCAGTAATATTACTTAGCCATCTGTACAGTGTTAGGCTTGATATTAGCATCTAGAACTATAACTCTAAAAAGAAATAAAGTACGAAACTCGAATGTTACTTATTGAGAATTAGCCTCAATATCCAAGAACTAGACCGAATGTTATATATCAAGAAAAGATTAAAGGACAAAGAACCATGTGCAATTACCTATTTTCCACAACTGTTTGCTTAAACTCAGACATACTGGGAGGCAAAAAATCCATCACGTAGTCGTGTTTACTTGAACGACGGTAGGTGCAAGTAGCTTTGATAATGGTCAATAGATTAATGCCATCCTCCTGCACCAATACAAATTGCAAGGGATCGATAACACTGTGGCATACACAGTTGTAAAATAACCATATGACAGCAAGTGTTTCCTATCCGACAATTGTTTTGATCAAAGTAAAAATAAATCTCTGGCATTATTTAAAACCATTAAAGAGCTAAATATACTTCACGAACATATACTGATTCAAAACAACTACGAGATAGTATGAAAGGAATGATATAAAGCACTGTTTAGCACATTTTAGATAAACAAATTCAATTTCACAGAATTTTGCATTTTGCACACGCAGTGTACTTTCTTTGCAGCCAATCAAGTTTTTGCATTATCAAAGGTAGAGATATTGCATATGATTTGAAAGCTTTATATGGTATTTGTTTCGACATATCCTCACTTTAAAATAAATATTGTTTGGAAAAGTTCTGAGGTTTTTTCAAAGTTCTTGAACAACTACCTTTTCTAGTACCCACATAGAGAGAGCCTTTACCGCAAATTAGTTCCTATTACCTGTGGCTACCCTAACATCCCATTACTGTGTGGGAGTGTTGGATAAAAAGAAAAACATGGTTTTTCATCTACTAGCATTGTGGTTTGAAATTTCATCAATAACCCACCCCTTCCTTGAACCTTGTCAATGAACGAACTTGAAAACAAGAAATGAGTTCCATTCGATGAGTAACTGAGAACAAAGGAGATAGATAAAGAATAAAGTAACGAGGAAGTCATTGCTAGCAGTAACAATGTGCCACGATCCAGTGAATCATTTAGAATACATGCCCTCGGTGTATCCAAGACATCCATCTTGCTAAGTATAAACAATACAAATTTTTTTCATGAAAATGTATTCTCTTCGTTTCTTAAAGAAATTGTTTTGTCAGAGATATCAAAACACTCGTGTGTTTATGAAAGAAATTGGGATGAAATTCTCACCTACCAATAATATGGTATGACCATTGTCTTTGAAGTATTTCATTTTACAATTTTGTATCGAGCGCAACAGCCTCCGAGCTTCGTCTCCACTGGGAAGCATATTATCTTTGCCACTGAGATCCAAATGCATCATAATCATAAATATAAATCATGGTTTTGCAGCTTGACTCATGCATCGAGAGCAGAGTGGTGAAAAGGTAAAATTAAGAGAGCAGTGACTTTTGTTTGAATCCTTTTTAGTTTATACATCAATGAAGTCAAAAGTACACAATCCTGTAAATGAAGAAAGTCAGAGAAGAACCTAGCAAGAACAAGTACTTCAGCTCTAACGGCATGAAGGCGAGAATTGGTATAAGCAGCAGCCGTTTTTAGCAGCTTTAACTTCCAAAGTAGAGTTGCTTTAGGTATGATATCGGCTAAACCCTGTGCATATTCGAATTTAAAAAGAAATCAGTTTTTTCAAGAAGATTGACCATGCATATTTTCATCCCCAATAAAATTGTTGAACTACGAAAGATACATAATGTAATTAACATGTATTAATTTTGTTTCAGGTCTTTTTATTTTTTGGTCTAGTAAAGTTCACAACTATGTTTCTTTCTTCATACCAGTAACAGGAGGCCAAAAAACCCATGTGCGGAATCAAAGTCAATAGATGTAGGCAATGCAAGAATGTTCTTACAGAAAGGCGTGGTAGCAGTGCATTAAGGTTGTCAGCAAGTTGTTCAAGATATTGTGCAGGAGGTAGCATCGTATTAATATTTACTGCAGCCATCTTCACTGGATCACCTGGAGTGGGGACAGTTTTTTTTGCCTATTGAGTTACTTAGAAGGCTCGACAACAGTAACAGCTAAGAAACAAAACTAAAAGGGAAAAAATAGACAAAACAACGATCATCAAAGCCAAGATGTAAAGGCAAGATTACACATTAAATTGCAGATATAAACACGAAGAAAGTAAAACAAGTCCTGCCTTACACTGGCTTTGGTTCAGACTAAAATCACAAACCAGACAATTTCTCATCCTCGATTTTGGTTTCATTTCTGAATCTTAGAACCTAATAGAAACGAAAATAAACTCCCAGCACCATTTCCTTGAAGATCCTTGAACTAGTAATTATACAAAAGCGAAAGAAACTGATACAAAATCATTACCCGGATAAAAAAGGTTCAAATAAGTAACGATTATTAAATGACCTCTAGGAGTGAAAACTACCGTACACGTTGTTATAAAAGTTGAATGCATCATTATCTCTTGTCTGTGAGCATAATAGGTGAGAAAAATTCAAGAAATTTGAATAACAAATGAATATAATAGTACTTGTGCTAAAAAAACTACCCCTTACTTTCATTTCTATGCCTGAGACTGATTTATGAAATGGATCTTAATATTTTGAAGAATATTACAGATTTCATGTGTTAAGTAAATATAATTTTTCAAGATAGAACAAATAAACTAAAGCTATGAAAACAGTGCATACATACCCATTACAAAGCTTAGGAGATAAGGAACAGTGATATGCAGTTCATTAGGCAAAGCTTCCAATAGGGGAAAGAAAGGCTGCAGCTGTGACCTGCCAAATGAAGTTGCTGAAGAGATGAATAATTAGTAAAGCCATCCAGCTCATCGAAAGAAACTAAGAACAATTGTATTGGCCATGTTGTAAACTTACATGGATTAGCTAGTATGATTAAGAGGTCAACCTTCGGATTTCGTGCTGCCACTGCAAGAGCCAAGCACCCACCAAAAGAATCTCCAACTAGATAAATGGGTTTTTTGGGGGATAAATAGTGTTCGGCCTTGACAGTTTCTTCAACCCATTCCACCAACTCTGGAGATTTATAGAACAAAACTATCACTCATTTAAAACAACGTAAAAAATTTATGATTTAAAAGTAAGTATGAATTAGCAATGTCATTGACACACATGCAAACAATACATAGTAAAAGTAGCAGTAAGAAGTCACAACCTTCAAATGGCGTACGGTCATGGACTGGGATATGCATGCACCGAACATCAAATACCCTGGGACCAAACAAAAGAGTAACATCATAATTTACCATGAAATATAGTATCACTAATTAAGCGGTAAGACAATCAAACAAGGTATCTAGCATCACATACAGTCTATGTTGGTTTGGGCTTTTTTCTCATCCCACATCGAGTGAGAGAAGAAACAGGGCCAAATATTTTAGTATAAAAGAAGGCTTGAGGCCTTTGATTAAAGTGCATCAGTCAATAGCTTGTCTAGCAACTTTTGGCTTTAGATTTAAATAAATTCCTCTCTTGTTGTAGAATCTAGTAAAATTCTTAGTATGCTCTGTGTTTGCAGCTGTGTATGAGCTTACATATCAGAAAAGATTTATTAAGTGCCTTTCTTGTGTAAGGGGTGTGAGTTATAAATTGTGGCTATTGAGAAAGTTTTGTGGGTGTGTTTGGGGTGAGAAGAAAAATTGTGTGGTTGTAATAATTTTTCATATAGTGTATTTTCTTATCTGGTCCTGGTGTTTTTTCTCCTGATTTGGAAGTTTAAATCCTTGTGTTGTTATTATTTCCCCTTTTGCTTGCTTTTCCCATAAAAGAAGCAGATCCTGGGGGTAAATTTGGAGGGTCAAATTCTCAACAAGTGGTATCAGAGCTTGGGTTCTTTTGTTGCGGTGGAGCTTTGGTATGGTAGACGGATACGTATTGACTAAGGAGGTTCTGCCTAGGAAAATTAGTATTTAAGTGGGACTGTTGTGACCCCACCAATTTTCCTGGGAATCTTGAAGTTCTGTCTAGGAAAGATCGAGATTCTCTCTTTCCTGGGAGCTTACTTAGTGTGTACTATTCAGGTCTATGGTAAATTTCATCAAAGTATCACAAGACAATGTCAGGAAGCAGAGTCTCTAATGCAGTCAGATTTGATGTAGAGAAATTTGACGGGAAAATCAACTTTGGCTTGTGGCAAGTGCAAGTCAAGGATGTGTTGATTCAATCTGGTTTATACAAGGCATTGAATGGTAGAGTAATCCCTGAAAGCAACAGTGATACTAGTTTGACTGGTGGAATGACTAGTGCAACAGGTAAAACTGGAATGAGCAATGAAAATTGGGAGGATCTGGATTTGACAGCAGCAAGTGCAATCCGTCTGTGCCTGGCCAAAAATGTTCTAGCAAATGTGCATAGAATGTCTACGGCTAAGGAACTCTGGGAAAAGCTCGAAGAGTTGTATCAGACAAAAGGCGTCTCAAATCCGGTATATCTCAAAGAGCAGTTTCATACATTGCAATGAGGGTACTACTATTTCAAATCATTTAAGTGTTCTCAATGACATTGTTTCAGAGCTTGGGTCTATTGGAGTTAAAATTGATGATAAGGATCAGGCATTGAGACTCATCTGGTCTCTTCCACGTTCGTAGCACATGAAGTCGATATTGATTCATGGAAATGAGAAAATCATTTTCTCAGAGGTTACTAGTAAGCTTCTTTCTGAAGAGAGGAGACTTGGCGGGAGTAATGGTTCACATGAAAATTTTGCAATGGTTGCTCGTGAATGGAAGAAGAAAATCCTGTTGGGGATGTGGACATCCTGGCCACATCAAGAGAAATTGTCCAAGAGCTGGAGTGGGTTCGGCAAATTGCTTCGTATCAGCAAGTGGAGATGCTGATAATGAATCTAGCATTGTCTCCTCTTTTGATGTCCTCTGAAAAAGAACATGTACATCCATATGGCATGCCGATGCCCCCAAGTTGCCATGAAAAAGGATGTAAAATGTTAGCGCGTCCACAGTTTTGCACACGGGCATTAGTTTGGCATTGATTCAGGGTGTGTGGTGGAAATTCATGTCGATGGCTGATTAACTTCCAGAAGAGCCAAACGTGGGGGTTGCACCATAATTTTTCAGCAAAGTTATTTTATTTTTTCGACACGGGCCGAATTGAAATGCTTGGAATGATTTGTTCTGAGTGTGTATGTTTTTTATGGTGGAGCATGGTAATTCTCTACATTGAGAATTATGACTGTATTGAAATGTTGGTAGTAGAAGCTATGAAGATCTTCATCAAGGTTGAATATTGTGGGATGACAAAGCCACAAGGTGGAGATTGTTGGTTTGGGCTTTTTTCTCATCCCACATCGGGTGAGAGAAGAAACAGGGCCAACTATTTTAGTATAAAAAGAAGGTTTGAGGCCTTTGATTTAAGTGCACCAGTGAATAGTTTGTCTAGCAACTTTTGGTTTTAGATAAATTCCTCTCTTGTTGTAGAATCTAGTAAAATTCTTAGTATGCTCTGTGGTTGCAGCTGTGTCTGAGTTTCCACATCAGAAAAGATTTTATTAGGTGTCTTTCTTGTAAGGGGTGTGAATTATAAAGTGTGGCTAGTGGGAAAGCTTTGTGGGTTTGTTTGGGGTGAGAAGAAAAATTGTGTGGTTGTAATAATTTCAATATAGTGTATTTTCTTATCTGGTCATGGTGTTTTTTCTCCTGATTTGGGAGTTTTTCACGTTAAATCATTGTGTTATTATTTTTCCTTTTGCTTGCTTTTCACATAAAAGGAACAAAGGAGAGCCCCACTCTCTATTGGTTAACAATTGAAATAGCGCTTTAGAAACTTTTTCTTTCAAAATGAAACGTCGATAAAGGACCAATAGCCTATTTTATACGGAAAGCCCACTATTTCCATTTTTTTTTCTCGACGAGAAGTTTTAAATCTTAATGCAAGTAAAGATTCGGTTTTCACGAAAATAGAGGACAAGGTCAAATTCCCAACAGTCTAGGCTCATATGATAAATCTTCTGATTCGCTCCACTCAATTACTGCACAGAATGTGTACAAACTGTTTGGCTCAAAGAATCAAGAGAGTCTGAGGCGTCGATTTCATTACTTAATACATACAGCAAAACTATCAACTTTTCCACAATTCATGGACAATGCCGCACGCAAGAAAGTATAACTTAGTTCTTATTTGCATTAACTAGTATTGCAGACTTACTTTCCAAGAGACTTATGATGCAGAGTAAGGCCGAGCCCAAGTCCATCCATTCCTGCATCAGCGAGCAAACTTTTCAAGCATACACTTTTCTGACTAAAGTAATAGCAGTTATCATACAGGGACTCATTATTTAAACATAATTGAGAAATGATAAATATTTGGGTCTTTCTCGGTAATTGCAACTAAGCATCAACTATTTACCGGGCAAGAACAGAAGTATAGGTGAATTTCTTAAATGAGGGCCGCATGAAACTGGAGTAAACCACCGAGGTGGCCCACCATCAGGCTTAATTAATTCTTTAGCATGATCAAGATACTCCTTCACAGTTTGAGTCCCATATCCATCATCCCACAAAACCTCTAGCTTTTCCCCTTCCAAACCCTTCTCATTTTTTTGCTCCCCAATATTTGAACTTCTCTTCTCATTCCTAAAATCAACCAAAGCCCTTTTTCTCCTATCCTCAACTGCAGAGGGTACCCCATTTACTTTAACAGAATCATAAGATACAACAGATGAATCGCGGCTACCTACACACTGAATATGAAATCTAGTACAAAATGGTTTCACTAAATTCAAAGTGAAATGATGAGAAATCCCATGAGTTTTAACAGCTGAAGCCATGGAACCCTGCACCAGTGGCTTCTTCAACCACTCAAAACATTCAAGAAAGTTGCAAAAAAGGGCCTATAGATAGAAGGCTCTTAAGGCACAGATTACTTGTATTACTCTTCTGTATTGTTGTGTGGTAACTTGGAGAAGACAAATTTTCTTGGAAATAAAATAAGTAAAATAACGTTGCAAGATTGCAGCCACAAAACGTGGGAATGGGATGTCCGCGATTGGTGTGTGCGCTTACAAAAATAAAAAGTGTAATTGCAAAAAACACCCGTGTATTGGTAAATATTAACGAAATTTCTACGTGTTAAAGTGATAGAAAGGCAAAAATAACCTTTCTTTTTTTAAAAACTTTGTTAAAAACTTTGCACGAAACCCCTCGTGTTAAACAAAATAGGTAAAAAAAATCATCTGTTTTTAAAATCCTGCACAAAACCTTCTCGATTGTTCAATATTCTCTTCAATTTTTCCACATCTTCTTCTTTTTTTGTAATAATTCATTCTTTTAGTTTTAAAACGAATAATATTCAGATTTTTAATTTAAATAAATTTTAAGGTGTAGTTTTAAAAAAAGATTATGAATAATATTCAGAATTTTTCTTTTAATGTATGCATGCTTAAACATTACAATTTATTCATTTTAAAATTTTGAATATTGTTCGTTTTAAAACTAGAATAATGAATCATTACAAAAAAAAGAACAAAATTATGTAGATGCTGAAAATTGAAGAGCATATTGGACAATTGAGTGAGTTTTGTGCATGATTTAAAAAAAATAGAGGGGTTTTTTTGCCTATTTTGTTTAACACGGGGTTTCGTGCAAGATTTCAATAAAAGAGGAGTTTTTTTATTTTTTTATAACATATGGGAGTTTAATGTCGAATATAGGGTTTTGTCCATTTTGTTACACGTGGGAATTTCATGCATATTTATCAAACGACAGGGGATTTTTTTTGCTGTTTTATTTCATTTGATTATTGTGTAATTATACGGCAATACTTACCGTTAATCCATATATGTTAATTGACTTATGATGGAAATGATATGAGCATTACAAACATGATGTGGACTCGGATTCGGATTGAACCGAGTATGAATGACTTGATAGATGATATAAGGAATAATGTTTATGTTGAAATGAACTAAACATAGTTGGGAACACTTATAATTAAGTAATGTTCATGTGGGATAAGAGAAAGTATGCTATGAAATGAAATGCAACATAGTTGGGTATACATAATGGAGTTGTTGAAATACATGTTTTATCATGCAATTGGTATAATAGTAAGTCTACACGGAAGGTATATATTTGATGTATGGTAGACTACATGGAATAATTTTGACATGGAATGAATTTGATGTAAATTATGTCGTATTTGAGGATTAATGTAATAGTTGACATAGTAATACTCTTAATCAACATGAGGTTTATCTTAATCGTCGTTATTAATTATTGAATGATGTGACGCATTCAAGGATTAAGTAGCAAGACTTTTCATGAATTTAAAAGAAATTGTAATTTAGACAAAAAAGTCAAAAGACTGTGATTTTCTGGTTTAACATAAACTTTGATGTGAACAAAGGTTGAATGGAATTAATCTTCGCGGTACGTTTTGTAATTATAATATGCACATTTTTTTTAGCATTAATATACATAAATTGAAATAGATAAAATTTGATTAGAGTACACTATCTCTTAACACGAGATGGCAAACTGACAGACATTTGCTAATCTTTATAATTATTGGTTACATGTTTTTCAGATTCAAGTAATTACCTTGTTCGACCACACTGATCTCCATGACTTGAAGAGATCTTGTTTGGCTATATAGATGGGTCATTTTTTTTATCATTCTACCGTGATCTACTATACCATTACGCCTTATAGTACACTTCTTAATGGATGTGTCCTCGTCATTGCTCAAGATTGACAAATATATTTGTTGTGGTCTTTCGTTTGTTTACCTTGTCCTTTTCGTTTCATTTGACAAAAAAAGTTTTTTTCAGCTGCCCTTATTGCTTTCTTCCTTTCTTCTTCTTATTCCTCTCCTTTATTTTCTCTCCTCTTCCTCTTCTAGACGAGAATTTTCGAATCCTTCAACTTTTTTTTGCCAAATTTCCAAAATTGTTGTGGTTTGCAATTTGTGGAGCTTAGTTGTTTATCATTCTTGAAGCTGAGGTAATATTTTTTATGTAATATAAATTTCTGAAAGTTATAAAATTTATATTATTTTGTTGTTTTGTTTGATTTTTGTTGTTTGATAAGTTTTATTGAAAAGATAGTTATAGTTTGGAGATGAGTGACGGAAATCGCCGGATGATTTACGACCGTTGGGGTGTCGGGAGGTGGCCGCCATGTTCAGCAACATGCGGTGGAGGCATTGAGAAGAATGAAATTGTTGGATAAAGGACATGAGTATTTGTCGTGGTTGTCTCCGGTACAGTAACTGACACTTCTTGGGTGATTGGTATCTCATCATCTTGATCTGCAATTGTTTCTGACATGACACAATTGTCAACCTCATCGTCATCAGCATCATCCTCAGACGGAATATCCTCTAGTTCAGACTGAATATCATTTCCCAATACAGCAAAACTATCTGCTAGTGGCTCAGGAGTAATAACATCAGCATCTATGCGATCGTCATCTGGATATCTACCAGAGGTAGTCAGTCCTTCTGCAACTATAGACTAAGAATCTACATTTTCTGGAATACAATCATAGTTTCGTGGTTCTGTTTCTATGTAAATATCCAAGCAACTATGACCCTGTTCTGAATCCAACAGCCATGCTAAATTATAATTATTATCTATTGGCAAAATTGTCTGTCGTAGCCCGAAAAAATCTCTGAACATGTGTCTTGCATATATTTCCAGAAGGAACTGGTTGCGGTCGATGCCAGTGATATTATATATTTCGTTCAACAACTGC
Source organism: Haberlea rhodopensis (assembly GCA_907163345.1). Taxonomy (NCBI): domain Eukaryota; kingdom Viridiplantae; phylum Streptophyta; class Magnoliopsida; order Lamiales; family Gesneriaceae; genus Haberlea; species Haberlea rhodopensis. The sequence continues at coordinate 3,076,975 of CAJQUN010000004.1, read as the reverse complement.
ATAAAATTAACGGTGCGAGATATTGTGTTGTTTTTCAATGGACCAAGATCATATCTAATGTTATATCTGAATCTTGTAATATATTACCTCCCCAATACAATAATATTTGAATCGACATCTCTGAAAAAAATTAAATATTACAAGTAATTAATAAATTTAGTTTAACAAATTTATATAATTTATAAGATGATAAAATCAATAATATAACAAGATTTTTACTTGAAAAATACTTGACGGGCGGCAAATTAAGATTGAATATTCGACAATTTCAACGATAAAACCAGAGGAAAAAACTATAAATGTTATGTGATTTCGTTTCCGTGTAGAAAATGAAGGGGTTCGGCCGAACTTTTATAGTTAAGAAGGTGCCATCTCAGATTCCTTTAGAAAAAAATAATTTTTTAACGAAGGCGCCATCGGAGATGGCGTCTTCAATAATATTTTTTAAAAAATATCTTAAGGCGTCATCTTTCCGATGGCGCCTTCATTAATTTTTTTTTTGAAGGCGTCATCTGAAATGGCGCCATCAATACTCGATAATTTTTCCACGACTGAAGACGCCACTTCAGTTGAAAAAATCGCCACCTGAAATAGCGTTTTATGTTAGTTTTAAAATGTTTTAAAATTGCGATTATTTATTAATAATTTTTTCGCGTATTTTAATAAAAAAACCAGTAAAATGACAATAAGAACGAAAAATTAGGGCGGAACTCCCGCTCACTCTACATGCGAGGGTTTTACGCTTTCAATTATTCTGGTGGGTAGAAAACTTTCCCTGAATCGCCAATGGCTTCGTCGTCTTCATCGGCCGCGGGACCTGAAATGCCGTGGATAGAGAAGTATCGTCCGTCCAAGGTGGTGGATATAGTCGGGAATGAGGACGCCGTCTCCCGTCTCCAAGTCATCGCGCGTGATGGCAACATGCCCAATCTCATTCTAGCCGTGAGTTAGGATATGTCTTTTGAACTTGAAATTCAGTGCAAATTTGGTAGTAGAAGTAGGATTTTGTTTAACATTTTTTGTTGGAAATATTCACCAGAAAGACGACTGTATAGCATGTGGGATGTTGCTGTATATAGAGTTTGGAAATCGTTATCTGCTGTAGAGTTTCCGTTGCACCTTATATTCCAGCAAGCTTGCCCTGGGAGCATTGCTTATTTTCTTAACAAAATTAAGTTTAAATGTATTATTTGAAAATTGGTGTTCATTGGCTCTATTTTCGTGCTCCAACCATATAAGTATAGTGCGTTATGTGATCAGTGTTCTCAGTTACTGAAATGAAAATGGTCTCCTGATCAATGATAGTCACGCACAGTTATACATTTATGACCGTAGAAGACCTCGTTATTTCACAGGCTAATGGACCTTGCCTAAGTTGCAAAGATTGACCGTCCAAAATTGTGCATTGAAAAGGTCTCAGGGCAACAAACTTGCAGACAAAACCACCTTTCCTAGGTCAATTCATACTTCGATGAGCACTGTTGAGTACCTTTTTTTTTGCAGGGTCCTCCTGGAACTGGTAAAACTACTAGTATTTTGGCGCTTGCTCATGAACTTCTTGGACCAAATTATAGAGAGGCAGTTTTAGAGCTAAATGCATCTGATGAACGGTAATGAAAGTTTTTGTTTAGTTTACTTCGATAGTTTGGATTGTTAATATGTTTGCTTTTGTCAAATTTTTGTTATGCTACTCTTTATCATCCAGAGGGATTGATGTGGTGAGAAACAAAATAAAGATGTTTGCCCAGAAGAAAGTTACCTTACCCCCTGGGAGACACAAAATAATAATTTTGGATGAAGCTGACAGGTGAGTGGTGGTGTCATTGCAGTTTCTGTTCTAAATGTCAATGAAATAAACAAAGGAATCTTTATTTTAATCCTGTTCGTATCTTGTCTTTGTTATTTAATGTTTAGGTTGTAGTTTGAATCATTTAACTATCCACCCTACTGGATTTGCTGCATTTTGGATTAGTAATTGTGGTATCAATTTGAGCTTTTTGTGTAAGTTCTTTGTGTCTAAGTTGGTGTTTTTTTTCCTTTTCCCATATTGGATGTAAATTAGCATGACATCTGGTGCTCAACAAGCTTTGAGGAGGACAATGGAAATATATTCAAATTCAACTCGTTTTGGGCTCGCTTGTAACACGTCTTCAAAGATTATAGAGCCTATCCAGAGTAGATGCGCTCTTGTTCGATTTTCTAGATTATCTGATCAAGATATCCTCAGCCGTCTGATGGTGGTGGTTGCTGCAGAAAAGGTATGCATACTAAGCTTGTTACGCTTCCAGTTGAATGATATAAAGTTGTGGTTCTTTTATCAGCTAATGACCAATGAAGCTCATTATCTTTGAATTAACAGGGTAAAAGAATTAAACTGCAGATAGAGTACTTTTTTGTTGCATATGAGAAGCTCACTCATACTTATAACTGCAAAAGCACTTTTTGTGGACTGCGGTAGACTGCTTCCGCTCTTTAGTCTAGCTCACCCTGCACAAGCAATCAATCTTTGACTGGATGTTCAGCTTTAGAATGTTATGTATTCATTTTCAGCCCACCTCTACACTTTCAATATTGCAAACCATCTTGAATGGCATCTCATTTCATACTTATATGTCACGCTTTTAAAACCTCCTGAATGACAAGTTTATTCCTTCCTCCCAGGTCCATGGGGATGTAGCCATAAATTAAAATTTGCTAGTTAGCTTCCCTCTGACTCTGTATATCTTGCCTATGGTTGCATATATTTACATTTGAAGTTCTTTATTTTAACCATTAATTGACTGTTTTTCTTTCCTTTCTCTAATTATCATCCAATTTGTTGCACTTACAAATCTTCCTTATTTTTTTGTATAAAATTGTTTTATTTTACCGTCTCTTACACCCTGTATATTTATGCAGGTACCCTATGTTCCAGAAGGTCTTGAAGCCATTATCTTCACCGCTGATGGTGATATGAGACAGGCGTTAAATAACTTGCAAGCTACAAACAGTGGATTTGGTTTTGTCAATCAAGAAAACGTTTTCAAGGTCACAAAGCTTGAGGATCAGCATGGTTTGAGCATTAACCTTCAAACGTGCATGTAACAACTGCTTTTTTTTGTTGACTTCCAGGTTTGTGATCAACCACATCCTTTGCATGTAAAGAACATGGTACGCCATGTACTTGAGGGGAAATTCGATGATGCATGTGATGGGCTAAAGCTGCTCTATGATCTGGGCTATTCTCCAACTGACATAATCACTACCCTTTTCCGTATCATAAAGAACTACGACATGGCAGAGTATCTGAAGTTGGAATTCATGAAAGTAAGTAACCAAAGTGTCTCACCCTCCTTTTTCCGTCTTCTCTGCTGTCAGTTTACTCGAATTCTCCTGTTTTTTTTAAGGAAACTGGATTTGCTCACATGAGGATCTGCGATGGAGTCGGTTCATATCTTCAGTTGTGCGGTTTACTTGCTAAGTTCTCATTGGTACGAGAAACTGCCAAAGCAGCATAGGTAGGCATTTTTTCCTTTCTTTGCGTTGGAAACTTGAGTTTATACATGCACCATAGATTTGTTTCATTGTTGCCTCAGCACTAAGATGTTTAATGTTTCGAGTCATGGTCTTATATGTAAGTTTTCATGCGATTCTAGTACGCTTTAACTCAAGTAGGCATTGTTTTTACTCTCTAGTGATGATTATTGGATTCAATTCAAATTGAACCAAGTGTGAGTGCTCTTCCAACATCCTTTCATAGAAGTATATTTTGAAACTGTGCTGTGGTGCCCTGCTTGTCATGAAATTTGTGACATTTTGGTCCGACTACTGTATAGATTTCATGCTGCATTTGGATGATAAAATTTTATTTTTTTAGTATAACGTAGGGAAAGGTATTTCTAATAGCTTTTGAACCCACGATCCTTGAAAGTTTGGGGGGTAAAGGTTTGATTTAAGGGATGGATTAAAAATAATAAAAACTACTATCTAAAGGAGTTCAAATTTTATAGATTTGGAATTATCAAAAATAAAAATACTTGTAATCCTTACTGGATTTGAAATGTTGAATTGGAAGTAGGGCTTGAATACAAGAGTTTTAGATTCATAATTTAAACATGTTATATTTGTTCGGATGCATGTGAAGCATCTGAATTTTAAATGTCCCCATTTATGAAGTTAGAATTTCAATAATTTTAATCGCTTTTAAACTCTTTCAAATGGAAGTAGTTTGAAGTTCTTTTTATTTTTGTCAAATGGGAAGCCATTAACATAAACTAGGTGTCTCTCATGATGTCCAAAGCCAACTATAAAATTTTATATCTTGCATACCTTCAAAGTGGTCATCAAACGCTTGGAATTGAATAGGATTTTAGTGCTCTAATCCACTACTTAAAATATATCTTGCATTGTATAATTATGTATATGGATATATGGCCGAATATATGTTATCTATACATAAGAATTTCGATGTATTTTATCCCAATCTAATACAAAGCGTCGTGATCCGAAACACCTTAAATTATAATCAAAACCTTTAATTTTTCGGGTTTGCTCACTCGTCGTTAAGCCGGATTACTTAATAACGGGGCACTACACCAATAATACTTTGATTTAGCTCAAATATGAGAAATTAAACTTTTGAGTTACAAATAGACGAGACTATAGAAACTCTCTACAGAAATTTTCGCAGTCAAACACCAATTCTACTCACTTTTGCTATCCTAAGTACACCTGAGGTTCACTCTTCCCTTGCCTCTTCTTGACATCCCCTACTTTACTGCGTGTTTGGATTAGTGGATTTCATGTAATTTGTTTTTGATTTCAAATTCTGAGCCCAGAACCCTCACTTTTCTTATCATTCAAAAAATTTATCTATTATACTTTTAAAACTACAAACTTTTATAGTTAAATAGGTTTTAGGTTTATAACTTTATCAGTTTCTTAAATCGACTTTGTGTACACTATCATACCATCATTTTATTTTTCAAGATGTATTCATCATGTAATTTTCCCAATATCAAGTTTTAAAATTCTCGTAACAATTTGATTTTGCCAGGAATTTCGTTGAAAATTCTTCATATTTATTTTACTTAATTTTATTTCTTTTTTTATTTATGGAAATTGTCACAAACCTATTTCATAAAATATCTTATCCAAAAAAAATAGGAAGGGGCACTTTTTGCTTTCAATTTTGTTTTTGGTTCTGTGAAAATAAATATGAAAAAAAATCATATAAAATATTATTTTTTAAGAATAATAACAAAAATGAGATATTAATACTTTTGGCGATGGAGAGAGTTCCTCAAGGATCTCAACCCTCCATGAATTGGGTCTAACAAGCAAGCAAGGAGCCCTCTTTATCTGGAGTTGATATTGTATAAATTAATTTCTAATTTCCTTAAGCAAATAGTCCAAATTGGATCTAAGTATGTGATCAACCGTTATGTTCGCAGTAGAATTATTGGTTCCCATTATATATGTTTTTTGTGGTATACAAATCGTGCGACACTATTAATGCTTTTTTTTGAAAAAATTAAAAATTTCTTAACGTAGAATACAATTTGTAATCAATATGTTAACAATGGATAGACTATGTATCATAGGGGTGAGTAAATATTATCGGGTATTGGGTATGCGACTCGAGCATATTGGGTCTGGTATTTTTAAAAAATTGTCGGATATCAGGTTTACCCGAACCCGACTAACTTTTGTCGGGTTGATGTCGGGTTCTGTTTTCAGCACTCGAAAATTTTGTCGGGTATCCGAACCCGATAATATATGTATATATTACACAGGCTTAATTTTATGGGGAAATTGCAAATATGTGCTGTTTACAGAAACTTATTACAAATAAATCCGAAAAAAAACTTCTTACCAAAAAATACACTTAGGAGAAAATTATATTCACATAAGTCCAATTTTTTAACTATTGGTTTGAAAAGGTATTTTTAGTTACCAAAATACCCTTCAGTTGAAAACATCTTAAACCTAATTTCAGATCTTAATTTTCTTCATCATCCCGTCGCCCCACACCTTAAATTTTCTGCTGAAATTTTTCGGCGATCATTATTTTTCCATCATCTCGTCACCTCATCTAGTCGCTTCATCCCTAAAAAGTATTTTGCTAAAATGTTCTGTACATGAAATATGTTTGAATCGAATCATCTAAATTTTCGTAGCATTTGGAATCTTTTTGAATCGAAGAAGATCTCGGACTAGTCTGCAATATAATTTTCGGATCTGCTATGCGCATTTCATCGTGTGTGTGTGTGTATACTGTGTGTGTATGTGAATTATAAATTTGAACACCGATGCTAAATTATAGATATCGAAAGTCTGTTGGTATGTTTTTTTTTTTTTTACTGATGCATATGAATGAAGAAGTAAGGTATGCATTGGTGTCCGTGCTTGTTTGCTCATTTTCAAAATTTACAGTTTCACAGCAAGATGTTGCAACGAAGATGACCCAGAGAAAAAATAACTGGTGCACGAAAATTATAAAAATTAACTGGTGCACGAAAATATAACATTGGTGCACGAAAATCATAAAAAGTAATTGGTGCACGAAAATCATAAAATGTAACTGGTGCACGAAAATATAACCTTGGTGCACGAAAATCATAAAAATAACTAGTGCACGAAAATGATAAAAAAGTAACTGGTGCACGAAAATTATAAAACAATAACTGGTGCACGAAAATGATAAAAAGTAACTGGTGCATGAAATTTATAAAAAGTAACTGGCGCACGAAAATATAACATTGGTGCACGAAAATATAACCTTGGTGCACTAAAATATAACACTGATGAACGAAAATACAACACTGGTGCACGAAAAATAACCTTGATGCACTAAAATATAACACTGATGCACGAAAATACAACACTGGTGCACGAAAAATAACCTTGGTGCACTAAAATATAACATTGATGCACGAAAATACAATACTGGTGCACTAACTTTGTGTAAATTTTCGTGCATCAGTAGCTGTTTTAATTTTCGTGCATCAGTTACTGATTTTTCGTGCATCAGTTACTGATTTTCAATCTTTTCGTGCACCAGTTACTTTTTAAAAAATTTCGTGCACCAGTTATTTTTTATAATTTTCGTGCACCAATTATTTTTCGCTGGGTCATCTTCTTCGTTGCAAATTTCAGACTGTAAATTCTGAAAATGAGCAAAGAAGCATAGACATCAATGCATAATAACTAAAAACCCTCAAAAGGCAACAAACAATATATATATACACATATACACACACAAACACACATACCAGAATTAAAAAAAAAATCTGGAAAAAAGTGATGGAACGGAAAATCGAAGAGATGAAGAGAAAAATCAACTGTAAGAAATCGTAACTGGCAAGAGAGATTTACGAAGCGATTTGAATCGCAGTGGTGAAGGGAAGAGCTGGAACGTAGTGCTGAAAGGAAGAGATTCAAATTTTTTGAAATTGCCGCCTTTTCTTATTAAGGATACTTTTGTCATTTTAACCTAAGGTGTACTTAAATGATTGCAAGTTTTTTTCCTGGACTAGGATGAATAAAGATTCAGTAAAAGGTATCGGCCTGAACTTTGCCCTAATTTTATGTGTTTTAAATTTTAAAGCCCATCACCATACTCATCAGCCCGTCACCCGTAACCTTATCAAATTAATTTGTTCTCAAAAATCACTTTCCAGACTCCACTCCAGTTCTCCTCTCAAAGTCTCACTATCGTCTGTGACGGTGACTACGTGTCTCCGTCGTCCGCTACCAGCCTACTCCACCATCACGCTTCTCACTCGTGTCCGCACATCCTCGCCTCGTCGTCCGCCTGTAGCAAACCGCAGTCGCAGAGGCGCAGATCCACAGAGCCGTAAGGTAAGGGGGGTAACTGCTCATGCTATAATTTTGTAAATTATTATATATGCTTTGTCTTATTGGTGCTCATTTGATCGGTGGAAAGAGCATTGATGTGGAATGAGATTTGGATGAATTTGGAAGAGTTTTTGTTCACGCGCTACTGGACGAACTTTAAGGCTGGAATATTGGCATGAAATTTCGGGTACCCGGCTGTTGGTACCCGACACCACCCGCTAATCGGGTATTGAAGAAAAAATATCAGGTTTCAAATTTTAGGATACCCGACTTTAGGATACTCAAACCCGAAAATCCGACCCGACGCCCAGCCAATGATACATTAGGGATGGACTTGGACCAATATTATTTTCTCGGAGAATTCGAATCTATTATACACACTGTAGATCTAATGGTCCACAATGAGTTTTATATACTTTTTTGCATGGCGGGGCCTCAAAAAAATATGTATGTGTGACTCCGCATGAGCCTTGGATTTACGGTGAGTGTAATTGTATGGTGAATCTTAACCCATTTTCTTCTAATGAGTCAGAAGTGAACATCAAACTCATACATAAATATTGCCAAGCATTCAATTGATAAGGTTTTTCAATTACTATTTTTAAATACTAAAATAGACATTTAGATTTTATTAAAATATCGATATAATTGTAAATAATAGAAGGCATGATATGGGGAAATACTCATGAATGCAAAATTCATTTCCTGCTTGAAAAATACATCTCTTCTTATTTTAAAATTGTCCTATATAGTCAATATGGCATAATACAATACAATATTTTTTTCAAATTCCAACTATGCTTTTGTTTGATAACTCAAAGATCTACTAGTTAATATATCAAGAAAGGTCAAATATACTACAGATGAAATGAGATGATAATAACTAAGGCCAAAATTTGTAAATCAAAATGTAAGCTAAAATTATTACAATTTCGAACATCTTCTCAAGGGTCCTTTCCAGTCATAGAAATCTCGGTTGGCCAAAGCATAACCAACTTTGTTCCCCTCCTTGTAAACTGGGGGTGGACGCGTGAAGACAATGGAGGACAAGTATCTTCTTCAAAAAAAAATTTTGTTTGTTTTTGTATTACTCCCTAAATCTGCATTCGTCCCCAAAAATGTATATTGCCCCCTGAAATTATATTTTGCACCCTAAAATGTTTATCCCTATTTTTAGTATTTGTGATTCCACTCAACCTAAATTCTGAATCCATCGTTATTGTAAGCGTGGAAAAAGATATATTAGGGAAATGACCGATGAAACAATGTTTTTGAATTTGAAAAAAAAACTAAAAAGATGACTCAAGCTAATAATTCATGGTATCTTGTTATGATTTTAACACAAACTTCAAGAATTATAGAAAGTATAGTATTATATCCAGATTGTGTTTCACTTTGTTGTCGAGGCTAATACGATTTTAAAACCTAACTCTTTTTAAAAAAATATTTATATTATAATAGTCATATCATACACTTATATTATATGAGGTATCCTTAGCATTTAAGACCAATAACCTTAAACTTTTAGATTGCATGTAAATGAACTGTAATTAATAGTTATGAATCAGTAGGATAAAATAAATTTAAAGAAATATTATGCTCATGTACGAATCCACATTCCATAAAGTATAATTAGTTAGTTTATAAATATTTACATTAAAACTCTTATTTTACCTATTAAATAAATAAAAATGACTTTATGGTCGGATTGATGTGTTATCAACGAGAAATTCTTGTATATATCGAGTTCTATCATACATAAACACACATACAGACATATAAATAAAAATATTAATGCGTATTAGCACCCGGTCCATTCAAGAATTTCCCATTTTCAACCTAAAGCAAAATCCTTGTTCTGAAATTTATCCATTTAGAAACAGGCAGTTAAAAAGTTAAAAAAAAAAAACAACGGTCGAATTTCCATGGTGAGTGAAAAAGAGGCATAATTAGAAGACAGGCACGTGCTTAAATTTGTCGTACAACTAAACAACGGTCACATTTCACCGACAAGATCCCCCAACGGTCATATCCTCCCCATTCTCCACCCTCCGATTTTTATCCAACGCTCATGATCTGAATTCCAGACCAATATTCTCTTTTTCCCGAGCCATAATTTTTTCTCCGTAGAATCAGATTATATACGATCAAAGAATGCTACCATAAGGAGTTACTTACTTCTTATATAAAACTCAGCTGCTTACAATTTTTTGGGCTTTTGGGTTGTGGAGTTCTTGATAGGTGACTAACGGAGATTTAGGACGGATAATGATTAGTTTGTTGTTTAATGGGGTTTTGAATTGGGTTTTACTTTTGAATTGAGTGAATATCATGGATTTGTTGGAGGTAAGATATGTTTGTTTTGATAAATCATGCCCCCTGTTTTTGTGCTACCATTGTGAACAAAGGTGCATCTGCAGAAGATTATTGTGTTGTGTGATGAAATATCAGAATTCTGCTAAATTATTTCACTTTGAAAGTTACGGAATCCGATGATCTATTTCAGGTAGGTGTTCTTGATTTAATTAATGCTTGATCAATTCTTTGATTCTTTGTTTTGTAATTGTCAATGTTTAAATGATGATCTGTATTCTTTGTTGCATATAAGTGGTTGGATTGATTCTTCATATAGGACACAGAAAAACATATACACAGTAGAGATTATTTTTCTATTGAAGAAAAGGAGAGATTATTTTTGGTTATGATATTTCATTGATTTTGACATCGGATTCCGGTTTTTTTTCTTGGTGTATTCAATCTTGGAACTCACACACTCGCGATAAAAAACATTGGTCTATTTCTCTTGATTTCTCCTCGTAATATTATTTGCTCGCGACCTATATACATTCTGCTATAAATGTGCATAGTTTGAACAGTGTAGAAACATAAGTAAGACAGATAGAAAGACACGCGCGCACACACACACACAGAGGGAGAGGGAGAGGGAGAGGGAGAGGGAGGGAGATAATAGAAGGGTGGGACTGGATTTTTTGTTGAAGAAAAAGGAAAAAAATAGGTAACCGTGTGAAGTATGTTGGCTGGGTGTTCATCTACATTGTTGTCTCCGAGGCATAGATTGAAAAGTGAGGTATCTACACAGTTTCAAGCTTGCCATTTTCCTACAATGAGCACACAGAGATTGGATTTGCCCTGTACTTATGTGCGGAAAGAAGCCACTCGTTCGCAGCCCATTAGGCCTGTTGGTCTTTCAATTGAGGCACCAATTGAAGCCAAGACCGCAGGTTGTTCGCTTAGGCAGGGCATTAAGCTTCCTCCTGCCGCAACCACAGAGGGCAGGAGGGAGAAGAATGTTGAATTCTGGGAGAAAAGTAAGGTCTTGAAAAAGAAGAAGAGGTATGCAGAAGAACTATCGTATGATGAGGAAACTTACATCAGTCCAATGAAGAGAAAAAGGGGTAACGGAAAGTCAGATGGTATGCTAGAAGAAGAGGGGAACTTGAGCTTAAGACAGTTGGGTGGTGAAAGTTTTTGGTTTCAGCCAGGTTACAAGTCCACTTCTCTGAGTGCAGGCCTTGATACACCTCAAGTGACTTTCCCTATATCATGTTCAAGAGAGGAAGAACGGGTGGGGAACTTGAGCTTAAGACAATTGGGTGGTGAAAGTCTTCGGTTTCAGCCAGGCTACAACGTTCCACAGTCCACTTCTCTGAGTGCAGGCCTCGATACACCTCAAGTGACTATTCCTGTATCATGTTCAAGAGAGGAAGAACCAGTGTGTTTCATGCCTAGTGACGTATCAGTTCCACCATTGCCCCCTTTGTCAAATATTCCCTGGTTTGATTCTGTTGTGATTACAGACTTAGGGGACAAGAATGTTGAAACAAGATGTGGTCCTGAGAAGGAAGTTTCAGGATCAAGTACCTCATCCGACAGTCACGGTTTAGCTCTCAGGCTGGGCGATAATCCGGTGGAGCGTGAAATTGGCAACGGCTCAACTCCACCTAATCCAAGAGAAAGTGCTGAGGTTATCGTGGCAGGGAATAATAATCACCAGGAGCGTGATTGTATCGAACTCGTTGGCTTACTTATAGCTTGTGTTGAACAAATAGGCTCAAAGAATATTGCTGCCATTAACCATTGTCTTGCCAGACTAGGGGAGCGTGCTTCTCCAACAGGCGGCTCCCCTATACACCGCCTTGTGGCGTATTTTACTGAGGCCCTAGTTTTGCGTGTTGCGAGGCTGTGGCCACAAACCTTCCACATTGGTACATCCCTTCGTGACTTCGATCGCGCTGATGATAGTAGTGGTGGCACTGCATTGAGACTTTTGAACCACGTTAGCCCAATTCCAAAGTTCATTCATTTCACATCCAATGAGATTCTGTTGAGAACTTTTGAAGGGAAGGACAGGGTTCACATCATAGATTTCGATATAAAGCAAGGGCTGCAGTGGCCTGGTCTGTTTCACAGTTTGGCTTCAAGGGCTAATCCACCTAGTCACATCAGAATCACTGGAATTGGTGAGTCAAAACAAGAACTGATTGAAACAGGTGACAGACTTGCTGGATTTGCTGCAGCACTGAATCTGCCGTTTGAATTCCATCCAGTTGTCGACAGGTTGGAAGACGTGCGGTTATGGATGCTTCATGTTAAGGAGAGAGAAAGCGTGGGTGTAAATTGTGTATTCCAGGTCCACAAGTTGCTATATGATAGTACTGGAGGAACGCTGAGGAATTTCTTGGATTTGATCCGGAGCACAACGGCTGAAGCGATCATAATGGCAGAGCAAGAGGCAGCACATAATGAACTCAACTTGGATTCAAGACTATCCAATTCATTGAAATACTATTCTGCCATTTTTGACTCGATTGATTTGAGTTTTCCTCTAGACAGTCCAATGAGAATCAAGATAGAGGAAATGTTTGGCTCTGAAATCAAGAATATCGTGGCTTGTGAAGGACGAGACAGACTTGAAAGGCATGAAACTTTTGGTAAGTGGCAACAGTTCATGGAGCATGGCGGTTTCAGGTGCATGGGAATACTCGAAAGGGAACTACTTCAGAGCCAAATGCTGTTAAAGATGTATTCAAACGAGAATTATAGAGTGGAGAAGAGTGGTCGAGATGGGGTCACATCTCTGACTTTGAGTTGGTTGGATCAACCTCTGTACTCAATCTCAGCCTGGACAGCAGCGGCAGCTTTGGTGGGAAGCTCTACATCATTTCCTCATCCAAGTTGAAGCGAAAAGTCTTATTTTTTTATTCTTTCTCGTTCATATACACACGATTTTCGTTCTATTCTGGTATACTATAATAGGGGGAGCTTCAGTCCATTCTTTGTAGGCAGAAAAACTTGTTATTCTTTCATTCTTTGTTCAGATAAGTTTATTGAGAATAGGGAAAACAGGCTAAGAGGTATTTTGTACGGAGTTGTTTGATTTTCCTTCTTTAATTCTTTATGTAAGCTTGGGGTTCTTTTAATCGTTTATCTATTTGAGTCATGTATTGTGAAAGATCTGTATAATTTTTTATTATTTTTTTTGATCGGATAGATCTGTATAATTTTTAATGAAGTGATTTTTTGTTCTCATTTTAGATTGTGTTTAATTTACTTGTTTGAAAACGATTTTAATGTCACAGGATATTAATCGAAATCTCAGTCATTTCTACTGCCCTGGGCAATAGCAGCAACAGATACTCCGTCTGCATTCTGACACCAAATTTCTCATTAATATTTAGTTCAAAATCTGTAACCTGAGACATCTTTCAAGTTCGAATCTCAGTAGATCTTCCAAATAGGGATTGTGCCGCCCGATCAGCCAAATATTGACTACTTGAGCATTCTCAGGAAATTTGTAATTCATCACTTGGGACTCTTCAAATAGTAGGTGGGAAAGTAGAAATGATGCTTCAATATGCAACCTCGGTGTTTCTTTTATGCATGTTTCAAGAAAAAAACAGCTTCATCATTTTGCAATTTTTTGGAAATTCTTGTTTTAATTTACTTTCAATTAGTACCCCCACACACCTCTCATTCTTGATCTCACTTGACTTCTTTCTCAGACCTTGAAGATCAAATGTTCTGAGAATCGGATAAAAATCAGACATACTAGAGTAGCAATGCCTTTCACCCCCCTTATCTCCCAGTCTGATAAAATCTATTTGACAGCAAAGCACATATTGAAGAAAGTAACAAAACTATCTTTATTGCCCACAAAGTACATCAAATCTATTATAGTTTCTCCTCAGATCTTGATTGAGACGGTAAACAAGTCGGTTTTGCACAACCACCCAAGTACTTATATTTGCAATTTTCATTACATCCGAGTGATGTTCGGTTGCGTTCTGATCTAGGAACTGGCATGGGTTGAGGGATACGTTTTACCATAAAAGATTTTTGTCTTTTTGATGAATAGGTGTCGAGTGCCAAGTTTTAGGGACATTTCCCAATGATGATGCACTAATTATATTAGCCACATTAGCCAACTATAACGTGCAAAGAATTTTTATTGGCACTGGAAGCTCGGCCGATGTGCTCTTCTTAAACACGTTGGCCCAAATGGAATTGAGAAATGTATCCATGCAAAGCGTAAATACTTCTTTGCATGGATATGTTGGAGAAGTTGTAAGACCGGTAGGGCAAGTTTCATTGCCTGTCACATTGGGAGAGGAACCGAGGACGAAACAAAGATGATTATTTTTCTGGTGGTGGACGCCCCCTATTCATACAACATAATTTTGGGCCGACCAGCCCTGAGTGCATTTCAAGTAGTGGCGTCCACCTATCATTTGATGATGAAATTCCCTGTGGGTGATGAGGTCGGACAAGTTCGAGGAAAGCAAAGTTCCTCGAGAAAATGTCATGTTCAGGAGCTGAAACATGAAAAGTTGAAAAAGAATGAGGATGAGAACCCACAAGCACATGGTAAAAGAAGGAGAGAGGAGGATGAGATGGCCGAGGAGAGAACAACCCCAGTTGAGGAGTTTCTCACTATTAAATCGGGTCACCCGACTAAAACAACAAAAGTGGGCTCCCAGTTGGAACCAAAATTGAAGGAAAAAATGATTGAATGTTTGAACAAGAATGTGGACGTGTTCGCATGGAGTACCGCTGACTTGACTGGAGTACAACAGGAGATTGCCGAGCATCACCTCAATGTTGAGTCTGATGCTCGAGCCATTAAACAGAAAAGAAGACATTTCGGACCTGAGAAAGATGCCATTATTGCTCAGCAGGTAGGGGAATTGCTGAAAGCTGGCCAAATCAGAGAAATTAGTTTCCCAACATGGCTATCAAATGTGGTTATTGTGCCAAAATCAGGAGACATATGGCATATGTATGTAGACTTCCGAGATGTGAATAAGGCATGTCCCAAAGATTGCTATCATCTTCCAAGGATTGATCAACTAGTAGAATCCACCACTAGACGCCAACTACCATGTCTGATGGATGCATACCAGGGATATCATCAGATCCCTTTGGCCCGAGAAGATCAACCTGAGCACTGAGCAAGAAAAACCCCGAGCAGGTCAAAACGCGGATTTACCTCGAGACGATAAACTGAAATTCAGGGGGTGAGGTGATGTCATAGATGAACCAATTTCTTTGGTAAAATCTCAAGCGAGTGCCGAGTAATAAAAACCCCGAGCATGTCAAAACGATGATTTTACCTCGAGACGATATACCGAGACTTCAATACTCCCATCCCGCTTTACTTCAGGGGGTGAGGTGATGTCATAGGATGAACCAATTTCTTCGATAAAATCCCAAGCGAGCGCCGAGCAAGAAGAACCATTACAGAAAGCCCTGATGAACGTCAATACTTGCTCGATATACTGATCAAAGTGTAGCGAGAAACCCGTGCATAACTGACAAATCACCCGGCGCGGACGAAAGTGCGATAATGGGGGCGGATTTCTACGACACATCTTGAACCAATAACGCCACGATCAGAGGAGATCATCGTCCGGATTTCATGCACATTAGTTGTCGGGATCACCACTATAAATACATATTGTGGGTCTTAGTTTGAGGGTTTGGAATTTTGAGGCAAGAAAAGACTCCGAAGAGAGCATTATTATCTGTTCGGTCTTTTATTATTATGTTGTGTCAAAAGTTTTTATATTGTGTCCAAGTCCTATAAATTCAAACAAGTACATAGTGAAAATTTATACTGGACAAGGCCCCATGGTTTTTCCTTCGATTTGAAGGTTTTCCATGAAAAAAGTTGTGGTGTCTCCTATTTTATTTTATGTAACACTTATTCTACCGAACACAGTAAATAACGGATCACTTCAGAACCTTTTCTTAACTCCTTGCATGTGAGAATATGTAAGCGTATTCACTATCACAGGCTTAGTATCCATCATCTTGAAGTCCAGGAATCGTCCAGCAATGAATTTATTTATGCCGGTATCCTCAGATATATATTTATTCTCCAACGATTCCCATAATTCTTTAACGATTTTCACAAGGCAATACACATTGTATAATATATTGTCAAAACCGTTGAGAATGTAGTTATTGCGTAGGAAATCACTTTGATTTCATGCACTCACCGCGGCCCTCTTTTGGGTGTCAATTTCCTTTTCGGCTATAGTAGGACTATAGGAGCATCCTATTGAGGAACCTTGTCAATCCCAAGGTTGTCAAGTAGAACAACATATGTATGAGGGTCATTGTTGCACTCGAAGAAGCCATTTGTTACAGATATCGTTTAAAGATTGTAGGAATTTTATTTCGGATGTTTATCTTTGGGATAAACAAAGGAAAAATAACAAAAT
Source organism: Haberlea rhodopensis (assembly GCA_907163345.1). NCBI lineage: Eukaryota > Viridiplantae > Streptophyta > Magnoliopsida > Lamiales > Gesneriaceae > Haberlea > Haberlea rhodopensis. Next base: position 3,060,392 of record CAJQUN010000004.1, on the reverse strand, counting down.
GGTTCAATGAATGTTTGTCGAGGCGAGATTTGGAATCTCCATTTTTGAAATGATATTGCTTTGCTATTGTCACGCACCCGGGCCCAGGCCCGCGCAAGTGCGACTGCGCAATGGGCTCCTATAGCAACTATTTCGTATCCGTCCTCGCTCAACGAAAATTGTTAACCCAAGTTGCTATAATAGTCCATTGTAAGCCTTTATAAACCACTTCAAATTTTCATCCACAACCAATGTGGGACAAGGGTATTACAATCACCCCTCCTTTAGAACGCGACGTCCTCGTCGCCACCTAACTCATCGATCCACCGGCACCGGGAATCTAGAGGTGGCTCCTACAGGTTCAAGAGGTGGCTCCCGTCATGTAGCACTTTGCCCCGCAGGTTCAAGAGGTGGCTCCCACGCACGTGGCACTTTGCCCCGCAGGTTCAAGAGGTGGCCCCCGTCGTGTAGCACTTTGGCCCTTTAGGCTCAAGAGGTGGCTCCCAAGCACGTAGCACTTTGCCCCGCATAACACTTATCTCCCGGTGTTGCCGGGCCGGTGACCTGCTCTGATACCATTCTGTCACGCCCCGAAACCAGAGCGCATGACACCGGCGTTGAATCCAAATATAAAATTCGAATACAACAAGCCTCGTATACAGATCTTTGATAAAACCAGTCTATTTATTCCAAAATCATTAAATTGTCCTTACATTTGTTATTACAAAATACTATTCTCTAGGATTAAATCAAATATGCGGAAGCGTAAGTAAAATTAATAAATTTCCTTGAAGGTTCTCCGTAGATCATCATCTACAAAGATTATTCTTGTTCTTCTTCCTCGATCTCTTCTTTTCGTCTTTGTCTGGGAGGGGAGGTAAGGGGGTGAGCGTTTGGGAAAACACTCAGCAAGTAGGGGCCGATTGAACATAGTAAAAATATACATATAATCATATACTTATAATCATAGCAAAAATCCTTTAATATTTCTTTGTCAAATCACATAGATCTTGGCACATAAACATATTTCTTACATATAAACACATATCTTGCACATATCCACATAACGAGTTATTTAATTTAAAAACATACTTTTCATAGGGTTGTTCAATCGAGATTTAAAACATACATAATGTTTGAAAACGAAATGAAGTTGTAGCAAAAACCCACTTACCTTTGAAGCGTGATTGAATGAATTACATGTTGTAGAAAATAGCACAAAATCTCCTCCTCCTTTGCCTTGAAGGTTTCGAATTCTTGTGTGTGTAAGTGTGTGTAGGCTTCGAAATCTAGGGTCTTGTGTGGTAGGTTTGTGATGTTGTTTTTAAAATATAGGAGCAAGATGGAGGGGCATTTACTTTGATCCTAAATCTTGGCCATTTAGTGTCAAAGAATTTGGCAAGATAATAAATATAAATATGTCTCTTGGTAGGATAAGTTTTTCTTTGGTAGGGTAATATGTTTAATGTAGGAGGAATTCTTTAACAATTTCAAAAGCTTTGCCATGTAATGAAATGATTTGAGCAAGTATTGAATGTGGTCAACAATTGGTTATTAATGTGAATCAATTTATCAATTCCATAACTTTGGTCTTTTATTGACAAGATTGAGGTTAAATAATAATTGGATGTCATTATGATAATTATGATATTATTGATGTAATTGAAATGTGTTAATGAATGGTCATCACCTTTCATAATTTGAGCAAACACAATTACAAAACTTTGGCATCTAATGTCTTGGTTTAAGCAAACCATTAATATCATTATATGGGATTGAATGAGCTTGAATGGTGGCAAGATTTGGGTTAGGCATTTAAATGTCATTGAATGACTTATGACAAGGTTTGGACAAGACCATTGAATGGTTTAATTATGCACTTTAAAAAATGTAGGATTAGTGTAGGAATTATAGTCCATAAACTTTTATCTATTCATTGCAAGATTTAAGATTGGTTATTAATATTATTTCAATTATTTCTTAATTATCTACAACTTTAAATTATTTAAAAGTTTACAAGCTAAAATCATATAACCTATGTATTATCTCTTACACAACTTTAATAAGTTATAAACTTAAATATGTGATTAAAAGTCCACAAGATTGAATAATTAAATCCATCCATAATGTAAGTCTATTATTTTTATCTACTTTTCAATGTTATCTCGTAATTTGTTTGACCAAAATTCTGGGTCTTTACAGCTATGGTGCTCATAGTTTAATGGCAATCGTTTCCCAAGATACAACGACTATAATTCGTGATATAAGCACTTCAAATCATCGAATCTTTAAACCACAAAGGTTTAAAGGCACTCAAACATAAACAATGGATGAATTTGATCTTGCAAAAGTTTTTTAATTCATTCAAAGGTTGTTCTATTTTATACTAAACCAATAGACATCATCAAAAGACATCTTTTGAAAGTGTTTTTCATGAAAATCGCAACTATACGTGAAATGGTACACAATCCTTCAGAAAAACTACACAATTCTCGCTAGGACGGAAAACGAGGCGCTAGGGCGCCTCCAAGCGACGTCCTAGCGACGTGTCTACTGCCTGGGACTCGCCCAGGCAGTAGGCAGCAGGCAGCGCAGGGGCGCAGCACAGGCAGCACATCAGCGCTGCCCCCCACAGCCCGTGTCTTGCCCGGGCAGTGTTTCCTTGTCCGTTTTTACACGTTTTCCTCAATTCGTATTTTTTCGACTTTTCTATGCTTAATTTTAATTCATTAAGTATATTTTTCCAACAATTTCTTCACTTTATACTTTGCGTTACACGACCTAAACAGTAATGTGCAGCAGAAAGTCTATTATCCTTTACTGAACGGTTCAAAGCCTGCACGAAATCTAATTGCTTATGGGAGAGTTTAGTATGTCTATGTTGGAACCATGTTTGCGGACAAGGTCGCGGAGAGCCTCGTGGAACGATGGTTGTTATTGCCATAGAGTTTTTTAAATTAAAAATAAAATAAATAGATAAATTGGATAAATTATTAATGAAAAATAAAAAAATAAAAAAAATGGAAAAATTTACAAATGTTCCACAACAGCCGTTGCGGACAGCGAATCGTCGTTCCGTTCCGTGGAGGCCGTGAAATCGCCGTTATAGTTACATATCCATTTTAGCACAGAAATTTCCTGCGGCAGCTGCCGTTGTGTGACAGCTTTTGCGAACCATATCCGGATAGTCCTAATAATTCTGCTCGGAAGAATCATTAAGTTTGTTGGTCTGTTTTTGGTCTGTTGTTGTAGCTGTAGCTGTAGCTGTGATGCCTGCTATGCTCTGTGTTGCTAAGGCACATAGTTTGTTCCTCCATGCTAGTATTAATATGTATGCATTAAAAAGAGCACACAAAAAGATTTATCCCATTCAATTTACTTTGAATCAGTATACTATTTCAAAATGCTGTAAATAAATTTGGTGAAGTTTGGCTTTACTACAACGACCTTGAACTATAACTTATTACATAAACATTCCTAGGAGTTAAAGAATAATAAGTAGGATTTATTGAGTTTTCCAGTATTTAAAACGCATTGTAAATAATATTAAGTTCTTTGTGTAATAACCAAACTGTTCAGTAGTAAAGCTCTCCATTGTCAAAATGTACATCAAGGGTTTCGATTCATATAAGATGAATGCATTTCTCTTTTTCTTTTTCCTTTTTAGAAAGTTAAGTGTCTGTAACATCCATGAAGCACATTGAGTTTAATTCGATTATTCAAAACTTGAAGTGTGTTCTAGCACATCATTAGGTACATATGAAATGGACACAAATTAATCAGATTTTCTAGCAACCAAAAATTCAAATTCCATCAATTATAAATATCCCTATTTGACTGCAAACTATGTATCAAGCCGTAGCTCAAGTGGCACCGTTTGCTTCGGCGAACCAGGAGGTCTCAGGTTTGGAAATTTCCCGAAAAGCTACTCATATGTTCTTCTCTCATCGGAACAATAGGGCCGTCATTACTAAACTTGTTGAGACCTCCCCACCCCCTCCCCAATGCCTAGTGTAGGTTGTATTAAAAAAAAAACTATGTATCAAGATGAATGGAGTGTAGTAGGACCAGTAGTACCAGTATGTTCTTAGCTGTGCCTTCTAACATATGCTTGAAGAAAGGCATCTGGATAGCTTACTTGGTACCCCATTTTTTCTCATTAAAGTAAAATTTTAATGCATTGTGGACCACTGCTTCTGCTAATACCCAAAAACTGTGTGTTTGTGGAGTTAATAAATTGCTCATGCATGTGCCAAAAAAAAGAAAAAAAGAACCCCCTATTATTGTGCTGATTGAATTCCATCAATGAACTGGCCTTAACCCCACAATTCTATAACTCATCATGTTATGGAGGATAAGCTAAAAAAAGTCCTCATGGATTTTTCTTTTCTACGCATATCATAATTGTTGAGATGATGTGTGAGTTTGGGATCAGTTTGTTCGATGTCATACATATTGAAATGTCGTTTGTACTAGTGGGTTTTCATTGATTCTTGGTTTTGGGCACACATTACAAATTTTTTTTTATAATCGTATCACAGTTTTGGGGGATAATATTTGCATGTGTTGCAATGAATTTAGAATTTTTATTTATGGGGACAAAATATAATATAAAAAATTGGAGGGAAAAAAATTATGGGGTCAAATATAATTTCTGGGAGCAAACGCAACTTTTGGGGGTAAATTACAATTTTGTAGGGACAAAATGCCAATTTTTAAATAAAAAAACTTATTGTAGTATAATTTTTTTTTATGAAGGCAAGTACTCCCTTATGCTGTGCATTCGTCGCTGATAGTAATTATTGGGGAATAATGTTTGGTTTAATTTGCATGTGTTGCAGTGAATTTAGAATTTTTGTTTAGGAGATAAAATATAATATAAAATATTAGAGGGGGAAAAATTATGGGGTCAAATATAATTTCTGGGGGCAAACCCAACTTTTGGTATAAATTATAATTTTGTAGAGACAAAATACCAATTTTTAAATAAAAAAATTTATTGGAGTATAAATTTTTTTTTATCAAGACAATTACTCCCTTATGCTGTGCATTCGTCGCTGACAGCAATGTTTGTAAGAAGGGATTGGCTTTTTTAAAGAAATTTAGTTAGAATATTATTATTATTATTATTATTATTATCAGGAATCATTTTTAATGCATCGTATAGGCGACGGCACACTTTGCTCACATGTATATTAGGAAAATTACATTTATATTGATTAAGAGATTATTACATCCAAAATGGGTATATATTGCATAGTGGTTGGGGAACTTTTTTATTTTTTAGTGGCATGATATATTAATCAATTATATTGTATAATAATTTGTCTTGTGCAGTTGAAAGTAATTATTTAGGCAATTGATTATTGAATTAAGCTCGTGAAATTGACTGTTAGAGCTATTAGAGTTTTGGTGTTATTAGAATCTTGAGATCATAGTTAAGATAATCAAAAGCTTGATCAGTCGTCAATAATAAAAAAAAACCCGTATTTTAGCCTTATTTTAGTTAACTTAATTCGATGAAATGGGAGAAAATTGTCCGAACTCTTGCTATTTTATTTGAGTTTAAGTCAATATATTCCTTTTTAAACAGATATAACTCTTATATTAATAGAACAAACAGATACAACGTAATCCAGCCACTGTTGTTCTAACACTCTCCTATACAGTTTAGTAGGGACTGATCTAATAAGAGTGCATTTGAAAATTGTTTCATGTAAACATTAAAAAAAGTTAAATTTTGTATTATCCTTGAATATTTTTTAATCAATTTTCAGTTGATTAAATATATTAATATGGTGTAAATAAAAAAAATGATTTAATTGTCTGAAAAGCTTTACTTCCCAAGAGCATCCAAGAAATGCAACATGGAACCTCCAACACTCATTATTGAGATGGAGACAATCATTATGGAAGGAGTGCGAAGGATGTATACTTCTCATAACAATTCACTTGTGATGTTTGTATGCAAAATTGTTTATAAATATTTTTTAATACCTAAATGTTTATATTATTGAGGATTTGAACTGACATGTAACCAACTGATTATGATATAAATAGTAACGAAAAATACTTGTATGGACCGTTTTGAACCATACTTATAAAAAAAACTCAAAATAATTGGTTTAAAATTATTGGTATATTAGTTTATATATATTTTTGTTTAAAAGATATTGTATTTTAATATTGAGTTGGTGTATAAGTAGGATGTAAACCGAACGTATATTTCCCTATTGTAGCTTCATTTAATGTGCATTTTCACTTAAGATTTCTCTAATGATGGCATAGCCAAGATAAGCTAGTGAGAATAATCACTTTCATATATGTGTGTACTTATTAAATATTTTATATATCATATCATTAATCGATAATTAGATATATTAATTAAGAATTTTGTTTTTTAAATAAATTATAGTTGTTAATTTACACAAAAAGAAGTTAATAAAAAATTAAAATTTAAAAAGCTAGTTATTAAATTATTCGGTATGGTGAAGATACAACCATTGACCATATTAATTAAGAGTGTCCATTTCAAGTAGTATTGATTACCATAGCCGTCGGGCAAAAGAGGGACACATATTTATATCAACATTGCTTGATATTTTTGAATATTTTTCATTTTAGAAGGACTATCTAAAAGTATTTGGAATCACATTAATGAAAGAAAAAGTAAATGTTTAATCTCATAATAGAACTATAAATTACAATTTTTTTTAGCAGTAAAGAAATGTTTCTTTTCTCTCGCTGGACGAATCCACGAGTCTCTCTTCCTTCTTGGATAAGCTTTTCTCGCTGCTTTCCTTGTTTGTTTCTTCAGCTATTTTCGAAGATAGTTTTCTTGTTCGACCACATCCTTGAATACATGTTTGAGGGACTTGGTTTGGCTCTAATGGTTCCTGCACATTTCAGATCACGATCTTTTTATTCAGATGTAACTCACATTTCCATTAGTCCATTTAATACGCCTCGTCATATGTGTAGTCTATGTCCACATATGATACTTGTATTTATGGTATTTTTCAGTTGTTTTATCATGTCTTGTGGGCTTCACCCGTATTTTCGTTTTATTAATCTGATTTTTTTTTAAACATTCTTCTATATTTATAATTTCCCACTCACTCATTGAAGGGATGTGTAAATCATCAAACATACTCAAGTGAATCATAAAAGTGTTACAGTTGCTTCAAGAAATTGATTCCTTGCTGATTGCTGAGCAATCTAGTTTGGAACTTATGCAATGATTATATGCGGAATAAAATATTTATTAAAAAAATAGTAATTATATATATTTTATATTGTGAAAACATATCACCTGAAAAATTACGAGTCTTTCGCTTGTTCAGGTAACTGAGCCCGGCTTTATTATCTGATATTAAATTGAGAGGAATTTCTCTTCATTTTTTAATACTTTCTTATGCATTTTATTATAAAAAATACTTATTGAATTATTATACTCATAAATTATTCTTAATTTTATCACTTTTGTTTCAACTTTTTTTAAAAAAAGTAAATAAAATACCAGAATAACCTAGATCCGATCCAATCTTAACTAGACAAATTTATTTAATCAACTTGGTCCACAACCTACTCGATTAGTTGACATCCATTATTACTTCATTACTCACTTTCTATACTATAATCAATTATAGTATATGCATTTTTTTTATATAGTTTTTTTTTTTTAAATTGTGAATTCAGTCGTTCTATGATATTATCAGAATAATTAATGTTGTTGTCAGCATCCTCACCCTATATTAGACCATATATATAAGCCGTACGTTTTTTTCTTTTTTTATTTCCTTTTTATTTTGTTTTTTTCCTTTTATTTTTGTTATTTGCATCCGGTACTGTTCCTATGAACAGTAAACATCTATCATATTTTCTTTTATTTTTGTTATTTATTATTATTTTGTATAAATATGGATTTGTTTGGAAAGATTTGATCTTTGTGCATCCCTCTTATCTCAATTTTTTTTCTTTTGTTTTTTTATTTTATTTTTGTTATTTATTATTTTTTTGCATCGGGTATGAACAGTAAACGTCCATCATATTTTCTTTTATTTTTGTTATTTATTATTGTTTTGTATAAATACGGATTTGTTTGGAAAGATTTGATCTTTGCCCCAATAATGCATCCCTCTCATCTTAATTGTTTTAAATTTAAAATGTTTTCTTATTTTTAGAAAAAACCTTGTTGATTTTGTCAAGTATGAATTGATTTTTAAAAAAAACAGAGAGTTTAAAACATGTTTTCGTCGTGGCAAACTTTAATAATAATTTTTTATATGAGCTGACTTAAAAAAAAACATAGAGTTCAAAATATGTTTTCGTCGTGACAAACTTTAATAATAATTTTTATAAATATTCGGCATGATGAATTTTTGGTAGATTACAGGTCGTTAGTTTTGCTTGTTTGTATACATTTTAATTTTTGGCTTACCTATGACATATTGCTAATATGTGCTTGTTCTCGACTAACTATATATTATTATAATAACTATATAATAAGTGTGTAAGAGTTTGGAATAGTACTATTGCAAGGAATAGTAATGAATAGTATTTCACTATTTATTACAATTATTTTTCTTAAAAAATGTTTTTTTTTCAAAAATTTATTTTTGTTGATGTGCGGGTTTAACCTGAACCGACATGAAAAAATAAAAATTACTCGATTGTTGATACGCGCAACTTCAATTTATAGTAAGATGAACATCATGTTTTTTTTTAAAAAGTTAGAGTCGGTCCTTTGGTTATTTTTTTCCATTCAATTACAGTAGCATGCTCGCTTTAATTTTTTTGTTGATGACCGGATTTGGCCTAAACCAACTAGGAAAAAAATCTTAATCGGTTGTTCATGCGCACAACTTCAAATGTTTTTTTTTTTTTTCAGTTTTTAGTGAGATGATCATCATTTTTTTTTAAAAAAAAGTTAGAGCAAGTCATTTGGTTATTTTTTTCCAATTCAATTACAGTAGCATTGTCGTTTTTTTTTAAAATATTTGTTAAAATAAGTTATTTGAAATGTTATTTTCGATCAATTTAAAAAAAAATTGATCAACATGTTGGTACCTGGCACCGCACAAGAAGTAGTTTATTTTATACACTCTAATCTTGTTCGTTATATGATGTTCTTTCATAAAATTTTCCAAGTGACCTGAACACAGATTAATATGCAAGAAAACCTTGTTTTCTTTAATGGGTTTTCCTTAGCTCCTACAATCTGTATGCATACATAAATACCATATTTTTGTTGTTGGCCTGACAAAGTGTGGGGCAGAATTTGGTTCTTTCTTTATACGTGGTATGTTCTTAGCTTAGCAGACAAGCACTTTGAATTTTTTTTAATTAACTTTTGGTTTCAATATTGCTTGATACATACAAAATTTCAAGCTTTCTCTGTACATTTTGGAAATGAATCTTTGATGCATCTTTATAACTCCAAAAATATTTATATTTTTTCCAAGTGCAATGAATAAAGACTATATGTTGAAAATGAGGCCCAATATCGCCGGAGTTTCATTTCCATATCCGGCGAGAGGCAGTTCAGCCGGTGGTGGTGGCGGTTCTGAGGCGGCAGCTGGAGGATGGGAGGTTAGGCCTGGAGGAATGTTTGTTCAAAAAAGAAGTAAAGATTCAACAAATCATGTGCCTAATATTAAAATCATAGTGAAGTATGGCTCATCTTATCATGAAATCATCCTTAGTTCTCAAGCAAGTTTTGGTAAGTTTCATTCTTGCCCACAAGTTTTTTTATTGTTCTTGTTGATCTTATTAACCTTTTAAACTCTATAAGCAATTAATCAGAATATGCAAGTTTTATCCCAAAATTCATTGTTTTTATCTATATTTTTTGGTGCAGGGGAATTGAAGAAAATGTTAGGAGGGGCAACAGGGTTGCATCCGCAGGATCAGAAGTTGATATTCAAAGATAAGGAGAGGGATTCCAGAGCTTTTCTTGATGTATCTGGTGTCAGAGATGGATCAAAGATTTTGTTGCTCGAAGATGAATTAAGCAAAGAAAGAAGGTGTATTGAATCCCTCAAGAATGCAACAATGGAGAAAGCATCAAATGACATTGCTGCCATTAGATTTGAAGTTGACAAGCTTGCAAAACAGGTATTTTTGCCTGGTTTATGGTTTTGTTTCGGGTCACACGGAAAAAAAAACGGGCCGTGGGGGTGGTCATTAAAATTTTATACGTAATTTTTCAAAAAAAAATATGCCAAGAATATACAATAATTGAAATCCGATAATCGAGCAGTAATATATCTTGAATAATGGCAGCATTCTTGTTATTGGTTTTTGCAATAAACCCCACCAAATAGATAATCTACACCACCGTGTTTGAAAATATACAGTTTAAGCGATTTTCAAAATAGGTAGTTTACTCTTATGTGATTAGAAATAAGAAGTTTATCTCATGTAGTTTATGCAAAACACCCACTTAGTATATGATGTGCAGTGTGCTATATTTTGTAAACCGTATGAGGTAAAAAAGCTATTTAAAAACCAAATGATATGAAATGTCGATTAGTGATATCATATGTAAGTAGATGCTGCCTATTTAAAACCATATAAGGGTAAAATATCCATTAACGATACAACATAGATAAATTGACAATTATAACTTTTAGTACAATGAAGTCTAATTTTTCTAAATTCATGTGACATAATTTTACTTGGTTTAGCTTTATCATATTGTAAAGCAGATAAGTGTTTCTTTCATACTTGTGGTTAACCTTTCCTTGATTGATTTGGTAGGTCACATCCATTGAATTGGAAATTAATGGTGGAAAAAGAGTTGACGATATAGTTTTACTGAACATGATTGAATCATTCATGATTCAACTCATAAAATTGGATGCCATTTCTGCTGATGGAGATGTCAAATTACAGAGAAGAACTCAGGTCTCAATTTTTACAGCCACTTCTTTAATACTCTTAACTTATCATCTTAAATCAATTCTTGAAATATTAAATTTATTTAATGTAATGAGTAATTTATAGGTGAAAAGGGTTCAAAAATACATTGAAAATCTTGATGTGCTCAAGGTAAGAAATTCAAGCATAGGAAAAGTGACACTGCAGCAGCACCAGAAAGTATTTAAGGAGAAGCTGCCAACTTTTCAAGAACAGAGGAAACAGGGGAATTTTGCAAATAATAAAGGACAGATAAATTGGGAAACATTTTGATCAATCAATACCCTTGAAAGGAAGGCTAAAATTGTTTTTGAATTAAAAAAAAAATGTGGGATCGATATTAAAACGAAAATATATTTTAAATTTTGTTTTTATATAAATTTTTATTGTTTTTTAATAAATTACACGTGACTAAAATATGGATTTCTTTTGGGATATATACCTTATAACAATTACATATGATTTTGGCATGTGTATTAGGGGGGAATGTGTTACTTTATAAGGTGGTCTTTTGTTCCAATTTGTACATTATAATTGGTGCAAAGTGAGGTTGAAGGCCTTGTGTTTGCTTCTTTTTATTATGTAAAATATTAGTAATAAATGAATTAAATATTATTTATGGGTTTGGACTCAAAAGACTTTATTTTCATAGGTGAGATTTGCTTAGATAATAATAAAAGTAATGAAGGCATGTCTTTTATTATATTTGATTATAATATCATTTTAAACTTTAAGTTGAATACTATGGTTTTTAAATAAATACAAGAATATTATGAATATTTACACCTTTATTCTTAAATTAATCTTTTGCAATATATTATATTATGCATCAAGACAAACAAATATTATATAGTTTTATGGAATAATCATTTTCTACGCTCTAAAGCAGTTTCATATACCATTTTTCTTTAAAAAAAAATGTAAATCGATACATGGTACGATAAATAAATAAATCTAAAATAATATGTACTATTTCAATTGAATGATTGTGAATACAATATTATTATTTTCAAAACAATAAACGCGTTAATTACAATAACAACTAAACCTTTTAATCTCAATTGATTGAGATAAGATTATATGAACCATATAAAAAATCAAGTCGGGTCGTGCACATGCTTCAGTCCTGTCCAAGTCATTCTGTCGGTCAAAATACTGTCATTTTTTGGACTTCAAATATTTGTACATAACTTCAAGTCATGACTTCTTCGATCATCGTGGCATTACGAGGGAATCATGTTCCAGGCTTGTTCCACCACTTGGGCTTAGGCCCAAATCGGAAAAATGCATTAAATTGAGACCATTTTCCAAATACAATATTAACATTTTATTTTACCAATTACTTTTTAAATTAAAAATCATCAACCAAGTTGATTTAAATAAAATTATTTTAATAAATTAAATTCCACTTTGGACTATAAGGAAAATTATCATCGAGACACAAAAATATTATATTCTCGAGAATACAACAAAATAAAAAGTTTTTTTTTTAAGTATGGGGAGGGGATTTTGAAGTTAACAAGACTCCTATAACAACTTGTGTTTGCCGAATGAGTTAATTCTCATTAGATGTATCCTTTAAATACAATGTTACAAATCTTGATAATGTACTATAATATATATGTATATGAAGGATAATATCTTCAATATTTACAAAGCTTACAAAAGATATTATCTTGACTAATCTAATTAGGAAATAAGATCTCTTGGTTTGATAAGCCCCTGCAAAATAGACGTTCCACCAGCAACACAAATTTTGGACCGAAGTGTCTCATATCATGAACGAGGCAAGAGCTTAGTAAGAATGTCCGCAAGTGATTAAGAGTATTCACGTAAGATACAATATCACGGACAAATGGAGATCAATATAGATATGTTTCATGCGAGAATGATGAACTGGGTGTGGAGATAACTGAATGGCAGTAATGTTATTCATTATATGCGAGGAACACCACAAAATAGATAACCAATCTCAAGAAACAAGTGTCGTAGCCAACGAACCTCAGCAGCAGTATTCAAGAAACTCCAAGAAATGGGATTCGAACCCAAAAATAATAATATAAGTGGAGGTTAAAGTGCCCATCATAGAATCACTGCCATAATCAGCATCCGAGAAGGTGCGAAGGTCGAACGACACCTCACGACGAAGTAAAATACCATGTGAAAGAGTACCATTAATGTAAGGCAAGAAGCGTTTAAGAGCAATCCAGCTGGCCGCATTGGTAGCTGCCATACGTTGAACCATACGATTTACAACAACTGTAATGTCAGGATGCGTGAACGTAAGATATTGAAAAGCGCCAATAATTTGAAGAAACTTTGTAGCGTCCACTGATGAGCTTGTGGATGGTGCGGCAGGATTTAAGGCCATGGGTGTAGTTAGAGGTTTGGCACCATCCATTTTGTGACGACGAAGGATGGCGATAATGTACTTGTGTTGAGAGATAAAGAGACCTTATTGGTATCGGATAACCTCAATACAAAGAAAATAAGTGAGAAAACCTAAATCCTTGATAGTAATTGAGACCCAAGCTTAGTAGTGACGCGAGACTTCAAGGGGACATCACTGCCGGTGAGAATTATGTCATTGACATAGACCAACAGATATAAGACATCGAAATCATGACGATAAACAAATAGAGATGTATCAGATTTGGTCTGAGTGAAGCCTAAAGAGACAAGGAAATGACTAAGGGATGTGTACCAAGCGTGAGGTGCATGTTTGAGGACATCAAGTGATTTCTGATGATGACAAACATGACGTGGATAATTTTGATCAATGAAACATGTAGGCTGAGACGTATATACATCCTCAGTAAGATTGGAAGAAATGCATTACTGACATCGAGTTATCGTACGGGCCAATTGTGCATGACAGCAAGAGTTAAAACAATATGAATGGTGGATGGCTTAACAACAGGACTAAAAGCTTTTTGAAATCAATGCCAGGGAAATCCTTGGCAACTAAACGAGCCTTATACTTATCAATAGAACCATCAGACTTGCATTTAATACGAAATACCCATTTGGATCCAATGATATTACGATTAGGTGGAGGAGATACTAAATCCCATGTGCCATGACGAACAAGTGTAGTAAATTCCTTAGCCATCACAGTCAAACAAAGAGGGCTCGTGGCCCGTGGCAAATGGCCCATGGCCCTTGGCAATTGGCATATAGATCGTGGCCCGTGGCAATTGGCACATAGCTCGTTTCAATTGACCCATGGCACATGGCCCATTTCACATGGCAATTGGCTCGTGGCTCGTGGCACTCGACTAGTGGAAATTGGCCCATGGCCTGTCGCAATTGGAGCATGATCCGTGAAATTGGCACATGGCTCGTGCCTCTTGGCCCCTGGCCAATGGCCCGTATCAGTTGGCATGTGGCTAGTGGCAATTGACCCATGAGTCCATCACCATTTCCAATTGGCTCATGGCCCTTGGCAAGTGGCACATGGCCCATTGCCCATGACAATTGGCCCACGGCTTGTGGACCATAGCAATTGGCTCATGGCCCTTGGCAATTGGCCAAATAGATCGTGGCTCGTGGCAATTGGCCCTGGCTCAAGGCGATTAGCACATGGCTCATAGCCCATGGCCTGTGGCAATTGGCACATGGCCCGTGAAAAATGGCCCATGGTCCATGACAATAGGCTAATGCTTCGTTTCCCTTGGCAATTTGCCCATCACTCGTGGCTCGTGGCCTCTGGAAATTGTCATATGTACCTTGGCAGTTGGCTCGTGGCTCGTGGCTCGTGGCCTCTGGAAATTGGCATATGTCCTTGGCAATTGGACAATGGCCCTTGGTTGTTTGTCTGTGGCCCTTTGTTGTTGGCTCATGACTCATAGCCCGCGCCCATTGGTCCTTGGCTCATGGCCGTGGCAGTTGGCTTATGGCCCTTGGGAATTGGCACGTGGCAATTGACTCATGGCTCATGGCTCGTGGCCCATGGCTCTTGGCAATTGGCACATGACCTGTGGAAATTGGCTAATGGCCCATGACCCTTTACAATTAACCCATGGCCATTGGCAATTGGCAATTGGCAATTGGCACGTGGCACATTACCCTTGACAATTGGCATATGGCCCGTTGGAATTGGCTCATGGCTCGTGGAAATTGGGGCATTCCCTTTGCATTTGGCCCTTCGCCTATGGCAATTGACCCATGGATCGTGGCTCGTGGCCCATTGCCTGTGGAAATTGACAATTGGCAATTGGCTCGTGGCCATTGGCAATTGGCTCATGGCCCTCGACCATTGGGCTATGGCCCGTGGCCCATGGCCTTTAGCAATTTGCCCATGGCCGTTGGCAGTTGGCGCATTCCCGCAGCAGTTGGCCCATGGCCCTTGGTATTGTCCATGGTCTATGGCAAGTTGCTAATGGCACGTGGCAAGTGGCCATGACCTTTGGCAACTGGCTCATTCCCTATGGAAATTGGTCCATGGGTCGTGGAAATTAGCCCATTGTCCGTGGCAATTGGCTCATGGCCCATGACTCATGGCCCTTGTCAATTTGTACATGGCCCGTAGAAATTGGCCTATGGCCCATGGCAATTGACAAGTTGCCCTTGGCCTATGACCTTTGACAATCAGCCAATGGGCCTTGGCAATTGGCACGTGGCACGTGGCCTGTGCACATCGTCCATGGCAATTGACCCATGGACCTTTGTCAATTTGTTCATGACATGTTGAAATTGACCTATGGCTAAAGGCCTGTGGCAATTGGCAAATGATCCACGACCCTTGACAATTGGCAATTGGACCATGACCCATGGCTAAAGGCCCGTGGCAATTGGCCCAAGTCTCATGGCCCGTGGAACATCGCTCTTGGCCTCTGGCACATGGCACATGGCCCATGGCAATTGGTCATGGCCCTTGACAATTGGCCAATGGCACATGGAAATTGGACCATGGCTTGTGGCAATTAGCCCATGGCCCGTGGTTCATGTCCCATGGCTCTTGGCCCTGGCCCATGGCACATGAAATTCGCACATGGCTCTTGGCAATTGATCTATGGCCAATGGCAATTTTCCCATGGTCCGTGGTAATTGGCCCATGGCCTACGGTTATTGACATGTGGCAATTGGCTAATTGTCAGTGGCCCATGAATAGTGGCATGTGGCCCATGGATCGTGGCACATGGCACATGAAAATTTGCCCATTGTTCGTGGCAATTGATCCATGGCACATGACAATTTTACCATGGCCCGTGGCAATTGGCCCACGGATCGTGGCCCATGGCTCTCTGCCCCTGGCCATGGCACGTGGTAATTGTCCCATGTCATATGGCAATTGGCTCATGGCTCGTGGCCCGTGGCCCATGGCCCGTGGCAATTGGCTCATGTCCCATGACAATTGGCACATGGCTCATGGCTCGTGGCCCGTGGCAATTGGCACATAGCCCGTGGAAATTGGCATGTAGATCGTGGCACATGGCACCTCGTAATTGGCGCATGACCCGTGGAAATTGGCACATGGCACCTCGTGTCTCTTGGCCCCCGGCCAATGGCCCATGACCCGTGACAATTGTCCCATTACCATTTGCAATTGTCTCATGGCCCTTGGCAAGTGGCACATGGCACATTGCCCATGACAATTTGCACACGGCTTGTGGACCGTAACAATTGGCCCATGGCTCTTGGCAATTGGCCAATAGATCGTGGCTCGTGACCCACGTCCCGTGGCAATTGGCACTGCCTCAGGGTAATTAGCCCATGGCTCGTTGCCCATGGCATATGGCAATTGGCGAACGGTCATTCTCAATTGGTACATGGCCCGTGGAAAATGGCCCATGGTCCATGGCAATTGGCCAATGCCTCGTTTCCCTTGGCAATTGGCCCATGACTCGTGGCCCGTGGCCTCTGGAAATTGTCACATGTCCCTTGGTAATTGGCTCGTGGCCAGTGGCCTCTGGAAATTGGCGCATGTCCTTGGCAATTAGTCAATGACTCATGTCAATTGGTACATGGCCATTGGTTGTTTGCTCATGGCCCTTGGTTGTTGGCTCGTTTAACTCATAGCCCGCGGCCATTGGTCCTTGGCCCATGATCGTGGCAGTTGGACCATGGCCCTTAAGAATTAGCCCGTGGCAATTGACCCATGGCAGTTGGCCCATGGCTCTTGGCAATTGGCACATGGGTCGTGGAAGTTGGCTCATGGCGCTTGGCTCATGGCCCGTGGTCGTGGCAATTTGCCCATTGCGCATGACATTTTACAATTGACACATGGTCATTGGCAATTGGCACGTGGCCAATGACCCTTGACAATAGGTTCATGGCCCGTTGCAATTAGCTCATGGCCCATTGCCAATTTCCCATGGCCCGTGGTAATTGGCTCATGGCCATTTGCATTTGGCCCTTCGCCCGTGGCAATTGACCCATGGTTCGTGGTTCGTGGCCCTTGGTCCCTGGCCCATGGCTCGTGGCAATTTGTCCATGGCCATTGGCAATTGGTCCATGGCCCATGGCTAATGGCTCGTGGCAATTGGCCCATGGATCGTGGCCCGTGCCCCATTTCTCTTGGCCCCTAGCCCATGACACATGGAAATTGGCCCATGACTCGTGGCAATTGATCCATGGCCTATGGTAATTTTCTCATGGCCCGTGGCAATTGGCACATGGCCTACGGCTAATGACCCGTGGCAATTGGCTAATTGCATGTGGCCCATGGATCGTAGCCCATGGAACTTTGCCCCTCGCCCATGGCATATGAAATTCGCCCATGGCAATTTTCTCATAGATCGTGGCAAGTTGCACATGGCCATTGGCAACTGGCTCATTCCCTGTGGAAATTGGTCCATGGGCCGTTGGCAATTGGCCCATTGTCCGTGGCAATTGGCTCATGGCTCATGACAATTGGCATATGACTCATGGCCCTTGTCAATTTGTACAGTGCTTGTAAATTAAAGGAATACTCTCCAAGTACACAATGCCCATAAGAAATCTCCTGCACTGTTCCTGTTCTCACAATACCACATCATCAATCCATAATCGATAATCACAATCATCAATCTCATAATCGACAATAATCTATAATCGACAATAAGTTAAATCAGTATAACAATGATTTATTGAAATCACATGTATTTCAATTACCAAATTACACTTTAAATCTCATGATATCACCTCGCTCGCTCATTAGCGGCATCACCTTAACCATCGTACGCTTAATAGCGGCAACACTATACCAATGCACGCTCATTAGCATCATCACTATAACCATCGCACCATTTATTGGGGAACTCAAACTCTATCAAATATTAACCAGTTCGACAATTATTCTTCCAGTACTTGTACGTCTTTACATACGAATTCAAATAAAACAAGAATATATCATTTTAATTGAAACAATAATGCATTTACCTATGCTCGTACGCTACACGTACCTTATGATCGACGGCGTGATTTAGACATTCTCGACATCCGGAGGTTCGTACAGTATCTATATCGAATATCCACTATTTATCATTAATAATTCCCAACAACATCATTATTCAATTAACAGATACATCATGCCTCCTATCAAAATCAAGTACAATTTACTGTACCCCTTACACGATTCAACTCATCCCATTTTATCCTTTATTAACTTGAGGTATCATCTAACTCAAATATGCAATACATGTCTTACTAATGTTAAATACTTGTAACATTATCCCATTGTTAATAAAACTTCCCCAAAAGTCATAATCATCGTCAAAATTGACTGCACATGTACATATCTCAAAATTCCCAACAAAATATAAAGTTTCACAATTTCAAAGATAGAGATCGATCTCTATCATTATAGCGATTGATCTCTGGCGGCAGAAACATTTTTGCCAATTTTTCCCTTTCGGCGATCGATCGCTCCAATCCTAGTGATCGATCGCTGATCATTTTTTAACGGGCGATCGATCGCTACAAATCTAGCGATCGATCTCTGAAACTGTTCATCGTCACCAAATTGATTTTTCTCCGGACGATCGATCGTTGCATACATAGCAATCGATCACTAGCCCTGATTTTTGTCAAAACTCGGGATTTTCATGCATACAACTCATCCAAAACTCACAACACCTCATTATCCTTTCAATACATCATCAAATACACATTAAAATACCATATAAGCAACATATAACTTAAATAATCCCAACTATCACAATTCATCAAAACCATCTAAATTCCTCCATAACCCAAATACCTCAAAAATACATTCAAAATATTCACAATCAAGAAGTGAAGATGATTACATAGTTATTTGCTCAAAAATCCAGCTCAAAATCGAGTTGCATCAATTTCTCTTCAAGAAATGAAAATGGGAGAAAAGAAGAGAGGGATAAAGGGGGAGGCGAGAGAGAGGAGAGAGAGTGAAGTGAGTGGAATGATTGAACACCAAGTCCACTTGGTATATATAATACCAAGGCCCTAAAAAAGCTGAGTTTCAAAATACTCGTACCAAAACTCTATATTAAAACAAGTGTTCAATACTTTATCTCCAACTTGCTCAAAAACATCACAATCCTCAATCCAAGATCCTCCAACCTCGAAATCTCATACCAAAAATGATTCGAAGGTTCAACACATCACGATCATACAAATCTTGAACCTTGAATCCCACGAATCCGAGATCGGTTAAATCCCTTAAAATCTCAGTTCCAGCAATTATCCCATAATTATTGCTCAACTCTAATAATTACCTCTTTATTAATACATTAAACTATATTTAAGGTAACTAAGTTCTGGGCATCACACTTGGCCCAGGGCCTTTGACAATTGGCCCATGGCCCGTGGCCTTTGGAACATGGCTCTTGGCCCCTAGCACATGGCCCGTGGCAATTGGTCATGGCCATTGACACTTGGTCCATGGCCCTCGGATATTGGCCCATGGCCTGTGGCAATTGGCACATGGCTCATAGCTTTTGCCCATGGCCCTTGGTTCATGGCTCGCGGCCCGTGGCAATTGGCACATGGCCCGTGTCAATTGGTTCATGTTCCTCGGAAATTGGCACATGGCTCTTGGCCAGTGGCATTTGGCCCATGGCCCGTGTCTCTTGGCAATTGGCACATGGTCAGTGGTAGTTGGCCCATTGCCCGTGGCATTTGGCCTATGGGCCAACTGTCACGGGCCATTGGGCAGCGCCAATGGCCACGAGCCATTGGGCCAATTTCCACGGGCCATGAGCCAACTGCCACAGGACATGTGCCACGAGCCATATGTCAATTGCCACATGCAATTGGCCAATTGCTACGGACCATGGGCCAACTGCCACAGCCATGAGCCAATTGTCAAGGGTCAGGTGTCAATTGTCATGGGCCACGAGCCATGTGCTAATTGCCACGGGTCTTGGGCTAATTGCCAAGGGCAATGGGCAATTGCCACGGGTCAAAGGTTTAGAATAAGTAGTCTAAACCGGAATATATGGAGTGCAAATTTAGTGGTCGTACATTTCGAGCCTGTGTTGTAGCACTCGTGGTCAAGAGATATCAATGAGCAACAAGTTTTGATACTTAGGTTATGTTATCCAAAAGGATTGAGAGATTGATAGTGACGTTAACTACATGATTCAGACGGACTGGTTGAAATGGAAAAAACCTCACTGTAGTTCTATGAGATCGTAATATCCTGCTGAAATTGAAGGAAAAGTTTTATAAAACATTCATCAGACCTGCAATGTTGGATGTGACGGAATGCTGCGCACCCAAGATGAATCACATTCAAAAGATGAGTGTGACAGAGATGTGCATGCTTCATTGGATGTGCGTTAAGACCAGAAGAGATCAAATAAGAAATGAAGACATTCGAGCTGAAGTGTGTGTAGCTTGTATAGAAGACATGATTTAAGAAAGTCGTTTACGTTGGTTGTTACGTACAATGTAGGCACAGCAATGCACATGTGCGTTGAGTGAAGTCCTTGGGGCAAAAGGACGATTGAAGAAGACATGACTTGAAGTTATATTCAAAAACTTGAAGTTCAAGGTGATTAAAGATGATATTCTGACCGATAGAAGCGCTCGTGTCGGAACCAACTTGATTCTATCTATTTTTCATATAACTTATCCCAATTTATTGAGATTAAATACTTAGTTGTTGTATAGGTTAAGGTTAGATATATAGAAAATAAATTACTTTTTATGCTATATTCTAATTAATAATTGTTTGTGTGCGCATTTGTCAGTTGGTCCATTGATTAATCTCTCGGAACCATTATATGTAATTAGGTTCTGAAAAGAAGAAATTAAATTATTTAAAGGGAAAAAATAAAAACAGGAGAATAGCAAGTTTCTTCCAAAAAAAGTTGGAATTGGAAAGAGATCTATACACCCCTCTGGCCTAGTTTGAAACTAAATGGAAAAACAGGATTTCTTCTCAAACCCAAAATGAAGCAGCAATTATTTAATGTGCCTTAAAAAAACAAACAGATATATAATTAAATGGTAACCAACAAGATGTACATCTTATAATCTGAAATCTCGGATTGAACTCAAAAAATCCCAGCTCCATGCACCAAACTTACAAGTGTTTTTACATTCTTGGCCAATTCCACGGCTTCCCCAATGTAGGTATGGGGCGTCAGTTTTAACAGATTTGTCTTCGCTTCAAATGGGATATCCAAGTTTTCGATGAATTCTTGAATGCTTTCTTTTGTCACTGCTCTTCCTCTGGTTAGGTCCTTCAGTTTTTCATACGGCTCTGGAACGCCGTATCTCCGCATTACCTATAAAAAGAAGATACAAAATTGGTAAAAAGGTGTTAACAAGAAAATTAATTAATTACAGGTAATAGTTATAAAACTTTGCAACCACAACTGTTTGCTCTACGAAAATACAACTAATGTGATTGATTCCCATACTTATAAGAAGAAATAAATGGTGCTTGGAGAACACAAAGCGACATAAGAGCCATCTTCATTACATGGACTGATGGACCTATTCATTTTATAATCTCGAACAAGTTATAAGCATATGGAAAAAAGAAGTTTAGAATTGCTCGAGATCACTAGTAAAAACATCAACTATATATGAAACTAAAAAGAGATCATGTAATTATCAAAAAAAAAAAGAGATCATGTAGTAATTGCATACGGTTTGAATTGGTTCTGCAAGAACCTCCCATGACTGGTTCAGCTCTTCAATCAACGAAGCTTCATTGACCTTTACGAAACAATAAAAGGAAGATTGTCAAATCAGATAGTAGACCTACAAATTATAACAGTCATCAGCAGGCCTCATCGATGTCATGTAACACAAGGCAATTTGTAAATTTATAAATAAACTATGAAAGAAGGTAGTTGCATTGGATTTAAGCACGATTTGTAACTTATTTGGGTCTTTTCTTAGACAAATCATATCAACAAGGGATTAGCATGTAGCTATAGCACATTATTCTAAAAACTTGACAAAACAAATGTATCAGCCACTGATGGTCTTAAACATTGGACCAAGATTCAAAGCTCCACAAGTCATGTCTTACCTGAAGCTTTGGAATTCCATGCAATGCACTTCTGTAAGCAAGAAGAGAATGCCCTAATCCAACACCCATGTTCCTCAGAACTGTTGAATCTGTCAAATCCCGCTGCAATTCACCACACCATAACGCATATAGAATCCCACTACTAAGAATCCGTATAACTCAAGAAAAATTCTCAACCCACACTACAATAATTTTAAAAATAGGAGATTGTTAACCATGTTAAACTTGAACGGAAATATGATCAATATGGATAAATACTCATGAATTTCATAATACATGATTCAACTTAAATTTAAAACCTGCAAAAAGGTACTCAATAACGTCACTTCAGATCTTATGGAAAGGCTGTGTATACCTGCCAACGGGAAATAGGCAACTTTGTGCTTAAATGAGCCAAGACTCCATTTGCCATTCCACAGTTGCCCTCACTATTTTCAAAGTCAATTGGATTTACTTTGTGAGGCATTGTTGAAGACCCAATCTCACCAGCTTTAGTTATCTGCTTATTTATGTGATATCAAGTCCTCATCTTCGCTAAAGAAAAGCATTACGACAACCAGGAGTTTATGATTACTCTAACCTGCTTAAAGCAACCCAAAGAAATGTATCCCCACACATCTCTGTCAAAGTCAATTAAAATATTGTTGAACCGAATGATGGAATCAAATAGTCTGGCCATGTAGTCATGAGGTTCAATCTGTTTCAGAAGACAAATTTAGAATGGTTGGTTTGAACTTACCAAGAAGTAATAATTATAAAAGTAAAGCAATATAAACATGTGTGTCATTTAAATTTCAGAGGTGTGATAAAACTAACAAGAAATTTAAGACTTGTAATATTGCCTATTGATGGATTGGAATCGGCAAAGTAATTAGTCACTCAATACGAAAGCGGACAAGAAAGAATGACCTACAGAAGCTCTAAGAATAGTAAAGAATGACCTACAGAAGCTCTAAGAATAGTAACATCATGACCACATGCGTGACTAAAGGTGTTACCAGTTGGGACAAAAACAGTTGCGAAGTATTTATAGACGAAAATGAGTCAAGAAACACTTGAATGATAAAAACTATCTTAACAAACATACCTGCGTCACAAAAGGAATGAAACTTATTCCAAGAGAAGTCACAAATTCTTCCGCAATTTGTGGCCAAAAAACTTCAGGATATGCAACTTGGTGTGCATTGTAGTTTCCAACAGCTCCAGCAAACTTTCCAAAAATTTCAATTCGACGTAATTCCTTTCGTTCTTTACTCAATCTATAAGCAAAAACTGCCATTTCCTTACCTAACGTTGTAGGTGAAGCTGGCTGCATTTACAGAAAAGGTTAAGTGTTGCACCGCAATAGCTGTGTAGAATCTATACAATAATCTCAACAATAGAACAAGAACTTGCATTTTCTAAACGAAAGCTGGAATTGGAAAAAGTCATACCCTCCTATATTTATTCCCACAGTTTATCAAGAACAAACAAAAAAACATGGTAAGCAAGCATATATTTCTGTGTGAAAGAAGTTATAAAGTACATTGATAAAGAACATTGTCATGCCATAACCTATTACCTGTCCGTGAGTCCGAGAAAGCATAGGAATGGAAGCATTCAAGGTGGCCAAGTTACATATTGCTTCAATCAACTTGTCCATGACAGGGAGTACAACTTTGTTAAGAGCTTCACTCAGCATCAATGCATGAGCAAGATTGTTAATATCCTCAGATGTGCATGCAAAATGGAAAAACTCAAGCACCTATATTGAATAAATAGTCGATATTAAAGAGTTAGAATCCATTCATAACACGGGATAACCACACAAAATGAAGGCCTTAAAGTAGCAATATTAAAAGTTTTTTAAATGTTGACTATTAAAATGAATGCTACATGTTAAATCGATCGACAAGTAAACATGCATATTTTTTTGATAACAAGGTTACAACTTGAATTGACTAGTCTAAATAAGAGAGCTTGGCCGATAAGCAGATTAATAAAAGCAAGTCAAAGATGAAAAGGATAAATTGCGAACCAACACCAAAAAAACTAATAATATTAGTTTAATTTATCGATAATTTGGGCCCCTCGGCATATAAAATATAGAGTAAAAACAAATCTCAATTTATAGGAGAATATTAGGGTCTGTTCAAATCCCATTGGATATGTGACACGGAGTTAGGGTGTGAAATGAAAATCAAATAGCTAATATATATATATATATATATATATCAATTGTGAATAATATTTTGGACTGGAGGGTGGTGGATATTTTGTACAAATCTTCATTCTCTCTCTTCCAATCTAGAAAATATCTTATGAGGGATAATGGGAGATAGGAGAAGTCATCAGATAGCTAATATGTGCCAATTTGCATAAAATCTTGGAGGTGTCAGTTGGAGGGAGTGGGGGATAAACCAAGCTTATGGAAGAACCTTCGTACTTTTATATGCAAGAGGTAAAATTTATGAGACATGTTGGAGGATAAAAGACTTCCCCCGTGAACCTCCTCCACTCCACGGTTTATTATGGGGTACCAATCCTAATAAAATATATCAAATCAACAAGAACTAAAGGCAGATTATTTGTACCTTAGCTATCTCCGGTTGTGACTGGCATCTTTGTTTCAGGAAGTACTCAATGGCTTTCACATCATGGTTTGTCACTTTCTCAATTTTCTTTACTTCCAAGGCATCATTCATGTTAAATTTATCAATCAAGTTTTGAAGATAAGATTCCGCTTCTTCAGAGAACCTTGGAACCTCAGAGACTTCAGGTATTTGAGAAAGTTTCAGCAACCACCTAATCTGACAAGAAATACACAGAGAGAAACAGGAAAGGTGACATGTAGAAAAAAATGAAGAATGAAAAAACTTAAACCAAAGGAAGCACATGAGTATAATTCAAAGCAGAAGGGCATAACATAAAATCAAATAAAAAGATGGTTCCAAAAACCAACAAGCAAAACAATATTAGGAATATAAAAATATGATCTCCTGGCCTTCAAGGTGATGCATTTTGGTCAATAAGCTACAACCCCACCGCGTGGGTTAGAAAGCATATTCAATGTAATAACAAGCTTCCGCACATCAATTTCATAGAATTCTCTCTCAATTTATGAATACCAAACATTATTTTATCAAAAGTTAAAAATCCCAGAACCATGACAATTATGTTGGCAATATATATAGATATTCTAAAATCCTTATACTTCAAGAATGCTAGCCAAAGCACAGGAATTAGAAAATACAGCACATAAAATCTATAACTATTATGACAGACATTATTTATTACATCATACATCGAGACAGTCTGTCAACTTACTAATGCATTGCAGTTTCCAAAGGACGAGTCCGGACCCAAGGATATCGTGAACAGAAAAAATCAAGAATAAAAATTAGATTTTTTCCTATAAGTTTTTTTTTATTAATGCTTAATATATATCTAGGAAATTTGTTAGATGGGACAAGCTGTTTTATCTTTTCATTTGATGTAGGATTTAGGTTAGCTGTTTTTATCCTTTCATTTGAAGTAAGATTGGGTTTATATATTTTTGTTTGAATTTAGATTTAGATCTGCTTCAGCTTGTATTCAAAGGCATGCACGATCAATAAATTGGCAGACTGAAATTCTCTTAACCCATAGAAGATTCGTAACACAGTCATCCAATTTTATCTTTTAAAAAAGCTTTCTTCTAGCAATAAATCAATAATTTCCACTTAACATAGCAAAAATAAATTAGTAGCACAAGAAACTAAGGTCATTGTGTACTTCAACACCACATCGATTGACGAATACCTCAACTTGAACTCGATATTTTATGAGGCCAAATTCACTCAAAAGTGGTGCCAACTCCTTTACTTTAGACCAATAACGACCATCCAGTGGAGACAAAGCATTCAAACTTGAGAGCTCATCTTCAATTAAATCAACCGCATCAGACGCAGACATCGTGCTTACCTAAAAACAGTATTAATTTTCGATTATAAAGCAACTTCAAACTTAAAAATCACAAATACAATAACATTAAAGTCGACGCTTACAAACACAAACACCCAGAAAACAAAAGTAAAACCACCTTAACCGCATAATCAAGACCACTGATGCTATCATTTTTAACAGCTATTTTGCAAAAGGAACTTCGGCGATAACGAAATGAAGCAAGTGCTATGGCGGGATTGCTGTGAAAACTCCGTGATTTTAAGCAGCGTTGGATGTTTGGGGAGCAATACGCTGTGGTACTGTTGATATCGAAACCCTTAATCTGGGCTCCCAATTCCATTGACGCCGTGTGCCCCGAGGATAAAGCGGCGGCGTGTGGGACTTGGGTCTGCGAGCTGATGAGAGTTCGCGCAGCGGAGAGGTTTTACGCAGGGGTGTTTAACGTTTGCACTTATACAGTCTCTGCTCTGAAACACGATTTCTCTCTAATTTTTTTTTTTTATAGTTTTAACAAGGTATCCAGGCTCGCACGTAACTAATATTTAGATAATGATCCCGATCACTCAGGACCGCCATCAAATAAATCGAGTGATATGCACGGATGACGGGTTTTCCTTATGTAAATTTTGTTATTATTATGTATATTTTATTTTTTAATATGGTGAATTATATAAACTCTCTCTAATATGAATAATTACGAATTTTTTATTTAGTTTAAAAAATTGACATACCCAGTTTATATATTTTTATATCGAATAATATGAAAGACAACTATAATTTTTTATTCAATTAGAAATTAGATGGAGAATTCGTAATGCACATTTTCTACAATAGATTATCAAAAAGTGACCCAGAAACTGATGAGGTTGAAGCTCCGGTCCATAATGGGGCCGAAATCTTTAGGGGTCCGTTTGTGGTTATGCCAATTTTTTAAAACATAAGTTTGACTTGGCCCAAACCCCAAAATATCCCCATTTTTGAGTGAAACACAAAAAACAAATTGGTGGCGAACGTAGAAAAAATATAAAATGGCAAAATAGATTAACATAAAAATAGATGAGAAAAAAAATTTAGGGTCAATATAATTTTAGGGGGGTAAAGACAATTTTTCTTAAAAAAATTGTATTGGGTAATAAAAAAAATGGGGAAATTGCAAATAGGTGTTGTTTACAGAAACTTATTACAAATAAATCTGCAAAAAAAACTTCTTACCAAAAAATACACTTAGGATACAATTATATTCACATAAGTCCAATTTTTTAACTATTGGTTTGAAAAGGTATTTTTTAGTTACCAAAATACCCTTCAGTTGAAAACATCTTAAACCTAATTTCAGATCTTTATTTTCTTTCTCATCCCGTCGTCCCACACCTTAAATTTTCTGCTAAAATTTTCCGGCGATTCTCAGATCATTATTTTATTAATCATCTCGTCACCTCATCTAGTCGCTTCATCCCTACAAAGTATTTGCTAAAATGTTATGTACATGAAATATGTTTGAATCGAATCATCTGAATTTTCGTAGCATTTGGAATCTTTTTGAATCGAAGAAGATCTCGAACTAGTCTGCAATATAATTTTCGGATCTGCTATGCGCATTTCATCGCGTGTGTGTATACTGTGTGTGTATGTGAATTATAAATTTGAATACCGATGCTAAATTATAGATATCGAAAGTCTGTTGGTATGTTTTTTTTTTTACTGATGCATATGGATGAAGAAGTAAGGTATGCATTGGTGTTCGTGCTTGTTTGCTCATTTTCAAAATTTACAGTTTGACAGCAAGATGTTGCAACGAAGAAGATGACCCAGAGAAAAAATAACTGGTGCAAGAAAATTATAAAAAGTAACTGGTGCACGAAAATCATAAAAAGTAATTGGTGCACGAAAATCATAAAATGTAACTGGTGCATGAAAATATAACATTGGTGCACGAAAATCATAAAAAATAACTGGTGCACGAAAATGATAAAAAAAGTAACTGATGCACGAAAATTATAAAAAAATAACTGGTGCACGAAAATTATAAAAAGTAACTGGTGCACGAAAATATAACCTTGGTGCACGAAAATATAACACTGGTGCACGAAAATATAACCTTGGTGCACTAAAATATAACACTGATGCACGAAAATACAACACTGGTGCACTAACTTTGTGTAAATTTTCGTGCATCAGTAGCTGATTTTAATTTTTGTGCATCAGTTACTGATTTTTCGTGCATCAGTTACTGATTTTCAATCTTTTAGTGCACCAGTTACTTTAAAAATTTTCGTGCACCAATTATTTTTTATAATTTTCGTGCACCAATTAATTTTTCGCTGGGTAATCTTCTTCGTTGCAAGTTTCAGACTGTAAATTCTGAAAATGAGCAAAGAAGCATATACATCAATGCATAATAACTAAAAAACCATAAATATATACACTCTTACACACATACACACACATACTAGAATTGAAAAAAAATCTGTAGCATAATGATGAAACGAAAAATCGAAGAGATGAAGAGAAAAAACTGTAAGAAATCGAAATTGACGAGAGAGATTTACGAGGAGATTTGAATCGCAGTGGTGAAAGAGATCGAACGAAATGCTGAAAGTAAGAGATTGAAATTTTTTAGATTGCCGTATTTTTTATTAAGGACACTTTTGTCATTTTAACCTAAAGTTGACTTAAATGATTGCAAGTTTTTTTCCTGGACTATGATGAATAAAGTTTTACCATTGGGTACCGGCCTGAACTTTCCCCAAGAAAAATTGAGACCGGAGGTCACTTGTCCTCCCTTACCTCAATGTCTCTTCGCCCCTGAATTTGGTTAAGATTTTTATGAGATAATTCTGATCTTGGTCTGTGATTCGAACAGAAGCACAATAAAGTTTAGACTTACCAAATTAATGGGAAAACATTATGATATGTATGTGTTAGCATGAATACTATTTCAATCTATGGTTGTTGGTTTGCAATAGCTTCTCTTAATTGATGAAGGGAAGCATGTTGCAATTTTTTAACTCAAATTGAGTAAGTTTGTTGCTTCTTCTCAAACTTATCAATAAACAATTATTTGAGATTCTGGTCGATCTCATCTGATTTTGAAATCACATGGGATTTATAAAAAGGGATCCAGATCCATTTTAAAAAAATCCAAATTTAACCTAATCAAGTTAGGTTTTTGCTTCGCTTGAAGAACAATGGGTCTACCTCTTTTGCACCAACAGCCAAAGAGTTTATGGCGTTCAATTATTAGTTTGTCGTATCAAAACTTGAACAGATATGAGGAGAGTTTGATCTACGATGTTGCATATTTTGCATCGACATTTATTTATATTTATTGCATTGTATCTCTCGTCTCCAAATCATCTGAATACCCATGTTTATATTTGTATAGATGTTTGGAATTACACAGGCTGTGCACTCGTAGACAAAACGTTCACCGTCTATGGCATAATAAGTATGACTCGTTGATAACAATGTGTTGCAGTCATTCACTTAATATAGAGCTTTGTACTACCATTGTATAATGAAATAAACGTAAATTTAAGCGTTTAATCATAAGTATATTAACAATACATGCCATAAATGTATTAGCATGTATAAAGATAATTTTAAAAAAAATATAATAATAAGTGTTTAAATATACAATTCGTGTCGTTGACGTTGGAATCAAGGTAAAATATTATTTATAGAATTGAAGGCTGAGATAAATAATTCGATCTCCTGCTTATAATTACTTTACTCAATTTTATGTTTAAAGAGTGGGATATACATACTATGCTAATTTTCTTAGATCCAAACAATTTTTATTCTATCTTAAAAACTCATCCAACAATTTTTTATTTTTTTTGTATGGAAACCAAATATCTCCGAATTTATTTTTTTTAAAATAATATCCTCAATTAACTTCACTCAAAAGAATAAATTATAGGATAAAAAGCGGACATCCCCCAACGTTTACACCCTTTAACACTTTACCATCTAACCTTTTAAAATATGCACTTAACCCCCAAACAATTTCAAGTAGTGCACTTAACCCCCTAACAATATTCGGAACAATTTTCCCAAATATCATGGCAGCAAATTCCTTCACATGCCACGATCGAGGGTATGTATATTTTTTCATGTATTTTCTGTATGAATTTTATGAGTAAAATTCATCGACCGTGGTATACTCATAACATTACTTTTCATGTATTCTTTGATGGGTATGCTCGTAAAATTCCTGCGAAAAATACATAAAAAGACATATATACTCTCGACTGTGACATGTACTATGCACGTGAGGGAATTTACAGCCAGAATATTCGAGAAACTGTTTCCGAATATTGTTTAGGGGGTTAAGTGCACTACTTAAAATTGTTCAGATTGTTAAGTGCATATTTTGAAAGGTTAGAGGGAAAATGCTAAATGGTATTGGGGTTGTCTGCTTTTTACCCTAAATTATAACACGAACTGGTTCATCTAAAGGTTTGTTCTTAAGATAACTATCAAAACTAAAGTCATAAAGTTTGGGCTGTTGGCATGACAAAAGTGTCGAAAGAGTTTTTTTTTCTTTTTTAGAGGCATCGAAAGAGTTTTCATGTTGAGTATTTGGCTTTAATTGGGTGGTAAAAACTCATCTTCCTCTTTGGGGCGAGTCGAGTTTGAGTAAGCGCAATGGCCAAAAATCGATAAAAATGTCCCTCCCCATACAAAAAAAAGAAAGAATTTTCAGGTTAAAGTAAAAATTATAAGGATTTTATTTCTTAACAAATTATTTGGGTTTTTAATATAATATTTCATGGGTTTAAAAGTGATATTTCTCAAGAAATTAAGTTCTTGACATAAATATGACTATTTACCAATTCACATAGTACATTTACCCAATAATTTAGCAGTTCAAATTAGTATTTGGTAAATTTAAAGAAAGACAAATATTGGGTGTAACCAAGTTAAGCAAGTGAAGTCGAAATAAATTTGAATGAAAAGACAACAATACTGATTCGCAGGTTGGTTAATTATTTCGTGATATTCTTTTTAACTACAAAGATAATGACAGCTCAAAGAATGGTGAGTCGTGGAGATCTCTATTCCACTGACCGAATCAAAAAATACAATTTAGTCAAATATAAAATCAAAATAGGTAGTTCGAACCAACTAAAAAAATAAACTGCTGGTCTACATACTCGAACTAATCAAAACAAGCCAGATCAAAAGCTTCCGCACTCAAGATTGTTTATTGGTGGTATTGCTAGAAGGAACCCGAGAATAAGGAGAAGCCATCAAAGAAGGGCCGAGGCCAATCAAGGGAACCCTCGGTTAAAGCCACACTGTGGTGGAGGAGGCGACATGCCGACATTGAGCGAGGCACATGCCGCATAAAAACATGGGAAGATTTCAAGGCCACATACATACAAAATGTGATGCCCAATATATTATTGGGGAGAATAATTATCTATGATGAGAGCGCAATCAAAACATGTTTTAAGCTTTAAAAAATTGGAGTTGTGGGTGGAGGTAGGCTGCACCCACCAATTTTGTTAATATATTTTTATAATTATTTTTAAAAAAATTACGTTTTACCCCTCTATTTAAAAAAAATTCAACCACCTAAATTCAAATCCTGGCCCAGCTCTATTAGTTAGTTTTGTTGATAAAATGACTAACACTTGATTTTATATATAAATTTTGCACATTATTTAAACTTCTTTTTCTTAAAGAATAATTAATTGAGGTTGGCAAATCTAATAATTTGTCGACCGTTACCTGTTAGGATGTTCCTCGTCCTATCGTTTTCGATTAACAATTGTTCTTGCAATCATTCAAGCCTTCGAGGGAAAAAAAACCATTATAGACATTTCACTTCATTTTTAAAATATATTTCGTATATAATTATTAATTTGATCAAATTTTTAAAATCAAATTTATCTATGATTAACCAGATCGATTTGAGTTTTTTACAGACAACGAATCGAGCCGATTCACGAAAATATAAAACAAAATTAAAAAAAAACTGAATCAAAGTAATTGAATTGTAGAACTAATATAATAACAAGTTAAATAAATAAACCACTATTCATCTGCCACTAAATAAAAACATTTATTTTGTTATTTTCAAACATGATTCATATAACCAAATTGTTGACTCGTGGGATAAGATAATTAATTATCTTTTGTATAGGGATAATAAATTCATAGCTATAGATAACATAAGTATTTTTAACTATAATTATTGTAGAATTAATTCAAATACAGGATGAAACAATAATATATATATATATATATATCTATATATATATATATATATATATATAAATCAAGTAGTTTATTACAGATAAATCAATCTTTTAAAAACTAAATTGATATATTAATACTTGTAATTAGATTGTTTAATAAGGATTAGACATATAAATTTAAAGAACATCACCAAACACAGTAATCTACTGACTTAAGTAGCTGAAATAAAAACTGGTAAGAAAATATATAAACTAATAGGAAAGAAAATGTAACACCTTGATTAAAAAATTATTATGTTAACTGACTTGAGCTTTATTTTATATACCTGCCATTCCACAATATATGTTATTTCATTTATTAAAAAGCAAAGTGCGTTATCATAAAATTAGGAGAACATATTTTTCTTTGATACTATAGAGCTGACCACAACCACGCACCACCCGTGTCTATGTTCCCGAACTCACCATTTCTTTCACGAGGATTCACAACTACGGATGGCAATGAGCGCATGTCTAACCTGGACCTGGGACTGGTCTAAACCCAGTCAAACGGGCCCCGGGCGGGTCTGGTCCCAGTCAACGGTCAACAGGTTTCTGAAGCGAAAGTTTGATCAAACCTACCCCGTTATACATATTAATTTTGTTAAAAAAATTATATCAAAATGCATGTGCTCATATTAAAGAAGTTAAACATTTTGAAAAGAATGAAAGCAAATTAATAAAATTTGATACCTTAAAGATAGTTTTACAAGGCTTATTTCAACCTATAAGGGTTTTATGTTGATTTAAGGCGAATGATATCCAAATAGCTATGCATAAATGTGATTGAAGATAGTGAGTTCTGAAGAAAACCTTTTGATTATTCTATTGGCTTGTGACTTTATCCGTCATTTTTGAAGGTATGTTAGGTTATATTTCATAAGTTTATTATAAATAGTTACTAGATGAAAATATGAAATTTAACTCAATTTTTATACTTCGAAATTGATTTCTAGCTAATAACAAAAACTTAAAAAAACGAGATTAGCAGATTGGACCTATGGGATTCGCGGTGCGGGTTATATGAGTAGAGAGGGGCGTGGCGGGTCTATGATAATTTTTTGTAGCGATACGGGCCACATATTTGGTCAAACCCATCTCCGATCTGCCATTTTGTCATCCCTATTCATGACATGCCAAGCATTAGTAAGGTTCTTCACTTTGTATTGAATTAGATCACATGCTCCACCGCTGAAACGGGCTTGGTCAAATAAAATAATAATAGTAAAAAAAAATAGAGATGTGAAGGATAGATATGAATTTTAGCCTTTTTATTGAGAGGCACATGTTTTCTTGATGTTTTCAACGTTCGGAAAATGATATGAACTTATTTCGACATCAGATTCGCGGTGGCTACAGCCTTTTCAAACTTTGACAATTCTAGTAATTGTACAATGTTTATTTATTAAATTTGTCGGGTTTTACCAAACGTTTCCAATGTGTTCATTTTTTTTTAAAAATTTTACTTATGGAACACAGATTATGTTAAATATAATTTATTGGGAGGTAATGATAGTCAAACTGAAGCTCGAAAATTGATATTTGTGTTGTATGGTTTTAAATATTTGAATTGTACTTTTATCAAAAACTATAATTTTTGATAAATCGACAACGATCGGTATCTGAGTCAACGTCAGGTATTTTTCCAAAGATTGTAATGAGTGCAATTACGGGAATTCGAATCATCAAACGTGCAAACGCTCGATCCTACATAATTTGTTATATATTTAAAGGTATTAAAATAAAAAAAAATAAGGTGAGAAAATGTAAGTTCCCCTTCCCCACCGCTCTACTCGTTGATTTTGTTTTTTAATCACAATATGTTTCGCGAGCACTGAATGTGTGTATTTTAAATTTTTTTAAAGAGTAAATCAATTTTTTTTGTGTCAAACTTGATTCGAACTCGAGTATGCTCAAAGTGGACATGAACTCTTATCCATCTTGACAATGTCGATGAGCTCCTGTATTTACATTTTTTATGCGTATAACAAATATTTATATCTTTCATTATTTTATAAGTTTGAATAATTATTTTTAATTGAATTAATTTTTTTTATATATTCTCATTTTTTTGTTTTGTTTTTTAGAGTGATAGGGTTTTGAATTTGAGGGGGCATTTTGGAAAAGAAGTGGTGAAAGTCTATCTATATTATAATATGTTTTGACTACACCTTGTAAGAAGTTAAGGATGAGATTGCAATGGAATATCTGTGTAAAGTTTTTTTCCATTGTTCAGAAATATTATTTTAGCTATCCAAAAGAAAGAAGAAAAAAAAAACAAAACTATCATTTATTTCTATCTTTGCCTTCAAAAAAATTCACACCTCCTAACATAATCATTATTTTTAATAACAAAAGCATCTTATCATTATATTATATTTAACTCAAAATATTTAGCTTTAAAATCTTAAAACAATTTTATTTAATAATCACCGACATAATCGTAGGTTGTATTTACTTCTAATAATAGAATAATATTGATTAAGTCATTTTATTCGTTAGTGTAATTGATAGGATATGGAATAATGTTTGATAAATAATAGTATGTTTACTTCGAATGATTAAGATTGAGATTGTAAACTTGATTAGATAATGAATTATTGATCCTTATTAATTATATTTTTTTTATTATAAATTTTATTATTGTTAATATAATTAATAAGATTTGATTGAAATTATGATAATAAGATTAATTATAAGTTTTATTATTTTTAATGAATTTATATCTTTAAAAAATTATTTATTAAAATTTATTATTTTTCTGATTAAAATTCATTAATATTAATACTAATATTTTTATTTTTTCGTCAAATAAGTATCCCCATTTTTATGAGACTATTAGTCAATTGGAAACAATATTTATATACCATAATTCGTAAGACCAAGATTATTAATATTAGAGAAAATTATATAATGGTACCAATTATAAAAACAAAAATTCATATAAGTCAAGGAAAAATTCAACATTACAAAAAAATACTCAATACACAAAACACAATTCACGTAGGTCCATATTTTAAATTTTTGGGTTATTAAGTCTTTTTTCAGACGAAAATACTCATCATATGAAATCATACACAGATTCGTTTTTTTGAATTCAAATTCAATCCCCCAAAATGCCGTCGCATTGATCATCAAGACGCTCAAGGAACGTGAATACGATAGCAAGAAACGAAGAACATCAAGCACAACGTCATCTCGTTGGATGACGTCATCGAGATTTCCCAGACTATTATAAGCGGCATACAGAGAATCTATGGTTTGGCTTCTCGTAAGCGGGCGTATTGTTGCCATCGATTGAGGAGAAATATTTCAGCGACGTCGACGTAAATCGAAAAATTTACTGAGGAAGCAGAAGATGGTGAATAATTTGAAGCTTAAGTTGAAGAAGAAGAGTTCGGGAGTGAATAATTTTGTGCGGATTGTATCAATTTCCTTTGTTTGTTTATTTCAATTTTTTATACTATTATTATTTACAATGTATCAGTTAAAATGTAATCTATCAAATGTTTGATATGAGTTACGGGGTAATTTAATGGATGTTTTGAGGTTGAAATTCTTGAACTGTGCACCATAATTTTTGAAATTTCAAAAATCGTGCATCACAGCACTTTTTTCAAATGTGATGCACGATTATGTAATTTTAGGGCAAAAAAATCATGCATCATGCGTAAAAAATCGTGCATCATGTTTCAAAAATCGTGCATCACAACACTTTTTCAAATGTGATGCACGATTATGTATTTTTAGGGCAAAAAAAATCATGCATCATGCGTAAAAAACTGTGCATCATGTGGGAAGTTTGGAGTACGATTCACATTCAATAAATTTAAAAAAACGTTCACCAAAAGATTAAAAATCGTGCATCAACATTACAAAAATTCAAGTACACCATCATGCTAAAAATTAAGTGCACCTTAATGTACCAAAATCGTGCATCAATGTACAAAAAACATGCACCAACTTTTGAATATAGCTGTGTTGTTTGTGAGCAAAAATTGAAACGGCCATAACTTTTGATCCATGAGGAATTTTGCATATTATGACATGCACGGAAACGTCTTCTCTCGAGCCGGATCTAACCCAATAGCACTTTTGTGCTATTGGCACCACTGACGAACATGTAATTCCTTGTTTTAGATACACTACGCTCAATTTTAAAAAAAATTCTATTTTATTGCTAAATTTGAGTAATTTTCATTTTCAAATTGCTTGTCACATTGAGCTCAGATTTCGTGGGTTTCATGTTCTTGTTTGAGAGAATTTTTAGAAAAAAATTCACTTAATTCTGCATGAATTTATTTTTAACCTTTGGTGCACTATTTTTGAGCTTGTGATGCACTATTTATGTAATCTTGTGGTGCACGATTTTCAAACATTGTGGTGCACGGTTTTTAAGCTTGTGGTGCACTTGATTTTTTAACATTTGGTGAACGATTTTTAACGTTGTGGTGCATGATTTTTATGAAGGTGGTGCACTTGATTTTTATAATGGGGGTGCATGATTTTAAATATTGTGTTGCGTGATTTGTTAACATGCCGCCATAGTTTTTAACATGTTGCAAGATTTTTTAAATTGGGTGCACGATTTTTGTAAATGTGGTGTACTTGATTTTTGTAATGAGGGTGTGCTTTTTAAAAATTGTGGTGCACGATTTTTAAAATTGTGTTGCACGATTTTATAACATGCTGCACGATTTTTGTAAAGCTAGTGCACTTGATTTTTATAATGAGGGTGCACAATTTAAAAAATTGTGGTGCACGATTTTTTAATATGTTGCTGCACAATTTTTGTATTGGATGCACGATTTTTTATCAAGGTGGCGCACGATTATTTAAGATGATGGTGCACGATTTTTGACATTGGATGCACTAAAATTGGTTTGATGCACGATTTCGGCTTGTGGTGAAGTTTTTTTGGAAGAAGAAAAACATTCAGGATTTTGCGATGCACGTGCTACAGTACTTTTTGTGCACGTGCTACAGTGATTTGTGCTATAGTGACCGCATTATAGACTATATTAAATTGTTGACCATCAAATAATACCGGCTTACAAGTATCCCTTAACATTAATCCACTAAAAATAAATAAGTTGGCTATCCACGATAACTAATTTATCCTAAGATTATTTGTGCAAATAAATACATCCTCGTATCATAACAATTTCATTGAAAACAAAATAAAATATGTAATACATGTGCCCAAACATCCCTTAGACCGAATAATACCAGAAGTCTCCCATGCTTTAGAACCACAATATTGCCAGGTGTTTGTTATTGGCGACAACTTTTTATTTTAAAAGAAAAATGTCAATACAATCACAATATTCAATAAGATATGCTTTTCTAATTTACACATAGTTCAAGGAGGTTTCTGCAATTTTTTACTTCACGCATTACCTACAAATAGCCCAATAATGCATGTTACAGACAATTGCCAGCAACGAACTCGGATCCTGCATACGAAAACCCCTCTCTCACACACACACAATTCACACACACTTCTATCTGCGTATGTGAATTCATAGGCTGAAAGGCGTTATTGTGGCAGTGATTGATTCGAAATCTTTTTTTTTTTTCATTTTTGTTTTGTAGCTAATAAATTTGGATTAAGGATGATGTAATTTATCAAAGATCGGTATAGGGCCAATCTGCCGAATTTACTGGACTGAATTCCGGATTCGCGGGGAATCATTCCAAGAATATTCGTTTCTCGTTTGTTGATGCTCATCTAGTTCTTGATCCTAGCGGCGAGATTCTCAGGTATGGCCTACCATTTCTGGCTTTTATTGTATGCAAACCTTCGTGCTTATATATTAAACTAATTTATTGAATTCTTAAATGTATGTCTTGTAGTGTTTTGATAATGACGGTTTTAATATATTTAGTGTTTTTTTCATTTTCAGATAATATATGAGGTCATTGTTACTTTATTTCGAATAATATAATATTTGGTCTTATGTGATGGCAGAGAGGACTTCTCAGAGTATTATTTGTGGTGCAGAGGAGGAGAAAGTTTCATTGTGAGGAAAAGACGTACTTGATTTGCTGACACGTGTTTGTTCAAAAGAATTTGGTAAATGGCTTTAGCAGTACAAATAGGCTGAATTATAATTTTTCGTGATTGTTTATCGTCTAAGTTTGTGAGGTGTAAAAGGGGTGGCCCCAACTATTAAAAATTAAAATAGATTTTGAAGTCTCCTTGTGACTGTTAAATCCTGGTAAAATCAGATTTTCCATGCTAAGATTTGTTTCAGGCTCTTGCAAATTTGAAAGGGCAACACCAGTTCGTTGCAGATATATAATCACCGGTGGTGACTGTTGTATTCTTTATGTTAGAAAGCATTTCTGTCAGCAGTTTATCAGCTGAGCATAGAAAAGGGTACATGGTTTGCTAAAGTCATGATC
Organism: Haberlea rhodopensis; assembly: GCA_907163345.1. Classification (NCBI taxonomy): domain Eukaryota; kingdom Viridiplantae; phylum Streptophyta; class Magnoliopsida; order Lamiales; family Gesneriaceae; genus Haberlea; species Haberlea rhodopensis. The sequence continues at coordinate 3,021,461 of CAJQUN010000004.1, read as the reverse complement.
TTTGAGGTTTAGATTTGAGAAGAGGTCCGGTGATAGTTTTGTATGGTAATTGCGGTAATACATATGGAAGATTTGCACATTAGCCTGTGTGGAATATTATCTCACTTTATTGAGATTTAATTGATGATGGAATGATAAATTTAGTCGAAACTAAACAACGTGCCACTGTTGGAGCGGTGTTACATGACTACGATTTCTAGCTATGGATGATTAGAAGGCTTAATTACTAATATAATTTATTCATCTTTTTTTTTTTTTAATCTTTTTTCATGAAACAAGCTATCTAGAGATGTTTGTTTAGTAGAAACTGCGGCAGATGTAAATTATCGGCAGTGAAACATATTCTTATTTTATCTCCAGATTCTAGGGGACGGTGATGGACATTTAAATTATGACGATCTATTAGAATTTCCAATTTTGTTGCGACATGTTATTGCATTGTATTCCTGTCTCATTTTTATATTGTTTTATTACAGAAAAAATGGTTGCATTCGGCAAAAAGTTGAAGGAAAGACAAATTCCAGAATGGCAAGGGTATGCACAATAGATTTGATTTGATTTGGATTCAATGTAGAAAGATGTGTGAGAGTAGAAACATGTGAACTCAGAGGTTCTGAAATTACAAGAAAGCTCGTTATATAGGCAATATTGTTTTGCTTTTGTCCTTGTGCATGCAGTTTTAAATTATTATGGTATCCTGCAGATACTACATCAACTACAAATTAATGAAGAAAAAAGTGAAGCAGTATGCTAATCAAATTGAAGCTGGAGCATTGGATCGTCGTCATGTCCTCAAGGATTTTTCAAGAATGTTAGATAAACAGGTAGCATAAAATCGCATGAAAATCACACATATATGTGCAGGCATTGTGCTCATCAAAATCCTGATCTAAGTTTATATTGATGTTTCGGTCATCAAACTCCAGATATCGAAGTTTACATTGTTGTATTACATCATTCACCATGTTGTTGTAAAAGGGCGGCTTCAACTTCTTCACATTTTTCAGTGTCCAGAGTTTTTGTCTGAAAAGCATTGTTAAGTTTTTAAACTGATGAACTCCAGGTGACACGTCTTTAAATAATCTGGGTGTAGTTGTTTCATACACATATCTTTATAATAATATCATCTTTTTTTATGTCATCAACTTCAATGATCTTGTAGACCTCTGCCCTTAGTAATATTGAGCCTGTATAAACAAAGTCAAGCATTTAAACTAACATGCATAAACAATGCCTACACTGAAGTCCGACCAAATATTTGTTTGTTGCGTACTTGGTGGAAATGCTTTCATTTTCCATCAAAGGTCATGACAAACTTTCTTTTGTGCTCTAATATTTCTATGAAGCTCACATAATTTCTTGTTTGTTGCAGATCGAAACTATTGTTCTCTTCATGTTGGAACAGCAAGGACTGATTGCAACTAGAATTTCCAATCTTAATGAGCAACAATATTCTATTCAGGATGAGCCCGATATATCCAAAATTTCTGAGTTGCGAGAAGCTTATAGAGCAGCTGCGCAAGATCTTCTGAAGCTTCTATTCTTTGTCGAAATGAATGCCATTGGTCTGCGGAAGATACTAAAGAAATTTGATAAGAGATTTGGATACAAGTTCACTGATTATTATGTGAAGACTCGCGCTAATCATCCTTATTCCCAGCTTCAAGGAATATTCAAGCATGTGGTAATATCCTGAAGGGAATAGATCCCCCTCCCCTGCTTCCATTTTTCCGCACTAGTCACACAGTGTCGTTGCTATAGATATTTGTAACCGAAGTACCATAAATTATCATCTTGATGAAGATTAGAAATACGTTCATATCTGATTTGACTGGTGATATCAGGGATTTGGAGCTGTCGTTGGAGCTATATCTCGCAATCTTGCAGATCTTCAGGATCGCCAAGGAAGCTATTTATCAATTTATGACCAGCCTCCACTTCCTCTTGAGGTATAGTTGTATAGACACCTTAATCAGTCAGTTAACTTTCCTTGATTTAAGTGCTGCTAGTTATTTTGATGAAAGTGTACCCTCATCTGTACTTATCGGTTGAGGATTGATCTGCAGGATCCTGTGGTTGATTTAATGCAATCAGCTGTTGACAGATTAACCAACTCGACAAATCTCCTCAACTTTTTGGGACAGCATGCACTGATTATGCATGAAGAGTTGCCTTCTCCTAGTGAAGAACATATTGATGATCAGAGATACCATTTCATTTCACTTCTTCTGAACCTGGTGAACACATTTCTTTACATGGTTAATACATATATTATTGTCCCAACAGCAGATGATTACTCTATGAGCCTTGGAGCAGCGGCAACCGTCTGCGGCATTGTGATTGGGTCAATGGCAGTTGCACAGATATTTTCTTCCGTGTATTTCAGTGCTTGGTCTAATAAGTCGTACTTCAGACCTTTGATATTTAGCAGCATAGCCCTTTTTGTGGGAAATCTGATGTATGCATTGGCTTATGATCTCAATTCAATTTCTGTACTTTTGATTGGTCGACTATTTTGTGGGTATGCAACAGTCTCTCTCTCTCTCTCTCTCTCTCTCTCTCTCTGGTGTGTGTGCTTCGTACCTTTGCATGTATTTTTGTTTAATACAGTAACTCTTAAGAATCATGTAGCAATTCTACTTTTAACGGGTTGAGCGTTGATACTTGATTTGGACCATTTCTGCTGGATAGTATCTATGAATCTACCTGCTTATAATGTAAATTGTTATGGCTACAACAAGGATAGCTTGGGGAATTTTATTTTAGAACCAATTTGTTACAAATGAGTAGTATTGTTCATTTTGCGACCTGTTCCTGCATGTTGGTAGCTTTTTTAGAACTGATTATATGTCAAAAGTAGAACAAATATACCAGATTGGAATTTCAATTTAGGCAATTCAGGCCATAAGAATAAGATGTTTTCATAATGATGGTGCATTCTGTCTAATATGCTCAATCATCGAATCAGGAAGTTTACATTTTATTCTGCATTCACGTAAAGCCATGCATGCATTTTAGCACGTTATCTGATTGATGAAGTGACGGGTCACTGATTGATTGATTTGGGTATGATTTCAAGATGGTTCCTCTCGTTCCATGATTTTGCAGTTTAGGTTCTGCCAGGGCTGTTAATCGCCGTTACATAAGCGATTGTGTACCGCTAAAAATTCGTATGCAAGCTTCAGCAGGTTTTGTTAGTGCCAGTGCTCTAGGAATGGCATGTGGCCCTGCAATCGCTGGTTTGCTCCAAACTAACTTCAAGATTTATGGAATCACATTTAATCAAGACACTTTACCTGGTTGGGTAATGGCGATCGGTTGGTTAATCTATTTGATATGGTTGTGGATCTCATTCAGAGAACCTGCTCATGAGACTGAAACCAATCAAGACAGACAAGAAGCTAGTGCTGGTATTGCTTCCTTATAATCTCCTTTTTATTCCATGACTTTTTGTCGATTAATGCGATAACACCAAATCTCTAATCATAAAATTGCATTTAATATCAGGTAAGACGTACTGTTTAACCTTGAAGCCTGTCTTAGTCTACATCATTTACCAAATCTCTCTTTGCATTTCTTAGCATACAATTTTAAGTTTCAGCTTAGAAATCTAGACTATATCAGGCAAGACTTACTGTTAACCTTGAACTCTCTAACCCCTTCACTTCTCCTCTCGTGATGATACTATGGTGTGACAGGAAAAAAAGGCAAAAATTTTAAGTGCACAATCTGTACGTCTACAAGTAGTTAAGGGTATTGAGATCTACTTCATTTAATATAATTCGTGTATAATTATATGCATTCAATTTTCAAACGACAAATTTATTCTTCTTGTAAGTCTTAAACTTTGGATAATTTTAGTTACATGTTCAGTTTGTTTTTGTTGTAAATAAGTGTGCCTCATGGTAATGTTCATTATGGTATCTAATAATGACACTTGGTAACCTGAGCTTTTGTGTTTTGTAGAAGAGCATGATAAGGTTGAGAAGGGTCTTGCACAACCACTACTTTTAACATCAGTTGAAAAGGAACAAGATGATGACGGAGATGAAGAATGTGACACGAGTGAAGAGTCTTTAGAGGAATCTCGTCGACCAGCCAACTCACTGGGATCTGCCTATAGGTTACTCACACCTTCTGTAAAGGTAATGTGCTTAAATTTGAGAGTTTAATTGTTTGAAAAGCATGTAAGTTTTTATTCCGCCTGTGCATAATTGTATTTGGAAAGTGAACAACATAGTTTATATTTCGTACACAGCAGTTGTTTTTTTATTTTTCAACATGTGATGAAGGATGCACGTGATGAAGAAAATATTTATGAGTGAGGTTTGTTAGTGGTAAATATTAGAATGGATGCACCCTTAAGTAATGGACCCAGTTTCATGATGGATCAAGCACAATACAATAGCCACTTTAAAGATAAATATGAAATCCAAATTTAGCTTTCTTGGTTACCTTTGTGCTGGAATCTGGACATACAAACCACAGATGGACGTCTTCTTTGAGCTACCTGTTTTTTTTCTCCATTTCCCGAGTTTTACTGTTTTTGGGATTTGACCTCACAGCATAAAAAAATGCAAGTCACCTATTTGAAGACATATTGTATTATCATGATAAGAGTACCATCAATTTCAAACCACCATGTATAAATGATTCCACTTGCGGATCTAAGGTTAACTTCAAGAGGTCAACCATGTGTGTTGGTTCAATACTAATAAAACAAACATCATAAACGGTTAGATGTTTCTACGTTGTTCAGCATTTATTAAATATTATTATTTTAAACATATGTTGGTACTATTCATTTTCTGTGAAGGCTAAGCGAACAAAATAACGTAAGTGTCTTACTCAAATGTGGTTTCTAAATTCTCCTAACCTTGTTAAATATTATCCTTGATTTAACCAGGCGAAGTAATGATGCAAGGCATTCTGATAGAATCCCTCACTAAATTTAGATCATTTACCTAAATATTAACGAAAAAGCTGAGATTTGATTGTAGATTTGTCTGGAATATGTTAAACCATTCAGATATTTCTGGTGCAACGAAATCATCTCGCACCAAGTATTTGAACTAGAAACAAAAAGCCTTTTCTGGTCGTATATATGTAGTGGGGGAGTCCATGGGTTTCTATTGTTCTTTTTATGGCAGGATAAAACACTTGGAATGATGTACAGATTAGTTGTAACAAGCTTATGTTCATTAGATCTAGTAAGGTTTCTATTGTTTTACAGGTTCAGCTGTTGATCTACTTTATGCTTAAATATGCAATGGAGATTTTACTTTCAGAATCAAGTGTTGTGACAACCTACTACTTTGGCTGGACAACAAGCTCGGTGTCGATTTTTCTTGCTTGTCTTGGCCTAACAGTTCTTCCAGTGAATATTATTGTTGGAAGTTACATAAGCAATATGTATCAGGACAGGTAATTTCATGATTTAGTTTTTGCTATGGATCGTTAATATCTAAAACAACGCATTATTCTTTCCTCAATGTTTAAAAGGTGCTTCTGGCATGATCTTTACCACTTTTTTGTTAAGATAATTTCTGATGTTTCAAGCAGATTGATAACTGTTGAATCCTGTGTTGTAGAGCTTATATTTCATCTTGTGAAAGAATTTGTTCTCGATGAATAAAAAAATATACTTTTTAAATACACCACCATACATCCTGTGTTTGTATGGTGGTGCTTGACGTTATAGATTTCAGGAGTGCGTGTGATATAGTCTCGTTGATCACTACCTGCTGATCAATGTTTATTACCGAATTTTTAAGGCAAATATTACTGGCATCAGAGATTGTGGTCTTCCTGGGTATACTTTTCAGCTTCCAGTTTATAATCCCATACTCGGTGCCACAATATGTCTGCTCAGGGCTCATCATGTTTGTATCTGCTGAAGTATTAGAAGGTTAGATTTCTAATTTCTGTTACTCCCAGTCATCCCAAATAATGTCTTTCAGCACCTACGGTGTCTGTTGTTTGCTTTCAAAGATGATGACACATCAACTTCTTGTCACATGAGTGTTAGAACGGCTATTGAGTTGTTGTATACAATAGTTTTTATGAGGGCTGAGCTTGGATATAAGTGAGATGCAAGGCGCTGGTAGAAATCACTTCAAATTTCGTGTAGAATTTGTCAAAAAATTTAAGTTGTCCCCCCACTTCCTCCAAAATATACTAAGTTGGCCACCTAATCGAAATCTTTGGGTTCGCTTCTACTATTTGTATGTTCAAAAGTTAATCACTTCAACATTGCACTGTTTTGTATCGTTGTAGGGGTAAACCTGTCACTTCTCTCGAGAGTAATGACATCCCGGCTTTCTCGTGGGACATTCAATGGTGGCCTATTATCAACAGAAGCTGGGACAATTGCTCGAGTGATTGCAGATGTAACAATCACCCTCGCAGGATATTTGGGGGAGAGTAAGCTCTTAAACATCACCCTTATACCTTCGCTTGTCATTTGCTTAGTGTCCATTGTAGCTACATGTTTTACCTACAATTCTTTGTACTAACCCACCCTGTGCACTGAATCGATGTCCTCAAGTTGACAGGCATCGATTATCATCAATTTCAATTCATTCTTTTAATATTCGTCTGTAATTTATATGATGGCTATCAATTTTGTCTGAAGTTTTGGATATTTTCATGTGAATATAAATTATTAAATTTTGTCTGAAGTTTCTGATTTTTATGAGGTTTGGTTATAGTGTGAACGTGAATGATCGATTTTATTGGATTATTTTAAAAAAAGATTTTATGAGGCTTGGTCATTGTTATGTGAATGTTGGTTCTGAATTTGTCTGATCGATTTCGATGTAAATAATGTTTTTGAAAATATACATGTTGAGAAATATTAAGAAGGTAAACGGTCAACCCCCCAATAAAATAAAGTACTGTTTTTTTTATAAAAAAATTTGTTCGGACTTTGCACGATAAAAGCGTGTCAAATCAATCATGTATACATGGATACGAGTCCGTGGCAATTTACTCAATGGTAAATAAAGCGTGTCAAAGCAATAATGTATACATGGATACGAGCCCGTGGCAATTTACCACTCTATAGTATTGCTGATAGACATTTTACCCATCTGATTTGTAAATAGGTAGTTTATATATTATATGATCTTCAAAATAGACAGTTTACCTTATATGATCTTCAAAATATACAGTTTACGTCATGTGGCTTGCAGAATATATCACAATGCCCTTTTATGGGCGAGTGTTTTGTACATATTCACAAAACACATGGAAGTAAATTGCATAATTTCAAAACACATGAGAGATAAACTACGTATTTGAAAACTAATAGAGCGTAAACTTTTATTTGAAAAACCACAATGTGTTTGTTGTCAAACACACATATGTTACATAATCATGCTTTTAGAATTAATTCTCATTTTCTAAATCCTCATATTCTGATTTATGATTTATAATTTGGTTATTCGCGATAATTATACTCACAGAAGCAATGTTAAGAATTTATAATTTATAAATACAAATATAAATACAAACCATACAACTCCTACAATAAAATCTACTTGTGCTAAGATTAAAAAATAAAATAAAATTTGAAAGGGCCAAGACTTCAAATTTATCTGGTATTGCAAGTCATTAATATTCATAGATACGTGAGAGCACAAATTGTTGGATTCATATATTTAGAATGTAATAGCTATGATTAATTGCGATGTAAACTATATAGATTGTAATATATATAATGTATATTATATTGATTATTATGATGTGTCTATTTATACATTATTTTCACGAATTTATGACACAGCAAATATTATTATGATAAACCGCTACAGACAACATTAAAAACAATTACCCTTGCTTGACGCAAGTTAGCCAAGTTTATATGCCTTGTGCCTTCTGCAATTGATAAATTGTCTTTATGAAAAAATATGCGATAATCATGTAATTAAGATGTGATGAATATAATTCATGAACCACCACGTTTTGAAAAAAAAGACCTTAGTCAAACATTTTTGGGTAAAAAGCGAAAAACCCCCAACGTCATCCCCTTTAGCCCTAAACCTTTCAAACGTTCACTCGTTTAGTACTTCACTCATAACCTTTCAAAACGTGCACTTGACCCCCTGAACTATTTTAAGTATTGCACTTACCCCTAAACAATATTCGAGAACAATTTTCCTGAATATTATGGCTGTAAATTCCCTCACATACGTCTCACATGCCACGGTCGAGAGTATGCATGTTTTTTCATGTATTTTCTACATAAATTTTACGAGTATACACATCAGAAAATACATTTAAAAGAATTTTAAGAGTATACCCACGATAAAATTCTTGCAAAAAATACATGAAAAAACATACATATTTTCAACCGTGGCACCCAACATTTTTTTTTATTTGTGACCTTTTATAAAAAGACCTTTAAAAACGTAAAAAAAATTCAGAAATTGAAAATATTATATTTCAAAATCTTAGTCAAACGAAGTAGCAGTTCAAAAAAGTTTGGACCAGTTGATTGGCCTTAAGATCATCTATCTAACCATATTTCATGGAGGCTTTAATGTTGGATCTAAGAATGTTCTAGTTGAGAGACGCAGCAAACAAAAGGATGAAATCTTATACTACATATTAGATTTATACAATTGGATATTGTTGCTCAAATAAATTATTCTTAATCCCTATACTTCTTTGCTTTTCTATTCTTATTATCCGGTAAGGAAATGGCAATGCTAATGTCAGTTTATTGTAGCAGAAGATTTTATCCGGTAAGGAAATGGCAATAGTAATTCCAGTTTCAATAATAGCAATCGAGGCCGAGCTAGCTATAAACCGGATATTGAACGAAAAAGTTACCAAGTACCACATTAACTTACCAAACAGTTATGCATTGATATTTATGTTGACGAGATTCTCTAACTCATACGGACAAAAGCAAAGAAAGCCTGAAAGCAATTTTCAAGAAAGCATATGGCCATCAGTTTGAAACATCAGTTTGCTTGCTTTTTTTTTGCGTCAAACAGAACGATACCAATCAACTTTACACCTTCCATCACTCGTCTACTTGATATCATCATACGTTAGTGGACTGCATGGAGTCATAAGTCCTTTTTGACACAAAAAGGAGTGGCAAGAAAATGTGCACGCCCCACAGCTTAAAGAAGTCCAAGGCCTAAATCCCATTAGTGTTTTATCATTTATGTCCTATCGTGTGATAATTTTGTTAGCATTTAACAAGGATATTCCACACTACGTAGAATTTTAAGTATAAGATCATACAGTATATACACAGACAAAATCGAGCTTAGACCGAGGCTAACATGCGGCTTAACTCACCTGCTCCATATTGCAGCACGAGGCATCTCTGTCAAAACTGATTCTAGAAAGTAAAAACGCTCCGGCATATCTGTAATCAGAGTTTCATAGACTTAAACTCCAAGTCAAACTCGCACCATTTGGCATTTATACAAGAATCTAGAAAAATAGGGTGCTAGGAGATGTATTCATGACTCATGAATGATGACCAAGTCAAATCTTGACCTTTTATTTAACAGTAACAATAAAATTATTATTATATATATATATATATGTATGTATATATAGTATACAAAGAACAAAGAAACAAACAATGTAAAAGACTTCGTCAACTCCGGTAAGTTCTCCATGAGACAACCTGGCCAAAGCTACTGATATTAAATTCTAGCAGCAGCAGCAGCAATATATAAACGATAAAGGTTAGGAACCAAGGAACTTGATGAAAACGGGAAATCAAGTTGAAGGGGAAAACAAAAGATTATGATTGAGTCAGATAGCAGAAAGAAATATGCAATCAGATTGCATTAGAGAGGCATCAAGGACATGCTTCAACATTTGTTGTGCAAATCCCCTGCTTGGCTTGCCTGATCCTCATAGTGCTCCTCCTGGCACGGCTGCAAATCCTCGCAGCTATTTCATTACTGCCATACTCTCCTCTATTCAACCAAACGCTTTTTTCACTAACCATGAAACTCTTCCCTCGTTAGCCGAATCATTTACTTTCCTACAAAAGGCCCTGCCACAGTACTTGGATACTGTTCTGGCAGATGAAATCCGAGCTCAGGAGTACTACCATCTTTCCCTCTCGAATCATGTTTGTCTTGATTATATTGGCCAAGGCCTCTTCTCGTACTCCCAACGACAGGATTGTAATCCAACAACTGAAATTGCCTCATCATCTTCATCAGTAGCAGTATCACCTTCCCAGGGCGATATGGATGTGCCCTTCTTCGACATTTCATACAAGTCGGTGAACTTGAGTTCTTGTTTACTTTATGGGTGCCAAGAATCGGAATTCGAAGCGAGAATGCGAAAAAGAATCTTGAGATACATGAATGTGCTTGAAGAGGATTATACCTTAGTTTTCACGGCTAACCAGTCATCAGCATTTAAGCTTCTAGCTGACTCTTATTTCTTCATGTCCAATCGAAACCTTCTCACAGTGTATGATTATGAGAATGAGGCTGTGGAAGCAATGATCGATACCTCAAAGAGGAAAGGCGCCCGAACACTGTCAGCTGTGTTTTCATGGCCTGGTTTTAGGGTCAATTCAAAAAAGTTAAGAAAAATCATTGTGAACAAAAGTAAGCCAAGACATCGAGGACTATTCGTTTTCCCCCTTCAATCTAGGGTGACCGGATCGCAGTATTCTTATCAATGGATGAACCTAGCAAGAGAAAACGGATGGCACGTGTTGCTTGATGCGTGTGCATTAGGAGCCAAGGAAATGGAGACCTTAGGACTCTCTCTTTTTCAGCCCGATTTCCTTATTGGATCATTTTTCAAGATTTTTGGGGAAAACCCATCAGGGTTTTGCAGCCTGATTGTGAAGAAATCCAGTATCTCAGAACTAAAACAATCCACCATGAGCATGGGAATTGTCAGCCTAATTCCAGCGAAGGGTCCATTGGAAAAATCAACCTTTGATCATACTATACATCAAACACATTCTAGCTCAACCTCCCCAAAGGACAGAAATCAAGAATTCCAAGAGAGCGGTACCAATATCAAGGAAAAACAGCCATTGTTTTCCGAAATAATAGAGATGGGCAAGAAAGTTGGTGCCTCTGGCGATTCAGGAATCGAATTCCGTGGCTTAGATCACGCAGACAAACTAGGCCTAATACGAATCAGCAGCAGAAATAGATGCCTTACAAACTGGCTAGTAAACGCATTAGTCAGTCTCAGGCATCCACATTCAGGAAACGGGCATCCCCTGATCAGAATTTTCGGGCCCAAAATCAAGCTAAACCGTGGCTCAGCGATAGCATTCAACATATACGATTGGAAAGGCGAAAGAGTCGAACCCATTTTAGTACAGAAGCTGGCTGATCGAAACAACATTTCTGTTTCTTGTGGGTTCCTGAAAAACATATTGTTTTCAGAAAATTTTCAAGAAGAAAAGGAAAAAATGCTGGAAAAATCAAAGAATGGGAAGCAAGATTACGGTATAGGAGTGGTGTCGATTTCAATAGGGTTTCCAACAAATTTCGAAGATGTGTACAGATTGTGGAGCTTCGTTTCGAGGTTTCTGGACGCAGATTTTGTGGAGAAAGAACGGTGGCGTTACACTGCTCTGAATCAGACAACTGTGGAGGTGTAGGGTCTCTCCAAATTCTGGTTACAGGCCATTTGATTCGAGGATAGGATAAGTGATGAATAGAATAAAAAGTAGATAAATAAGATGATAGTAAATTAATGGATAAATTATATTGCGTTTGGTTCATGTGATTAATAAAGTATGATAAGTAATATTGTGTTTGATGTACTTGATAATTGGATGGTATAGATTAATTTTATTCGTAAAGTGACTAAAATGCCCTTTGATGAACCTACAGAAACCAACTCATCTTCATCACGTCATTTTCATTCTCCCACACGCACAATTTTTCTGTTACGTATATTCAGAAATCTGCCCTTTTTTGAAATAAAATTCGACATATATAAGATGCATTTGATTCTCGGCGTGCATAAGAATTTGTTGAAAGAGTGTTCGATCCATCTGCTATTTCTCCACACTTTCTCGTTGTTAACAACCCCCGATTATAGAGAGAATTAAAGGGGTCGGGCCATTGCTGTTCCTCCTCTTTGTTTCTCCTCTTTTTCAATTTTTACAGAGAGGAAAGAGGGTGCGATCCAACTTCTGTATCTGCTATCTTTCTCCTCTTTGTTAGAAACCCCCAATTACAGAGAGGGATTAAAGGGGTCATACCATAGTTGTTTCTCATCTCTTTCTCCTCTATCAAATCTCTCTTTTGCATTTTACAAGGAGGATAGAGTGCTCGAAGAGAGTTTTTGGTTAGGACAAATAAGTAAATTTACCTTCTAGTCATACATACATTTCAATATGGGTTGCTAAACCCAAGGAAGTAGGCGGGACAATTATCAAGCATTTAATAACCTTTTTCACGGGCTTGGTAGTCATCCCTACCAAACATAGCCTCAAAGAGCAAATTACAAATAAGTGATCTTGTACAAAAAATTCTTTAACAAAAAAAAAATTTTTTTTTAGAAACTTTTTCTTTTTTTTTATGAAAAAAAAAATTTACCCTGATGTTTTTTAAAAAAAAACTTTATTTTTCACCTCAAAGTTCACTCGGCAAATTTTTTTTTTGGATCCGTCCCTTGCGCCAATGGCATGTGTTTTTTTTTTCTTTTTCTTTTTGCAGTTGTCTCTTCCACAGCTGCACCTTTGCTGGTATGTTTGGATGCTCCAACGTGTGCCGAGTATACAAGAGAAATTTCAAGGTGGTGAAGCAAATCCTGAAGAAAAAATCATGTGCAATTGGCCTAAATTTTATGTATTTGTGTCAAAATACAGTACTTTATAATTTCTGGGTTGCTTAATTCGAAACATTTATTGTTTGATGATGCCTATGTGGGATTTTTTTTCTTTCTTCTAGAGAGAGAGTTATCGGGAGGAAAAACACATCTTGTAGAGACATGTTTTGCCAATAAAGCACTTATTTTGTGTGCATGTTTATTTTAATTACGTGCACAAGTATAGTGTAATTACATGCACCAGTATATTTTAAATATCATATTTAATATTAACGATTTTAGATATTAGAATTCATAGATTATGAGGGAAATTATAATCTCCAAATTTCTTCGAGAAGATGTGTTTAGATTTTTACAGTATAATAATAAAATGTCTATTAATATATATTGATTTAAAATTCATTTAAAAAAATATGTTGATCACAAAATATCATTTATCTAAAAATAATTTCCTTTTTTCAGATACTACAATGTGTTATTTTCTCTCCAAAAAATCAAAATATGTAGAATTTGTAACAAATATAATGTATTTGTGTTCATTATAACACTAATAAAAAGGAGGTTGATTTGTTCAAGGGCCGTTTTAAGTTACTAATTGTTATCTTTCACTAGGGCCCATTTTGAGATGGCCCAAACATGGACGGGTCATTTATAGATGACCCAGTACACTTGTTTTTTTTCTTGAGCAAATTTCGGGCCGATACTACTTGGAATTTTGAGAATTTGTTGTATTTTATCTGATTAATAATTACCTTGAATGACATAAATACAAAATTAAACGTCTATGTATATTGAAACCTCATTATCACTGTGTTTTTTTTGTTGAATACAGTACATGAGTCTATCGGTGCATGTAATTACATGCACCGATAGACTCAGCGGTGCATGTAATTTACATGCACCGGTAGATTATATTTTTTGGTTAAATACAGTATCCGAGTCTATATGTGTATGTAATTTATATGCACCGATAGACTCATACGATGTATGTAATTTACGTGCACCGATAGACTATATTTTTTGTTAAACAGTCTATCGGTGCTTGTAATTTACATGAACCGTTAGACTCGGACGGTGCATGCAAATTACATGCACCACCAGGTAATTCATGATCCTGAAGAAATTAAATGTGTTCAATAAGAGGCACTGAAAGAAGGGAAATAGATAGTAAATATTTTTCGTACATATTGTTTTATTTCCAAGAATAAAAAGAAGAAATAAAATTTGGAAACTCACAGATGAAAGTGGGATGATCCTTTGACCTTGTAGACTATCTAATGATGCACATTCACTCGGCAACTCATTTCTTAATTTCTTTTTTTTTTGTTACAGACATCAAGAGTCTATCGGTGCTTGTAATTACATGCATCGATAGACTCAACGGTGAATGTAATTTACATGCATAGGTAGATTATATTTTTTGGTTAAATACAGTACCTGAGTCTATCGATGCATGTAATTTATATGCACCGATATGCTATTTTTCGTTAAAGAGTATATTGGTGTATGTAATTTACATGAACCGTTAGACTTGGGTTGTGTATGTAAATTACATGCACCACTATGTAATTTCTGATCTTGAAGAAATTAAATGTGTCTTATAAGAGGTAGTGAAAGAAGGGAAATAGATAGTAAATATTTTTCATATAGATTGTTTTACTTCCAAGAAGAAATAGAAAAATAAATTTTGGAAACTCACAAATGAAAGTGGAATGATCCTTTGACCTTGTAGACTATCTGATGATGCACATTCACTCGGCACCTCATTTCTTAGTTTCTTTTTTTTTTTGTTACAGACATCGTGAGTCTATCGGTGCATATAATTTACATGCACTGATAGACTCAGCGGTGCATGTATATTACATGCACCGATAGATTATATTTTTTGGTTAAATACATTACATCTGGCCTATAAACTTAGGGTGGAATACAAGGAAGGACCTATTCGATGCTCGTGGGATATCTGAACTATTTGCAGTCCAATTGTCCTAAGAACGGCCATTTCCATTCCTAAATCCAATCGCCATGCTATTGCTATTAAGTATTTTTATTTAAGTTCTTTTCTTTCTAAGAGGTGGAATAGATTTCGCTACTTCAATTCCAGAGTATAGGCTACTCAATGAGAAGGGGACCGACAAGGGTACTACGGTCTGCAAGCTCCAATTCAAGTCGCTCCCATTTGAGAGCCTTACCTCTTCAATGTTTATACTTCCGGAGTGAGTCCCACCATTTCATTTGATGGTCAGAGGCGAATTGAAAGTTGGAAGATTAAAAAAGGCATCCTCGTCGCATCCCGCCTTTCCAAAGTCCTTTCTTTATGTTCGATCCTTTCATTTACGGCAGGATAGGAGTCAAAGATATCAAGTCAGAAGGAACCGAAGCCCATAATAGGAAGGGTGAAATCTTGATCGAGAAGGATAGGTCGAGGGCAAAAGAAATCAAAAAAGCAAGTCAAAACTTATCCGGGATTCCCTTGATTGGTCTATCATATACGAAAGACTTTTCATAAGATAAACCTATTACCCATTGGTAAAAGGCACTGGATCTCCCATTCCCTCTAAGGCGGAACGCTCCCCTACCGATGTATTTTTACATCCCACAGCTTCGGCAGATCGCTTAGCCCCGTTCATCTCAGGCCGAGGCTGCTTGCAACTTTGAAGACAAAATGGCCGGGTGCGATTGACGCAGGAAGAATTCCATTTCCCACGGCCTTATTTTCCTTCTGTCCCAGGGGTCGTAGGTTGCCTTTTTAATTGCATGGCTCTCCGGTCGCCCTCCCTTATCAAACAACTGGATCAGATCCGGGTTGTTTGATAGAATCGGCTTCTGAGTCATGCATTTCGAGTGCTTCCCGATACGAGCTTTCCGGGCGCAGGTGGAGAATCATCCAGACTCAACATACCAATGAAGAATCTATAGTGCCTCTGCTTCAAGACCTTGTAGACTATCTGATGATGCACACTCACTTAGCACCTCATTTCTTAATTTCTTTTTCTTTTTATTACGGACATCATGAGTTTATCGGTGCATGTAATTTATATTCACTGATAGACTCGACGGTGCATGTAATTTACATGCACCGATACATCTTCGTACATTTTTTAACATTTGTATTGAAAATGAGAACTCTACTCTTAATTCCAACTGGTGTAAATATTGGTGACAAAACTGGGCTTACTTTTTACGATGAAGTCGCGACTCAATTTATAGCATTTCCTATTTCAAATTTTGCTAGAAAAAAGTTTTATTAACTAAATAGACATATTACAAACAATTATGTGCACCATAATTGAAATAACAATTCAATATGAACTGAAGCACAAAAGTCCCCATAAACACATAAAAAAAACATCAAGAAATGTTGAAGATGGTAGTTTGATACTCAAATCTCCCAACCAGAATTTCAATTTTTAACTTTATTTCTATATGGTACTATTTTAATGTAAAAGCATAATGAAAAACACTTATGATAATATGGCAACGATCTTAAAACACAAGATAGATCAATGTGCAGTGAACCAAAATTCAGAATTTTGGGGAGAATTTCTCAACGATATGAGAGTAAATGAATTCAAAATCCTTTCGTACAAGCATTCATATCGGAATTTTCATCTGAATATGTCGCCATGAGAATTCAGCTCAAATCTCAGCCTTCAATCCGTGCATGGTCTGTAAGGGATTTAGGAAAACAAGGGTAAATTAGTCATGAAAATGGACTAATTAGATTAGAGTTTAATAAAATGGACTTATTTGAAATAAGTTTTCTAAAAAAATATATTTAGTTGAGAGAAGATTTTTTTGGGAGATTTAACTTAAAGATATTTTGAAAAGTGGTACTTTAACGTAATTTCCTCTTTTTCCTTTTCTTTTTTTAAAGACTATTGGTTTTCGTGCTTCACAAAATTGATCAGCCTAGAATGTTTGCAAATGTTTTTCAGAACTGCTTATCTGTTTTTCAGAACAAAAAAATCATATTTGAATATTTTATTTCCTTGCTTTTGTTATTGATTCTCTAAAAAATAGCAAGTAAAAACAGAAGCAAGAAAAGCAAGTTATGAGATTTTTTTGTTGCTTTAACTTGTGTGGTGGCAATTTTGTAACAAATTGAATTTCATTATGTTTTTATTATTTTAATAACAAACAATCAATATTTTTACTTAAAAATGATTTTTCCAACTTTAAACAAAAATAATATAAAAATACTTTGAATAAGCAATTTCAAACATACAATAATTTATTCTTCTTCTCTTTTAATGATCAAATATGATTTTCTCTTCCCCAAAAAAATTGTTTGCGTAAACAGATTAGGTGGACATTCAGTGAAGTAAAGGAGAGGAATAAGTGCTTATTCAACAATTTTAGTCTTTTTATAAAACATTTAATTGAATTTTGGGTTGATAGTAATGTACTATGTACTCGCCTGACCAAGTTTTTGTGCATCAGTTGTGCCTCAATTTATCAAATCTCCATTTGTTGTTGTGTCTGCTTTTTTGTTAGTTTTAGGTATATCAGTAATGACGAAGTAAAAATTTGAATGAAGCAATGAAGGTATTTTAAAGATACATTTATGACCCATAGAGAGTACCGTGCAAGGGCGAACGCACAACCATGTAATTAATGACAACTATCCTTCCTCAAAAAATTTGTTATCCCTAAAATTACCAGATTACTCTCTTAAAATTGTAATTTTCCGTACTAAATTTTTTTTGCCTCCCATTTTAGATTCTAAATTTGCCCCGACCGTGCGAATATGTAAATTAAATAATATTTATACATGCGTACTACGTTTACGTACCAACTATGGTTTATGATTTTTAAAATTTTTAAAAGCTCAATTTAAACCATGACGGTGTAAAACGTTTAATGTAAGGAGATGAAAGAATATATATATTTTTTAAATTTACGAGGGATATAACGTTTCTCTCTTCCACATATAATTTATGTAAATATATAAATATAAATATAAATACATAAAACGAGATTATTTCTCCATTCCCACCTTTCACAATCTTGGTGTGTATTTTGTGTGTGTGTGGTCTCGTTTGGGTTATTACCAACCAAGTCATTTTGTTGACATTTGCAAGTCACAAAAGTATTTTTGGTTTCATATTTAGGTCAAATTGCTATAATTTCAGGAACTTGGAATTGTCAAACTTGTAGGTGTAGCAATAAGGATGTGTTTGTAATTGCTTATTCAAAGAACTTCTATGTTGTTTTTGCTTAAAGTTGAAAAAAGTTGATTTTAAACAAAAACATTGAGTGTTTGTTATAAAAAAAAAACACCTTAATAAACTTCAATTAATTATAAAATTGTCACCAAACAACTTAAAGCAGTCAAAAGCATGTCATGATCTGCTTATATGCTTATGTTTTTTTCTGCTTATTTTTAGAGAAACAATAGCAGAAGCAAGGAAATAAAACGCCCAAAAGCTGCTTTTTTATCTGAAAAGTTGATAAGCAGTTTGCAAAAGTATTTTCACCCACTACCCCCTTTTTTAACATACAATTAAGGTGGCGAAATTCTACACTGGACCCGGTATTTGAAAATACTATATCACATATAACATATACATACATATATATACCCATCGACGACATTGTGTTTTAAAACTAAAAATATTGTGTATCATGTGAAAATATAGAGCAAGTTACCAAAAACCATTATCTTCATTTCAACCCCTAACTATTCTTAATTATCTTATAACACCAATTTGTATTCATACATTTATTCACACGGACGACATCAATTGATTTTGTTTAAATATTAATTTAATTAATAGTTTTATACTTTTAAATCCATTAATTTAATGTAAAAAAAATTGTTGAGAAGTGAGACTCTATTTTGATAGAATAACTGAAAATGAAGTCTGAAATTTGAATTGCTTTGCAATTTAAAATAATTTAAGTTGTATTATAATATCATATATAATATTCGGTAAAGCAACAAACATTTGATATTACAAAAAATATATTAATTAATATAATTTTTTTTAAAAAAACTATTATCTAATAATTTAAAATAGACCATCAATAGTCAACAAGTTTTGTTAAAATGTGATTATTTTAAACAAATTATTATGGGCATTTTACTAACAAACATAATGTCATTTTGAGATTTTGAGAGTTTCGGTGTGAAAAGTTGAAGAATAAGTTTTTCAAACAAAATAAAAGGTCTTTGGATTTGAACAGTTTTAAATAAGATTTTTGTAAAATATTTTGAAAAATTAAACTAAATTTGAAAGAACATAACGAATATATAGAATTATTTTAAGAAAATACTTATAAAATATATTTTATCTAAAGAATAAAAGTGAAATGGCAAGATTTGTTTTATTTTTAGAAAATAAAATAAATTTTGATAGTAAAAAGCCAAACAGTGGTCACTTTAATAAATAATTCAATTATTTGCTTCGAAAAATTTGGCAACTAAGCTATGCTTTAGGCTAGGTAGCCCTCCAATAATGGTTTATGGTTATTAATCATTTATTTTGACTTTCTATAGTTTTTTAATTGAAGTTTGTGCTGTATAATGTGATATGAAACTCTTATTATTTTATAGATCGTGTATGTCCCACACATATGGACCAATATAAAGAAATGAGTTTATCATTGATATATCTAATTTAGTTCAATTTTTTTTTTATATTAAGGTATATATGACGTCTAGATCTTATGCATATAAAATTTCCCGTGAAACTTTTACACGTGTTATTAGAGTAATAAACATTAAATTCTGTTATTTTACTATTTGAGTGACTTTTTTTGCGTCCCTCACACAGAGAATATACACGCGCACGCGCACACATATATATTATATGCTCGACGAGAGCACACACTAGATGAGTGTAAATAATTTTATGTGCAAAATATTATGATCAATGACTATGATGTATGAATACAGATACGTGGATACAAAGATATGTGTATATGGATACTGATACGACTGCATGTAAATTTTGAAATTTTTATGATACGATATGTTTGGATACGGCAATTTTGTTTAATATTATATATATACATATTAAAAATCACATATAACAAAGTTGACGTGTCTTGACTGTATCAGGTATAGTTTCAGATATATCTTGATCGTATCCAGACACATATATGAAATTAAAAATTAATTTTTAATCCAGTATACGTCATATAGCATATCTGATACGTCTGAATCAGAGTATCATGATGTATCCTGATAGGTATTCGAGATTAAAAATTAGTTTTTAATTCAGATACGCCACGTGGCGTATCCGATACGTATCGGTATCCGAAAAATATCGAATACGTGACCGTGAGGAATATTCGTACATTATAGATCACTTATGAATAGATTCATCAAAGAAATCTGTTATTTAAATTTAATTGTAACTTCAGACTAGGTTGATTCAATTTTTTTTGTGTTTAAAAAGGAAAAAAATATTTTGTTTGAGAAATAATTGCTCTTATTAGATGAGTGATCAAAATGTGATACTTAGATTGTTTGACTTTGAGTTACACTGTTACTAGCGTTTATAGTTTTTAGTGAAGCGACAACACTCGATTCAATGATTTTTTGATAAACGAATAATAGATATTTTGATTTACAAATTACTTTTTTTTAATATCATTCCATTTGTAGTTTAAACTATATTTACATTGTGTGCCTTTTTGATTGCCAAGGATAATTCATATAAAGACCTCCAGTTAATATATAATCATTCTCTTTTATTTGAGGCTAAATTTATTATAAATATTATATAATTCCGATATTTGTTTTGAGTGATATAATTCAAATTTTCGGTCGTCAAAACTCACAAGTGATTTGTCCTCATTGGCAGGTACACATTTGAGAATTTTTTGTCACCATTCAAGAAATTGGATCCAAAAATTTAAATATGTCACTAGTTTTTCTTCTTATAATTTTAATTTAATTTTTACATGTTTATTTTGTGGCCAAATTTTCAATATGTTAAATGACAAGCAAAAAAATATGAGATAAAAATATTGAAAACTAGGGATGAGCATTGACACAACTCTAAAGTTGTTGTCATGTATCCTGGAGGTTACGGGTTTGTATCACGGAAACAGACTATTGTATTATAAAGTAAGACTGTGTATATTAGGCTTGACGCCGGACTCCTCCCGAATCCCATACATTGTGGGAGTCTCGTTGCAAGTTTTTTTTAAAAAATGTTGCCAACTATTTGAAGTTGTTAAAGTTTATTATGAGGCTGCCCAATTTCAAATTCACGTTTTAAATATTAAAAAACAAACAAAATAAATAATTTTGATCTCTCAAATTGAAAGTTTTTATTCCTTATTTGAAAATTTTCACAAATAAGGCTCCAATTTCTAAAGAGAGTAAAATTACTTTATCAAAAGTTTTATAGAATGTTTGCTTTTTTTATTTTTGGATATATGTTTTCATAAGATAGTTAAGGGCCAGGAATTGTTCATACTGGGTACAGCTGAGGAAATGCAATAATGCAGAAGAAATAAGCTTTTCAACAAGGACGAGTGATCCCGAGGCATGATAAAATGGTAGCAGATACGATCGTTAGTAGGAACAAGAAGGATAATTGTTAAGCAACGTAGTGTGCTACATATTTTGGAGTCATCTCTTAAACCTATGAGATAAAAGTGCTATATACACGAGAATCACTTCTTGAACATGTAGGATCTACCTCTAGAATCCTTGCACTGGTGGATCAATGAAGTTGGATCAATAGCTTTTCATAAAACATTAATATAAATTTTACCAAGTATAATGGCGTACATTTACGAATTCATAAATTTACTTTGTTCTTCCCTAATATAATTATATATATATTTTGAGAAATCCTAATATAATTATATTAAACATCTTAAAAATAAATTAGTAAATGATTACAAATCAATAATGATATATATTGGTGCTATCTATGTTGCACGGATACGGATACGCGAATATGTGGATACGCAGATACGGGTACGATTGCATGTGATTTTTGAAATTTGTAGGATACGATACGTCTGGATACGACAAATTTTATTAATTTATATATATATATATATATATATATATATATATATATATAAACATATAATTAATAATATTTGTAAGAAATCGAGTTTCAAGCATATAATCAACATTAAACACATTAGAAATCAGAATAAAGTTGCAAACTCACCAACTTCACGACAAATGGTAAATATTAATCCAGGACATCTAAATATTTCAAGCATATAATCGACACTAAACACATTAAGGTGGTTAGGAAATAGGGATTAAGTTAAATAATTTAATTTTAATTACATTTTCAACCCTATTTTTTAAAAAAATCCCAAAAGTTCCCGTATCTAAGTCGTGTCGGATACGATCAGCGGCGTATCTTGACCGTATCCGAAACGTATCCGAAATAAAAGCTTATTTTTTGTCCCCAGATACGCCACGTGGCGTATCCGATACGTATCAGTGTCGTATCCACGCGTATCCGTATCCCATAAATATCTGATACTTGACCGTGAAATTTTTTGAAATATCGATGCAACATAGGGTGCTATGTATGAGTTGGCCTCATCCATGTTACCAAAATCAATGCTATATTATTGTCGGACAAAAAAAAACAAGGCTATATTAGATTAATATAAATCATGGTCCACACTAGCGTGGCATCAAATATATGAAAAATTCATCATAGATTCATAAATATATATATATATATATAGCAATAATTACAAATGCTAAGGTGGGGATGAAGACTCGAACACGAGCTTCTAAACACAATTGTGATCGGTGTCAGATAGGTTACAAGCCATCATCACAAATATATTTTTGAATCAGATAAAATATAATCCATTTAAACGAATAAAATAGAAGAAGGTTAAAATTGAGCCTTCAGCTTTATTGGATGGTAAAAACTCATGTCTCTTATTGAGACGACTCGGGTTCGAGTACAGGTAGTGTCCCAAAAAATCTTTAAAATCATCTCCCCCATCTAAATAAAATCAGATAAATTTTTTACTTTTTTTATAATGTGAGAGGATGAAAGTTTTTGGGCAATGCCGGACGCTCAAAAATTAATTTTTTTTGATGTAACATAGTTGAATCATTCATGATATAGCACATGAGAATTAAAATATATGTTTTAAAACTGTAATGGATTTGTACTCTACTTCAGAATTTGGTTGGTGGGTGGAATTTGGAAAAGGAGGTGTAGATTCAAGAAGTCTGCAATGGGGGGCTGTGCTGTGAAAGCAAAGAAAATGGAATAAATGCGACAATTAGGTAAATTTCATATTTTTCCTTTTTTCTCTCCCTATAAATAAAGAAGCCATTAACGCCATCATATTCAGCCACCAGTTTATACTCTCTCCTGCCTGTGCTTTCCTACTTACTCGCACCTCCTGATTTTTTTTTTTTTGATATAATCTCTCCTGAATTTAGACTCAACAAATAATACTTTCTTGGACCAATTCTTGGCCCAATCGATCTGTTTTCTCTGCATTTTTTGAAGCGAGAAAAACAGCGAGGAAAAAGTTGGAAAGAAAGAAAGATGGCCTTGCAACCCAAGAACGTTGGAATTCTCGCCATGGAAATTTACTTTCCTCCTACTTGCATCCAGCAGGTTTTATTTTGTTCATTTGTTTGTTTATTTATTTACTTTCTGCTGTTTTTTTTTTTTATTGTACATGGAGTTGAATCGAAACATCAAACGTGCCATTATGAAGGGTTGTGTGTGATTGTGAGTGTTTGTATTTTGTTCATTTTTTGTCTCTACTTTTATGGGTTTTTTTAAAGAAATTTTACGGGATTCAGGAATGATGTTGAAGGGAGAAGAAAATCACTAGAGTGGACCCGCCGATTGATTTTGATGTTATTGGCTATGAAATTTTGATCCATTTCCAACGTTTAATTTTTAACGCCTCTGTTTCCTCGTATTTTATTTTCAGATTCACTTTTCAGAAATTTCCTTTGGTTCTCTTCTGTTCTTTTTCTGCAATTCTTGATTGTTTGCAATCGAGGAAGACAGATCTCAGTGCCTTTTAACAAAAAATGGTGTGATTGATTCAGGAAGTACTGGAGGCTCACGATGGAGCAAGCAAGGGTAAATATACAATTGGGCTTGGCCAAGACTGCATGGCATTTTGTACCGATGTTGAAGATGTGATTTCCATGAGGTATTTAATTCTTCCAGTTACATTAAATATCGGAGAGCTGGGAAAAAGTTGTAAATACATATTTACTACCACTGTCTAAACAATGGGAGTGGAGGAGTTCCCATCCCTCTTCATCGCTTTTAAGAAATTAAATATCTTAGTATATTTTTGCAATAGAAACATATAGATTTATTTCTTATAATTCACATCGTTAAAAATGTCATTCCCATGTGATAATCAATCCATGTTCAGTTGTTGTAAATGTTGGAACAAGAGAGGACGGGGAAAGAGGAAATTAAAAGTAACTTTACCATTATTATTGAGACCTTTGGCTGGATTGCATGCCAAGATTATACTGTGTTTTTCTATAAGCATAGATTGAAAAATATGAGACTACTTTGTCACAAAAGCGGACAGTTGTTGAAGTTATGATCGACCAACTCCCAAACATTTTGCCACTTGTAACTTGACTATCTGATGTGAAATCGGTTTAACTATTTGGCAAATTGATTTTGATATGTGCCCTTCATAAATAAGATAGAGAAGATTCAAAATGTAAAGGAACGGTCTGCTTTTCTGTTTCTTAAAAGTTGTTATTGCTGTATGTGATGGAAACCATATAACGAATGGTGTTTTTTGTCATTGTAATTGCATTCTTGAAAGGACTGAAATGCTTTATGAGTTTCTTGAATGGAAATTGCTACTTTTGTTGGTTGTGTTTCAAAATTGTTAAGTAGGAGTCTGGTGACAGGTTATTGTGGCCAACTATTTGTGAACTTAGTTGATTACAAGTTGCTTTCTGGTAACTGTTAGTTGACTCTTTGATCTTCAGTTTGACTGCTGTCTCTTCACTCCTTGAGAAGTATGGGGTTGATCCAAAGCAGATTGGTCGTCTGGAAGTTGGAAGCGAGACTGTACTTGATAAGAGCAAATCCATTAAAACCTTCTTGATGCCTATTTTTGAGGTATTGCAGGGTGTGATCTGTGCATTTCCTTAGTATGTCTAATTGTTGAATGCTATGTTGTTTTATCTAAAAACACGACTCTTATCATAACATTTACGATCCAGAAAGAGTTACCAAATGCTTAGAAAGTCTTGATATGTTCTTCCTGATACAGACCTCACAACAGGGGAAGACACCAATTGGGGAAAGCATGGCAGCCATTTCTCCCCCCTCAATTAAAAATAACAAGAATTTCATCTATGATTATAATCCCCCCATCCTTCTGATGTTTATCTCATTTGGGTATTACAACAATAAAACGTGTATTCATTCCATGTCTTGTCCTTTTGAATGAACAGAAATGTGGAAATACTGACATAGAAGGTGTTGATTCAAGCAACGCGTGCTATGGAGGAACTGCTGCTTTGTTTAACTGTGTGAACTGGGTGGAAAGTAGTTCATGGGATGGACGATATGGCCTTGTTGTCTGCACAGACAGTGCGGTATGACAATTATCATCTCGTATTTTCATATTGTAGATTAATTACTTCAAAACACAGAAGGTGACAACTTTGTATATACTCATTAATGTTTATAATAATGTCACTCTTGCCTGGCGATCTCGTAGACTCTAGTGTTGAGTTAAACTAAAACAATGATTGTGTTTGTTTTTTCAAAATCTTGTCAATGAACTTTATTTATGATAGGTATACGCAGAGGGACCAGCTAGGCCAACTGGTGGAGCTGCAGCGATTGCCATGCTAATAGGTCCAAATGCACCTATTTCTTTTGAAAGTAAGCTCAGGGCAAGTCACATGGCTCATGCTTATGACTTTTACAAGCCTGATCTTGCCAGTGAATATCCGGTAATCCTCCTCCTAACCTCTACCAACTACTTTTGTAAGCTGTTTTTAGTTGCAATCAGAACTGCCCATTCTTGTGCATCTACCTTAGTGTCTCTTTCTGAAGATCTTATACGAGGTCGGATTCTTACACGGATCAGTTGTGGCAAGTAATCATTAAGAGTCATTATGACTATCAAACAATCATGTATATACTTCATGTATTGTAAGTAATTGTCATCACTGGGATTTCTTCGAAGTGTTTATTTGTTAAATCTCTTCAAAGCCCCCCTCCCAACTTTCTTGAACAAGCCGTTTATGTTGGAAAATGCTTTTACTTCTCTCTTAGATTATATGTCTTTTTGCAAGTTTACTTTGTGATTGACTATATTTTCTTGATCTGACCTCGAGCTTACATTGGTTTTATGAATACTTTTCGGTAATACATTGAATTCTAGAATTATAATCCTGTTCAGTTTTCATAAAAGTAATGCTATTTTTTGTAGGTTGTCGATGGAAAACTTTCTCAGACTTGTTACCTCATGGCACTCGATTCTTGTTATAAAAGCTTATGTGACAAGTAAGATTTTTTATGAAACACGACCTCCTTTTCCCTTCCTAAAGTTTATCACCAGGTTCTTAAGTGTATATTATGTATTATAGGTATGAAAAGCTTGAGGGCAAGCAATTTTCAGTCACCGATGTTGACTATTTTGTGTTTCATTCTCCATATAATAAGGTAGTTCATGTAGAACAAGGGTACTTCACGATAAGTGTGTTTTTTATGTTCTTTAACAATATCTAAGTTTGTTAACATTTTGCTGAAAACATGCAGCTTGTACAGAAAAGCTTCGCTCGTCTGCTATTCAATGATTTTTTGAGGAGTGCCAGGTAGATATTTTCTGTCTTTAAATGAGCAATAATCTGCTTAAAAAGAGTTCTGCTTAATTGTGTCGTCTGTCATCGATTTTCAGCTCCATTGACGAGTCCGCAAAGGAAAAACTGGCACCATTTTCGTCATTAAATAGTGATGAAAGCTACCAAAGCCGCGATCTTGAGAAGGTTTGAATCACTATAAAATTTCCGTTAAAAGTCGTCTTCCGTCCTAACTTTATTGTATCTACAGGCATCCCAACTAGTTGCAAAGCCATTTTACGATGCAAAAGTGCATCCAACTACTCTAATACCGAAACAAGTCGGGAACATGTACACTGCATCGATATATGCCGCATTTGCATCCCTCATTCACAGTAAACATAGCACTCTGGTAAAGTACAAACCAGTACGCTCATTTAAAATTCTTGTGGCCTTAATAATTTGACAAAAACGAAGAATCGACATTTTTCCCCATAATTTCAGGCTGGACAGAGAGTGATGTTGTTTTCCTACGGGAGTGGTCTCTCGTCCACCATGTTTTCTCTCCATCTTAACGAGGGTCAACACCCCTTTAACTTGTCGAACATCGCATCCATAATGAATATATCAGAGAAGTTGAAGTCAAGACAGGAGGTTGGCAAGTTTTTTTTTTTTCCTTCACTTGAAAATTTAATCCAGTAAACTACATGTTATACACTTTGTTGCATTTTACTATATCCGGATTGGATAATTTACGGTTTTCTAATATATGAATGATCAATAATCGTTCAGTTCCCTCCCGAAAAATTCGTCGAAACCATGAAGCTGATGGAGCATAGGTACGGAGGCAAGGACTTCGTAACGAGCAAGGATTGTAGTGTTCTTGCTCCAGGCACGTATTATCTGACCGAAGTGGATTCCAAGTACAGACGATTCTACTCCAAGAAAGCAGCTAATGAGAACGGTATCCTCGCCAATGGTCACTGAAGTCTAATTGTGTTGGTTTCTTGTGTCTACCTGTCTTGTCTCATTGTTAAGTGCAAGCAGATGATTTCAGTGTCTTTTTTTCTTTTTCTGGTTTATTGGACTTTGAATTCCCTTCGTTTGTTCGAGCCTCCGTCCTCCGTTCCCCAATCCCAAGTAGTTGTAATAGTTGCTAAAAAAAATTGCCGTCTGTTTTTGCATTTAGTTTTTAGTGGGTTCTCTATTCTATCCTAAAATAATGTAAATGCAAATATGTGTGATTTGAGGTTATTTATATATCATTTCAATATTAAAATATTATAAACCATCTCGAGACTAGAACACTAACACATTTTAAATATTTTGACACTTCGATCAAATTGAAAATTCCAATGAGAGATTCCATCCACCGTTGGATCTCATATGGTTTTTGTGTACCCCACTCATTAGGTTTAATCATGATGGCTTCCGAATCCAATGGAGCATAAAGCATAGTCTCACCCAATTCCAGTACATATAATTTTGATTCTCCATAGAAAATGCTAGTTATTAGAATTACGCATGTTGTATATGTATAAATATTTTTTTTCACAACTATATAATATATGCTGATAAAATAAATTTTTTACTTAATCATTTATCTTTTTTGTTTGAGAAAACAAAAAAGATTTAGAGATTTTACTTTATTTATTGGAATGCCCATAAAATCTTGATTCGCAGACAACATTTTTGTCATTTTCATTTTAATGAAAATCACATTTTATGTTTGGAAATTAATATAACATCCTGCTTAATAGAGTAGTCTCGAGTATAATACCAATTGTAAAGAAATGGGGGATAAAAGTTGAATTAATAAGTATCTGATCAGTTGAGTTGAGGGAGACAATTGCACTGTTACTTACATTTTAATGTTCTGATTACAGTGTTTCATCGGCCAAAGAATCATTGAGTTATGGATGAAGTTTCAATGGATTTTCCGCAAAAATTACAAAAGAAGAAGCTGAAAGTATACCAGGTGACAATATAAAATGTCAATAAGTATGCTCTGCAAGTAACGTTTGTATGCTGGATTTTATGCACACACGACTTATTAGTGACTTATCGACATTTATAAATATATTGTTCCAATCTGAGAGAGTTAAACCAAACGATATGCACCAACCACATATTTCTCGTCGTAGAACGCTGACATCAAACTAGCACTAATATTCGGCTCGTGATCTGGTCATATTTATTTCTGATGGCGGGGTCGAACATAATTATCATGGCAGTAAACATGAAGGTTTTGCAGAAAGTAACATGAAAAATGGATGCATAAATGAAAGGAGTAATTTCTGAAATTCCAAACCCAATATTAAAGCTTCACACCACAAGGTCTTGGGATTTCATGGGATTCAGCAAGGGAAAACTAGGAGCTGGTCAAGAGGGAGAGGTCTTCGTTGGACTACTCGACACCGGTAAATCAATGAATTTTGTTGATTTAATACCTCTCTAATGTTTTAAGTTTGCATATTACATCAACGGAAGTCGCATCTTCGGATAAAATATGTGAAATTGTAGGAGCCTGGCCGGTGCATCCTAGCTTCAACGACACTGGTTATGGCCCCCCACCAGCTAAATGGAAGGGTACATGCCAGATAAAAAAAAACACCTGCAACAAGTATGCACCCAAGATTGCATCTCCTTAAAAATGGGATATTAAATACATGAGTTTGATTGGTTCACGATACTACAACTCGTACTATGAAACAGATATCCCACCTCCCAGAGATTTTGAAGGGCATGGTACTCATACAGCATCAACAGTTGCTGGCGTGTACTTACAGGAACGGGCTTTTTCGGCTTAGCAGAGGCTGCAGCACGGGGTGGAGTGCCGTCCTCAAGAATTGCGGTGTACAAGGTTTGCTGACGTGGAACTGCATACATACTTAAAGCATTTGATGACTTAATTGCAGATGGAGTGATACAATATCAGTTCCTTTGGGAGGGAGATCAGATGATTATTTGAGTACCCTTTACCAGTGGAGCTTTCCACGCCATGAGGAATGGAATTGTGGTCTCTAATTCAGCTGAAAATGCTAGTAGTGGCCCTGTTTCTATTTCTACTATGCTCCATGGACACTGACAGTTGCTGCTAGCACCATTGACAGAAGACATGCCTCCAACTTGGCACTTGGTATTGTGCAAATTTTGACAGTGAGTTGGAATTTTCTCTACGTGGATCCTCACTCGTCAGTAAGTATTTACAGTTGATCCATCTATTTTATTTTGACTAATTTCATGTTAAAAATGAAGGGAATCTATATTAACACATTCTATTTGAATGGAACAAGAACAACCATTGGTTCTAGTTTTTGCAAGATATTGCTTCGAAGAAACCATGAATGCTGAGATTTTGGCTGGGAAAATAGTATGCTGTGAAGGTCAGCGAGATGGTTCCACAATTCTTCTAGGCAATGGAATTGGAACTATTATGTCCAATGAATAGATAATTAATCCCGCATATGCATTCAGCTATCAACTACCAGCAACATTGATCAGTCCAGAAGATGGCAAAAAGGTTCTTGATTACATAAGATCAACAGAGTAAGCAATTCTTTCTCCAGCATTGCTTCTAAAGGTTACTTCCTTCTGTAAATTAAACAGAATTCTTGCATATTTTTAACTATCCTGTAGCAACCATTTTGGTTTGTGAGACATGGAAAAATGCCATGGCTCCGTTGAATCCGGTCCACACAAGAATTTCTTTTATCCACTCCACACAAATATGTACTGAACCAGAGATACCACACTTGACTACGTGAACCATCGGCACAAATACTGTTGTACTTGATCCCACCGAGAATTTTCAGTCATTGTAGATGTATGTGCAGCAGGTATTTCTTCGACTGCCAGTTTAAAAGGTTCATAGCTTTATATTTGGATTTCAATTACCATATCAGATACCTCAATTAAGCATAACGTCCAGGGTTACAAATAAATTAGAAAGCTGACATGTATTTGTAAGCCACTACACTAAGCAAATCATTTTTCCCAATATTGACTCCAACTGTAACTGGATCCCAAATATTTTCAGTCAGCTAGTGACTTAACAGGTACAACATTCAATAAAGGCAATACAAATTCTCCGATTTAGAATGTGCAACAGAATACTAAATTTGCAACCGAATGAGAATGATAAGAACCAATTCCTTATAATGAAATGAACTTTTAAGAGATCATTTATTCAGAAATCCAATCGATATAATAAAACATTAAGACAAGAAAGACTTATTCACCCAATATCAGAACAGAAAATTACGTGGTCATAAAATGTATTACCCACGCGAAGAGCGGAAAAAAAAAAAGATAATATGGGCAGGAACCCGAAATTCTTAATTCGGGTTCAGGCCACAGGGGTCTTTCGGTTTGGCGTGAACACATGCTGAATGAGGGATTCCTTGATGGACAAGAGCTCGGGAAATTCTTGCTTCAGTTTGGTGGCATCAAGCTCGTTGTTACTCCTTGGGGCGACGATCACCTTAGCCTGCTCCTCAAGGGTGAAGTTCTTCCAAGAAAAGTTCGGGTCTATGTAATCACGATACATTTCTAAAATCTCGTTATGGCTGACGACTCCAGGATTAGTGAAGTTCCAGATCCCAGTGAGATTTCTCTTTGCCATCTCGATGGAAATGGGAAGAAGTTCGTCCAAGATTGTCATGGAGTTCGGTATGTTCACAACCTTCTGGTACCGAGTGATCTTCGTGATAAAATTACGTGGGTTAGAGAGATCTGATGATATGGGCATCCTAACTCGCAGTGTACAAACATTGTCATAGTTCTTTAGCAAATCCTCAACCTGAAGAAACAACAAATATTAGGAGGTATGATTAAGCATGTATCGTATGGAGTTTTCTCACAATGTTGAACTCCATTAAACTAAATTAAATTGAAATCTGAGACAATACCATGAAATTACCGCTACAATTCAAATTCGGTGGTTACATTATGTCAAGTTCACCAAAGCGGCATGGAGGCGGCAAAAAATGCAAAATAAGTCAAGGTTTTTGTCAATTATTATCATCTTTTCACAGTTTGAGCAACATAAATAATCAGCACAAAGCATCCACCCGGACACTTGCTAATGCAACCCCACATATATGTTCTCAACGAGCATAAGCACTCATAACTTGGAGAAAATAATTCAAGCACCTACAACTAAGCTTAAAGAAACCATTATAGCATCCTCACACAATCATGGTTTCTGCTTAGGATGAAAAGAGAAGGACAAGAAGCTACAGATCATTGAGATAAACAACTATCTGCTGAATATTCATTCAATATCAAATACAACACATATAAATCAAATCATGCAGCCAGTATCGGAAGCTAACCTCCTCTCTTGCTTTTAAGTAAAGCAATCAACATCATTAATCAGAATGTCAATGTACAAGACACTAAGTATCAACTACAACGACACTTCTGGTGGGCCTCAATCACCTTGTTTCACAATGCTAAATTATTGCAACTGCATACCTTTTAATGTTGGGGAATGCCTCATCAGTGATGCAACCTTCATCTCGAAGAAAAGCACTGAATTTACAATACTTCGATAGCATCTTCTAATAAACAATCTTTCTTTTCCAATATTACAAGATATGTTATCTAGATGCAGAACCAAGAAAATATACCATTATAAGCAAAGTTACTTTTAAAAACCATCATTAGGATGAATGTCCAAGATCTCTGGAGTAAAAAAAAACAGATTTTGTTATCTTACTTTACACAATATCATCGAATCTAAGCTAAGATACTCAAATGGATGAATCCAACAACACAAGCACCCATTAGACTTGAATTGAAACTCAGCAAAACAATAAGAATAAATCACACTCGCAGTCCACATCGTGTCATCATGTCATCATCCACAAATCCACTGGTTTAGTTAAACTACACAACAAATAAAAAAACAAAGATCCGCCTTTGAGATCAAGAAATCTCGAATACGCAACAAATCACGCCACACATGACAAAATCAAAGAAAACCCACCATTGCTTTGGTCTTTGAGTAGAAGGATCCGATAAAGTTTGGCTTGTCCTCCTCCTTAAACCCGATACCCGACCCCAGCGGGTGCCCCTCATCATACTCGAAAATGCAACCGGTGGCATAATTAATCAGCACCAGATTGTTTTCTCCGCACACATCAGCCAGCGTCAGCGTGCCGACAACATTCGTACGGATCGTCTCCACCTTATGGGACTCGCACCAGTCCACGTTGGGCCTGCCGGTGACTCCGGCAGCGTTGAACACGTGTGTGGGTCGGACTGAGGCGATGTCGGATTCGAGTGAGGCCCGGTTCTCCAGCCGACCCGACCCGTAAGTATACTGTATATTTTGAGCTTCACAGAGCTTCCCAAGAAGGCCGCCGATCCAACCGGAGCGGCCGTAGATCAGGAAGTTGAGGGGTTGAGCTACGGAGCCGTTTGCAGTGGCGCCCATTGTGCCAAATTATGTGCAAGTCAAAACTGAGTGATATGAATGTATGTGTGGAGTGTTCTTAATAACAACTAGGCGCACAGTGCACGCGGTCCCCGGGTGCTCAAATAATTTAATTATAATGCACATGATATGATATTTCGACAAACCATACTATATTATAAAAATCAAATGATTAATAGAAATGTTAAGAGCCACCTGTATTAACAATCAATAATTCATATCCATGAGATATCTTAGGAAAACAAGAAACGAAAAATCAAAACATGTGTTTATGTTGTGTGATGTTTTCCGATCACACCTAGCTGCTCGCTTACTCTTTGGTGGCGCTTTGTCAAAACCTATGATCGGCATATCATTGTTATACTTTGTGTTGTCGTGTATGTGGCTGTTTGGTTGACTTTGTATCATAATTATGGTTAATCTAATATTTTGTTTATGTTTTAAAAAAAATAAGCGAAGTTTTAGGTATAATTTAAATTAATGTTAAAAAAACTTTATAGATTAAAAGCGAACCTCCAAATATTTTTTTTAAAAACCTTAATAAAAAAAAAGTTCTTTTTGAGAAAACTGGATCCTATGAATTTATAGATCTCACACTCTTGGATGCAATATGAGGACAATACCTAATGCTAGAGAAGTTATCGATCCATGACAACAAAAGAACAGCGGGGGAGTTTTATTTCAATCAAGTGACTACTTTTAGGGACGAATGTATATATTGTTGAGTAGGATAACTGTCCGCCTAAAAGTATTTGTTACTATATATTTGTTTTACTAGCAATTCCATAAACACGACCATATGGCCTAGCTAAAGCAAAAGCTTCAAACTTCAGTCTTTTACTCGCGTTCGACTCCCCATGGGAACAAAGGCGCCAATATATTTGTTAATAACTTATCATACATTTTGTTCTCGGCGAGATATTGGACTTCAAATCTCGTAACCCAGATTCAAATCTTGGTGGAGTATGTTCGTTTTTTTTACTCTTATTTTGTTAATTTCATCTTTGTAAAGATAGATAAATATCCACAACAAATTTTTATTGTCTATAAAACAAATAATTTCGTATTATGAAAAAATACTTTTGCCTTTGTTGAAATTGAGCATTTACCCCTTTCGATTAAAATCTTAGATTTGACCCTGATTATTTTCAATTATTGAGTTTGACCTCGAATTAGTTTAGCGGTTCCGAGAAATGTATAGGTTTGTCATTTCAAAAGTGATGGTGGCCTAAGGTATTAAAACATGGATCTGAATTATTTTATTAAGATGGGAAAAACGTGTGGTTGAGATATGTTTTTATATTATGTTCATTACAAATTTGGGTAGTTGGTGGGTTGGTGAAACGTGAGTCCGGGGTTTTAGTAAGATTATTACAAATAACGTATAATTTAAAGACTAAAATATGTTAGGATAATTTAGAAATCTAATTTTTTTGTAAATTAGGGATGTCTTGTAATTTAAAGTTCATAATGTATTATTTTGAGTTAATACTTATCATAATATGATTATTATTTTGTTGGTTTGGATATATTAAACATTTTGTAAAAACAATTTAAAGGCATCAGTTAAGGTTCAAAGTAGATGGACAAAAATGTGTAGTACAGAAATTTTACAAAGGACAACTATAATTTCTTAATTTAGATTAAAATAATTACATAAGATTGAAAACTAAATATCCTAATACATTGTGATATGACTAACATTAGTGCTGGATATAATAATTGTCCTTGGTATATGATCGATCGAAACATGTTGCTTGTGCTACTGTACGGTTTGAAAGACTTGATTGTACTGTTACCATCAGCTAAGTCTTTTGATAAAGCGACAAGCGCTTGATCCTTCAATTTGTATCGGAGTCAATGTCACGTGTTCGATTTTCATGATTTGCAAGTAGTGCAATTATTGGAATGATGATTGTTGGTGTACAACAATTGTCATTGTTGTGTGATCGATCGAAACGTGATGCTTGTACTGCTGTACGGTTTAAAAGATTTGAGTTGCGCAATTACCATAAGCTATAACTTTTTGTAAAGCGACAAACACTTAATCATACAACTAAGCATATATTGCGCGCTCTAATAATTTAATTATAATTTTTTTTTACTTGCACGTTGAAGCATATGTGACCAACCATTATATATTCTAAAAATCAAATGATTAAAATAAATATATTTAACATTCATTAAAATATGCTTCATGGCAGAGATTTCTTAGAAATATCAATATTAAGTCAAACTAAAAAAAGGACACTATATTAAACAAAAAATTATTGCACAATTTAAAACTCTATACCCTAAAAATGAACCTCCAAATAAAAAAATAAACCCCATTTCTCCTCACCTTTGTAGACCTTTAGGCAAAGCATTCATCTTCCTAACAAATCATGAAATTCCGAAATATCAAAACCAGAAACTTAAAAAATTTAAAATTAAAACTTGATGTTAGAAAAAATTTCTTTTAAGCAAAAACATTGAGTACTTGCCATTAAAAAAAAAATAGTTTACTGAACTTCAATTAATTACAAAATTGTCATCTTTCAACTTAAAGCACCCAGAAGCAGCTCATAACTTACTTCTCTATTTTTGTTTTTAACTATTTTTTTAGAGAATCAATAGTATAATCAATGAAATCAAACACCCAAAATTTATTTTTTGGTCTATAAAACATGTACACACTTCTTAAAAGTATTTGCAAAGACACACTAAGGGTGTGTTTGCGATTGCTTATTCAAAGCACTTCTATGTTGCTTTTGCTTAAAGTTGGAAAAAGTTGATTTTAAGCAAAATCATTGAGTGCTTGCTATTAAAATAAAAAAACAGCTTAATAAACTTCAATTAATTACAAAATTACCACCAAACAACTTAAAAGCAGTCAAAATCATGTCATGGTCTGCTTCTCTGTTTCTGCTTATTTTTAGAAAAGCAATATCATAAGCAATCAAATAAAACACTCAAAACTGTTTTTTTTGTCTGAAAAACTGATAAGTGGTTTGCAAAAGCATTTGCAAATACCCACTAAATAGATTGAGATTTTGACGGTGGCGGTTGGAAGTAGTGGGCTAAACATGAAAAACTGCTTTAAAATAATGCTCTAAAGAAGTTAAGGTAGTAATATTTTAAAAATAGATGTAGAATAAAATTACGTTATCATATGTTAATTTCTTTTTTCTTTTATATAAAATCAATAATCATAAATTAACTAAATATAAGGGTTGTAATTGCAATTTTGGAGTTGTCATACCATTGTAGTTTCTCTAACATGTCTCTTAAAAATATAGTAATAGATAATACAAAATAACTCATATAGAAAATATAAACCTAATATAAATCGTATGTTTCAATTTTACTCATGAAATATTACCTCAAGTATTGAATCATTAGCCTAGATTTATCAATGTCCCATTTTTTTTATGTGATACTTAATTTATTGATAAATTTGGGTCATTAATCGAACATTTGGATATTATCCTATGGGATACCAAGAAGTATTCGAGAAATTGTGTTTAGAAATTATGAAAAAAAGTCGTGCAGACAATAAGGAAGGCGACAAGTTAATGCATGTTGCATTTTAACCATTTAATCGTAATAAATTCTCTTTCATGATTAATAGTAATTTGATATCATTCTCAGTCAAATTTGTTATAAGGACGACATTTCAACTTGTTATAGTGATATCTTTGGATTTGTCCCATAAAACAAAAATGAACTTGTCATAAAACTCATTGAAAATTTCATTTGTTACATAAAAAAAGACAAACTCTGGTACACGAAGTTTCTGTTATGCGCGGAACCTAGGAAAGGGTCAGATATCTTGGGCCTAATGTGCGACTTCCTTTGCAATACAAGATGCTGTTTTTGCGGCTCGAATCCATGACCTCCAAAACTTTAGACGTTACGTCACGGCTCAAAAAAAAATTCATATGTTATATAAAAATATTTATTTAACAATAAGTAAATTTCCAAAAGTTGGGCTTCTGAAGAAATCATGAGTTTGATGCCATTAAATATGAAAGAAAACTTGAAAAAGTTGAAAAAATTTCTGGGTATTGTGGCTAAGAAATTATGTGAAATATGGAGTGTCAAGTTTTAAATAGCGATTAAAGTAATTATATTTCAAATTGCATTCAATGAAAATCATCACGTAATATAGTTACACCAATTCTTAGAAGCAACTTGTTAGCAAGTTTTCTTGTATACAAAATACAGCAACATGTATACTTATGTATCAGCCCAAGCTCACCTTATCTACCACAAAATTAAACATTAGTTCCCATTTGTTTCACAGATTGTAATTCTGAAATTTGATTCACATATTGCCTAAAAATTCAGTTATGAACATATATATGTATCCAAATCCAAGATTTGTCGTTAACTTTTCATCTCTTGCGTTTGGACTTGAGAGATGTAGCCGACTGTGAGCCGCTGTGCCAGTTTCGTTTCCTTTGGTTGATGAACCAATTGTTTATTTGCTTCAGCTGCAGCCCCGTCTGCTCCACAAGCTTTGCCTTGTCGTCTTCCTGCAAGAGTGGTGAAAATACACGGTCTTTTCAGGGTTCTTGATTTCAATCACTGTGTTTTTTTGTGTCTATCAATCTCTTTCTTGGCACTGACTTAAGTGCAGATGAACTTTCCCAATTTAACAGTATGGTACATGTATGGCAGACTCGGTCCATACAAGAACTTTCCCAATTTAACATTATAGATTTTGACTTTTGACCTTTTATTTTATTGGAATTACGCATGATAAATATCATAAGATATTTCAATGATTCATGGTTTTAGGTTAAACATATAGATAGTCACAGTTGGACAAATAAGCTATTTCTGAGATTTCAAGAAACATGGTATCTAGAAATGACACTTACAGTTGGATAAGGCCACTTCGCATGCTGCTGCCACCAATTCTTCAGTGTAGTAGTTGTGTCACCAGGTAATTTTCCGGCCCTTCTTTTTCTTAAAATTTCCTCTCTCACATCTTCAATTTTCGACTTAAATCCCTGCAGAAAAGCATACCTTAAATCAATCTGCATTCGTAGCCTATAGTCTGCCAAGTTATCTCTGTTGGCACAGCATTTTTATTCAAAGAAATCCACCTGTTTCAGCTCAATTTTCAGTTCTTGCCTCACTCTCTCCATTAAAGACCTCTCTGATTCTGTTGGAAGCAGCGGACCGAAACCCATCAAATCATGACCATCAGCAATGGATTGATCTAATGGGAAATCCATTTGTAGCTCATCTTCGTCATCTGACATAGTCGCACCAGTTCCTTCACCCAACGTAGCACCTGTGTGGAACAAAATAACCGAATCCTCAGAGAGTTTGGCCGTGGTTTGGAAAAGCTTTAACCGCAGCTTATACTTGATTCTTAACCATTTTAAGTAAATAAAATCTTGGCAAGCAGTATGTCAATCTGCTACAATAACTCCAATGGAAGAAGGCTAGCTACATGAAACATATGCTTTGATGAAAAATCACCAATTGTATAGCAAAGTGACAATGCACAAACATCTTATAACTAAATTAATATAAGAGTTGATATAATCATTTGGTTGATTCTCAGTGTATAAATTTCTTTCCAAAGAGCAGAGACCTATCTCTAGTTGATTCTGAAAACATACGTTTCACAGGTCATTTTTTATTAATAATATTTAGGGCTACACAGGTTTCTCTTTATATGATATCTCTAAAACCTAAATCTAGACCTACGAGTGAAATTACAAAAATACCACCGAATCGTACCGTGGGGGAGGTTCCCCCTCACCCCCACACAGACTCCCTAAGGGCAGATGCTGTTGGCTCCACTCCGCTCACTCCATCACTCAACCGATCAGTATTGTGCCTATTACTTTATCATCACAGTAAAGCATTCTATATCCGTTTGGAGCATAAAAGGGAAGCCTTGAAAATGGCCACCATTAAGCTACAACTTACACATTTAAGCTATATGTTCAGTTGAAACTTTAGAAAAGTGAATCTTAAATTTAAGAAATCTAAAACTTTTATAACACACATGTAATACCATATCAAAAATAAAGGGTAAGACATATAATAACTCATCCACGGGAAGACATCAGTGACTTGAAGATAACCAAACACTTGAAAGAAAGTTGGAAAGTGATTCTTGAATAAAAAAGCTGTTCCAAACTAGTTATGCCTTATAGCTTTTTGTCTCATAGAGTTGAGAAACATATCATTCAAATCTCAAACCGGCATGAGTAGTGATCTATTATATAGCGTCAAGAAATACATTATTGGTAGAACAGAAACATTATTTTATCCTGGACAATACGTCATTCACACCAATTTTATTTTTGATACGCAGAAAGGAAGGGGATTTGGGGTTTCGAACTTGAGATCTCTCCCAATTGTGGACTCATGGTGCCAATTGAGCTAGAAGCTCTTGGCATGTCATTCACATCATAAATCGTTATCACAAGAGAATAAGAGATAATTTATGTTCTTGAAAGGAAAGTTGAGAATAACAATATTCTTCTCGCTCTTCTAACAAATTTTTATCAGACTTAGAATGGTGTTCCATATTAGGAACGCCTATAAGGACTTAAAATGATTGTCAAGCTTTGGACTAAGAAGCCATGTCCGCTGTTAATCTTAATGTCAAAATGTAAGAATGCTGAGCATTCTAGCTCCGGTTATTCTTTCTATTACACTAAGGTTTGATTTCCTTGAGTGAACAAACTCAAGTAAGAGTAGTCCTGAAAAAATTAATTTTTTTGGAACATTCACTTATATCACAAACTTTTATTAATATTATTTTTATCATCTCCTATGTATCAACACCCTTGATTTTTATACACTTAATGAGGTTGCATTCAATATATCAGTGTTAAGAATTCATGGGGTTCCAACTCATAACCAATTGGTAATGAGGGTGTAACCCAGAATATTTTTATAAGGAGCATATATAGCTTTCAAGTTCCAATGTGGGACAACTCCACTCAACACGTCACCTCACGTGTAGCATTATATAAGTCAAACACGTGGATTGATAACATGGGAGACGGTG
Organism: Haberlea rhodopensis; assembly: GCA_907163345.1. Classification (NCBI taxonomy): domain Eukaryota; kingdom Viridiplantae; phylum Streptophyta; class Magnoliopsida; order Lamiales; family Gesneriaceae; genus Haberlea; species Haberlea rhodopensis. The sequence continues at coordinate 2,981,444 of CAJQUN010000004.1, read as the reverse complement.
AGCATGTGGGCAAAATAGTCAATCACATGGAAAGTCTGTTGTGATACCATGTTAAGAATACATGTGGTTCCAACTCAAAACCAATTGTCAATAATTTGAGTAATTCGTGTATCTTATAAAGTGTATCTTATAAAGAGCTGACATAGCTTCTAGTTTCTCAATGAGACAAAATAATCAATCACATGAAAAACCTGGCTCTGATATCATGTTAAGAATTAATTGGGTTCTAACTCATAACCAATTGGTTATGAGCGGAGTAACCCATAATCTTTTATAAGAAGCATATATAGCTTTTAAGTTCCAATGTTGACAAAAACTCTCAACAATCGGCGTATACTTCAAGATTTGAGTTCCAACATTATTTTTGACCTAAGAAAGTAAAATAAATATCAAGATCAAGTAAGACAACACATCCTCGTCGGTTGGTTGGTAGTGTTAGATTTATGACTGTAGTCGGTTGATTGTCACATCATTGTTATATCCATCAACCCAAACTCTCCTAACTATATAAATAATCCTCAGTAGATCCCACTATACCCACCTCTTGTTGGAGAGTCACACTACCTCATAAAATGCCCAAACCCTTTGTCTACCAAACGAACCAAGGTATACTTATAAATCAAAAAATGAAACAAGTAAAACCCCATACCACATTGGAATATAAACTATAGTATATGATATTAGGTTTGGTTGTATCACATATTCACATCTCTAAACTCACCAAACAATAATTCTAATTTATGAATTTCTTGTCTGGGTGTGGACAACTCATTAAATTAAATTAAATTAATTGATGCACGACCGACACCTCAATAATCATCCTAAGTATGTTAAGTATCTGCAAAAATAACTTTTGACTAAAATTTTCACATTTACTGCATTGATGGTTCCGTATTAAATGAAATTAAAAGCATACAAGGGGCCAATCAGTTAGTCCTGAAGCTGAGAAATCGATGCGCTAACGTTTGAATCTTGGATTCGAGTAATGGATAAAGTTAGAAAGGACAAGAATAAAACTTAAGAAATAAAAGTTCAGTAATACTATCTACCAAAGGTTGATTTTATTACATAAGTAAAGACATAATTGTCATTTGAAGTTCGTATCAAAATTATGAATTCACAATATGGAAATTTGAAATATATGGGAAGAAACCATTAAATTACCAGTGATAGATTGTAAATTTTTCTCAATCTCACGGCAGGCCATGACAGCTTCAACAGCATGGGTTCTGACATGTTGCTGCAGCTGCTCTCTGAATGAACACAAAACCAACAAATACTGTGCCTGTCTCATTCAAATCACAAACAGTGAACAACCGAGAAAACTAAGTAAAAAAAAAACCCTCAATTCTACCAAAATAAACGAAAGAAATCAATCAAACCCATGATCAAAAAACGAAAAGTGAAAAAACATACCAAGAAATTGTCAAGCTCCTGCCTTTCATATGGACAGAGTGAATGATTATTATTTTGAGCATAAGCCTGCGAGATATGGTGAAACTGAGAGAGCTGAGCATCAATTAACGGCAGTTGATCCATAGGCGTGGCCACACGCAGGCATGATACATGTGCAGCCAGAAGCTGCTCGTACAGCGGGTGGGTGGCGATCTCCGCCTTGATCTGGTGGTGGTGCTCGACGGAAACAGCCATGGACCCATCGCTAAACCCACCAGTTCCTCCAGGACCCATCATGCTCACTCCTTGTTCCTGCATACTGGATATATCTGTGGCCCCAAAACCAGGTCTTTTTCACTCTACTCGATTACCCCTTTCCTTTATACTGTAGTGGGACAGTGCAGTGGGGGTGGAAACAAAGAAAAAAGGGGGGTTGTGTGGTAATCAAAGCATAAAGTAGAGAGTTTCAGAGGTGAGGACCACTTGGGAAAAAAAAGGGTTTCTTGTTCAGACAAGCAAAGGCTCTTTTCATTATGATATATATTCACTGACTAGTTTGGATTTATTTCAGATTTTTGCATGATAATTGCGTGTAAGTTTTTTGTTGGGGAGAGGAAAAAAGGTCGTTTCTTGATATTGATGGGGAGGGCACATACTATATTGGGATCAGAAACACACAACTTTCTTCACCTTGTCAGCAAGGTTGCTGATATTTATACCACTGCAGAAAATAAAAAGGAATGCAAATTTATATATTAAATATTACAATTACATATTTTAAATTTTTTAAAGATTATATTGTCGTATTAATATTTAATTTCAAATGTATGTATTTGATCTGTAATTTATATGTAAAAGAATGAGAAGCAACCCATTTAGCATAGTATACCGTAAACAGATTTCTGGGAGAGGGGATTATTAGTACATGAAGAAAGTGAAGTAGAATCATGGACAAAAGAGGAGAGCATATGTCATATATATTTTAAATAAAAAGAAATACAATAAAACGTCCAGTTAGCTAGGTTCATTTCTGGTTGAGTTTCTAAAGTTTTCAGTAACTCAGTTTAGTCCTTAAAGTTTTCAAAAAAATTTGATTCAGTTCCCGACGTTAAGTCGGTCGTAAGAAGGAATCAGTGATGGACTGAATTGAAAACTAATCAGACACAATTTGGTCCCTGAAAGTTTAAAAAAATTCATGAATCAGTTCAACAAATTTATTTTTTTAAATTTTTTTTAAGACATCACAATTTAGTATTCGGTTGATCATAGTTCCAAAATTTTACAATTTCGATCGGAATAGATTGTATAATCGGAACTGAACCACTTGAACACGACTCGGATTCGTTCCCGACATTTTTAGTTAAGTATTATTTGAACAAAAAACATATCCTTTTTTTAGTTTTAGAGCTAAAGAAAAAATAATGGTGCATTCATAAGGTCCTCGTACTAATTCAGTTTGATCATTTATATAGGATATTGTAAAAAGCATATTTTTAATATAAATAAAAAATATTACTTGAATATAATTTATAGAATTAATTGATATAAATGATTCAATGAATATATGATTTCATATATTTCTGAATTTTAGATTTAGTAATCAAAATAGAATTAAATTCTTAATTTTGGCTTTTGTTTTAAACTTAAATCATTTTTGTTTCAAAATAATTTTTAATTTTAATTAATGAGTGATAGAATCTAGAAGCCATTGCTTTTATCGTATCCTATCTAAGAAAGTCGGCTAAAGTGGTTGAGGTGTCGCTCTTTATTTTGCTTTTCAGTTTTGGCCTAATTTCTAAACTACGACTTCCTGCCAAATATTTATAATTATTATATAATAATTGAAAATTTGTACCCCATAAATTACTTATATTAGTTTGCCCGATGAGTATAATAGAGGAAAATTACAAAAAAAAAATTATAATTTGGTCCAAATTTCACTTTACAACAATTGTTTGGAAAATTACAGTTTACATCATCAACTTTCATAAATTATAACAATTTACATCCTCTTGACTCGTATTGATATTTTTATCGAATGTTCATAACTGCATTCAATTATCAATATACATCTTCAAATATAAAGTCACTTACGGTAACTATTGCAAATTTAAAAAAAAATTAAAAAAATATTTTGAGTATCAAAATTATCTAATTGTTTGATTTTGAAAAGAATGAAATTTTGACCTCACAAATTTTATTTTGATTTTTAAAAAAAATTGCTATAACTAGCTTAAGGAGATATAAGTTTTTGGGTATGTTTCAATAATAGAATATGGAGATAAATCTTCGATAAAATATCAAATTGAGTTAAAAGGATGCAAAATGTTACATTTTATAAAAATTGAGGATGTAAATAATAATTTTCCAAACAATGATTGCAAAGTGAAAGTTTGACTGAACTATATGATGATTTTTGTAATTTTTCCTACGTAGTTTTTTTATTAAAGATTACATAAAATTCAGGATGTTTTCATTAAAAAAATGCCACTGTCAATCTTTCCAAATCTTAATAATTACAATATTATATTACACTGTTGAAAATTCAACAAAATTATAATATATGGCATTTGCAAGAATTGATACCTAATATTTTACTTTCAATTTAATTGTTCTTTAAACATTAAACAAGCCATTATTACAATTGTTGATATTACAGTGTTGAAAATTCAACAAAAGGATGATTTGATACTTGGTTGTTAATATTTTACTTTCATTAATTGTTCTTTAAACATTAAACAAGCCATTATTACAATTGTTTAGGATCTACGATTGTGGATTGAGTTAATTTGGATAAAAAAAATCACCTACTACCCCATGAGAAATCAAAAGTCTCAACGAGTAGAAGACTTATATTTTAGGGAAAAATCAAGCTGGTACACTTTCATAAAACTTAATTCATCATAGTAGGGAAAAAATTCTTCAATCACTTAAATTCATTTGAAGTTAAAATGACAATAATACCGTTAATCTCTCCCACTCATATTTTCAGCTTTAACTCTTGTTTCCAAACCCAACAGCCACCATATCGCATGACCTAGGGTTTCATACAACCGACGACAAGATGGGCGGTGACCGATCTCAAACGATCGGCCATAGTGAGGGGAAGTTAACCAATGTATGGGCTCGGACCATTTCATGGATGGATAGAAGAAATCGAACCCAAGAACTGAAAACCTAGGTCATGCGATCAAATTCCTGCGATTTCACGGCATCTCACGGTGGCAATTGAATTGTGAACATTTCCGTATATTGGGCTCGTTGAACAGAGGTCGGACGGGGACGAACAGGACAATTTTCTGCGTGGTGGTCCAGTGCATGTTTTCGCACCTTCAGTGTATGTTCGCGATTTTGTGAAAATTTGAAATCAGTAAGTGATGCACGAAAATTGAAAATCAGTAACTGATGCACAAAAATAAAAATCAGTAACTGATGCACAAAAATTGAAAATCACTAGTTGATGAACAAAAATTAAAATCAGTAACTGATGCACGAAAACATAGAAAAAGTATGTGATGCACGAACCATAATCGCAAGTGGGTGATACACAAATCATAATCGCAAGTGGGTGATGCATGAATCATGCAATTAAGTAAGTGATGCACGAATCATTTAATTTCGTGCACCAGTTATTGTATTTCGTGCACCCGTTGCTTTTTTGCAAATTTGTGCATCAGTTAATTAACACAAAGTTCATGCACCAATGTCGTATTTTCATGCATCAGTGTTATATTTTCGTGCAATAAGGTTATATTTTCGTGCACCAGTTACTTTTAATAATTTTCGTGCACCAGTTATTTTTTATAATTTTCGTGCACCAGTTATTTTTTCTCTGTGTCATCTTATGCGTTGCAATATCTTGCTGTCATGTTGTAAATTTTGGAAATGAGCGAACAAGTGCGTACATTACTTACAACTAAAAAACTTCAAAAAGCAACAAACACACACACACACACATATATATACACACACATACATACACAATATATGCACACACATAAAGGTTGTAACTGGTGAAGACGGCGACGACGGCTTGTGAAAACATCGGCGTCAGGCTGGTGAAGACGGTAAAAGTGGTGGAGGTGGAGAGGAAATAGAGTGAGGTGAGATATTTAATGGGTTTGAAATCCCAACTAAGTTAAAGATTAAATCAGATATATTTTAGTAAGCAAAAAAAAAACTTAAATTAAACAAAAGTTCAAAAAGTATATCTATAGGAATAAAGTTTTCACCTCCTTATACTTTGATGCAAATATTTTTTTCTCAGATTTATTTATAATATGTTTCTTAATATGGTACCTTCATGCATTTTCCCCTATATTTTATTATAAAATTCATATTATAATTAAATACAATATCATTAATTGAGGCTCATTAACCAAATATCAAAGTTATTGGTAATGGTTGTTGTTGGGATTGTCACATTCACGTTTGGAAGGTTGAAAAGAAGTGGAAAGTGGACCCACAAGTAATTAAAATCCTAACCATAAAAGTCTTTAAATTGACAAATCATTACTTTTTCTAACATTTTCTATTATTTTTACGATTTCTGCGAATTAATTCTTGGTGAGTCTCTTCATGTACTAATCAACATACCATTACTATACAATAATTCAAAACTGGACACTTGCATGATTTCATTAATTACACTCTTAACTATTATTTATTAACTTGACAATATAACATTTATAGGTCGTTTATCCCCCAACGGAACACCATTGGACGTGGAGAGCCTAAAAGGCCAACAAACTCGCATGCATGGCCAGAACTCTGCCCCTCACGGGATGGCAGGTGAGCGGATGTCTTCGATCACGAGTTCGATTTTCCTTACAAACAGCTTCTTGGTCGAGCCTACCATTAGATTATTTGTTGGCTGGAATCATATTTCCTACTTCTGAATTATGATGATATATAGAGTGTGGTAAATTTACCTTATATAATAAGTGGGAAGAGATTTACTATTCATCGCAATTTTTTTTTTCTTCAGAAAATTATTTTTATTTTTTTGTTAATTGAAATTTATTTTTGTTGATGCACTGGTTTGGCCTGAACCGACTAGGAAAAAATATATCTTAATCGATTGTTGATGCGCACAACTTCAAATGTTATTTTCTCAGTTTATAGTAAGATGTGCATCATTTTGTAATAAAAAGTTAGAAACAGTCATTTGGTTATTTTTTTCATTCAATTACAGCAGCATGATCATTTTTTTTTAAAAAAGTTTGTTAAAGTCAGTCATTTGAAATGCTATTTCGATCAAATTACTAAAAAGTTGACCAACATGCAATACATAGCACCGCACTTTGGGCGGTGCCAATAAAAACTAGTATATAATAAGTTTTCTAATGTTATAGTATTTTGTAGTTTATAAATTTTGAATCGAGGTTGCACGATCTAAATGTATACACCCTATGAAAATAATGAGAAACATTACTAGAGGTGGCTTTGGCTCTCCTTTTTCAATTATGAACGAAGGATGACATAGATTTGTATTGGCTGAGAGAAAAAAATATTATTATAAATTAAGGAATAAACATGTTTGAACAAGGTAATTTGCATCAATGCGTTTTAAGGGTGTCATTTACATATTTATTATATGTATGTTTTGATGTGTTTTAGCTTGTTGCTCTTCGAGTACTTCTTGTACTCTTTTAACAAAATAATTTTGCCTCGCAAAAGAGAAATATATATAGACGTTCAATTGAAAACAAATTGAAACATATTAGACTTTTCTAAGCAACAACTGGAAAGGGTATTGCAGTACAGATGTTACCATAGGTATATTGAAAAAAATGGAGAGAATTTTTTTAAAAATATAAATATGAATCTAATAATGACTCAAATGCTGCCCCAGTGCCCAGAAAACCAAATGGGTCGGTGCTGCTACATAATAGGACAGAAATCGAATTGAGATGCTTAGGCCCAAAAGGTTTTCTTTGGCATAAAAATACAATTTTTTTAGCCTAATTATGTGTAAAGAAAAACCAAATAGTTTGGAGCTCCTGACCTTGCCCAGTTCGTAAGAGCTTATCTCCATTTTGAAGAGACTAAAGTTCAAGTCCCGCGGTGTGTGGAAAAATATTTAACTCATCCACTCTAAAAAAAAAAAAACCAAATTGTTTGGGCTTTGAAATAAATAAATCTTGTGAACGATTTCCAAAATAAATATATCCAATATCACTGCATCATTCCTCATACTTAAAATTTCCATCTACTTTAATACACAGTTTTATGAAGCACTAAATGCAGACATAAAATAATAGACAATAGTTCCGAAAAAAAAAACAGAAAAAACTTGCTTAGCATCAATCTGAGCATGACCAGAAATCAAAATCAAGAGGAAGCCATTAACATCTCAATGATTATGACTAGAATGAAAAATTTACAACTGTGAGATACAAAAGCAAATTTATATAGCTCAAAAATATGATTCCTATCTACATAAAAAAGATGTCATGATGGCGTTGAGCTTGGGTTACGTCGCTATGGGATCAAGAAACAATAACAGCATTCACAGAAGTTTCTTGTACATTAAAAGTAATCACATCACAATGCATTTGTCTTTTGATTTTGATTCCTGCTTCGCGGAAGAGGTGGTATACTTTCCACTACTTCGTGGTACCTGAAAATTCGTTAAATTCAGAGCAAATGAGCAAATCAATAAAGGTCAGAATTATCTATTGGATCAAATGAAACAGTCTAAACTGTTTCCGGTGCGGTTTCTTCTTCATAAATGTGTAGGGTTGAGGGACGAAAGCATGATAAGTTTACAAAGCATGGTTAGCTCGTATAAGTAAAGAGGCTAAACCAAGTCCAGGAGAGTGACTGGTCCATAAAATACAATTTCAGCATATTAAGAGCATTAACCAACACCGTTTAACTTGATAAACCAAGAAAGAGTTAGCTCGTACAAGTTATCATTGCCTTCAGTACCTATGGTACTCTTTTAATATATTATTATATTTGCCTGATAAAAAAAAAAAAGCATGGCCTTCAGCATGTCAAGGCCAGTGAAATTGGTCCTTCCAAGATAACATCATATTATTAAGAGCTTTAGCCAACACCTTGTACCTTGATAAACTAAAAAATAATGTTCAATTATACAAAAAAAGCCCACGTCATTACACTATATCTAAAGTAAAAGGCTAGCAACTGCAAAATGGTATTAGTTGCTGCAGACTTGTCCACTGAGTTACCCTACCACCAACGATGGCATTTAATAGAAACCGTGAAATCTTTTCTCAAAAAACACGAAGGACAAGCACATTCAAGGGATAGCACCAAGATGAAATTACACCCGATACTTAAGCATATGTACAAAGAAAAACACAAAATTACCTGTGGACCAGTGACCATCCTCGAACTGCCACTTACAGCTGATTGCTGCAAACTACGCTGTGGTTGCTCTGGTTGCTGTGGTTGCTTTTGTTGCTCAAATTCCTGTTGCTGGAGAGCTAATGCCAACTGCAAATCAGAACTGCCAAAAACAGCATCCAAGTTATTTACTTAAAATAATTCCTGTGACGGGAGGTTTCCCCTTGTCAGAAATTGAAATCTGGAAAATGACAGCTGAAAAGGTGATATTGTCATGGTGAATTAAAGATGCCCCCAGAAAATAAAAATGTAATACAATCCACAAGAACCAGATGAACTACTTCAAATCCATGAAAAGTATTAAAATAGTATAGAATTAACAAGACAGGCAGTTCATATGAATTGTTTTCACCCACGAACAAAGAGAAATCTAAGAAATTTTTCCATGAAAAGACGCCACAAACAATGATCCACACTATCATGACAAATCTTAATCGAAGTAAATGTAAACCAAACACTGGGAACATGGAATATCAAAGTTGGGATAAAATAACAAGGTCACAGTCAAAAATGACATTTTCCATCACAAAACCAGATGATTTGAAAACAATAAGTGGCAGATAAGTTAAGAGTAATACTTGAAACTTGAATGTTCTTGAGGGGCGCTGTCAATGCTAGCTAGATACTCCTGGAAACCAAAAGTTCAGATTTGATACAAGAAGAGAAAAAAAGAAAAAATTCACAGGAAACAGGGATAATTGAAAAGTTCCATACTGCAGTCATGACATTCTGCTCATCCCATGTGCTGTCGGAATGGTCGTCAATCTTGAATACCTTAAAGATCCCCGTCATAAAAACTGTATCACCGTTCACCTAATCATGGGAATCAAAGCATAAGATGTGAAGCATGGATGCAATACCCAGTCTAAAAAGAATATAATTTGATGTCTACTCCTGTAATACTAAGGAACATGGCCCAATAAGCAAAGGATAACAATGTCTGCATAATTAACAAAGTCAAAAGAAGACAATAATAAGTAGGAAAACGAGAAAATATGTCCACTCAAGGTATATATGTCACCATAAAAGCCCCGTAGTGATTTATGTTTCATTTCTAATCATGAAAAGAAATAGTAACTCGTTAGGTGGAGATGGATCTCTTGTTAGTTGGAGTTTTGAGGACTGTTAAAGGTGTCTGATACAGTTTAAACTCTTCCATGTAAAAATTTAAAACAGTCTGAATAGCCAAGATTTGAACATCTTTTGATGATTTACCGATGTTTGATCAACTCAAATGTTGGAAAAGTGTCTCGTGACTTCACTCAAGTATGAAGTGTTATGTATGATAATATAAAGGTAGCTTATGCCTAAACTGATAACAAATATGAAACAAACAAGTATGGAGAAAACATATCTGGACTGCACTGAGATATTTGAACTCCCAAACACAACATGTATTCTTTACATAGTGTTGACAGTAGTACATGGGTATTTCATTCTGTCAATGATATCACTTTCATTTGTCAAGGATATTACTTTCCTTAGATAGACTATTATCTTATGCATTGTAAATCTTGTTGATAAATTAGTAGATATTTATTTTGTAAATTAGGAAGAGATTTAGGACTAAATAAGGAAGTTTATAACCTGTTTTCTCTATATAATGGAATGGAACCTGATTGAAAGGGTATTGAGTCCAATCTTGACATGGTATCAGAGCCACTGCTTATTAACTTGCATCAATTTCTTTCTGGTCGCTGGTGATTTTCTGATCACGGCTTCTCAGGGTTTCGTGCACGTCACTTCCTGTTCGCCCACCATCTGTGGTGCTTTTCCAGTCGTGAGTCTTCTAGTTTTCCGTGCGTCTGTGTGGGTAGCGCAAGTTCGATTTTGCGCGATTGTGTGGGTAGGTCGGGTTTTGGGTTTTCTGTGCGATTTCTTGATCGCGTTCTTGGGGATTCCCTGTCTGGTGTTGTGCGATTTCTTGCATCGCGTTCTTGATTCCCTGTCTGGTGGTGTGCGAGGTTTTTTTTCCTCTTGCGTGGTGGCTGTTCACGTACATGCTAGGGTTCTGTGTTGCAATTCTGATTGCTAGGGTTTCTTGTGTATTTATTTTTTTCTCGATTTTTCCAACGTCATGTTGATTGAAAATACAATTGTTCATTTTACGGGCAAAAATTACTCTACCTGGGCTTTTCAGTTTAAAATGTTTCTCAAGGGCAAAGAGTTATCTCATCATCTTGATAATTCTGTTCCACTCCCGACCAATGAAAAAGAACGGGCTCAATGGGAAAGAAAAGATGCTAAGGTTATCTCTTGGCTTTTGGACACGATTGATCCCCATCTGGTCACCAATCTCTGGTGCTTCACTACCGCGCTTGCTATGTGGACTTATCTCCAGCGCATCTATTATCAAGATCACAACGCTCGCAAATTCCACTTGGAATTGAAACTTCACCAGTTTACTCAAGGGAATCTGCCTATTGCGGAATTCTTCAAGTTTTCTTAATCTGGAACGAATATTCTGCTATTGTTCTGGCTAAAGTTCATTCTACAGCTCTTGAGGCCCTTCAAGCGATTCACGCTGAGAGTCAACGTGATCAGTTTCTGGTGAAACACCGACCCAAGTTTGAACATGTTCGCGCGGGATTACTAAATCGTAATCCTGTTCCTTCTTCGGATTTGTGTCTTGGTGACTTACATCGTGAGGAACAACGACTACTACTCAGTTGAGCTTCTCGCCTGAGTCCGTTTGTATGAATATGGCTTACGCTGCCCATGGCAAAGGGAAAGAGGCCGTTCAGTATTTTCGTTGCAAAGAATTGGGTCATTTTGCTCGCAATTGCCCTAAGAAGATGTGCAATTACTGCAAAAAATGATGGTCACTTTCTCAAGGATTGTCTAGTGTGACCTCCGAAACATCCTTTTCACGCTTTCCAGGCTGCGGTTACCTTCTCTGCTCCTCCTACCTCTACGTCTCCCACCGTCTCCGCGGATTCGCCAGCTCTTACTCCCGCTATGGTTCAACAAATGATTGTGTCTGTTTTTACGGCTTCACGCCTGCAAGGTACTGGTTCCGCTTCTTCGAATTCTTGGATTATTGATTCCGGAGCATCTAATCATATGTATGACACATAGCACACTCGGCCTCCGTGATGTTCGCAAATATGGAGGGTCCCAATCTATTCAGATTGCTAATGGTAGTTCATTACCTATTACTGTTGTGGGTAATTTGGGGCCTTCATTCCGTGATATCTTGTTTCTCCTGCATTAACTACCAATTTACTTTCTGTTGGGAAATTGGTTGATAATAACTGTGATGTTCGTTTTTCTCGTGGTGGTTGTCTTGTGCAGGATCAGGTGATGGGCAGTGATCGCGAAGGGGCCTAAAGTGGGACGTCTTTTTTCTTTACAGTTTCTATTCCTAGTGTTATTTCTTTTGCTTGTACGGCTACGGCCAACCAAACTGAAATCTGGCATAAGAAATTAGGGCATCCTAACGCTCGTGTATTAACTCATCTATTGACTAATGGTTTCTTGGGCAATAAAGACATATTTACTTCTTCTCATTCTTTGATTGTGCTACTTGTCGCCTTAGTAAGAGTAAAATTTACCGTTTCCTCACCATGGTAGTCGTGCTTATCAGTGCTTTGATATTGTCCATTCAGATGTCTGGGGTGTTAGTTCGGTTGTTTCTCATGCTCAATATCGGTACTTTTGTTACGTTTATTGATGATTTTAGTCGATATACTTGGATCTATTTTCTTCGTTCGAAATCTGAGGTGTTTTCTGTTTTTCAAACATTTGTTGCCCTTATTGAGACTCAGTTCAATACTCGTATCAAAACATTACGCTCCGACTCCAGGGGAATACATGTCTCATACCTTTCAGGACTATCTTAGGCACCACGACATAATCTCTAATCGCTCTTGTCCTTGTACACCACAACAAAATGGGGTGGCAGAACGTAAGAATCGTCATCTCTTAGATGTTGTTCGGACGTGTTAATTGATTCCTCGGTCCCACCCACATTCTGGGTTGAGGCTTTGTTCACTGCTGTTTATTTGATTAATCGTTTGCCTACTGCTACTTTAAATGATTGATTCTTCTTATTTTCTTTATTTGGCATGGCTCCTGAATATCACTATCTTCGTACTTTTGGCTGCATTTGCTTTGTTCATCTCCGTCGCATGATCGTCATAAATTGTCTGCCCAATTTGTTATGTGTGCTTCTCTGGGTTACTGTCCCACTCAGAAGGGATTCATTTGTTATGATGCTCATAGCCGTAAATTTCGAATATCTCAGGATGTTATTTTCTCTGAGTCTCAATATTACTTCCCCACTCGGGGTGTTCTGATTCTCCTACTGTTGCTCTTCCTTCTTTTGATACTGTCATTTCTTCTCTTGAGCGTTTTAAACCAGGTCTGGTCTATCATCGACGTGCTCCACAGCCCGTTCCCATCACTGATCCGCCACCTGCTCCACTCACGGTCCCTCCGTTAAGACCCTCCACTCGGGTTTCTCAACCACTAGATCGGTATGGATTTTCTCCCAGTTCCCTTACTGCCACACTCGATACTGTTATTGTGCCTTGTTCTTATACACAGGCTGCCTCCCAAGCCTGCTGGCAACAGGCTATGCAAGATGAGCTACAAGCCCTTTAAGACAATCATACTTGGGATCTTGTGTCTTGGCCATCGGGCATCAAGCCTATTGGTTGTAAGTGGATCTATTCGGTTAAACTCCGATCGGATGGGTCCATCGACAGATATAAAGCTCGGCTGGTGGCCCTTGGGAATCGCCAAGAATATGGTATTGATTATGAAGACACGTTTGCTCCTGTTGCCAAAATGACTACTATTCGCACTATTTTAGCTGTTGCAGCTTCACAAGGATGGCCATTACGCCAGATGGATGTAAAAAATGCTTTTTTGCTTGGTGATCTCAAGGAAGAAATCTTTATGTCTCAGCCTCCTGGTCTTTTTATTACTCCTTCCTCGGACGTGTGTCGGCTTCGTCGCTCTCTGTATGATCTCAAGCAAGCTCCGCGAGCTTGGTTTGAGAAATTTCGCTCCACATTGCTTGCATTTCAGTTTGATCAAAGCCGTTTTGATCCGTCTCTGTTTCTCCGCAAAACTTCTGCGGGAATTGTATTTCTTCTGGTCTATGTTGATGACATTGTAATTACGGGATCTGATACTGTTCTAATTCAGTGGCTACAACATCTCCATGCTTCTTTTCATATGAAAGATCTTGGTCTCTTACAGTATTTTCTTGGCCTTGAGGTTCAAACGACTCATTCTGGCATTGTCTTACACCAACACAAATATGCACACGAGTTGATTTAATTGGCTGGTCTCCAATCGGCTAACTCTGTTCGTACTCCGTTGGAGCTCAATCTCAAACTTTCTCGTGAAGAGAGTGAGCTTCTTGAAAATCCTTCTTCGTATCGCCACCTTGTGGGGAGTTTACATTACTTGACGATTACTCGACCAGACATTGCATTTGATGTGCAACAGGTTAGTCATACATGCAGGAACCTCACCATCTTCATTTTGCTGCTGTTTGTCGTATTATTCGATACCTCAAAGGAACATCTTCTCGCGGATTATTCTTCCCCACCACCTCGTCCTTACAATTAATGGCTTACAGTGATGCTGATTGGGCTGGGTGTCCTGATACCCGACGTTCTGTCACTGGTTTTGCATGTTCCTTGGTACTGCTCTCATCTCTTGGAAAAGCAAGAAGCAAGACAGAGTTTCCAAGTCTTCTATGGAATCCGAATATCGTGCTATGTCCTCAGCTTGTTCTGAGACTACATGGCTTCATGGGTTACTGGGCGAGCTTGGCTTTCCCCAACATTCCTCTACACCTTTGCATGTTGATAACACCAGTGCGGTTCAGATTACTGCTAATCCTGTCTTTCATGAGCGCACAAAGCATATTGAAGTTGATTGTCATTCAATTCGAGAAGCTTTAGACAGACATGTGATTACTCTTCCTCATGTTTCCACCGAACATCAAACTGCCGACATCTTCACCAAGGCTTTATCTCGAAGTCGACATCAGTTCTTGATTGACAAATTGATGATTTTTTACCGCACAACAACAATTTCAGGAGGGATGCCAATGATATCACTTTCCTTTGTCAAGGATATTATTTTCCTTAGATAGACTATTACCTTATGCATTGTAAATCTTGTTGATAAATTAGTAGATATTTATTCTGTAAACTAGGAAGAGATTTAGGACTAAATAAGGAAGTTTGTAACCTGTTTTCTCTATATAATGGAATGGAACCCTGATTGAAAGGGTATTGAGTCCAATCTTGACACATTCAGTAAGGACTGAAATAAAAATCACCCAATAATAAGAATAAAATGAATAGTCTACGTGCTATCATCTCACCTCATTCAGTTTCTCCCACACCAAATCTGGCTGATTTATATAACCTTGGTCTGTCGCTAAAATATACAGTTCACCTTCATACTGCAAACAAAGTCATAGGGTACAAGTCAAACAACTTGCATCAAGAAACAACACACAGTTGAAACTGTAATGCTAGCATAAAAAAGGAGAGAGAGAAAAGAACTATATGCATCATTTTGAACATAGAATTCACAACATGGAGTTCACCCCCTAAAGCATTCGGAGACGTGAGAAAATAATTGTCAATTGATACATGAATTTGAAAATCGTATTAATAGATACATGAGCACTCTGTTTATAGTCAAATTGGTATATTTATGGAACCAAGACCATTTTGGCCTGTATAAAACATAATTGTGAACATGGGTAGTATAATCTTGTTATAATCATTAAAAGTTGGTAGTTTTACACTTACTCATTGAACTTCAGAAGAGATCGTAGTTTCTAATTCTAAATTTTTTAAACAATTTTATGAATTATTAACATCAAGTATCAATAAATGCATTTACTAAACATTTATGCAGTCACAACAGTTGAAAATACCAACTGTTTTCATATTTTTGTATTTAGCATTTAAATATGATATCCATCATTCGTTCTAGGGATGGCAATGGGACGGGTATAAACCCGGACCCATATTAAACCCGGACCTATGGGATGGGTCTAAACCCAGTCAAACGGGTACCGGGTGGGTTTGGACCCGTTTGACCGGGTTTCTGATTTGGGGCGGGCCGGTCCTGGTTTTAGCCAAACCAACCCCGTATAAATATTAATTTTAGTTTTAATTATTTTTTATTTTATTAATATATCTCATACTCATTTATATCCTAAACGTTAGCCATAATTTCAGCCTAATGAAGAAGAAAGTGCATATTTTGGTATTTTAGGTATTATTTGAACATGTGCTTGTAGTGAGTATGGTAGTTTACATCATTTTTATGTTCAAAAATGTATTGATCTTGGCTATCTAAAATTTGATGGAGCGAAGCGGCGGGTTCGCGAGTTGGTGCGGGGCAGGACGGGTCGGATTTTTTTCCTTATGGCGAGGTGGGTCCCGGGGTTTGGCCAAACCCGTCCCAAACTGGCTCTATTGCCATCCCTAATTCATTCCATCTGGTGTTGAGTTTTTAGATGATGAGAAACTTCAACATTATTTTTTGTACAATAGGACAATGAATTAAAATTTATGCAAAAAAACTCCATAGAAGTTTAGTTGATGACACTTGTAAAACTACAAGTATTACAATTTTTACCAAAAAACAAAATAAAAATTTAGATTACAACCTATATAACTATTCCAACAGCAATATCTGTAGAATAACAAAGAACAAGCAAGTTTTGTTGGAACTTCATTTTTTTCCGTAGGCTCACATGCGAAATATTTTCAAAAAAATCAATGATCAAACTATTGGTTCCATCATAGCGTAACAATTTCACTAAAAAGAGAAAACTTGCGTTTCAAGCCCTAAATATGAAAACATCTGAACCAAACGTAATGTTGATATTTTCTCATGAATCAAAATGTTTCTCAGCCATTTTTTTAGATAAAATTTATGATTACCAACAAGTATTACCAGGAAAAATCAAAATGATATATTTGACCTGACTTCTTAAGTTATACAGCCCACGGTCTATATTATTACAAAGCCTAAGATGGGGCAAAGAGTATATTTCCATTCAGTGATATTTCATCCCTTGCTAAACACCCTGAACATAGTGATGTAGACATGTCACCAACCAAAAAGAATATTATAAGGGTAATTTTAACATTATTTGATCCAGTACAACATACCCAGAAAAGTGAACATCTTATAGCACTGTTGTACTTATAAAAAGTATCCTAATCAACAAGAATAGTTGCTAGTACATAGTATAGGGTTAGTAGACAAGTTTCAACGAAATATTTAAGGCTCAAACATACAGTTGCGAGTAGAAACAGATATAGCTGCACAATGCCAGTTGCACGATACTAACCTTAAACATAGTGTTGAAATGATTATTCCTGAAAAACACGCAAATCTCACGTTCCTTTACTTTTTCTTGTAAGCAAAACAGGCTGTAGAAGACAACAAACAATTAGAAACTAATCTTCTAAACCATGTGGCAATACAACAAACGAACATACCCATATATAGTCAACTGACTAGCGCTGTTCTTCATAAAGTTTTGGATCAGTTCCCCTATTGAATCAATTAAAAAACACTAAAAGAATTAACAAAAACGTTCTACTTACGAATTAAAAAAAAAAATTTAAACATGAATGACAGTTTTACTTTTTCCAACGAAATAAATAAACTCTTACAAACACTAACTAATTGATATCTTCATTCATTTGGGGCAGTTTCACCTTGTCTTATAGATATTCTGTCTTTGCTATTAAGGTCACTATCTTCCACACAATCTCTATCCAATTTTTCTGCAAGCACCACTTCACCTTCATAAACAGGCTCTCTATTCTCATAAACTACAGTTTCTGGCTTCATTATGCGTTCTTCACCTTCATAAATGGGTTCATCACAATTGATGCCTGTAATGAATACTTCAGGCTCCTCATTGCTATGCATTCGGTCGCTAGAAGAATCCAGAACAGTGGAAGTGGTCCACAAGCTAGCAGAATCTCCTGCTTTAAAACCATTTTGATTCTCTCTTGGTTCCTCTGAGTCAGCAGTGGAAGTGAATTCACTCTGAGCAAGCTCACTCCTGGATTTATCTCGAAAACTATCAGAGACTGATGGAGAATTTTGTTCAAACAACACAGATGAAGAATTTTGTCCTAACGACACATATTGAACATTTTTATTATCGGCATCGGAAACTGTGTTTTCATCTGAGCAAGCTGATTGATCACATGTAGATTCTTCATGAGTAGGTTTCGTACAGAAATTATCCTGATTGGTCTTCGAGATCGAACAATCAACTTCCGGTGACAATACTTCAGGGCATTTTAGATCTACATTGTCATTGATATCATCAGGCATTAATGTCCCTATCTTTAAAGTTCCATTGATAAAATCTATTTCCACTGCTGAATGTGTTGCCAGTTTGGATTTATTAATTTGTGCAATTTCATGGAAATTTACATCAGCAGCAACACCACCAACTGCGGAATATGAAGTTTCGGCCTCTGACAATTTTAAGACTCTAAGTAGCTCTGCTTCTTCCTCAATGTCACCTTTTTTAGCTCTATGAGGAGAATCATCAAAGGATTGCCCTCGTGAAAGACAAGGTGAAGGCATTCCAAGAGTTGCAGTCGTTGCAGCTACAAAATCAACGGTATCACCTTCTTGATTCTTTTTCTCATCACTCTTCTCCAAAGCTCGTGTGTCTAATGAAACAAGCTCCCCCATGAGAGAGTTATATGATTTTGAACCAATAGCATCAGCCGTTTCATGGTCCTGAAATACCTCAACAGAAGAAACCATCATTAAAATGTAAGCATGTATGCCTGAGATTTTGAAAATAAAAAACGGAGATAGCTAAAGATCAGAAGGTCAAAATAAGAATCGAAGTCAGCAAAAGATAACTTATGACAGAACACTCATGCCATTACACCCTACCAGGAGAGATCAATAAGTTTAGCACAGGGGTATAATCATTTTGACTTACAAATCTCCAAAAACCAACTAATCACACCTCTCACTACTTCCGCACTCCACCTCAAAAACTTTTCTGGTGGAAACTGAGTTCTGGACATTTGAAGAACTTGAATAAATCATCAAATAACATGTACTCTATCATCCGTTAATGGATAAATTTTCGCATACAATAATATTTAATGTCCAAAAGAAAAATGGTAACAATCTCAAAATATTTCAGTCACTTTTTCAAACCAACAAACATTTTAGTCTTTTTGAAAAGGTTGAGGTTTAGTGCAAAACACATGGTTTGCTTTGCCAATCACTCAGACATTTGAAATATAACATCTTTAAATATAATAATTAGTTTGGCAAGAAAAAAAGTTTTAACAAACAGAAGTAACATAAAAACAAATGGTCAAACAACTCAACCACATTCTGTTTTTGTTTCACGAATTTATTTTCAGATCACAATATTCCATGGTATGAAGTAATTGAAATTGAGGTCTCTGAATGGGGGAACATCGCTCAATATCACCCGTTTTATTAATCGGCCAGGCCAGGCAGAATTAAATTTTTTTGTCCGGATATTATCAGCTGTAGATCTTCCATTCAAGTTAATTTAGATTCATATACCTACATCTGGATATAACACTTCCAACATTTAAATCTCATGTGATTAAATGGAAGCTTATGGGATTGAACATTGGTTAAATCAATCATGCAACAAAATAAAATAGCACAGAATTTGACATTATCCATTAATTTTGGCATCATATTAAAGAATAATGAAAAATAATTAATTTACATGACATTAAATTTTCATGATGGAATCCCAAGTCTCCCTTTGCCAATTGCAATACCCCTCATTTTGCATGGTAATGCAATTATGCAAAGTAGGTTGGCACTGTGGCCAGTTGGACAGAGCAGTCCTAACTGATACAATGACCTTTTCACTATATCACCTTTGGAATGAGAGAGATCACAATACCAAATCCAAGATCTTAAAGAAAAAATTCTACTCAAAATATAGTTTGCCCTAAAACATTGTCCAATCAATACCAAATATGGTTAAACACATTAATCTGAGACTAAATCTAAGGATCTACCGCCGCCTTTTGGAATAAAACAAATCATGAGAGAAATCGTGTGAGGTGGAGAAAAGGGTCAGGAGTATAGTGAGGATACAGGTTATTGGAGGAAACAAATCCAAAGATGAGGACAGGCTAAAAAATCTAGTTTGGAGCTTTCATTCTGTTAAAGCCTTGTTCATTTTTCTTTTTTGAGAAGGCTGATTCCAAGAAACATAATAAGTCCAATTAATATATGTATAATGTTATTTATCATTCTGCTTCCAAGAAACATAATAAGTCAAATTAATATATGTATAATGTTATTTATCATTCTGCTTCCAAGAAACATAATAACTCAAATTAATATATGTATAATGTTATTTATCATTCTGTGCATGCATACTACACATACTTATAGATGAGAGAAACAGAGAGCAAATAATTATACGTAAACTCTACAAAATCCCTAATTCCAAGTAATTTCCACTGCCATCAAAGCACTTATTTACTGAATGGTACAGAACATAAAATGCCTCATGAGATTGAAAGTGACTAAGATAATAAAGCTCCATAGAGAAAACAGCAGCAGAAGTACTTAATACTTAAAAGTTAAATACCACTGCTATCGAGAAGTGAGGCACAAGGTACATACCTGTGGATCAACAATCCATCCATGATAAAGTGGAATATCCAACAAATCAAATATTGCACACTCTCGAGTAAACTCAAAATCATCAATTCTGCAAAATACAACATATGTCCGTCAAATTGAAAATAGATACCAAAGGATGCATTCATTCAGATCACAACAGACCACAATGACTAGTATTTTCATTTACTAATATGCATATAAAGTGAGTGCACCAGGACCATAGCCAACATAACCTCAAAGGAATCTTTGACAAATAATAAAAAGATAATGAGAGTTATTCTACCTTCTAAATTTTGTATTCACATCAATGCCAGTCGTCAGTCTAGGAAGTAAATCAATTGCATCTGCAATGTTCTGTTGTTGATTTTCAGCATAGCCAGCATCTTTGTTCTGCCAAACATTTCAGAAAGGAAAACAAAAATAACAAAGATCCATTAACTTTGATAAGAAGATGTAAACGTATTCAAAAGAAAAATCTATACTCAATTTGTCAATGTTAATAAATGAATACGATGATAATGCACCAAACACGATTACTTCAATGTTACTGTTTGAATCAATCAACCGCTCAGCAACAAGTGAAAGCAATTTCTCCTGTGAAACCTCAGGAATATCTGGACTCAGATTCAAACTGTTCTTTAATGAAAGAACGTTACCTATCACAATATGAAACATCAAATTAATAAGACAGAAACTTCAAACACAAAGACGACAAGCAAAACAAAATTCAGGTCTGTCATAAAACATCATTGCATACACTCAAACAGTAAAATTTAAGCAATATCTTCATAAATTAGATAATTAAGATATCAAAGACAATAACATAAACAATTATCAGCCAACGTAATGTGTTCTTGATATAAACTCGCAAAAACATGCTACCCCAAAAATGCGAAATCTAAAACAGGCTACAGTAACCCATTCTGGAAGTAGGGATTCACCATCTCCGAACAATTATTACGGACCAAAAAACCAACAGAAAATACTAATCACGTGCCAAGTGAGTGGTTAGCAGTTGAACAAATAGGTAGATGAAACAAACATAAGCCCACCCACAAGATTATCCAAACGCACTCCAATGTAAGAGTCATTTGACGAAAACAAATGAAGTTCCATAAAATCCAACCCCGGTTCTTAACTTCCAACTGCAAATAGTTACTGAACTTTAATAAAAAGTTGACCAAATGAAACTTATTGTCAAAGAAAGTCAGTGATTTCCAAAATGCCAAGTCATGCCTCATCAGAGCACACGACTAGCCCAATATAGATCGTAATAACATGCTTTAAAGATATAAAAAAGAGTCACCAATAGGAAGTACTAAATCAAAATAAATCCAAGATTGAAAATTGAAAGTAATGTAATGCAAATAGAAATTAGCAAATCAACAATTCATCATATTGGCAGCTATATAGTCTTTCCTCGGAAATAATCAAAATCTGATAAGTGCAATGCATGCAACCATAATTCATAAGCACGAAAACGCCTTCTTTTTAGATCGTGAGAACAATTCTTTCTTTTCAGGTGAATGCCAAGACAATTCCAAGGTGCTCTCAACAATCAGATAGGACGAGCCACATGATAAACTATACAATAAAAACCAAAAATTAAGCTTATGTAAATACAAAATCCCCAAACTACTCATACATCAAGTTTTGGGGTGCAATTAAGCTGTTCTGCAACAACTTTCCATTTCTTACGTTTTGCCCAAATGCAATGAAGGCATAAAAGTAACTAATTCAACCCACACCTAAAAAGGCAACTGAAATTCACAAGTATCCCCTCGAATGGAGTGAGGTAACAAAATTAAATTCCGACTCCTAGCATTTCTTCTTCCAAACAAAGGATCAAATTCTTCCTAAAACATAAAAAACATAGATATTATACTAGAAATTATAGGCATACATAAACAAGCAGTATTATAAATCCCTAGGGATATAAGATGCAATTACAGATAGCGAGGAGAGGACAAGGGCCATTATCGTTCTGGAGAATGATCGGAGTAGTTCGTCCTAAGAATTGTATCACTTTTGTTCGGTGCACCATCTCTTTTTCGCGTTCTTCCCTCTTTGCCTCACCGTCAGGCAACGGCTGAGCCGCGGCGGAGCTCGAAAGAGGAGGAGGAGGAGAAGAAGAAGAAGAATCCATTTCTTTCCCGGGAAACAAAGTCTGTAATTACTGAATTTGGGATTGATCGATTTCTACAATGTTTTTGTGGCAAAGTCAAAAAGCCACAGGGTGAGAGGGATTATGTAATATATATATATATATATATATATATATATATATAACAATAAAATAATATCACTTTTTTATCTGAAAAAATAAATTGAATAATAATAATAATAAAGTTGGAATTATAATTATGTAATTTAAAAATATTCTATCAAATAATTAATAAAATTTAAGAGCTGACGAGATGGCTCTACTGAGAATCCTAATGTTAGATTTTTCGATTCTGTACATTGGATCCTCAATTTGAGTCACTTTCTTTTACACTTTTATACAACTAATTAATCAGATCTCTAGGTTTTACATTAAAAATTTATTAAATACCAGAGCTTGTATTTCAAAAAATAATATAAATATGAGTTTATCCGTTATTGTCCAAATTAAATATCATAAATAAGTTAAGGTTGCATTTGGATAAAAGAACTTATTTCAATAATGAATTTGAAAGTTGACATTTCAAATAACTTCAATTATTAAGAATTTGAAATACCTTTGTATTGTTAAAAATACCTTAAATTTGAAGATGTTAATTTCAAAATTAGCCAAACAAATTAAATAAATTTGTATTAACGATTTGAAATCAAAATCATTCTTTCCAAATATAGCCTAAAATTTTTATATAGGATAAACAATCGGGATTTTTTCAATAATAGATGATACTCGTAAAAAAAGAAAGTAGCAAGCTAAATATAGCCTAACATAAAGTACTGCTTGAAGGCATTTCGGCCCATAAATGGAGTCCCTTGTGCTTTTCTTCATCCTCGATATATTTTGTTGGGAAAATTTCGGGCCGGTACCATTTGGTAAAAGATTTTTCAGCCCAGTCACCCCAAAAAAAATTCTTTCAACAAGGTCCACTTTTGGTTAAAATGACCAAAATAGTCTTCTATCTTCCTTGAATCACATCCTTCAATCCAAAACCCTAATCTTCAACCCTCACACCAGCCATATGTCCCAACCACCAACGCAATCGTCGGAAATTGTCGCTCCTCCCATGGCGTCGGAGCTGCGCGCACTGGTCGCGAATAAACGAAAACAAAAAGGTTGTGCAAGAAGACAAAATCATCTCATTCTTCTGTTTATCGTCTATTTACCGATTGATTTTGTTTTATATTTCAAAGTTTTTTGTAATGACTGTTTCTAGATTTTTAATGTAAAACGTAAAAGTATAATGTATTTGAGATTCGATCAATTGTTTGAATGAAAATTTTATATTTATTATGAATTTCAATTTTATTGTAATGATTGTTTGTAGAATTTTAATGTAAAACTCAAAACTATAATGTATTTGAGATGTTCGATGAATTGTTTGAATGACAATTTGAGAATGTAATGAAATTGAAACCATTGGTGCATGTAATTTACATGCACCAACAACTCATGAGTCTATCGGTGCATGTAAATTACATGCACCGATAGACTAAGTGGTGCATGTAATTTACATGCACCAACAATTCATGAGTCTATCGGTGCATGTATTTTACATGCACCGATAGGTCTAAAGGTGCATGTAAGTTACATGCACCTTTAGAATTAGATGTTGCTTTCGTATTCAGTTTGTTATTTCACATCACGAGCATGCTATGTCAGTTTGCTATTACTTTAAAAAAAAATTAATGAGGAAAAAATGTTTCATATTCAAAATTATATATAAAAAGACTATTTGTTTGCTTAAATATAATAAAAGTCTATCGGTGCATGTAATTTACATGCACCAATAGACTCAGCGGTGCATGTAATTCACATGCACCGACTTGCTAAAATCTATCGGTGCATGTAAATTACATGCACCGATAGGCGGTGATGTACTAATATACTATTATTTTTTATCTAATTACTAAATAACAATGATCAAATCATAAAAATGTGAATTAATTTTTCATTCTATAATTTTTGCAATTGGTCTTATAACAAATTAAAGATACAACATATTATTTTAGAAATTAGATTTTTATTATGGATGAGTATATACTATACGATAAATTATTGAATAATCTCATAACAAAAAGTATATTATTTTTCAAACAATAATATATTACACATACGTATCTTAATTTTTAAGTGTTATTTGTGAACGTCTTTAACACTTACTGTATGATACTTATTTGATATGTAATTTGAGAGCCAATGTAAATGTTGAGTCTACCGGTGCATGTAATTTACATGCACCGATAGACTATCGATGCATGTAATTTACATGCACCAATAGACTAGCGGTGCATGTAAATTACATGCACTGGTAGACTAGCGGTGCATGTAAATTACATGCACCTTATGTGTTCGCTATGTGTTACTTGCTTGTTGATCTTATAACAAATGAAAGATATAATATATTATTTTAGAAATTAAATTTTTATTATGAATGAGTATATAATGTATGATAAATTATTGAATAATCTCATAACAAAAGTATATTAATTTTCAAATGATAAAATATTACACATGCGTGACTTAACTTTGAAGTTTTTTTAAATATTACAGATGCTGAGTCTACAGGTGCATGTAATTTACATGCATCGGTAGACTATCGGTGCATGTAAATTACATGCACCGATAGACTAGCGATGCATGTAATTTACATGCATCGGTATGTGTTGCTTGCATGTTTAAGCTTGTTAGTTCTTCAACATTGATTTGGGAAGATAAGATAGTGCTACCTCACTAATATATTATCAGGAATTTGATATACGCATCGTTTATGTTATTATAGATCCTTCCACTAATGTAGTGACATGATGTCTGAAAGTTTATAAATGAAAACAGTATTTAAACAAATGAAAATGGAATTTTAGAA
Source organism: Haberlea rhodopensis (assembly GCA_907163345.1). Classification (NCBI taxonomy): domain Eukaryota; kingdom Viridiplantae; phylum Streptophyta; class Magnoliopsida; order Lamiales; family Gesneriaceae; genus Haberlea; species Haberlea rhodopensis. Next base: position 2,955,981 of record CAJQUN010000004.1, on the reverse strand, counting down.
TCTATTTTTTTACTTGGTATGTTGTACATAAACAAATGAAAATGGAAAAAAAATAAATCAAAACCTTTGGAATGAGATGATATGTTGTTTATCTTTTCCAAATTTGCTAAAAAAAAATTGTTTACGTAAAGAGACATTTTAACAAACACATAATGTGTACCAAAATTGAAATAAAAGTTCAATGTTAATTAAATCCAAAAATACCATAAAAACAGAAAACAAAATTGAAACAAAATGTCGGTTTTCTGTGGTTGGAGAAATATGATATTTGGCAAAACGAAAAAGGAGTCGTCGCCGCCTCCACCGCAACACCGCCACTGCTCCATACCGCCTAACCATCATTGCTGCTTTCCCATAACACGCGACCATCACCAATTCTCACGATGATGAAGAGATAATTCAACTATGGGTATTTTAGGAATATTAAATGACTAATCAGATTAGGGTTTTATAAAAATGGACTTAGTTGAAAGAAGATTCTCACAAGATGTATTTAGTTGAAAAGCAAATATTTTGCTAGATTTAGTTGAAACATGTTTTGAAAAATGGTACCTATGTGTAATTTCCTCTATTTTGTTTGGCAAAACCCAAATGGGTACTTCAGTATTTAACAAAATTCTTGCCCTCTCCCTAATTTAAATGCAAAAAAATTACCCATTTTTTGGGCAATATCCGCCCGTAACTAAAACAAAAAACAAAATGAATATTTTTTGCCAAAATATATAAATTTGAAAATCTGTTTATTGAACATATAAAATTTGAGAATATTTTACTCAACATTTGGATGATCTGGTCGGACAAAATTAACTGGGAGAAAATAAGAGCTCTGGCCCAAACATATTGAATGAGCCAGCCCGTTGTTGGTCTGGGATACAGTGAGCCTACTTTAGTGATTAAAATAAGCCCATGGACATATCCTTCTGACCAATTAGGTAATTTTGGCATCAACAGTTGGGGCACTTGTAAACCGGTACTATTTAGTAGACAGTACTTCAATACAGTCTACCAAAAAAATAGCAATTCATTTAAGTCTATTTTCTGTTGCAATGACATTAATTACTCTCGCGCGATCACTGTAGCACAAAATCACTGTAGTGCACAAAAAGTACTATAGCACTTGCACAAAAAGCACTGTAGCACGTGCATCACGAAATTCTGAATTTTATTTTGCCAAAAAAACGTTCATCACAGGCCGAAATCATGCTTCAAAACCAATTTTAGTGCATCCAATGTCAAAAATCGTGGACCACCATGTTAATAATCGTGCACCAACATGTTAAAAATTCGTTAAAAATTCGTGAATCAAGTGCACCACCTTGATAAAAAATCGTACACACAATTACAAAAATTGTGCAGCAACATGTTAAAAAATCGTGTACCACGATTTTAAAATCATGTACACATGTACAAAAATTAAGTGCACAACCTTTACAAAAATAGTGCACCCAATTTTAAAAAAATCGTGCATCATGCTAAAAATCGGGTAGGATGTTAAAAAATCGTGCACCACAATTTTAAAAATCGTACACCCTCGTTACAAAACTCAAGTGCACCACCTTTACAAAAATCGTGCACCCAATTTAAAAAATAATGCAGCATGTTGAAAAATCGTGCAACCACAACATTAAAAGTCGTACACTAAAGGGTTAAAAATCAAGTCCACCACAAGGTTAAAAATCAAGTGCACCACAAGCTTAAAAATTCATGCACCATAAGGTTCGAAAATCATGCACACCAACTACATAAAATCGTGCACCACAAAGTTAAAAAATCATGCACCAAAAGATTAAAGTGCACCACAAGGTTAAAAAATAGAGCACAACAAGTTTACATCACAAGGTTAACAAAATCGTGCACCACAAAATTACATAAATCGTGCACCACAAGCTCGAAAATGGTGCACTAAAGGTTAAAAACCAATTTATGCAGAATTAAGTGAAAAATTTTCTAAAAAATCTCTCAAACAAGAACATGAAACCCACAAAATCTGAGCTCAATGTGGCAAGCAGTTTGTAAATGAAAATTACTTAAAGTTAGCAATAAATTGGAATTTTTTTTAAAATTGAGTGTAACATATCTAAAACAATGAATTTTAGGTTCGTCAGTGGAGTGCTAATGGGTTAGATGCGGCTCTAGAATACGTTTTCGTGCATAGGTCAAAATAGACAAAATTCCTTCTGGATCAAAAGTTATGTTCGTTTTAATTTTGGCCGACAACAACACAATTATATTCAAATGTTGGTGCATGATTTTTGTACATTGATGCACGATTTTGGTACATTAAGGTGCACTTGATTTTTAGCATAATGGTGTACTTGAATTTTTGTAATGTTGGTACACGATTTTTAATCTTTTGGTGCACGATTTTTTAATATTCTGGTGCACGATTGGACATTGATGCACCAACATTGGAAAACCGTGCACCATAATTGCATAAGATTTTTTTACCCATGATGCACGATTGAATAATTTCAGAATTTTTACCCATTATGTACGATTTTTTTGCCCCAAAATTTCTTAAATTTTGTTAAGTGCTGCACGATTTTGCCCCCAACAAATCTGAATTTTTGAATGTGAACCGTACTCAAACTTCCCACATGATGCACGATATTTTTGCCCTAAAATTACATAATCGTGTATCACATTTGAAAAAGTGCTGTGATGCACGATTTTTTAAATTTCAAAAATTGTGGTGCACGGTTCAAGAATTTCAACTTCAAAACATCCATTGAATTGCCCCGTAACCCAGATCTCATCTCCCCTAGCTCGACTTCTTGGGTACATTGATATGGCTACACGTATAGAACATGAAGCAGACAGAAACGAAGTATACTATAAGAATAAAGACTGAAGGGACCTCCAAAGCATTTGATAGATTACATTATAAATGATATATTGCAAATAATAATAGCATAAAAAAATGAAATAAACAAACAAAGAAAATTGATACAATCCGCTCAAAATTATTCACTCCCGAACTCTTCTTCTTCAACTTATGCTTCAAATTATTCATCATCTTCTGCTTCCTCTGTAAATTTTTTGAAATACGTCGACGTCATTGAAAGATTTCTCCTGGCAACACTACGCCCGCTTATAGAAAGCCAAACCCTAGATTCTATGTGCCGCTTAGAGTAGTATGGAAAATCTCGATGACGTCATCCAGCGAGATGCCGTTGTGCTTGATGTTCTTCGTCTTCTTGCTATCGCATGCGAGTTCCTTGAGTGCCTTGATGACCAGTGCGACGGTATTTTGGGGGATTGAATTCAAATTCAAAAAATGGATCTGAGTATGATTTCATATGAGGGGTATTTTTGTCTGAAAAAAGACTTAATAACCCAAAAACTTAAAATATGGATCTATGTGAATTGTGTTTGTATATTGAGTATTTTTATGCAATGTTGAATTTTTCCTTGACTTATTTGGACTTTTGATTTATAATTGGTACCTCTTAATAGTTTCCAAAGCTTGTCTGGAAAACTATTATAGGTGCAATGAGAAAACTTCCCATTACAAAGTAAAATGATTATTTACGTTACAATGAAGTTGGCAGACGCATTGGAGAAGTTATTGAGCATTAAGTAACAACTCCCCACTGTACAAGTTATTCAAAAAATGTATGCAAATCACATATTTACCAACTTTGTAAATTGTGAGAAAAACCATTGAGTGTCCTGTATCGCCTTTGCAATCCATGCCACAAGTCATGCTTCTTCTTAATGAGCAGCGAAAGAGGAATCGAATAGTTCTGCACGAATGCAGTGTCGAAGATCACCGAACATGTGTTCTTCCGAGAGACGATGCTCCAATTTCTGTTTCAGTATTCTGTAGAAGAAAAGGATTTGATTTTGTTACACAGCTACATGCAAAACATTTTGAGCGCGAAAATTCGATGTATCTATCATGCCATAACCATCATCCGTCGACATGAAACAGTAAAATTTGCCTTTCGACAAATTGTTTTTTGTTTCCCAAAATTGAAAACAAACCATTTGCAATTCACACTTAGTAGGCAACTAGGTAAGGTCCAAGAATGCGGTGACTTATTTCATGCAACCGCTGCTGAAAATACATGGTTGGCATTAGATCAATACTTCTTTTATGTCATATAGATTTACTAAAACACAAACTACAGCCGCTTAAATAATTTCTTCCATACATGAAACATTACGAGTAATATTAAATTACAGCAATACGAAACTAGCATATCGTGAATTATAAGTACTTGCCTGAGACTTGGGAGAAGGGAAAACATTCCAGAATCTAAGTGTTTCATCTCCTGCTCCAGTCACAATAGTCTGCAAAGAAAAAAAAAAAGCATATGTATTTGTTACGAAAAAGCAGACATGAAACTATAAACTTGCACTTTCTGTCTTGACCGCAGACCTGTCCATCCGGAGAAATGGCAAGGTAAAGTACACGGTATGTATGGCCTGTAAGAGTTGCCAACTGCATTGGCCGATAAATATGAGTCGAACTTTAGATGATAGAAACACTAGAAAAGCAAAAGCAAAATATTGAATCATTTGTCCAGTTTTTTTTCTACATCATAGTAGCTTATGGTACCTTCGACATGGTAGGATACCTCCACACTATAATTTGGTTTTGAGAGTATCCGTGGGTGCTCACAAGTTCATTGACATTCTTCGACCACACAAGATTGCACACCTGCAATTATTATATTTCAAGTCGGGAAATCTTAAAAAAACTTCACTTTCAAATTCAATAACAAGAACAGGACTTGCCATCGCAGCATTATCATAGAGTTCAAGAGCTATATGATTTTACTTCAAAAACCCAGCAGCTCACAAGCAAAGAAGCAGATTGTGTCATTAATAAACTTGAAAAGGAAAAAAGCATGACAGGCTGTTTACCTGGCTTCCAGTATCCATATGACTCAATTGTGAATTTGTAGTGGTGTTCCAAAAACGAATGCATCGGTCCGGCAGTGCCACCTCCAGAAGCAAGGACTCCATGAATATGGGGTGACCACGCTATTGCTTTTACGGCAGCAGTGTGTTCACAGTATTTTAGCACCGGCTGCACTGAATGATGGTTCCATATGAAGAGCTACACAAGATAACGGCACAAACAATTTGATTAGCCGCTATCTAAAAAATGTAATCAGAAATATTTAAATGAAAGAAACTAACCTACCCGATTGTCATTTCCACCAGATGCTAATTCACGGTTATCACAAGACCACTTCAATCCACAGACCTAATAACATGTGTGATTGTCCATAAGAATTTGTTTCAAATATTATATGAATCCAAAAAAGAAGAAGGCTTTATAAAGGCCTGACCTCTGATTTATGTCCACTTAGCTTGCTAACATAATCATCCTGAGCTCGTACGTCACGCTGAAGAATACTCTTGTCCCGGCTTCCCGAAGATAAAAGAGATGAACTCCAGGCAAGGGCACCAACTCGAAACCGATGTCCCTTCATTGTTCTTATCCTCTTGCAACGAGAGGCATCCCACAACTGCATGGAAGTGGCTATTGTAAGAACATGGGAGCACGAAAGTGTGACGCAAAAACAAGATCCCACTCAGAGAGAGTTCCATTTGCTTGTTTTTTTGCGTGTTTATGGTCAAACAAAAGAGCACATCCTAAGCCAATTCAAAACTGAGTTTTTTTGTGTGCTTATGGTCTACCATGCCAAAGGAACTTCAAAATTGTACCAAGAACAGATTATAGAATGATATGCGACCATGCCCTAGGAATTAATGCAACAGCTTAGCCAAAAATGAATAGAGAAGCATACCTGTAGTTTGCCACTGTTAGTTCCAACAGCAAGATGAGTACCATGATATGCCCATCCAACAGAACACACGTTGTCATCGAGTCCCAAGTCACACAACTTCTCTACCTGCATAATCATCCAAAAAAGTATATTTCATCATTTCAAGAGAGTATAATAGCATAAAGAGATGAAAGAACAAAGTCCAACCTTGCAGCTAGCAGCATGCCATAGATAAACACAGTTTCCCAACCCAATGGCCAACACATTATGCGAAGACCAGTCTACAAGGTTCAGATAAAAATCATCTTGTAATGCAGGTGCATCCAAAACCTAAGCCAAAATAAACCATGTTTTTAGTATAATCCAGCCAAATTTCACCGCAAATGGGGGGAGAAATTCTTAAACATAATCAGAAAGATCAAATCAATGAACCAAAGATTCAACCCAAATCCAAAATGACCAAAAATTCGAGAAACAGGTATCAATTAATTAGCAACAAAAACAAAATATTGTTCCTAGTCCAAAGCTCCAGCATCCAAGACACAGTAAATTAAGGTAACCATTTAATTTGGCAACAGCTAAAGAAAACAAACTGAAAAACTATACTGTTGCAATCAAGTATGCAAGTACGTTTAGTTCAGGAAACCCACGGCGCGTAAACAAACAAATCACAAAATCTATCTCAATATCCCCTCCTCAGAAAAGGAAGTAAGGAACATTCTTGAAAAACAAGATGCAAATTCCCAAGCAATGAACCAAAAGCAAAACCCATAAACAAAATCATAAAATCATTAAAATTTAAAATAAAAAAAAATCAACTATATCAGAACCACAGACGTGAGAAAAACTAAGAATTTGTAAAAAAAACTTACTTTGCATGGAGACGTCGGAACTTTTCTGGGAACTTTAACAGGACTATGAGAAACCCCAGAAAGGTGATCATCAAACCCAAACGGTACAAGAGAATGCAAAGATTTCCGAGTCTCTGATTTGTACTTGAAAATATTGCAATTAGGAGGACTAATATGCAAAGCGTTACTATAACTGCTACCCCCAAATCCACCGGGGAGAAAAGATTTCTCCGGAGTCGATGGCTGAAACACATTAGCAGCACCCACGCAATCTGGGCCAAAAAGGGCAGTCTTCAAAAGGGAAACATAGGCAGAATTGGAATCATCAGAAGAAGGATTGGAATTAGAATTTGGGAGATCAAAGAGGGCAAAATTAGAAGAGGATCGACTCGGAATGAAGCGGTCACTACATATTGTGCGGGAAGATGAAGGGCGGCGATAGGACGAGTTGAGAAGCTCGGCCACCGTGACTTTTGCCGGAGTTTTGGGGTCTGTGAAGGATGTCCTCGTGCTTTCGGTTTCCATATTTGTTGGGGTAAAATCAGACTCCTCCTTCAGAAGTGACGGAACCCATTCTTGGACAGTGGTAGTAGGTCGCGCCGGAGTGGCGGGCGGGGCGGAAAAGCTCCGGCGGACGAGTGAATGTTCGTTGAGTGGACTAGTATTTACCGGGAATTGTAACAGAAACGTGGGAATAATGAGGTTCCTGGTAGTGTTTTTAAGGGCATCATCACTGTTCATTTGGAATCTTTTTTTAAAAAATAAAAAAAAAATTTCACGTATATAGTAGATGATGCCCCTGAAAACATTGCCCTTCAGAACAGCAACAATGTTTCCAAGGATTTGGAAAGGTGGATTTTCAGATTACTCACTTAAATTTATTATTTTTGTTTGATAAATAATTAAAGTATATATTTTAAATTTCTTCCCTTTATTTTAATATATCTTCCTTATATTTAATGATGATGACGACCAATCATATGTCATTTCAAATCCATAAATTTCAAATAATTAGATTTCAAATTATTTTATCAAATCAAATCATCTCATCCAAATACAACATGAAGGGGATTTATATATCATTAAATCTTTCTTATAATTCGGGACATCATAGATTATGGTGAATTAAGATAGTTTAGATAGAGATTGTGGTATTATTTTTCGAGCACAATTATGGAAACAATATTTAACTTTGTAGTCATATCAGAAAAAGATATATATATTTTGACATATCAGAAAAAAAAAATTAAGCCATTGAACCTGTGTTCTTATTTTCGTACATACACTGGCAACAAGCCACATCCGACTAGGATAACATAAACAATCCATGAAATGCAATAGTTGAAAAAACTTTAATGCAATCTTCTTCCATGTTAAGGCTGTAGTACAAAATTTATGGGTGTGTTTCTTAGGAAAGTAGCAAGCAAAAATAACAAATTACTTTGTATTAGAAATGTCGATGCGAGATTTAGAATCTCTGTCCTTAAGACAATATTGCTCCGCTACTGGTGCTAACGTTACTTTGGCAATTTGTCTCCCAAGATACAACGACTATGATTTGTGATAGGAGCATTCCAAATCACAAATCCTTTAAACCACAAAGGTTTAAAAAACGCTCAACCATTACAATGATGAAGACTTACAAAAATACTCAAATTTTGATCTTCAAATATGATGTGAATTTCGAAATTCCATGTCTAATTCATTCAAGGATTGCTTCTTATACAGTGTACTAAGTGGTGTCATCAAGAGACACCATTTGAAAGTATTCCAATCATGAAAAATTGAACCACAAAACGAATGGACACACCAATTAATTTGGAAGTATTCAATCATAAAAAATTACACCCCAACATCCAACATAAATACACACTATTTATTTCAATTCAAATTTCCAACAAACTCATAATAACTGCGATAGGACTCCTAACTGAATACCTGGTTGAAGTCCACTTCAAGAAACCTTGTTGAAAAAATGTAATGTTTGAGGTCATATTAAATCGTGTAAACGTCACTTGATATTGCAGTTTCTGGTTAAATTCTGAGAAGTCGAGCTTAGTGGGTTCAACGCGGACATCGATTCCAGGGGGTGGGACAATCTCAACAACATAAGATGAGTTTGGCTCACCAACATTTGTCACCATTCTTGAGTATGTCTGAGGTGTTGAAATATTGAATGATCTAAATGTGAGAGAAAATGAAGGATAGTTGAGCTGGGCTTCTGGTATACTCGATTCCACCAAGCAATCTACCTTGCGTTGAAGAAACATCCCAACTTGTCGGCTTGTGTAGTTTAAACCACATAAGTAGGAAATGTAATCTTTCGGTTGGATATCATAAATCAGTCCTGGATCATTTGCTCTAGAAGGATTGACATGTCCTGATCCTGTGGCAAAGATATCTGCAGGAAGAAAACTCTCGTCTTCGATTGGATTCTTGGCAAGATTTACAACGTCGGCTGTTGTCATGATTGCTGATTTTATGGCCGCTGGAGACCAATCAGGGTGCGCGCTTTTGAGCAATGCCGCGACACCACTGAGGTGTGGGCATGACATTGAGGTACCAGATATTATGTTGAATGTGGACTTGGTGTTTGTGTTGTTTTCAACTGAGTTAGGCCATGCTGCGAGAATGTCAACTCCAGGGCCTAAAATGTCAGGTTTTAGAATGCCACGGCTAATCCAACTTGGCCCTCTGGAAGAGAATGCAGCAACCACCGGGGCTCGATCATCTCCAATTGTGGTACCTTTGAATAGAATTGTGGCCGTGGGTGTGGATGTTGAATTTATGTAAGTCTTGATTTTCAACCCATCTGCATAACTGACATGTGTTGCTGGAAGGCCATTGGCCTCTGAAAATGTTGTATTCGCATACCTTGCACTATTGACCACAATCATGGCAGCGCCTCCAGCATTCTTCACTGCTTCTCCCTTTTCAGTTTCTGCTACTTGGCCCCCTAATTCGCACACCACTATTTTTCCTTTGAGTTGGGATGTTGTATTTAATGATCCTGGCCGGCAATATGGAGCAAAAGGATCGCTTTTGTTAACTGTCCCGGCATATACAAGAGGCAACTGTGTTGGCGGGAAGTCCTTGGGCTGAAAAGCAGACTCGCCATCAAATTGTTCCTTGTTTCCAAGCACTGCAGTAGCAATTATCTTTCTGTCAGTTGTACTTGCACCTACAGTGAGAATCCAAGGGGCCTCATTCCCTACTGAAAAATGACTAGGGCCACGATTTCCAGCTGAGCAGCTGACCAAAATCCCCTTCTCCATTGCACTAAATGCCCCTAGTGCTATGCCATTGTCATAGAAACTTAAAGAAAGTCCTCCAATAGAGATGGAAAGCACATCTACTCCATCCTCAATAGCTAAGTCCATTCCAGCAAGAACGTTACTCTCGGAACAGGAAGGGTAACAAACCTTGTAAATCGCTAAATGAGCGAGTGGCGCGATGCCAGATGCCGTCCCATTAGCGCTGCCGAAAAAGTTTGCTCCTTGTACAAAGCTTCCGGCAGCAGTTCCGGCAACATGTGTGCCATGGCCATCATCATCTAATGGACTCTCGTTGGGAGGATTCCCCAGGTACCTAGCTCCAATAATCTTATTATTGCACGTTGTGTGGTTGAACTCACACTTCCCCTTCCATTTCGCTGGTGGAGGTGGCATCCCTTCATCGCTAAACGAAGGGTGTTCTGGTAAAATTCCAGTGTCCACTACTCCAATGATCACACCTTTGCCATAATTGGAATCTCTCCAGAAGCCCATGTTCTGGTTTAACCCCAAGAAGTTAGGCGTGTGAGTTGTATCCAAGGATAGTTTTCTTTCGGGACGTGCTGATATGAATCCCTCCTTATTTTCCATTTCTTTCACTTCATCTGCAGATAATCTAGCAGAAAAGCCCGTAAACACATGGTGATATGTGTAAACCACTCGGTCTCCATCAGTTGAGGACGTCGCTGTGGTGGTTGGCAAGAACGTACGGTACCATTGGTCCCAATCGATGATGCCTGATTCAGAGGAAAGCTGTGCATCAGGTTCCTCGACACGAACTATATAAGTTTCCAAATTGGTTTCACCTGGTATATCTTGGGCAAATGTTGTCAATGAACTGAAATTCAACATGCAAACGAAGGTAACAAATAACATGAAACCCATGTTTTCTTTTTTGATTTTTTGTTTTGGATTTGTCAACTGCTCATATAAGTGCTTCATCCTCACCTTTGATGTTATTATATAACTTAGGGCATCAACTTGATTAACGACCAAGACTTGTTAAAATAACCAGTAATTGTGTTGCTGAAGGAAGTGACTTAATCAGATACACTTGCAGGAAATTATATGTGAATTTTCATAAGGCCAGAGACAGGAAATTAGGGGCATTTATCTGAATTTATCTTTGTAATCAAGCTTAAATCTGATTTTTCTTGACTTGGTTTTAAACGATCAATTTTCGAGAGTGAATTATTTTAGTCATCTTCGGCTCAAATTCGAGCGTGAGTCATTTCGTTTAAACTTAATATATTAATCAAATTTAAGTCTATCATTAAAAATAATTTGAACATATTATATTTAACTTAACACATCTGTTATCTGATTCAAAAGTACTTTGAACATATTACTAACTTGTGATCTATCGAGCAAAATAACGATCAATGTGATGAAAACCCTATCAATTGACAATTATAAACAATGTGGAACAAACATGTATGTAATATATCGATATAGTTGTTTTCACTTATTATCTTGTCCTCGCACATTTATTACATAATTTATTTTACATAAAATGATCTCACTAAATACTAACATATGCAATAATACTCATAAATTTTTGGAATTAAATAAATAATGCCTTGCAGAAATTATTTTTTTAATAAAAATAGTCTAAACCAATTTTCATATAAAAAACTCAGAAAATTCATATAAAGTGATATATAAAATTTAGATTAAATAAATAATATAGCGTTGACCATGTCACATTAATTTCTGTTAAAGAGTATGAACAAGCGTTTTTGTACATATTTATTTATAATTTTGTACTAATTCTTGTCCCTATTTACTTTTCATAGTTAAAGCATGTGATGTCATATGAAAAAAAGAATATCTGCTCCTTTGCATAGAATAATGCTATTATTAAGGCTTTCAATGAAGTCGGCAATTAATAATTATGTAATGTGAAAATCAATTAGACTGTTTCATAGCGCGCACACACACATATATATTGTTATGCCAACTTGCATGATTAAGAAATATAATGTGACTCTGCCTATTAAGGTCCAGCCGCATGCGGTTTTTTACCCGAGTATGATGTCATATCGGATAGGAATGGCAACGGGTCGGGTATGGGACGGGTTTAGCCAATCCCACGACCTCCCAGCTACACATAAAATCTGGACCCGCTACGCTCCGCCTAGACCCGCGAACCCGGCGGGTTTACCCGCGCCGCCCCGGTTCCAGTTTTTTTTTTATTTTTTATTTTTAAAAAAAAAATTAGTTAGAAATCAGTTTTGAAACACAAAAGTTGAGTTTTATGATTAAATTTCATGTTTTCTCTAGTAAATATTTATAATAAACATTGTAAAACTATCTTTAAACTACTAAATATTTATTAATTTGCTCTTATTTCCTTCAAAATGTCAAACTTCTTTAACATGAACACATGAATTTTGATATAAGATTAAATAATAACACTTTATTGTTCAATCAAAGAAGTAAAATGTATAATCAAAATCATATTTTTTTTAAAAAAAATTAAAAATGTATAGCGGGGCGGGTCCGGGGCGGGTTCGGCAAATCCCAGGACCTGTCCCGCCCCGCTTCCAAACCCGGTTGAAGCGGGTCCAGACCCGCCTCGACGGGGCGGGTTCAATACGGGTCCGAGTTTGGACCCGTCCCATTGCCATCCCTAATATCGGACATATCAGAATGTATAGTGCAGCATTATCATTTATAGTGTTATGTCAACACTCCGATAAAAAAACTAAATGTAGAAATAATAACCAACTTGCAGGATATAAACCGAAACTTGGAAATTTACGAGATTAAAAGTGAAAAATGATCATGTTATATGACCAAAATCGTGATTTTTCCTTGTTTTAGTTAGATCCATTCATTATCATTTTGATTACATAATATTCTCGACTATCTATTTTAATTCCAATTATTAAATAAAGTCAACTCATGTTAATTTGTTACGAGGTAGCTCGTCTATCATCTCAATTATGTAGAAGTCTTCCAATTACTCAAGTGCCAGATATAAGTTTCCACTATAATATTACGTGAAAAATATATTTTTGGTCTTTATAGTTTACTAATAAAATGTTTTAAGTTTCTAAATATTTCAGTTGAAAATTTTTTTTGTCCCTAAATTTTTTTACAAAATAATTAATTATCATTGTCATTAATTTTTCAGTTATGTTTAACGGTAAGGACTAATTATATGATACTTATTCAACTTTAGGGACCAAATGTTGTACAAAATATTATAAACTAGAAATATTGTTGTAAAATAAAGACGATAAGTCATATTTACGACGTAAATCTATTTTTTTATATTTTTAATATTATATAAATACTCTAAACTTTTACTAATTTTTATATGAGTTTAACACAATAAAAAATAATGTAATAAAATGAAAATGATTAAAAGTTACAAGTATAGATTTATATAATATTTTAAAAAGGGACCACATCAACTAACGTCTCTGGCACCACACCGTATTTCCGCGAGGAAGAGACTAAAATTATTATACTAAAGTTAAACGCGACTAAATAGAGGATTAAAATCGCAATGAAGTCAAACTAAACACACACACATAATAGCAGCTTAGGCCCAAAATATTGAAGTTAACATATATATTAATACTAATAATGTATAAGTTAAAACTGATACTTTAGTGAAATCGACCTAAAGAATCTTTGATTCATAAGTAATCGGATAAATCTCATTAAACAAAATAAATTGTACTAATCATTGAACGATTAAATCTAATTACATACATTCATCGTAAGAGACTCACGCTGATCAAAACAAAGAATATATACATAATGTCTCCTCCAAGGGCATAACCGAGTTGGTAAGGCTTGTGGACGTGGAGAGAAATCCTCCGGCTTCATATGTTCGATCCTCACTTGAGATAGATTTCCACTTAAATATTGTGGAGGTATACTCTTGAATCCTGTTGGCTGTCTCCCAAATGTATCTGTCACTCGGGCACATCCCTCAATTTACAATCTACCCGACTGAGAGACCAACGACACGAGACACGAGTGCGAGAGTTATTCATCTCTCCCTTAAAAAAAGAATATATACATAAATTACATCGAAGAAATTTGCCAAGTTTTATTCACCTTTAATCTCTAGCTAGCTAATGTACTTATCAATTCCAGTAGATTAGTCAGAGCACTTCAACAGTTTTTTATTTCTTCTAATCTTCAACAGTGTTTTCAAGCACTGTTGAGAGAAATAGTGCTTTCGTCATTACCATTACCCTTTCCCATGGGACGCCTTCGTTCTTTTTTTTTGGGCCTTTGGTCAATTCTGTTGGGCCTTGTATGACTGCAATCCACCATATCGAGAAGAAGAGAGAACAGATTTTGGAGCAAGTTTTGACCACCAACTCAACTACACTGCAATAATTCATATGACCATGCTTTCTCCTATCTACTTCCTCTTGTTGATGTCGTTGCCATAGATGCCAGTGCAACGCTGGTTGATTTTCAGGTTGATAATCAATATTCAATGTATGATTTGCTTTTCTATTTGTGGGTCGTTTTATGTTCAATTCTTTTCAATCTGTATAGAACTTTTTTTAATTTATCTGTTCTTTCGTAGCATGGTTATTTACACCGTGATTTTAGTAGTTTCATAACTCTGGTGCTGACATATATTCTGACGCTTATTAAAGAGCAGGGTTTGTTTCTTGCGGCGCTTTTGGGGCTCTCCGGTTTTTTCTCCATGGCCGAGACTTCCATTACCACTCCTTGGCCTTGGAAGGTAGTGATGAAATCGCTCGAGATCCTGACTTCAGTTGAAATGGAACTCTTCTTGTGTTATTAGAAATAAGAAGTGGACTAGCATGTATGAACCGATGTTATTTTTGAAAAAATCTATCTAATTGTTAGGTCCATTGTAATTTTAAAATATTAAGCTCTGGAACAATTTGTTTGGCAGTGTCCAAAGTCTTAATATTGAGTGATACATTGTTTTCATCTGGTGAAAGCACTACATTGTGTTTAATGATTTGAAGTAGTTGCTAGGCAGAGAATAAGCTTGCGGTCTACTTTGGTTTCTCAAGCATGATTATCATATCATTTTATAATGGCTTTTGTGGTCTTGGGATAATTTCTCAGTATTGGGAAAATCAAATTATTTTCCAGTTTGTTTCTCTTTTTCTTCACAAAAAAGAAAAAGAAAATCAAAAAGTAACTAACCTGACAAATTTATGTGTGAATCCTAGGTCGAGAATTGGCCAGTAAAGACTAAGAAAATGGTGTCTTTAAATGCTAGGAATGATGTTACTCGCTTCCTGACAACTATCCTTATAGGCACCACGTTTGATCCTCTTATCATCAACTAGCCTCTGTTTAGATGTTTAGATATTGAATGTTCCCAGAGTAGCAAAGATACAACATTAGTAACTGAAGCTGCACCTGCAATATTTGGAGAAGCTGGTGTCAGTGCAGCTACTGGAGTTATGATTGTAGTTTTTGTTCTTCCAGATTGGAATTAAGGCACCGATACTTACTTTGCTGTCACTTCAGTAGGAATAAGGTCGAGTCTCTAGAATCTCATGGACAACAATCCTTCAATAACTTTTTTTAAAAAAAATTCTCAGAGGCTATGCTAGTGCAGTTATGCTTGAAATTGCAACATGGACTTGTGGCTCTTACAACTCTTAATGAAATTTTGCACGATTATATTATTTATTTTCATCTCTTAATTGCATTTTGATATCCAAACAGGTGCAAAAACTTGAGAAAATAACTTGTAGTTGGGTCCTGTCTCAAAACTTCCAAAATCAAATCAACTGTTCTCATTTAGATGCGCCATTATTATCCTTAAAAAAAGAATAGTTTAAATTCCTTCTAATCATGCCAATGTGGAATTAATCATCTTGTTCAGTGAGCTGATATTTATTTGCTTCTAGCATGTCACTAAATCTTTACACTTTACATTTTCTGACTACCCCATATCGTTGCTATTAACTTGGTCATTTTGATGTGGTAGTGAACCTTACGTAACTGAAGATGAACTAAAATTGATGTTACATGGAGCAGAGTTGAACGAAGCAACCGAGGAGGAAAAACATGTGAGTTTAGTTCCTCATATCAATATCCTACTCACCATGTGCACATGTCAGAGCCTAATATTGGATTGATCTTTGACAGGATATGATTGAAAACGTGTTAGAAATAAAAGATACGCATGTTAGAGAGGTAATGACCACTCTTGTTGATGTTGTTGCCATAGATGCCAGTGCAATGCTGGTTGATTTCCACAATTCATGGGTTGATCATCAATATTCAAGGTGTGATTTGCTTTTTTATTTGCGGGTTGTATTATTTTCAGTTCAAGAAGCTTCTATTTATGCTTGCAGGAAGCCCGTCTGTGAGGAGCGCATTGACAATATTGTTGGTATTGCATATGTAATGGATCTTCTGGATTACGTTCAGAAGGTTAACTCATTTCTAATGCTTCTGTATATTGTCCATAATGTTGTCATTTTTTTCCCACAACAGTATTGTCATAGTGCTCAGAATTTGTAAGGCCCCGCTTACTACAAACAATAATATACCACTAATACGAAAGTAGTAAAATTTTGTTTTAACAATAATCTCAACGTAATTTGGCTGGTGGACCAGCCAAATTACACTACAAAATATCTAATCCTCTTAACATAGATCCCAACAAACACTGAAATCATATGACATCTAACAAATAAAAATGAAGACGCTGAATGACTACATAAAACATATTACGATCACGTACGAAAGTAGAACTCTAGAAATACTATGACAAGTATAATTTAACTCAACTTGACCCTGCTAAGCCTCTGACTCAACAACTCTAATACCTTGAGCCCTCTGACAGCTACCCTGACACTTGTTTCCGCGGAAACAACACCACACGGGGTGAGCATACTAATAAGCAGGCAAACAATAAAACACAAGTATAGCTTGTACAAAACAGAATTGTAACCGAAAGAGTTACTCCATGAGTAATCCACAATGCGTAGAATATTGTCTACTAACATTAGCTCTTCAATGTATATCTGTTATAACAACACACCATACCAATAAACTACGATCTCATATATGTCTGTCCACAACAGTAAATCCCACATCATCAGTATCACACTGATTGATATCTCATAATTTCTGCATATAGTTGCTTGACAACAACAATGCATAGTATCTCATTAACTCAATTGATCAATAACAAAATATATATATATATAGAAATCCATATATCTATATACATACTTATACGGCTTTCAATGACGGTACAACTCATACAATTTTCATCGCCC